>OW026522.1:36368543-37823543 GCA_932274085.1 Protocalliphora azurea
GTGAGTTTTTTCAAAAATTAGTCGAGTCAATATCAGACCAAAATTTTGAAGTTTTCCAAAACAAAGGTTCATCAATACATTATTTATAATGTTAAATTGGTTCACTAGTTTAAGTGCGTGTAAACGAAAATGTCATAAAAATGGTTCTTAAACTACTAAAGTTATAATTAAAAAAAAAATAAATAATTATTATACATTTTAATTAAAAAAATTTATTTGTATCACCTTCATTTTTTTGCAGCATTTTTGGTAAATTGATTAAAAAATTAATGTGCGTTTATAGGAATAAGCACAAATGTAGCATGTGTTTACTGCTTGTACAATGTAAATATTTATTTCACTACATGCACATATGCGCCATCATTACAATTTTTGGATTTCAGCCCTTAAAAAAGATTGTATTTTTACGGCATATTAAAAATCATGTGTATAAATATAAAGTGACTCTAATTCATATAGAATCAGTTCGATTTAATCATCAACAGTTGTAATTGAACATATAAAAATAGATGTTTATGTATACAAATTACATGCAATATAAAAATCTATTGAGTTATTAAAAAAAATAAAAATTTTTAAAGTCGTGAAAAAATTCCTCTCAAAACATTTGTTTGCTATTTTTCGACTAGAAACATGAAGAAAAATGTACACAACAATACACTAAAAAAAAATAATTAAGGCCATTTAAATAGTTTCTTTTTAATATTTTTTCTAAAAAATATTCAGCTACTATAATGCACAATGAAGCAAATATCAAATGTGCAATATCAAAACCTAGTGAGTTGTTTAAATTAAATTAATGATTATTATTAATAATTATTATTTGTTGGTATTAGTGAAGCATATTTTAAGGTTTACTGGTAAAATTAAAAAAAAAAAAAAACTTAGTATAAAGTCCGTGATATTTAAAAACTGAAGAAAATGGGGTTCGAATTTAAGTTATTTTCCATATATTATACGAAAATATATTCTATTATATATTTATTATAAAGAAATTCTATTTAATATTGTGAACTTTTTTAACACAAGTAAATTTTTTTGGTCCACAAAATTTTTATCTTTCAAATTTTTTTTGTGCGCCTCTAAATTTCCTTTACATAGTGTATACATTAGACAATTTTTTATCAAGAAAAACGTCAAGCTTAACGCGAATTTGTGGAATGTGGCAACAGTTGCACAAAAACAACAATATAGCGTATCAATTATTGTTTTTTATATATGTAGTTTGGCAACTGTAACAACCAAAATAATAATCAGCTGTTTAACAAAGGTTGCCTTGTATATATTCGTACTGATTTTGACGATTTTTTTGAAGCGTAAAAGAAGAAAATATTATCAATGACGACGATAGGTTAAAAAAAAAGAACTTCTGCTACTCTTTTTTAGCATTTCCTTCCAATGACAACACAATATTAAAATCTCTCTTTTTTGGTTCCTTTTTTTTTTGCTGAGTATATATCCAAGATTTGTAAGAATTACAAATATATAAAAAATATATACAAATATATAAAAATTCGTAATTTTCAAAAACACCGACACAATTTTTTCATTTAATTTCTTTTTAATGCCCTTTCGATTTTGCTGTTTAGGATAGCGTTCCATTAGAAACGTAGAATACGCATAATTGCAACAAGTAACAGTCCAAAAAATTTTAAAATTAAAAAATGTCATCAAAAATCGACTGTCCTGTATTTAACTGGTGATAGTCTGCATAATAACAAGAATGGTGCAGGATTTATCCACAAAGTTCGATTAGTTTATACAAAATCGAATGAGATCAAAAATTATAAAGAAGAATGGGAAAATTTAAGTAATTTTAAGCCATTTTTCAAAGTTTTTGAAATTTGGAAAACAATTATGATTACAAAATGAAACCTATAGTTTCACTCTTTTGAACTCTATCCGTTTCAAGTCTTGTGGGTTCAGATGTGTAACCCGTTTGTTTAAAATAGCATTACCGCGAAACTTGTTAAGGATAAAAGCAGTTTCAGCCAGGTTAAAGATTTTTTGGTAATGGCCCACATGTGTTTATCTGATGAAAAAATTTTGTTTCTTAAGAAGACGACATTCTAAAAACACATAATCATTCAAACTTTAAGAAGGCGTGGATCCACGGGGGGAGTTGGGGGGTTGGTGAAAGAAATCATCCGCCCTCCCAAAATAAATTTTTCCACTAAGGAAAATTAAATACCAAAAAAAAAAAAATACAATAGGAAAAGAAAAAAATAAAAATTACTTTGAAAAATATTAGTTAGTCATAAACACAAAAAGGAATGGCAAATTTATTTTCAACATTGTCAATCCAAAAATTTATATCTTTCGATAATTCTAATATAAATCAATAGGTTTTAAAAATTGGCATTTGTTTAATAAAAAATTTAGGAAATGAACATTTTTAAGTATTTTTATTTCACTTTTTTTTAATAACTACATAACATATTTATGCAATTTAGAAAATGATGAATACTTCATATAGTAAATAATTTTGCAATTTCATTTATTTTTCCTAGGTTTCCAAAAATCTAAATATCAAAATTTTCGTAAAATTTAGCCTTAATTTTTACGTACCATACGATTAAAAATGCATTTTTCGATAAAAAAAAAATTATTTTGTCTAAGAACTAGTTTTATCAGTTAATGAAAAATATTTTTATTTTAGAAATTTATCCAAAAGTTTTTACAAAAAGCGCTTAAGTAATGACCCAAAAAAATAGTTTTCCCATTTTTTTTTTTCATACCAAATAAAATATTTATCCCGGATATTATTAAATTATACACAATGAATATTTTGCGTATTTGGAGAGAGTTTTATTTTGGAAGCTAAATAAATATATTTAGAAATAAATTATCAATGATAAGTGTCTAAAAATTGTCATTTTTAAAGTAAAATTTTAAAGAAAGGTTGATTGAAAATATGCATAATTTTGTAAATAAAATCACTAAAAATTTTGAATTATGATCGGAAATGAAAAAACAGGTTCTTGGATAAATTCTGTTATTGCTTTTTTTTAATTTTTCCTTTTTAAGATTTTTTTGGAAGGTACAAGAATTAAGCTTGCTCTCCATATAAATTTGCACATATTTTAGTCAAATATTGAAAGAAAACTTAAACAATATTTAAAAAACATTAAAATTTTCAAGTTTTAATACAATTATAAATTTTTCTACAAAAGAATATTCAACAATGTAGCATTTTTAAAGGATTTTTTATTTTTTTTTGGTAAGCATAACCGGACTTATTTTCTTTTAAATTGGACAAAATTTTAGAATTTGTTAGATTTTATATGCAATGATTTAGTTAAACACTTTAATTTTTGCCCCAAGTATGTTTCAAATAAAGCATAAAGTGATGTGCTTAAAAATATTTTAAAAATAATTTGATAAGGATTTAAAATTTTTAAATAATTGTGTGAGTATAAGTATATGAAGTATGTGAATATGTGCTAAAACATACATCAAAAAACTGCAAGTAATCCAAAACAAAAATATAAAAATTATATTCAATTTACCTAAGAGGTACTCAACAAATGGATTACATAGGAATTACAAACAAGATATGTTTGAAAAAGTAACCAAAATGTTAACACAGCGATTTGAAGATAGAAATAGATCTTCAAGTTATGAATCAATAAGTGCGTGACTTTTCGAACTTCTATCGTAGATATACGAAATGCAATAGTACTCCCATCAAGTACCACCTGTTAGTAGACTACTGTCAAATTTTGATCAAGTGTCGTCATTTACTTTGCGTAAAAATAGGATTTTTTATGGTCCTTAAAATAGGCATTTGTTTGGTCAAAAAATTTCATCGTTGGAGCTGAATCTCTTTCCACCGAGCCATTTCTTTAGGTTTGGAAATAGGAAGTAGTCACTGAAGGCTAAATCCGGAGAATATGGCGGATGATGTACCAATTCGTATCCCAATTCATAGAGTTTTGCTATTGAGACTGCACACGTTTGCACTCGTGCATTATCTTGATTAAAAAGAACTTTTTCTTGGTCATATGGGGTCTTTTCCTTTTCAAATCCTCATTCAATAGGTCTAATAATTTGGCATAATACTCGTCATTTATTGTTTTTCCCTTTTGAAGGTAATCGATGTGAATTATCCCGCGTGCATCCTAAAAAACTGTTACCATCACCTTTTTGGCCGAGAAACTTAACTTGGCCTTCTTCGGAGCAGGTTCACCCGGAAAAACCCATTGTTTAGACCGCTGCTTGATTTCCGGAGAACGGTAATGGATCCATATTTCATCCACAGTCAATTGAGAGCAAACTCGGCACCCATCTTGCAGACAACTTTCTTAAACCCAGCTGATCATTTAAAATATCGTGGATTTTTTAGACATTTTCTGGTGTACTGACCTCAATTGGCCGTCGAGAACGTTCAGCGTCATCTGTACTTGTGCGACCACAACGAAAGTCAGTAAACCACTTTTTTTTACCATTGAAATCGATGGTGCAGAGTCCCCATAGTATTCATCGAGCTTTTCCTTGGTTTGCTTGACGGTTTTTTTTTCGCAAAAAATAATGTTTAATGAGAACTCGGAATCACTTTTTTCCATTTTTAGAAAAATACACGAGGTTGTATGTTTTGAACAGCTGTTAAACGCAAAGTAAATGCCGACGCATGCTCAAAATTTGACAGTAGTTTACTAAGAGGTGGTACTTGATGGAAATAGTATTACTTTTCATATATCTACGAGGGAAGTTCGAAAAGTCACGGACTTGTTGATCCACCCTCGTATAATAAGAAATTTGTAGTATTAATATCTTCATCAGCTTCAATAATGAAGCTGATAGAAGCATTAATGTAAAAAGTTCTTTAAATTTTAATAAGGTTTTTCCTATTTTTTTTCCTTACATTACATTACATTTAAATATGTTAATATTTGCTGCAATACTTATTTTTAAGTAATATCTCAAACATTGTACATAGTAAAATTTTTAAAAAATGTTTAAATGTAATGATAGAATTAAATAAAAAAAGAGTATATGTGTATAAGGATATGAAAATAGTTTTAGTGAATTTTAAAAATGCTTAAAAATTTTTGAAAAATCTCGAAAATGTCTACTTTCAAAGCCTTCATAAATTTTATAAGGATATGAAAATAGTTTTATTTAAACTTTCATCGATATATAAAAAGTCTATATAGGTCCTTTTGACAAAAATAATATAATGGCCTTAAAACTGACATTTCTATATTTCATATATATATATATATATATATATATATATATATATATATATATATATATATATATATAGATATATTGTATTCTGCATTCCAGTAGTATATATATATATATATATATATATATATATATAAATATATATAAGCTTATTATCCATATATATTTGTATATGTGTTGGTCAAATATTGAAACAAAATTTTTAAACGACATTTAAAAAAATTAAAATTTTCAAGTTCTAATGCAATTTGTTATAAATTTTTCTACAAAGGACTGTACAACGATGAAGCATTTTTAAAAGAATTTTGTAAGCATAAAAAGATTTATTTTCTTTAAAATTGGACAAAAATTTTAGAACTTCTTAGACTTCATATGGAATAATTTACTTAAATGTTAGTTAAATTCAAAACAGACTTAAAATTTAGGTAGCTACGAAATCATTAGTGCATCAACTATCATCAAAGTGTTTTTTTTTTCGAAATATCTAAAAATTTACAGGCTATTTCGATTTTTTTTAAATTTGTTAATTTTTCGCGTTTAACAACTTAAGAGCAAAGATATTATTAAATGAAATCAAATAAAAATGTATTTATTTTATTTTTGTAATAAAATCGTATTTCGGTACGGTTCCCCTTATCAGATTAGTTCCAAATTTTTCTATTTGTAAGGTTTTGATATTAAAGAATATAATTAGATCTATTTCAGTAAAACTGATATTATAAGTATCAAAACCTACATAGCTCAAACATTCGTGTTTTTCAGGTCATACGTTTTAAATAGTTTCATTGTAATGTATTTATTTATTTGAAATGCTTTAGAGGATAACAATTAAATAAAAACACACCTTAAATTATTAAATTCTATTAAAGAATTTAGAATTTATCATAACAAAAACAAATTTCTCCTCCCAAATACTTTGAGTGGTTACGAGCCTGCTTTAAGGCAATTTATTTTTTCAATGTAATGACTTCCAGTGACTTGCTCTTGAGACATATTGTTTAGTTCAAAATAAGACCAAAAGCATAAGGAAAACTTAAAAAAAGAAACGGAAGAAAAGTTAAACGCAAAGCAACAAATCGTTTGCAATAAATCAATCAATTTTTCTAAGTAGCTACTTGCGTGCAATGACTTTCTTCTTTCTTTTCATAAAAAGTTGCAACAACAGAAAAAGAAAAAACTCAAACGACCATTAAATAAATTTAATGTAAAGTACTAACATTTATTTTTCAGTTTTTGTTACCATTATTATGGCTTGTTGGTACACTGACTTTATCGAGAAGTTGTTTATTTTGAAAATAACACTTTTTTTCTTAAGGATACACAATAAATATGGTTTGAAAATTTATTTAGTTAAAGATGTTCTTTAGACAGTTTATTTTTCGTCTGATATTTTATTAAATCGTTAATATCTTTAAATGTATACAATAAATATTTTTGTAAGTTAGCAAAGAAATTTAAAGTAATTCTTATGGCAGGTTGAACTGTTGTACAAATAGGCGTGCGTTATTTTAACATATATGCCTTTTTACAACTAAAGTATTTAAGGGATATCTTATAATAGAAAATATATATATATATATATATATATATATATATAAAATATATGTTTAACTATTGTCTGTTGATTTTTGTCGAATAATTATATTACTAAACTAACCACTCAAAGTTCGTACGCGTACAAAATATTCATAACTGAAATTCGGAAAGCTGTATTTCTTGCAAATATTATCTATTTTAACTACTGAACACTTGTTAGAAACGTAATTTTGCTACTTTTGAATGCAAAGAAAAATTAGTAAATTATTTTTTAAACTTTCACGTATAAAATTAAAAATGTTTACCAACTTAATTTAATTCATTTATTTCTTTATTTTTTCTAATATATTTATAATTTTACCATTAGAAATTCGTACACGCTATAAAGTGTTAGTTAATATAAAGTGGCATCAAATTTTAATTTATTTATGCTGTTTTATTTATATAATTACTTTATTTAGTAGGATAGTCAGTAAAATATTGTTTGTTCGATTAATCGAAAAATTAAAATCAAATAATTATTCCATTAATTTAAAATCAAGAATTTCGAGCAAGAATTTATTCGAGTAAATTGTGCCGATTAATCGAATAATTCTAGCAAAAATATGTTTTAGTTTTAATTTTTTTATATATGTTTCTTGAAACAACCACTGAAAAATTTTCATAGAATATATGTAATCTAAAGTTGATTTGGAGAAAATATATTGTTGGTTCTACGAATGATAGTGCAGGAAATATAAGTAAATAGATTTTTAGCCTGGTGTAAAAGATAGGATGATGATGGCTTGGTTAAAACTTGAGAAGGGATTTGAACTTAAAATTGATTTAAGTTTAAATAAAACACTAAGACAATACAGAAAGTTTGTTTTATTTTTTAATAAGCGGGTAAAATTTTAAGGTAAAATTTACTCAAATAACTCGAGTAGTTTTAAAGATTAACTCGATTAGTCAAGTAATTTAAAAACTAAATTTTCGAGTTATTTTTTTAACCATTATAAGACCATTGACTCGTTACCAAATATACAATGCCGACGAATCCAATTTATATTATAGGGTGCTTCCAAATCACATGCCCTGTTCACATACGAATGGCACAGACAAACTAAAATTGTTAGTTGTTGGAAAATCGAAAAAACCACGCTCCTTTAAATGCTTTTTTAATAATCCTGTAACATATAACTGGTTCCACCATGAATTTATTATTTATATTATATATTAATTTTCACTAATTAGTAAAAGTAAGTTGTTCATAAGTAAAAATTTTTTAGGCCCGATAATTTTTGGCTTCAAAAGATCTGCCGTAAAAAGCAGTTTTGCTTTTAAATAACGGGACGTGTCGCCCAGTTGAGGAACTAAAAAGTTATGACAGTTTAACTAATGCAACGAATCTACCACCCAATTACACTGCGCTTATTTTAAACGTTAGATCAAAGAGTCATGAACTTGGTCAAATTAAATTACAAAAAACAATTGCTCACCCACTTGCTTGGCGAGAAGAGAACAAATTTAAAATGAAATTAAAAAATTTCAATCTCAAAAATGCAGTGCAGATTCTAGCTATTTCCTGGGATAAAATATCAGTGTCCAATATCCGAAAATCCTGGAATGCCTTGCTCGAATTTGGTAGCGAATGGAGTGGAGAGGATAACATGCCCTTAAATATTTTAAAAAATATAATTCAGGAGGAAAACGAAGATCTTGCAACTATTGGTACAGTTGTAGCTGAAATTGGTACTGAATAACTTTTCACGAATAATGGCATAAACAACTTGATTTAAGAAGAATTTGATGTGGAAAGTAAGATACAGAAAGAAAGATACAGAATAGGAAGATTTATACGAAAGTGGTCATGAAGAAAACAAAATTAAAATGTGCGATTGTATAGCATCGATATACATATGCATACAATGGGCTTTGGAAAATGATAAGCCGACAACAGCGCTACATAGTTCATGTGATTTAGCTGTTATTTTAAAAATAAAATAAAACTTTGGGTTCTGTTATCACGAAAATTCAGTTTTCGCGACAGGTCTGGCTTTTAATAAATCGCGAAAATCGAGCTTGCACTGTATATATTTATTTATTTTTAATTTAATATGACACTGAATTGAAATTTTTGGTTTCTTGCTTAATAGGAGTTAAAAAAGTGCATATTTTATCGGTTTTTTGGGGCAAATTTTAAAATTTTTATTGCATGTTTTATGCGCCTAAAGCACACGTTTATTGTACGTAGACTTCCTATCCCTGGTAATTACATATCACAGAAAAATAATGCTAACTCTCTTATGTATTATCATATGACACTATCAACAATACAAAATGCTTATAATGAAGAAATGTGAAGTAAAATACGCCTGCGGGGATTGAACATAAAATTTTGTTGATGGTTAATTTAAATTCCTTTATAAATTTCATTCATAAAACTTTTTTATACGTTAAATAAATTTGAGTGCTGATGCCCAGATTTTGTATTTTATATCTACGAAGGATAAGAACAGCTTTTCTTTCTATAAAATACAAGTTATCGAGTCCAGAACTAAAAATAATCCGAACAAAAATTTAAGAGTGTCAATATACTTCAAAATATTTTTTGTAAATGCGTCAAATGTTTGATTCTATATTGTGTTTTGAATACCTTTCTTTGTTAACTAACTTTATGTCAAGAAATTGTTTGTATGATGTACGAATTTCAAATGGTCAAATTTGAAAATACGTAAAAATGTATAAGGAAATTAGCGAAGTTTTTATTGCTTTTAAAGACAGTTAAATTGTCTTTCAGTTAAGTTGTCAATGATTGAAATCAAAAATTGTTGTAAGAAATTCAACCATTTGAAGTGGATTTTTTGTAGGAGTGTGGTTAGGGTAGCAGTTAAAATTATAAAAATTTTACAATTTGATTATACAATTATTTTAAAGTCAAGACAATTCGATTTATTGGCACTCTTTTATACTTTACCCCTTATTTACTCCTAATTTATTTACTTAAACAAAATGAATCAACATGCACTATCCTCTGTTATACTTTATGTCATAATTTCGAAAAATTCTGTATTACTTTTTACCCACAACATTAAGTTTTCTATTATTTTATATTTTTTGTAGTTTTGCTTTTAGAAGTCAATTCGATTCAAAAATGCAGCAGGAAATAAAAACTTTTAAAGTGGTAAACAAATTCCTCTTAAGATATTTGTTTATATTTTTTGAAGAGAAGCATTAAGAAAAATGTGTACAAAAGTGCATTAAAAGAATTTAATTAAGGCCACTTAAATAGCTTTTTTTAACAAAAATTTTATCCTAGAAAATATTTAACTACTATAATGTTGAAAATATAAATTCATTAAGAACAAAAGTAAAAAATGCATAAGTTTTAAAACTTACAGCAAATTGTTCATTATAAATAATACTGCTGCCTTAAATATTTAACTAAATAGTAAATGGTCAGGGGGGGGGGGGGGGTAGTTCGAAATTTAGTTTAGATTGAAAAAAGTTGCTATTTCGGAAGTAAATATTCGGATAACTATCAAGTAGAGTACATGTGATTTTATTTTGCTAGAATTATGTTACTTTTTAATTGATTTTTAGGTTCCATAAGAATAGCACTAAGCCCAATCTCTGGCAGAGAGATTTGCTATTAGGTCGCTAGTCTAGTTCTAAATTAGTTTATGGAGAAGATTTCTTTCTATCTTTTTTAAAGTCTCAGAAATCCTTAATCAGAGACCGAGTCTATTTTATGTGAACTTTTCATCCAATGATCTGATTTCCATTTATATGTTATTTTGAAAAAATTGCAGTTGCTTAGATTTAACACTAAATAGACAGACTAATGCGATATCAGATAGATGCCAATTTAGCCTTTTTGAGGCTTTTATTTTAGATTTAGACTCAAAATAATCGTTTTAGCTTCCGGCTTTCAGAGATACAAACATTAAATATATATTCATTTAAATAGAAACCTATACGAAACTATGAATATACGTTTCTGCTCATAGCCTACTCAAAACTATACTTAATGTAAAAACGTTCCTTCTTCCTTTCTTACAAAAGAAAAAAAAAAAACAGGTAAGAATGGCCGAATTTGTTATTCCTACCATCTATAAATTTTTTGTGCCACCTTAACTTAGAATTTCACCTTATAAAAGAGGTGTATGGTAAAGTGGGTGGATCACGCCCATTTTGGGCTTTTCGAGTTTATATCGATCCTTTATTTTGTTGCAATAAATGCTTTTGTTTAAGAGATATTGGCGAAAAAAATAAGCAAGAGTTACGACGAACACCGATTTTTTTCTGGTTTTTGGCTCATAACTTTATTTATGAACCGATTTTTTCCATTTTCAATACGAAACAAACATTATCTAAGAGGCAAATTTCATTCCCCTGGACGGTCCGCTTTCAGCCTTATGTAACAAACAAAATAACAAACTCAATATTCCCCACATCCTTTTGAATGGTGGATATAAAAAAAGTGTAATGAAAGAATTAAATTATTTATTTATTTATATTTTTTTATTTTACTTTTTTCCAGAAAAGCAACCACAGTTGGTAGGTTTCATGTTTATTGCACTCACACAATAATGTCTTTATAACACCTGGAGAAGCATTCAAACCATAGTGCGTGTATGGAATTGTTTACAAAATATAAGCGAAATGCAATTTACGATTGTAGTATAAATATTTACCAAAGAGCAAAAAAATTCAACTCGATGTAGAAAAAGTATGATAAAAACTTGCAAAAATGTGTTGTGAAAAGAATATAGTAAATATCATACCCTTTTCACAGTGGAGCGATTTTATGAGAACTAATTTTTAAGGGAAATATTTTATCTTGAAGAACTGATTGAAAAGCTTTTGTACCGGACTTTAACATCAATAAATGTATTTTTTTTTGCCAGTTAGACATTTAAAATTATTGGATTTTGTTTTAGACAGCCTATAAACCCAAACATACTTCTGTAACTAAAAATTCTTCTTTTTCAAAGTCTTTTGACTATTTATATTAGTTAGATTTTTGGAAAAATTTACAAAAATTAAAGTATGGCGGATTTATCACTGTAAACACTAAATAAATTTTTCCACTAACTTTAGATGTAAGTAAGTGTTTGTATTTTTTATGTGTGACTATCGTATTTTATTTTGGTTTTGTATTATGTATATAAGTAGAAACATACTTTTGTCCTGCTTTTTCTTAAAGTTCAACTTTCAGAGAGTGTAAAAAAAAAAGTAAAAATACAAGAATGTTCACACGCAACAAATGAAAATATCATCAAAAGTAAATTTGTGTCATGTTGACATCTGTTTTTCAAAAAAAAAAAAAAAAAAAAGAAAATGGAAAATAATTAAACAATAAGAAAGAAACAACTATAATTTTTTCTATATGTTTCTTTTTTATACTAAATTGAAACCAAGTTAAATGTTTAAGTTGCATGAAATTTATTAAAGAGAAAACAATTCATGAGATTTTTTATCTTTGTTGCTAAACATGCATGTAAATGGAATTAATTTTACTCTGATGATACGTACACGTGGCAAATACACTGTCGAATAAAATAAAGTACAGTTTTTTTGGTATTTCTTTATGGGCTATTTTATTTTATTTTTTTTTCGGTACGTAGCCAAAAAAAGATAAATGACCCAAAAAATAAGGCCAGAAAAAATCTAATTTTGATATTTTTTAAAAGATATATTGTAATAAATTTATAAATAAAACATAGAACCGCCGTTAACAAAATTACCCAATAAAAAGTCGACCACAAAATTCAAATATAAATTTGGGTTATATTTCATAAGAATGATAACCCAATGTTTTGAAGTAATTTGGCATTTCTGAATTATAATTCCTTTTTGGTTAATAATTCCGAAAAGTTTGGATGGTTTTTCGCTTTTAAAGGATTTTTTAATCATATTAATTAATAGTTTCTATGTTTAATAAAGATTATTAAAAAAAAAATTATAATAGCTGATTAAATAAATCCATATAATGAATTAATTTATATTTGATTGAAATAATAAAGCGTCGCAGATGAACATTTTTGTAAAATATAAATAATCTCGATTTTTTGTGCGAATTAATATACAAAAAAATTCTTAAATGGTTAATTCGGTAAAAATAAAATTTGTAAAGGTTTTTTTCTCTGTTGAAAACTCACAACACTGTTAACAAACAAAAGAAGTTTTTGAATTATTTTCATCTAACCAAATTATTTTGAAAGTCTTCAAAATCAAGACAGAAAAATATCCTGATTCCAGTTTGGCAGGATGAAGTTTGTCTTTTAAATACAAAATATCTGAATCTGGGGCTAAGAGAACCATTTCGTTATGCAAAATAACAAATTTGAATGAAAATTAAAAGAAATATAAAATGTTAGCGATATCGTGGTTATCGTCAAAAGAGAATAAGCTCCGTCATCCAAAGTGATAAAGAAAGAAGAAATTATAACTATTTTTTGTTTTTACTGTCAAGATAAAGCGATAACATATGAGTTTTAGAAGTTTTCTAAACAGAAAACACTTCTACGTGCTGATAATATAATAAAGAAACTTGCAATGGAAAAATAATCGTTAAGGTCGCAGAATTATTCTAAAGTATAGTTATTTGGATGAATTAGTCAAAATTTTATTACACAAATCCTAAAAAATAAAAAAGTTTGAAAACAGTCAAGGAAAAGGCTGAAATTTTAAGTTTTTATACAAGCAACTCGTTTAAGTAACATTTTTTTAGCATTGGTACTTTCAAAATCCATTTGTTTTAAGTTTGTCCAGATAGCTAGTTTAGTAAAAAATTAAAATTGCTTATTCCTTTATCTCTTTGCTTATGTAAATTAGTTTCTTTTAATGAGAATGGCGATATCGTTACGATTTCGCCAAATTAAAAAATTCAACAAAGTGTCACATTATATTGTCGTACAAAATCCACGGCCAACAAAATGCAAATAATTCAGAAATTTTTTTTGTTTACTAAATTAAACAATAGAAGACTAAAAATACCAGGATACTAAAAAAGGTAGACCATAATGTATCTAGGAGACATTTATTATGAAGTAAATGCAAGGGTAGTATACCGCACTTTATTTTGTCCGACAGTGTTCATCAAACTTCTGTTGCCGGCTAGTAAAAATCAGTTATTGACCATAAATTATGATACTGCTACTTCTACCATTAGACTTGTTTACCAAATTGGTCATAAATTAACACTTGTTCCAGCAATCTGACCTATATTGAAAATCAATCATTGCAATAACCATTTTTTTCCTTGTTATTTTCCTTCTTCGTTTACACCACGCACATACCGTGTGGTGAAGTACCCATAAATACTATAAAATACATAAAATCATGCAATAACTTCGAATTAATATATTTTTGAGTTAATTCTTTTATAAAGTAGTAAACTTTTATTCCCGGAAAATGTCAAATGTATGTCTAAGGGCCGGTTTTATTCTGTTAATATATACTTAATATATACTTAAGTGAAAACTTAGTTAAGAAAAACATTCACTTAAATTTTTATCACACTTAAGGAATACTTCGTTTTACAGCTTAATATTTAAGTTGACAAGAAGATAAAAGACTTTGAGCTTTTATATATTTGCAATAGTTTAATACTTAAGTTGACAAGAAAATACACAAAAAATTTTGAGTTTTTATGTATTTAACTTCCCACCAACATTTTCTTCAACTCAAAATCATAGTTATATTGTATTTAACCTAAAATGTTTTTTCTTAATTATGTTCATTTTTTTATTAAACATTTTCTTATTTATGTTACTGTAGGCTTATGGTGGTCCGAAAAAAATCTTAAAGATATCAAATTTGTTTTATTTTTTTTTTTTTTAAAAACAATAAAAAAATAGGGAGGCATCAACCCTAATGTGACATCAAAAATAAATAAAAGAACAACAATTTTTAAAAATTTGAAAGTATTTCGAAGATATGAAGAAATCTGCACCTCATGGACTATAAAATTAACCCTTATGTACACGGAAGGAAAAAGCACCTTGTAATGTGCTACAACGTTACGAAGAAAACAAGCATTTTTTCACCAAACAAATACTCGTGCCTTTTAGAGAAGAAGATCTCAACACTTTTCTTGGTATTTTGATTTACTCCAGCGTTCACAAAGCAATATATATCTGAATTGTGGAAAACCACTAATTTGCCATTATATCGGACAGCAATGCTTTTACGGTGTATACATTTTGATACGTTACTCGGGATATACGTTCAAAGTCTGATAAAGCAGCTACTTTTCGATACAATTAGATGATGCTAAACGCCAATTTATGTCGAAGTTATAAGCCTAGTGAGTGCAAAATTACTAATGAGCAGATGTATGAATACCACGGGCGCAGCCGTTTTATACAGTTCATGCCATCAAAACCTAAAAAATTTGGCATGAAGATATCTTGGGCTTGAATGCATGTAACTTTTACCCGGCAAATTTTATACCTCACCAGAAGATGAGTGCGAAACTAAAATACGTAAAAAAGCAGTTTCAGATCTGCTTTTTCCCTGTAAAAATTCAGAAAGAAAATGATTCATGGTTTGAAATTTTGCTTTTAGAGACCAGCAACTTTATGCTCCTATGTGCCTAAAAAGAAAAAGGCAGTAATTATGCTAAAAACTATGCCTGCCGAATCTAATGTGAAATCGAATACTTTTGTAAAACCGTAAATTATAACATATTACAACAAAAGTAAAGGAAGGGTCGATAAAATGGTTGAATTGTTGGGTGAATATCAGTGTTGCCAGTTTAGCCATTTTTAGGCAAAATGTAGCCTTTTTATTTTACTTTTAGCCTTAAAATTTTTCACTTTAGCTTCTAGCTTTCTTTCTAGCCTTTTTTGATTCTTAAAATTTCCTTAGAAAGGCTAAATTGTATTAGTATTTAAACAACGAAGAAAATAATTTATTATTTACCATTACTAATTATATTTTTACAGGATCATCCATTTAAACATTTTTGTGTATTTATTTTCATAAAAACTCTGATCTACCAAACATTAGGTAATTTTTCATATAAAATATAATCCAAATTTTTATCGCCGATTTTTCATTGAGTCATTTTGCTGCCTGTTTTCTTATTTATTTTTTCACAATTTCTGCATAAAAAAAAAATCAAAAACTAATGAGAACGAAAAAAATAAGTTTCTAAATTAAAAAAATTAACTTTTTTCTGGCCTTCTTTTTGGGGTCTTTTTTAACATTTTTTTAAAGTTCATTTAGTCTCTTTTTTTCTCACATCTTGGCAACACGTGCAAGTCGATGGCCGCTGTCATTACTTTTAAATACTATTGATATATCAATATCAATTTTTTATTGATATAGTAGCATTAGTATCCTATATTATATATAAAATTTTATTACAAAGAAAAGTCTACTGATCGTAATAGAAATTTTTTAAAATATTGAAGTATTGATTTGTGTGAGCTAAATATAGAACAACATGCTAAAAATTCAGAAATAAGTTCACAGTCATCGACAACATCTGCAATACAAATTTTTTATACACAAGACTTTGAAACTGTTACATTGCCCATATCTTTAGTTTACAAAAAAAGGACAAGAACGGTCGTATTCCAGCAGTAGGAAGTTGTCGCGCCTGCTCGCAGCTACGTTGAAGCAGAGAAAAATTCGTAGAGCTTGTCTGTAGTTTTAAAATTTAAGTTAAAATTTTATTTATTTTATTTTTATTATTTATTAAATTTTTGTTTTTTATGTTTCTGTTTTCTTATTTAATGAAATGACACTTTAAAAAATATACTTACAATGGCCGCATTCCTATATAAAACACGTAGAGGTACACGGGTACTTTGGTGCACAGTTAAGGGTGTTAAGAGTAAATTGGTCCCTCCCGCAAATTACAAAAAAAAAAAAAATTAGTTTTACAGCTGCAAAAAACTAAATTTTTTGAAAGTTTGTAGTTCTTCAGAAGTTTAAAGTATGCATATAATCAATTTCAATGAAAAAATTTTGGTTGAAAACGCCAAAGATACCTGGGTACCTAGGTGCACACACATGGGTTAATAAGGTGTTGGTTGAAAATATATAACCACACAGAATAGATAAATTTAATGAGTTGTTTGAAATCCTTTCAAAATTTTAAATAGCTTTAATAGATTTTTATTTTTATTTATTTTTTTTAATTTTCAATAAATATTTTTGAAGACGTCAGACAATTTTCATATTTAGGAAAAACTTAAGTGATGGGAAAAGAATACTTAAGTTCTTAAACATAAAACCATTTTTAGAACTTAAGAACAATATCGCAACTAAGTGAGCAGTATAAGACCGGGCCTAAATTTTTAATATATCTTTGTTTTTAAATTAAGTTTATGGACGTAAAATATAAAAAGTTTGTCAATTATGATACCAACAAGACATATTAAGAATAATGTCTTAAATATTAACACTTTTTTACATTTTTTGAAATGAATCAAAAGTCAAGAAGACTTAAGCAAATTGTTAAAATTTTCATTTATAATTTCAATCTGTTAGTCTATGTTTGAAATATTCATTACAGAAATTTTGATTTTTAATAATTCTTAGGCACTTCTTGGGGGCAGAAGAACACAGCAGATGCGTTTTTATTACAATGATGCATGTGCTATAAAATGGCAGCAAATTTAAGCAAATTTCTAATCCTTATTTTAAACAGCTTTTTATTGCCATTTAAAGGGATTTATTGTTAAAATTTGAATCAAATCTAATAAAACAGAATCAACATTTTAGCAGCATTTTTGCAAAATTCACAGAATTATCATTAAGTAAAATTTAATAATATCTATGTACAAAATCTTATCTTTTATGAAGAAATTTGGGAAAAAAGTCATGTTTGATTCGTAATACTTATGAAGAAAATTTTCAAATATATGCATTTTTCCCTGTGTATCTAGTTCTTATATTTTTTCAGAAGAGGTCAATTTGCAAAAAGAAAAAAGACCAGAAAAAAATTAAGAGCTTTTTCTTTTTGGTACGTAACGGTTCCTTTCCATTCCATTCTAGAAATATTGTGAAATATTGAAAGTTAAAAAGAAGTTTAAATGTTAAGATTTTTAAATATTTACTTATTTTTTTAACACCGATGTTTTCTAATATTAAATATGACCTCTAGGTTTTTTTTCTTGTCAATGCATTAACTTTGTGACAAAAGCAGTGAATATAATAACAAGTTTCTAGCTTCCTAGCAATTTGACATTTTGTAGTGTTATTAATTGTTCGTTCACTTAACATTAAAGTAATGCTTTTAAACAAAGATACCCACACAATGCTCTTTATTTGTCATCGAAAAAAATGAGGCAAATAATGATTAGAGGGCGGATTTTTATGCATTTATTTTTTGAAAATATGAGACTAAAAATGCTTTTAAATATACAAAATATACCACCAAACATTTTTAAAATATGATATTTTTTTTAAATAATTCCATTGTAAATTTTAAAAAATTGGCCCTTCGTTACCGATTGGGATAAAATGTGATGCATGTTTTGATGAGAATACGTAAACATGTAAAATTAAATTTATTAAGTTTTATTTTGAAAGCTGTGGCAATTCTATAGCATTGAGTGTCATTAATAAATACTTTTAAATGGCCAAAACTTTTGCTGTATAATATACAAATGTAAATTGGAAAAATATTTTTTGCTATATATATTTTTCAAACATTGTATTTATTAAAATGTAATATATAAATTAAAGAAATAATAATAATAATAATAATAATAATAATAATAATAATAATAATTTTTTCCTTAAATTCTTTTTAGAGACGTATATTTCGAAAACTCCATCTTTAATTTTCTTATACCTTTTTTTTTTGGTAGGAAGCCTTATTGGTATACTGAATACGGGGAAATTTCAGAGTGGTCAAGATTTTTTTGTATTATATTTTGTATTTTAAAGGTTAAAGCTATGATTTAAAAATAAAAACATAATGCTATTTATTTGTACTTTTTTAAAGTTATGCTCTTTTGAATTTAATGTTTTAAAACTTATATTCGTGGTACTGAGTTTGTTACAAACTTAGAAAGATACAAACTAATTTGTCAAAAGTAAACGATTGTATATTTTAGTGTAAACAATTTTATACATAGAAAACGTTTTTGCGTCAACAGATATAGCAGGAGCATATTTGAATAATTCTAGGTCAGAAAGAAAGGATTCTTCTAAACACGAGATATCATCTGATTATAGAATAATTGCGTTTGATATTTTTTTTTAATTAATTCAAATCCTTTAAATTATAGCTTGTGTTAAAGTGACTTTAATGATGAGTGTTTTGTAATGCACTAAAAATATATTTAATATCAAAACTCTAAACTAAAAACTAATGCATAAGATAAGCGTGTCGTGCATTAAATTTATATTTATCTCGTCTTAATATACTTAAAAAAAGACCACCTTGAATATAAATTCTTCCACATACAAGTGTGAAAGACATGTTTTTAAATATGTTTTAAATAATGATCTTTCCTGATGTAAATAGTAATAAAAATTTAATGAAATACCTAGAAGGAAATTTTAAAAAAGTAATATAATTATACTTATCTATTCTTAAAAAGTCAACTAAGTTTGAATATTCACCAAATTTATTTTCGATATCACCCGTGAGAAAAAATATTTCAGCTGATTGGAATCATGCTTGGGTCTTTTACTAGACCTTAGATATTATTCTCATAACTACTAGAAACAGTAGTTAAAGGATTTCGATCTATTATAAGACCTATTGCTGCTAATCTCACGTTATTAACGGTGGATATTATAATTTGTTTGACCGAAATGAAAAAACTATATAATTGAAGTTATATCGGTTTTCATTTTTTTACTTTTTAGAACTGTTGCATTTCATTACATATTATGTAAATTTATTACAAAAATCTATCCATTACTTTAGTAGATGGTGATCTGCATAACAACATAATTTGTTTGATTTCACTATTTTGAAATGTAAAAATTTATAAATTTTCATATGCTTTTTTCCTATATTAAAATTTATGAATGAATTTAATATAATTATTTAAAATGTGTATTTTTTAAGACATAAATTTTATTTTCATAGTAATTTTTTTTTTTTTTTTTTTGCTATATTTTTCGATAATCAATATATCACGACGCTTTTCATAATCTTCACCCAAATGCCACGAGAGCACCAACACCAATTTCCCAATTTTCGACGTTAAATGCAGACAAAGTCATCGCCATTATCCAAAACTGGTGCCTAAAATTTGAGTATTCATATACTTTTATAGGGAAAAACGCGGGATTGGTTCATAAGCAGAAAAAAAGGGGTTATCGTATGAAACAAATTTTGTATATTAATTATATCTCAACACAAGAATTACAAATCCTCATTTAATATTCGAGAGGAAATTGGGAACAGAAAACAAAAGGTTGTAGAATCATTTGATGTTTTCTATGAAGCAATATCAGCAATAATGGATAGATTACCATCAGCTTTTTCAGAATTGAAGCTGACTGAAATAGTCATGCCTAATTTAAGGCCAGAAATTAGATAGGATTTGCTTTATGTTCTAGTTCAATCGATATTACACTTAAACTAGTTCGAATGGAAGAAGCTTTTCCGGATGTAGAAAATATTAAACGAAATTTACAAAACCGTTATGTAAATGCTCATATACTCCGAAGACATATAGCAGAAGTCGATTTGGACTGTGATGTAATTTATAAAAAACTGTTTTATGTTGCTGGAATTTTAACAAGCCAGGTCATGTATGGGAAGATTGCTTATATGAAATAACAATTTCAGTTATGGCTGTAAGGCCAAGAATGCATATATGACCCAATGCCATAATTGTAAATATCAGAAATATTCAAAAGCTCCAACTCATTTCCTTAAACCAGGAACACTGTATAAATACAAAAACAAAACCGGTTGTTAAAACTATATAAAACAATTGCTCTAAAAAAACCTAACTCAGCTGTCAAAAAAAAAAAAAATTTTTTTTTGTTTGTGTTAGTAGAATTCTCTTCAGAACTAATTTATATGTGTGGGGAGTATGTTTTTTTTTCTTTGCTGAGAAAATTAAAAGCGTTGGACTTCTAGTTGTTTTCTATGGTTGTCCCAAAATATAATAATATTCTAAAATATAAATATTTTGCTAACAAACTTCGAAGAGACACAGATATTTTTTTTTTTTAACAAAGGTAAAATACTTAGGGTATATAATATTATTATTGGATTTTTAGGTTTTTCAGGCTGGCATAGGAGGTTTGTTGCAAATTTCTCCAGCATTATCTATCCAATAAGAGAAACCCTATCGACAGAAAAGAAATTTACATGTATCTTTGAGGCTCAACAGACCTTTGACAAGATAAAAAAATTACTAGACTCGGCTCCTGTTTTTATCAACCTGAACTTTGAGAAAAAGTTCATCGTATACTATGATGAAAGTGATTTTGGTATTGGTGCTGTGCTTATTCAACTGGGTGAAAATAACCCAGTGCTTTTATGAACATAAAATTAAATTTTGCGCAGAGAAACTATAGTGTAATAGAATGCTAATGCTTGACGACTATAGATTCAACAATTTCGATGCTACCTTGAGCTTTAAGAATTTAAAGTAATAACAGCCCAATTTAAGCGAGAGGTTAGCACGACGGCCATTGAAGTTACAAGCTTATAATTTTACTATAAGTCATCGTAAGGGAAAGGATAATATGGTCCCGAATGAATTGTCACGAATAACTGAATAAATGTAGAAATAAATATAATATACACAGTATGAAATAAATTTAAATTCCCCATGTTTTTATGGGCCAGACCATAATGAATTAAAGAAGAAAATAAACGAAAACCAGTCTCAGTTTCCAAACATAAAGATTGTAGGCAAATAGGTATACAAACCAAATGAGCATTATAATGGTACTGAACTTAACGAAATCAAATCCCCGAACCTACGTATAACTCATATAAAATTATTTCACAACTCATCTACTACATCCCATCTAGGTATGTCGAAAATGCTATACTTGCCTCATGCCAGGAATCGCAAAACCACCAAACACCCTAATTTTATTTTAAGGTCGGAAATGGAGAAACAAACTATAAATGGGAATACTTATCATTCTAGATCACCAATCGAAGCTTCAATTGTTCAACATATATTTCATGTTTTTGGTGTACCAAAGACCATCGTTAGTAACAGTGGGTCTCAATTTAAAACAAATTACCTTAATGCCTCTTACACTTCATTAGGAATCCAACACACTTACACAGCCGTATACTCCCTGCAGTCGAATCCTACGAAACGTGTGAACTGTTCCTTAATAGTAGCTATTATAACTTTTCTGAAGAAGGACCATACAAAGTGGTATGAAAACTTAAGTGTGATGAATTGTACTCTTCGAAATGCATACCACCAGTAGATAAACATGTCTCCCTACCATGTTTTCTTTGGGCTCAATATAATGGCTTTTCATATGCCTTACTTAAAAACTTGAAAAAATTTGATGAACTTTCATCTTCTTTATTAAGGGATCACCATTTACAAGTGACGGGAACAGATATACAGAATTATCTGAACATTTTCGTAATTTTAAAATGAAATTTAAAAAAAATTAACGAGTTAGTGTTCCTTACGTTTCCACTCATAGAGTAAATGTTATGAAGTTTACGGTGAGCTTTTCTATTTTATAGAATTGTGAAAAAAACTTTTTTTTATTATTATTTCCACAATTGAAAATGTCTATAAATTTTTTGCTTCATTCTTATGCTTATTTGAATAACAAAATAAATAAGACTGAAATTTATTATTGTACCTAATATAATAATGATACCAATATTTTCAGTATCATATATTTATAGTTTATAAGCAATGCCAAGAAAATTAAATGTATTTAAACATTTTTCAATTATATAATACATGTGAATATAAATATATGGCGAAAATATGCATCTAGTTATTTATTTATACACCTGGTTACATGCTTTAGTATGAGATATCAAAATTACATTTGATTTTTTAAGATTTAATAATTTTTATAAAATTTTGTAAATAATGGCTCAGAAAATTTAAACATCAAGCGAAGTTATGAAATGAATTTTAAAATTAGTATAAAAAAAAAGAAGTTATAATTGCAGTGCAAAATACGGCGAGTCAGTGCAGCTTGTCACCATTAATACACATATTTGCATAGCTTTGTCGATAGTGATGTTTTATAAGTCACTGTGGATTAATAACGGACCAATTTGATAGAAAATCATTCTCACAGAAGTAAATTAGTAGCTAGAAAAATTTTTACTTCCTTTTTGCGTGAATTTTGTGGTATACAGCATGCTACTTACTATCTTTAAAAAAATATAAAGTTTGTGAACAATTCTTTTTTTTTCTTGGTGACAATTTACATTTAATTTTGTGAAGAATAAAAAATATCTTAAAAAATTAGCTATCACTAGGATCCTAACATAGTGAATCCTAGCGGTTCTGGTTCAAAAGTACAAAGATAACTTTACTAACTTTCCGACTGTCAAGTGAAATAATATATAACCAAAAACTAAACCTAAGCTAAAGTACAGTCAGAAAATTTGCATGTGTGAATAAAGATAAGGGAAATAGTTTGCCACAGTTAATAATAGCCAATTTTCTATATTCATACATATATTAATAATTAAAAAATGTTTATATACATTTCAAGTTCATAGACATTGCTTACAAACTATAAACATATGATACTAACAGTATTCGTGTCATTATTATATTAGGTACAATAGTAAATTACGGCCTTATTTATTTTGTATTGCAACTAAGCAATTTATGTAAAAATATAAATTAATTTAACTACAATGACATCTCTAAAAATGGTTACAGAGAAATCTATATCAGCTCCCAAGGTGAGTGGAGGGAATTCTATATCGTTGCTGACAGGAAAATCTTCTTTTTATTTTTATCTTTCCGAATAAGTTTTAACGTATCAAAATAAACGTCAGACGCTCTTTCGAATTTTTCGTAAGTTTTTCTGCTGTCTCTAACAGCAGCCATCCTAAATTTTGTGTTTAGAATTTCAAATTTATTTTCATATCTTTTCTTATCTAGAAACGCTTAAAATTTGGCCAAAGTACAACCTCATCGTTCTCCCTGACTAAAATTGTTTGCTTTTTAATTTTTTCAGAATTTACAATGGTATCATCCAATATTTCATATGGCTGAAACCTTTTGCGAATTCGAATTACGATCGCCTCTATTTCAAAAATAATACTTCATTTTGAAGTCGTCGATGTCCGGTTTTCCTGCTGACACCAATTTTGCATGATTGCTATGGAACTTAGTCTTAACTTTTAATCGTTTAGTTTAAATTTCTGGTTGCCTCATCAGCCCTTGTTGAAATTTTTTCTCAACGGCAGCTACTACTTCTATCTCATCAAAATAGCTTTCTGATTCATTATTTTTATATCGATAATTCATACATGGACTCTTTTGAAAATTGTGGATCTCTTAATCATGCAATTATTATTATTATTTTCCTTAGCAGATAGTACTGTCTCCAACAGTCATAATCCGGGAAAAAATTTGTTTAAAATCAAAATTCTTAATAGCTAAAAATTAAAATCTAAAATTAAAATAGTACACATGCGTCGTGAGTTTAAATACTTATTTTCGACACATCAATTTGAACATCAATTCTTATCACACACACAAGTGTGAAAGACCAGGTAGTTTTTAAATATAAGCTACACATGCGTAGAACCATAACAAAAGATAAAATATTAGGACGTAATGATCCATTCTAATGTAAATAGTAATAAAAATTTCATGAAGTACTTAAAAGGAAATTTTAAAAAAGTAATAAAATTACACTTATATATTTCTTAAAAAAGTCATAAAAATATGTTCAACTAAGTTTGAACAAGATGAAACTTTAATTTTATCTGTTTATTTACTCATTTATTTATTCTTTTTCAGCAGCTTCGATTCTCTGAATAGCAGTATCAATTAAGGTTATTTGAGTGCTTAAAGAATCGAAACTCTTTAATTTAATAAAACTTTTACTAAGAAATCCATGCTTGAAAAAAACAAACGAGAGGTTGGTTTTGATCTCTTATGTTAATACTGGTTTAATTTTTTTATAGATTTAGAGTCATTATCATTCAACTCATCCACAGTATTTTTGAAATCATCAAAATATTGATCGTAATATTTAATAAAATCGAGTACATGTCGTAATGGACTTGATGCTATCAAGTGACAAATTTGGATAATTTTCCAAATACTCATAAAAATACAGAATTTTATTAGTTTTACAACTTTGAAAAATAATCATATGTTCTATAATTCTCGTCTAAGTTCATCAAGCGATAACGCATTTTATTCTCAATAAAATATAGTATTGGAAGAAAATATTAAACAAATATATTTTTTAATAAAGTGTTGGTCAAAAATGGCTACAAAGTACAAAAGAGGCGATTATAAAATAAAAAGAAAAATTGATTAAATATCTCAGGCCATTTTGCTTTGAACATAAATGTGTATATACTTATTAAAAAAGGTGTAATTTCGTTTCTTTCTAATACAGTTTAAAAAACGAAATTTCTAAAAATGATATAATAATCTATTCACATATATAGAAAAACTACACTATGCTGCTTTCCAATTATCTTTCCACTGTAGCGCTGTACCGCTGTAGCGTGTTATTATCAATTAAGAAGATTTTAATAAATAAAGTACAATAACCTTATTAGAACTTCTGTTGGTAAAACGTTCACTTACGTTTTTCTAAATCGCATTTGATCAGCTGATATAGAGCTCAAAGCTAACATAATAATTTTTTTTTTTGCAAAAACGTAAAAAGAAATGAAAAAATTCGATTTAATTTTTTTAGTAAAATGTGTGATTCGGGTAGATAACTATATAAAGTAAATTTTAAATGTTGCGGAAAAATATGCATTTGCATGAAATTCCGACCCCTAAAAATGATAAAAGAAATATCCTTACTCGTATTTAAGAAAATATAAAGATAAAAGAAGAGTAAAAGAAAATATGGTTGGTGGTCATTTGATACACAATTATAATCAGAGATAATAACATAAATAAAAGCCCTTGACTAGATGTTGAAAGCAAAATTAACTTTGAGCAATTGCCTTAAATTTTTTTGTTCATAAAGGCCAAAGGGTATTACAAGGAGTAATAAAAGAGTAATTATAATAATGGCTGGCAAAATTCGGAGTACAATTAGAAATAGTGATATATTCGACTGGACTGAATCTAGCTAGGGTTTGAGGATTTCCGTTATATTTATTTTCGTGGGAAACACGAATGAACAATTCAGTCTCCTGAAATTCCCGGGAAGTGGAATTTTTTATTTTTAAATTATAAGTAAAAAGGCAATTATTTCTTGTAAAGAATATTATTTTCTATTCAATACTATTACACAACATTATAAATCATAATTAGTTAACAAAAAGTAAAATATTAATATATAATATTAAAGTGTGACGCCCATTTTAAGTTACTAAGTATTTGTAATTTAGAGATGTAAAACACAATTCTCAAAAATGTATAAAATTGGTTCCCAACAATGTTGTATGAATCAATGATAGTGTTCCGAGATGTGATACATTATTTTAAAATCCTGAATTAAGTTTTGCAATTTTAACATTTATATCGATAATTGCATGAAAGATCTCCCAAAAATTTACCGAGTGTTTCGATTTTCATAAAATTTTTTACGCGTGTAGTAAACGGATATCTATGTCAATTCTATACTTTCCAAATGTGTTGAAAAGATCGAAAAATTTAAATAGCATATTTAACGAAAAATGCTTTTAACAAAATGCAATTGTATTAAAATGCATTTTTAATAAAATATTTCTTATTATTGAAATATTCGTATTTAATCTGTCATAAGCAATTAAAGCATTAAAATTTGTAAAGCCTTTCCAGATATACTGATATTTAAAGTTATATACTTTTGACATTTTTTTTAGTTTTTGAGAAAGTGAAAAAGAGAAATAAAATCGCGAGTTTTCGCAATTTCGCAAAACTGTCTACAAATTTAATATGGTAATTGAAAGAAATCAAGTAAAAAAATGCCCTAGTCGGGCATTAATATAATTTTTGATATGTATTTGTTTACAGATTCATTGCTTGTATAAAACATGTGCCTTTTTATTATAAAATTAATTCAAAAAGTTATGTGAATATAAAAATAAAAAAATAAAATATAAGGAATAAAAAATATTTTATTTGAAATCCTTTATGAAAGAAAAACTCTGGTCACGTGTTGTCTTCAAATGGGCATTTAGTAATCAATATTAAGAGGCATTTAGTAATCAATATTAAGAATCTTGAATATTATATTGTGTTTGAAATCTGAAAACTAAATATAAATTTTCTAAACATTTTCTAATGTTTTTTGAAAATTTATATGCGTTTGTTAAAAATTCTACTAGTCTTATGAGCTAGTAAAGCTTTATTCACCCCATAAAAATCAAAAATTTATTAACAAATATACTTTTCTATTGAAAAACAAAAAGATGCAGACGAAAATTATATTCTAGTCATCTCAACATTTGTTTTTATCTTTTCACCAGTTTCTAGCCATCTCAACATTTTTTTTATCTTTTCAGAGTTATTCAGAAACTAGTGTCGGAAAAATCAATTTTACATGTGAAATTGAAGAATTATTTTCTTGAAAATTTCTGTTAAGAAATTAAATTAGCAAAAATGTGCAATGTTATGTAATTTTAAATTAAATAAAAACTTAGACGGTAACGGAAAATAACAACAATTTTATTTATTTTCTTTTCATTTCTTTTTTTACTTCAAACTTTTTTCTATTTTTTAAAAATATACATTTTTGAAAAATATGGTAATATTTTTTTTTGTGAGAAAATAAAGACAACAAAAAATCCGGAGACGATTTAAAATAAAATTTAATTTTAACAGAGTCGCATTGCGCATTTTTCATACAAAATTTTATGGAAATTTCCCGACCGGGCTTCTTGAGTTTATGTATTTACTATAAACAAAATAAGCCATGTATCATCAAAATTGATACACAAGTTTTGATTTTATTCACAATTAAGTAAAAATACTCATGTATACCTAAAATTAAGTAGACAAACGGTTGGGAAAAAACTTATTTTTCTGATTTAAACAAAATTAGGTATAATTTCATATGATGAACACGAACCTGCCTACAGGTCTTTTTTATGGACTTATCTAATATTTCCACAGTAATAAAGTAATTTCGGCAGTATATTTTACTATACCTCGAGAACGAATTGTCCGATTTAAACATCAAAAAGTGCAGACGAAATTTTTATTCAAGTAATTTTAACATTAGATTTTTATTCGTTAAATATTTTCCGAGTTATTCGAAAATAAGTGAAGAAAAAAATATATATAAACTTTTCGTGCAAAATTGAAAGAATTTGGCTCCTTAACTCCGAAAATATTGACCGGATAAAAAAACCTCAAGTTTATATTAATCGGCATCTACAGAACTTTCATCTATATAAATCAGACAAACCGTTCTCGGGTTATACAAATGTGACCGCTGAATAAGGTATTCATAATACTCATGCCAATAAAAAAGAAATATATAAACAAAATTGACAAAGTTTGAATGGGGATTGGAGGAAACTGTTACCCAAAGCGTTTTTTAAAACCATTACAAAAACTCTGTCATCCGGAACAAAACAAAAAATATTTTAGAAGTAAAAGAATATTACCATATGATTTTCTAAGCTTCAATTATAGATTAGATATAGTTGCATGATCCTTGCAGAAATATTATTTAGAGTTTTGTGGAAAAAATGTGCAAGGGGTAAGATAGAGAATTTGAAACCTTTATTTTCCTTCATATAAAGGAGGGCCACCTTAATAAATACATATATATATATATATATATATACTTATTAAGCGTGTTCACGAATCAACCCAGAGACCATCCGGTACATTGTGATCCCTTCATTTATAACAAGGCACTATGATAGGAACAATAAAAATAGAAATATAACGATATAAAAGCATAGTGTGGAACCCAAGACTCACCAAATCAACCTTGACTATCTCTAAGCCACTTTATCCCCATTATGAACCAAGTCCTTTACCCGTAACTTCCTCTACCTCCGATACCTCCACAAAAGACCTGTCCAATTCCGAGCCTTTACGAGCTAGCTCATCGGCCATTTCATTGCCGAGGATGCAGTGACAAGGAACCAAACAGAGTCTTATTCTGTAGGCATCCAATATCCTTCTAACTTCCTTCCTATACTCAAGAACTAATCTGTACCTGACAAAATTGCTAGTAGTGTCGACTCACTATTCACATAGATAATCACCTCAACATTTTTCTCCAGAAAACCTAGGGCCTTGTAAATACCTAGAATTTTTGTCTGGAAAACGCTGCAACTATCAGGTAATCTAATCTGATTTCTGTTTCCCAGAAGTAGACACTCGCCCCTGTGCCTACTTCCACCTTCAAGCCATGTGTGAAGGTAGCACAACCTCCATGGAGCTTCTCCGCTCCAGTCCAGAGGTCTCTACTAGGGATTTCGATAACGGAAGTAGCCCCGAAGTCAACTATAGTACCGACATAATCCGCTTGAGTAGCCAAGGACAATGACCCACTTCACTAAGTATGATATGAGCCTCCTTATCAATCCCAATTCCTTCAGTCTAAACAGGCTCTGCATAGCCATTCCTCTCACGAACTCCTCAATTGCAAGAAGGTGTAAAATGATGCTCAGTGCCGCCGGAGGTGTACTTCTCACGGCACTCGTAATGCCAAATGAAGCACTACTCTGAACTTTAGAAAGAAGGTTCCTATACGTTCCCTATCTCAATGCCTCCCACCATACCGAACATTCGTAAGAGAGTATAGGTCTCACAACCGATGTGTATAACTAATATACCATTACCGGTTTTAGACACCAGTTCTTCCCCATAGAGTTCCTGCATGCGTAGTAGGCATTAAGCCCCTTCTCTTCCAAGACAATTTGCTGTCCAAGGCAAGGTTCTTGGTCTGCTTTGACAATCTGAGTTCTGTCCGTTTCGCCCGTCTTATGTCCTTTTTATAATTAGTGAAACTTTCCTTATAGCTGTCTTAGTCAGTCTGACTCCTCGTCAGCTTGGCCCTATTGAACACTTTCTCACTGTAGACCGTTGGACCCTAAGTTTACTGGTCCACTATTTAGACTGCCCCTTTTTGCCAGCATAAATCGCCGGGCAACTGAGCTCAAAGCTATTCCTAATTACATCCGTGAAATTATTCACGACTTCCTCGATATCCTCAGCTGAATTCCTCCGGCCCTCAGTATCCCTCAAATCCCTGTCAACTAACTCACCGAAGGACTTCCAATCCATCCTTTTGAAGATCATATAAGGCCTTCCCCTCGGTTGCACAAAGTCAAGACTGAAGTATATTATGCTATGATCCGAAAAGAAATAATTCATAGCCACCCTCGAGTCCTTGACAAATTCGCCCTCTTGGTTCGCTAGCGTCACATTTATAACCGTTTCTCTGTTTTTCGTTCCGAATCATTACCCCTATTATAGATAAGAAGATAACAACTAGTTATAAAGTCAAGTACTGAATCACCCCTTTTGTCGATGCCCCAGCTTCTCCATTGGTAGTGGTGAGCAGTCGCTTCACATCCAAGAACCGTGTACATTCCTCTCCTCCTGCTGTACTCCACCAAATGCTGCAAAGCGATGCCCGGTGGATCGGCCGCCTCGTATGGCATGTACACGGATGCCAGTATAAGCCTTCTGCCTCTAGTGGCTTCTCATTGGACATCTGTAAGATTCCCGTTGCTAAAGATTGAAGAAGATTAATATTCAGATTATTCCTAGCTAATATACATGACCGTACATTCTCCAATGTGGACGGTATGAACAGGTTATACCCGTGGCCCTTAAACCACACATTCTGGTGTTGTTAATCCAAGGTTTCCAGATAAGGGCCACGTCCACTTTGGAGTCAATTAGGAGCTTTGTCAATTTGGTTGAAGCTGCTTCACAGTAATGCAAGTTAATTTGCACCATTGACAGCACCCTTGGGTTTACCTGATCTAGCATACGTACATCTAATAACACCAGTAATTCCAGCTTTTTCAGAGACTCCTGATCCACTGCAAATCTTAAATCTTTGCCTTGGTTCTCATGGAGTTCCCAATCTTTCATTGACCTGTAACAAGACCTACATTATGATTTTCCAATACTGTCAGAATGTCTTCAACCTCTGGAATGGGTGAAGGAGACCATGCCGTCACTATTAGACGCAGGGGCAACTCACACACCAGTATCACCTCAAGCTTCGCCCTCGGATAAAGAGAATTGCACTTTGCAACTGCGCTTTTAAAAATTCAAAAGATTTATTATTACCGCAGTTAATAGTTTTAATCCCTTCTTATACCTAAGTATACCTCATCTGGCCTTCCTTTTACGACGGCGATCTCTTCAATGAGCTTATTTTCGATGTGTCGCCATTGCTCAGTGCTGATCCTCCCATCTGGATCAACTTTATCAATGACAGCAGCTTGAACACAGTTCTGCAGTATTGATTCCTTCGCCTTCTTCTATGTAGAGGCTGTTCGCTTCCTAACCCAGCTACTTTAATAACATCCTTGTGGGGGCCTTTAGCAGAGCTGGAAGTTATGCGCGCAGCCTTCTTGGCTATTGAGGTCTGTTGGTCATCCCTAGACCTTTCCCTTCTAATGATCTCCTTTTGAAGACCCTTATAAGAGCCGTGTGGGTATTGACCAATAACGCCCGAAGAAGAAGGCCGTATGTCATAGGTCTTAGCCACCCCACCAGTGGTGCTTTTATGATTTTCACTGGTAGAGCTAGTCGGTCTCTGACTTACTGCCTTCTTGCTTGCTGATCGCTGATCATATCCAGACCTAGCATCCTAGACAATCTTTTGCGAATTGTCTTATGCAGATAGATAAGAGAAGCTCTTGCGCCACTTTGAGCATTCCCTCTTTAGTTCGGTTTGTGACATCGATTGTCACATCTCGCATTACCGCGTCTTGCCGAACTAAACTGCCGCTAGACGTAAGACATCCTGAGCCAATTGAAATATCCCCCTGCTCAGACCTCGCCTCGACGCTCCGGTTCCCCTCTTGACTCAGAGCGCGTGTTGAGATCACAGTGATCTCGTGCTTATTTTCAGTACTAAGAGAAAGATCCCCGAGATTCTGTGTGGCACTGTATTATCCGTCATTTTTTATTGGAAAAATCAATTACGTCGCACGAGTATGCCACTAAAAAGGAGGACCATCTCGCGCAGTGACACCGTGCGTGGGCTAGGCTAGAGTTTAGCTGTTAGGTCCTCGGCACTGCTACTAACCACCTTGACCTTAAAGAGCTCTGCATTTATTTGGTATACAATAGATAATACACATGATCGGAACACTCAAGTTATGGGCTTGTATGTACCATGTACCAGAATGTACACCTGAGGAGTAAATGCAGCAAAGGACTCCATATGTTCATAAATATGGTTTTCTAACAAATGACCTAATTTCTCAAATCGTATCCAAATTTTTTTCACTCAATTCGTATAACAAACCAATGAATATGAACAATAGATGAGTTGAAAAAGTATTTCGTGATGAGTATTGTCAGCTTTTGACAGAAGAGCATGGATTACTGCGTGAACTTATTTTTTTATTTTACACAATAAAATCAAAACAGCATTAAAACTAAATTTTATAGGAAAATGTTTCTGACTTTTCAAAAATTTCATAAAAATTTCATTTTTTGATTTTGTATTTTTATATAGCAAATTGTAAGTTGTATAAATTTTCGATATATAGATATAAGAACGGCGATAAATACAATTGAATGGGACATCAAATTTAAGTCAGATATCGCTGATAATTGAGAACGGGCCACTTTTATCAAAACAGATTTTGCAAAGGCACATCGTTTGGTCAGCACCAAATTGTTCATAATTGGAATAATAAGGTGGTGTCTGTAATGCTTAACGAAAATGTGGAGGAGCATCAAGAGATTTCGAAAGATAAAAATTTCATGGACAAAAATTTTATGGTTAAAAAAGTTTCGCATTATTATATTAAATAGCATTTTTTTGTAATAAATTTCAATAAAATATATTTTCGTATAATATATGGAGAAATAACTTAGATTCGAACTTTATTTTTAAATATCGTAATATTTTGTGTAGATTTTTTTTTAATTTTATTAGGAAACCATATAATATACTGCACTAGTACCATCATACATTCAAGACATAATAAATTTTATTTGAATAACTCAGTAGGATTTGATATTGCGGGAAATTCTTTCCAAAATTATATATAAACCTCTAGTTTGTAAACATTTTTATATGTTCAACTTAAAAACGCCATAAAATTCATCTTCTTTACAAAATGATTAAAGCAAACTGAAGCAATATGGATTTCAATTGTTTACACAAATGTGCCACCAAAAAAAAAAAATAAGTTTAAGGCCTAAAATTAAAATTTTATATATATATATATGACTATCAGTATTGCCAGGAGGCGAGAAAAAAGAGGCTGAATTGTCAGAAAAGGCTATATGCAAAAAAAGTATGCTAAAATAATTATTATTATTTTTTTTTTTTTTTTTCATTAGATATTAATATATATTTTTTTAAGATATATTGTAACAAATTTATAAGTAAAACATAGAACTTCTGTTACTGAAATTTCCCAGTGAAAAATCGACAAAATTCCCATATAAATTTAGGTTATATTTCATATGAAAAACCTAATATTTTGAAGATATTTGTCATTTTTGAAGGAACTTTTTTTCAATATATTTATGAATAGTATCTATGAAGTTTATTAAAAAATAATTATAATAATTGTTTAAATAAGTCCATACAATAAGTTAATTTTTACTTGATTTAAAGAATGAAGTACCGCTGGCGAAAATTTTTGTAAAATATAAATAATCTCGATTAATTGTGCGAAGTAATACATAAAAATTCTTAAATGGATGATTCTGTAAAAATAGAATTAGTGAGAGCAAATAAGAAATTATTTTCTTCGTTGTTGAAGTATTAAAATTTTAGCTTTTTTCAGGCAATTTTAAGAATCAAAAAAGGCTGGAAAAAAAACTGGAGGATAAAATGGAAATTTTGAGTGTAAAAGCAAAATAAAAAGACTAGACTTATCTTATGAAAAATCTCAAAAAATTTCTCATATGAGTTTGGATTATGTTTCATATGACCCAATGTTTTGAAGTGATTTTTTGTCAATTTTAAACAATAATTATCTATACAAACTTTTAGGTGGGTTGTCGCTTTTGAGAGCTGTTTTTTAAATTATATTTTTTAATTATTTTTTTTTAAGTTTTAGTGGTTAATTGATTCAAATAGTAAGTTCATAATATTGGTTAAGTTATTTTTGAATATTTTTATTAAATATAAATAACCTTCATGTTTGTGCGAATAAATACATAGAAATTTTTAAATAGCTGGTTCAGTAAAAAAAAAAAAAATTAATAGTAAATAAGAAACTATTTTCTTCGTTGTTGACTTTTTTTTAGCTTTTTTGAGGCAATTTTAGAAATCAAAACAGGCTAGAAAAAAGGTAGAAGCTTTGTTTAAAAACACATCACATCACTACCCTAACCTAGTGCGCTTTGCTGCCCTCATTATATTAAAATAAAAACCGAAATATTTGGAAAATATATATGCTTTCGGATATCACAGAATGATACTACGAAAATTAGTTTTCTCTAAAGCCCAAGCAAACAAATCAACAAGCAAACAAACATAGATTGATTTCTATATGTATCTAGATGGAGGCAACTACACTTTCAAGATCTATTCATCTTATTTTAATCCAAATTGTGAATCTTATTGAGAAAATTATTCCCAAGAAAACTTAAAATATTTCTTTCTGCAATAGTTCTTCAGTTACCATTACTAGTTCGCCCTATCTTCATCTGAACTGTGAAACTTCATAAGAAAATTAGTCCTATCAAATCTGAACAATTCCTATGCAGTACATCTTTACGTATTCAATAATTCAAATTTACTTTATATGGGGTCTGTCACTCATCTTAGACATGTCCGCTCTAGCTTCATCTCAATTATGCATCTTGGTAAGAAAATTATCTGAACATAATGATAAGACTTTCACAGTTACAGGTCTTTAGATATGTATTACTTAAGATTAATCTTGTATGGACCTATCTGTCCAATTTCCATTGTGAATCTTAGTCATACAATTATTCCCACCAAATATTAAGAATTTCTTTTAATAGTCTTTAGATATGCAATAAATAATATTTGCTTTGTATGAGGACACCACTCCCCCTAGTCATGTCCACCCTAACTTCGCCTTAAGAAAATTATTCTTACCAAATCTTAAGAATTTATCTGAAGCAGTTCTTTAGATATACAATAATTAAAATTTGCTTAGGATGGGGACTACTATCCTTCCTACTACTATTGAAAACCAAATTATCCTATTTTACTTTTGGATACTACAGAATGATAGCCTTCTATAAATCCCAAACAAACTAAATATGGAACTGTTAAGAATCGATTATTGGTAAATTATACGATTAACCGAGTAGTCATAGTAATACATGTAAAACATGTAAGCAACACTCATTATAGTATTAGTCTACTGAAATAGTTATTTAAAAAATATTCAAATTCTTTCAGTAAGGGTTCAGTTCTTTCTCCTATTTGTATGAAAAATTAAATTTTTAACCTAATACCACAAAATATTTTCCTAATTAAGTTTTATTTAATAAATCAGTCATATAACTACATTTTCTGTGTAAGAATGATCATTTCCAATGAAATTTAACACTGGATCATTTTCAATGAAATTTAACATTGGCTTGCCATTGGAAGACGTTCCCTTTTTTGATACCTATTCGCTAAAAAGGTAATCACGCTTTATGTAAATTGATTTTATGTAAAACGAAATGAACACCAAAATATTTTTAATGGCGCAAGGAAATTGGTTTTAATTTGTATTAAGTTAACAACACATTTAAAAACAAATTGCATAATAGGTATTACTTTTCATTTGTTTAAACAATTCGTCTAGCAAAAAGCATTTGCAGAAATAAATACTGAACCTCAACATTTAGGTTAGGTTAGGTTAAAAAGGGCGGCATCTTCACGCCTCCACCCATTCGGTCTATTGTGATCCCTTTATAGACAAAATAGAAAGCTGATAAATGAAGAAAGAGAAAAATCCTAGTAGAAAAAATTGAAAATAAAGATAGTTAAATATAAGAAAAATAAGAAAGGTGTGGAACCTAAGGCCCATCAAATCAATCCTGACTATATTCCCATTACGAACCCTATAAGGTTGCCGAGTTTTCTACCCGCAACTTCCTCTAGTTCGTGCAGAATATAGCTTCCAAACCACCTCAGTCTACTTCGATGAAGCCCAACACAGTGACAGAGTATATGCTTCACTGTTTCTAGCTCCTCCACATCCTCGCACGTCCTGCAAAATTTGACGCGCCAGTGTCCCATTTACTGGTCATATTCCCTATTGCAAGGTAACCATTAATTATGCCAACAATGATCCTTAGGTTCACACGACTCATGCTTAGAAGATGCTTAGAATCTGCTGGTTTAAGACTAGCTAATAACGCTCTAGATACCCTACAGTCCAATCTACTCCCCCAAGCATCATTCGTTCTACCTATGGACTATTCACTATGGTCATGAAATATGACCCAATCAAAATCCTAACTGATATCGCCACAAAAGAAGTGTCCAATTCCGAGCCCTTACGAGCTAGCTCATCGGCTATTTCATTGCCGAGAATATCGCAGTGACCAGGAACCCAACAAATTCTTATTCTATAGGCATCCATTAGCCTCCTAAATTCCTTCCTACACTCCAGCACTAACCTGGACCTGACACAGTAAATTGTCATAGCCATCAGTGCTGCCTGACTATCCACATAGATAGTTACCTCAGTGTCCCTCTCAACATTCTCCTTCAGTAATCCTAGGACCTTATAAATGCCTAGAATTTCTATCTGGAAAACGCTGTAGCTATCAGATAATCTAAGAGATCTTTGATGAAGTTAACATCCGCCCCTGTGCTTACTTTCATATTCGAGCCATCCGTGAAGATAGCACACCCTCCGTGGAGCTTCTCCGCTCCAATCCAGAGGTCCCTACTAGGGATTTTAACAACGGGAGTAGCCTCTTAGTCAATTATGATACCTACATAATCCGTTTGGGTGGCCGAGGATAATGTTTGACCACTAAACTTGACTTCATTAAGTATGCTAGCATGCCCCGCTCTGAAACTCCCTATTAATCTCAATTCCTTTATTTTAAATAAGCCCCGCACAGCTATACCTCTCACGAATTCCTCAATTGGAAGAAGGTGGAGAATTATGTCCAGTGCTGCCTGAGGTGTACTTCTCGAGGCATTCGGAAAGCCAATTGAAGCGCATCTCTGAACTTTAGAAAGAAAATTCCTCAACGTTTTATAGCAGAACAATTCATTTGAATCTCTTTTTAATAATATTTCTGGAATCTTTTTGTATTACTTCTTTAGCATAAGAAAACGTGCTTTTATTGGTACTTTGGAAGCAATGAGAAATTATTTTCCTAAAAAAGATTTTTTTTATTTTGCTGGGATATAAGAGACATTTTAAAAAAAGATGTAGTTGATACAAATTTCATATAAAAAATAAAAAATTCTAATTTATACCTCCAAAAAACTAAATTTCGGTTAACCAGTTATTCGGCACAAATTATTCGGTTTATTTATTATTCGAACAGTTAAATATATGCAGACATAAATATTGCCCTTGATAACTAAATCGCATACTAATTAAATTTACTTGTAAACTCAATTCAACAACAGTTTATTTAATATAATTGATTTAAGTATTGCGTGACATATCATATAAAATCATAGTTACAAGCGTGAATGTATGTACATTTGTATAACGAGGCTGTTACATGATACTAATCAATTAATCATACTTATACACTTCAAAGAGGAGAAATACCCATTTGAATATTGCATGTACATATGTTTGTATATAATTCAATTGTTGTATACATTTTTCGTCACAAAATTTTAACGAATCTTGTAATTGTACTATTTTTATGCATTAGGCAATGCAATTGAACAGATATTTTAACAATTTGATTGCTTTTATATTTTTTTGTTAAATAAAATTTAATTTTTTGTATTACTGGCAAAAATGGAGAAATATAGTTTAGAAGGGGGAACATTTGCTACTTTTTTTTTTTTTTTTTTGAAAGTGCGAAAGTGTCTGTAAACCTCCTTTTGCACTATAGATTTAGATATTTTGGCTTCAATTTAGGTACTTTTGGTCCTGACTATCTCTCCGTTATGTAAATTTTTTATGAATTTCTTAAATTACCAAAAACTATGAAACTACCCGAACCCATGTGGTAAATTCGCCAAGTGATGGGGTAGAATCGCATGCATATACTTGATGTTTTTTATTTTATTTTTATACAAAAATTTAAAACACGAATTAAATTAATATATTCAATTGACTTTTGTTTAAACTAAATTAACAAAAAATAATAATAATACAGATCCAAAATTAGTGCATTGCGGATATTATATACATATACATATATATATATATATATATATATATATATATATATATAGTAGTTATATGAAATGCAGCACTATTCCAATCAAAAGTACCACCTGTTAATAGACTACTGTCAAATTTTGAGCAAGTGTCGTCATTTACTTTGCATAAAAAATAGAATTTTTCAAGGTCCTTAAAATAGACATTTGTTTGGTCAATAATTTCATCGTTGGAGCTTTCCACCGTGCCATTTCTTTAGATTTGGAAATAGGAAGTAGTCACTAGGGGCTAGAATATGGCGGATAAGGTACCAATTCGTAGACCAATTCATAGATTTTTGCCATTAAGACTACACATGTGTTTATGGTCAATTGAGAGCAAACGCGGCTCCCATTTTGCAGACAACTACCTTAAACCTAGCTGTTCATTATAATACTAATACACAGTTGTCATAAAACAATTTTTTTTTAAATAATTCTTTAACTTCTGAACTGGTGGAGATATCTAAATAAAGTTTCACATGGTCGGGGCCACGAGGCTTAAGAGTTGTATTTTATGACCTAAATATAAAAGAATTTAATACATAGGTACTCTTTATAAATATGTGCAAAAAAACGTGCTCACATGTGTAGGTTTTATATTTCTTTTTAAGAGATATTTAGGTGAAAGCAAAATAGGCCTCGTTTTTTCAAATTAGCTGCCTTAATGTGTACTCTAAAATGTTTTGAAAATAATTTTTATAAAATTCCAAATTAACAAACAAATATATCTATCCGATAAAAAATTTTATTAATCTGAATTTGAAACTTTAAAAAAATCACATTTTTAAGGTAATTTTCCAAAAATGTGGTAATATTCTTTCACTTCTTAAATATTTTTTTATTCTAGGCTAGAGAATTTTTGTAACAGTTTCAAAAGAAATCATAGCTTAAATGGGTGTAAAGCAAAATCCGAGGCTCTTTGAGCAATGGTTCCTTCAAGGCTCGTCAAATTTTAATTTTTTTTATTTATTTATTTATTTTTATTTTTTGTATCATTCTGAAATGTCAAAGAAGAGATCAAAAAAAAAAAAGAGATATTGGCTAAATACCCCCATATGTTGGTTAAGCGCACAAGAATATTTTCTGAGCCGCACCTTTTACAACGGCTGAGTGATAATTTTAATGAAAGAAGTCAATTTTCAAGTTTTTCCCCGCACTGGGATTTTGATTATATTAGTATAAAAAAGTGAGAGTATTTTAATTCCTTGATTTCAAAACTTGCTCGTATTTATATTGTACTAAAACTTCATTGAAATACCTCTACTTGTTTAAATTTTACATCCACATATTAAAATTTTTTTCTCAAAAATGTGCTAAAAACCAAATTATAAGCTTTTGGGTCATGGTCTGGATTTTGTAAGAAATCTAGCCATTATTTTCAAAAAAATTTAGGGTCCAAATTTAGGGTCCAAAGTTGGCAAAAGCAAAAAAAAGATAACCTACACATGTAAACATATTTTTCATAGAGAACTATAAGGATTAACTTTGTGTATTTGTTTCACATTCAAGTCATAAATGAATTTTTTGCGAATTAAAAAAAAAAAATACATATCCGAGTTGATCAACTTGGAGGCCGATTCCATCCGCTAGGGGCCTGTGCTCCTCCAAACCAACTGGAAAATACCTTAGCTCTAATAACATAAAATTTTTTTAGATATTTGGAAGGATTTACAGAAATATATAAAAAATCGATTTAAGTCCATTGTGTAACGTAGTTGATGGTTTGAACTTCAGCAAGTAATTTTACAGGCTAGTTCAGATGATTGTGTTGTTTTATGATATATTATTTTTCTCAAACTTTCTTAAATTCAACTTTTCCTAGTCGTACCTTTAAATCTGTAGGGATATTATTATAATATAGAGGGTTAGATCCTCTATATTATTACTCGTATTGCTGATCGTCATCCGTAATGGGATTCCTGGATTTTAATGCGCTCAATGATATCTGGCAACACAAATTGTCAGCATTTGATTTTAATTTGGAATACTTTCTCGAATAGCTTCGATAAACAAGAAAATAGACTCATAGGTCTGCAGGAATATTCAAATTTTTTTAATATTATTATAATCTGAGAAGTTTTCCATGTTTTTTGGAAAGGATTCTAGTTGTATAATAGCATTGAATATTTTCGTTCGGTAGGTTTTTAGTCGTGATAGTGGTAATTGCTTTAACTATTTTCATAAATTTTCCTTACTCCAATCAGATCTTGACAATCTTTATGACAGGTGTATTATGAATATAATAGATCTGAGTTTAACAAAGTGTAAACACATGATATTCTACAGAAGAAGTCCAATACTCTGTAGATACAGAATAAATGAATATCAACTTGTTTTAGCCGACAAATATCTTGATCTGGGTGTGCTGCTTGATTGTAAACTATCTCTTAATTCCCACGTTTCGCAAATCGTTAATAAAGCAATAGGAGTTCTAGGTTTCCTCAAGCGCTGGGGAAGAGAGTTTAATGATCCTTACGTTTCCAAGCAATTATTCACATGTTTCGTAAGGTCAAACCTTGAATATGCTTCCGTGGTCTGGGATCCTCATTATGAAGTTCATATAAAGAAAATTGAATCGCTTCAGAAACAATTTCTCTTATTTTGCTTTCGTAATCTTCAATTGAATTCTGGTATTAATTTACTAACATATGAAAGTCGACTACAGCTTATTGAGCTCCCTACTCTTGAAAGTAGGAGAAAATATATGAATATTTCATTTGTATTTAAACTAGTGAATGGTTCAATTAACTCCGAGTTCCTACTTCGTAAGGTCGAATTCTTAATCCCAAATCGACCGACTAGAAATTATACTCCTTTAAAAATAAAATATTTTCGAACCAATTATGCAAACTTTGATCCCATGAGACGTATTTGCAATCAAATCAACAGTTTTTATCCATATATTGACTTCTCAGTAAATCCAATCTGCATTAAGAGGAGTATTTTTAACTTAGTTAAATAATAACACTTTATTATTGAATGATTATGAAAAACATTTTATTGTAAATAGCTTTAAGAGTAGCATGTATGCTAGCCTGTAAGAAATTGTAATTTCTTAATTTAAATAAATAAATAAAAAAAAATATTTCCTTAAGTATAGAAATACATTTAAAGTATACATTAAACTGTTAAGCTAAGTTCAAACTACGCTAATATTTGACGATTTTTGCAAATATTTGCCTTGCGTAATGTTACGGTACGAACAAGATAAAAAATATTTGCCACTATTTTGAGCGAATTTTTGTTTGCTCTTAAAAAATAAATATAAGTACAGAAAACGGCAAAAAACAACTGATGCGGTGGACAGTTTGAATTGATTATTTTTTTGTTTTTATGTACACAAACTTTAAATTGACAAAAACGAAGTGGTAAATTTATATTTTAGGATTGTTCTTGTGTATAAATTTTAAATTGTGTAAAAATTTTAAATATATATATATATTTTTATTAATGTGCGAAATAAATTTTGCAATTAATCGACTGGTAATAATTCGTGTTTCCTTCATTATCTAAATATCTGACTTTATACATTTTATAATATTTGTGTTTATTATCTAAATATTTTACTTTGTACATTTTATAAATATTTGTGTTTAAAACAAATAGCATTTTCACTTTAAATTAAATGTAGATATTACAAAAAAATCAACATATTCAGAAATTCTTTCAGAAATATTGTTTTAAATTAATAAAAACAAAATACAAAAATAAGATTTTCTTACAAATTCATTTAATAGTTAATGTCAAATTAATTTATGGGAATTGTGTATTTAATCAAATAATTTTCTGTAAATAATTTTCATTTCATCTGAACAGGCTTAAAAATTTTTCCTCTCCATCGTATTTTGCGATATTTAATAGTAACGTGAACAAAGAATCAAATCTATATTTAGTCGTAAAATCTACGGGACAACGCGATTAAATAATTTGTGTCAAATATTTGCGTAATCTGAACTTAGCTTTAAAGTTGTTACTATTTTGTTAACAATTTACGGTAAATGTAGGTGTACAAATAAATATTTTTTAACCAATATTATGTAGCAATACAGTTTTTGTGTCATTTTACTAAACTAAACAAAAATATGTTTTTATTTTGGTACGTTCCCGTAACTAAAACGAAAAAGAAGAAATAATTAAATATAAATACACACATAAAAAAATTTGCATAAAACTTCTGAATAATGAACGGAAATGTCTAGGAAAAACTCCAGTAAAAAAGCAAACAAACGTAAGGAAATATCCGACAGTCTTAATATTATTTTTAAATACATAGCAGTAACAAGCATGCAATCTAAAAAATACTAAATTTCGCTTACGTAAAGGAAAATGTCCTAATGTCTGTTAACTGGTTTTTTATTTTTAAAAATCCAACCTGTTTCGAATAATTTTTATTTTTGAATAATTTGAATCTCTGCTAAATTAAACCATATTTTCCAATTTTTATATTTGCTCATTGAATTCTATTTACTGTTAGGTCCCGATCCATTAAAATAATCAAATTGAAAATAAAATTTGCATGAAAATTAAAAATTTTTTGAGTTTAGTTTTAATACAAATTTTATTTTTAAACAATTTGCTTGTTCAGTACAATCAGGTAGAGTATCCAAAACCGTAAATCGGTTAACACATTTCCAGTTTTTTACAAGAGCTGTTGGTTTTTGTTTTTACTTTACTTATTTCCGTTTTTTTCTAAACCGGCTTTTTAAAAGTTTTTAAGCGGTTTTTGTAAATTCCTAAATGAAATTAAAATGACAGAAATTATTTTCAAATAATTAAAACAAATCGTAAGTGTGCACGTAAAAATTAGTGCCTTAAAGTATTGCCTTATAACGTTTGATGTAAATTGAAAATTGAAATTATAAACGATGATGTTTTGTATGTAACATAGGACCCCAATCAACCTGACGGTATGAAATTCCAAAAGTTCTTTCTTCAAGTATTTTTAAGCATACTGAAGAAATAACAAATTAAATTTTTTAACTTTTACGTATTCTAAATGCAAATACAAAAAAGTTACTATATAAAATTTACGTGTCGTTAGTACTAAGAGTAGAAATTTTATACGTAAATTTTACGTATCGTTAGTATTAACAGTAGACATTTGAATATAAGTTTGGCAATGTTATTTGAAATGGCAGAGTAAAAATTGAAAAATTCATCGGATAATCCTTATTTGGTGGATGTAAATGTCAATTCTAACTTTTCAATGAAATTAATGTAATAATTTAAAGAAAATTATGAGTAGCCGACACTAAGAACTTTCTACGGAAAGGAAAGCAAAATGTATTCAAAATTTAGACATTATGAATATTTGATAATCATCTCAAGTCTCTGTGGATATCAAAATATAATTAAAAATTACTTTTCATAAATAAAATCTTGATATATTTTAGAGGTTTTTTTTAATTTTTATTATAATTTATTTTAATTATTTTTAACTTTAAGCCTTTCTAAAGACAAATAAATAATACAAATACACTTAACTGATAAAAAGAAAAAAAAAACTTTAACTTAAAAGCTACGCATACCAAAATTTATTATTTTTTCAGAGCAAAATTTATATGCACGTATACATTTTTTACAAAAAATTACAAAAAATAATATTTTCTTATTAAAAATTTAAAACAACGAAAAACCGGCCAAACAGTTTTTTTCAGAGTCCAAAACCGATCTATCGGGTTTTCCAAAATAAAATTTTTCAGCTAAACCGAAAACCTGTTTTCTAAAAAAGTCGGTTTTTTGGATATTCTAGAATCAGACCATTAATTACAGTTGACCATGGTTATAACGGACCCGAAGGCACCGAAAAATTTCGTTATAAACGTAGAAAAATTCTAAAAAAAAAAAAATATTTGTTAACAAAAACATGCATATTTCAGTACGAAATTAATATATGGAATTAAATCGTATTTGTGTTCTTTAAAAATGGACTGTATTTATAATTTTAAAATATTAATGATTTTACATACATATCAGGAAGAATATTCTTTATATTTTTTCAATGTTGTTTTATTACCGATGTTTCACGCAAAGAAAAAATATAGTTGATAGCAACCATAATCGAAACCTGTCATGTTATATTTGGAATTCATAGTTGTTAGTAAATTATATTATATTTGGACCAAAAGATGGTTGCGCTGCAAATATATAATGGTTCATATATGAGCGTTATTTTGTGTATATAACAATAATATGATGGATACACATAAGGTTGAGCTCAACCACATTATGATTGTATGTGGACTTGATGTCATGTACATAACAAAATTGTGGTTGAGACACAATAAAAATATGGTTGCGTTGGGTCCATATTAGGGTTCTATATGTACTTGGTTTAATGTATATAATAATATGTTTGCTATACAATAAAAATATGGTTGAAGTGGATTTGTATATATATAAATGATGCGGTTGAGGGGTAATCAAAAATGGATGAGTAGGAACCACATTTTTATTGTATATGGATTTAGAAAATAATTGTAAACGGCGCAATTACAGACAAACTTATTGTTGTTAGCAATGTTGTAGGTTATGTATAATTTATATTAAAATACATAGAAATAAATCCACTTAACTATAGATAATATGTTGTATTGCTTTTTTGCGCATTATGCATTTAAAATATTTTCACAATCTAAAACACTTTTTTAGAATGTGTTTATAATTATGCATTTAAAATATCTTCACAATTTAAAAAACTTTTGTAAAATATGTTTATAATTAATTATATATCCAATTAAATTTTAATTAAAATAAATAATTTCAATTAATTCACATTTTAAATATATATTCAGTATATTTTAACAAATATTAAGCTTTATGCAATAAGCGCACTAAACTGAATATAAATCAACAAATCCATACAAAGTAAACATTTAAAAAAAGTTTCCATGCAGTAGATCAGTAGAGTATCAGTGGTGTAGATTATGAAATTACACAATACGTAATGAAATACAACAATTATAAAAATTAAGAAAATGAAAACGACATAACTTAATTTACATAGTTATATAGTTTTCCCTACTGGCTACATAAACATTCAATCGATTTATTGTTTAATTTGCATAAATAATGTCCCTTTTGTTTTTAATTTTCTATTATTTGTGCTACTTCCATAATAAAGTTTAAGCTCAAATACGAATACGCGAATACGAATGTTAGCTTTAGCAAAAAAAAAAAAAGACTAGCAACATTGAATTCAGCGTACCGGTGGGATGCTCAGCTTGTTAAAATTTGGGACTATTACAGTGTAATTTTATTTCCTTCATTTGCAATGAAATTTAAAATTTGTTATAATTTCACTTTCCTAGATATATTTCCATAATTAATTTTTAAAGGGTGTGAAGATAGCTACGAAAGTTAGCTACGTTTTTTAATTTTATGTTACCTAACAGTTCTCAAACTCAAAGACTGTTATGTTAGCAGAATTTTATTATTTTCAATTTTAATAACATTTTTAAAAATGTTAATGACTTTTATTTAACAAAATAGATTTAGCTGCACTTTTGTTTACATTTTTGAAAATGTTAATAGCATTTTTGTAATATTTTTTTAATTAAAATTATTATAATTTAAATGTTTGAATAAAAAAAAATTATAATTAAAAACTATGATTTTTAATCTACCTTATGTTTCAGAAATATGTGTTTAAAATAAATACTTTTAAAAATTTTTATTTCTCAAAAAATCTTTATATGATGACCCAATTGGTGATCAAAAAATGATCATTGGTTTTGAGTAATAGAATTTTGAAAATTTTGAAAAAATTAATTTTCTCATATAAGGGCCCTATTGATGATCAAAAAATGGGTCAAAATTAAAAAGGTGCTCTATTTAGACCTAGTAGGCTCGAAAGCTATTATCTTAAGGATTTCATAGTAGAAAAGATAATATTAAGATTGATCATAGGTTTTGAGTAATAGAATTTTGAAAATTTTGAAAAAATTAATTTCCTCATATAAGGGCCCTATTGATGATCAAAAAATGGGTCAAAATTAAAAAGGTGCTCTATTTAGACCTAGTAGGCTCGAAAGCTATTATCTTAAGGATTTCAGAGCAGAAAAGATAATATTAAGATTGATCATAAGTTTTGAGTAATAGAATTTTGAAAATTTTGAAAAAATTAATTTTCTCATATAAGGGCCCTTTTGATGATCAAAAAATGGGTCAAAATTAAAAAGGTGCTCTATTTAGACCTAGTAGGCTCGAAAGCTATTATCTTAAGGATTTCAGAGCAGAAAAGATAATATTAAGATTGATCATAGGTTTTGAGTAATAGAATTTTGAAAATTTTGAAAAAATTCATTTTCTCATATAAGGGCCATATTGATGATCAAAAAATGGGTCAAAATTAAAAATGTGCTCTATTTAGACCTGGTAGGCTCGAAAGCTATTATCTTAAAGATTTCAGAGCAGAAAAGATAATATTAAGATTGATCATAGGTTTTGAGTAATAGAATTTTGAAAATTTTGAAAAAATTAATTTCCTCATATAAGGGCCCTATTGATGATCAAAAAATGGGTCAAAATTAAAAAGGTGCTCTATTTAGACCTAGTAGGCTCGAAAGCTATTATCTTAAGGATTTCAGAGCAGAAAAGATAATATTAAGATTGATCATAGGTTTTGAGTAATAGAATTTTGAAAATTTTGAAAAAATTAATTTCCTCATATAAGGGCCCTATTGATGATCAAAAAATGGGTCAAAATTAAAAAGGTGCTCTATTTAGACCTAGTAGGCTCGAAAGCTATTATCTTAAGGATTTCATAGTAGAAAAGATAATATTAAGATTGATCATAGGTTTTGAGTAATAGAATTTTGAAAATTTTGAAAAAATTAATTTCCTCATATAAGGGCCCTATTGATGATCAAAAAATGGGTCAAAATTAAAAAGGTGCTCTATTTAGACCTAGTAGGCTCGAAAGCTATTATCTTAAGGATTTCAGAGCAGAAAAGATAATATTAAGATTGATCATAAGTTTTGAGTAATAGAATTTTGAAAATTTTGAAAAAATTAATTTTCTCATATAAGGGCCCTTTTGATGATCAAAAAATGGGTCAAAATTAAAAAGGTGCTCTATTTAGACCTAGTAGGCTCGAAAGCTATTATCTTAAGGATTTCAGAGCAGAAAAGATAATATTAAGATTGATCATAGGTTTTGAGTAATAGAATTTTGAAAATTTTGAAAAAATTCATTTTCTCATATAAGGGCCATATTGATGATCAAAAAATGGGTCAAAATTAAAAATGTGCTCTATTTAGACCTGGTAGGCTCGAAAGCTATTATCTTAAAGATTTCAGAGCAGAAAAGATAATATTAAGATTGATCATAGGTTTTGAGTAATAGAATTTTGAAAATTTTGAAAAAATTAATTTCCTCATATAAGGGCCCTATTGATGATCAAAAAATGGGTCAAAATTAAAAAGGTGCTCTATTTAGACCTAGTAGGCTCGAAAGCTATTATCTTAAGGATTTCAGAGCAGAAAAGATAATATTAAGATTGATCATAGGTTTTGAGTAATAGAATTTTGAAAATTTTGAAAAAATTAATTTCCTCATATAAGGGCCCTATTGATGATCAAAAAATGGGTCAAAATTAAAAAGGTGCTCTATTTAGACCTAGTAGGCTCGAAAGCTATTATCTTAAGGATTTCATAGTAGAAAAGATAATATTAAGATTGATCATAGGTTTTGAGTAATAGAATTTTGAAAATTTTGAAAAAATTAATTTCCTCATATAAGGGCCCTATTGATGATCAAAAAATGGGTCAAAATTAAAAAGGTGCTCTATTTAGACCTAGTAGGCTCGAAAGCTATTATCTTAAGGATTTCAGAGCAGAAAAGATAATATTAAGATTGATCATAAGTTTTGAGTAATAGAATTTTGAAAATTTTGAAAAAATTAATTTTCTCATATAAGGGCCCTTTTGATGATCAAAAAATGGGTCAAAATTAAAAAGGTGCTCTATTTAGACCTAGTAGGCTCGAAAGCTATTATCTTAAGGATTTCAGAGCAGAAAAGATAATATTAAGATTGATCATAGGTTTTGAGTAATAGAATTTTGAAAAAATTAATTTCCTCATATAAGGGCCCTATTGATGATCAAAAAATGGGTCAAAATTAAAAAGGTGCTCTATTTAGACCTAGTAGGCTCGAAAGCTATTATCTTAAGGATTTCAGAGCAGAAAAGATAATATAAAGATTGATCATAGGTTTTGAGTAATAGAATTTTGAAAAAATTAATTTCCTCATATAAGGGCCCTATTGATGATCAAAAAATGGGTCAAAATTAAAAAGGTGCTCTATTTAGACCTAGTAGGCTCGAAAGCTATTATCTTAAGGATTTCAGAGCAGAAAAGATAATATTAAGATTGATCATAGGTTTTGAGTAATAGAATTTTGAAAATTTTGAAAAAATTAATTTCCTCATATAAGGGCCCTATTGATGATCAAAAAATGGGTCAAAATTAAAAAGGTGCTCTATTTAGACCTAGTAGGCTCGAAAGCTATTATCTTAAGGATTTCAGAGCAGAAAAGATAATATTAAGATTGATCATAGGTTTTGAGTAATAGAATTTTGAAAATTTTGAAAAAATTAATTTCCTCATATAAGGGCCCTATTGATGATCAAAAAATGGGTCAAAATTAAAAAGGTGCTCTATTTAGACCTAGTAGGATCGAAAGCTATTATCTTAAGGATTTCAGAGCAGAAAAGATAATATTAAGATTGATCATAGGTTTTGAGTAATAGAATTTTGAAAATTTTGAAAAAATTCATTTTCTCATATAAGGGCCCTATTGATGATCAAAAAATGAGTCAAAATTAAAAAGGTGCTCTATTTAGACCTAGTAGCCTCGAAAGCTATTATCTTAAGGATTTCAGAGCAGAAAAGATAATATTAAGATTGATCATAGGTTTTGAGTAATAGAATTTTGAAAATTTTGAAAAAATTCATTTTCTCATATAAGGGCCCTATTGATGATCAAAAAATGGTCCAAAATTAAAAAGGTGCTCTTCTCTATTATTTAGACATAAAAATGCTGAAATTTTTTGAATTTAAACTCAAGTTTACCGTTAGATTTTCATTAAAAACTTTACACATAGTCTTAATACTATTCACTATAAAAAGAAATAAATTACATGTGTAGTGGTTGCACAACAATATTTCCTGCAGTGTTTTGCCGAATGTTTACATTTGGTAACGTGCTTTCTTCTTAAAGACAATGTACATGTTAATTTGCGTTTTCCTAATGATTGCTACTTATTCTCATTAAAACTACAGGGTTACGCCTGTAATGAAAATGAAAAGTGGTAGCAATGAAGATGATCGAAGACTTCAATTCTCTCAATTCCCATATAAAGGGGCGATAGATAATTATATTAAAGTTTTCTTAAAAACATTGTATATGTGTTTGTTAAATAAATGTTAATATTACACAGAGAAAAAAAATCATATATTTGAAAAATTTTTTCATGAATATTATGAATCGAACATAACTTTTTTTCCAAAACTTTTTCATAAAAAATAAAATTTTGTTCATAGATTTGTACTTAATGAAAATTTTGCGAATTTTGCAAAAATGCTGCTAACATTTTAATTTAGTTTTATTAGATTTGATTAAAATTCTAAATAAAAGTACTTATGCACGTAAATATAAAACCTTTAAATTGCAATTTTCTAATAAAAAGCTGTTAAAAAGTAAGGATCAGAAATTTGCACATGCATCATTGTAATAAAATGCGCATCTGCATCTGCTTTCTTCTGTCCTCAACAAGTGCCTAAAAATCAATAAAAACCAAAGTTCTGTAAAGAAAATTTCAAACATACATTTACAAATTGAAAATATAAATGAAAATTTAAACAATTTGTTTAAGTCTTCTTGACTTTTGATTCATTTCAAAAAATGTAAAAAAGTGTTAATATTTAAGACATTATTCTTAAATATTATGAACTAAAATCAATGAAATTAAATTCTTATATTTATGCACAAACTTTTTTCTGTGTAATTATCTATAAATATTCCTGATTATATTAAATTGATATAAAAGAAAAATAGCAATAGAAAATAAAATTGTGCCAACGGGTAACACTAATACTAACAAGTATTTTAACATAATGGCAACACTCTATTATGCAAAGAGAATTAAGAACAACTGAGTAAGATGCTGGACAAATAAAAATGACATATACTTACATACATATATATATAGTATATGTATGTATATGCGCATGCGTATTTAACGTACTCAACGACACTGAGGCCCCGGTCTGCGAAGTTAAGGAGATTGGAAATTGCGATGCAAAATATATCGGCGGAATCCAAATCACCTTTTTTTAAGTATTTATACCTTCTTTTAAGAAGATTACAGGATATACATATTTTACCTGCAAAGAAGTTAATCGGCGTAAATCAAGATTACCAGCACACTTGATTTTTAAATAATTTTGATAATGATTCAGTAGCATTTTTATTTGTGATTAAAGCAATGTAAAAAATTTTGCCCGCTCGCTCTTAGTTTACGAGTTATGGGTTGAAGTTATAATATAAAAATGCAATTTTCTCCTTCCTCCTGTAATGAATATGAACAATATGGGTATCATTGGAAAGGTCTTGAGAAAGGTCTTGATTGATATATAAAACGTTATACAACATTAACCCATTGCGAGCCAAAATGATATTTTATTATTTTATGTACTGACTTTTTTTTACAAAAGTACCGTTATCTCAAAAATATATCGATATAACGGTACTCTCCTATACATCAAATTGTTTAGAGAATATTTCAAGCTTTCATATGATCCCCATGTCACACTCCTAGCCCATTAAATAACAAAAGTATAGCACTTTAAAAATTAATATTTAGAAAAATTAATCGATTTTTACTAGTAATATATTTTTTAATATCATAATTTAAAAGTATATAATAAGTCTTATCATTTTTACAACTTTGTTAAAATTAAATAAAAATTAAAAATTATTTAAAAAGAATACCGGTACTTACAAAAATTTTTTGATTTCCAAAAAAAGTTTATTCAGCGAAGCCGGTGTTCGACATACATAGAGGAGAAAGTCCTTTAGCTCGGCCGAAGGCCGGCTACACAGAAAAACCTTTATTAACATTAAAAAAATAAATTTTAATTCCAACTGTGCTGGTAACCTTGATTTGTTCCAAAGATTTTTTATAATCTTGTTTATCAAAAATTCAAATAAAAATGCAAATTAAATAATATTTACTAAGTATTTTTATATATTTTTTTATCTATTTTTTTATTTTTGAGATTTAAAGACCTTTCCAATTATATACGTATTATATATATGACTATAGGTTTCTTCAAGACCTTTCTAATGATATCCATATTATATATGTAGTCATAAATTATGGTATTAACAAATATATTATGAGTAAAAATCGATTCATTTCTCTGAATATTAATTTTTAAAGTGTTACATTTTTGTTATTTAATGGGCTTGGAGTGTACTATGGGGATTGATTTGATGTACAGGAGAGTACTGTTATATCGATATATTTTTGAGATAACGGTACTTTTGTAAAAAAAGTCAAAATAAAAAGTAATAAAATATCATATTGTGCCATGGGTTAATGATTTGACACATTTTATATATCAATCAAAAGGCCTTCTCAAGACCTTTCCAATGATACCCATATTGTTTATTTTCATTAAAGGAGGAAGGAGAGAATTGCATTCTTACACCATAACTTAAAGTACCTATAACTCGAAAACTAACAGAGAACGGAGAAAAATTTTTATGTAACTTTTTTTACCCAAAAATAGTGCTTTTGCCGAAAAGAAAATTTGTTAAAAAATCAACAGTGCCGGTAATCTTGATTTGTTCCTTTTCTAGCAAAAAACAAAGAATTTAATCCATTTTGTATTGAAATATGCTTCACGACATACACCGGTTTTAATAAACTCCATAAAACTAATAAATGTATCACATGCGGTTACTTAAGTTACTTTAACTTCCAGAGAGAAAAAATATGTTGTATATAAACAAAATCATAACGACGCAAATTGAGAGGACTCAAATCGAGGCTTAAGTGTACTTCAAACGTAAGTGAGTAAACAATCGTGCGTGCATATATAAATAACGGGCAATACGATAGAGTTCACCACACAACATGTACAAAAAAAAGCACTCAATTTTTTTTGCATGTGCCATTTCTTGACACATGTATCATCAGTGTTGGAGTTCATTTTTAACCAAAATTGGTAATTTTAATTTCCAATGTGGACGTGATGACTTTTTTCCATTTTAATTATTTTTTGGTTAAATGAAAATTTTCTTGTTATGAACTATTTTTAAAGTACCATTTAGATTACTTTGTCAATCTCCTATACATTTGCCAACAATAAATCATCAATAGGGCCCTAATATGAGAAAATGAATTTTTTCAAAATTTTCAAAATTCTATTACTCAAAACCTATGATCAATCTTAATATTATCTTTTCTGCTCTGAAATCCTTAAGACAATAGCTTTCGAGCCTACTAGGTCTAAATAGAGCACCTTTTTAATTTTGACCCATTTTTTGATCATCAATAGGGCCCTTATATGAGAAAATGAATTTTTTCAAAATTTTCAAAATTCTATTACTCAAAACCTATGATCAATCTTAATATTATCTTTTCTGCTCTGAAATCCTTAGGGTAATAGCTTTCGAGGCTACTAGGTCTAAATAGAGCACCTTTTTAATTTTGACCCATTTTTTGATCATCAATAGGGCCCTTATATGAGAAAATTAATTTTTTCAAAATTTTCAAAATTCTATTACTCAAAACCTATGATCAATCTTAATATTATCTTTTCTGCTCTGAAATCCTTAAGATAATAGCTTTCGAGGCTACTAGGTCTAAATAGAGCACCTTTTTAATTTTGACTCATTTTTTGATCATCAATAGGGCCCTTATATGAGAAAATGAATTTTTTCAAAATTTTCAAAATTCTATTACTCAAAACCTATGATCAATCTTAATATTATCTTTTCTGCTCTGAAATCCTTAAGATAATAGCTTTCGAGGCTACTAGGTCTAAATAGAGCACCTTTTTAATTTTGACTCATTTTTTGATCATCAATAGGGCCCTGATATGAGAAAATGAATTTTTTCAAAATTTTCAAAATTCTATTACTCAAAACCTATGATCAATCTTAATATTATCTTTTCTGCTCTGAAATCCTTAAGATAATAGCTTTCGAGGCTACTAGGTCTAAATAGAGCACCTTTTTAATTTTGACCCATTTTTTGATCATCAATAGGGCCCTTATATGAGAAACTGAATTTTTTCAAAATTTTCAAAATTCTATTACTCAAAACCTATGATCAATCTTAATATTATCTTTTCTGCTCTGAAATCCTTAAGATAATAGCTTTCGATCCTACTAGGTCTAAATAGAGCACCTTTTTAATTTTGACCCATTTTTTGATCATCAATAGGGCCCTTATATGAGAAAATGAATTTTTTCAAAATTTTCAAAATTCTATTACTCAAAACCTATGATCAATCTTAATATTATCTTTTCTGCTCTGAAATCCTTAAGATAATAGCTTTTGAGGCTACTAAGTCTAAATAGAGCACCTTTTTAATTTTGACCCATTTTTTGATCATCAATAGGGCCCTTATATGAGAAAATGAATTTTTTCAAAATTTTCAAAATTCTATTACTCAAAACCTATGATCAATCTTAATATTATCTTTTCTGCTCTGAAATCCCTAAGACAATAGCTTTCGAGCCTACTAGGTCTAAATAGAGCACCTTTTTAATTTTGACCCATTTTTTGATCATCAATAGGGCCCTTATATGAGAAAATGAATTTTTTCAAAATTTTCAAAATTCTATTACTCAAAACCTATGATCAATCTTAATATTATCTTTTCTGCTCTGAAATCCTTAAGATAATAGCTTTCGAGGCTACTAGGTCTAAATAGAGCACCTTTTTAATTTTGACTCATTTTTTGATCATCAATAGGGCCCTTATATGAGAAAATGAATTTTTTCAAAATTTTCAAAATTCTATTACTCAAAACCTATGATCAATCTTAATATTATCTTTTCTGCTCTGAAATCCTTAAGATAATAGCTTTCGAGGCTACTAGGTCTAAATAGGGCACCTTCTTAATTTTGACCCATTTTTTGATCATCAATAGGGCCCTTATATGAGAAACTGAATTTTTTCAAAATTTTCAAAATTCTATTACTCAAAACCTATGATCAATCTTAATATTATCTTTTCTGCTCTGAAATCCTTAAGACAATAGCTTTCGATCCTACTAGGTCTAAATAGAGCACCTTTTTAATTTTGACCCATTTTTTGATCATCAATAGGGCCCTTATATGAGAAAATGAATTTTTTCAAAATTTTCAAAATTCTATTACTCAAAACCTATGATCAATCTTAATATTATCTTTTCTGCTCTGAAATCCCTAAGACAATAGCTTTCGAGCCTACTAGGTCTAAATAGAGCACCTTTTTAATTTTGACCCATTTTTTGATCATCAATAGGGCCCTTATATGAGAAACTGAATTTTTTCAAAATTTTCAAAATTCTATTACTCAAAACCTATGATCAATCTTAATATTATCTTTTCTGCTCTGAAATCCTTAAGATAATAGCTTTCGATCCTACTAGGTCTAAATAGAGCACCTTTTTAATTTTGACCCATTTTTTGATCATCAATAGGGCCCTTATATGAGAAAATGAATTTTTTCAAAATTTTCAAAATTCTATTACTCAAAACCTATGATCAATCTTAATATTATCTTTTCTGCTCTGAAATCCTTAAGATAATAGCTTTTGAGGCTACTAGGTCTAAATAGAGCACCTTTTTAATTTTGACCCATTTTTTGATCATCAATAGGGCCCTTATATGAGAAACTGAATTTTTTCAAAATTTTCAAAATTCTATTACTCAAAACCTATGATCAATCTTAATATTATCTTTTCTGCTCTGAAATCCTTAAGATAATAGCTTTCGATCCTACTAGGTCTAAATAGAGCACCTTTTTAATTTTGACCCATTTTTTGATCATCAATAGGGCCCTTATATGAGAAAATGAATTTTTTCAAAATTTTCAAAATTCTATTACTCAAAACCTATGATCAATCTTAATATTATCTTTTCTGCTCTGAAATCCCTAAGACAATAGCTTTCGAGCCTACTAGGTCTAAATAGAGCACCTTTTTAATTTTGACCCATTTTTTGATCATCAATAGGGCCCTTATATGAGAAACTGAATTTTTTCAAAATTTTCAAAATTCTATTACTCAAAACCTATGATCAATCTTAATATTATCTTTTCTGCTCTGAAATCCTTAAGATAATAGCTTTCGATCCTACTAGGTCTAAATAGAGCACCTTTTTAATTTTGACCCATTTTTTGATCATCAATAGGGCCCTTATATGAGAAAATGAATTTTTTCAAAATTTTCAAAATTCTATTACTCAAAACCTATGATCAATCTTAATATTATCTTTTCTGCTCTGAAATCCTTAAGATAATAGCTTTTGAGGCTACTAGGTCTAAATAGAGCACCTTTTTAATTTTGACCCATTTTTTGATCATCAATAGGGCCCTTATATGAGAAACTGAATTTTTTCAAAATTTTCAAAATTCTATTACTCAAAACCTATGATCAATCTTAATATTATCTTTTCTGCTCTGAAATCCTTAAGATAATAGCTTTCGATCCTACTAGGTCTAAATAGAGCACCTTTTTAATTTTGACCCATTTTTTGATCATCAATAGGGCCCTTATATGAGAAAATGAATTTTTTCAAAATTTTCAAAATTCTATTACTCAAAACCTATGATCAATCTCAATATTATCTTTTCTGCTCTGAAATCCTTAAGACAATAGCTTTCGAGCCTACTAGGTCTAAATAGAGCACCTTTTTAATTTTGACCCATTTTTTGATCATCAATAGGGCCCTTATATGAGAAAATGAATTTTTTCAAAATTTTCAAAATTCTATTACTCAAAACCTATGATCAATCTTAATATTATCTTTTCTGCTCTGAAATCCTTAAGATAATAGCTTTCGAGGCTACTAGGTCTAAATAGAGCACCTTTTTAATTTTGACCCATTTTTTGATCATCAATACGGCCCTTATATGAGAAAATGAATTTTTTCAAAATTTTCAAAATTCTATTACTCAAAACCTATGATCAATCTTAATATTATCTTTTCTGCTCTGAAATCCTTAAGATAATAGCTTTCGAGGCTACTAGGTCTAAATAGAGCACCTTTTTAATTTTGACCCATTTTTTGATCATCAATAGGGCCCTTATATGAGAAAATGAATTTTTTCAAAATTTTCAAAATTCTATTACTCAAAACCTATGATCAATCTTCATACTATCTTTTCTGCTCTGAAATCCTTAAGATAGTAGCTTTCGAGGCTACTAGGTCTAAATAGAGCACCTTTTTAATTTTGACCCATTTTTTGATCATCAATAGGGCCCTTATATGTGAAAATGAATTTTTTCAAAATTTTAAAAATTCTATTACTCAAAACCTATGATCAATCTTAATATTATCTTTTCTGCTCTGGAATCCTTAAGATAATAGCTTTCGAGGCTACTAGGTCTAAATAGAGCACCTTTTTAATTTTGACCCATTTTTTGATCATCAATAGGGCCCTTATATGTGAAAATTAATTTTTTCAAAATTTTCAAAATTCTATTACTCAAAACCTATGATCAATCTTAATATTATCTTTTCTGCACTGGAATCCTTAAGATAATAGCTTTCGATCCTACTAGGTCTAAATAGAGCACCTTTTTAATTTTGACCCATTTTTTGATCATCAATAGGGCCCTTATATGAGAAAATTATTTTTTTCAAAATTTTCAAAATTCTATTACTCAAAACCTATGATCTTTTTTTGATCACCAATTGGATCATCAGATTTTTTGAGAAATAAAAATTTTTAAAAGTATTTATTTTAAACACATATTTCTGAAACATAAGGTAGATTAAAAATCATAGTTCTTAATTATAATTTTTTTTTTTTATTCAAACATTTAAATTATAATAATTTTAATGAAAAAATATTACAAAAATGTTATTAACATTTTTAAAAATGTAAAGAAAAGTACAGCTAAATCTATTTTGTTAAATAAAAGTCATTAACATTTTTAAAAATGTTATTAAAATTGAAAATAATCAAATTCTGCTAACATAACAGTCTTTGAGTGAGAGAACTGTTAGGTAACATAAAATTAAAAAACGTAGCTAACTTTCGTAGCTATCTTCACACCCTTTAATTTTTAAAGGTTGGTACCAAAAAATTAACAGTAAGCAACTATAGAATAACTTAGTAGCAAATAGTTTAAAATGTTTTAGTCTTTTTAATTTAAGGAAATTACAAAGAATTTGTTATAGAAAATTATTTATGAATTTTTTTTAACAATAGAAAAAATTTGTTCAGCTCGGAATTTGATGGAGGGCAGCTAATTTTGGCATATAGTTAGCTTTGTCTTAGCGTCTTATACATACCAATAAAAGTCATCTACAAGCACGTGTATGCTATACAAGTTATTCGAGGATATAAGTCACAAAAATTGGTTTATTGCATATATATTGCTTATTGTAAATACGTACTATATTCTGATGACATTATAATAAATATCGACTACAAAAAACAACAAATAAACAATGTATAGTGTTTTCGAAAGTCTTATATTTTTAAAAATAAGGTAAAATATCCAAAAAGAGTACAACATATGCATATATCTTTATTTGTTTTCAATACAAACATGTGCTTTTCTTAATATACATATCTGATTTATAAAATATGAAAAATATCCTAAATTTGTATCTTTTTTGAAAAAAATATTTAAAATATTTACACACAATTAAAATATAGGGAGTCGATTTCAGAAAAAGTTTGATTTTATTGCACTGTACACGAAAATATCTATATGTTGCTAATTTTACAGCTTGCTATAGATAAGCTAAACAACACGGATAATTGATTTTAATAACCAACGATGCAAAATTTTATCTAGTTTCACCAAACAGTAAACATTATTATAAAAACCTAATTTTTAAATTTCAATTAATCGGCACTTTTGAGCGATTTTAAACCATAGTGCGACATTTTGAAATTGTGAGGATAATTATACTATCATAAGCTATAGATGTGTACCCATCTTTTGTTGTACAAATTGTGGAGAATGCTCATCCTGGTCCATGAGAAAATGTCCGAAAATATAATTTTTTTAATAAAGTTACAGTCCATTCATGGTTACAGGCAGCGTACACGTTATTACCGGTGACTTTTAACAGTATGTATGTACATATAGCACGCCTCGACAAAGCTATATGCCAACATACGCTTCTCTCCATCTACATTCTTCATTTACAAAAATAAGTATAAACTTTATTTTTAGTGGCCTTTTGCGGCAGATTAAAATTTTGTCTTAAGAATTAATCAATTTAAGTTTCTGTTGTTCTAGGGTAGTATTTTATACAGTACATGAAAACTTTTCATGAAAAAATGCATCTCAAACATAAGAGTTTTTTCTTTTCTTAAACAAATGATTATCAAACTTGAAAGCCTTATTTAAAAAGTGATATACATCACTCGATTGTTATTTAATTTTTAATACCTAAAATTACATATCTGTACAGTGAGAGAAAGAGTAGAGAATGTGAATTTTATTAAGAATTGTCAAAAATTGACTGATCATCCTTTCTTGTAAAGAAAATTGTCTTCTTTCTTGGGCTCAGAGATAGTTCGGATACTTTTTCGGCAAACTAGTTTAAGCAAATAATTCCTTAAAACTAAATAAATTAAATATAAAAAAATTTAAATATACGTCCCGTGTATTAAAGAAAGAATAAATAATTCTTAAATTTTTTCAAACCCGTTCAAATAATAATGTTGATTTAATATCTCTAGAGCTAATCCAAACAATAATTTAATACCTTTTTATAAGAACCTGGAGAATCGTTTCGTGGCAACATAACATCCAACTATCAGCCACTTCAAAAATAAAGTGCTATAATTTGTCTACGTGGAGTACCAAAAACCAACAAAAAGATGAAGAGACCTAATGTTTTTATAAGCAATTGTGAATTTTAATGTTTGAACAAATAACTCATGACGTCATCCTAACCAACAATTTTTCATCAACGTGGATAGCAACGACAAAAAAAAAAAAAATAATAATAATAAAATTCTTAAAAAGAAGTATCACAGTTACTATATATACGTCATGAAAAAAGTTACAAATATATAAATTTATATGAATATTAACATGTTAACATTTTTTTTTTGTATTGTTAAAGCTTTTGCTTAACTTTGAAAGAGAAAACTAACATTTCAAATTTAACATTAAAATTGATTATGAAATATGTATATTTACAAATATATTTCCTTTTATATTTTTACAAGTGAATTTATAAAGTAAATTCTTTACATATCTGCTTTCTTCTACTAGTATTAATATTTTCTTTTTTGTTATATAAAACCGAAGAGTAAAGATTTTTCTTATATTAATTTATGATTTATTTCACTAAAATTCATTTTTTTTTTGCAGAACGAACCTGATGCATTAAGCTTAATTCATCACCCGATTCGAGAAACCATAATATAATTAAATAACATTAACATATAATTAAATAAAATTATTAATAAATATCATCATCCCTAACAAGGATAATAAAATGTAAGTTCAGTTAAACACATGCGTCCGAATTAACAATATATTTAAAGTTTAGTTATGTATTAAATTAAAAATTTAAAATAGCCAAATTATTTCTTTTTTTAGAGTTTCAATTTATTTATATATATATATATATATATATATATATATATATATATATATATATATATATATATATATATATATATATATACTAATTATTTATATTAATTTTTTTTTCTCCTTCATATTAAATTATATTTATGAGAATTTTTATTGATTTCATATTAATAAAATTTATACTTATTATATATTATAATATTCCGACTCTATATTGAGAAACATTTTGTGAATAAATACACATTTATAATTTGAAATAAAAAAACTAAGGCCTTAAAATATAAGGGCATGTACGAATCCTATGCACAGGCAAGGTAAATTAAAAAAAAAAAAAAAATAGGAAAATGATATATTAAAGAACTGGACGCAAAATCATTAGGTTGCAAAGGGTGGGATTTATGCGGAACCATGGTCCATGGCGATACCAACAACTATCGTTTGATAAGCTAATATCTTTCAATATACTTTATAGATTCTCAATATTTATATTGAATTTTTTATTAATATTATTGACTAACAAAGTAACATTTGAATAAATGTTTGTACATTTAGGAGTCTTGGAATGAAGTACCTTTATCTATTTTGTAGTTTCAGTGGAGTTAAGAACCCTCCCACTTCGGCGAGCTATGCCCTTTCTGACATTCCAAGCACATCGAAGCTGAAACTCAATATTAATGATTTGTAATCATAATTTAGTTTGTTTAACTTGGCAACTGAAAGACTTTTTATTTTGCTTTTAGCCAAAATTTTTTTTTACCCTTTTTTAATTCCTAAAATTGCTTTAAAAGGGCTTAAAATCCAAAAAAAAAAATTAATGGTAAAACTTTGGACGAAATATACGTATTTTCTTTGGTGATAAAAAAAATTAAAAAAAACTTAGTTTCAAAAATGAATAGAATTAAAAAAGAATCTAAAGGGTTAATAAAAAATAGAAATCGTAAAACAACAGTTAATTACAAATATCGATATTTTCTGTTATTTCTCTCATATTAAAACTTTCAGTTTCATGAAGACATTAATACAAGTTTTAAGTGCAAAGACCTGCAATATTTGCGATACTTTCACCAATTTAATTTTAATTTATATCACATAATTCTTTTCAGCCAGAAATTTATCTATATTTCAAATTTCGTTAAAATCGGTTCAGAGGTTTAGGCGTGATTGCGTCATGGATAAAAAAATTTTAGTACATTAAATAAGTTTTTTTTTTTTTTTTTTTTTAACTCGCATAAATATGTATGTATAGGGATAAATTTTTCAGCACATTTCGATGGTAATTTGTTAAAGCAATTTGTAGTATATGAAATGCCAAAATAAATAAAAGTTTTAACAAAACTTCAAGGAAGCATTTTGTTGCCACACTTTCTTTTTCATGCCCTTCAGCATTTAGACTTTTCTTTTGTATTACAAAGTTCCTTCCATCAAAACAATTTTTATTAAAGAAAAGAGAAAAATATGATAAAAAAAAAAATATATATATCGTTGAGTGGGGGAAAAACAAAAAACAGGAAATAAAAGCATTTTACTTGCTAAATTTACAAAGAAATCCATGGGGCATAAAACACATAACTGTGTCGTTGTTGTGTATTTTGACAGGTTTTATTTTATATATATTAGAGATCAAAGGAAAATTAATTTAATTGATCACTTGATTCTAAATTGAATGAAAATTATGCTTTTTCTAAAAAAAAATATATTAAAAATAGAAATTACCTACAAGGGTGATAAAATGATATAATATCATGGTTATAAACAATAACGACACCTACAAAACCCGCCGTGAAATACTCTTGTAAGTAAAATTGTAAAATATCACAGATCCTTCAATTATTCTCAAGCAGTTAGAATAGTAAGCCTATTGACAGCCTTTTTATCTACACCTACATATTTCATTAGTTTAAAGAACATTAGCACCATAATAATATGAAAACGAATAAATTACTCCAGCGGCTTCGTAAAGATGAAAAATTCTATTATTTTTTCTTTTATATTCTGCAAGTAGTAATAGTATTACAGGAACAAAAAAAATTATATATACGCGGTTGATGTTCCTGTTGTGTAGATACAGACAACAACTTCAATTACTGCTGTTCTCAAGTTTCAATAAAATTGCTGTGTTGATGAATTACACGAAATAATTAAACCAGTACGGCAGAAAAAAAGAAGGGATTAATTACTCACAAAAGAAACATTATAACCAAAAATTTCATTTAATTAATTAGTTTATTAAATAATGTAGTTATTTATATATACAATATGCAATAATTAATAAGTATATAAACATTTAAAAAATACATATTTTCAAATATTGTTTATGCCTACATAATACAATTTAATATAAATAATTATATATAACAAAGGAATAACCGTTTTACACAATGACTACACATTTATATGAATAATTGTGAATATTTTCAATATAAATGATAAATTAGAAACAACTGAGAAACCTATATTCATCTATGCCGAATCTTAAATGCCCTCCACCTATCACACAGTAGTTTAAATTTTTTTTTATTTACTTAAAAATAACTCTATGAAAAATAGTGCTTTATTAAATTAGTTATTATTTTTTAACGTCCACAATAATATAATACTTGAAAATTTTCCCTGCTCTTTGAAATTAAAAAATATAGTTGTAAAAATATTGATTTTGAAGCTGCGTTTCGTTTCTTAATTACAGCTTTCTCTAAAAAAATTTGTATTGTCCTTCAATATATAAAAAATTTTAAAAAGAAGAAACTAAAAAGATATACTAGAGCAAAAAAAAAATAACGAAGATTTGTGATTTTCACCGCTTTCACGCATAGAAAATATATAGTTGCAGTGACCGTGATCTAAGAGCAAGATATTATGATAGGAACATATGATCACTGCGAAAAATAGAAATGATTATAAGTAATAATTATTATGATTCCAATTCGACATATTGTTGTGGTTTGTTTTTTCATATTATAATTATAGTTTTACAAATAATTGAAAAATCTTATTATATTATTATACCACATTTTTATATTTCGATTCCATTTTATCATATTATAAGCTCACGCTATCATATAGTTATCCAATTTTATCATATTATTATTTCATTTTGTCACATTATTATTCCATCTTTTCATATATTAATAAAAATTATTATCATTTTTATAAAATTTATATTGATGAATTATATATATATATATATATATATATATATATATATATATATATTTATTTATTTTTTTTATATATATTATTTACATATTGTTACTTATATTCATTTGTTTCAATCACCATATGTTTTTTGAAATGCATGATATCTTATATTCCTTGAATCACACCGAGTATAACCAAACTTTATCTATTTATATTTCATTCATATATGAACTAAATGAAAATTAGATTGAAGTATGCAAAAATATGCTTTTAGGACCAAAATGTTCAAGAATATGCTGTAATAAATCGATGCCAAAATTCTTAGAATTTTCTGAAACGGATGAATAACAAACAGATTGGTTCATTTAAAGAAGAAAAATTTGTGCTCACTTATATTATATCTATGGCAATAAGGATAAATTACATTAGTAGTTTTTTTAACTTTAATTTCCATGCAACGTTATAGAACATTTTAATTTCTAAATTTTTTTGTAGGTGTATTTTGCATCAAGACATCATAATCCAATAAAAAAAAGCAACATTTGATATTTGAGTGGTTACGGCCTTTTTCATTTTAGGTGATGATATGTAAAATTTATAAATTCTAAAAGTGGAGAAAACTGCAATAAAATGAAGGTAAAGTAAACGAAATATACATACTTTTTCTTCAACCTGTTAACAAAAATTGTAAGATATTCTAAAACATTTGATATTTATAATATTTATTCTAGTTACAGTGTTTATAATTTTCCACATATTATGCCTTGTGGAAGTAGTTTTTACATATGAAAAAATTTATATATATTGATATAAAACTCGAGAGCAGTGTTGCCAGTTTGGCCTTTTTAACGACTTTGCAATTGGGGTAAACTCAGTCATGTCCAAGGTTTTTACATAAAATAACAACACTTTTATTTTAATTTTTACTTTTATTTCTTTATTACTTATCACTATATCTATTTTTTCCAAAAACTTCTTTCTACGTTGAGACAATGCTGTTTCGTGAAGCCTCCGTGTTGCCTTGCCGGTTCCACACCTCCTACTATTTCCTACTGAATACTTAATCTTGAATGTAACCCGAGATTTTCTTTAGCCCCTATATTTTCCGAGTAAAAACATTCAAGAAAATATTCTATCACTTATCCCTGAGCAGTGCTTATCTCCTACCTTCAACCAGATTGAAGATTTTAATCTTACTGATTGTAAATCAGTATACCCTTCGTTGAATTGATGTAATCAATTCAACCAACTTTATTTATTTTTTCCCCTAATACTGCTCTGTTAGTTCTTTTATTTTTTTCATTAACCGGCTACTCACCACATCTGCCTTGTTCACTGTCCACCACAAAATATAAAAGAGAGCCATTCTAACTTGCTGCTGATTTATATAAATTTCTTAAAACTAATATTATTGCAGTTTTTCAGCACTTTGTTCTCTCCTTTATATTCGCTGTTGTAACAGTTTCGTTGATCTGTGTGTGAATGTCTGTGTATGTGGGTTCTTGTTTTTTTATTTTGTCTCCTTTTTGCTTGCTTTATTTAAATCTTTCCTCTGCTTCTCTGCTCGCTACTATCTTATACTCCTGTGTATTTCTCCCTGCTGCTTTTCCTCTTTACTATTGTGTTCTCGCTTTTACCTCCATGATTCGTCAGTTCTGCTAATCGCCTGCTCAGCTGTGGCGATGTAGGCATTGACGCCTTCCTTCGGCTTTTCTCCCTGCTGCTTTTTACTGCTACTTCTGCCTGCTGCGTTTTCTCATAATTAACTCTTAAATGGCTAGCATGGCAGTTTAAGGTCAAACCCTCCACCTGCCCCTGACCAGAATGCTTTGCCTCCTGTGCAACCCCTTCGACCACCGGAAAATTTCATTCCATCCTTCACCCCATCGACCTCCGGAACACCTGAAATTAAAAGAGTTAAATAGGCGAATGTAATTCGCCCCCAAATCTAGATGGATGTAATCCATCTCCCTACCAGTAAAACGCCAATGTATCATTTATTTTATTCTTGTGTTTACATTTCAAAAAGTTAGTCTTTATAATTATGTGGCTCAAAATTCCAAGAATTTTGGTCCTTACAATATAGCCTTTTTATTTTGCTTTTAGCTTCAAAATGTTTGTTTTAGCTTCCAGCTTTTTTATGTAAAAAAGGCTAACATGTTAGAATTTTGTATTTACATAATCATTTATTTAAACAGTTTTGTGCATTTATTCGTACAAACAATCGAGATTGTTTACATTTAATACAAAATTTCGCCAGCGGCGCTTCATTCTCCAAATAATAGTACCTTAACTAATATTGCTGAATAACTAAATCGATAATTAAAATTATTTTTTAATACACGTCATCAACAATAGAAACTATTTATCAAAATAATTAAAAAAAAAAAAAATCTTAGTAATAAGGAAAATGAGCTAAAAATTTGGAAATGCTTAAACAAAAAGGAGTTATAGTTCAAAAATGACAAAAAATCACTGCAAAACATTTGATCATTTTTCATGTGAAATATAACTCTAATTTGTATTAGAATTTTTTGTACCATTTTTTGTATAATTTTTCATTTAGTAATTTTGCTGGGTGTTATTTATAAATTTATTACTATTTCTTTAGAAAAATTTCAGAAACTAATGAGAACGAGAAAAAATAAATTAAAAAGAAATAACTTTTTTCTGGCCTTATTTTCTGGTATTTAGCCTTTTTGTTAGACTTACCAACTTTGGTAAAATGTTATAAATTGGAATAATTAAGAAAAATACGAAGTTTAGAAAAAAATCGGTGTAAGAACTAATATAACTCCGTCTTTAAATTTAAAAATACAAAACTTTCCACAATTTTTAAAACTTGGTTTGGTACTTTATAGTTATAATTTTTTGTGCATTTTTTACTTGTTATCGGAGTAAGGATTATATATATATATATATATATATTAATAAAATAAATATTAGTGAATAATACTAAACTAGGTAATAATAATAGTAATATAATAATAATAATAATATATATATATATAATATATATATATATATATATATATATATATATATATATATACATATATATATATATATATAAATATATATAATATATATATATATATATATATATATATATATATATATATATATATATATATATTAATAAAATAAATATTAGTGAATAATACTAAACTAGGTAATAATAATAGTAATATATATATATATATAATATATATATATATATATATATATATATATATATATATAATATATATATATATTTATATATATATAAATATATATATATATATATATACATATATATATATATATATATATATATATATATATATATATAATATATATATATATATATTAATAAAATAAATATTAGTGAATAATAATAATAATAAACTAGGTAATAATAATAATAATAATAATAATAATAATAAATACTATCCATTACTCATACGTACGATTGTATACCAAAAATTAACACATGCAGCTGACAAACATAAATTAGTTCAAAATGTAAGAAATGGAAAATAGCTTTTCCAGCACCTGATAAGGTCATGAGTTAAAAAATATGAAATTATTTAACGCATAATTATTTTAATTTACACTAGAGTAATATTGCAGAAAAGTGCAATTTTTCATTCTTAAAAGAATATTATTTAAATAAATTGCGAACATAGAGTTACTCTGTTCTTCATCGTTTATTATTTAGCAATCAACGCGTAATAAAATAAAAGAAATAATACTTGAAACCCATGCACTCGTATTCTGTATATATTTCATAAAATTTTTAAAAATTTATGTTTTTAATGCATAATAAAATCAAATATTAAATTCATGAACAGTTTTAGATTTAAATACAAATTTAGTATGAAAGTTTTATTAAATTTTTAGTCTTTATATATATATATATATATATATATATATATATATATATATATATATATATATATATATATATATATTTTTTTTTTTTTTTTTTTTGATTTATGTATTGTAGAGTTTAACTACTCAGCAAAAATACATAGAAATAATACATAAGAAGTGCTTTTTCATTTTTATAAAAATAAAATGTACTAAAAATTAAAATTTTCAGTATAAAATAAAATTTTTGCTAAAAATTAAAATTTTTGCTAAAAATTAAAGTTTTTGCTAAAAATTAAAGTTTTTGCTAAAAATTAAAGTTTGTTCCAGAATCAAACAAGTGATTTTTTGTAAAAAATATAACAAAAACCAAAAATTTTACTAAAAATCAAATTAAAACTAGAAAGAAAGATATAGTCGATCAAGACCGACTGCATGATACCCTACACCATTATGTACGAGTATAAAAATTCAGGAAGGGAACTTATATTACACCTGTGATCAATTTTACAAAATGTAAAATAAAATATACAAATACAGAATAATGCGTTAATACTAACATCTAAATGATTTTATGCACTTTAGGACAATTCCTGAAAGTGGGATTATATGGGAGCTATAGCAAATTATGTACCGATTCTCAAAAAAATTAGCAATGTTGTTTGTACTTACATAAAACTTCTTTATGTCGAATGTTAACTTGATACTAATATTCCTATGGGATTTATTCATGTTAAAGTGGTTTCCAGAAGAGGGGTTTATGTGGGAGCTATGGTCAGTTGACGGATTTTCGTAAAATTTAGTACAAAGACTGGTACTTATACAGAACATTAAAATTTTTGAGTGTTTAAATTCCATTCTGGGGGATATTTGTATATGGGTTAGTTGAACTAATGGACCGATCACAACTAATTTCAATAGGTTTCGTCCTTGTATCATGGAAGTTCACCGTGTCAAATTTCATTGAAGGTTTACATGCACACCCAGCCAGCCGTCCAGCCAGTCAGACTGACGGACATAGTTAGATCGACTTAAAAATGGATTATGAGTCGATTGGTATACCTTAAGGTGTTGGATAACTTTTTCTATGCGTTACAAACATCAGCACAAACGCATAATACGCCAACCACTTATGGTGGTGTATAGTATTACTAGTAGTTTTTGGATTCATTTGTTTATGACACAACCTGTTTAATTGATGTGGATCAGTAAGCTTTTTTATATAATAAAAGAAATAATATTTTTAAATTTCTTGATTTACTTTATTTGTCATATAAATTTATTTCGTAAGTTATTTTAAAAAAATTGTTTAAAAATTTTTAAATATAAAAAATACCAAAATGTATTTGAGTAAAAATATTTAGCAAAATCAATTTTTTAACAAAACCCACATGGAGAAAAAACATGGTATGTAAACGATTTGGTTTTGAAATTTAGTTTTTGAAAAACTCGCTAGTTTTTGGCAAAATCTATTAATTTCAGTAAAGAAGCATAATTTCAAAAAATTCAACAAGTTTTTGCAAAATACCTACTATTCGAACTCTTCGAAAATTGCTTTCAAAAAAAAGTTGAATAGTCGATCACCCTGTTATGTACATACAAATATAATATATGCTGAGTGTTATATTTAATAAACCATTTATAAATGTGCTACAGACCTTGAAATTATTATTACAAATACATAGATATTTAATAATATTAATTTAAGTTTTTACAAAAAGAAAACTACTTTAAATTTGTTAGGAGAAATTTCGTTTAGCTTTTCACTAACTTTTCTTCTTACCATTAGTACTGCAAACTAAATGCATTTAAATATTAACAAGCAAAATATAAAACGAAATAAGTTCCTAAAAAAGTTTTTTTTTTTTCTTTTTTTTAATAAAGAAGTTTTACCGAAAAACTAAAAAATATATATCGGAATAACAAACTTTTATTTTTCAACTTTAACTAAAAACCTCATCGTCCACCATTTTCCTCTTTCACATAAATATATTTATAACGAACACATTCTTTATTTTGTGATGGTGTTTGTTAATGAAAAGAAAAGTTAGATTTTAAAATTTCTGATATAAATTTGATTTCATAGTGGTCAAACTACGTCACGTATGAACGAAGTAAAAATTAAAAAAAATGTCTGAATAAAGTTTTCTTAGATTTTTTTTATTTTTCATAAAAGTTTAGTAATGATGTGAAAATATTTGAACAAATTGAATGTGAAATATCTCTATTCAATAGATATAATATTAGATTAAATTTGCCTTTTGTAAGTTAGTAAAAAAATTTATAAACTTAAAAAATCTATCATAATTTATGCACAAAAAAAAAAAAAAAAGAAAAGACATATAAGGCGAACAGAGTAAGTGATTGATTGTGATTTTAAAAATCTTGCTTCTGTTAAATGTTTTAATGGCTTTCATTCTTCTTGTAGCCAAGTGAGTAATGAAAAAATCATGAAAAACAAAAAGCTAGTTCTGAATATTTATACACTATATATATATATATATATGTATATATGTATATATATCTTTCCCCTTAATTTTGAATAAAAAGTATTTTTTTTAAGTTTTTGGCATTATACATTCACGAAAAGAGATTTCTTTGAATGAATATCCTCCTAAAAATTATATGGCAAAGAAGGAAGTTATGGCCCATCATAAAGTAGGTTCAAAAAGCTCCTATCGTGAATAAAAATTCCATGGGGAAAAATTAACAAAGAATCATATAAACTCAAAGCTGGAGACAAATTTCACAGCCATGAAAAAAATAATTGAGACGACTAAAATCCTGTATATATTCTTAAATTTTTATTTAGTTTTTTATATTACATATTCTCATCAAATTAAAGAAATTCTAAATATTTATATATTAAGATAAAAAGAACTTAACAATACTGTAAAATTTCGCAAAAAAAAAGTACTTTTTAAATAACTCTCTGGAAAAAATAATAGGGATATTCTATTTTTCAACCAAATATATACTTTTGTTTTACATTACCATAAATTCTACATATTTTTCAGTACTTGGTAGGAACTGCTTTTATTATTTTTTTTTAATCTCCACTCATCAACAACTCATAGAGCTCAAAACACTCACACTAATTTACGGTGAAATGAAATACCAAGTATACTCTATTTTGTTCCACATTTAATGCTTATTTTTAGATTTGAAACATCCTAGTCTCTTTTGAATTTAAGTTCTGCAATTGGGATGACCTCCGAAACCGTAATTTTTAAGGCTGTTTGATGACTCGAAGAGGTTATTTTTTTGAAATATTTAAATACTATACTTTTATAAAAATTCTTTATGTATGAATTTTTTAATTGATAACCCAGTCTCTTTCAGTATAAAATTAATATTTCTATCAATATCAGTGAATTGTACTCCACGACCCATTCTGAAACACTTTTACGGAAAATTCACAATTCTAAATATCACTTAAGTTTTGTTTTCAATATTATAAAATGTTAAATTTAAAAAGTTAACTCAAAGTAAATAAAAATTAAATTAAAAGAAAAGTAGTAACAAAACAGATAAAACAGATTACTTAATCCCGCTATATTTAAAATATTTTGGCAGTGAGTGCTAGCTAATATTATACGTCCATTATACAAGGGTTTTAAGCTCACTATTATAAGAGATTATAACCTCTTTATTATTTTTTCTAATATTGTAGCTTTTATATCACCTAGTCTATAATAATTCTTTTTCTTGAAGCTATTTGAAACAATTACTCTAAAATAATTAATTTTAAAAACAATTTCAGAGAAATTAATTTAATAAAATTTTACGTGACTCTCAACGACAAGCATCTTGTTAATTTTCCTCCTTTCTCTAATTTCCAGATAATCACTTTTTAATAATATAATTTTCATAATTTCAATCATTAATAGAAGTTGAGACACTAATAATCACATAATAATATATATATATATATATATATATATATATATATATATATTAGAGTGTCCCAAGAAAACGTTTTTTTTTTTTTGAGATTTAGATGTAGAAAGACACCTCAAACGATGCGTATTGATAAGCTGAATACAAAAAAAATATTTACTAATTTATCTTCTTTTTTTTAATTTATCTTCAGTTCCTCACCTGCGATTGAAGATCTCAAATCTGGAATATTTTGGCCATAAAAGTTTCCAGTTTTTTTGCGAAATAGGTCTCAAAAAGTTCATCATTTTCAGTTTGTTATGGAAAAATGTTTTTTTAATTTTCCTTATGAAATTTTTTACACAAGAGGACTTTTTAGTGCATTAGGTTAAGAAAATGTTTGAAAATAATATATTATGGTCCATATTTACTACAAAGTAACTTTTCAATATTTTACCCATAAAAAGAAAAAATTCTTATCTATTTCGCAGACAAAAATATTGATTTTTTTTCGCATGATGTTATAAAATAACATTTTAGCGAACATTTCTCTAACTATTTTTTTCATAACATGCTAAATTTTTTTCACAAGAGAACTCTTTGGTGCATTAGGTTAAGAAAATGTTTGAAAATAATTTATTATGGGCCATAATACCACAAAGTAACTTTTCAATATTTTACCCATAAAAAGAAAAAATTCTTATCTATTTTGCAAACAAAAATATTGATTTTTTTCGCATGATGTACTAAAGTAACATTTCTCTAACTATTTTTTTTCATAACATGCTAAATTTTGATACCCATTTTGAAATAAAATTCAAAACTTTAACTTTTATAAAATATTCTAAACGCGTGACTTGCAACTGAACTGAAGACCAATTTTGAATATTTGTTCTGCTCATTAATACAAATCATTTGAAGAGCTTTTCCTATAAATTTTTTCCTACGGGACAGTCTAATGTACATATTTGCTCTTAAATATAAAACATATAAGAAAAATATGCTCTTACTAGTTTTTTAAGATGAGAAATAAATAAAATAAGTCAAGACAAATAAACATAAAAAAGTTTAATGGGAATCCTAAAAAAGAAAAACCAAAAGGAAAAAGTAATCCACACATCTTATAAAAAAATAAAAATAAAATAATAAGACGCATTGAGTGTTTCAGTCAAAGGACTAAATTGAAGTTGTCTACAACTTGTCATGATGGACATAAACGAGTTTATGAAACAGTCGTGCGAAACTTTATTCGAACATGACCAAAGTTCCAAATGACAATCATAATGAATTTCAAGCAAGAATTTCATTGCTTTGTCTGTTTATTTTATAACATAAAACTGAAATATCTTATTGTTATTTGATCTTAACTTTTAGTCGATAACTACACGCAGAGAAAAAACTTGGTTACAGCATTATCACTAAAATAATATTATATTCTCATTGTTAATTTTCTTGTGTTTTAATAACTCTGTGTTCATGATAACAATGCTTTTGTGTAAAGTTTGTCATTTAATATTTACACACAATAAAAATTTTAATATGTTTGACTACAAAAATTATATGTTTTTATGTATTTTTATCTGAAACATAAAATGTTTAAAATTAATTTAACACTTAGCTTTTTCACAAACTTAGTCGAAAAATCCATAATTTTATGTTTTAAAATATATTTTGTTGTAATGTTTGTTTACCAACTTCGTTTTAATTATCATTTAGTTTATGTATTACTAAATATAAATAGGCAAAGTTTGGTTATACCCGGTATGATTCAAGTAATATAAGATGCAGATTAACTACCATTAAACGGTTTAGTTAAAAAACATATTGAACCATATATGGTAGCACACATGTATATAATTACTGAGCAAGTAATATATAAACAATATATAAATATTTTTTTGGCTTTTTCTCTCTATTGTTTCCAATTAAATATTTATAAAAAGAATACTTTATTTTAATATATGAGAAGTGATAATAATATGATAAAATTTAATAACAATAATATGATAAAATTAGATAACTATATGTGACAATGTGGTATAATACAGCATACAGTATTCCTACTTCATACATATTACAAGTTACCTATTCCTTAATATTTCCAGTATCGTTAAGATCGAATAACTAGAGCATTGAACTTAAGAATTTAATACTTTAGCTAGAAATCCCACGTGGGTAGCTGCATTATCATGGTGATAAATCCACTGAGTGTAATGAAAGTATATTTACTCTTTAAATGAACTTGTTATAGTATATTTTGGGACATACGGGAACTTTGACAGATAATGTCAATAGTTTCTTAATATTGCTTCCTATACCCAAAACCCGACTTTTTTCAGCAATAAATAATAATAAAATTTTCTCACACAGAGAAAAAAATTTATATATTTGAAAATTTTTTTAATAAATATTATGAATCGAACATGACTTTTTTGCCTAAATTTTTGTCATAAGAAATAAAATTTTATTCATAGATATTTTTAACTTGTAAAATTTTATGAATTTTGCAAAAATGCTTCTAAGATTTTAATTTAGTTTTATTACATTTAATTCAAATGCTAAATAAAAGTACTTATGCATGAAAGTATTAACAATAAATCCCTTTAAATGAAAATTTTTCCAATAAAAATATGTAAAACAGTAAAGTAAATTTACTGCTATTCCATAACACATACATAATTGTAATAAAAACTGCTTTTGTTTTGTCCTTCTGCTCTCAGCATGTGTCTAAAAATCATTAAAAACTGAAAATTCTCTAGAGAAGATTTTAAAGGTGAATTTACAAATTGTAAATATAAAAAATTAAAAATTTGTTAACTTTTATTGACTTTTAATTCATTTAAAAAAAATTTAAAAAAAATTTTAATATTTAAGACGTTATTCTTAAATAATATGAACTAAAATTAATGAAAAAATTATATATATATATATATATATATATATATATATATATCATAAAAATAAAATTCAGTCCTTATCACAAAGGAAGATTTTCAGATTCCATTTCGTCAAATATTAAGCTAAATAAATGAGCTGGGGTTGCTGAATGGTACTAAGTGGTTGTTACTTGCTTCTAATAACTACTAATAAATGCTTAGTTTTAGGGATACAATTTGCCGAATTTGACGAAATTCAAAGATCTATTTTTAAAATTTAGTTGGTTCTATCTTGATGACAAAAGTTTAGGCACTTCGACAATTATATATGTAGTATATGAATTGAATAAATATACTTGTAACACAACAATATTTCTAAATACAATATGCCAAATAGAATAAGTCCAAATGTCTTACACAGGATTAGTGTTGCTAGGAGATGAGGAAAAGATAGGCTATATTGAACTGTAAAAAATGTCCAAAAAGGCTAATTGCTCCAAAATGTAGGGTTAGAAATAGTTTTTTTTTAATTTACATTTTTTCATTTTCATTAGTTTCTGAAATTTTTCTAAAGAAATTGTAAAAATTTATAAATAGCAATTACCAAAATGACAATGAAAAATCTCTTAAGAAATTCTGATTCAATTTAAGGTTATATTTAATACGAAAAATTATACAATGTTTTGAAATACTTTTTCATAATTTTTGAACTATAATTCCCTTTTATTAAGCAATTTAAATTTTTTGTGATTTTCCTTATTAATTATATCTTTTTTAGGTTGGTTTCTCTTGTTGATGAAGTATGTTAAAAAACAATAATAATAATAATAATAATAATAATAATAATAATAACAATAATAATAATAATTTGCGAATACAAACCTGAAAATGCTTAAGTGGATAAAGGCTAGATAATTATACTACATTTCAACTGAACGAATGAGTAATATTTTTAAAATAACAAATAATTAATCATCCGCTCTAGGTAGGCAACACTAGTTTGTTTGTTTTTTTTTAGCAATCATTTTTGACATGAATTATAATAATATAGTAATGGTATAAAATGATTGGCACAAGGAAATTATAAAAAAAATCATACCATGTGCTTGGAATGCTTTTTATCAAATTGTTATAAGTGACAAAATGTGAATCTATATACAGAACAAGTAAATAAATAAATAAAATCAAATTACGAATTTGGTTAGACTAATTAAACTTTTATTTGATTTTGCTCAACAAATTCATGATATTAATTAAATAAACTTTTAATCATATCAATTACATTCATAATTAAAAATTTGCCAAAAGTCGACTAAAGCTTTAACTGGCATAAAGTACTTGGCATAATCGTTAGCCTTTTCAAAAATCTAGCCTTTTGATTTTTCTTTTAACTTAAACATTTTCATTCTGGCGTTTTTTTTTCAGCCTTTTTTGATTTCAACAACGAAGAAAATAGTTTTTTATTTGCTTTTACTAATTTTAATTTTTCAAACATCCATTTAAACATTTTTGTGTATTAGCACAAAGAACGACTTACTGAATCATAGAAAAATAAATAATTAATTCAAAATAATTCATTTAAAAGCAAAAAAATACCAAAAGAATTGAAAACACTTAAAGAAAAAGATTACTTCAAAATAATGAGAAATTTCTCATACGAAATATATTTGAGTAATTTTGCTGGCAGCCGTTACATGTGTTATTTACAAATTTATTACAACAAAATATCAGAAACCAATCAGAACCAGCACTATTCTTGAGAATTTTTTAAAAGGGGATTTATAAAAAAGTCTTGCAAAAATGGAGATTTTTTGAAAGAAGGGGCCAGCTTCTTTAATACCTTAAAAACTCCTTAATTTTTTTTTTATTTAATAAAAACAACATCAATATATATTAAATTTTAAGAAAAATTTCTAAATTAAATTTTACTAATAACAAAATAATTTATTTATATCAATTTTTATTATTCGTAAATATTAATTCATATAAATTTATAAAACCAATACAGAAATTTAATCCTCCGAATCTCCGTCAGACAAATTTATGACTAAAAGCATGGGTTCACAGGTGTTGACCTTAAGTCTGCTGAACAGTTTATTTTTCATTATGGATAATTTAGAAAACAATTTTCCTCCAAGGCATGGTAATAAGGCAAAGTAAAAATATAAATTAAGTAATCAGCGAATCTGTTTTTTAATTTTCCCAACCCGAACCAAAAAGTTTCGGCATTTGATGTTTTAAATATATGTTCATAAACTTTATCATCACCTTCAGTATCTAACAGTTTCAATTTATTTATAAATTTTCTGGAGTTCCTTCCTAAACTGTAAAACAATAAATTTCTTTGTTGCAATTAGTATATAATGGATCGAGATATTTCAGACAACATAGCTTTTCATAATTTAGCACATAATGTTAAAAAGTTGCCATTTAGCTTCATTTTAGAAAAGGGGCAAAAAAAGTGATCAGGTGATTGAAAAAGGGGCAATTGGCGACGAAACTTGCCCAACGGTAATGCTGATCATAACGAGGAAAAATAAGTTTTCAAATTAAAAAAAAAATTATCTTTTTTCTGAACTTTTTTTTGGAGCATTTAACTTTTTATGACCTTTTTTAAAGTCTTTTTCTCACCCTCAGGCATATATATCTTGGCAACATAAAAAGTTTTCTAAATTTTGTAAAAGATTTTTTTAAGTTAATGATAAGGTATAATATAGGACTAAAATGGCTAATTAAACATATTATTAATTTATATACTTCAAAAAATTTTTCAATACCGGCCAAAATTATTTTAGTATTTGATATAAATAATTATTTATTTATTATGTTTAATAAAGTATTTCCGATATTATTTTTTTCACAAATAGTGAAGAACTTAGATTATATTAAGCTAAATAAGTTTTAATCCAAATTGGTCAAAAAAAAAAAAAAAGTTGTAAAGTGCACTGAAATCAGGACTCCAATAGGTGAAAAAAATATATAATAATAAATATAAAATTTATGTAAGGGTAATTTCAAAAAATCTAAAATTACAGTTTCTAAAAACTTGAATCTTAGATTTTTTGTTTTTAATTTAGGGTGTATAATGAAATAGTCATCGTGCATTTTTTGGCATATGAATCACCTCCATGTCGTCTACGGTTAATATATTACGTACATCTAAAATGAGGTACCTCGAAAATTGTTGTCAAAAATAACAAAGTTTAAGGTTCAATAGCTTTTAATTGCATTACTCACTTTTAACAAAAATGACGCCAAATGAAGGGATAATAAAAACATAAATGTTAAACATCTTTCTCGCGCAAGCATCTCTAAAATGAAAAAATATCATTTATCCTAGGATATCATGAAAAACGGTATATTAATTTTCGCTATTTTTTACGTGATGTTACAATTATATTGTCGTTTTAATTCATAAATATCAAAACGGGATCGTAGTGGGATTAGAAGTTAAAAATTATTTAACTTTAAGGTGCCCATAGACGCATACTGCAGAGAGGTACTGCAGATGAACTCATCTATACGTGTTTGGTTGACGATTTCACTGCACATTAATCAATCGAATTTTTTGTTTTTGTAAAAAAAAAAAAATGAATAAAAAAAAATAACTTTAAATATTTTAATTAATTTTTCTTTCAGTTTAAATAGTCCAACTGATTTTCATAAATGAAAAACAAGAGTTCAAAAATACATTCAATATATCCGTTCGCAGTATGACTTCATTTCTAAATCAAAACGACTTTGATTTTTTATTATGCATAGCCTGTATAACAAACATATTCAAAAGCTCTCTCAATACTTATTGTATGAGCTTATGCAGTAACTGTCTATGGTGTGCTTTAAACTATCTCGAAGTATCCCACTTTGGAGGTCCACAACTTTGAAAACAGATTCGATGAATACTTAATTTATATTTTTACTTTGCCTTATTACCGTGCTTGGAGGAAAATCTTTTTCGATTATTAGTTGGCATATCAGAAGTGTATATTAAATATAAAAAGGGATTGCGTTGTGGTACTCCAGCTTTTGTTTTTTTTAAATTTTTAAAGTCTTTAGTCCTTAAATAAATTGTCGAATTAATGCTTTAGTTAACCTTAATATTGAAATTCATTTTAAATTTATTTTCCGCTTAAAAATACTGATTTTTATAAAATTTCTGAATTAAACAAAATCTGAAAAAATTGTGACAAAATATGACTCTACCATTTTATTCTATGTGGTTATTAAGGAACTAATTAAGAAACATTTGGTATTGAGCAGAATATTTAGCACAGTACCTATTGTTATTACTAATATAAAAATATAAACTTTTCTTTTCTTTTGTAAAAAAAAATTATACCTCTAATGAACATTTTTTAAGCAGCCGGCTCATCAGGAAACCTTTCCCAATTACTTTAGCAAAATTAAATATATATTAGAGTGTAATAAACTAATCAATGTAGAAAGGAAATTAATAAAAGAATAAAATCATGGTTTGTTGGGCTTTGTTTAAGCTTTGGTATTTTGGCGTAGGATTTATAATTCTCATTGAGTTTATAAAGTTGGCATTCTAATATACCTTTAATTTTTGTGAATTTATTCAAAGTAATGATCGTGATTATTAGCAGAATATTAAAATTATTAAATTTTCCTAGTTATGAGAGTCGAGAAATTATTGAAATTTTGCACGAGTAGGGAGAATAAAAGATATTAAAAAATACAAATGAAAGAACACAATCTTATTGAGGACAATGCAACGTTTTTTGTCCTTAAACATAGCGGGGAGTAAAAAGATAAAATCGATCATAATATGCACTATAATTCTAATACTTACAATGATACATAAAAATGTACTGCAGCAAAATTGCGGTAAATTTTGTAATCTAAAATGATGTAATGGCATGGAAACACGTACCAAAAATAGCTTTTTGTGTCATTTAACAGCAAATAATTCGCATTTAAAATGCCAGGAAAAAACTATATGCCAAAATTCGCTTTTCCTCGTCAAATTCCGAGGTATATTCACTTACTTGTATTCACAAATATATAGGGATAAAACTATTTAAAATTCTCTGGTTGCACAATAGCTGTAAAAGCTAAACTATTAAGACAAATAAAACGAAGGAGCTAGAGGCAAAAATATGTAGAATGGATCATTTTTATAAATATAGCAACATATTTTTAGTCGTACGATAAAGCAACTAAAAAATAACAAGATTAATTATAACAACAGTCTGAATGGAACTTTGACAATAAAAACAAGTGAGAATGTTATGTCCGGCTTTGTTGAATCTTTTATACCAACCATCTGCAACTTCTGTGTCACCCTAGTTTAAAATTTCATCTTATGTGGGAGATGGTTTACATAGATCCTCGATCTATTTGCACAAAATTTAGTTGTCATACATGCAGAAAAGTATGAACTGGAGTTACGGCGAACATCCTGTTTTTCTAATATATGGCCCATAACTTTTTTGTTTATGAACTGTGTTTACCCATTTTCAACACAAAATAAGCCTTATAAAAGTAAATATTTGAGCCAATTTTAATTTCCCTGGGTGGTCCGATCCGATCCCTATACTGCTTTTAGCAGACAGACGGACGGACATAGCTAGATCGATTCAGAATCTTACAAAGATCCATAAGATCTTATGGTATTTTAAATGATTTTTGATGTTACATACGAAATGACAAAGCAAATAAATCCCTCATATTTTTTGATGCTGTGTATAAAAAAATCGAAATCAATAGTAACAACTACAAAACATCTCTCGTTATATATAATTATTCCTGTAGTAGTTATTGTTGTTAAAAATGCTAACTATGCGTCTGGAGAATTATAGTCATTATAATATTTTTCCTCATATTTTTTTTGCTTCATCTTTCGTTATTTGTTTTATCCTTATTATGCATAAATAAAACATGTACAGTGATTTATTTCAGTAACAACATTTAACATTTTGTGAATGAATATTCCAAATTCTTTACGTAAAATTTATAGTCAATCTATATTTTAAGCAATTCTTGATCATCTAATTATTTTGTTATGGTACTTTTTTCGGTTACATCTTATTGGATATAAAGTGCTAAATATATAGCTATATTTGGAATAATAATCTCTCACTATGTATGATAAATCTCAGTTAAAAATTTTTTTTTAAATTAGATTTAGTTTATTTAAACAAAGAATGTTTGTTTTTAACTTATAAAATGTATTTTATGGAACGGATTTCGAATTACTGTGCAACGTGTCTGTATACTGCGAAGGTTATTTGTAAAACTGGTATTTTTTCTTGACACTTCATCTAATTTCGTACTTATTGTATTTTATTTTATTTTTTTCGCTTTAATATTCGTTCCATATTTAATTTCCATACCTACTGGTGCTAGTATTCCTACACTCAGATGTACTAAGAAGTTTATTCATACTATACAGAGTAATATTAAGAGGAGTTACAGCCCGTAGGCAGAGCTTAAGCAAGGGACTTAATAACTAACGAGCATAATAATTTTTTCTATATTGAAAACAAATAAGTGATGAATAAAATAAGAAATAAAGAAGACTAAGTACAGAGAAGCGATAATAATACTTAACATTTTGCGAATAATATTTACCATTCATCTATTTGTGTACGTTGCTTTTCTTCCTCCTTCTCCAGTTGGTGGAATAGGCATATCTGGAGTAAACATTTTGCGTACACAATTAATTTACTGAGGAGATTTTTAGTACGTGTATATGCTTGAGAACACTTTGCCCTTGGTCGATACTTATCACTGAAAAGGCTGAATAAAATTTAAAAATATACTGGTGTAAACACTGCTGCCCTTGGTATTATTTTGTAAAATAAAGCAAATTTTCTTTCTTTACTATTTAGTTATTAAACGAAGTATTAGTATGAGAACAACCGGAGATTATCCAAGCAATAGTGAACCTGTGTAAATTTTATGAAATCTACATTCTGGTAGATAAACAGACTTATTATGAGTGTCGTTCTCGAAAAGCATTTTCACTTAAGTTATTATGGTTGTCGAAAATTATAAAAATGCGATTATATTTAAAATTCTATTACAATTCTCGGTACCAGAACTGTCGTTTTTCAATTAAAAAATGTCGTTAAGGTTTCTAAGCGCGAGAAAATAAAATATTTTTAAACTAGATGGATTAAAAAAAAATTTAAGTATCATTTATAATTAAAACTGAAACTGTATTAATTTCAATTTAATTAAAAATTAAAATTACTAATGCTAAACAATTTAAAAAGATACAGCCAGAGAAAAGATTAATTGGTTCCAAATGTAAATAACTGAATATCTTCATTAACAGCAGTGTAATCATAATACTATTATAAAAATAGTTCTAATTATTATTATGTTAGTTATTACAATCAATTGTGTGCAGTTGTATAATTTTAAATAATTCGGGAGTTACAACCGAACGGAATTTGTATATCTATACAAAATATAGCTATTTTAAATTAAAAAATATTTAAGTTATAAATTTGGATATGGTTACTAATAAAGTTCAGTTATAACAACAAAAAAAAAAAAAAAAAAATAATAATAATAATTCGCTGTTTCTAAACGACAGGAGTTTGCGGTGAGCAAACAACGTGTGAAAACGATTGACTTATTTTCGAAAAGCAAAATGATGTATATTTTTATAATAATTTTATTTCCAACAGACTTGTAGACTGGAGAAATTTTAGTAGAGACTTAAACTTCCTTCTAGGATAAATTAACTTTTACAGCGAATCATGAATTACACTTTAAAAATATTTAATGTCTTATAAAAGAAGGTAACGAATTTAAAAATAAGGTAGTATTGAATATCCCTTCAATTATTCTAATTTGTATATTTATGTTTGATTTTGTATATTTTCTTAAGCTACGGAATGCAACGATTTTATTTTCTTGTCAAGCTTCTGACTGTTAAATTATTTACACAAACAATATTAAGTCGTATGATTGATGACGTCTTATGATTACGTAATGCAGCCTGTTTTCATAATATATATTGTGTGTAACGGTAGGAAATTTTAGTAATGTAGTATTACCAAACATAATAATTTTAATGCATCTATTTATTTACAATTGAAATAAAAGTATTGTTGTTCATTAATCTTTATAATTATATGATCTGTAATAAAAATTTACTTTTGGTGATTAAGCATTTGGTTTTGTTAAAAGGAATTTATTGGCATGGAGAAAATTTGTCATTTATTAATATCTTCTTGGTTAAAAGTCGAACTACTGAATCAATAGATGTTTTAAAATAATTGGTTTTATGAAATAATTTCTTTTATAAGTGCTATTGCTGTGAAATTATAATAATACAAATTTAAAAATATAAATTTATTTAATTTGGACTAGCCTAATATACATATGTAAATTATGAGCTTATGTCAACCAAATTATTTTCCTGAGTAACCGATTTATATAATCGCATCAACCGAATTATGATATAGTGCCTATAACAGAATAAATTCGATTTGCAAAGATTCGGTTGTGGCAACGAAACTGTTTTCTCTGTGTGGTGGAGGTGCAAGAACAAAATCCAGATTTTCACTTTTAGTGAAAAATCTAATTTTTAGTAAAAAATCGGATATTTCAGTGATTTTTTTCAGTGATTTTTTTTTAATCGGAAAGAATTTTTAATAAAAAAATTAAATTTTTAACGAAAAATAAAATTTTTACTGAAAAATCGTATTGAGTAAAAATAAAAAAATGTGAAAATTACATCTGTTATGATAATTTTTATTTTTGGTATTGTTGGTGCAAGTTTTGTGATATTGTGACATTTTCAGAAGATGAAAGACAATCTCAATATTTTAATAATGCAAAATTATTACAAACATGCAAAGGAGTATATAGTTGTAGTGACCATAATCTAAGAGCAACATATTATGATTGAATTAAAAAGTCACAGCTAAAAACATTTATGAATAAAAATAATAATTGTTATGATTCCATTTTATCATATTGTGCCTAATTATATCGTTTATTTTCTCACGTTATGATTCCAGTATTTCATATTATTATAACATCTTACTACATTACTATCCCATTATGATTTCATTTTATTATATTATTCCGTCTTCCTAAATTATTATCCTACATTATTCCATCATATCATATATTAAAATAAAACACATTAATTCAAAACTATTATTTTTACAGATTGTTTATTGAGTCAATTAATAATAAAAAATTATTGTTTTTTCATTGATAAATTTTATTTATTTGTACCATTATTGTGTAAGATAATATAAGATATTTTTTATTAACTAAATCCTCTAATAGTAGCTAATCAATGATTTTTATTGCTTGAATCACAACAGATATAACAAAGCCTTGTCTACTTATATTAACTCATGTATAAACTAAATGAAAATTATAGTGAAGATGGAAAAGAAACTTTAAAACAAAATATATTCAAAAACAAACAAGTTGTGTTCAGCTATATTTGTAAAAAGCCTAATTTTTTATCGTTATGGGAATAATATTAATATAGTTTAAAAACCAAATATGGTTTAAAACATGGATATGATAATGATATTTTTTATATTACTAAAATTTTGTTTCTGATAAAAATATCCAAGAACATAAAATTTTTGTAGTCAACTATATTAAAATTTTGATTGAAAGTAAACTTTTAGTGATAAAACTGAAAAAAAACATTGTTATCATGAACACAGTATTATTAAAATTAATGAAAATTAACAATGGGAACATAATATTATTGTAGTGAGAATGCCATAACTATGTTTTTCTCTGCGTGAATATGTCACTTTTTAATCTTTAATATTTTACAAAAACTGTCGTTTTGAAGATATTGTGGGGTCCTTCATTCGAATACTCCATACCTACACCTGACAAGTGGATTTAACCCTGTCTACTGTGCGATGTTAACGATATATCGTTGAAGTATTTTTTTTTTTTTTTATATGTGAAGGAATCAAACAATTATCTTTTTGAACTTAATAACTTTTGATCGTTTCGCTTTCATTATGGTAATTATTTTGTTATTTAGTTTTATAAATTTATGTAAAATTCCCAAAAAGTTTAAAATTTCCTTTGATTAAACTTTTACCTACCAAAAAAAGAGTAAAATTATTTTAGTTATCAAAATAATTCATTCAATTGAAAAGATTTTTAGATTTACACCTCTTACCAAAATGATTATATCAATTACTAACAGTTGTAAAAACAAACAAACAACGACTTTTTCCAATTAGAAACTTTAAAATGATATTGGAATTGCAATAACTATCAAATTAGTTTACATAACCAATACATTTCGAATTAAAATTAATTTTATAAATTCGTTACAAACAGTAAATATTTATCATCATTACTGATTGTTAGTGGTTGCAATTAAAAGTTTATTTGTATTAGAATTACTTGTTTCAAAAAATTGGATTTTCAAAAACCATGGAATATAGTCGCAAACAATTTGAGCTATAAAACTAACTTGCTTTCCAAATCAGGTGTAAGTAATCTGTGCTAAATATTCATAAATACGCATGTATATCATTTATATTAATTTTTTTCAACCCCATTTCTATTCTATATTTTTATACTACGACTTCAAAAAGAAGAGAAAACCTCTATAGTTCTAGACTAAGACACTGTTGGTAATATACTCGCTATTGTTGTCCAAAATGAACCTCAATTCAGTTTTAAAGGCGACTATCTGAAGCAAAATATAAACGGAATATTAACGGATATTATTTTAGTCTTCAAGTAATCATATTTGTAAATAATTTGGTGCAATATTATGTAAAACAATTTTTGACCAACAAATGAAAATGAAAGTAATTTTTAAATATTAATTTTAAACATTTAATAGAATAATTCCATTCCAAGAGCAATTTTTCCAGTTGAGCTTTTATATGCAAGTATTAACAATTTCAGTACTTAATAAGGTTAAAATTATTTAGTGTTTGAAGTGAATTTAGACGATAGTAGAAACAACCGACAAAATTCGAATGACACTACGAAACTCCATTCTCTGTGTACATGTTAGAGCTTTAAAAAATATTTTAAAACTGACGGTGTAATACTTTTTTCAAAATTTACAATAATGCAGTCAATTATGAAAAAAATTCCTTCTTTATTAGCACGTAATAGTCAAACACATCAAGAATTGGTATGGAAATTGCATGCGCTAAATAATAATTTCAGGTTAGACTTACGTGAATACTTCATATCTGAAGATATTTTTTTGAAAAAAAAACCTACACAAATGAAAGGATTCCATCTGAACCAATGCTCAGAAAAGAAAGAAATAAAGAATAAGAAATAAGAAATAAAATTTGAAGAAAAAAATTATAAGCAGCTAAAGGCCTAAAATACATTTTTATTAATATTATTGTTATTATTATTATTATTTTATTATATTATATTTTATAATTTTATTATTATTTTATTTATTTAATTTTTTGTTTTTCATCCAGTCATTCTAACATTTAGAGAGTATTTACGGTCGAAATTCGAAAATTGTCTTTATTTCGGAGCATTCTGGGCTCCATGACATAAATAAATCAGCAAAAGCCATTAAAAGTTTCTAGCCAATCATTTAGTCCACTCACTCATTACACCGGAAAACAGATACATATGGAAGCACCTACACAAGCAACAAAAATTAAATGTAAATTATATCAATTTGACACCTATTATGTCACGAGAAGGAGATTTTGGTTTCACAGCGCCCAATTATTTAATTTCGATATGATCAATTAAGCTTTATAACAATTCGACATTTTATCCAATTAGCTGTACAATTGAACCAATTGTCATAAATGTTGATATAAATATAGTAACAGTAGTACCGACATCTCGCTCGAAGTATCTTAAACAAGCTGTCGTAAATTGTCTTGTTGTCTCTATTTGGCAGTACCAAAGCAGTGTTTGTGGACTATAATTATAGACTGGAATAATTCCATTTTAGATTACAAAAAAAATTATATCGAAGTTTTTCTTTGTTATAAATATGTATGGTTATGAAAATTGTTCATAATACTTTATATAATATAATATAATATAATATAATATAATATAATATAATATAATATAATATAATATAATATAATATAATATAATATAATATAATATAATATAATATAATATAATATAATATAATATAATATAATATAATATAATATAATATAATATAATTTATATATATATATATATTTAAATAAGAACTACTAGCAAATAGCAAATAGTTATCTTGTTGGTAAATTTAAACCATTTTGCACTGTTTTATTCACATCTTTATTTAAATAGTTTCGAAATCATCGTAGCTTAATTAAAAAAAAATCTTGCTGTCTTTCCCATCTGAGTTTTGTAAACTCTTATTTTGTGGCTTCCATTCAATAAAATATGTATTTAGTTCATTATATTAATTCGTTCATTATATTAATTCGTGTAATCGACAAGTAGTAGTTTAGTTGTTTTATTTATGTTGAGTTGGGGATGTAGCTCAATGGTAGAGCGTTTGCTTTGCATGTGAAAGGTCCCGGGTTCGATCCCCGGCTTCTCCAATATATTCTTTTGTTTTTGTTTTTCAAAATTTTTAGTAATAAAAATTGCTAAAAATTCTGCGGATTCCAATTTTATCGATAAACGTTCCTTTACTTGGAAAAAAAATTTGTTATCACAACTGTCGAACGCAATCGGTTGCAAAAACTATCTTATAATACGATAGCAATAACCGAATTAATACAGTACCCGGAAATGTTTTGTTAAATGGCTATTGTGAATGAATTTATAAACTATTTTTCTTTAAATATTTTTATAAAAAATTTATAAAATATACAAAAATGGGAAGAAATTGAGTGAACATAAAACTAACTCCAAGTAAAACTTAAATAAATCAGTGTTATTTTTAAGGACTTCCATAGAGATGTAAGCTTTCTTAATAGGAGTAAAAGGTATTACAACACACGTTAACGAATTAAGCGCAATATGCTGTAATCATAAAAAAACCTTAATAAAGGTAAACATGTTATTCTTCGCAACATTAGATTTAGTTGAATATCTTTAATTTATATTAATTTAGAAAATGTATTTATAATGCTCTTATAGCCACACATAAATCCATCGCACATTGGTCTCAAATTATTATTTTTTTTAATAATTCTGTAACTTGTGAACTGTTGGAAATATCTAAATAAAATTTCACGGGATAAGAGCTGAAATATTTTTAAGGTAGAGGGTAGACCTCCAAATTTTTTAAATTCGTCAAAAATTAATGTATGGCTTGAATGTAAAAAAAAGTTTCAACGTACGTATTCCTTGTAAACCTCCATAAAAAATATGTATAGTAAATTAAATGCGTTGAAATTTCTTTATAACATGACCCGAAAAATCCAAAATTTGAATTTTAAGCACAGTTTTGAGAAATATTGTTAATATTTTCAACTAAATAAAATTTAAACTATAGTGGCATTCTAATTAATAATAGATAAACATATATTAAAGTCAGGGAGTTAAAAACACTCCCAATTCTTTTACCAAAGTACTTGAAATTCCAGTTCGAAAACGTATTTTAAAAATTGATGTTTTCATAAAAATTATCACCCAGCCATTGTAATAGGTGTGGTTAGGAAAATATTTTTTGTGTGTTTAATCGGCATATTGAGATGCATAGCCAAAGTTTTTTTCTTTTTTGACATTTGAGAATTTTACAAAAAAAAAAAAAAAAAAAAATTAAAAACTTTAAAATTCACAAAGTCATTGCCCAAATGCATCCCATTTTGCTTTACATTTACTTTAAGATTTCTTTTGAAAACGTTACAAAAATGCTGTAGACCAGAAATATATATATATATATATATATATATATATATATATATATATATATATATATATATATATGTAAGAAATTTTACAAAAGATCTTAGGATCTCATTTAAGACTACCAAGTTTAAAAATTATTATATATATCTAAATCTAGGTCAAAACATAATTTACCCTCTTTTTTGACTTTTTTTTTAAACTTGGGGGCCTTAAATTAAACCCTAACACTTTCTGAAAATTTCAACTTAATTTCTTGCAAAATTCGAAATAATATTTCTGTAAGAATCATATAAATATATCTATCCGATAAAAAGCTATATTAATTTGAAAGTGAAACTTCGACCTATATATCTGTTAAACTAAAAGACACTACACTTGCTAGCATGTTTTTTGTAGAGATTTGCAAGGACCACACACATGATTTTTTTCCATTCAAGTCATAAATTCATTTTTGGCGAATTTTTTATCAATTACATATCCGAGTTTATCAATTTTGGGGGTCAATCCTCTACCCCAGTGACCCGTTAGTTAGCGGTTATCCTCTTTATTTACTGGAAAATAGCTGACCTCTAACCATGTGAAATTTTATTTAGATATCTCTAATGGTTCGCAAGTTACATAATTGTTTAAAAAAAGAAAGCATTTTAAGACCACTTTGTATCGGTTGACACAAGCGATATATTTATAATCTTTGGCTGAATTAACAATATTGGATATTTCGGGGTGAAAAATGTGTGGAAAACTAGTTTGCAATTAGTTAATGGAAAAATTTCAAATGACAAAATATGTGTACATATTTCTTACCATTGTCATAGGTTTTTAGGAATCTACCGGATGATTAAATAGCGTTTCAAATTTCCTATTAGGAAAAATCCTAGAATAGATCAAATTAGTTCAAGTATAACAGGTGTACTCTTAGTTTTGGAAGAGAGTACTAATCATTTTAAATTAATGCATAATACAGATTTTTTCACATCCGGTTATTTTCTTAAATATTATTTTTTAGCTAATTATATATATATATATATATATATATATATATATATATATATATATAATAAGTCATTTTTTAAATGTCATAAAAGCAAAAATTATTAACATGTATTTTTTCATTTGGGAGAAATGAATTAATTGTTTGCTGTATTAAAAAATTTAAGTACTTATAACAAATAAAATTATTGCCGAATTGCAGCAATAACTTTTGCTAAAAATTTGTTATCTATATCTGAAACAATTTTATTCCGAAGATTCTACTTTAATTTTTCCATACAAAAAAAAACAAACTCTGTGTAGTTGATTTAAAATATTTACTTTATTAGCTTTTTCCTTTGTTTAGTAAGCTCACGTCCTGTACTTAGAAAATATCCTGGACAATGATCTTAACTAGTTGATTTTCTCCATACAAATCATGCCGCTTTTATAGCAATTTTACAGGTCCACATATCCTTAGTCTCATAAATCTAAATATACGTTGAATTAAATTTTAACATACGTTGAATTCAAATTATATCAGTTTAGTTCAAAAATATACAGAGTTTCATTCAAATGTAATGTAACAAAAGATAAAGAGTTGTGTGAGGACAGATTTGTATGGTATAAGAATGATCGTTAAACTTAAATAATAATAATAATAATAATAATAATAATAATAATAATAATAATAATAATGATAATGGTAATGGTAATATAAATAATAAATGCAACCCGCTAAATACCGAATTTTTAAGGTTCATAAAAACTAGACACACATTGATAAACCCAACTATATATATGATTATTGGAAACTAATTTCGAAAAAGAGGACAATTTTATAATAACGAAAAGAAAAAAATTGTTTTATTTACGCATTTTTAGTAACTAGAATGGATATATATATATATATTTTTTTTTTACTAGAGTATTTTCTTAATTATGAGCGTTTTCAAAATAAACTTTTTTCTGTGTGTGGAAGAAAATATTCTGGGAAATGAAAGTACAGTTATATTTATATGGACAAAACAAATTAAGTTTTATTTTATAAAAACGAAGAAATACTATGGAAAATATAATTTTCTCTCATTTATGTATATCTTCAAAGCTAACAATCGAAAAAGACGCTGATTAGTGTATACAATATACAATGCTTCTTCAAAAAGTTCCTTTTATGTTTAAAAATCTGCAAATAACACAAAAATATTTTACAAAAAGTACACAGATTTATATTTATGTTTTTAATAAACAGTAAATATTTTGCTTTTTGGGTGTTCCATTACAGCTATACATTTTTGTGAGGTTAAATTTAGTTTAATAACATTTTACCAAACTTTTCCCAAAAACTACGGAAACAGACCTACCATTTCTCACCATTGTTAATATTTTTAAAAATAATAAAATACATACTTTTTTCAATTACTCTGGATATAAATGCAGTATTTTGAACTTGAATGTCAAAAAGCAGTGTGACGCAGTGGAAGCGTGCTAGGCCCATAACACATAGGTGCGAGGATCAAAACCTTGTTCTGCTAAATGGGAAATATTTTATTTATTTTTTTTAGATAATAAGTAAAACAAAGATATTGTTAAAATAATCCATAAATTAAGTTAATTTTTACCCTGTTAGAAAGTAACAAGAAAATTGTACACAGGGGGAAAAATAATTTCAATTTAGCTTTTTATTACATTGCTGTAAAAATGTTTATTGTGTGTTTGAAGTAAATACCCTACATATACATTAAAACTGCTTATTTACGAATTCCAATGAAGGTATAACTTATTACTAGATCTTTGGCTGATTCTGAAATATCACTAGCCAAATATTTTTAGAGCTACGGATGAGTTTTCTCTAGAACACTACATGAAATCTTCAAGTACTTACATTCGAATGTACTAGGAGTATTATTATATAAAATATTAATTCGTATTCCAGGCTTTTCTTTGGGAATAATATTTTTTTATTGCTTCCTTTATTAACATGCACACAATAATTTTACACATTTTTTAAAATAAACACAGAAAACATTGTGTCTTATTTTAAATAACTTTTTTTTGTGGTGATTACATACATTTTTACTTCCACACTACCTCGTTTTAAATTTTCTGTATACAATTAAAATCATTATCATGTAAAATGAAAACAAATGTCACTTTGATAAAAGTGATTATGTAAAAGTATGCTACAAAAGCAGAATACAATAAATAATATTTACTTAAACAAAGACACAATATTATTTGAATAAATTTAATATACATAGAGAAAACAGTTTTGTTATGGTAACAGAATTTTTTGTCAATAGAATTTGATCGGCTGTGAGTTATAGTCACAACTGCTTAAATAAATAATTTGGTTTGAATAATTGCAAGATATGTATTCGTATTATTAGGCCTATGCAATTAAAAAAAAATATTTACAAATATTTTTACTTATACATTTTATTATAATTTTTATGCAATAGCGGGATTTATATAAATTAAATAATTTAAATTAAAAAATTCCCCGAAAAACTCTCCATGCCAACTGATAAACAAGTTTGTAATCTTAAATTGTTTTGTTTTCTCTGCTTGGTAGTACCACAGCAGGGTTTAAGGACTATAATTAGACACCTGCAGAATGAAATATTTTGTGTGTCGCTACACACTTCATCAGCATTCGTGATGTCTTACTTCGTTGAAACTTAAACAACCGACATATATAAAATACTAACGGGAACCAATTGATTCTGCAATGGAAGAAATAGGAAGCAATTAGGAAACTTATATTCGCAAAAGCTTTACTATATGATACACTTACCGAGAGAAGAGGTTAAATTAAAGTTGTATTATATAACGTACAGTTAGGCTATAACTATTTTTCGACGTCAAAATACCATAACACCAACTTATGGACAATATTGTGATGATGCAATGGTTGATGCATGTAATGAAACTATACGACTATTTATTTAAGTGGATCATTAAGCAAGAACTCAGTTCTGAAGCCAGATTTAAAGGTTTCAGGATAAATGGTTAAAAATAACAGAATCTAAAAAAATTTCAATCTTTTTAATTAGTGTTTCATAAAAAAGTGTAACTGCTGCCACAAAACGAATTCTTGAGGAATTGCTATAGAATCGGTGAAATATTATTATTATTATTATTATTATTATTATTATTATCAGTGTTACCAAGAAATAGAAAAAAATAATTTTAACTTTAAAAAATGCTAGATGCACCAAAAAATATGGCCAGAAAAAAGTAAAAATTTTTAAAGAAAATTTAGAAACTTATTTTTCCTCGTCGTCATTCTTTGTTTATAGTTTTCTAAAGAAATTGTATAAATAACACCCAGTAAAAGATTCAATAAAAAAATCTACCAAAAAATTCCATAAAAATTTGGGTTATATTTAATACGAAAAATTAATCTATGATTTCTCGTCATTTTTGAACTATAATTCCTTTTTGATTAAGCATTTCTAAATTTTTGTATGATTTCTCCCACCGATAGGATTTTTTTTATTATTTTCATAAATATTTTCTATTTTTGATGAAAAATATTAAAAATTAATTATCTTAGTAACTCTACAAAATTTTCTAAATCACTTTTAATTTGCAGAGTGAAGTGTCGCAAGCTAAATATTTTATTAGATATAAATAATTCCGATTTTTCGTGTGAATAATTATATGAAAAATTCATAAATGGATGATTCTGTAAAAATAAAATTATGATTCTGTAAAAATAAAATTAATAAAAAGACTAGAAAAAAATCTAGAAGTTAAAACGAAAATTTTGGGGCTAAAAGCAAAATAAAAAAAATAGATATAGTCTTGAAAAGGCTGAACTGGCAACACTGATTATTATTACTATTATTATTATTATTATTATTAGTATTATTATTATTATTATTATTATTATTATTATTATTATTATTATTATTATTTTTATTCTAATGGTCATGTTCAATTATCAAAAAATTTATAATTCCTTTGCTATACTGATATTTAGTCGGTTGTGAATACTGAATGGAATTTTTTTTAACTTAACCAAATTTCTATACTAAAATAGTGATTACTGCAACTAAAAATATTATTATAGTTTAAAAAATCATAAGTGAAACAAGTTTTCGATTACCACCATCAATTTTTTGCACTGAGGTATTAAACTAACTTCATTGTATACATCGAATTTGAAAAACTACATCATAACTTCTTAAATTGGCTAATAAAACAATTATAGGTACAATAATTTAATCTTTAGAAAATATTCTGTTTAAATTGTAGATTATTAACAACTATAATAAAATCTTGCTTTCTTTCATTAAATATTTATCATCACAATGGTTTTCCAACCAATCTTTTTTCTATGTGTACATATTCACATGTACATCTATATGATGTCATATTATGTGTTTATGCACAATGTGTATACAAGAACCAAAAGTCATAAATTTTGTCCAAAAACCACAACAAGAAACACCATAGAAAAAAGTAACATGAACATGAAGAATAAAGTCATAAAATAAATATCATTATCTACAATAAACTGAGTAAATGAAAACACTTTAGCATATATGTTATTTTCAAGGACCATAAAATCATAAATATTTTACAGAAAATCATAAGCACCTATACTACCAGTGTTGCCAGTTTAGGATTTTTGAGGCTAAATCTATACTTTTTATTTTTGATTCTTAAGATTGCTTTAAAAAATGCCAAATTGCAACGAAGAAAATAGTATCTTATTCGTTAATACTAATTTTATTTTTATAGAATAATCTATTTAAGCAAAAAAGGTGTAGATTATTTACATTTGACAAAATGCTTACTATATTATATCGATTTTTATAATTTTCTGATGCACCTCACTAACCATAAAAACTATTTATGAATATAGTTTTATAAAAACTCTGACACAAATTTGGAAGTGCTTTATAAAAGTGCAAATTTAGTGAAAAAATGAGGAAAAACAGTTCCAAATATTAATGGCCTGTTTACAAGACATGTAAAGTTTCAGAAAAGCGAGTGGTAGCCAAACGAGTACGTACGAAAATGAGTTTTTTTTTAAGTACTCGTCTATCCTACGTTCATATTACTTTAACGAATATCAGTAGCATATTATTTTAACGAATCGAGTGATTGTTGGCGACACACGTATATGTTCCAGAAATGCCTGTGATGCATTAGATTTGTTAGATTTGCCGTAGTATGGTATGTTTATAAAAATATTAAAGATAACTCTTAAAAATTTGCTATATTTATTGTTTTATCTACGCATTTCGCTTTACGATTACATTTACCAATTTTCTGTGATTGGCATTAACGACATTTGTAACTGCGTTAAAAAAACTACAAAATGTATACAAAAATGTCAGTTCTTATATTTTTACTCACAAAATCTCGACACATGCCTTATATAAACGAAAAATAATTTTTTTCACACATTGAAAAAAAATTTTTTTTCACACATTGAAAAAAAAATTTTTTTGAGTGACATGGATAAACAGGCCACAAATAATTTTTCATATGTTCATATTTTTAGGTGATTTTATTTTTTGGGTTAGTTTGCTAGCCTTTTTATGGTTTATTGTAAATTTATTACAATATCTTAAAAAAAAGAAAAAAAAATGATAAATTAGTGAAGATGAAAAAATATTATTTTTTAAAATAAAAGAAATGCTAATTTTGTGGAACATTTAGCCTTTTATCGCTTTTTTTAGTCACTTTTTTCTCACCTCCTGGCAACACTGCTACTTCTATCATATACAAATATTGAAAATCAAAGTTGATCACTGTTTCATTTGTATTTAAACTGCAATAAATTTATTGAATTCACAAGCACAATATACATTGGGGTACATATATTGTCACAAAGTCCATAAAAGTTTGATGAAAAAAAATATTTTTTCTATGACGTTGGATCTTCCTGGGGTAAGATAGATACCTCCTTTTTATTTTTCTAAATTTTCAAAAATATTGACACGAACTATCTAGACTTAATTTCCGTAATTTTATTAATTGAAATTCGATTTCACTGAAATAGAAAGTATTAAGAAGACAATATCATCCTCAAACCTCATAATTAAAAAAGAAAATATACTTTTTTATAAAAATTTATAATGCAAGTAAATTTCTCGGAAGCCTTTTGAAAGCGTCTTTCCCTTCGATTTTTAATTTTTTTATTCCATCTTGGAAAGTTATTTATTATTAAGTAATAAAATTTAGTCCTTTCTTTGACGAAGATATTTACTATTTTTAATAATTTTTAGGAAAAAATACAAGAATTTCTCCATCAGACTGCTTCAAAAAAAGATGACTTTCGGCCGTAACCTCTCCCAAGACTGTTTATTTTTATGTAACAATATAGTGTGCAAAATATCAGAGTGACCAGATATCGCTAACACATTATTATTTTCATTAACATGTTTTCGAAAACTTGGATAAGCAATGTACAGACAAGTTATTTTTATTCTTTTTTTGAAAATTTGAAATAAAATGCTTTTTGAAGTAAAATCTATTCTTTTTTTTAATATTGTAAAACAAAATTCAAAAAGTTTAGAAATAAACTATGCCATTTTATTGAAAATATCACGGAAAGTATAAATTGGCAATCCGTTGGATTTGAATTTTGCGGATTTCGGCAAAAATTTTTTGTTACAAAATCAATTTTTTTTGAAGTCGTGCAGAAATTATTGAAGATTTATCATAACAAGATAATATAGATTGTTTCAAATACATTCTGAAATTTTTAATGCATTTTAAAAATGCTAACCTTCAAAACAGGAAGGTGAAAAGTAAAATTTTGGATTATTTGAGATTTTTAACGAAAACTCAACTATAATTTTAGTAAAGTATAAAGGCAATAGATAATATATATATCCAAAACATAAATCTAACCCACAACTGAACTTGGGGACAATAGTTTTGGAAACACCCTACTCTATTGAATATGTGCAAAATAAACTTTATTAAGTAATATCATGGACAAAGAAAATAATTCACTAAGGCCTTCGATTTGGGTGGTTTCGCTTTGTGTCTCTATTTGATATTTCAATATTTCGATTTGCGTATCCACGATTATGGTTTTTATCACTATGATTTCAATTTGGGTCGTTATATGAGAAGTGTTAAGTTAGAAATTTAAGTACAAATAAAATTTGTATAAATATTTTGGTTTCAACCCATTTTACAAAAGATTATTTTTATATTAAAAATTAATCTTTTTACTATTCAAATATTTTCTGGTACCAATTATTAAGAAAAAGTGTGAATATATAGAAAATAGTGATTCGATTTGCATCGCTTCATTTTATGCTACAATTCTCCGGTCCTCATTATCCATACAGGCCGGCACTTCAGTGTACTTAACTCATTTCGCCATGAACATAAAGTTCTTCTAACAAAGTCAATTTTATTATTGAAATCACTGTTTTGAAATCCATATAAAAATAAAAAAATTTGAGTTGCACTTCGGATCTAATTCTCAACTATTCCAAAATTTTACACTTAACCTTCTTTCTTTATAATATAATTTTTATTCTATGCGGCACGTATTGCAAGCAATCATTCTAATATTTTTTCACACTATATTTTTACATAAAAAAGAAAAATCCTAGGGAAGTTGTGGTCGAAATTCGAAAGTCGAATTTTTTTTGCTGCAGCCTATTCTCCACACAAAAAAATATTTTTTGTTTTATAGAGGAGATTGTGGTAGACTGGAGCATACTTTAATTTTACTATAATAAAATATCAACCAATAATCTTTTGAACTCTACAATAGAAGTGTTATATAGAATGGATTGTTAACGTGTCTAACGTTTTGCATAAAAATAATAAAATTATTTTACCCTTTGACATTATCTGCGGCATTTTTCAAATCAACTAAGTGGAAAATATTCAAAATGATATCTAGCCACACGAATGTCAAAATTCTAAGAAGTGATGTAAACAGATAGGTAACAACTGACAAAACTAATAGAAAGTAATGGTACAACATGTTCAAAAATACGCAGTTATTTATTATTCATATGTGGAAGAAATTGCTCAAATTTTATAATTTATATTATACCTTATATACATTTTTATTCTTCTTACTTTAATATTAGGCTAATTGATTCTTGTAGTTTCTTGTCTCATCGCTATAGAGTTTATTGCTTTATTTCCAATTTCTATATTCTAAAGATTTTACTTAAGCATCATATTTTTGAACCGCTTTATTAGATTTTTTTATATATTTTCATACCGTTGGAAACATACTATATTTTTAATATATTTTCAGCAAACTTTACTTTAATATTAGGCTAATTGATTCTTGTAGTTTCTTGTCTCATCGCTATAGAGTTTATTGCTTTATTTCCAATTTCTATATTCTAAAGATTTTACTTAAGCATCATATTTTTGAACCGCTTTATTAGATTTTTTTATATATTTTCATACCATTGGAAACATACTATATTTTTAATATATTTTCAGCAAAATTGCAAAAAAAAAAAAAAATAAATGAATGCAAAATTTGGTGAATTATAAAATGCATTTTACCCTAATAATTTGTACGTCAAGTAGATATCTGAAAAATAATTATGTTTTTGGAATAAAAATTTAAAAGTTTAAATATGTGCAAAATAAAATAATCCATTTTGTATTCACCGACTAAAAAATTTTATTTTTATTTGGATATGTTTCTCAGAAATATCAGCACATAAAAAACTTTTAATTATATTTTATTTGCTTTTGCTCGACATCACATGGACGAAATATAATTTAGAAATATTCTACTGGTATTATTACCAGTAGTATTTTTTGCAAAAAGTTAAATTTTCTTCATTATCCCATATGCCACAGAATTTCAATTTTCCCTACGTTTTAAATCTTTGAGTGAAACTTCAAACAAAAATAAACTATATACGCAGATGTTGGATTTAATTGATTTCAAAAGTATTTTATCGATATTTATATTCGCAATATAATTCACAAATACAAATTTATTTGTATTGTATTGGATTTATAGAGGAATTCCAATTTTTCAAGTGCATTCCTTTAAGAATTTCTTCATAAGAATTAAAAAAAATGTAATAAAATTTTGAAATTTTAGTAACTTTCATATATGATTTTATTTCGTTCTATATTTTCTCAACTTTTTTAAAATAAACCAAAAATTAATTTAAAAAAATATGTTTTAAGACCAAAAATATTTAAGTAATTGAGTTTTTATATAGGAAAGTTTTTTAAGATTTTTTACAAAAAAAAAAGTATTCAAAATGCAAAAGTTTCTCGTAAAGAAAAGAATAAGTTTGAATTTTTAAGACAATGTATCAATTTTTAAGTTTATTTAAAAAAAGTTAAAATCGGAAGGAGAACGTTTTCAAAAATTCGTCCAAAAAATGCATTTTTGAATTTACATATGTGTGAAATATTTTCATTACTTTATAAAATTAAAATCCTGGAATTGTTTTTCAAACCATAACTACAAATTATTTCTTAAGAAGGAATATTGCTTAGAAAATCTGGTACTATGTGAATTTAATTTCTTATAGTAATACAAATTTAATTATTTACAGTCTACTTAACAAACACGAGTACATTAAGGTGTACTTTGGTGCGTATGAGTATTAAGTGTGATCTAAGTGGCAATTATAAAACATTCATACGCCCTAGCATTACATAGTAACTGCTGATTTGAACTGCTGCAGCAGCAGCGTCAACATTTGGCGACTTTAGACGTCGTTGGAAATATCTCAATAAAATAAAACTTGGCCAGAGAAGAAGTACTTTCGAATTGACTTGAAGAAGCATAGATTCCTAGTGGGTGAGGAGTAGACCTCCATAATTTGTCAAAAACTGGAAAGTACGCCTTAGTCGTGCAAGGACTTCCTAATTTAGTTTCCTATAGTATTATCTATAAATCTGCATAGCATTATTCGAACTTCTTTGAATTTTGTTTAACAAAATTTTTAAAAGTTTGAAATTAGAGTTTTGAAACAGTTAAAAAAAAAAAAAAAAACAAAATTTTTTTAGCGGAACATAGAAAAATAAATAAATATTATCATACATATTTGACTTAAATAGGTTTTGTATTGGCATAAGGTAAAGTGCTAAATTTTATGAGGATGGATTCATAACTCCAGTCGATGAAACATATTTTTGACCTTTCTTAAACAAAAATAGTTATACTAGATAGAATTTGATATGCTGAACATTTTTTTTTTTATTTCAGGGCTTGATGCCTTGTATAGGCATTTCTAATATTACCTTGTTAACAAGGTAATTACACGAATATAATTGACTAGAACTAAAGAATCGTTAGTACGGTTTAGATAAATAAAACACTGCCATTATTCAAGTATGTATAATTTATAGAACTTACGAATATATTAATTTATTTTTCATGTACCTATAATATATATATATATATATATAAATTAAATAAAAGCAACTTATATCTGTTTGCACTAAGTACGGTTAAGTTGAATTTAACGGAAATCCTTTATATATATGTAGGAAATGAGGGGAAAGGTAGGAGAAGATCACCTAGGTTGACAGTTTAGGGATTGACTTTTCGTGGGTTGGCTTTAAGACGAACGGAACATGACGGAATCGGGACAGGGATATAAAAGACCAACTTTACGAGCAGATCATCATTCAATGAATCAATTGCCATCAATCAATTGTCGATTCATTCAATGAATCAATTGTCAAAGAGATCAAGTGACAAAGGATCTTCAAGTGTCTTACAGTTTGGTTTAACTTCTTATTTTAAAGTGTTAAGTTTAAGATATTAAATGTGTAAATAGTGTAAATAGTTTCTTAATATATAAATAAATATTATAATGAATTGAGAGCGCAGCTGTGTTTTAAATTTAAGATCAAAGAAACAAAAATTAGAAGTAGCTAAAGTGTTATCAAAAATACTTTAAAATTACCATTGGGTGCTCGTCTTGGAAGATCTCACTAAGACAGGGTTTTCATCAAAATACCCCTTACAATATATATATATATATATATATATATATATATATATATATATATATATATATATATTTAAAATCACAATCACCAACAAACTCGATAAATTTTAATTTAAATTTGTTGCCAAAAAACAGATATTAATATAAAAAAAGCTGATTAAATTCACATTTTTGTATATTCTTAAATGTACCACCAGAAGTATCTCGTATTTTTTAATTCTATGTATATTTATACTTATTACGTCAAAATAAATAGTTTTATTTATATCGTAAAATTATAGCTCTGTTACAGTACTTGATTAATTTACAGGTTTTAGTAAGAATTAATCAGATATTGTCAGAAAAATAACAAAGTATATGGAAATTTTTAGTACGGGAACACCATCATGTAAATCTTGATTGATAACTGCAAGTTTGACATTGCCTTTGGCAGTACATAATTCTTGTTTGTATTTTTAAATTTTTTCAATTTTATATTTTAAAAATGTTTAGAAAGCAATTTTAAATTTCCCAAATTTTTCGTATTTGTGTTTTAATTTTTTATAGTTAACGTTTTTAGTAGTAAAGTATTAATTTAAAAAAATTTAAATTTTATTTTTTTGAATTTTCATTTCTAAAATTCTTAGTAATAGAATATTAATTTCTTCAACATTTTAAAATTTTCATTTATTTTATAGTAATATTTTTTGAAATTGTTAACAAATTTAATTTAAATATTCAGAAAATTTATAATTAAAAAAAAAATAAGTAGAATATTTAAACAATCATTTTTACTAAAAGCAAATTGAAAAAAATTATAAATTTTTTTATAATCTTTATATTTTGGCTTAAGTTCATTGAATAATTTTAGAAGAATACATGGATTGATTTATTACTTAACTGTTAGATTTAAGCATGTAAGCAATAATAATTGAAAAAGAAGAATAAAAAATAATTGTACAAAAATCTTTATAGTATACCATTCGTCTTACTTAATAACATACAAGGAAAATAAATTACGGATTCAATTCCCGAAAAGTTGTAAGTTAAGTAGATGATGTTTACAGAGATCACCACCAGAACACGCTGAGACATTGAATAGTGCTGATGACGGTCGTGGCAGAATAGAAAATGTACTCCATTCTGCCCGATGTCCAATAAAACTTTTATAATGTATTCTTCTGCAATTATTCAATGAACTCAAGCCGAAACACAAAACTCCTAAAAAAAACTATAAAAACAGTTAAACAAAAAACTATTCAGATTATAGTTTTTTTTTATAAATGTAAAATATTTATAATAAAATTTTAATAATTATTTATTAAATAATATTAAAATATATTGAAATATATACATTTTAATGTTTGTTAATTTTAAAATCTTAAAATTATTTTGCTGAAAATATTTTGGGAGTTTTCATTTCAAATTATGCATTATACAACAATTTGTTTTATAATATGGTAGTAACTTTAAACTTTGTTTGTATAAATGTTTGGTAATTTATTTATATTTCTTGTTAATTTTTTTAAAATCAAATCATTAAATATTTATTATATTCCAAAAATAAAAACATTGCTAAAAATATTACTTTAAAACCTATTATATATTTTAATTTAAATAATACTTTCTTAACAGGCAGGTCACCAGATTGACAGCGAAAAAAGCGTAAGTGACATAAATAGATACTTTCGTTTAGATAGAAAGACCCTGGTTCTCGAAAGAAAGAATTTTCTTAAATTTATTTCTTTTAAAATATTTTGTATTTAGTTGCCTTCCGAGAAAATATAAATACTGTACATGTTGTGACATGTGACCAGTTTTTTGGGGAAAAAAAAGAACGGTAAAAAATCGTTTATTTTCAAAGTATAAATTCAAATGCATGCAATGGTGAAATTTGTATCCGGTACAGTGAGAAAACTTCACAAAGTTACTTTGTAAAATAAAAATTTTAACTTTTTAATCCAAGTATCTCCTAAACTAAAAGAAATAAGATTCATCTTATCTTTCAAATCATTTCATATATAAAGAATCAGGGGGTTGATTCTGTTTTCATAAAAATATGAAATGGAAAAAAATGCATTACTTTACAGCAAATCTGATTTTCGTTTAAATGTTATTCGAAAAATATTTGTCAAAAAATTTTCGTGCGAAGAGAATTTTTTTTTTACAAATAAAAGTCAATGAAAAAATTACATGATGTTAATTAAGCGTAATTTTAGATATTTAATTTTTAAATATTAATAATAATATTATGTTCTCACTTTTTGTGTGCGTTAAAATATTTTCATTCCTTACAATTATAAGGTTTATTATAAAATCATTGTTTATTTTTACAGTTAAGTTATAAATTTATGAAAAATAAAAAGCACGATACTTTTTAATACTACACATATTCTTTACACCATTGGATTTTTACATACCTACATACATTCATAAATAACACACAAATTGTACTTTGTGTAAGTAGATTCAAAAAGAACTACTAATGCCTCCGAAATTCAAAGGAATTTCTAAAATGTTAAATATTTTTTCATAAATATTTTTTGTTCAGTATTTAAAATTAAACGAAAAGTCATACTATTTATGTTTGTTTAAAAATTTATATTTTCTCATTTTAGAAGAAATTATTGAAATGAAACAAAATTGACAAAACGTTTCCATTCGATTTTAATTTTTCAATATTTTTTTTTTGCTCAAACTGAAAAAATGAAATGAAAAATTTCTTTGAAATGAAATAAGAACGTTAATCGATTAATTTAAAAAATGTTCATTCCCAAAGTGTTGTAATTTAGTTCTCCGTAGACCCGCCTTCGGTAGGTCTATATAATCCAAACAAAAGACCTGAACTCTCCAGCACCTCTAATATCTGCGTGAAATTTTGTTTCAATTCAGTTGCAAAAGTGCATAATCATTTTCATTTAATTTTTTCGATCGCACATTGTGCACCATATATATATATATATATATATATATATATATATATATATATATATATATATATATATATATATATATATATATATATATATATATATATTTATCACTAAATACGAAATAAATACTTAAATTTCTAAGCTTTTATTTTCATATCATTTTCGTTCTAATTTGGCACTGTGCAATATTTACGTTTTGTAAAGTCATAAAATCAGTAATCATGTTTAAAGTTACACAAAATATTACCACAAACTGCTTTTTAATTTGTTCAATATATGTGTGTTACTTATTCATTACTAAAGTTTTCTAAAACTCTAGCACAAATGTCATATTGCAACAGGTTGGTTACAAAAACAACATTTTAGGTTTACAGCTGTTCTTATTTCTGTATGAATCCTAGAAATACTTAAATGGTTTGCAAACGCGTTTTGGCAATTTTAGAGTAAAAATGTATTAAATGTTTGCTCACACACACACATCGTCAAAACATTTATAAATATTCGATAAAATTTTAGCACGTTTTCATTTCACAACATGTTTTTGTGGATTGTAAACACATCATTTGAAATAAACTTTTGGCAAAATGTTATGATCAGATTGAATATTTATGTAATGCAAAAAAAGAAAATTGAAATATTAAATATTAAATACGTATGTATGAATTCAGCACAACAATGTATTTTTGAAATGTTTAAAAATATAAGAAATTGAAGTTACATAAAACAGAACTGAAAAAATCCAGAAAAAATATTTATCCATTTATTATTAAAGTAATTATTCTTTATAATGCTGTTTGTAGTCCTTAAATTAATTAATTCACAGTTTTTAGTGTGGAAGTCAATTGGGATTAAGTCTTAATTCGTCAAACACACACTTTATAAAGGACATAAAAATGGAATCCGAAAATACTTTAAAAAGAGATGTTTTCTATTTCTTTATTTAGTAGCCCGGGCGAAAGTGAAAAGAAAAGATATACATCCACAAACATCGAAATAATATACAAATTTTTATTTTACAAGCTTGTGTTCCATATATCCAGAGAAAAAAAAAATTGGGCACTTTTTTCTGAGAAAACCAGCTATTCGGCAAACATGCATTCATTGGATGATTTTGAATTTTGTATGTAAACTGTAATTATGCTTGCCGTCTTTTAGGATAAATCACTAAAATTAGATAATACTTAGTACTAAAAAAAATGTAAATTTATAGTACTTATATATATATGTATATATAAGTACTTTTCTTTTTATTTGTAGCTCTTTTGTACTTTGTATAAAAAAGACGTGAAATTATATAAAAACTAGCTAACTCGGTAAATTTTGATTGCCATGTAACTTATTTCTAGTGAATATTTTGGTTTTTAATTAAAAAAATGGGGATGGGTGGGCGTGCTTTTACCCTTGTTGCTTTATTTACGTCCTAAATGTTAAAATTCATAATATTTAATCCCTTCAAGACTTGAAGCTATCATCGGATAATTAATTAAGAAGACATGGGTAGGGGGATATTTTACCCGTTTTGCCCTATTCTATGCCCTAAATGTTGGACTTTCCAAAAAAAATATATATTACAATGTCTGCATGCCAAATTTTAAGAAACCCGGTTGATTAGTTAAGAATATATAGGAAGAGGGAGCTTTTACCCCTCTTGCACTATTTACCGTCCTAAATAATAAAAGTTATAGACTATAGTTCTTTCCAGTTCTTACACTATATGCCTTCCAAATTTCAAGAAAATCGGTTGGTTAGTAAAGAAGATATAGGGAGCGGGAGATTTTGCTCTATTTCCCGTCTTAAATAATAAAAATTATAGGCAATAGTTCCTTCCAGATATTATAATATTTGAATGATAAATTTCAAGAAAATTGGTTCATTAGTTTGGAAAATATAGGGAGGGGGCCTTATGGCCTATTTTACGCCCTCTAGCGATATTAAATATACTTCTTTTAAATATACTATCAAATACACGTACAAGATTTCATAAAGATAGGTCAAGTCGTTTCAAAGGAGTTTATATATATATATATATATATATATATATATATATATATATAGAGATAAATTATACCAAAAGTTTGTCTAAAACTTTTATTGTTTATTTTTTAAGCAACGCATATCATAGACCTAAATCATGTAACTCAAATGAAAAAATTATGTCGAATTGCGGCCGTATTCAAGAAAACTTAAAGCAGATTTACAAAGCATTGCTAGGAAAAATTTTATAAAAATGTATTAAAAAAATAATTGTTAGCATAAAAAATATTTTGTGAACTATTGTTAAATACAAAAAAAAAAAAAATAATAAATAAATAAATAAAAAAATTAAGTAGCTTTGCCTCTACTTTAAACCTAAATTAAAGTCTTTTGTCTTAGATTTTGTCCATTATAAAACTAAAATTGTATATTATTCTTAATTTTGGGACAAAACTTACTATATTTTCAACTTGAGAATGTAGCCAGAAGAGAATATGTCACTCCTGGATGATATTCTTTTCCATATATGATTGATTTAAAATAAAAAAAGATATCCTTGAATTAAGAGAGCATTCGTTGATCTATACGCTCTACAATTTCTTTTTGTCTTTTTTTTGTGTTTACCATTCTTTCATTATGCCAAATCAAAATTAAATACGTTTACCTTGTAGAAAGAGTTGCTTTTATTCCAATGTACCACTTTAAAAATTAAAAGTTTCATTAATGTTTTTGCATAACAATTCATAAGTATTTGTAAAACTAACAAACTGACAAAAGAAAAATAATAATAATAATAATAATAATAATAATAATAATAATAAATTAATAAAATGATTTGTAAAACAGTGATGTTGATTTGATCCCAAAAAGTTTGTCATTCGAATACGTGTCTGTAGTTAAAAAAATTAAAAAAAATGCTCATTATTTATACATCTGAACTAACCATATATATAGTTAGGCTAAAGATTGAAATTTATTTGCCAATAAATCTGTTTTTATTCAAAAATCTGAAAAATAAAATTAAAAAGTTAACCAATAATATATTCTAATAATTCGAACACTAATAAAAAAAATAAAAAAATTAAAGAAAAACTGAAAATTATTTCCTGCATAAAAAAACAGTATATTAGAACAGTATATTATTTAAAATGCTAACAATTGCTTTTTAATACAATTCTTTTAATAATGAGTTAAATTCTAAAATATTTGTTAACTATTTTGTATTTAAAAACTGAAATATTTTTTTTCTTTTTTAATAGGGCAGTTAGAGAATACCATTTCTGACTGTTTTCCGTCTACAGGCGGAACGTAAAATCGAGACAGAGTGTAGGGGCAATAATTTTCTATCGTTTTACACAAGCGCTGAATACAATTTTGAAATCTTATGTTCTTCGCGTTTTTTTAGAAAAAAAAAAAATATTTTTTTTTTGAATTTTCAAACCAAGGTACACCATTATTATTTGCATAAAGTTTCACTATATTACAGATGAAATTTGGTCTCAAATTCAAAACAAAGTATTAAACATATTTATTATTATGTCTAGAAAACTGATTACTAACCTCCGTATTCACAAATTAATTTTAAATTTAAAATACATTTTTTAAACATTTATTTTAAAAGCCATTTGAATTTTAAAAGTTGTTTGTTAATATGGGGTAAAATTATTATTACTTTTCTTTGAAGCATAAAAAAATGAATACTCGTATTTTCTTTTATCTTAAAATCAATTTCCTATAAAAGACACATTTAATTTGTAAATATAGTCAAATCGGTAAACGTGTATTTGGTTGTACTTCTCATTACTGCAAAAATATACAATTTCTGTGTAGAAAATTATCGTAGGAATAAAATAAAACACGTACAATTTATTATACCTGTATATCAAATAAAAAAACAAAAAATACAACAATATATCCGGTGATAATATATAATAGTACCATTGATACTGACATATGTAGACATATTTGTGCCACTTGCCACTGATAAGTTACCTACAGAGTTGGTTTTAATGACACATCTAAAGTTGCAAGAAGTATTGATTTTTATTTATTATTTTCTTTTACATTTTTGTTACTGATTTTTATGGTTCACTGAACTCATAACATGAACAGCAATAAATTTTTGTTTATTTGTGTATTGCAGCTTTCTTAGAATCTACTACATTGTTACTTGCTTCCATTTATAAATTGCTTTTTTCAGGTATGATTTAAAATACACTAGTCTTAGTGACTTTTTTATTTAAAATAAATTATATTTTCAATTTATAATTGATATTTCTGTGGCAACGCCATTTTTCGTACTTTTTAATTTTCCTGGATAGCGGGAACATTTTTTCGATATGAATTTTTGCATTAGTAGATTTAAAACAGAATTGTAAATGTACTGGTAAAAGGAAATTTGATCAATTTCTTAATATATTGATTACTCAAGAAAAAATTATTATCATATATTTTTCAATTAACACAGTTGTTTTATTTTGCATCTTAACTTAAATTTTTAATTCATTCAATTGATTGATTTTGTACATTTTTTAATTGGAAAATTTTTTCTATTTTTTTTAATATTTTATAGTCTTTTGTGATTAATATTCTAGTTCTCTTGCTTTGGAGTACACTCATTCAAACTCCGAGTTTATGGGTGATTCTTTTTGGAGCGGGTGGACGAAGTAGTTGACGATGACGCACTCTTGAACTCCGACCAAGATGACATCAACGAGACGTTGACGTCTTCTTGATCATCCCAAAGGGTAAACATTTTGAGGATAACACAAGTTAGCCTTCACCATTCTAAAGCAGTGTCTTCTGCTTTGCTCCTCCGAATGGCTGAAAAAGGAAAGGAGCTAGCACTAATACAAGAACCCTGGACCATTGGTGGAAAAGTTTGCGTACTACGTGCGGATAATTTCAAACTTCTATACGCTGCGGGGTCAGGTAGAAAACGATCTTGTATATTATCAAGCAGTAAACTCAGTACATTCATTCTCTCTGAAGACAATGTAGTAGCGGCCTGAGAGACAAGCTCTGGCACCATTAATATTGTATCTAAATACAGGGCTCATGATCATTGCAACCCACCACCAATTAAGGTTCGTGAAATAATGAAGGCGGTTAAAGAAAACAACATATCGCTTGTAATTGGAGCTGACGCTAATGCCCATTATGTCGTTTGGGAAAGTTATCATACAAATACTAGGAGTTTTTATATTCTTTTTTTCTTTGTAATAGTTTGGATATTTTAAAAATTGGTAGAGAATCAACCTTTGTAGTAGCTAATAAAAGGAACGTCCTCGATATTACGCTAGTTAATACTAGGCACTTCAATATGATTAGGGATTGGAGGGTCTCCAATGACTACTCATTCTCTAATCACTTATATATCGTCTTTAATATAGAAGTCTATTTAATTATAGTTAAACCTTTTCAAAATAGGACGAAAATAAATTGGATAGAACAAAATGATGTTCTATGCAAACTCCTCCCTGATTCCCCGACCATCAACGGTCGTGGTGATATTGAGTCCTTTGTCAAAACGCTAACAAACGCATTCGATCCAGCGACTTCTCTTGCATGCTAATCCAAGTTATGAAGGAGTAGGAGTAAATAACACTGGTAAAACTTCGAGATAGGCGAAACTCGTAGAGAATGTCGCTGCCTATTTAATGAGACTAAGAGATTAGGATACTGGTCTACTTAAAAGTCCTCAGTTAGCAAGTTTAAAAACCAGATAAGAAATGTGAATGCTACTCTGAGACTAATCGTTTTCATAAAATTCTGGCATCTTCACCTACTTTTCCGAGTTTCATTCAGAAACCATGTGGCAGCCGGACAACAAGCGGTAGATATATTAATGGATAGTCTGCGATGTCTTCAGAGATCATCAAAGATATTCCCATTCCCATATCGGATAGTGAGCACATATAGGCCATTCATTTCATTCAATTATTTTTGTTGCGAAAAGAATTAATTAAAAATTTAACTAATTCGTAACGAATTAGAATCAAAAAAGAATAATTCATTTACAGCTCTGCTGTACGAAGGTATACCTTTTTAGTTATAAGCATTGTTTTTAAATTAAATAATGATAAAATCCTTATTTATAAAATGCGTTATAATTTCATTCATTTCAATACAAAATTCGACTGATTCTTTACAATTTTATTCCACATTTATATTTGATCCTTTTGTCATTTTGCAAAGCCAAAACTGTCAACATCAACAGTACGAATACAATATTTATCCTTTTCAGTTGTAACAAAATATAAATATAAACCGTTAAAACCATTTGACAGATTTCGTTTATTTTTTAAATTTTTATTGAATGTAAAAAAGTGAAACAAATCATTGATGCTGAAATTTTGCGATAATTGTACAAAACCAGGAAAATGGAAAAAATTAGAACAAAGGAATTGGAACCTGAAAAAGTGTAAATAAATCATACAGTGTGAAAATTAAAATATAATTTTAAAATAATCTAGTGTATGCTGTGAACTGCATTGTATAGATTTTTCGATACACCCTCACTTTTTTGTTTTTTAACGGTTTTAGATAGAAGAGAAATCAAGCTTTGTTTAAAATATATTAACTTTTGCTGAAATCTTGTAAAAATATATGTAAATTAAATTTTTAATATTTTTTTCAACTTTGTCATAATATATTTTTATGTGGCAAACAACAAATTAGCTGATTTTGGGCAAATAAAATTATTTAATAGCAAACAAAATATTTCAATATGAATGCAGTGTGACCACTTGATGGAAACTATTTTCTCATTTTTTGGGTAAGTAATAATTTGTTCCTACAAAAATTTTGTAAGAGGAAATAATATAAAATAATATTTGTAATGAATCTAAATCATTAAAACGTAAAACGATATGAGCAAATGAGAAGGTTTAGGTGATAAATTCCGCTAATACAATATTGCTGCTCATTTTAGTAATCTAATTAACTTTCTTGCAAGCAAAAGATTTATCGAAAATATTTGCAACATAAGATAAGTAAAGAAGATGGTTGGTGTAATTATCCTTACAATTTGATTATATCGTCCACTAATATTGCGGATACTATAAAACATTAAATCTAACATAAAATGCGCTATAACTCTACAGCTAATGATATCGCATAAGAATAAACTTCAGCAAAATTTGTATAATAATAACAAGCGACGTAAAAGTAAAAAACGGATTTTGGCATCATTAACCGCGAATAGTTTCATTCAGAAAACACGTAGTTATCGGTGACTTTTAGCAGTATGTGTTAGACGATGGTAGATCCAACAATGCAGATGTTAAACCATTTTTTGGTTTAATTTACCTGGAGTACTAATTAAGGATATAAAACCTAATTACATATCCCGCTTTATTATATTATTTACTTTTGCTCATATCCTTATACGTTTTAATGATTTAGATTCATTACAAATATTATTTTATATTATTTTCTCTTACACAATTTTTGTAGGAACAAATTATTATTTACCCAAAAAATTAGAAAATAGTTTCCATCAAGTGGTCGCACTGCATTCATATTGAAATATTTTTCAATAGGATGGAGCTATCCATCCTAGTTGCATTTTATCAATGCGATATGATATGATAGGATAAAGAAATTTGAGGGCTCTCATTGTAATAGTTCATTATATATACATTACATCCAATATAATTTATTTCATTTTTATGTAATACATCTCAACACGTGTAAAGGGTACATAAGATTCGGCACAGCCGAATATTGCAGTCTATTTAATTTTGTTCAAATTTTAAAATTTCAAATGAAAATTTTGTTATATTTCTATTTTATATTTGAATTTTAAAAAACTTTTGTTGTTCCCTTTCAAATTTAAAAGTAAGTAAAAAAGTAATTAAATATATGAATTAATTATTTTACTGATTTCCAATGCAAAACTAAATTAAAAATTTATTAAAAAATTATTTCGAATAATTTATTTTGTGTATATGTGTATGTGTCAGTAAATAAAGAACTATTGATTTAAATAATAGACATACTATTTTGTAAGCAGTTCAATAATTTATTATACTTATTTCTAAAGATATTTGGGAACCTATATATGGTTGCAGGTAAATACATATGTACATATATGTATAAGTACGTATGTATACCTGTATATCTTTTTAGGTATAAGTATTATTTTTAAATAAAATAACGAGCAAATTCTTACAGTGGCTCAATTATGTAGTCGGACAAAAACTAATATTTTATAGACTTCAATATTTAGTATATTAGAAAGGGTTTACAAATTATATTCTCCTATAAGAGTAAGATACAATATACACTATTTTAAAAATGAAAGAAAATATTTATTTGGAATTCATTTATAATAAAAAAAATCCTTTATATCTTAAAATTTAGCACCAAAAAAGTAGTCACACAATTATAATAAAATTATCTTAAGTTAATATTAATAATATTTAGTACTTTGTAAAAACACCTTTGCTTTTGATAACTTCTTCTAATCTTCTCGGCATTGATTCCATCAATTTTCGCCATTCGTCCTTTAGTACCTTTAAAAGATAATTTTTGTTGGAAATTGTATATCTTTTAAGCTGATTTTCCAAATGTACCCATAAATGTATGTGTTGGTAATGTGTAGGATCGCTATCCTGCTAGAATTGGAATATGTCTTTTATACCCAACTTTTCTACACTTGGCATCAAATTTTGTTTTAAAATAGATAAATATTTAGTTTGATCCATAATACTATCTATTATACATAACTCTCTAACTCCAGACGACGACATGCAACCCCAAACTAAAACAGAACCACCTCTATGCTTTACAGTAGCTTTCCAAGTTTTTTTCTTTGACTTCTTCGTTCAACAAATGTACAAACAAATTTGATTTACTTTTATCTATATATAATAGATTCCATAAAGAAATATCCATATTTTTGTACATTTTACAACATTTATAAGTTTAGTTCTATTAACTTATTTGATATTTTCGTAATGTTTGTCCGACTTCATTATTGAGGCACTGTATTTATAAAATGGTTTAAAATTTGATTCATTCCAATGCATAATTTAATTAATTCTTTACAGCTTTATTTCATATTTACATATATTTGATCCTTTTGTCATTTGACAAAGCCAAAAATTCCAACATCTACTGTATGAATACAATATCTATTGTTTTCAGTTGCTAGGAAATATAAATATAAACGATTAAAACCATTTGAAAGATTTCGTTTATTTTTTTAATTTTTTCGTTAAATGTAAAAAACTGAAAAGAAAAAGCAAAAAATCACTCAAGCTCAAATTTTGCGATAAAGTAGAAAAATGGAAAAAAATAGAACAAAAGAATTGTGACCTAAAAAATTAACGTAGCCAAAAATTAAGTTTGTAAACATAGAAAAAAATTTACATTAATCATTATATGAATATAATACTTTTATTTCGTTTTATAAAATATTCATATTGTTGCGAGTTTTGAATATCTAGTCGCAAATTTTACAGGAGTTTATGATTTTAGGGCAAATACAAAAAATTCTTATATTACAAAAAGTTCTTATGTTATATTAAAAAATTTAACCTTAAATAAAATATTGTCAATATATTAAAATGGAATACATTATAAGGAAAACAGCAAGAACTTATAGCCTGTTTTTCTATGCCGAACGTCTTCGTCTTCCAAGCTAACGAAAACTGATTGGGTTTCTGTGACACACTTCTATGCAAAAAATTAATCGAACGACAAGTCTAGCGAAATTGTAAGCATTTTCATACAAAATTGGGTTTATTTATTTTAAACAATAATCAGTTATTTGCTGATATGCTTTCGACTGGTCGCATTTTTTAATGAAAAATAAAAAAAATTACCCTACTGGACACAATGTCCCCAATCATGTTTATTATTCATTTTTAAATGCATGGTATCGATAAATAAATTTATTGTTTGATACATCAATTTATAAATCAAAAATCTCAATAGAATTTTCGTTTTGTTTCTTGTCTCCTTTTTGATTTTTATTTGTTCATATTATTTAAAACAAAAATATTTGAAAGTGAAATATAACAAAAAATAAAAAAAAAGGGAAAAGATGTAACTCCAAGAGAACGAAAGCCCAGGAAATGGAGAAGACCAAAAAGCTCTACAAGTTATATTTAAATATGAATGTTCAAAAGATACTAAAAAATTAACTTGATTTGGTTTCTTTGGATGAAGTAGGTGAAGGTCATGGACTGAGTATTCATCTCAGACAGTTTTCGTGTAGAACATATTCCTTATGCTGATCTTTCGTAGTCTAGGTTTTTGATATTTGGAAATATAATAGCTAAGGACAATAGTTGAGTTGTTGAGGACGAGATTTTGGTGCTACAATAATGCGTCTCAAAAATTAAATTACAATTAAATTAATTATATATATATACATATATATATATATATATATATATATATATATATATACATATATATATATATATATATACATATATATTTCCCCCGAAGACCACAGGCCTGAAGTTCGGAGGTTGTTGATGATTACTGCGAATTTTTTTAATATGGATATCATAAATTTAAGGTTTAAGATGTGTGCACTATGAATATATGTGTGAATTATGTATGTGTAAGTGTGTGTATTTGTATATAAAAAAATTAAATTTTTGTATTATTTTATAAATTTTGGTGACTAATAGAAACTTAATATATATTATAATCAACACAAAAATTAAAATATTGAAATATCTAAATTGATAAATCTATGTTATGTTGAGTTAAGTTATATTAAGTTACGATATGTTTATGTTACGATTTAGAGGGATTAGGTTAGGATAGGTATGCTTACAATGAATAAAAGTTATAACACGTATACGTTGCCGGGTAATTTGAATAAATTTTAATCTATTTTTAAAAACCGTTTTTTTTCTTTTTTTTTTTGTATTTTCTTGAAAAATTCTGGGACATTCATCAGGATTTTAAGATGAAAAGTACAAAAAAATCTTGTCGCAATGCAGTGCAAATATAGTCTTGATATATCTGGTTCTAAGTCTCTGTCTGAGACCACACTAAATTTCGGATTCCTTTCTTCTTTCCTTTTCCTCAAACTATTTAGCTAATTACGCGTTCAATTTTTCGTCCGAATCCCTAACAGCAAACACAAAAAATGTAACTATTTCGAATACATTAACCAAAAATATAATCTAAGTTTCTTATTTTTACCCAAATTGCCTGTAGATATCGAATCCAGGTATTTTTTTTTTTTGAAATATTTTCAAAGTACTCACGGCTTTTCTTAATTTTTCCAAAATTATTTAATTTTTAGATTAAATTAAATTAAATTAAATTTCGTTTTCCTTTTCAACCTTCTACTTTTGACAATTTTTGAATAAATGAAATTTCCTGAAATTTTTCTATTTTTCTGCACTAAATACAAATGGTATGAATGTTCATATATATATACAACAGCACAACGCAATGTTCTTCATTTCGATGTCAGTTTGCACAAAATTGTATTACATTCTAATACTCTTTTTCAATTTTTCATATATTAGGCATTAGTTGATAAAAATATAATTTATTTTAAGAATTTAATTTATCTAAAATTTTTAATTTTGTCATATGTTTCGGGCAAAATAATTCTTTTGGTCCAATTTTGATGTAAAAGTTTTAGTTTTGGGAAAATTTAAATAATAATAAACTCATTGAATAAGATATTCCATTTAGCATATAAGCTGTTATTTAAAACATGTACAAATATATTATAATCCAGTCTACTTAGTTTACAATGAAAAAATTCAGTTTACAATGGAAATTATATGAAACTACAATCGTACCTACACCGCCTTTTAAGGTTGAACAATTTTTCCGCTCGACTATGGTTAATTGTATAATATTTTTAATCGAAATAACAGCAATAAACCAATCTTATATTAAAAGTCTATGTATTACAATATTACATGTTGCATTTTACTGATAGAATGCAGGCTTTTCGTTGCGTTCATCAAAAATAATTAATTAGTTTCTGTATTTTTTATTTTTTTAAACTTCAGTTTAACTTGCATCAAATTTTTCACACTTTTTTTTAGTTTCTCAGTTTCTGTTTATAATATTTTTAATAACATTTTTTCTGTTTTTATTTGTAAAACTCATTTTGAACACAATTGTTGCATGTTGAATCGCATGGACAGCCAGCAGAGAATAAAAATAAAAAAATCAGCTTACAAAAGAAATTGCAAAAGGGTTTCCTAGAGATTTTTTCTTCATGATTTTATTTAATTTATTTTTTTTTTAGTTTCTCCATTTATTTTTCATTCACAGCAGTTTTTCTGTTGTGTATATTCTCTTCTTTTTTAATATGAAACAGAATTAGAAAAATATTTTGTATATTAAACCCAATTATTTTCACTTTCTATTGAGATTTAAAAGTGTGGACAAAATTAATTTGATGAAAGGTGACTTTTGTAAAATGCTATTATTACACGGTACAACAAAGATAAAAAAATTTGTATTACGCATGATAAATTCCATTTATATATGAAAATATAGATTAAAAGTTATCTAACAGCGTTTTTAGTTTTTCATTTTCTGGTCGTTTTGCCATTTTAAAGGACCTTAAAATTTTGAAGAATACGCGAGGATAATTTTAATGAAATAGATATCAAATGAAAGAGTAGAATTTTGGCATTATAACATATAATTTTTTGTTATTCAAAATAAAAGTTGCAAGAAAAGTTCTACAAATATTTCATCCTTTAATATTCTTGAAATTTTCTTGTAATATGTTTTGGGGTACATAAATTTTGTGGTTTTAACCTTATTACTTTAAACGATTTTAAAATTATTTCTAAGAACAAATGTACAAATCTAATTTTCAGTTTAGTGTTACCTTATGTGTAACATTATAACATTATTTACATGATTTTAAAATATATTTGAAAGATAAAATGAGTTAAGTGTTTACATTTATTTAGTTTTAAATTCATTACTTTGATTATTATTATTTTGATCTGCGAAAAGATAGTAGATTATAATTTTTATATTATACTTATTATCATTTAGTGAATAATTAATAGGAAAAGAGATGTAGTCAGTCAAACACAGTCATGAAATACATAAATGTGTCATTTATTCCAAACGTTATTAATGGAACTATGTGCTATGGATGTTTAATTAATGAAATCTTATTTAATACACCTCAATGCTCGTCTGGTAATTTCTTATCACTATCTGTGAAATTTTTTAGAAGTCATTATGCTGAGGCTGATCCTCTCAGAAGAATATGCAACACATTGGATCAGTTCTGCAGATTTATTGAGTTTCAATTTAATCCAAGTGTTATAAAAAAATTAATAATAATCTTTCTAAACACACAGTAGAGTATTTTTATTTATATTTATTGTTTTTGTGTTCTTTATTTTGTAAATTATCTGAAAAGAAAATATTCATACACAAAGATAAATAAATATATTTTAATTGCTGAAAATAAGATCACAAAATATATTACTTATATGTAATTTATGCGTCTTAAAGTGACACTCAGGAAATGATATTGCGTGGTAGATATGGTCAATTAGTGATCGATCTTAAATACGAAATAATCGTGCTAAAATTTATTTTAGTACTAACATTCTAATTTCATTTATACACGATAAAGTGTTTTTCGGAGCCTCATTTGGAAAATATGGTCAAATATGCTCGTAATATATTGAAATTTGAATGTACCTATGAAGCCGAAAGAAAATATTACTTTTCCGATTTTTATGAAAACATGCCCATATTTAAGATAATTATGACTACTAAAGCGATGTTTTGGGAAACATTTATATGGAGCAAAGTGAGGTAGTGTAAGGAGTTTAACCGTTTTCTATGAGCTTCATCCTTGGGTCTTAATTAATAATTATTAAAATGTATTTAAAATTCCAATACATATTAAACAAGTTTGCAATCGTAAATTGTCTTGTTGTCTATGTTTGGCAGTGTCAAATAAGAGTTTGTTGACTATAATTAGACACCAGTAGAATGGAATAGGTATTTTCTGCGTCACTACACACTTCATCGGCATTCGTGGCGTCTTATCCATTTTGGTTTTATTGAAAAAATTGGAATTAATAAAACATATTCTGATAATTATAATTTCAGAATTATTTATTTGAAAATCTCAAGGATATTTAAGGTCAATTACTTGAAGGACATATTTAATATTATAAGGTCCTGGAAAGTTTAAAGCAATAATTTAACTGGAATTTCTAAATCATAAGATGTATATATGGTTTCGTTTATGTGTGAAAATTGCTGTTGTATTGAGTTATACGTTTATTTTCTTTTTTTTTAATTTTATTCCTATTCTCCTCAAACGTAACATTGAAAGAAAAATAAGTGAGAATTCTGTGTTCGGCTATACCGAATCATAAATATCTTCAGACAGTATTTCTTAAAATTTTTACTTAAAGTTATTATTTATTTATAAACATGAAAAATAATGCTTTACTAACTCACTTATTACACAGTGTAATAAGGAAAAAACGCGAAATATTAGCGTACCAGTAGACTAGCAAAACATCTAAGTTTTTCAAAGTTAGGTGAATTTTGGTTTTAATGCCTTCTGAAATTTTTTCCATATGATTGGAAATAAAAATCATTTAAATTATTTAAGTCAAATGTTATAATTTGTTATTATTTTTTTTATAGGCTACTAGTATTACTAATATTTTGCCATGTATTTTCTGGATACCACTGCCTTTTTGAGCCCATTTTTGCCACAATATTGTTTATTTCATTTGACTTGAATTTATGTCTAAACTACTGAACCGATTAGAGTGAAATATGCCACATATGTATATCCATGAAGGAAGCACTGACTGGATGCTACGCGCACTTTTTTAAGAAACGGTTGCTTTTGAAATTATTCTTTATTTTTGTCAAATTTTAAATAAATTGTTTTGGTAGTATCAAGAAAGTAGGAAAATTGTTGTTACTAAAACTGAGCTAAAAAATGAGCGTGCCATTTACATTTACATTTTAGCCCATAGTTTTATCTAAAATTCAGACTTTCACTGTGATAGTTGCTTAGATATGCAATTATTAAGTTCCAATTTATATGACGCAATACCCCATTTTTGCATTTATTTGTAAATCTTAATAAAAAAATATTTGCACAAAATTTTAAGACTCTTTTTGTAATGGTTCTTTACATATGCGATAAATACTGTCTACGGAGACTACTACTCCCCCTAGACCTACCCGTCCAGTTTTTATCTCAATTGTGCTCAATGGTTATAGAATTATTCCCACAAAATTTTATATTTTATTTATTTTTAAGGGTTTATTTTTAAGCGTTAAAGATTGATGTTGTGAAAATTTCAAGAAAATCGCTTCAGCTGTTTAGCTGCAACAGACAAGTAAGACAGACAAGTAAGCACATATTAACTTTTATATAAAAATTATGAGGATAAACTATCCGATCTATTTTCATTTTATTGTTTCAAGAAAATGTTATGACTTTTCCTGTAATAGTTCTTCAATATTAAGTTCTGCAATATTCAATATTTCAGTTTCTGGAAACACCAATTCTTCTGGTTCTACCCGTCATATTTTTATTTTAGTTATGGAGGCGATGATCATGTTTTTAAGACTTTTGCTGTAATAGTTCTTAAGTTATTTAATATAGTTAATATTTTCATTCTTCTATCCTAAATTACGGAGGCTGTTAAGAAAGTTATTCCTAAAAAAATATAAGACATTTGTTATAAAACTTTTTAAGATATACGATATAAATATTTTCGTGGTCTTAGGGATACCATTTCCCATGGCCTAATACCCCAAATTTTCATTCAAAGCTTGGAGGTTTATGAGAAAGGTATTCCCGTAAAATTTTAAAACTTTTGCTCTAACAGCATCTAAGTCATTCGATAATTTGTATTTCCTTTGTATGGGGAATACTATTATCTCTGATCCTATCCTTTATATTGTCATCTTGGTTATAAAGGATGATAAGAAAGTTATTTCCTCAAAATTTTAAGACTTTTTAGGTAATAGTCCTTAAGTTATATGATATCTAATAATTCGTTTGTATGGGGATACTTCTCTCCGTACTCCTATCGAATTTTGGGGGTCACAAAGTTGTTATGTGAAAATATCAAAAAGAAAATCGGTACAGCGATTTAGCTGTCTCTAAGGTACAAACAGCAAACACAATTCATTTTCATATATAAATATATACACAGATATCAGAACAAAAATAATGAAAATTTGTGATTTTATATTTGTCATATAATGTTCGGAAGAAAAACTTAAATCGTAATCACTTAAATACTTTAATCATCTATATTGCTCAAAAAGCAATTAAATTGGTAAACGCAATTTAGATTTTAGTTTTTATATAAGAAAACTAGAGATTCAAGATAAATCCCCAAAAATATTTTTTTATTAAGTAAAAAATTTCAATTTCAGTGGCGTAAATCAAAAGGGAGAAAAAATTTCCAAAATATACAAAATCTCATTTTTCCCTATTAGTCGTTTATCCGTTTCAGAGAATTTATTGCATATATTAACAATTAAAATGGCATTATTTTTGCACATTTTATACTTAATACTATAACTTTGCACATATTATACTAAAGAATAAAATTTCGCATATGTTTCATTTAAGAAAAAAATCCATATTTTGCACCGAAAAGAAATTTTTGCCATTAGTAAAATTTTCCTTTTACTTTCACGTGCGTAGTCGATGATTTATAATGTAGATTAGATTCCAATGGAAGATTTTCTAGAATTGATAAACTTATAACCTGTTCAAAAAATTAGCCTGGGTATTATTAAAATGTTTTCATATCTGCGCACAAATTTTTTTACAATTAAATCTGCTTCAAGAAACAATAAATCCGAATTTTCGTACTAAATGCTATAAAGAAATTATAAGCTCAACCGATTTTAATGAAACTGAAACTGAGAAAAATCTAAGAAAATATCTCTCCATAAAAAAAATCTAACATAATAAAGCGTCTATTTATAAAATCTTTTCAAATTTTAAAAGTTTTTCTTATTTTACCCGTACTAGATTAATAACACAAGTCAACACTAGTTTTGGTGCCAAGGAACTGTATATATTTTTTAAACTAGGACTTCATACTGATTACAAAAATAACAAAAATTTGGAATTCTTATGTGTAGTCTTCCAGTATTTCGCTTTTGTGCATATATATGGAAAAAGTGATTTTTTGCATTATTATTTACACAAAAACTTTCTTTTTTGTGACTTTTGTGAACGATGTGCAGTGGGAAGGTCTCGTTGCATTTCCTAAGAGTAGTACGATATCATATGCTGATCCCATTGGCCTTGGCACCTCTCTTCCAAAGTTTTCAGATCCTAATGAATCCGCTCCCCTTGCTCATCGCTACAAGATCCAAGATTATCAGGGAAACAGTTGAGATGACTATGAAGGTAGTGCAATTTGATGGACATGTTACATGCCAAGTTTCTAAAGTTATCTAGCATGTCGTTAACATTTTCGGGTAGTTGCTTAATTTGTAATTTCCAAGAAAGTTTTTAATAACTTCAACAAATGAAGTCCAAGCTGACCGTTCCAAATCATTCATTGAATTTAGGAAACTGGAATCTTTAATTAATATTTTTATTTTTGGATCGCCAAGAACTCCCGCTTTTATCTTCTCTAAGCTTAGTTATGGAAATTTAGTCGTTATATAAGAGAATCACTGGTCATTTTTATCCAGGACTTTGACAAACTGCTTCATAAGACCTAGTTCAATGTGAAAGGGAGGTAATATAATTTTTTGTTTTGGAACTGAAGGTGAATTTATGATGCTATGATTTCTAACCCCAAACGCCTCACGTTCTGGCCAATTTCGTTTTTCCCAGTATAAGTGCTTGGCCCGGCTTTCCCACAGACAATAAAAACATGGATATTTGCTGTCCTAATAAGACATTAGTCATCTTGAGATCAACACAAATAATCCATTAGTGCTCGCTATATTTGATTTTGCCTAGCACAAGTGCGATATTTAGGTATTCTTTTTTTAGTCTTGCAGAATGGGCAATTGAAACTGAACCATATGTATTGCTATTGCGTAAAAGCACAAACTTCAGGCTTCGTTTGTAGCTCTCTATAAAGAGGCGCCATTCATTTGGCTGGTATTCGGAAAGACCCATTGCCAGAATAAGGCCTTGCACATCAGAACAAAATACAATATCGTCTTCCGAATGAAAAAATTGTAGTAAGTCTTGCTCTCTTTTACGATAATATGTCACTTTTATATGCGATGTTAACAAATTTCTTTCTTTTAGTCTAGAAGCCAATACCTCTGCAGATTCCTTAGATAATTCAAGATCTTTTACCATATCATTTAATTCTTCTTGTTTAAATGGTTTGGGACTTATAGACGGTATTTCTTCAAAGTTACTATCGTTACATATTTTGTTAAGGATTTCTTCAAACAAGGGTTCATTTTTATAGTATAATTTTGGAACAGGTACTTCCTGGGAATGTGGTAGAGGTCTTCTGGCTGATTATACGACCGTATAAATAATTTTTTTAGATTAATTCCACGTAATTTAATATAGCAAAAGTAGCAGTCATCTAATTTGGGTTATATATTTTTTATTTGAAGAAATACCAAATTTTTTTAAGTAATTTGCCTTTTTTGAATTCCTTTTTTATTAATAATTTTCATATTTTTGGCTAATTTTCGCTTTTATAAAAATTTAAATCTGAACTAAAATTTTAATTAATTAAATTGTAATATATTTACATCAAAATAATATAAAACTTATGTTATTTTGATTTGCCTTCATAAAATTTTCGGACCGTTTTAGATTCACCTCCACTATAATTTTTGTAGGGTACTTTTATCAATATTGGACCAGACTTTTCGCACTTATTCTGAAAATATTGGCAGCCTTTTACTATCAATTTGTTCTTTTTTAATGATATTTACATCAGTGCCCAATATCTCCAAGCACTTTAAAGAATTCACTTTTGTAGGAAAATTTTCACTGTATAATTCAATTGTTTTTTTTTTTTTTGAATAGGATGATGACAAAATTTGGATGAAATAGCACAGAAACTTAGTTTTATCTAACAAAAGTTTCAGACCTCTAAAAACACTTTCACATAAATTTTGCTGTTTACTAGTCCTTTTGCCACCCCTTTGTGTCCCAAATAGTGCAACTACTAATACACAGCTAACTTTCCTAAAAACTAAATAATTTTTGGAAATTTTAAAATGTTTTTTTTTTTAATATTTTACACAGGCCCCTCCTCTGTTTGGAAAAACTTTTAAATTCCGAGGTACTTTGCTATACCTTGGGTTTTGATTTAAAAATTGTTCTTCGGTTTTTTTGTACCGATGATATTTTACATTTATTACCCAGCAAAAAGTTATTGGATTTTGGTGATTACTACTACTTACTAGACTTATTATCTGGTAAGGAGTCGTCATTATTTTTCTCACATCTTTGAGTAGTAGAATAACTAGCTATCAGTAAATAACAAGTTCATTTAGTTCCGAAATGGCTCAGTTGACTAGAGCGACAACGTAGCACTCTGAAGGTTATCGGTTCAACCCAAACTAAACCCAAATTTTTTTTAATTTTTGTTTGAATTTATATTGGCATGTCAAAACTACTCCTACGCATATAAATTTTAAAATTTAAAAATTTTAGAAATTTCTGTAGTATTTGTAGTTTTGTGATGTTTGATTAACTACTTACCTGATTGTTTAAAATAAGTACATCGTCAGCGAATTCACCCGAATTATAACACCGCCTTTTGGCAATGAAATATGTTGGCTAACCAGGTAAGTAAAGTTTTTGCTAGGTAATCTGTTAAATTTAAAAACTAACTTTTAGTTTTAACACTGACAAATTTTTCCAGGAAATAAAACCGATTTGGTTTATGGTTGCCAAGTAATATTATTTTTAAAAAGGGAAAATTTGTTGGGGGATAGACATTAGATTCTATGGTTAATGAAGTATATTTAAAAAAATAATTATAATTGATTAGTAAGTCCATATAATAAGTTAAGTTTTATTTGATTTAAAGAATAAAGTACTGCAGGCGAATAATATATAATTAATCTCGATTTTTTGTGCGAATTTTATGCATTAATTCGTACAAAAACTCTTAAATGGATGATTCTGTAAAAATAAAATTAGTTAAAGCAAATAAGAAATTATGGTATTTTTTGTTAATATACTAAAATTTTAGCCTGTTTAAGGGCATTTTTAGAACAAAAAAAAAAAAAAAAGTTAGAAAAAAGCTTGAAGCTAAAGCAAAAATCTTGAGGCTAAAATAAAACAAAAAGGCTAGATTTGGCCTTAAAATGGCTAAAGTGGCAACATTGGTTCGGATCCTGCTTATGAAAAAAAAATCTAATCACGTACAACCTAAAGTTCCTTTCCGGTAAATGAACTATAATTTTACCTTGGAAGAGTCTTAAAGAAGAAAATTAATTTTTTTCATTAAGAACGAGTAGAGTTCAATGGTGGCGTATACTTAATTTGATTTAATAATATTATTCCTACTCCACCATATCTAAAGTTAATACTAAGAAACAGAGACCAAAAATAACTCGTCCCTTTATTATTACCACATAAATTGCCATTAATTTTAAGTTAAAAAATAAATCACTCGTAATAACAGTTATAAAGGGAGCTTTGTTTACGTTGTTAATTATAACCTTTACTACAGTTTGCTGTTTTTATGGCAGAGTAAAGAAACAATCATATTTAATAGTGCTCAACTTTAATAACTGTTAAAATTTCTCTTATATTGTTATATACACTGCCTGCCACTTAAGTAAGGAATCACATTTTTTAACTTTAATTAAGTATATCTCCTAAACTAAAATTCAGAAAAAAAATATTTTTTGCGCAACCAACTTCCAAAGTGTAGTTTCCTGAAATAAATAAATAAAAAATATACATATTTTGTTACAATAAAATTATGCATTTATTTAAAGACATGTATTTCTGTGGTACATTTTTTTCTGAACTTTAGTTTAGGAGATATACTTAACTAAAATTAAAAAAATGTGATTCCTTATTCAAGTGGCAGGCAGTGTTTATGTTTTCTAATTTTTATAAAATATTTTTTTTTTGTTTTTTTTTACACGAGGCAATGACCATAAAAAAATTTACAAGAGGTGGTAGAAACTTCATAAAGTCATAAAACTTAAACGCCTTCTTACCTCTCTTTTAATATTTGGTAAGATTAATTAAACGTCTACCTGTATATAAAGTGTCTCTAAAAATTCGGACTAGAACATGTAAAATTTTGTTGCTTGAAATGGAATTAGGGCATGTATTTTTGTGGAACAATAGAAGCAGAGCTGTAAATGAATCATTCTTTTTTGAATTTAGTTCTTTACGAATTAGCTAAATTTTGAATTAAGTTTTTTTACAGCAAAAAAAAAAAAAAATTAATGAAATTTGAATCAATTCAAACAAATTAGGCAGAAATGAATCTCAATTCGTTTTCAATCCAAATGAATTTGTAGAATGAGTTGCAATTCGTTTTCAATTCAAATGAATTTGTTAAAGTGAATTGCAATTCATTTCCAATTGATTTGAATGGAATTGATTTTGAATTCATTCAAATGAATTAGAACAATGAATTGCAATTTGAATGAATGAAATCAAAAGTATGTTGAAATCAATCAAATTTAAGAGTAGATATAGGGGGAATGTGAAATGGAATCTTTAAAATTGATTGAAAAATTAAAAAAAATTTCCAAAATATACAAATATGAAATTATTTATACAAATCATTATTGCTAAATACACCTTTAATATTTTTTCCACACAATTAGATCAAAATAAAAATTTAAGTTACTTTTAGCAAATAAACAAAATTTTTCCATTTTGATAGGATTTTCGCCGATAGCTAATAATTAAATTCCTATTCTACCGCTACCTCTCAATTCCGGTATATCATGCTTGCTGTCTTTTACATAAAAATTAGTTGAATAACAAAATGACAGTGATGCTTACTGTAGATTTACTTACAAAACCACTTCAAATTTCAATCAGTTCAATTCTAATGAGTTGGAAATGAATTGCTAATTCGTTTTTCTAATTTATTTGAATTAATTCAAAATCAATTCAATTCAAATAAACTGGAAATGAATTGCAATTCATTTTTACCAAATTCGTTTGAACAGTTTCAAATTTCATTCAATTCACTTTTTTGTATGAAAAGAATTAATTCAAAATTTGCTAATTAAGAGCATGAATAATTCGCGAATTAATTCAAAAATTAATGATTTATTTACAGCTCTGAAAAGAAGTAACTAATATTTATAAATGCATTACATTATTTCTGATTTCAATAAATTTCGGAAGAAGTATATGTACGTTGTGTAGTATATGTAGCTGTATATGTACATAAATTAATGTGTCAAATTTCATGAAAATAGTTAGAAAACTGACCATGACTTTCATCAGAATCAAAACAATAATATTTGACGCGAATAAATTTTATATGGGTAGAAAACGTAATACAAAGTAATAACAAATTCGGTCTATAATTGACCATAGCTTCAATATAAAACTTATTTTTGTACATCAGGTGCATAAAATATAATTTAAATGGTAATATCAAGATATATTATATATACATATGCTTTATAGAAATATAATATAGACCATCAAATCTTATAATAACCGGTCGACAATTGACCATAGTTCCCATGAAATAGCCCCTCTGCAAATATTAAAAACAAATAGTATAGCGCTTGAAATGATCGAATCTAACCGCAAACATCTTTTTTACTTATTTTTTTTATAAATTTGCTGAAATTATTAACAAAATCACATCAAAAGATCATCTTATTATATTATTTAAACCATGGATATACGCCCTTTCAATTGACCTTACTTCAGTGCATTGAAATTCACAAGATAATAAATTTTTTTTATTATATGAGTAAATATAACATACATTTTAACTGTTTCAAAAACACCTAAGAATCAAAGAAAAGAAAAAATAAAATAAAATAAAAAATAGTATAAAATAATAAAAGTTCCATAAAATCATGTCTTTAAAGTAATTTTTCCAGAGAAGTTGACATATTTTTAAAATTATTTATGTATCAGCAGATGTAAATTGTTTAGTTAAGCAATATTACGTGAAAAAAGTAAATTTTGAAAAAGTAAGTTTCTACGCCCTTACACGCGTCCATGCTTCTTGTGTGTTATGACCAAAAAAATTTATTTTAATATAAAATACTACGATCCAATTAAATGTTAAATCTACTTATTTTTTAAATCACACAAATAAAAGTTAAAGGCTGATGTTTTGCTTGAAATATTTTTATAGAAAATATATATATAGAAAAAAAAGAAAAACGGGTATTAGATTCTTTTCTTGGGGTTTTTATTTAGCTCGGGTTTTTTTCTTCTCAACTTGTACGTACCGTACGCTCGGGGTTTACAAAAGTAAGTGAGTGTTTACAAAAATTATGTATAATAACAAGATGGGAAAATGTCAAATAAAAAAAACATAGAAAACAGCCACTGAACAATAATTAGTGATTGTTTACACTGTGCGCGTAAACATCCCGCCCCCCTTGCAGTGCTGCAACAAGGAAGGCTAAAGATAACGCAGGTAATAACTAACACTATGGTGGCCGGATTCTGTAATTGGGGGTACTCATGTTGTGGTAGAGCTGCTGCTATGGTTGCGGGTACTGCTGCTGCTGATGATGAAGCTGCTGTTGTGGCTTATAGAACTGCCGTTGATTTTGGTGGGGCCAACATCGGTGTTGTTTTTGGTGGTGCGCCGCTTTTTATATCTCCGGCGTTTGGGGTTGAAAAAAAAGATAAAAAAAGAAAGAAAAAGAAGGGGAGAATTAGTTTGTATCTTTGGGTAAGAGAACAAGCTTCACTATTGGGAGGGTGATAATGCCAGAAGCTGTTCTCACGTCCGCTGAGCGGACTTTAGAGTCCTGTCCGACGTGGGTCTTAACTATTCGACCTAAACGCCACTCATTAGGGGGTAAATTATCCTGACGAACAACAACTAAATCTCCTACTTGGAAGTCCCTTTCTGGATATTTCCATTTTACACGACGATGGAGTTCTTTGAGGTATTCCTCTTTCCATCGCTGAGCAAACTGATGATGAAGCACCTTGAGTTTTTGCCACCTGTTGGCTACACTCAAAGAAACATCAGAATGATCGGGTTCAGGGGGTGAAAGAAGAGGTGCTCCAATAAGGAAATGGCCTGGGGTTAAAGGAACTAAATCATTGGGATCTTCACTTATAGCAGTTAGGGGTCTTGAATTCAGGCATGCTTCTATTCGAGTCAACATTGTCGTAAATTCCTCAAAGGTAAATTTCTGAACTCCAGAAATTTTTCGTAAATGAGTTTTAACACTCTTTACGCCAGCTTCCCATAAGCCGCCCATATGAGGTGCTCCAGGGGGTATAAAATGCCATTCAATGGGTTGAAAACTATTTCGTACTGAGACTTTCCTTCTTAAATCGGGTAAAAAATGTTTGCGGTCTGTTTCTAGGATATTAGCCGCACCTACAAAGGCAGTACCATTATCCGAGTACAAATGTGAAGGACAGCCTCGTCGGGAGAAAAATCGGGAGAATGCAGCAAGAAATGTTTCCGTCGATATATCACCGGTCGCCTCTAAATGAATTGCCTTTGTTGCAAAACAAACAAACACAAGGACATAGCCCTTGGTAATTCGACAAGCCCTACCAATGTAAGACTTAATATCGAATGGACCAGCGAAATCTAAGCCGGTGTGGGTAAACGGTCTCGAAAAAGACGCTCGTTCAGGGGGTAATGCAGCCATTATCTGCTGACAGGATTTTTTTCTGTAAATTGTACATTCCTTGCAATTATGAATCACAGTACGAATTAAGTTCTTTAATTTCGGGACCCAAAACTCACTTCTAATTAATCGGAGCATTAGAGAATGTCCGCCATGGGCTGAACATTTGTGGACATGTTCCACATATAAACGGGTGAAACGTGCCGAATAAGGCAAAATCCTTGGGTATCGCTCATCATATGTCAAGCCAGATGATCTGACTAATCGACCATTGATTCTTACGAAACCATTTGAGTCGATAAAGGGGTTCAGTGTGAGCAAATTACTTTTTGCCGGTAAAGGGGTGCCTTTTGAAAGAATATTATATTCCGAAATAAAATTCTGTTGACATACGAGCACTAATCGATCACGAGTAAATTTCATTTCTTTTTGGGTTAAATCTAAGGTGTTGTACAAACATTTTCGAGTTTTCAAATATGTTAAACACCTGAACCAATACGAAATAATTCGCATTGCTCGGGGTAAATCTGAAAAGCGCTCAAGTATGTCATAAGAGGGTTTTGTCTGAACCAAAAATGATTGAACTTCTAAATGTTGATGATCGGTAACAGAATACTGGGGCCAATATTCTTGAGGTTTCGTTAGCCAGGAAGGACCATGCCACCACAAGGAATTTTCAATTAAGTCACGAGCTAGAGCTCCGCGACTTGCGAGATCGGCGGGGTTATCTTTGGAGTCAACATGAAACCAATTTTCGTTACCAACCTTCTTCAAAATTAACGCAACTCTATTTTTGACGAAAGTGGGCCAATGGCATGGGGGTTTTTTGAGCCAAGATAAAACTATGGTAGAATCAGTCCACAGAAAAATCTTTCTCTTGTCTAGATTTAATTGACTACTCAAGGATTCTACCATTTTTGCCATCAAAGCCGCTCCACAAAGTTCTAAACGGGGTAATGTTTCACACTTTACGGGAGCTACTTTCGTTTTGGACGCGAGTAAGTGCGCCGAGATATTATTTGTTGATGCATTTCGTAGATAAAGCACTGTACCATAAGCTTTTTCTGATGCATCACAAAATGCGTGAAGTTCAATATCGGAATCGGGGTGAAAATTAACCCATCTTGGAATATTAATTTTCTCGATATTGGGGTAATCATCTAAAAAGGTTTGCCACTGAATTAGGGTTAAGGGTTTTAAATTATCATCCCAATCAGTCTTGTCTTTCCAAATTTGCTGCATGATAATTTTTGCTACAATTATCTTTGGGGATAGCCAACCTGCTGGATCGAAAAGCTTAGCAATTTCTGACAAGACAGCACGTTTTGTTATTGTATTTCTACGAGGCTGCGAAACTAGTCTAAAATAAAAGCAATCATTATTTGCATTCCATCGCAAGCCTAAAGTTTTCGTATTGCTAGCATCTGAAATTTTTAAGAAGTCTGCATCAAGCAGATTCTCACGGGGTAAATCTTCTAAGAGACGAATATGATTAGCTGTCCATTTTCTCAAAATGAAACCAGCCGAATTTAGAACATGAGTAAGTTCAACCCGTCTCCTAAAAGCGTCTTCTAGCTCATGAGAGCCAGCAAGTACATCATCGACATAAATTTGGGTTTTCAAAATTTCAGATGCCGCAGGACTTCGGGGTTCACAATCGTTTGCCAATTGTATGAGAGTGCGAATCGCTAAATAAGGTGCACAGTTCACTCCGAACGTGACCGTATTTAACTCAAAGTCCTTTACGTCAACTTCGGGGTTTTCCCGATACAATATTCGTTGGAATTGGGTTTGATTGGGATGAATCAATATTTGGCGATACATCTTTTCAATGTCCGCGTTAAAGACATATTTGAAAAGTCGCCATTTTAAAATTAGTACCGTAAGGTCTGCCTGCAAAACAGGCCCGGGGTATAAAATATTATTCAAGCTCACGCCATTAGAAGAGGGGTTTGAAGCATTAAATACTACTCTCAGTTTAGTAGTGATGCTATCGGGTTTAAATACGGCGTGATGGGGTAAATAATATGTGGTCGCATTTACACTCGGGAGTTCAACAGCTCTAATATGTCCCAATTCAAAATATTCATTAATCACACTATCATAGTGTGCTTTTAATTCAGGGTTCTTTAAAAGACGGGTTTCATTTCGTTTGAATTGAGACAGGGCGCTATATCGAGAATCTCCTAAAGTTAACTCATTAAGAAATTCTGGACGAAAGGGGAGTGAAACTACATAGCGACCATCGGGGTTTCGATATGTGGTGGACCGATAAAGTTCTTCGCAATATTCGTCGGCTTCTGAAAAACGGGTGGCTAGTGGAACTTCTTCTAGTTCCCAAAACCGAGAAAGTTGATTATTTAAATCAATTTGGGAGCAAAAGTTTGCAACAGAGTGTAGGGGTTCAGATTGAAGAACTTCACCAGTTATTATCCAACCGAAAACTGTTCTCTGGGCGATCAGGTTGCCATTTGGATGTATTTTAACATCCTTAGTTAAAATTTTTGGATAAACATTTCCTCCGAAAAGAATATCCATATGGGTACACATAACATCGGTCATTGTAATATCGGGGAAATTTGAGGTTACAATATCAGTAAGAGAACACGAGGGCAACCGACCGGTAATTTTATCAACAACATATGCACAAATTTTCAGTTTAAAATTGGGGTCGATCGGAGATCCGACAGTTACAACACACATGGTTGAAGCTTTTCCAGCATAACAATCCATCATGCCAGTAACGTTAGTCGTTGGCACAGAAAATGTAGGAATTGCAAGTTTCCTTTGTAACCTCCTTGAAATAAAGGTACCTTGCGAGCCGGGGTCAACCAGCGCTCGAGCAGCACATCTGATATCTTTAATATGGACTATACATATAGTCGAGCCTAAGAGGACTGTAGAATGGGGGTTTTGGTTCAGATGTGCTGAATAAGTATGGGTATTTTGAGCGCCTGTAGAAGTTGAAGGGTTATAATTAAGAGGGGTTTGTATTTGATTGTTTGCTGGGTTTATACTCTGAGTGGTCTGCTGGGTAATAGCAGAACCAGTAGTTAAAGGTAGTTGGGATGAAACTACACTGGGAATGTGTCCCTGTAGCCTTACATCTCTATGTAACAAGGAGTGATGTCTCTGTTTACAAAGGGAACAAACATGAATACTTTTACAGTTCTTATATTCATGAGAGGTCGCAAGGCAATTTGTGCAACATTTAAGTTTTTTAACGGTCGACATTCTCTCATCAACACTTTGACTCAAAAAGGAAGGACAAAGTCTTAGGGGGTGTGATCCTTGACACATAAAACAACGACAAGTTGTTGGGGTGGAAACAGTTTTTGTAGCGAAACTTTGGACTTTCCTTGAATCATTTGAAGATTTTTTCGAGACATTAAAATTGGGATTTTTACGGGGGTTTGCAGTACTCAAATTTTTGTTCGGGTTTTGAACGGATTGCGATTGAGACTGCCTTATGTCTGAAATCGATTCAAGAGTCTTGAAATGAGCAGTCAGAAATGCGTCCATATCTTCCCATTTAGGAGTTTTCGTACAAAGTTTCTTTGACTGTTCCCAAAGACTCAGAGTGTTTTCAGGTAACTTTGTAGCACAAATATATACTAACATTACGTGATAAAAAACTTCTGGGGTTACTTCAAGCAATGAAAGATTCGTAATACAATCATTAATAGTCCGCTGTAGATTTTTTATACTTGGACCATTTTCTTGGGATAGGGGTTTAATACTTAAAAGAGTACGAAGCTGTTCATTAATTAGGGCCCCTTTGTTCTCAAACGTGTCAACCAACTTTTTCCATGCAATTGCATAGCCATCGTTAGTTAACGGGACGGTTTGTATGACATCATGGGCATCTTTGCCAGTTTTTTGTAACAAATAATATAGTTTTTGAACTGGTGTTAGTCGGGGGTTATTGCCATACAACGCAGAGAACATGTCTCGGAAAGAGGGCGAGCTCTTATAGTCACCATAGAATATAGGGGTATCACAAGGGGGTAAATTCATAATGGGTATTGATGTTTCCATTAACTTTTCAGCCTGAGCGGCCGATCTTAATCGGTCCATATGGGCCGTAATTAATGATATACCACGGGTATATGTACTATAAGAGCCCATATATCGGGACTTAACCTCGACAATTTGCGGGCTTTTCTTTTGTTCAGCCTCAATCAACAAAGTGTCGTATGTTGACCTAACAGCTTCCCATAAACGGTTAAGTTCCTTTTCATGACTAACTAACGAACCTATTCTGTGTTCAGAAGCGGGTATAATGGCAACATAAGCCTCAAAATCTGCTAAACGATCTGTATTACGAATCAAAGCTGATAGATCCATTTTTGATCTTAATTTGTATTGAGTAATTTTGAAAAAAAAGCAAATAAAAATGTGTAAAAACTAAAAATCGAACTAGTCGTTCAAAAAAAGGGGTAAATTAGCTTTTTTTTTTTTTCTTTTTAATAAAAAGTATTATTTCAAAATTAATTGAAAAAAAAACTTGAAAATTATCACGTTAAAACTGAGAATTTATATAAAAGGGGTAAAAATAATAAAAACAAAAAATAAATTTTGCAAAAAACGGGGAAAAATTCGAAAAGGGTCAATAAATGTTCAACAAAGTTGTATAAAATTTAAAAAAAAATAGAGTAAATGTTTCAAAAAAATAAAGGGTAAATATCAAAAAAGGGTGGATATAAAAAAGTAGAGTTTACTTTCAAAAAAATAAGGGTAAAATAATAATAGCGAAAGCGATTTTATACTTTGTTCACTAATTCAGAACAAATATTCAAATTCTAAGGGGTTTAATTACAATTTTCGTAAAAATTTCGGGTAAAACATATTTTAAAACAAATAAATTAATTATAAAATCACTTTCGCAGTTACAAATGGTATAAAAATAATAAATACACTAGCACAAATAATAAATAAACACGGTTACTCACTTTCGGGTAAACGAATAAATTAATTTTTGTCAAAAAATATATAAATTATTCTTCAAATTTACTTTATCCCGGGTAAAAACAATATTAAATCAATAAAGTGCACAAATTTTTTCACAAATGAGTTAAAATTATGTAAAAAACTGAGTAAAAATGCACTTTATCAAATAAAATTTAATAGTAACCGGTTTATTCGTTTATCAAAATTATACTGCACTAGTGTTATGGTAATGTGTAACAAGAGAAACACAAGAAGAAACAACCAACAAGAGGGAGTAATAAACTGTGTTTTTGTTTTTATTAAAATACAAAACACTCTCAGTCACTAGAAACGACACACACAATATTTTTTGTTTGTTTATTATTATCAAAACACTATGAACACAAGAAATATTATTTATTAATTATTCGCGTGTCTGTCTGTTTTTGTTTACAAAAAAACTAACGAGTAAAATTTTGTTTTATTTATTCTCTTTTGTGCTATGTTCTTTAAACTAGCACAGTTGAGTTAAATTGGAATAAACAAAAGCTTTTGTTAACAGAGGAGTTAACAGAGAATAAATAAAATTGGGATCCAAAAAAGAAAACAACAATAATAAAATAAAAGATCACTTTTTAATAAAATAAAATTAAAGCAAAAAAATGAAAAATTAGGGATTAAGACCTTTATTTTATCACTGTAAAAAAAAAAAAGGAAAAGCACACGCGAATAAAAAAACACTTTGGGGTAAAATATAAAAAATAACAAAGGGGGTTTTTGTCACTTTTAACTCAACCGTGTTTTGCCGACGGCAATTTGTGTTTCTAGCACTGATCTTGTTTGTTGGTTTTTTTTTTCTCTTTTTTTCACTTGTGTTTGCACTTTTCACTTTAAATTCAAGCAACTTACCTTTTTAATTGTTTGAGGGAGGGTTTAAAATAAAAACAAACAGGATTTATCCAAAAAAAAGAGTGCGGGTTTCCAACAGGAGGGTTCTGAAAATAAAATATTTTCTTAAAAATATTTCAAGTTCACGGGGGGTTTCTTAAATATCCGGTTAAGGACCAAAAAAAAAATGTTTTGCTTGAAATATTTTTATAGAAAATATATATATAGAAAAAAAAGAAAAACGGGTATTAGATTCTTTTCTTGGGGTTTTTATTTAGCTCGGGTTTTTTTCTTCTCAACTTGTACGTACCGTACGCTCGGGGTTTACAAAAGTAAGTGAGTGTTTACAAAAATTATGTATAATAACAAGATGGGAAAATGTCAAATAAAAAAAACATAGAAAACAGCCACTGAACAATAATTAGTGATTGTTTACACTGTGCGCGTAAACAGCTGACATTTATCAAAAACAATATGTTAAAAATGACTCATTTTGATTTTTAGTTTCATTTACTATTCAAATTCTCTCAATCATTTACTTAAAAGTTTTTCATATAAATAACTCTCTCAGTGATCTAATTTATTTATTTAAAAGCCAATGAAATTACAATTTCTTACAGGCTAGCATATATATTATTCTTAAAGCTATTAACAATAAAATATTTTCATAATCATACAATAACAGAAACTTATTATTTAACTAAGTTAAAAATATTCCTCTTAATGCGGATTGGATGTAATGAGAAATAAATATATGGATATAAACTGTTGAATTGATTGCATATACGTCTCATGGGATCAAAGTTGGCATAATTGGTTCGAAAATATTTTATTTTTAAAGGAGTATAATTTCCAGTTGGACGAATTGGGATTACGAATTCGATCTTACGAAGCAGGAACTCATAATTAATTGTACCGTTTACTAAATTAATTACAAATGAAATATTCATATATTTTCTCCTACTTTCAAGAGTAGGGAGATCAATAAGCTGTAATCGACTTTCATATGATGGTAAATTAATACTAGGATTCCATGGAAGATTACTAAGACAAAATAAGAGAAATTGTTTCTGGACCGATTCAATTTTCTTTATATGAACTTCGTATTGAGGATCCCAGACTACGGAAGCATATTCCAGGATTGGTCTTACAAGAGATATGAATAATTGCTTGGAAACATAAGGATCATTAAACTCTCTTCCCCAGCGCTTGAGGAAACCTAGAACTCCTTTTGCCTTATTAACGATTTGCGAAACGTGGGAGTTAAAGGATAGTTTAAAATCAAGCAACACACCCAGATCAAGAAATTCTTCGACTAGATTAAGTTGATATTAATTTATTGTGTATCTACAGAGTACTGGACTTCTTCTATAGAACATCATGTGTTTACACTCTTTTAAATTCGGATCCATTAGATTCATCATACACAAATCATAAAGATTGTCAAGATCTGATTGGAGTAAGGAACATTGACAGGAATAGTTAAAGCTATGGAACAGCTTTACATCATGAGCATACATTAATATTCTAGAATTCCTAATGCAAGCTGGTAGATCATTTAAAAATATTAGGAATAGTAAGGGGCCGAGATGACTACCTTGTTGAACACCAGATAAAACAGGAATGGTTTTTGATGTACATTCTCTGAATAATACACATTGGCATCTATTTTTAAGATATGTGGAGATCCATTTAAGGAAAACAGGAGAAAATCCGAGTTTATCCAATTTGAACAGTAGAAGATCGTGATTTACTTTATCGAAAGCTTTACTGAAATCTGTGTATATTGCGTCTGTCTGTAAACTGAAATCAAATGCGGTTATAACTGAGGTTGTGAACTCCAAAAGGTTAGTAGTAATGGAACATCCTTTTTTAAATCCATGCTGAAATGGCGAAAGATAACACAAAACTTGATGCGAAAAGATTTCAGTAACTATCTTTTCGAAAATTTTTGGAATAACACTTAATTTAGCAATACCTCTATAATTGGAAATGTTGGATCTGCTACCGGATTTAAATAAAGGTATAATATAAGATTTCCTCCAAACTTCAGGAAAGTAACCACTAAATATTGACATGTTGAATAAGTATGTTGTTGGAGATATAAGAGAATGTAAACATTTTATAAGAACACAGCTTGGAACATCATCATCCACATTTATCAGAATATTTTAGATTCTGCACAGCTCTCAGTACCATCGATTTATCTAATGTTGGACAATTTATAAGGGTTACAGCTGAAATTGGATATGGATAATTTGAAAGTTCATGTGAATCTTTATCAGAATAGGCGGATGAGAAGAAAGCAGCAAACATATCGCAAATATCTGCATCGTTTGAGGATTCTGTATCTCCAAATTTCATCATGGACGGATATCCAAAGACTCGACGCTAAGAATTTACGAACTGGTAAAAATATTTTGGATTATTTTTAAAGTTTCTTTTCACCCTAAAAAAATAATTATTGTAAAATTTGATATTTTCCGAATTGTAAACTGATCTTGATATGGAGTACCTCATATAATCAATAGATAAACCGGATTTTTTGTATTTTCTATAATGTTTGTTTTTCAAATTTTTTAAGCCATTGAGCTGCTTTGTAGTCCAAGGCGGTCCATGTGCAATTATTTTTCTCGTCATTGGTATTGATTTATTAAAACATTTAAATAAGCCATCATAGAATTTATTCAAAATGATGTCAATATTACGAGGGCATACTTTATTGTAAGGAATATATTCAAACCAGTTTTCATAATAAAGTAGGTGATTTAATTTGGAATAATCAGCTTTGCTAAAATCAAAACCCATCTCATTATTTTCATTGGATTGTAATGATATCTTTGTTTCGACGTATACGCTTATTTCAAGAGTGGGGTGATACGCATCTTCGGGTGTTAATAATGGATTAATGCGAAGAATATTAATTTCTTCAGGTTGATCAACAAATACAAGATCAATTAAGTTGCTAAGCTTGTTTACTATGTTGTTTATTTGGAATAGTCCCAAATCAGCAATAACATCCAGTAATTCAATAGATGTTTCCGATCTTATTGATGGACTTAAAAAGCATGAATCAGGAGTTTCGCACCATTTAATATTTGGAATATTAAAGTCACCAAGAACAATTATGGAGTCTCCAGGTTTGGATTGATTAGCTACAAATTTTATCGCGTTTGCATGTTGTTCATAAATTTGAATGTTTGACGCAGGAGGAGTATAAGAGCAACTTATAAAAATTGTTCTAAATTTAGCTTTAACACATACGGCGATAAATTCAATATTTTGATCATTGTTAAAAAATATTTCTTCTGAAAGAAAAAGAGTTGAGATAGAAATCAAAACTCCCCCACCTTCTTTGCCCACTCTATCACGTCTATAGATTTGAAATTTACTGCAAATTATTTCAGAATTATGAATTTCTTTATCAGATTTATTTCGGAGCCACGTTTCAGTGAGTACAATGATATTATGCTCAATATCAAAACTCTCTAAATAAAGGGATTTTAACTTTGTGTTCATACCTCTAACATTTTGGTATGCGATGGAGATAGCTGAGAAGTTGTAATCATTTTTTTGACAAATATTAATATTTAACGGATTATTTAATTCAATTAGTTTTTTGGATTTGGATCAGAAGCCCTGGGAAGAATTACGTTGTTATCATCACGATAAATAAATTGTCGAACAATTGTATTTTTTGGCCAAAATTGTGGATTAACGAGACGATTAAAAATACTTTCTGGGATAATTATTTTAAATGAAGCTCTAGTGCGTGCATTTATCTTGTAAATTTGGACATTATTATAATCTTCGATGCCAAGGTTCGTTTTAATATAGAATTCAACATCATTTATTGTTGTATCTACTGAAAAACGGCTAGCAAATATGGTTTTCCTTGGAGCAATAATTTTTAAAGGCTTTGGAGTTACTGTTGTAAACGGATTTACAAGAGGATTGTTGACCACATTTAAATTAGTTGGGATGTTTGACGATGAGGGAGTTAATAAAATAAGCTCTGGAGGCTTACTGGTAGCAAGATTTGGAATCATGGGCAAGATCGACGAATTAGATACCGTAGGAGTAACTGAAGTCGACTCTGACGGAATTATATTATAATTGGAAGCATTTGAAGTATGATGAGGCGGAATACAATTACTTGTATTAGGAGTTACAACAGCAGCAGGACAACTACTTGTATTTGCGGTTGGTAACGGAATAGAATCATTATTAGTAATAATAACCCCTGTATTTTTAGGAATACAAGGAGGTGTTGATGATGACTTAGCAGTTCTTTTACGTTTTGGTCTCGGGGAAGCAGCAAAACTATCTAAATTTGTGAATTTAGAAAAAAGTTCACCATATTTAGTTAGTTTTCCTTGTAGAGAAGAAAAGTCTTTTTTAATTCCATCGAACTCTGCTTTATGGCTTTTGAAAAAAGAAAAAGAAAATTAAGTTGTAAATAATAAATGGTGCTAAATAAACGCAAAAATAGAAGCGGACCCATTATTATTGGTCCGTATTTAGAGCAGAAAAATATGAACTATATCCCATGTTAAAACATGCCGGATTCCCATCTTTCGCTTTCTGAATTTAGGGCTATTCGCAAAAACTTTTTTTTGGGAAAGTTCTTATAGAAATGTATTTCTAATTCTATTTTTCTTTCGTTTATTTTTCCATTCTATGCTTCTCTGGAAAGTAGAAGAAACAGGCTTTTTCACCGTATGCATCCGATTTATTTTGGTCAAATATTAAAAGTAAATTTTCAAAAAACTTTTGGAAAATATGAAATATATGTATATATAAATATATCTTTATAAAACCGAATATAAACCTCATTTTTTTAATTCTGGTTTTTTAAATTAATATTTCTTAAGATAAAAAACTATAATTCAAGAAATGACTTCATGTGATACCAGCACGCACTCAAAATTAAAAAATGCAAAAATAGCCTTGCTTAAAAATAATAAGTTTTTTTCTTTTCTTGTATTCCTGTAATAGCGGATTTTAGTATATGTGCCCAGATTCTCTAATGAACAGTGGGGCAGAATCGAAATTTTTTGGAAATAAATCTGTAACTTCTGATCGGCTGGTTAGATTTTCATTAAATTTGGTATAGGCATAGCGAAGGAGTGTAAAATGTTAAGTTTGGAAGAGGACACAACAAACCCTTCAGGGGCGGAGCTAAGGGGGCTCAAAGTTAGGTACCTCTGACATTTTTAATCACTTGCCAAATTTTTGTTTTTATACAACGTTATAGGTCCTGATAAAATCTATAAAAGACATGATTATACGTCCTATTTACCTCTTATAGTTTTCGGGTTATTTGCGTTTGAATTTTTAAGCATAATTTTGTATATTCTTGGCCCAGTTTTTTTTTTTCATATATATCCTAGTATTTCCAACCGCTTTTATTAATTTTTTTTCTTGAATAGTTAAAGAACAAAATCATATATTTTACAAAAAAAATTGAAGTCTATATCTTTACCGAGTCAAAAAATAAACGATGTTGAATTTGATAATTGCAAAAAAGATGATTTTTTGTGTTTTTTTTAGCCGACAAAATATCTACACTCCTTTTTATCTAAAATAAAATTTTCTTTAGCAACATAGAATAATTTCAAACTTTTCTGAAAGGTAACTTCACAGAGATGATTTTAAGATAAAAAACAAGCCCAATAACTCAATTGCTCATGGTTCACACCCTCACGAATTCTATCCATTTTATGTGAAAGTTTTAATTTTAAACCATATTTTCTCAAATCTCAAAGCACGAATCGACAAGCGGAATATATTTTAAGAATCTTCAATATGTTGTTAAAAGTTTTAAATCAAAATATACGGGATTACGGGAATTTGAGAATTCAGGAAAACCCTACCCCTGATTGAAATTTGGTTAACGCGCTTTTTTAAGATCCACATTTTCTGCAAATTTCATTAAGATATCTTTATAAACAAATATGTTATTACAACTAAAAAATTTGTAGTTTCTCCAAAAACCCCAAATTGGGCCTTTTGTTTTGTTTATTTCTAAATACCGAAAGAAATTTTAAAAATATGTATTCCAAATTAAACTTGTCCTTTAGCATATATAATTTCCGATCTCTTGCAAAAAGATTAAATGAATTCTATTTCTAATACGATTTTTTATTACTTATTTACATTAAATATATGACAATTTTACATTAAATTAGACAATTTTTCTAATATTTTAAACTTATACTACTTATTTTCTATAAAATAATCTGTTGTATCTGTATACATATCTAAAAGATAATAAAGGTCCTTCAAGTCTTCAGTATTTTGAGTAGATAAAGGCTCATAATAAATCCAATGGTTTCTCATTGATGATAGTACAGAGTCTGATGATAACAATAGACTATTGTGACATTCTGGAGCATTTCCTGGAGCTGAATAATTGAAAAGTGTCTGTTTCGTTCTACTTGGGCCTCTTCTGTAAGCTCTCCAAGTGGAAGAATATTTCGTTCATTTATAATTTCGCCATGGCACAATACTTTACTATTGGTGTCATTTCTTTCCATGAATATAAAGAAACAAGCAGTTTAGATATTTCTGTTGCGTATTCTCCAAATCGAGCAGAGTTAATTTTGTGCCTTTAATAGTATGTTAGTCCTTTCCAGTAACTCTTTATATTATTAATACCAGTTATTTTTGATGTTGCTTCGAAATTTCCGAAAAACCTTCTTGAGGTGTTTCCATCATTTGTACTATCACCAGTCGGCAGAGGTTTGTCGATGTTTAATCCCGACTCTTCTCTGAATTCATCCTGAATTCTACTTTTCTCAAATATTCTAAGTGTTTTTAAATCCTCGTTGTTTCTGGTAGGTTTTGTTAAATTTTCTGGCACACTTATACACTTTAAATCATATGCTGTGTGCAGAAAATGCTCTATGAACCGTATTCTGGCGTGAAGTGGCGATATTCCTTGCTTTACCAATATCCGAAAATTATGATTTCGTCTCATCACATAGAGAGCATTTCCAAAAAGTAGATGTTTCCGTAATTTCACTACTACTTTCCATCAATCATTGTTAGACTAAGTTGAAAGGATATGTCGAATTTGTATTAGATTATGGTTATTGAAAGAGGTTATAAATCATTTATTTTATCTTTAATATACTCCACTAAATCCCTTGTGTATTCGAACTAAATAGGTCTGCAAATATGTTTTGATCCTGGAGTGGTGTTAAGCCATATATTTTCAAATGAGTTTTTACACTTTGATGAAGATTGCTTTAAGGAGTAAGATCGCATTCTCATAAATACGTTTGTATAATCCGCCATTTTCTTACTTGTATTTAGGAAGTGATGATAGTTCGCCACATCCCCATTTACACATTAATACAACGTAGCTGTTAATTATTTCTTCCAAATGATCTGCAGAAAAATCTGCAACTATCCTGGTAACTGTATTCTCAAGCAAAGAAGATAGCTGTACACATGCTTCCTTTTCGGTAACCGAAAAAGATGGTAAAATAGTTTGCTTTTTTCTTGAACATCCTTATCTGATGGTAGAATTGAGTGCTTTTTTTTAAATTTGAAATTTGTTTCGGCTAAGGTTCAGTTCAATCATTAAAGTAATTGCTTCTTCCCCTGTAAAATTGGATTGTGATGTTGGAGTAGGTACACTTTCGGCAATCCGTTTAAGACGTTTTGGTGATGCAGTTGGCAGTATTTCAGAAATATTAATTGCACTCTTAGGTTCCTTCTCCTTTTTTCACATTTCTTTGAATGTATCAGAAACTTCTTCATTCGAAATTATAGAAAGCTTATGGGCTAGTCTTTTCTTCTTAGATCTTGTAATTAAATCATAATATGTCTTGCAAGGTGCTCCAGTTGATATTGTGTATCAGTATCCATCCAATTGTAATGTTTAATTTTTAATCTGTTAGTACGCTGATTCAAGAACTTCATTTTTATGTCATACAACTTCAAAAAGCTCTCTATATGAGATTTACCAACGACGTCGGCTTTAGCATGATATTTAGTTTTTATGAATTCTACTATAGCTTCTAAACGATTAAGATAATTTTTAAATAAACTGCACAGAACACAACACAATTGTTATGATTCGTTATGATGTTAATAACGATTAGCTGTGCATTTACATATATATCTATTAGATATATCGCACAGGCATATATATTTACAGGTATTCTGTGAATTTTAATTATATTATAAAATATTTAAAAGAGTCAATTTAGTAGAGTATGTATACCAAATTCATTAATATTATATGTTGCTGTTAGGTATCACCGGAAAAGATATTACCTGTGCATTGTCACTAGCTCATTAAAATATAGATTTTGAACCATCAGTAATATATAAATGCTGCAGTTATGTATCACCAGAAAGGATACCTATACATTGCCACTTGATCAAAAATATATAAATTTTTAACCATCACCAATAGATAAATACATTTGTTAAATTTAGATAAACACCATAAATGTAAACTAATAAAATACTTTTTGATTGAGTTAAAGTAGACATTTTTTGTTTTGTTATTTTAAATTCATTAATAGAAATATATCAATGCTTAGAAAAGGTTAAAGATTTACTTAAATTTGGGAAATGTGGCAACCCTATTAAAAGTAAAATATATTTATTAATTAGTTTTATAAAAATATTTTGTGTATAGATATTAGTAAAAGTATACAGAAATATTCATAACTTCTAAGTAATTATTGACGCAAAACTAAAGGCAAAAGTTGCAAGTTTGTAAAAATATAATCATATATACAATAAATTGGAAATATAAAAGTTTAAAGGCGCATATTTGTGAAATGAGGCATGATATTGACTTGAATCTTTTTGTAGAAGATCGGAAATTATATATGTTAAAGGATGAGCTTAATTTGAAATACATATTTTTAAAATTTCTTTCGCTATTTAGAAATAAACCAAGCAAAAGGCCCAATTTGGGGTTTTTGGAGAAAATACAAATTTTTTAATTGCAACAACATATGAAATTTGCAGGATATGTGGATCTTATTAATCAGGGGTATGGTTTTCCTGAATTCTCAAAAATGGGATTTTTTACATTTTTGGCTATAGAATCCACATTTTTCCGAAGTCCCGTAGATTTTGATTTAAAACTTTTAACAACATATTGAAGATTCTTAAAATATATTCCGCTTGTCGATTTGTGCTTTGAGATTTGAGATGGTCTAAAATCAAAGCTTTCATATAAAATGGATGGAATTCGTGAGGGTGTGAACCATGAGCAATTGAGTTATTTGGCTTGTTTTTTATCTTAAAGTCATCTCTGTGAAGTCGCCTTTCAGAAAAGTGTATAATTATTCTATGTTGCTATAGAAAATTTTATTTTAGATAAAAAGAGTGTAGATACTTTGTCGGCTAAAAAACACATAAAAACGTCTTTTTTGCAATTTTCAAATTCAAAATCGTTTAGTTTTGGACTTGGTAAAGATATCGACTTCAATTTTTTTCATTCATTAACTAGCTAAGAAAAAAACTAATAAAATCGGTCGGAAGTAACTCGACCAAGAACATGCAAAATTATGGTGCTTAAAAGTTCAAACGCAATAACTCGAAAACTATAAGAGATTAATGGGATCGTATTTTATAGGTCTTTTTAGGGCCTACAACAATATATAAAATAAAGAATGGAGGTTTGTTGTCTTATAATTACTAATCGTTTAAGATACATCTCTTTAATGTGCCTTCAATAGCAGCAATATAGGAGGTGCCCAAACATAGTGAATGGCTCTAAGAGATGCCTTTTTTGTGAGGCACACTTACAGCATAATTTCAATGAAGCTAAAGTATCGCGTTATTAAAAACTTTTTCCGAGTTATATTTTAAAACTGTTATGACGCGATAAAATATTAAATTTCAAAAACCTTATAACTCTTTAAAATCGATCTAAAATTTTGCGCACTTTGTATTATGCTTCAAAAAAATTATAAAAAAGTATTCATGACCTAAGATCGCCGTGTATTTAATATTTTATTAAACTTCGAGGCATACCAAAGGCGCTAATTGAAATCGGTAAAAGTGTACACCAATCTGTATCTGTTGAGATAGCTTATATCTGTGTTAAGTGACACTCAATAATAATTACCCGTTTGAATTTAATGCAACTTGACATTTTTATACCCCACACCACCATAGGTGTTTGAGGTATTATAAGTTTATGCTAATGTTTCTAACGCACAGAAAAAATCATCCAACACCTACCTTGACTCAGACTTAGAATCACTTTTTGGGTCAATCTAACGATGTCCGTCCTTCTGGCTGACTGAACGGCTGGCTGGCTGTCCATGCAAACCTTGTGCACAAAGTACAGGTCGCAATTTTGAAGATAATTTACTGAAATTTGGCACGTTCGACTTTCATGACACAAGGACGAAGCCTATTGAAATTATGATCGGTCCATTATTTCACCCAGCCCCCATACAAATGTCCTCCCGGAATAGGGGTTTAACGATCATAAATGCCTTAAATATAATAATATTGTAATGAATATGAATAATAGGTGCAAGGAAGTTTTGTATAAGTATCAATCTTTGTGCCAAATTTCATGAATATCCGTCCATAATTGACCATAGCTCCCATATAAAACCCTCTTCCGAAAATCACTTTAACTCGCAAAAATCACATACACGTGATAGAATCAGATTTATATTTGACACAATTAAGTTTTTTTTACCATAGCTCCCATATAATCCCAATTTCGGGAATTATCCTAAAGTGCATAAATTCATCTAAATGTACGTAATATTTCGTATTCGTATATTTTATTTCACACTTAGTAAAAGTATCGGTCCACAATTGACCACATGTCTAGTATAAGACCCATCTATGAATTTTGATGGACGTGCATAATGGTATGGGGTATTATATGGTCGGATTTGTCCGAATATATAATTCTTTCTCGTTTGGTGTGTTTTTGTTACTGAAAAATACATTTTGTAACTAATATATGAAAATTTTTATTTATTAACATTTGAAGATTCTCATTGTTGTTGCAAGTGAGAAATACATCAGCGAGTTAAAAAAAAAAAAATTATTAAAAAATTATATGCTCCTTGCTTTTTACATTATATTCTAAGTGGAGGTTTAAACAGATTTGTGATCAGGATATAAAACTTATTGAACCTTCATTAACTTGTATCTTGTGTACCTACGCAAAAGTCACATATGTGCATTTATTTTTGATATCAGGCTTAAAATGAAACTTTTTTAAATTTCTGATTTTTAACTACCATAACATAAACGATCACTGCTTGTCCAATAATATCATTTTAAAAAACATTTTGATTGTAATTGTTAAAAAACGAGAAATTCTATGCGTACTTTGTCGATTAAAATTTTTTAATGAAATGTTAAAAAATCGTTGTGATCGCTATTATTATTATTATATTATTATTATTATAGCTATTTGAAGAATTCTTCTAATAAAGTTTAGAAAATGCTTAATAACTTTTTGAGCTTTAAGGCGATTTTATACAGGGGTATCTTATTTTATTCTATACAAAATAGCATTTCAAACTTTCTAAACAAACATGTGTATTCTTTTAAAAAAATCAGAAAAATGTACATCAAAATTTCGCATCAAATGGAAATAAATTTTAAAATGGTAAATAATTCATTATTTGAGTATGTATACAATATGATAATATAGTTAAAAAGATAGGCCTTTCTGTTTCAAAATTGATTTAAAAATCTTACGTTGACTTAGAATTTATGAAGTTATGAGATCTGTAGTGCAGGAACTATTCAAAAAAGTTTTTTTTTTCGCAACACTCAGAAATTTATAAGGTGTTTCGAAAATTTTTAAAATTGTTTTGTGATGTCTTCAAATAGGTATACAACGTATTTACTTTATTTAACATTTCTTATGACTTTTTCCTACAGTCTGCTCTTCGAATGTCTAAATTCTGCTTATACATAATCATTATTTTATTACTATATATTTTTATCTCAGTATCTACCACGGAATTAAAGATTACATTATTAAATAAAGAATTTAATTTCACAGCTATAGGGTTTTCGAATAAACGCATGTCGTTGATAACATTTGGCCAAGCTGTCATGATGTTGTCTGCCAAATTTGTCATTTTGTTCCTAGATTTTTCGCCAGCGATTTGCAAGTGCGAGAACCACATTGATCTGCTCTTAGTAGAAAACCTTTCTGTGATTAATGTTTAATTACTTGGTTTCATTTTTCTAATCCATAATTTTGCCAAATAACGATATTATTGATAATATGTACACATAAACTAAAAATAATACTGTTACTGATAATGTAATAACATTAAATTTAATTCATTAGAGATTTCAAATAAGATCTAATCTTAAATTTTCTTTTTTTCCTAACAATAAACAACAATGTGAAATTCTAATTATTATATTATCTGCATTATACTAAAGCAGTTATAATCTCTGACACATGTGAAATCATTGTTCATTGTAATTCTTGTTACTGTATTGAATTGAATGCAATGTAGGCTTTTCAGAGATTTAAAACGATACATTAGAAGATTAATATATATATATATATATATATATATATATATATATATATATATACATAAATGTACATTAGGGTAGCCTTAAAATAAAAACTATCATTATTTCCAGCTTAATTAAAAATCTACTTCCCTTTAAGATATTGTTTCTCAAAATTTTCATCCTACAATTATCCTTTCGTGAGCTAGAATTAAATTAAAAACTTTTCTTTGTTTTGTTTTTTTTTATTTTTTTTATTTCTGTCAAGGGAAAATTATGAAAATTTTGTAAAAGTAGAAGAAAAACATTTCAGTACAACTGATGAAGAATTGTGTTTGGATCCATTTCCTTTAAAACAAAATTGTACTTTACTTTAAATATGGGATTTTATGATTGAAGTAATATTCCCTATTCCGGGACCTTCTATTGTAATGAAAGAATTCCAAATCTGACCTGAAAATTTTAAAAACACTTCCGCATATCAAGTATGTCATCAGTATCTTTTTATGACACTCTTTCTCATGATTATTCGACTTAATCCAGACTAAAGAAGCAAACCAAAAACATATCTTGTCGCATTTTGAGTAAACTTGTCATACGACAAATTTTTTATAAATATTTATTGTTTTTCGTTCGATATTATTCAGGAGAGTTTTATCGATTATTCAGTATACAAAACTTAGAACTTGAAACATGAGAAAAGTCAGCAATAACGTATGTTTTCTACGCTAATACAGAATGTTGAAAATATTTTTAGTTTTTTATTCTTTATTTAAAGTTTTAAAGTTTTTTTTAGCTTTAATCCATACAGGTATAGCCAGAGTTACCAGTTTGGTGGCATTAATCGCCAATTTCCACTTTTTCAACCAACTATCCACTTTTTTGGCCCCTTTTTTAAATTAGAACTAAATGGCGACTTTTTAAGTCTATGTGCGAAATAATGAGAAACTAAGTTGTTTGAAATATCTCGGCCCATTATATATTATTTCCAACGAAAAAAATTATTATTATTTTTTTTGAGATTGTTTTACTTTGAGATAATGTAAAAAAAGTCCCCAAAGAATTTATAAATTAACTGAAACTGTTAGTAATTTAAGCAAATGATAAATTTTATGAACAAATACCGATTTTTTTTTTTTTTTGGACTGAATTGGACATATTTGATGAATACTTGTAACCTTATTAATATTTTTACTTTGGCACTTAGCCAAAGCCTCGGCGAAACGTCTTTTTTCTAAATTATTAACAATGAAAAATAAATTGCCTAACAGGCTTAAGATCAACACTTGCGTATCCATGCTTTCATTTCAAATTTTGTTAGAGAGAATTTTATTTTAACTATTTTTATGAAAAAATCTTTACTTTTTCAATAATAAAAATTGTTACAAAAAATTTTCTGTTATTAGTAAAACTGACTTTAGTACTTTTCTTAAAATACAATATTTTTAGTTTTGTGTTTTTCAAATAAATATATTTTGAAGCAGTTGGCCCCTTAAAAAAAATCTCCTTTTTGGCGACTTTATTTTTTAAATCCCCTTTTTAACACTTTTCAAAAATTCTCAATGGTAAGGATGGGCATATCTTTAACATGTGTCATATTTGATTTTGAATAAATGAACATGATATGCATAGCTTTCGTTCTTGTGACTTTTTTTTCCAAACGAAGTTTCATTTAAATATTTAGGTCCTTGTTAAGATTTTTTATTACTCTGAAATGTAATACTTTTTTCAAAATTTACTCAGTCAACATTTTCTTGTATATTCAAAAAAAGTTAAAAAATCAAATTTTCTTTTGTACATTTTTTTTTTGGCTGACCTTAAAAAAAAAGAACTTGATTTTTATTAAAACTGACGTATCTCTGCAATCAAGCAAGAAATTAACGGCAGTAAGAGTTATCACGAAAATTGTGTTATGTTTTATTCGAACGCACACTTTGTGTAGTTTAAAATTTTAGATATGTCGTTAAAAGCGACTCCCAAAAACCTTTCTTACAAAACTAAATTTTCATATTGTTGCTTTAGCAGAAATATAAAATGCAAAAAAAAGAGTGTTTACATTTTTATTCTTCATCTAATTCGCGAAAAGATAATACCAGACGACAATTTTGTGAAAGAATATCTTAAAATTAAGTACATTTTTAGTTGTGTGGGGAAAATTTATTTTCTTCCACTTTGGGACTGCCGTAATATACACTTATAGTATAAAACTATAACATTTGTTTTACCAAGTATATTATATATATATATATATATATATATATATATTATAATAACCATGATTATCTTCCTTGCAAAATAATAGCACAGATGTTAGTTATTTTAATATTTAATATTGTACTTAATTTATGTTACACAGCTTTAAGAGTAGTGCAATTATTTCGTTCTTTACTTTTAATATTGTTAAAATGTTCACACATTTGCAAAGATTGGTAAATCATTAGTTAAGGTTGCAAAACTTAAAACCAATATAAAACCTCAATTTGCATTTTGATTCACAATGTATAAGTATGAGTAAATTACAATCAGTTTTCCTTGTGCAACCACAAGCCATTTATGGTTGGCAGCACCAGAAATTCAATTTAAAGTGCATAAATAATAATGAAGATAATAAGAAATAGTATTTCAAAAAATAATGGTAGATGAAATTAAAATAAATTAATTAGTTGTGAGGGAGAATTTAACAACAACAAATGAATTACACAATTCTAAATAACACAGAAAATATATAATTTAATTTTGAGGTTACAGAAAGTTTTAAGAAATATATAAACTTTGCCAAAAACAAGGTTGAACATGAACGATTTAACATGAAATTAGCGTTACCGTTGAGAGTTTTTAAAAAAGTCCCAGAAATTAAATTTCAGAAAAAAGTCACCAAAAAAGGAGATTTTTTGAAAAAAGGGCATAACTGCTTCCATACCTAAAAAACTCCTTAAAATTGTTTAAGAAAACCCACCAAACGCAATTTTATTGTTAACAAAACTTATTCACAATAACTTTTATTATGGCAAAAATAAAGATTTATTCATAAAACTACTTAACATAAAATTTCCTTTTATCAGTTAAACTTGTGTACTTTTGCACGAAGGCTTCACTAAGACTCCAGTCTTACAAATCCCTGTCTAAGAAATTTAGGACTGAAAGCATAGATTCACAATTATTGACCTTAAGCATATTATTTTTCATTAGTGATAATTGAGAAAAAAGACATTCTGCCTAGGCACTGCTAAAAGGCAAAGTAAAAATATAAATTAGGATATAAGTCTCCAATTAAATCTATATTTGAATTTTCCCCATTCAGTTCTAAAAATATTCGGCATTTTGTGTTTTAAATAGTTATTCATAGATTTCATCATTAGCTTTAGTTTTTAGGAGTTACACCTCATTTATAAATTTTTCGAAACCTATTTGCATCTGCATATTATGAAACAATCTCAATATAATTAAGTTCTTCATTGAAATTAATATATAATGAGCCGAGATATTTGAATCAACTCAGTTTTTTATCATTTGACACATAGTCTTAAAAAGTCGCCATTTAGTATCATTTTAAAAAAAGCGCCAAAATGTGGCGAGGAGGTTGAAAAAAGGGTAACACTGAATGAAATATATAACTAATGTCTAATTACTTAGCGCTCGTATTCGTGATATTTATGTTTAATTTTGAATATGAAAGCAGATAAACGATTGAATATAGACTTCCATCAAAAGTAGGAAATATAATTTCCGGAGAGAGCGACTTTTATATCAAGGATTTATATACAAAAATTCTCAAAACTATTTCCATTCTTTTCAGTACCCACACGTGTTATTTTAGAGTTTTAACAATTCAGGAGAGTATTGCTAAATACCAAATTTAATTATATTTTTTTCCTTTAATCGAAAGATGATAAATTTTATAAGAAATAATTCGTTAAACAGAAAGTGCTATCTGAACATTTTATAACATATATTGCTAATATAAATATCTACCGTAACCTTCCAAATAATGTGCTTAAAAATTTACAAAAAAAAAAAAAAAAAATACAATTTACAATTTAAAATGAGTAAAGGATGAGAAACAAAAAGAAACACAAAACAATTTTTTTGATTTTTTTACACTTGTGTTTTTGTAGGCAGCCCTTCTGAATATAAGTTTTCAAAATATTGTAAAAATTTCTGCAAGACAATTCAACATGTTGTCAAATACTATTGACAAATTTGTGACATATCTTTAATACATCGCTTCAATCAGTTAAACTTTTTCACTTATTAGACTCTAGTGCTGGCATATATATTGAAATTATTTTATTAAATATATTTAAAATAAATCTGTCATTAGAAAGTACTATCAAATTCGTTAAAAAAGAAATTCCTTAGAATCATTCCATATAAATCACTTGTACCTAAATACACACTTATGAAATTGTCGTTAAAATACTGATTTCAGCTAGGTTTTTTTTGTCAAACTTTATTAAAAAAATTATTGAAATATATTAGTTTTGTTAAAATTCAAGTAGTTTTCATAAATGTTAGTGCTTTTAAAATTCCCGGGAAAGCGGGAAACAAAAAATAGCAAATTTTCTGGCAATCCCGGTATTACAACATCGAGTTATGTTGCGGGTAAAGGCTTTTGGAGCTGTGCTGGTGCAAATTGTACCATCTGTTTCAGTATACGTATTCATTGAAACTTCAAGTGCATATACATTCATATCTTTATACGGATCAGTATCGTATGTGTGATTATATTCTAGTAACTGTATTTGTTATTCATATAAATATTATATATTTCTCACGCAATGTCCACCATATTCATGCATTAATAAACGTTACTGCTTATCATCCCTATCGGTATTGATAAGATCGTCTAGCATTCGACTTACATGTATGTATGTATACTTCTTTGTTTTCAACATTGAAACTTCTCAATTTTCAGGGAGCTTGCCATAATAGTTTTAAAATTTTTTCTTAAAGAATTAATAATTTGTGAATGACACGTCAAAAATTTTGACATAGCATAAAAATCTATAAATGAGGACCAAATAAAAGTAATATCCGCATAAAATGAAGCTAATATCAGGAACATTATTATATACTTATCATCAAAATGTTAATTATATTATTTAAATTTTATTTAACCTTTACAAAGAGCAATAAAGGACATATCTAATTTAGTTTCGAATGATAGAAAAACCAATATCAATAAGTATGACAAGATCTTAAAAAAACGATTTCATTTGAATGGGAAAAACTCAATAGTACTTATAAAGGAATAAAAATCCCTTTTAGATCTTTGTGCTTGTATTTTTATTATCATTCATATTATGTAAAAAGGGTTTATATTATTAGCAAATAATAGTAAAAATTTAAAAACCTCAAAATTTCTTTCAGATAAACATTATTATCAAATGCCAAGAGTTTATTTTTCTATAACAAAATACACTTGAAAACATTAATGTCAATTTCCTACAGGAATAGGCATTATTTGAATAGGTTAGGTAGGTAGGTAGGTAGGGAAGGGTCGATATACTGTCCAATTCGTCAAGGAATCGACTGCCTAACCATTTCTGCCTACTTAGTTGTAGACATGGACAGTGACATATGATATGTTCCACCGTCTCAGCTACCTCATTGCCATTTATCCCGCAATGACCCGATACCCAGCAGAGTCTGATATGGTAATCTCTCATCAATCTCCTAAGAGCTTTCTCACAGTCGCTAACTAGCCTAGACTTGACAAAGTGTCCTTTCAAGGCTTTCAGCGCTGCCTGGCTATCCACATACAGAGTTACCTCTGTATTTACTTCCATGTTCCCTGCAATCAATTCTGTGGCCCTAAGAATACCTAGAATTTCCGCCTGGAACACGCTACAACTATCCGGTAGTCTATACGTCTTCCTGATGTTTCCCTCAACTAGATACACGCCTGCACCAGTGCCTGTATCCATTTTGGAACCATCAGTGAATACCGATACACCACCGAATAGTTTCTCCCTATCTGACCATTGGTTCCTACTCAGAATAATCAGTATAGGATTTTCCCCGAAATCGACCTCCGTGCACATATAGTCCGTGGATCTAGAGGGAACCAGGGCATGTCCACCGAGATTAACCTCGTTTAAAAGTTTGGAATGTCCTATTCTGATTGATCCTGTAAGTCCTAGTTCACTAAGTCTAAGCAGGCTCCTTGCAGCCATTCCCATCACGAACTCCTCAATGGGTAGGAGATGCAGAATGACGTCAAGTGCCGCCTGAGGTGTGCTTCTTACGGTACCTGTTATGCCAATCGAAGCACATCTTTGGGCTTTAGACAGAAGATTCCTAGGACTTCCTATTTTCGTTGCCTCCCACCATACAAGACATCCATACGTCAGAATTGGCCTCACCACCGAGGTGTAAATCCAATTTACTACCATCGGTTTGAGTCCCCAACTCATACCTATGGAGTTCCTGCATGTGTAGTAGGCGTTGAGACCTCTCTTAAGCCTCTCCTGAGTGTTCCCCTTCCAAGATAATTTACTATCAAGGAACACACCAAGATATTTTGCCTCCTTTGCCAGTCTTAGTTCTGTCCCCCCTAGTACCGGTAGCCTAAACTGTTCAATCCTGTACCTTCTGGTGAAAAGAACTAGCTCTGTTTTCTCCGGGTTGACCCCTAAACCCTTACTAGTGGCCCATGAGGACAATTCGTTAAGTTCATACTGCATGACGTCGCTGATCGTGGAAAGAAATTTACCCGTGATCAGTATAACCACGTCATCAGAATAGGCAACGATTTTCCGTCCTCTTGCGTCAAATTGTCTTAGAATGACATTGACGGCTAAGAGCCATAGCAAGGGCGAGAGAACTCCTCTTTGCGGAGTTCCTCTAGTCACTATCTTCCTTATGCATGCATCTCCCAAGTTCGAATTAATTATTCGGCTATTCAGCATCAAAATAATACATTCGATTAGGAAGTTTTGAATGCATAATGATTCTAGTGATTTTCTAATAGCCTTAATCTTAATGTTATTGAAACCTCCTTCTATATCAAGGAATGCTGCCAAAGTATACTCCCTATACTGCAGGCCGCGTTCAATGTAACTCACCACATCATGTAGCGCCTGTTGAGAGCGCGCTTACCCTTTAGATAAGCGTCTTGAGCCCCACTGATGATATGGTTGTCAATTGTCGTCCTCAGATAAAGATCGATCAATCTCTCTAACGTCTTCAAAAGAAAAGACGATAGGCTGATCGGTCTAAAATCCTTAGGTTTCGAGGGGCCAGCCCTACCCACCTTAGGTATGAAAATTACCTTTACCTCTCTTCACCTCCTTGGAATATATCTCCTAATCAGACATAAACTAAAAAGCTCAGTGAGAAGTGTTAGTGCCGTGTCACTAATGTTCTGCAACATGACTGGAAAAACACCGTCTGGACCAGGTGACTTGTAAGGTTCGAAGGTATTAACCGCCCATGCTACCATGACTACTTCACTAAGTTCCCTATCAGATACACATTCTGAGAATCCCAAGATTCGTCCTGCCTGTGCATCTGCCTCTAAGTTCCTACAGCCCGGAAAATGAGTTTCCATAAGTATACTCACGCTGAATATATTCAGGAGCACTAGGATCCTTGGATAAGATTCGCCTGAATCTGGATAACTCATTAACAGAGTCGATGGACTCACAGTAGTTCCACCATGATTCCCTTTTTTTCCTCTTAATGTCTGCCTTATACCTATTAAAACTTTCCCTGTAGCTGCCCCAATCCTCACACTTGCGTGTCAGTTTTAACCTATTGAACAACTTCCTGACGATTGACCTTTGGTTCCTAAGTTTCTTGGTCCACCATTTAGGCTGTTCCCTCTTTCCCGGAAATATTACCGGACAAGTTAGTTCATAACTTTTCCTAACTTTCCCCTTGAAGTCCTCCACTAAACTCTCAACTCCCTCTGATGACAATTGCCATCCCGGAGCGGCATTTAGTTCCCTATCCATAATGGCCCTAAAGGAGTTCCAATCGGTTCTCCTGGAGTTTCTATATGGTTCTCTCTTCGGCCTCGCGAAATTTAAACTAAAGGATATCCTGTTATGATCCGAAAAGGAACATTCACTGTCTACCCTCCAGTTCATAACGTATTCGCCCCTAAAGTTCGTCAGTGTTATATCTATAACTGCCTCTCTATCTTTAGTTCTGAATGTGGGCACATTACCCAAGTTACAGATAAAAAGATTGTTATAAAATTGAAAACTGACTCACCTCTTTCGTTGATATCAGCGCTGCCCCACTGGCAGTGGTGTGCATTAGCATCGCAACAGAGTACCAAATATACGCCTCTTCTCTTTGCATACTCTGTTAGTTTGCACACCATATCAACCGGTGGGTTGGCCACATCGTAGGGCATATAAACGGAGGCGAGTGCGAGTTTCCTTCCGTTTCTATCCTCTCTTTTCACGACCGTTAGGTCTCCATTGCTAAAAGAATGAAAGTTTATAAAATTTAACTCATTCCTAGCTAGTATACACGTTCTTACCTTATCCTCAGTGGATGGTACAAAAAGTTTATATTCTTTGACACTTAATCCACATACTCTGGTGTTGTTGATCTAGGGCTCTTGGATTAAGGCCACATCCACTTTGGAGTCGATAAGGTTCATCGCTAGCTCAATAGAGGCTGCTTCACAGTGATGCAAATTAATTTGCACCACTTGCAGCCTTGTTGGTACTGTCAGATTTCGGATACCGGAACCTGATAGTGCCCAGACCGAAATTAGCGATTCCCCCCATAGACTCCAATTTTCTAAGGGACTCCTGGTCTGTAGCAAACCTGAAGTCCCTTCCGAGGTTCTCTTTACAAGTCAGAGAAGCTAACAACTTCCACTGACTAGTATCCAGATCCTCGTTCTGGTTGACCAGTACTGTCCACCGGTTTTATGGGTGGTGGAATCCACACTGTCATCACTGGTTCAGGGGCAACTCAGATGCGAGTATCACATCCAGTTTCGCCTCTGGACAAAGGCTGCCACACTTGGCAATCGTGGCCTTGAGAAAGCCAAGTGATTTCTCATTACCACAATTAACAGTTTTGATATCCTTTGACCAGTCCGCGCCTTTGAAGGACACTTCATCCGGCCTTCCTTTCATTAAGGCGATTTCGTCGATGAGCTTATCTTCAATCAACCTCCATAGATCCGTGCTAATCCTCCCATCTGGGTCATCACGGTCTATGACAGCCGCCTGAAGATATGCCGGCTTCATCGACTCCTTCGCCTTTTTCGAAGTAGAAGGCTTGTCGTCACTAGATCTAACTCTCTTAGTGACTACCTTTTGGGGGCCCTTAAGAGATCCAGACGGTGTGTGACTCGCCTTCTTGGCAGTAGGGACTGGTTGGTCATCCCCAGACCTAGCTCTCTTAACGACCTCCTTACGGTGATCCTTAAGAGAGTCAGATGGCTTATGACCAGCCCCACTTCTAGCATTCTTTATCATCTTCTTTTGAAGACCTTTAAGAGAGCTAGGAGTGTTGTTTGCCGCACCTTTCTTGCTGGTAGAGGGTTGGTCGTCTCCAGACCTTGCTCCTTTGGTGATTGATTCACCAGAGTTGCCGGATGGTTTACGATCAGCCCCCTTTTTGACAATGATAGCCAGCTTCCCAGTTTCAACCGATCGTTCCGAAGATGTGATCCGTTTATTTGGTCGGCTGCTATCATTGTCTTTATCCTTGGACTTCAGTGTGACGCCTGACACGTTTCCTATACTCTCCCGAGCATTTTCCGGAGCGGTGTCAAATATCGCATTCAGTCCCTCGGGATAAGACATTCCCAAGATAGCGGAGGTCGAGCCATAGATTTTTTCAAATCTAATCACACTCTTCCTATGCCTCTTGATAAGGTATTTATCCCTACCACTGACTGACGACAGATCCCTCTTGGCCATCTTATTAAGAAAGATCAAGGAGGATCTGACGCCATTCTTCGCTTTTTCTTGTTTTGTTCGGCTGTCGACGACGGCAGTTACACCTTGTTTCTCCGCATCTTGCCGAACTAATTTTGAAGCCACCTGTCCATCATCCCGTGCGGGTGACACCTCGGATGCTGGAGAACTCCGTTCCTGAGCGTGAACTGAAATCATTGTTATTTCATGTTCCTCATCAGAATCAAGAGTAAGATCCTCCAACTTCTCCGTAGTGCCCGTCCCCCCGAGAGAGTCTCCAGGTGAGCCCAAGAGGTCGTCCGTTTCGGCCAGTTCACTCAATAATTGTCCCTCCTGAACAATTATGTCCCCGTGAATCCTTAAAAGGTCAGAATCAGTGTCCGAAACTTCTACTGAAACTGCCCTATTCTTCCTCTCCACATAAAATATTCTTTATTACTAATCTTGGTCCCATGAAAATGCACGTACTAAGTGGACCATCTCGCGCAGTGACGGCGTGCGCGAACTAGGCTTTTAAAATTACAACCAACCCGTGCCATGGGCATTGGAGGTGAGCTGTTAGCGATTAGTTTCTTTAAGCACTAACTAACCATACAGTTCCTCGGCACTGCTACCTGTCACCTTGATCTTAAAAGTGCACTTAATTTATTTGGTCCGCGAGAACTTCTATGAGTTTCTAGGTTTAGATGTAATGCGTAGGACCCGACTATAGTCAGTACATGGAGATCTGTAACCAATGGTAAGTGATCTCCAGTTTATTGACTACATTCGGATCACAAACCTTACATCCGAACCCCCCTATCCGCCACCTGGGGACACGTCCGATGGGAGTAAATAAGTAAAGACTCCACACGGAATAGGTTAAATCCACGGATACTTAACAAAAGGCTAAAGAATAGGAAACCCAATTTAGAATTTGTATGCATGAGAATCAAATAAAACCGTTGTACTTTGTGAAGATAAGAAAACCAAATTCAGGTGCATCTTAAAAGTGCAATTTTATTTTAATGGGAAAAACTTAAAGGTACTTAAATACGTTTTTTCTTGTATTTTTGTTATTTAGGTAAAAAACCATTATATTATAAGAAAATAATATCAAAAATTTCAAAATCTAAATTTTTTTCAAGGTAAATATAATTATCAAATGCCACCCACGTATTTTATTATTATTATTTCTTTTTTCTATCGTAAAAAATACTTGAGAACCCTAAAGTTTAAAATATTTCATAAAAATATGTGGTATTTTGGATATAAGAATGCGTATGAATTTTTGGTTATAAACATAAACCAAATAAGGTAAGATAGACTGTTGATAGTCGCATTCAACTCCCTTCGATCCATCCTGTTTTTTTTACTCATCAGACGAAAATATGTAACTGTAAATTTCATGTTCATGCCTAAGCAACCCGTATAAGACCACGTTATTACGCTATATTCAGCTATGCCGACTCTTTTATATCCTTCACCACTTTATCAACAAATAAAAAAATATCATGCTTTAATATTTTCACATTTATACTTAAAAAATAATAATAGTAATGATTAATAATTTGTTCAATAAAAAAAGGTCAACAAAAGTAAACTATCATATGTTTTAAAAAATCTATTGTGTAAACGAACCTGTTCTTTGGATGTTAATTAAGCAAAATAACCAACAGGTTTGTCAAAAGGAAAACAGTTTTTTACCAAAAAGTCACGTAGCTATATAAAAATCTATTTTTAATAGCTTTCTGCGATGCGCTTCCTAGAATTTTTGTGTCAATGGATTGCGATACGATGAATTTTTGTTCACTGGTTGGGCCTTAACGCTTGGTTAAAAAAAACACAATAACAACTTATAAGTATACATATATTTATATATTTTTGTATGTATGTATAAACTGCCCGTCCAACCCTAATTTCGATATTAGCGAATGTTTGCTAAAAACGACGAATTTTCGAAACAAATATGTTCAAGAAAATATCAATAATTATATTAATTATGATATTTCCTAGCATCGAACTTTTCGCATTAATTTCTGGATAATGTACCTTCGCGCAATTTTCGAAAATTTCAAAAATATCGATATCGTAATATTTAGCTTTTCTAAATAAAATATCGAAAGTAAACATTTCGAGAAATTGTCTAATGTTCTAGATTTCTCGAGAAATTTTTATCTCAATAAAAGCAGCATATTATCTTGTTTTTGCATACAAAAGAATAAAGCAAAGAGAATGTAGTGTTATCCAGAAAAAATAAAAATAGTAGTACAAAGAAATTTTAGAAAAAATGCTAAATAATGTCGTTACTTGTCTAAATATATTTGCAGAATAACGAATCTATCTAAATACCTAATATATTTTCTTGAAGATGAATTCACAAAATTTTTGCACTAAAAGATTTAGATTTGAACAACAGAAAAATTAATAATTTTGGAGAAAAACATTGATGAGACTTTTCTGGGCGAAGTTTAAATTCGGAGAAAATTTTTCAGTTATTACTACGCTTATGTAAATGACTCTATTAAATTCAGTGTTTAAGTGTTATTTATTATTTGCACTTTTTTAACCTTTGATATATTGTATTGTTTGAAATAAAACGTATGTAACTTTGCAATTTAAAACAGTTTGTAATTTTAGATTGGAAACAAAATGGAAATGAAACCAAATTGAAAATATATCCTTTTCGAATTATTGCCATAATAATTTTCGCATGTCATTAGTAATATCAATGACTAATAATTCTCTACTTTTTAAGGCAATTTTAAGAATAAAAAAGACTAGAATCTAAAACGAAAATTTGGCGGCTAAGAGCAAAATAAAAAGGTAAAGAAGCTAGAAAACGAATTAATAACAATAATATTTATTCAATAATATTTTTACATTTCGCTATTGATATCGCTAAAGATTGATTATTTATACCACAAAAAAACCTTCTAGGTCGAAAGATTTTTTGCCACAAAGTGAGCTCTATTAACTCATTTTTGGATGAATATACAAAAAACAACACTGATTATCATTAACGCTATTGTCAACTAAACTGCTTGCTTATACAAAACACAACAACGCAAACAGTCGTTGCATTCAGAAAAAATTATGTCTAAAATTTTTCTAAATAAATCATTATTTGGATTTAAATTAAATTTAATAAAAAATAATATTTGGTTTTAATATTCTATTTTATTGCACAGAAAAAATTATGGCTGGAATTTTTTAAATAAATCATTATTTAACTAAATAAAATTTTATAAAAAACTTGTTTGATTTTAATATATTATTTTATTGCTTGTAAATTTATTCTAAACTAATAAAAAAAACAACAAATTTTTTTTTTTGACAATTAAAAATACAAATATAAATAAGATTATAAAAATGTTGACACAAAAAAATATAAAATTTGTCATTTGCAGGATTTCAGAGGTAAGTTACCTTAATTTTCTTATATATTTCATTACCAAATATGTATAGTGATTTATTTTTGTGTATCTTCTAGATGAATTAAAAGCATATGAAATATGCATGTATGTAGCAATATATCGCGTACATGATGGCGCCTATTGTACATTGCTGTATAATCCCCAAGTCGATTAAGCTATGTCCTTTCAATTATGTGCCTGAACATGTAGCTCCCTCTTTTGATATAATTATAACTGGACTTCTTGAAGATAATTTAATGTGTTTTAATTTTTGTATTTCAAATCATTTAAAAGTATTTTGCGGAAATGGTCTTCAGCGGAAGTAGTCCTTAACAAAATGTTACATGTTTGCAATCCTAAATTGCCCTGTTGTACGGTTTTGGCGGTACCAAAGCAGAGTTTGTTTGCGCATTTGTTATATCTTATCTATTTTGGTTTCATTGAAACTTAGATTTTTCAATCCGTTAAAAGATATATAAGTTGAATTCATATAGAAAATGCTTCAATTGATAACGATTGCGTTCTGTTTTAGATGGTTTTAGCCACTAATGAAATTTGGAAATAGTTTCATGTCTTCTTTTATTTAATATATATGTTTTTATTCATATATGTATATTTTATATACTAATATATATGAATACATAAACTGTTATGGCACCATTATTTTTCGCCAGTATAATTACATACTATACACTGTGTATTACCATTAAACTACATTTCATATAAAAAAGTCTCCACTAATTAGTTGTTATTCGCTTCTCTACACCAAATTTTCATACATGCCAATTTTCATATATCATAAAATGCAATACTAACATTCAAATCAAATTATTGTATATATTATAGAAAGTGTAAAAAAATATTAAATAAAAAATAAAATTTTTTTGAAAATTTTCAACAAAATTTTTACTATTTTCTTTTTTTTTTTTTTGATTTTAAAAACCATATTATTGAATTTCTTAAGAATTTTCAAATATTAAAATTTATAAATAGTAAAATTGTTAAAAAAAAAAAATTAAAATATTTATGAATTTGAATATTTGATTTTACTAATTTAGTGATAGCTCCGATTTCAGTAAAAAATATAATTGGTTTTATGAATTAAGTAATAGAATACGAAATTTATTTTTTTCTGTACATTTGGCCAATTTTTGGCCTCTTTTATAAAATAGAACCAAATGGCGACTTTTTAAGACTATGTGTTAAATGACGAGAAACTAAGTTCTTTGAAATATCACGACCCATCATATATTTAACGAAAAAACTAATTACTTTGAGATTGTTTAAAAATATGCTGAGCCCGAAAAATTTACAATTAAACTGAAGCTGTTAAAAACTAAAGCTAATGATAAAGTTTATAAACAACCATTTAAAATATAAAATACTGAGTCTTTTTGGACTGAGTTGGAAAAATGAAAACCTATATCGTAATTTTTATTTTTACTTTGGCTCTTAACAGTGCTTCGAAGGAAATTCTTTTCTTTTTTTTCACTTTTCACTAATGAAAAACAAGTTGTTAAACAGACTTAAGCTCAATCCATGAATCCATGCTTTCACTTCTAAATTTTTTAGACGTTGATTTGTAAGACTGAGTCCCAGCGAAGACCACATACAAAAGTACAGAAGTTTAATTAAGAAAACTAATTTTGTGCCAATTATTTTTATGAATAAATCTTTATTTTGGGAATAATAAAAATTATTATAAATAAATTATTTGTAATTAATAAAATTGTATTGGGTAGTTTTTTTAAATACTATATCTTTCATAATAAAAGATATTATATTAAAATATACAAATTTTAATTTTGTTGGCCCTTTTATTCCAAAAATCCCCTTTTCTGGAAACTTTTTAAAAATTCTCAATGTTAACGCTGATTGCAATGTTTAATATAAGTAGTTCTTTGTCCGTTGTTTGTGAACCAATTTCATTGATTAAAAAGATGAAATCCGTAGCTTAAACTGGGGCTGGACTTCTATTGGACCAGAAATGAACTAATTCTTCAGCAAAAAAGCTCAGAAAAAAATTTCCTAATCTTCTTTGCCAAAACGAAATCCCCCAAAAAATGTATATATATATATATATATATATTTATATATATATATATATATCTACTCATCCATATATATATACATATATATATATATCTACTCATGCATATATATATACATATACATATATATATGTATATATATATATATATATATATATATATATATATATATATATATATATATATATACGAGTATATATATAAAATATAAGTTTTTTTTTTCTCCGAAAAAAATCTGGAAATTGCAAATGTTGCAGGATTCAGTCCTGTTTTTAGCAAGAGCAGGGCAGTTTCCGATAAAATGTTCCTCACATTTCTTCTCTTACTTTTTAGAACAATTTTCTAATGTCATATAAGGGTAAGCGTAATCATTTTATAATTCTGGTTCGAACATGATCAAAAACGGGTTATATCTGCCTAAAGACCGAGCAGTTGAAATAAGACGGCAACTATTCGGACGGCCTCTTCATTATATTACAGAGAGCGATTTCTGGTGAAGTTCTTTTTCGAGATATTACAAAAAAATTAGTTCATGTTTGAATATCTGGTTATCTGGAATATATAGCAATCAAATTTACATTATATTCATGACCAAATATCCTTGTGGAACACCCTATGTTACAATAATCAATTGATAGACCAGATTTTGGTTTAAGAACTCTGAAGGGCGATAAAATCTCAAGAAAATTCACTCTTTATATCATAAAAATATCAACTGAATGTCTTCCATGAAAAACTTATGGCATCGTCTGTCAAGAAATTCAAATAATCTAAATTAACAGGGACATCATCTATATTTGCTAGAACCATCTAATGTCCGTTATTATTTGGAATTTTACATGCGCTTATAACATTCTAATTATTCTCTTTTACTACTAACCAGTGCATTAAATCAAAGACTTAGAAAGTAATGTAAAAGCGAACGAGAAATCATTAACTCCGAAGTACGGAGTACCTTGCAGTAGATTTTTCTAGTGCTCTTCAGCAGATTATCGCTTTGTGATTATATCAAAAACTATTTTGATTGAACACCATAATACCTGACAATTGTAATTCAATACCGTTTATATATGAGAGTGGGAGAGTTTGGATCTTTTATTTCCGTGAAAATACAACAGTGTAGGTCTTTTGGAACTAAAAATTAAACCACTCTGGATTTAAAAATTAAACCACTCTGGGTTTATGATTGAGTGTAACAAGGGAAGTTCTTAGACTGTGGTAGGTGATACCCAGATATTTAAAAGATGTGGTTCAACATTTTTAAAACATTTTCATCAGTTTTTGCTATACATTATACTTTTTCTTAAATTTTTCAACAATTTAGACATGAAGTAGTAATATTTAATATTGCGTCTTTTTGCCTATGGATATAACAATCAAGCTGTGCAGTTGGTTCACCGTCTTAAGGTATTAAGTAAATACTGTCAGGCATTCTTTTGTTCTTCTAACTACCATCCAAGTCTAACAAATAACAACGAACCTTTATAGAAGGGAGCTAAAAAGTTGTTATGTAAAAAAATCCTTTTTTTTATGCTGTACTGATTCGTGTGCAATATTGAAGGCAATTCAGCTAAATTGAAAGAAACATAAAAATAACTATCTTCTGCCACGCGATTGCAGATCAAGTGGCAATTAACCAGTTTGTTTGAAAATTTACAAGTAAAAATGCATAGTTAGTCCATTCCGACCATATGATACCCTATACCATTGTGTATGTCTACTAAAATTTGGGGAGGCGTCTTATATTAGACCTGTTGGCAATTGTATACAAGTATCGTATTATTTGTAAAAAAAAAAAACACATGAATACAGAATACTACGTTGATATTAGATTAAAATGGCAGCCAACTCAGGGTAAGCATACTTGTGTCCTCCAAAAATTCAGCTAAAAGCAAATCCCGACAGCATCCAACCGGCTGTTATCCAGTTTTTATAGCCAATCTGTAGAATTGATGAATATCGTACCGAAATGATTGGTAGAAAAACATGTCTTATCTATGAGCATCCACCAACCTAGAATTTTAACTCTAAGGTCGCCGAATACCGGGTGGTTCCAGAGAAACTGTTTGAATGTCTCCTCTTTTTTTATTGTTACGGCTTCTGCGGTAATCATTGTAAATAAATTTTGGTCTGTGTGTATGTACACAAATGCGCCAGATTTTTTTGGTTTCGCAATCTAATGGCCGTCTCATTATCAGTAAAAATACCCTGATATTATGCGATTTTGAATCTTTTTAGCGGCTGTCATAATCGTCATTATTTCGGCTTTAATGACACTACAGTATTCCGGTAGCCTCTCGGACAGCTTCAGATCTAGGTGATCTGAATAGGTGCCATATCCTACTCCCCCTTTCGATTTAGAGCCCTCTGTATATATGTAATATCACTGATCCTCTAACTCGCTTGGTATCCTTATCATAAAAACAGATCTTTAAAATTGCTGCCAGTACTTTGTCGACAAGGTTCATGTGGACAGTAGAAAAAAGCCTTTGTCAAGCGACCCCTTAAATAATGCGTATTAATGACCTACCAGCGATTGAAAGCCACGGGTCTAGAACATTTTTTCCAAAAAAAGTTTTGAGTTTTACCTTCAAATGGATATCAAAAAGCTCGTAATTTTAAGCCATTTATGAAAAAATATTAAAAAATTTATACAAAAATAGTAGTTTTAGTGTGTCATGCGAAAAAAATCGATTTTTTCTTTTATGTGTAAAATATTAAAAATTTGCATTTTTGTAAGTATTGCCTATAATATATAAATATAGAAGTTTTGTTCACCAAAATGCACGAAAAACACTTCTAGCGAAACAAAAGCCCAATATAAAAATACATTTTTCCATAAAAGGTTTAAAAAAAATTATGATTTTTTTTGGAATTATTTTGTCAAAAAAAAAAAAATCGAAACTTTTTTGGACAAGTATACTATAATTGAGATTTTCAATCGCTGGCAGTGAACTGAAGAGGAATATAAACATTTTTTTAATATTTTTCCGCATTCAGCTTATAAATATGCATCGTTTGCCAACATCGAAATCTCAAGAAAGTATAGACGGATAAACAAACATCGTTAAATGGGGTTGCAAAAATTTTTTCTGTGCGTTGCAAACATCAGCACAAACGCATAGCACCCCAGCCACCTATGGTGGTGTAGGATACACAAATGATCGGAAAGCATAAACTATATCTAATTGTGAAAGCTACTAAAATAAATTAATGACTTTCTCAAAGGTTAAATACAAAAATTGCGTGGTGAAAAAATGAACATGAAGGTATGAAAAACTCTGAAAACATAGTGAAATTTTTGTTACATTGAACAAAAAATTTAAAAATCTAAAGGACACGTAGATTTACGTAGCAAGACATATTCTATTCAACTTTTCTTTTCAATTCAATGTGTTTTCGGTTATTTGCTGCCAGCTATAAGAAAACAAAAATGAGAAATAAAAAAGAAATAAGATGCTAACAACTTTTAACGTTGTATGATGTAAGGTTCATGGTTTCACTATATCAGTTAGTTTTCGCTTTTGGCTTTTACTACTTTCACTTCTTTATTTCAATTTACTCTTCATTACTGCCGGGAAAGAACACTAATTTATTTTGTCCAAAGGCATTTCTTTTTCTGACTTAATATTTTATTATCAGTTTTTTTCATTAATTTTTCCGTACGTAATCTAAATCAAGGTTTACCGTTTTGCGTAATTAGTTTAAACAAAAAATAAAGATAAAACTGCAGAAGTAAATAGAATCTGAATTTCGATTTATTAAAGATATTTAAATTGAATAAAATATGGCATACAATAAATATGGAATGGGACCTGTGGCAAATTAGTTATTGTTAAGTGTTATTTATATTTTTTTTTATTAATACTAACACTTACATATATGGGATTTATGCACTGGAAGGCCGTGTATGGGAGCTTAGTTAACTTCTGATCGATTCCCGTAAAAATTATCATCGCTTTCTCATTATGTAAAACTTGTTTGTGTCAAATATAAGATTATATTTTACACAAACAAATTTATTAAATACACGCATTTATATGGGATATATGTAGGTAAGAGTGATTTTTGGAAAAGTATATGGTACATTGGTTTATACTTATAGAGGACTTCATCAAAACATTTAGGGTATTTATTAGATTTAAACCCATATTAAGGGAGGAAATTTGTATGAAGGCTAGGTGAAATAATGGACCGGTAAAAATCAATTTTAGTAGCCCTGGTTCTTATGACAAACCAATTATTTGTGCCAAATTTATTGGAAAAATCTTTTAAATTGCATCCTTTGCGTACAAATTTACATGGTCAGCCAGACAGACATCGTTAAATCGGACGATTTTTTTGTGGGTTACAATGCTATCCACAAACGCATATTATTCCAAACCCCTATGATTGTGTGGGTATAAAAATGGGTTGAAACTTTCGACATTTTCTAGATTCGTATTGGACTTATATTCATAATTTATATCTTTTAGACTCAAACTAATAACAAGTTGAAAGAGAAGGCTTAGAAAGTTCATATGTTGAAAAAATAACTAGTCACCATGTTACCATCTAGTGCAAAGTTATGCATTGAAAAATTTAGATTAAAATTAATTGAAAGTAATGTTAGATTCCAAAATTTAAAAGACAAGCGAATTTCTACAGTTTAAGGTATATTATATTAAAATCGGAAACCCGAATAAAATCAACACAATCTTCCATATAATTAGTGTAAAAATTAATAAAATTTGTGCTTTTCGCGACTGATAACTTCAGCATTTATTGAAACTGTTTAAAATATTGAGAGCATATCTTAATAAATAACAACTACTAGTAGGATGGGCGTTTAAAATTTTTAAATAAAAAAATTTTATGCAATTTTCACACAATTTATAAAATCTTTTTCGAATTTTTAATAAAATTACCAATAATTGATGGAAGTCCTTTAGCAGAAAAATTATGGCAACACTTGTAAAGTGAAGGCCGCACAGTGATTCGTTCCTATATAAAAATCGGCAAAAATATTTTGGACTTAGGAAATTTGGCATACAGCTATATATTGGGAAAATTAAGAAGTTACCAAAGCTTAGATAAAAATCAGTGCAAGAATTTATGTATGTTCCATGTATTTTGAATCTAAAAATTGCAATATTTTCTAAAAAATTTTGGCAAAAATATAATATTTGATCAACGTTCCACATACATCATTGAGCTTATATCTTCTACAGGTTTTTGGATTGGGAGCAATGACACTTGTTTTAAATCTAACAAAATTAGTCTCATATTAAGATTATTTCGCATAGTACTAGCGTAAATATTCGTAAAAAATTTTGATAAAATTGGCATAGTAAATCAAAAGTTACAAAAATATAAAATTTTTTAAGCAGACTAATTTATTGGGACGTATACATGCTATAATTGATTAATATTACTCATACACTCAGTTTGCTATATTCAATACTAAGCACATAAAAATATTGAACTTTTTAAACATTCTGATGGGTTATCTTTTTTTTTTGTAATAAATTAATAAACTTCTAGAACAAAGAAATTTAAAAAGATAAATTAACACGTTTTTCTATTTTAATTGTCTCTATTCTATTTCAAACAATATAAATAAAGGGTGATTCAAGTAGAGATACTTTTTTCAATAGTTTTTTTTGACAGATTACGTGTGAGTCGTGTTATGTTGTCATGTTATTTTTGTTTAGTATTGTTTGGCATTTCATAATGGAAAGACTTACGCCTGAACAACGTTTACAAATCGTTCAACTTTATTACGTTCAACTTTATTATGAGGAATTTGTTTTGTGCACTTCACTCAACTTATGGTCAACATAATCGGCCTACTAAGCGTACTATTCGCAACACCACCACCCATTTTGAGATCCAGCGTTCATTACTGGATAATATTCGACCGAATAGACCACGTCCAGCACGCTGTGAAGAAAGAGTGTACACGAAGACCGTGGAGAATCGATTCGGCGTCGTTCGCAGCAACTCGGACTGACGTATGGAACGACTTATCGCATTCTACGTCGAGATCTGAAATTGAAAGCGTATAAAATACAGCTTGTGCAACAACTGAAGTGCTCGACCTTCCCAAGCGACATCGCTTCGCTCTATGGGCTCTTGAAAAGTTCCAAGAAGATCCAAAGTTTTCGAGGCAAATTTTGTGCAGCGATGAGGCCCATTTCTGGCTCAATAGGTATGTAAAGAAACAAAATGGGTATTTGAATACAAAACTAAAATTATTCCTTCTAAAGAACAAAGCGCTTTTATAAAATTGCGGCAAGTTTTTTTACTTTTTTTATTTTAATAAACCATAACTATACTTTAAATTTTTTTCAAAAATAAAGTTTTACTCTCTTTCATAAACCTGAGATTTGCCCATTTGTGTAAATAAGTGAAAAATACTAAGTAGCAAAAGATAATTTTCGCTGCTGTTATAAAAAACTTGCTGCTGATCTTTTTTGATTAGCTTTTGCTGAATTACAGTAATGAAAACATATTAAAAAAATAAAAAAAAATGTAACGCATTTTCCTCTTTATTACCTCAAAGTTTGTCTCTTTTGAAAATCTACATAGAATAACAAAAAATCGACTAAGTAGAATAACGTTTTTCTCAAGTCTAAAAAAACTGGCAGCTGTACTTTCTGAACTATCATTTACTAAATTCCAATAAGAAAAACAAACTTTATTTTTTTTTTAATTTTAAACATTTTGCTCTTTTTTACCTCAAAAAATCGTCTTAGTAAAATAACGTTTTCCTCGAATTTTGCAAAAAAAAAACTGGCAGCAGTTCTTTTTAGATTATCATTTATTAAATTCCAGTAATAAAAACAAGATAAAAAATTTAAAAAAAAAACTACAAATTCTCATTTTTTATTTTTTCCTTTTTTGGAAATCGCCATTGCAAAAACAAAACAAAAAATGGCAACTATTCTTTTCGATTATTATTTATTGGATTCCAGTAATAAAAACAAACGTAACAAAATCAACACATGTTGTTCTTTTTTAGAAATCAAAGTTTAATTCTCTTGGAATATTTGCATAGAATAACTTAATTTTTTAACAAAATATCGTTTTTGCAAAACGATATAAAACAAAAAAATCTTATTTGATTTTAATATACTAAATGCAAATAATGAAAAACAAAAATTAAGTTTGCCTCCTTTTGAAAATTTGCATAGAATAACATGAATTTCTAACAAAAGGTTCCCTTAGTGAAAGAGCGTTTTCTCTTAATTGAAAAAAATTGTTTTCTTTTTATTATCATTCATTGAGTTCCAATAATGAAACAAATTAAAAAAATCATTTAACATTTACCTCTTTTTCGAGGGTAATGTTTGCATCGAATTTCTAATAAAATATCGCTTTTTCAAAAGAGTGATTTTCTCGAGTATAAAGAAAGCTATCAGCTGTTTTGTTTTGATTCTCGTTTATTGTGTTCCTGTAATGAAGCCAAACTTTAAAACCTCTCAGCAAAAATAAATAAAAGTCATTTGTAAGGAAGTACTTTTTATTCACTTCCAAAGTTTCAGTAAGTGTACGGTGTCTTGTGCTTAAAAATTTATATAAACATCATTCAAAAATGTTATTCAAAAGCAATTCAGATTAATTTTTCTGATATAAAATGTTGAGAATATAATAGCACCGGTTACTTAATAATAACTGCTTTCATCAAATGCTAAATATTGTTATGCATATATATATTTTTTTTTTTAATTTTATTTTGTACATTCATATTTAGTTTGGAATATTTAGTAAATAATTTTAGGAAAAATATAGGTCTATAAAATAGAAGCGTTTTAAAATTTAAAAATAAATGAAACAACTGTACAAAAAATCTAAAGGATTTCGAAGAAATCAAAAAATAAAAAAGATATTCACAATATGAGAAATAATTTATACATAAGAAAAGGATCACCAAATTCCTAAATATTGCTGTTGCGGAAACTCATTAATGGTCTATTATTTTTAGTTTGTTTTAGTTTGTTTTAGAAATATTTATGCAAGGAGGCGCATCGCAAATATGGAAATTGTTAAAGAATAATATTAAATTTGTGCAAAATAAATTTAAAAATATTAAAAAAATATATATATAAATGAATATAAAATTTTTGGAATTAAGGTCACATGTGTAGTAGAAATTTGTATATTATGGTCTTATGGTCTATTTTACAATCACTGACAACAAAATTAAAAATGAATTTCGAAAGGATCGACCCCACCTAAAAATGAAGTGCATTTTGTAAAGGAATAATAGTGTATAAATTATGGTCGCTAATATTCAACAAGTTTCCTGAAATATGCTAGAAATTAACGAATGAAACAGCCAAGATTTCTAAAAAGGATAATATAAAGGTAATCAAATTTCCTTAAGAAAAGCCTAAAATTTTTATGATAATACATAGTTATTGTTGGTTTTTTATTCAAAATGTTAAAATATTCCATGAAGTAATATTTTGTTTTAAGAATTAACGTGTCATTTAAAGTGACAAGATACTGAAGCATATTCAAGGTATAATAAAAGAATAACAAGGCAGAGGATATGCCCGCAATAAGTGAAAGAAAACTACTTTTTATTATTTGTTCAGGTAATGTTCCATCATCATCAGCCTAGGTGCCACTGCATTCGGTGTTTTAACAAGATTTGCGATTTTGCAATATTCGTGATGAAAATTGACCGCGTTCTCGCAACACCCGATAAATCCGAAACAAATATAGTTAGATATACAAATTATTCGATTTTATAATAGTTAATAAAATAGATTCGTACCAAATTTTGCTGATTTATCTCAACGGGATTAGATAGTCATTGTTAGACGGGGATTTTGACGACTAGTGTCCGAGTGAAGACCTCATGAAAAAGTAAAGAAATTTAGTTAATACAAAGAGTACTTTATGTTCATTATTTTTATGGATTAATCTTTATGTTTATAATAATAAAAATTATTATAAATAAACTATTTCGTTATTTATAAAGTTGAATTTAGTAGATTTTTTTTGTTTTGTTTTTATTAAATAAACAAAATTTAAGGAAATTTTTTAGTTACTGAAGAAGGTGGCCCTTTCTTAAAAAGTCTCCTTTTTTCAATCCTCTTTTTGGGCACTTTTTTAAGAATTATATATGATAATGCTAAACGTACATGTTAATAGCTTTCAAAAAACTGATTTTCAATACACTCTGATATGCCTATGAAACGAATTACTATGGGCCGGTGAGAATTTTTTTATATATTTCGCAAAAAATATAATTGTGCATACTTATTACTAATTTATTTTATAATTCTATTTTCTTTTATCCGTTTAAAAAATTTTTAAGTTTTTAGTTAATTGTCTTTATAGTTATGAAACACTGCTAAGTAAAGTTCACATATAGTAAAATTCAATGTAGAAAAAAATTATTTTCTGAAATATTTTTATTTCAATTGATTTTAAACATTGCCATTTTCCATTACTCTGCGACTTTTGAGTCCCCAAAAATCCTCAAAAGTATGGCGTATTTATTGTTCTGCAACGGAGTGTTATGCAGTTAATTTACTTCGAAAGGTCGAAAGTTCAAAGATTTTTTAAAAAATAAACGCGGAAAGTTTCATGTCAAAATTCTATATATAAAATTTCATTTATTTTAAATATCAGCTCATTAAGGACATACTTTGAATATATCTTTGTAAATATTTGAAATTTTGCATATAAAAAATTTGCTTTTAATGGTATTTTTTTTCAGTTTGAAATTTTTCAATGGTAGGGAATTTTAAAAATACCATTTTTTTAAATATAATAGTTTTCATTTTATATATCCAACTTTGACTTTTGAACTTTGATTATAATAATAATAATAATAATAATAATAATAATAATAATTATTATTATTATTATTATTATAATTATAATTATAATTTTAATAATAAATAAAAATTTCACACACAAATACATTTTAATTCAAAAAAATACAATTTTTAAACATAAAAAATTTATGAGTAAATATAAATTTCGTTCATAATTTTTAATTTTACATTTTTACAAATTCTTTTTCTAACAAATCTCTATGTACTAAAAATACTAAAAAGGTTTTCTCTATTTGGAAATTTCATATGTCTTTTGTGTGTTAAATTATTAAAAAATTAAATAATTAATCAATTTGTTTGTGTTTTTTTGAGAATTAGGCAATAAGCAACAAAAAGTATATAGATATTATTTCTCATATAAAATATCCATTATGGAAGCCTTTGGTGCATTCTCTAGTTGCTAAAGGATTACAATATAATGTATACAATGTACAATGCACAATGCATATAAACTATTGATATCTTAATAGTTATGTAAAAAATGTCACATGTAGTAAAACTAATAAGAATGTCAAAAGACCTTAAGTTGTTAGAAAGACAAACAGTTACGTATCTATTTTTACTTCCAAAGTTAAGAGCCCCTCTTTTTGTAAATTCTGAATAATACCGAATAAATAGTTTATTTTCTTTTAGATCCAATAAATCTTAGGTAAACAAACTTAATACGGAAATATTCAACAAGTCCTAGAAGAATAAGTGTAAACATTACCTTTTTTTCTTGTACATTAACTCTCGTCAGTAGATACCATATATGTACATATGTACATAGTCCATATTTTATTTGTCCTTTACTTTCTTTACATTACTACCTGGTATATAGCACAAAACTGTATATAGAGTTGTTTTAATCAATACAGAGTCGAAATAACTTGAACGAGCACTAGCTATGCAGATAAATATTCTATGAAATTTTCCATTTGTTCTGCACTTTTAGTTGTGAAGTATGTTACTGAAATATCTGTTTATGGTGTTAAACCGGCGTAAAGAAGTAAATAAAAAATGCAAAAAAAAAGCATTCCCACACCATAAAAATAACGCTTTTACAGTATAAAATCTAGATTGATTTTTTGCATGAGTTATTTTTGATTTATTTCCCTAGAGGAAACCTATAATTTTGACATGAGGTTTCGATTGGCGGAAGTCAATAGACAGTTTTTAGCTACTATTTTAGAAGTCACACATATAATATAAATGAACTTTCTCACTTCTTGGTAATGGAGTTGATAAAATATAATTATAATAATTCTTTTTTATATTGTAAAATTAAATTAAAAAGTCTTAAATATAATTTTTACCATTTTGTGCACTTTTATACCACTTAAGCGATTTGTTCTTTTTTCAAAATTCATAAATTCTATAATACAATATTACAATTTTTTTCTTTTTGTTATAGCTGTTGAATGTGCTTAAAGGATTTATAATGCGGGTATCATATTTTTCATAAAAAGAATAGTTCAATTAAAAACTAGAATTTTTCGTAAAATAGAAAACATAAAAGTTTTTCATATAGCTAACAGCTTATAAAAAATGCATTATAAAGAAAAAATACGCGCAATTTTATTTAGATTTTTAAATCCATTGTTTATGCCAAATCAATTGAAATGAATCCGTTTTCATATTTGTTTATTTTTTTCTTTTTGGAAAATTTATTTTCAATTTACACTCACTTATAAATAAGATACAGATGCACTAATACTCCAACAGATATACATGAAAAGACGTATTTATATAGTATTCGCTTTCATAGTGGAAAATAAAAAAAAATAATAGTGGAAAATAAAAATATATACAACTTGGTATTTCTAAAGGAACATTGGAACGATATAGTATTTAATTTATATACATGTCTCCAAAAATATGTGTTATGCAATACTGAATAGATAGAAAACTGTCATATTTTGCAATGTTTCAATAGCAATTTTTAATGTATTATGTATACATCCAACTATATATCCAAAAAAAGAATTCTGATATTGCACACATATAAATAAAGTAAATATAAGCGTAAGAAAGTGTTATATATTTAAAAAACATCCCAGCAAAATCTTCAAAAAAATTTCAAAGGAAAGTTTTCCCAAAATGTTAGCAATAAAGTCGAAACCACATTATAGAGACCGCTATTTTCAAAAAATAAAATTTATTATCTAGTTATTAATATACGTTACGATGACACGAATGCAAAGTGGTTTCAAAACGGCTTATTTTTTAAATAATTCAGTAAATTATAAGCCGTTGGAGATATCTAAATAATTGCACAAGTTGAATTTAAGCAGTACATATTCCTAGTTTTTCAACTTAGCGGGCTTAATATTGCCCCCAATATTCTTCGAAATATTCACCAGATTTCTTATGAAATTCTAAATAATATTCCTGCAAGAATTATATTACTATATAAATCCCGTAAAAATTTATATTTATCTGAAGTTGAAACTTTAAAATTTTTTTTTTTTGGTTCTTTCCAAAAAGGTGACAATAATTATTCACATATAAAATTAATTTTTTGTTATGGGGTATATTATTTTGTTAATGGTTTGAAAAGAAATCTTAACCCAAATGCGTTTAAAGTAAATTTGGAGGACATGGAGGGAAAGAGTTCTCCATAATCCCAATCCAAACTTTGTCAATTTTGAATATTTTTTTTAGAGTCGCATCCAAAACATCCAAAAAGTATTTTCTCACAAACCCAGGAGAACAGGGTAATTATTTCAATCAAAAAAGTTATTTTATATATATATATATATATATCTAAAATAATCGTATGTTGATCCTAGCTTTACGATTGGAGAATTTTACAAACAAATATAAAAAATTTTTCGAAAATTAGTGGGGAGATCTTTGCCCCAAAATCCTCTGAATTTACTTTATAAGCATTTCCGTAAAGATTTCTTTTCAAAACATTAGGAAAATAGTTAGCACAGAACAAAAAATACATTTTATATATGAATAAATTTTGCCACCTTTTTGTCAAAAAGACCTAAAAGGTATTATATATTTTTAAAGTTCTAAATTCAGACTAATATAACCTTTTATCGAATTCATATAATTGTATGATTCTTGAAACAATGTTATTTAGAATTTTGTAGAAAAAATAGGAGCAATATTTAGCCCTAAAAAGTTAAAAAAAACCTTAAAAACGAGACGAAAAATGATATAAAAATTTATTTCGACCTGTATATCTCTTAAAATTTCTTTTCTATTATGTTATAAATAAGTTTTTGGCAATTAGCATCTGAGATGGCTAAGTTTCTGTCTCTCTAACCATCCGTTCTCCTCAAAGAAAAAAAAACTCGAAAACACCTCTATTCTCGCCATGTACAATTTTATTGAGATATCTCAAATGGTTTACAAGTTACCAGATTATATCAAAAAAAAAAAAAAAACTTTTTATAACCATTATGGAATGTTGTAGTACACCTTGTAATCAGAGTTGCCAGGAATTGGACTTTAAAAAGGTCAGAAAAGTCCAAATGCCCTAAAAACTAAGGTCAAAAAAGCTTATATATTTTTTTATTTAAAAACTTATTTTATTTTTTATTTTTTTGCTTTCATTAGTTTTAAATATTTTTTTAAAATATTGTAATTAGTTTAAGTAAAACACAGAACAGGTGCCAACTAAATTCTTATACACATTTTCGTTGTATTTCATGTGAAAAATTACCTAATACTTTGAAGTGATTTCTCATCTTTTTTAAATTATATTTCTTTTTTCGCCCTTATAATTTTTTAAATTATATTTTTGAATAGCTTCTATGGATAATAAACTTTATTAAAAATAATTATAATAATTGATTAAGTAAGTCAATAAAATAAGCATTTTAGAATGAAGCACCATACGTGAAAGTTTTTGTTCAGTATAAGTAATATCGATTTTATTTGCGAATTATTACACCAAAATGCTTTAATTGATGATCCTGCAAAAATAAAATTAGTAAAAGCAAATAACAAATTATTTTCTTCTTTGTGGAAATACTAAAATTTTAGCTTTTTTAAGACAATTTTAGAAAAAAGTCTGAATTTTGAATCTGAAAGCAAAATAAAAAGCCAAGATTTAGCCTCAGAAATTTTAAACTGGCAACACTGCTTATAATTAAGTCATTTATTGAAATATCAAGTAAGCTATTTTAAGAATTATTTTTATTTATACATACAGTGCTCATACGTACCATATTCCCATATGAAAAGCCGCAGAACAAAACGTATTTTTTTCATTTTTTGGGAAATTGCGTCTTTGCTATTTTTGTATTATTGGTTTGAAATCCTACAGAAAAAATCTTTTGTTATGGTAATTTTTCTTTTTTTCCATAAGAAAATTGACATAGAAAATCGATGTATAAAAACGTTCCTTTTTATTTTATTTATTTATTTGTAATTATTTTTTTACGTGGGGTATTATGGCGTGTGGGGTAATGAGGAAAATTTTACTTCTTCGCGTATTTTTAATTTTTATTTCTTGAGAGTGTTTGTCATTATTGCAGTTTATTTTAAGTACTGATGTTTATTAGGAAGAGATCCAAACCAAAAGCATATTTAAATCAGTGAATACAAAATTGAATACTATATTTTATACATATTTCAACTCTAGTAGGTTTTGTGCCAAAAACAAAATGAAATCTGAATATTATAGTAAAAATATATTTTATTTGTATGCGACGAATAATTTAACAATTTTTTCAATAATATTTTTTTTTATTTTGCTGAAAATATATTAAATAATTGGTTTAATCACCAATGACTTGAACATATTTAAGATAATTTAATAAAACAGATAAAAATGTGATGCCTTAGTTAAAACAATAGAAAGTAGGCAAATTGAAATAACTCAATAATATCTAAAATTCCATCTCGTTTTGTATATCACCTAGTACAGTCCATGGACAACAAACTCTTAGACTTGATATTCCCTTGATATACTGGAATTGTCAGGTAGCAGCAGAATAGGAATTGTGTTACTAGGTATCGGCATATAACCTATCAAAATGGGAAATTTCTTTCATCTGCTAAGAGAAATTTAAATTTTTATTTTTATCAAAAAGTGTTAAAATATTATTAAAGGTGTGGACAAGGACAAGGTCTTTTAATTTTTATACTGAATATTTTAATTTTGGTAGTAGAAATTTGCACATTTCATTCACCCTACATCTGCTCTTGAATTTGATTGATTGCAACTCATTTTTGATTTAATTCATTTGAATTGCAATTCACTGTTCTAACTCATTTGAATAAATTTAAAATCAATTTAATTAAAACGAATTGGAAATGAATTCCAATTCACTTTAACAAATTTATTTGAATTGGAAACGAATTGCAATTCATTTTACAAACTCATTTGAATTGGAAACGAATTGAAATTCATTTCTGCCTAATTCGTTTGAATTGATTCAAATTTCATTCACATAGTTTTTATTGTGAAATTAATTAATTCAAAATTCGTAATGAATTAAAATAAAAAAAATGATTCATTTACAGCTCTGTCACTTACTTGAATATCGATATTTAAATAGCCTACATATAAAAAGTATTTAAGAAACACTAGACATCTTTAAATTTGCCATTTTTAATATTTTTCACTTTTCATATACCATTATACTTAAAAATATTTGAAATAGAAAAACACAAAAAATAATACCAACTGATAAAATAATCTTATTGATTTCGTGGATAATGTGGATCCTATATAACAGTTCCTTTGCAGGATTTAAAATATTATTGTTTGATATTTTATTGAAATAAGATTAAAGTATGCTCCTCTTTACTTTTAATTAATCGTATATACTAAAAACCAATACTTTAAAAAAATCAAAATCTTTTTCTATATTTGAAACTAATTTCAAAGGACACTCATTTAGTTAAGGATATATGAACAAAACTTAAATCCAAGTTATATTTTTTCTGAACTTATGTATATTTAAATAACTAAAATGAAACTTAAATTATTGGTATTTAGATCATATTTTGCTTTGTTACCCCTAACGAATGATTTTTCAGCTTGAAATTTTATTAAATATTTTGTTAAGAATTTTAAAAATATCGTTTTTATTTTATTTCATTTTCTTTTTTTTTTTTTTTTTTTTTTGAGATAACATATCGATTTCCAAACCTCAGCCTTTGAGTTTTCGAATTAAAAAATCTTTAACACGTATAATTCAGTTATGAGCAATTAAGAAGGTTAACGTGTGAATATTGTAATTTTTTCTCATGGAAAATGAGATAAACCACTGATGTTAACACTTAGGAAAACAATTTATGACATAAAATATTCTACCGAAAAAAATAATAATAATATTGATATGATATGAAAGGGTAGTTCATATCATGATATAAGTAAACAAGATATTTAAAATTCTCTCTCATGTAAAAAAAATAAGTATTTGCGGACCTTCTGAAGTTTGATTTTTGGTAAACAATTAACAAAATCGTTGCCAGATATAGAAAAGGGGAAAATACATTTTGGAAATTATTGCAAATAATGTGTAATTTGAACTTAGAGCACATAACAATATTATATGTCTCAATCGAGAATTAAACAAAAGAAATGCCTTAAATACTTGGATTCGACTGCCTCGAGTTCTCTTGGACACTTTCGCGTACAACGGCGATGTTCTTGAATGATCTAAATTTCATTTAATGTAAGGGTATGGTCAGATAGCTTAACTTGTAATTGATCTCGCAAAGTTCAAAAGCCCGCCTAGTCGGACATAACATTTGTTATATGCTTATACTAACGAAAACATAATACAGCTTAGATTTGTTTGCAACCCAATAATATAACGTGCCAAGGTGATATTGCATCAGAAATTTTACCATAAACTGAAAACATCGACCTTTCGCTCAAAATGTTTATAAGGCTTTGTAAATATTTTTGTATATTTTTATGATCCAGGAAGAAATTTAACTGACTTTCTCTTGATGGCGATTTACAAATTAGTCGAAGTCAAAATATCCTAATTTTATTTGCTTAATTTTGCTGTAATTTCCTTTGTAAATTATTTAAATTTTTAAATTATTTTAAAAATTTTTCCTTTTACCTTTTTAATTTTTATTTACAAACAAAACGTTGGATTATATGCAGAAGTATTGTACCATGAAATGTCGTGATCCCTATAAACTTCAGAAAGTTAAAAAGAAAAGAGAAAGTGAAACTCCCTTCATTTTGTATCATGGTTCATGTGAAGTATTTTTAAACCCTATAACGATAGGTGCTTGGGGAATTATATGTTTTGTGCTGATGTTTGTAATGCACAAAAATATTGGCCGTAGACCTACGTTTAAGTATACCAATCGACTCAGAATCACTTTCTGACTCGATTTAACAATGTCAGTCTAGCTGGTTATTCATGTAATCCTTGTAAATAAAGTATAGGTCGCCAATCGGAAGAAATCTTAATCAAATTTGTAATTATTTATAATTATTTTGACTTAGCGACAAAACTAGATATGATTGGTCCATTATTTCACCTAGCCCGTATACAAATGTACTCCCGGCTTATGGGTTTTACGATCATAAATGCCTTAAAAATAGTAATATTTTAATGAAATTCGGTACAAAGAAGTTTTGTTTAATTATCAAAATTTATATCAAATTTCAGAAAAAGCGATCCATAACTGACCATAATTTCCATATAAACCATGAATGCAGGGTTAACGTTTGGTGAATTTAGTCACCAATGGCCGATTTTTCAATCACCTGACCATTTTTTTGGCCCCCTTTTGAAAATGGAACTAAATGGATACATTCTAAGACTAAGTGCTAAGTGAGGAAAAGCTAAGTTCTATGAAATATCTGAGATTGTTTCACAATATGGTGATATCAAAATAGACCCTGAAGAATGTATAAATAAACTGAAACTATAAAAAGTTCTTAAGCAACCATTTGAAACATCAAATTCCGAATCCTTTTTGTCTGGATTGGGAAAACTAAATAATATATTTGATGTCTCGGCGGAACATCTTTTTTCTAAATTATCATAAATGAAAAATAAATTGTCCAACAAACCCAAGGTCAACACTTGCGAATCCATGCTTTCAGTTTTAAATTTGTTAGATGGGGATTTTTTAAGATTGAGTCCAGTTGAAGACGTCGTACAAAAGTACAGAAGCTTAATTAATGAAAAGTGAATTTTATGTTAACTATTTTTATGAATAAGTCTTTATTTTTGCAATAGTAAAAATTAATATAAATAAATTATTTTGTCAGTAGTAAAATTGAATTTAGTTTTTTTTTAATACAATATTTTTTGGCTTTTATCAAATATAAAACTTTAAAGAGTGAAATAAAATAAAATAAAATAAAATAATAATAATAATAACAATAATAATAAAATAAAAAAAAACAAAAATAAAAATATAATAAAAAAAATTAAATCACACTTAAGACAAAAAAAGTCATATAACACTTAATTTTATTTAGGATATAAAATTTAGGATATAAAACCCCATTTCAGAAAAGGAATAAAATCTTCATTTTTTTTTTATTAATTTGTGTTTTATTTCATGACGAAAAAATTTATAAAAAATATGGAAATGAAACCCAATGAAATAGTTCAAAAAAGGGCTCAAATATTTAAAATTCGTTAAGATAGATGTTAAAAAAATGTTTCGTTTTGTAAGCTATAAACTTTGCAACTAAGACTTTCATCCTTGCTTCAATTTGTCTTACATGGTATCTTTGATTTATGTTTCTACATGTCAAAAAAGTGAGTTAAATTTTCATCTAATATTTTGTTGTATTGCATAATAATAATAAACATTATAATATTATCAAGTTATGTATATAAAATTATTACAAGGTAATAATTTAAAAATGTTGTAAGCATTAAACAAAATTATTATAAGTATATATTTATATATATATATATATATATATATATATATATATATATATATATATATATATATATATATTTCCTTATTCAAATCGTATTTAAAATTTAGCCACCTTCAGTTTAGATATTAATTAAATAACGCACGGTGAATAAATCTAAATATGCAAAATATGGTCACACCTATTGGATTGACATTTGAGAGTAATTCAAAATCATTGAAATTATAATTTATTTATGTTATGCTAAATAAAAAATTTAAAAATTGAGTGTTTGAGAATTTTATTTAAATATGGGTGGCAATAAAAGAAAAAAAAATTAAGACTTAAATATTTATATCCCACGATGTCAGGAGGCGCCATCTGACCATAGTATATTTACGTAGAAAACTTAATAAGAAGAAATTTGAATTTTGCTTATGAGTGTGTGTGTGTTTGTATGTGGACTATTTTATGCACGAATATTTATTATTTTTATTCGTAATACAATCCACATAATGAGTAAATATAAATGTTATTAATATTTATGTGAGCATTTTGAGTGTTAGTGTATTTTAATATGTTAGAATTTGTGTAAATGGAAAATGTATGTGAGCAAGTGATTAAGTGTAATTTACATTTTCTTTTTTTTTGTAACTAAATAATTTAAGTACAGAGAAATATAATATAGGTGACCAAATGAAATTTACAAAAAATTGATATGCAAAAAAAAACAAGAAATAAATGTACAAAAAAATTAGAATACAACAACGAAAACTATGATATTTCAAATATTAAAGGTTAAAATTGAACCTTTTTTATAGGTTCAATTAATCAAAATTTGTTTAAATAATTGTTTAGTATTGAGGTTATTTCACAAGTAGTAAGACAAAAAAATATGTATCTGGTCACTTAAGGAAGAATTCGAGAAATTATGTTGTGTATTTTGTTTTAAATTAATTAAAATCGAAACCGTGACCACTGTAAGCATCGATCATATTGTAACTTTATTGTAAAATGTTAGAATTGTAGAGGGAATTGAACGGCTTTAATGTAGCACAAACGATAACGTTTCTTGAATGGTATGAAGATGAGCACTTAGCTGAGTTTCTGGCCACTGGCCACTATCCACTGATGTAAAACATACATAATTGTATCCAATGTCCAAGAAATATAAATTAAGCACCAAAGATGTAAACAATTTCATCAACCTGTTTAGCAACTTAAATCTTCGCAACTACATGTAACAAAGAAAAACAACATATATAACATCAATACCTATAAAAAATATCATCTTCCTTACCAACAACGATTTCGCTATCAATTCCCAAGCACAAAAATTTTATAATTCAAATTATACAATAACACAAATTTGATTCATATGTCTGTCTTGCACAAAAATAATTTTCTTATGAAGAAAATTTTTCAATTTTTTGACATTTCATAACAATTTAAAATCAATGATGACTCAATAAAATTTTTAGAATAATTTCAAAATTATAAATTTCTACAGCCAGATAAAAAATGTTAGTAAAATTAAAAAAAATAGTCACATCACAACATTTGTCTCAGTTAAAAAATTTTTAATTATTATAACTATTTATTAGAAGCATACGAAAGCTACACCTGAACTGTATTAGTTTACTTTTTAATTTTTTAATATAATTGTACATATTCTGAAAACTAAAACCAGATATTTTAGATTTCTGTGGTGACTACTAATAATTTCATTTAATTTTTAATGCAACTTGTAAATTGTTATAGAAGTAATAAAGCATGTTAATTACTAAAAATTATGCTGGTCGCCCTTACACGTTTTAGTTGAAGACCAAATTTTTAAAGAACTTAAAAATATCTAAACAAGTGTTTCGTACAAAAATGAATTAAATTCCAAATTCCTATTAAATGAAATAAAGCCCAATAATACTGTTTACAAAATAAAGCCCAATTTTTGTCCCATCATGTATTTTCTTAATTTGGGAGTTTTTCATAATTAAAAAATTCCCAATTTAAATACAAATTGAACCCAATAAATTGAAACAAAACAAAATTTGGAAATCCACAATTGACCGTAGGTCTAATATAAAACACCTCCTTGAATTTTTGGTGTATATACACAATGTTTTAGGGTATTCTATGATCGAGCTTAACCGACTATATCTTTCTTACTTGATTCTTTTACATTATCATCCTTTACATTTAAATTGTGGTAGTTATTACTTTATTTCCCAAGAGCTAAATGACTTGCTTTTCTCTTAAACTTAAATATACACTATTAGCTTAAAGTATAAAAAAAGAACAACTGGGAATATTTAGAGAGTGAAGTATATAATAAACTATCCATACTATTTAAATCAGAAAATTTGTTAACGCTTAATTTTCGAACTCTTTTCCATTTCATAGAACAGATCTTTTTTTCTATAAGCAAGAATAAAAGCAAAAAAAATAGTGTTTTCTTTTTCAATTTTAAATTTGTAAGAAAAATGTAGAAAGAATATTTTGACAAACAATTTTTACGGCTTGTCTAACGATGTCGAATGAAAATTTCATATATATGTAAATATAAATTTTCGAATTTTCATTCGACGTTGTGGAAGAGGACGTTATATTAATTTTTACATTTCTCTTTTATTGGCAGATGCAATTAAGTAAAAAGAAATATTTTTATTTTTATTTATTTTTTTTTGTCACAATATTACCCTCAAATATAAAATATTTTTAAAAATTGAATTCCTTTGGAATTTACACAGATTTTATCTTTATCAAATTGAATTTCAATAATACTTAAAATTAAAATTAATTTAATTTCAATTATTACATTCAGTGAGTTGAGTAAGGCATTGTAATTTTTTTAAATAACCGCACAAATTTTCAAGTACTTTTATTGAAGTCACGTTTAATAAGTAGGAAAACGTTGTTTTTCTGCCTTAATCCCTTTGGAGAATTTTAAATTGAAATGTGCAAGAACTCCAATTAAATTGATTTAAATATTAATAGTTAGTCGCTAGAGGAAAATAAAAGATATGTGTGTTGTAATTTTTTCATCATGATATTAAAGCGCTAGTTTCAGTTTAAATATCATGCATAATAAGGACAGAGGAATTCTTCTTACGTGAAAACTCAATACTTAAGATTTCAAAAATTTAAAAAATTGCTAGAACTAAATTATTTCACACAGTAGGCTTAAGTCAGCCTTATATCTTAAGTAGTAATAACATAAGATATCTAGGAAATATTAATTTATAATATTGGTGAATTAGAAGGAAAACTATTAACAAAACCCTTCAAAGGAAAGTAATAATAATAATAATAATAATTATGCAATACTAATTTATCAAAAGAATAATGAAAGTTTCTATATTATTATAAAAATAAAACAAACAAAGTTATACAATTTTTAAGTTAACATAATGCAGATATAAATGGATTTTCAGAGAAACTACACTTAGATCTAAAATGAGAGGTGAGGTTACCAACAGCTTGTGATAAAGTTTTAAGGTTACTTATTACATGTGCTGTGGTAATTTAAGAGCCATTTCTAAAATTTTATTTTGAGCTATTTGCAAGCGCTTTATATGAGTCCTTGCACAATTTCCCCATATTGGATAACCGTATAGGATAAAACCCTTAATATTTATTTTGAATACTACTGATTAGAGGGTATGATATCTGCTTGTATTTGTTTATTTTATCAATAATATAAAATATATAATATATCTAATATTGCTAGACCAATTAATGTGGCTGCCTAAAAGAGTTAAGTTGTTACTAGGTAGATAACAAGATTTTCTTTTTCTCGTAAAAAATGTTTTGTGCCTTATCGGAATTAATTTTTATTCTCCATTTAGTATAACACTCTTCTAACATGGACAACGAATATTGAATTTCAGTCGGAATATTCTGACTGAGTTCATGTATGTAATAGATTGCCAGGTCATCTGCATAAGCAGCAAATTTACATGGACTAAAAGAAGACATATCAGTTAAAAGTTATTGAAAAGGGTTGGACTAAGAACTAAACCCTGCGGAAAACCAGGAGGAATTCTGATAAGTTCCGAAAGACAATTACCTATAGTAACACAAAATTACCTGTCGACCAGAAAAATTTTAATTAGCTTACCTAGGTGCATAGAAATATTAAAGCGTAAAAGTTGATAAATGAGGCAATTGTGCCAGAACCTAAAACTAGCAAATAGGACAATAGATAAAAATTTTAAAATTATACACCAAATAAAATATTATTCTTGTAAAATATAATTGCAAATAAATAAATATTGCACATATAATTATTTGACAGAGTAATATACATATATCGCGACACATTGACTAAAAAGAGTTTCGTGTTTTTTCTTGAAATAGGTTTCAATACTTTTTGAAAATTTAATGTATTAAGCTCAAAATTGAAAAAAAGTAAAAAATAACATTTGAAACTTTTTTTCAAATATAAAAAAAAAATTTTTTTTATTTTTATTTTTTTAATTTGTTTCACATTGTGTTCATCAATAGTAATCATTTGAGAACAAAGCGGATTTTCTCGGGATATTTAAGCGCACATTTACATTTGTGAATACACTATAAAAATAATGCATTAATACAGCCCCTCACATTTCCATCCCCTTGATCGTCACCACAATAAAGAGAAAATGTATCTATGGAGAGAGTAACCATCGTTAAAAACTAAGAATAATAGATATTCATTTGTTGATATAACATAGATTTGGATGCTTGAAAAACTATATAAACTTAACTGCATTTTTACAACCAAATTGCCAATAACATAACATAACATAACATAACAATAAAGTTGCTTACCTTTATCTGTTTCTGTTGAATAATTTCTATGCCAATTATTTGTACATATTCACAAAATTTCGTCTTTTTTCTATTTTACAGACGTCAATATAAAAAATATTTATTTTCTGTTTCTGTTATTTTTACATTCAATACAAAAAGTTTTATTAGTATAATTATTTTTTTTACTCAAAATTTGTTTTAAATGTGAGTTAGAAGAGTCGTTTTTGCGCTCGTGTTATAAAAACAGGCAGTTAAACTTAAATTAGATATCACAAAGTTCTTCAATTATTTTTCTGTATAGTTTTAGTGTCAATAATGTTAAAAGTGTCAAATAAAAATAATGTTAATCTCAAAGTGTGTATTATATTCATGTATCCGTATTTAAATTTTATTGTAATTTATGAATTTACCTGTGCATAGAATTAAATAGGCATACTCTGGAACAGGCGCGGATCCAGCCAAATCATATGGGAGGGGACTGGTAATTTAGTGTATTTTTTTATGAAAAATTTGCGATTTTAATAACTAAAACTTTTAAAGAGTAGAAGTGAATTGTTGAGCTGTGACATCTGTATATTCCTGTTGTCCAAAACGCTCCCTATTTTACATAAGTTTTCTATTTTATGAATGAAAAATAATAATTATGCGAATATCGAATAGGTGCTAATGATTTAAATTTCGTTATTGTTATTTTACTGTTATCGGTAACAGTAATGATATTTCAGATTGTTTCGGTTTTTCGAGCTATTTCGGTAATGGTATTTTTAGAGTAACGGTGGTTTAAGAAATTTGGAAGTAATCAGTTCAAAACCATGACATATAGAGTTATAAGTCAAGTTGAATGAGTTTTTTTTTAGCGGTAAGGGTATTTCAAGTTAAATAAATTTCATAAAAATTCCCCTTGACAACTCAAAAGTTAAGCTAGAACTTGGTTCGATATCAGTTACTTCTTCGTTTTTTAATATCTAAAATTACTGGTAACTACAACCATATTTTTTCTCTGCGTGCAGATATGTCTCATAGACTATTAATCCTTTTATTACTGTAGAAGTCATATTACCTTTCATTTTTAGATATAAAATTACATACATACATATATACATACATACATACAAGTACATTCTTAATGAAATTTCATAGAATTATCCACTGGCAGTTGCCCTATCAAGATTTTTTTTTTTTTGTGAATTCTAGAATAGGATCCAGGTGACTCCCTCAGGAAACACCTGACTAAAATTTGCCTAGATTTAAAATCGTTAAAAAGGCAATCTAGTAGGAGAACCTAAAGAATCGATTTTAAATATAAGTAAGTTATGACCGATAGTATCGAAATCCATATAATAACATCCGTATGATACATATTGAAAAAAAAGTTGACAACATGATTCGTTAGCTCAAGTAAATTCATTGAAGTAGATCTAGCCTAAAAAAGGCCATATTCAATTCACTTGAACATAAAACTGATTATTATCAAAGGTATGCCATCAGGATCAGGACAATTAGAAGATTTTAAATTCCTCAAAATCATTAAAATTCTTCCTCTGCTTCTAGAAGATCATATACTACATTAAAAGTTTCAATATTATATGAATAATCATGAACAAAATTTCCAGGAGTATAGATAAATTGAAAAAGGTCAGCAAAGAAGTTAGAAATTCCAGCCTCAACAAACAATTCAATATTATTAAATGCCATAAAAATCGGAGATCCATTAATTCGTCGCTTAGAGTTGACAAAACTATAAGAACTCTTAGAATCAAACCTTATTCTTTTTCTTATTTTAAATAGATAATCAGAGTAATATCTATCGTGTAAAACATTAAATTTTGAAGTAGCAAGATAATGTCTCATATAGTCTGCATTTGAACGTTTATTAATGAATTTCTTAAACAATATACTCCTAAGCCTCAGATCTTATACTTCAGTCTTTTCTATTATTTTCTGATTTTTAAAGTTACCTTAAGAACGATAAAATCGGCAAATAAAAAATAATTCAATTGTAAATTTTATATAAAACTTTTGAGAAAAAAATTCCTGAATAACCAACAAAAATGTAGAATTTTTACTTTTTATATTTTTTCACATTTTTTCCATACCTCTTGGCAACACTAATGATAATTATTTAGATTTTGTGATTAATGGTACAAAAATGCTTTTTTAACTTATTTTGAGACATAATTAAATTAAATAAATCTTCTTTATTTATTACTATCATTTGACGCTTGACATTAATATTTGTTTCAACCAAACCCAAAATGGATAAGGGATCACGAATGTTGATAGAGTCTATAGTGACACCTAGAATAGGTATTTCCTACACTAGTCAGCAAAAAAACCTCCTTTAATCAAGATTATATGCTTAGCAAAAATTTGCTTACAGTTTTTTTTCTACTATACTGATTTTTTATGGACATTATTAATATGACTCCCTTATTAGGCTTTCACACTTGTATAACTCGAGAAATTATCTTTAAGTTACTCCAACATTATTTTTTAGATGCTCTAGTGTACTATTAGCTATTAGGGGTTTAATTGCGCTATTAGAAATTTAGTGGTGAAAGAAAAAATATTGTTCATGCAAAAATGGAAAAATTTTGCTGACATAAAGCTATAACTAATCATGAAAATTGCTTAACAAATAATGATTTTATTTACAATTACTGAATACACCTTTAGTAAAAACATTATGTAAATTGTGTACGAATACCTAACATTTATAACACGAAATATACATTACACTGAGCATAAGTAACACTTTTGATACAAATGTCTTTATTGGATTCTTTGGTATAGGTAAGGGTGACAATTTTTAATTCTCCATAGTTATGTTCCCATACAATGTAGAAAAATATAGAAGGACTTATTCTAGACTTATAATTGGGTTTAAAGTTACATATTAGAAAAATTAGAAATAACTAATGTTTGTAAAAAATCAGAGTAAGGGATCAATCAAAAATTTTCTAAAAATGTGTATGTATCTTATATAGCTTCTTGGGATCGGAGAAAGTATACTTGATTCTTTTCCTAAAAAGTGCAATAAATCTATCAAAATTAATCTCATATTGGAATTATTTTGCCTATCAGTGTCTTTTAGTATAGTGAACATTAACTGAAATTGGTTTTAACATTTTTCAGAAGAGTTGGATATTGGGGCGTATACTTGCTATAACTGCTTGATGTTACTCATATGCGCATATAACAGCATAATAACATAAAAATGTTGGTGGCTATTCTTGAAAACGCGTCGAAGAAGTAAAAATTTCCATTAAAACAAATACAAAGTTTTAAAAATTGTTTTCGTTTACCATACATTTTTAAAAAGGAGTAAACATGAGAGTTTTAACGCGTTTCTCTCTCTTTTAAAACGGTAAATTCCATTTTAGAAATGTACATTAAACAAAAACAATTTTTTAAACTCTATTTTTGTTTTAATGGAAACTTTCACTTCTTCGACACGTTTTCAAGAATAGCCACCATTAATTTTTTATTGTATACCGTCGGTACTAATAAAAATTTAATGAAAATAAATTTTAGCGCTATTGCTATTATCTCAAAGATTGTCTAAGGAGAAAAAAGTCTCCAATCATGAAATATATTAGTAAATAATTGATATAATAAAAACGTTTTTAAATTTGCACATCAAAATGATTATATCAATTATTAAAAACTGTAAAAATTTAAAAACAGAAAAAATTTTCCAATTAAAAATTTGATCAAATCAATCAAGAGATGATCGAATGAATAAAAAATTTAAGTAGGAAATAAAATTTTACTTTAATTTTATTTTTATTTTATATTTACTTCAATATATTTATTAAATATTAAAGCAAAATAAAATAACTGTGTCATTAATAAGTTAAAAAAAAAATGTAAAACACACTCTTTTCTCGTTAATAATCCTAAAACAAACACCTTCTTAAAATAGAATTTTTTTTATTTTCTATCAAACTGGTAGTTATTCTTTTTTGATCATAATTTACTAAATATTATATCAAATAATATCCCCAAAACTACGAAAATATTTTAACAAATTCTCCTCCTTTTTTACCTCAAAATTTTCATTTGAGGAAAACTTAGCGATATTTAGTTAAAGGGTATTTAACTAAATATTGCTAAATATTTCTCTTTTAAAAGAATTTTATGTTACTATAGCTCATTTTTTCAAATGACTCCATTTGAATAAGCATTTACACATTTTTTAATTTTAGCATAATTCCCTTTTTTCTTATTTAATCTCAACAAATGTTATGGTTTATCAAATGCTGCCAAAAAGCATTGCAACAGAGGTCATAAATTTTTTTAAAAACTTTGCATTTTATTTTTTAAGAATAAATGTATAAGGGATTACGAAGAAAACCTATTTATGTGCTCTTAACTGTATATATATTTTAGTTATTGATGGATAAGATGACGGATGGTAATATGTACGTTTTTATATTATTCTATCATTCCGTTTCCAGAAAAAGTATTTAAAGTCTATAATATTTAAACTTAAATTTTGTGTTTGTTTTAACATTTGTCAAACTTTGTTTACGAACTTTTAAAATATAAATAACACTTTTTTATATAAGTCACTCCAATAAATGATTTCTTAGCGTGTCAGAGACTTTTAACTTGAACACAAAAATAGCAAAGTTTCCTTTTATATTAAATTATTTATAAGCATTTTATTACACTGGTTTTAGAAAATTTAATGATATTATAAAAATTTTAATAAATATAGATCTAATTGTCAATAAAATTTTAAAATGGAATTTTATGTTTTAATATTCGGTCATAAAATTTGTTAATTTAATTAAGAATTTATTATTTTTATCTTCTTTCCCTCATAACTCTTTGGGTCAATAAGACATGTTCCTTACAAATTCTTTAATTTAAAATACTTCAAACTTTTATATAGAAATAGATGTTATTTGTAAACATGTTTGTTAATCAGGCATCTTTTAAATTTGCTATAAATTTATGTATTAAATGTGACTTGAATTTTAGTTTTGTAGGTGTATACAAAAATAATTTAAGAGAAAAAGTTTTTTACCATTTGTGTCATATTTAATTGATAACAATATTGTCAACAGTTCAATATAGTTAAATGCAAATGTAAATATGTATTTTCTACATATAAATGAATTTGTGTTTCAATTTTGAGTTAAGCTATGTATGAATATATAGATTATCGTACTAAATACGTTGGCTATATTTTTCTAAGCAAACGCTTATTCTAATTTTTAAATCAACTCAAGTTCGTTTGTATGTATGATAGTGTATGAGACATATACTATTTGATTATATTTGATATTTGTTTTAGTGAATTTCTGAAAATTAAAATATAGCTGCGTATTTATAGTGGAATAAGCTTTACTTAAATGTATAAATTCATACACTATAGAATTGAATACTAAAAAAGGCAATTGATGATTTTTTTTTGCAAAATTTGAATAAATCGCTAAACGTTCACCATTGCAATAAGATACGTGGTACTGTCTATCATTTCCTTAAGGCATTTGCCTTGCCTATTTAAGAAATTTGCAGCACAAACTGTTTTATGTGTGCCATAACTAATTACTTTAATGCGGTTATTATTATTTTTTGTAAGTGATTTGTATATATGCGGTAAAATTCTAATCTCTAAATAACCTTTAAAGACTAATGTACTTTGTTCAGTGCATCTACTTGTTATGGGGTACTTAGTAAGCCTTTAGATGGAATTAAACCTTGATTCAATTAAAGTTAGAACACCATATTATAATTCGGTTTGATTTTAAAAAATACTGAAAAATAAAAAATGATAAATAAATAAAAATAATAGTAAAAGCGTCTGCTGCAAAAAAAAAATCATTTCAATTATGACAGCTAAAAATGATCACCTATGCTAAACCTAAGAGCAAGCTGAACAAATCCACATACACCAAAATTTTTAACTACATAATTTACTTCCAAGGCTATGTTATAAATTTGCCATAAGTAATATACATCAATGTGCCTCAATATATTACAGTATCCTAATGTTTTTGTTACTTCTCTGATGGTAAACTTGGTAACACATATAAACTGAAGCTTAATCAGAACTTTCATTAAATATAACTTAATAAGTTTTCATGTAAATTAACTTCAATTATGGTAGGTAACTTGACTCCTACTATAGTTGGGGTAAAAGTGTATTATGTGTTTATTTTCAAATATATAGGAAATTCTTTTTTTAGGTTTATCTTTAAGAAGCAAGGACTCAAAGTCAAAAAATCCAAAAAAGTGTTTTGAAAATAATAAGTTTTTTCTTTCTTTTGATTTTTGTAATAACAGATTTCAGCATATGTGTCCAATTCCTATAATGTAAACTATAAACACTTATAGAAACAAGCCAACTTTTGTTTAATCAATGTGTCGTTGACATGTGTTAAATTATGTTGTGGAAAAGCGGTAAAACTTATATTTTCAAAATTTTTACTTTTTGCAGATTATGCCATTTCGAGTATTGCAAAATATAACATAGAGATTTAATGCTCTTGTAATTATGAATCGTTCGAGATATACTTCGTTAATGTGCCCTCAACAGCAGTGCGACACCAAAACTTGGCGAGAAAAAACGTGAATGACCCTAAGAGGTGAGTAATTTCAAGCTAAAATTTCTCTTAATCAAAAAAGGTTTCCAAATTACATTTTAAAATCGTTGTTACGGGATAAAATATAAAATTACAAAAACGTTATAACTCCTAAAACTTATCTAAAATTTTGCGAACTTTACATTTGTATTTTTTTCTAGTTTATGTAAAATTATATTAATAATAAGTACATCCGTTCTGTTTTAGTTAAGTGAAAAATAGGCTTTAACAAAAAATTACATAAAAAGTACACACAACTCGAGATCGCTATGTCTTTAATATTTTGTAAATCGTCGAGATACGCTCGATGCTATAAGGAACTTCTTGTTACCCGGATTTCCAGCTACGGTAAACACAGTCGTGTCCAGGCTTTTTACATACATGTTCTTATTTCAATTCTACTCTTGTTTCTTTATTACTTATCTTTTCCACTTTATATGTTTTCTTTTTTTTAACTTTATTTATTGAGTCACTTGTAACTAAAAGCTTCTTTGTTGAGAAAAGTGCTGTTTCTTGAAGCCTACGTATTTTCTTGCCGATTCCCCACATCCTGTTTACTATCTGCTACTGATTCCGAGTAAAAATTTCCAAGAAAATATTCTATCACTTAGCCCTGAACAGTGCTTGCCTCCTAACACCTCTACCAGATTGTGAATTTTGCTGAAGCTTTTAAACTTACTGAATGTACTTTATTATTATTTTTTTCATTAAACTGCTCTTTTAGATCTTAGTTCACTGTTCAGCACAAAAGAGATAAAAGAGAGCCATTGTAACATTCATACATATACTAGAACTAATATTATTCTAGTCTTCGTGCACTTCTTGCTTGTTATGCTTGACTCTTTCCTTTTTTTATCTGCTCGTTGCCACTCTTACGCTCCTATGTATTTCTCCCTATTGCTTCTCCTCTCTACTGCTATGTTCTCACTTCTACCACCATGATTCCACCATGATTCCATCATGATTCACTTCTAGAACCATTTAATATCAAACCTATCACCCGTCCCTGACCTGAATCGTTTTCCTCCTGTGTATCCCATCGATCTGCGGAACTCTTTGTTACATCCTTTAACCCATCGAGATCCGGAGTCCTGAAATGAAAAGAGTTACATAGGAGAATATAATTCGCCCCCAATCTAGACGGATATAATCCATCCCCGGACTATTAAAATGAAAATGTATCCTTTATTTTCTTACACTATGTATGCATTTCAAAAATTTATTCTTAGTGTTTATGTAGATCAAAATTTCATTAATTTTGGTCAAGGAGCTAACTGAAATCGGTGAAAATTATACCCATCTGCAGCTGTTATTATAGCTTATATCGTTCTCAAGTGGCACACAAAAATAATTACGCGTTTGAATTTAAAGCAACTTCTAAGATTTTTGGGTGTGTATTTTTATCACTGAAAAATTTATCTTATAATTATGTAGCTAATATTTGCCACTTTTTATCTATTGACATCAATAAATAAAACAATACATCAGTAAATTAAATTCAATTAAAAAAGATATCAAAAATCTATGCACACTTCATTTTTACTCGATATTCCAAAGGTAGATTACGAGGTCAGTAGAGGCTAAAACCGGAGAATATGGCGGATAAGGTACCAATTCGTAGCCCAATTCATAGAGTTTCGCCATTGAGATTGCACACGTTATTTGAGTCAATTGAGAGCAAACGCGGCACCCATCTTGCAGACAACTTTCTTAAACCCAGCTGATCATTTAAAATCGAAACCACACTGCTATATGAATGCCTATGGCATCAACAATCCCCAGCACTTTTACTCTTCGGTCGGCCAAAACCATATCGTTTATTTTTTCGTCATTTTCGGGTGCACTGATCTCAATTGGCCGTCCAGAACGTTCAGCGTCATTTGTACTTGTGCGACCACCACGAAAATCAGTAAGCCACTTTTTTACCATTGAAATTAATGGTGCAGAGACCTGGTAGTATTTATTGAGCTTTTCCTCGGTTTGATTGACGGTTTTTTTTCGCAAAAAATAATGTTTGATGAGCACTCGAAATTCACTTTTTTCCATTTTAAGAAAAATACACGAGGTTGCGTGTTTTGAACAGCTGTTAAACGCAAAGGAAATGACAACACTTGCTCAAAATTTGACAGTAGTCTATTAACAGATGGTACTTGATGAAAATAGTTTTAGATTTTATATAATTATGAGGGAAGTTCGAAAAGTCACGGACTTCTTGATCCGCCCTCGTTTCGATTATATACACTATTACAAAACGTATCGATCCTCCTTTAATTTTTATTTTATATACCTCTGTGTAGTTTACATACATGCATTTATTTTTGATATCGGATTTAAAATGGAATTTTTACAATACTTTAAATTTTTGATTTCTAACTAGTATAACATAAATAGCTATTTCTTGTCCATTAATAACTTTTTAAACATTTTTTTTTTTTTTTTTTTTTTTTTTTTTTGATTGTCAAATATTAAAAATATATCAAACAATTTTATAAAATTAAAAAATGAGAAAATGAGTGCATACTTTATTAATAAAATTTTTTTAGAGAAATGTTAAAAAATAATCATGATCGTGATTATCTTCGGTGACATCAATAGTATCGCATCACTTTTAATTTTTATTTTCAACATATTGATGTAGATTACACATGTGTGGTAATTTTTTAAATGTTGTTGAAAATAAAATTTTGTCAATTTTTTTTTTTAGCTTTTTGTCTTAAACCTCCATAACACTAACGCCGTTCGCTAAAAGTCATTCACACTAACAGATATGTCATTAAAAAATTTTAAAATTTTTTGAACCCTAAAAGTAAACGAGTTTGAAGAAATACCCATATACGCAATTTGTGTTTGAAAATGTGTCAACAAGATATTTATATATACTCTTTAAAAACATAAGAATTAAAATTTTTTTTTGTCTAAAAGTGATTGAAAATATATGTAAAAATAAACATAAGTAAAAGTAAGTATGTATCTATGTATGCTTGTATGTGTGTATAATATAATAATATAATATATACATAAACAGAAATTAATTCTTCTAAATCAAAACACACTTTATTAAAATTAAATTATTAATAAATTATTAGACTATGCAATTCTGATAAACAGCTTAAAGCCTCACGTATTTCTTTGGCCACCATTTTATTTATCAAAATTTGCCTACAATTGTTGATTTTTTAACGGAACACTTACTTTTTTGATTTCTTCTCTGCAGACAAATATAATACGCACACACTTAGGTTTTTCAACTACCACAGGATTTTTTCATACTATGTGCAAATTTTTCTGCAGAAATACGTATTAGAAAAATTTCAACATTCTGTTATTTAAAAAAATGAATAAATAAATGTTTTTGATACTTTTCATATTACCCGTTAGTATCTCTGGCCAAAAGGAAAAACAACATAATTGATTTTTGTATTTTTCAAGAGACCCTTCACCACAGGTGTAAACTTAAATAAACTTTCTGCTCAAATAGCGTTTATGAAGCTAACCGATATATAATATATATCAAATCTATCTAGAATTTTTTCAAGATTTTTCAGCAAGTTTGTTTCATAAATGGTGGAGATATATTAAATAAAACCGTCTTTTTGAGGTTTTTTCGACTTAAAAATGGTTTAAATGACGTTTGTGAAGCCTCACGACGATACAGATATATAACATATTTATCAAGAGATCAGAAATTTTTTCCGGAACTTTTCTATCGAAACTCGGAAAAACCCAGTTCAGAAATAGCGGTGATATTAAAAAACAATTTTTAAATCTGTTTTAATTTTCCGAAGCTCCTATATAAGATAGGGACTTCGTTTTTAAAAAATCGGAACATTTCTTCTGAATTTTTCTGATAAAGAAATGAGCGCAGCCAGTCCATTAGTTAGAGAGACATTGATCGAAATGCATTTTTTACTGATATCCAAGTCCTAAATAAGCTGCGGACTTGACTCTTATATACGTCGAGCAAGAATTTTTGTGTTGAAAAAATTAAATAAGCAGATCCTATGTTAACCGAGTTATAGGCGAAAATTCGTTATTAGACTTTTTGAAACTGCTATATAAGCTATTATTGCATTAATCTATCACAAATATCGGTCCACAAATTTTCCCTCATACCATTTTTTAATTGAATATTGTCTTAAATTTAAGCTATTCCATTTTAAGTTTTAAAACTTGGACAAAGAAACAAACAAATAAACATACAAACTTACAACTCAATTTTGTGATATAAATATATAAGGAATTATAAAATCTTGATTCTATATCAACTTTGTATGAAAATGGAAACTATATAAAGTTTTTAGTGTTTATATAGATATATTATAGGAAAAGATATCTGTAATGACATGCAATATATTGTATTTCATTTTCACATAACACACGGGTGAAGAATATGCGAGATTCGCCACAGCCGAATATAGAACTCTAACTTGTTTAAGTTTTAAATTGAATTCTAATTATATAATTTTGAATGTAAACATATCTGCGATACGTACGAAAATTATGTGGTGTATTTTTGAAACCGACGTGTATAATTACTATCGAAAAATATAGCAAAAAGCAATGGCGTTGTTTTTCCCTTTATCAAATTAATATTTTACTTAAATAATATGTCAAGTTATATACTTTTTACAAAAATGGAATTTCCTTTTACTTCATAATAATTCTCTTCTAGCATATTACAGGCTACTTTTGTGGTGTCCAGGTATGTGCCGTTGCATATTGCTTAATTTTATAAATAAAAGAAGTATTTGAAGTTTGGGGTACAAGTCTTGTGATTATCGTGGATTTTGTGCGACAATAATAAAGCTACACTTAAAAAATTTTTAATTTGGCTTCCAATTTTCCAATTTTTTGTTACAAAATAAAAGGAAGATGCATAAAAAGTACTGAATTTTGATATTCTATTAATCAAATGGTTTCCAATTGATTATAACATTTAAAAAGTAAGAACAGATCCGCCCATATTATTGAACAATCCAGAAAAATTTATATATATATATATATATATATATATATATATATATATATATATATATATATATGTATGTAGGTATAATGACTTAAGTACAATCTACATATAATGACTTAAAGTACAATCCAAAGCGATTTTGGACTTCTATAAATTCTAAAAAAAAAAAATTGTTCTTACATTCCTTTTTGTATGAACTATAATAATATGATATTTTATTTATATTATTATATATATTTAATGATAAAAGTGTACAGTATAATCTTTTTGATTTAAATGAAATAAACACCATTTCGGTAATTTAAAACTATCTGAAGAAGATGTTGCAGAAGGTGTTGTTAGGCTTTCTAATTCATTTAAGGGTTCTTCATCATTACGTCTACCATTGAAAATTAGTATATGGCTACTTTATTAAAAAGTGGAAATTAGTTGCGTATTTGTAAAATTAATGTAATTAATCATAGACCAATTCTTAAACTAAAAAATGTTACAAAAATTTTTGAAAATATTGTTTACCAAAAGATTTTCTTCAGTGTAAGGGAGCATATTTTTTTGTCTCAACATGGATTTATGACTGCAAGATCAACCTGTACTAATTTGGCTGTTTTATTGTACTGATATCTTTGTAGACCGATTGCAATTTAAACGGACATGAACTTTTTTTACTAAGATTATATAAATTGTGTTTTCATTCCCGAGTGTTTTTTTGGTTTCGTTATTATTTTTTGGATAGACAATACATAGTTTCTCTTGATGGTACTTGCTCTACATTATTTATTCCTACTTCTGGTTTCCTACAAGGTAGTACTTAGGTCCTCTGTTATTTAATATATTTATTAATGACATTGACCTAAGTTTTAGAAGCCACATTACTCATTGCATGCTGATACTTTCAAAACTTTTAAAACAATTTATAACGCCAATTGTCTTTTTAATCTCCAAGAGAGTTTATATAGAGTGAGTTCTCGGTCAGTCCGCAATGGTTTACCTTTTAACTTAAACAAATGTAAACCATCATAAAATTTATGAAGTTTTCTCTTTCAACTCCTACATACCCCGATAACAGTGCCTTGATTTTTATAAAAACTTTAGAAACAAGACGTAAAATTTCTTCGGTATAATTTGCGAATTAACTGATTTTCCTCATTTGCTTCATACCATAAAACTATGTATTCCTAGGCCTATAAGGCAAAATAATTATTTCTCTTACATAGATATTCATAGAAAAACATATGCTTTGAATGAAGCTTTAAGAAAAGCTATGATATTATTTAATAGATATTTAAATTAATTATTTAATTTAAAAATAAACAGTTCGTTGAAATAATTAATAAATTAAATGTATATATATATATATATATATATATATATATATATATATATATATATATATATATATATATATATATATATATATTTATATTTATATTTATATTTATATTTATATTTATATTTATATATATGTTTCATGTTTGAACGTGATTTAATAATAACGAAATACAAAGAAATTTTAAGATTTTTATTTTCTATTGAATGTATTGCGTCCTGTATGTATATCAGATAATGATAGTAACATAACAAGTAAGAATGCTATATTCGGCTATGCCGAATCTTAAATACCCCCCAATAAATACCAATCCCACATTATCTCTAAAATTGTTCATTTTGAAACAGCATTATGAAAAATAATGTTTTACAATTTCAGTTAATTTTTTTTAACAAAAAGAGGTATTCTTCATTCAAATAAAGGTTTTGAGTTGTATTTCTTTTAATTTTATTGAAAAACATTCCCCACTTTTTGAAGTTTATAAAGTACGTTTGTAAAATTGGAATCTTTAAAAACTTTTGGGAATATATCTGAAATAACAAATTTGTTAGTTAGGATATTATAACTAAATTTTCGGTGACCTTATTATTTTTAACAGCAATATGTAAGAATTTATATAAATAACGAAAACTATATTTTTCACAAAAAAAATTCACCTGTGGCGCTTTATTCTCTAAATCAAAAATAACAACTATTTTTATGGACTTACTATATTGATTATTATAAATATTTTCTAATACACTTAATTAACCATGGAAACTATTTATGAATAAAAAAATTAAAAAAAAAATCTTATTAATGTGAAAAATCACATAAAAATTTGGAAATGCTTAACCAAGCTGAAATTATACTCCAAAAATAACGAAAAACAATTCAAAATATTGAATAATTTTTCATATGAAATATGACCCAAGGTTGAATCGAAATTTTTAAGTGATTTTTTATTGGTTTATTTTGCCGTTTTATGGTTTATCTATAAATTTGTTACAATATCTTTAAAAAAAAAATATGAAAAACTAACGAGAACGAGAAAAAATTATTTATTTTTGCTTTTACTTTTTTTTTGAAAAAAAAAAATGCTAACTTCCTTATGGGCTTGGTTTTTTGAGCATTTAGCATTTTTTAGGATTTTTTAAGTTTATTTTAACCTCTTTTTTCTCACCTTCTTGCAATATTGTTCGCAATAAAAATTGATTTATTCTGATGAACACTAAATCAAGGAAAAAAACTTGTGCTCACTTATATTTTTATTACCTACAACCGATTTTTTTGATGAAAACAAAAATTATATTAGTGGGTTTAAGTTTAAACTTGAGTAGACCAGTTGGTTGAAATGCAAAAAAGATGTTAATTTTACCTCATTGTGCAACAAAGTTATTACTTATCAAGCGTTTAGGGAAATATCTCAATGTTGAGGATGCCAAATCTAATATGTGAATAATATTATTAAGAAATATATGGATAAATATTACATGTAATGTACATATCGCTAATTAAAATGCAAATTTCTGTAGTTACTTAATTTTAAGGCACATAGCCTTAAAATTAAGGAACTAAGTAAAATTGTTTAATTGCTGACCTAAAGCAAAACTAGGTAAAACATTAAGTACTCTTTGAACCAGATTTTTCTTAATAAGAATAAATGTTACAAATGTTTCATTTATGAAGTTGATGTTACGACCTTTTGACTTTTATTAATATTGTCAAAATGTTTTGTTCTGGCCAAATTTTGCAAAACTTTTGAAATAATATTTTAAAGAAAATGTCTAAAATGAGCAGTGCATTTTAAAAATATTTATCTAAATTTATGAAAATTAAATTATATAAATTTGTCGCTCCACGATCAAAGACAACATAATTATATGCCTCTATTTGTATCAACATTCATACTGAAGCGAACACACACACAGGCACTGTCATGAACAAATGTTGTGTATATTTTCTGGTTAAGTAAAGCGACGGAAATTTTTGTGGTAAAATCATAAAAATGTTCATATTTTGATCTATAACTTTTTTTTCTACTGGTCCGGTTTAAGTATTTTCTTTTTTTTTTTCTTTGCAGTATTCATTCAGTACCAATGAAAATTTAAAATTTATCAATTAAATTATAAAATTTTGATTAAAAACCGTCAGTCTTAGAGTTTTTTCCAGATATAGTTCTATTACTTTTTTTTTTTGTACTAAATCGATTTGACTGATTTTAAATACCGAAATGCTTAGGAAAACAACAAAAAATCTGGATGAATTTCATTTAATTCGAGATAGAAGTTTGGGCGTGAGAAGACCAAGAATATATAATCATCTTAAATGATTATTTTCGGTGTTACACTTAGTATAAAACTTTTATCATAAGCGGAGGTGGAGGACAACAGAAACTAACGTAAAAGATTGAACAAATTTTATTAGCAATTGTTTTGTTAGCCCTATTAAAGTAAAATTGATGAGTTTTAATTATAAAAAATTGGAGTTTGGAAATTTTTATTTTATATTTGTATTATTGGTTTTGCTTTTCATACATGTTAGTATGTATGTACGTATGTATGTATGTATGTAAAGAAAAGATTCTTTGTTGATTTGAATGATTATATATTACGTACACTTATTTACTGTTTGTAAAGAGATACTAAATTTTGAATATATGCATTACCAAATTAAAATAATAATATAACTAATTCATCATATTTTATAATGGAAAAAGCTGTACCTTCATAGACATTCAATAAAAATAAATAAAAAAGGAAGATATGTATAAGATATGTCCGTCTTTATTTTAATTCAAAATTCATTAATATTTTGGAAGAAACGTTTTTGCTATAAAAGGACAATTTCCGAAATGGTTTTTAGACTTGTTAATTTTCTGAAATCCGAATATCTTTTATTGATGTTCCATGTTTCAACAAGTTCGGTTGAATAGTTTTGATGATTTTGCTATATCACTATTTATTTTGCACTAATAGTGGAGCGGCTTAAAAAAAAGATATATATATATATATATATATATATATATATATATATATATATATATATTGTCATAATTTTAATTCACAATAATAATAATGTCTTATTTACCGATTAATTTCAACATAGAATTATGTGTATCGCATAATTTCAATTTTTACAACCGAATTGCCTGATTCGATTGGCAAAAATTCGGTTGGTTCATCGAATCTGTTTTTTCTGTGCGTAAAGAGTGTTATCAATTGAGTCTTTTTCAGGCGAGCTCTAGTTTTTATTTTGCTTTTGGCCTCAAAATTTTCGTTTTAACTTCTAGCTTTTTCTGGCATTACGCTTTTAAAATTGCCTTAAAAAATCTAAATTTTTAGTATTTCAACAAAGAAGAAAAACATTTCTTATTTGCTTTTACTAATTTAATGTTTGTAGGATCATTCATTTAAGAATTTGTGTATATTAATTCACAAAAAAGATCTAAATTATTTATATTTTGTATTTTGTGTTTGAACGGGATTTAAAAAAAAAACAAATCTACCATGTTTGTTTTGCAACAACGATATTTTTTATAAAAAATTTTTTTGTCTAACTTTTATTTAAATTAATTACATCCTGTTACAATATTTAAATGAGCTGTATGTTTCACACATATTTTTTAATTTAATTTTAAGTTAATTTATATTAATTTTCAAATAAAATTTTGTTTATTTTTTAATTTCAAAAATAATGGTTTATATACAAAATTTATTTTTTTAGCACATTGTTGTAAACACTTAAAGGAAAACAATGTTGAAAAACCATATTTTTTAAAATCTACATAAATTTTACTAGATTTTTTTTTAATCTTATTAGAAACTATATTTTGATTTGTATGAATAATCAAATTAAAATCAAGTAAAATATGTAGATTTTACTAACTCATTATGCAGATTTGCTTAATTAATTATTTACTATAAATATTTTTTAATACGCCACTAAATATAGTAACTAAAATAATATAAAAATAATTATAATTAAAAAAAGCAAAAATCGCCTAAAAGTTTGAAAATTATTAATCAAAGATAATTGTATTTCAAAAATTATGAATCCCTTCAAAACGTTGCTAAATTTTTCATATGAAATATAATCTAAATTTGCACGGAAACTTTTTTGGACCATTTTTCAATGGGTCACTTTACTAAGAGCATTTTCTAAGTTTTATTTATAAATCTATTACAATATCTAAAAAAATATCAAAATATAATGAGAACACAAAAATAAATTTTTACTTTTTAGCTTTTTCTGGCCTTTTCTGAAATATAACTTACTCCCTTTTCTTCTCAACTCTTGGCCACACTGCAGATAATCCAAATAATTTAATATATTGAAATCTTTATACCACGAGGTACTTTATTGTACCTAGAATTTGGATTTTGCACAAAATTCTTTCTCAATTTTTTTCTTGTACCAACAACATTTTATATTAACTAAAATCTTAAGGTGAAAAATTAAAAGTGTTTTAACACTAATAAAAAATAAATATACATATTTAAATATTAGTATTTAGTACATACACTGCCTGCCACATTTTTTTTTAAATTTAATTAAGTCTATCTCCTAAACTAAAGTTCAAAAAAAAAAATAATTTTTTGCGCAACCAAATTTCAAAGTGTTGGCTTTAGTTTCCTGAAGAAATAAAAAATATACATAATTTTATTTATACTAAAATTATGAATTTATTTAAAGACATATATTTCTGTGCTACTATTTAGTGTGTCACTTTTAATATTAATCAGGAGGGCTACGATTTTAATTTCTTTCAATATAAACGGATAGAGAATTTTTAATTTGATAGTTTTTAAATAGTTTTTAATCAAAATGGGACGTGGTAAGGCTCTTAATAATTCTGAAAAGAAATAAATCTGATTTTGAAATCTCAGGGTCAGAATCCGGTCCAAATAGCCAAAAACGTTAACAGAGGAAAGACAGTTGTGTACAATTATTTAAATAACGTGGAAAGATTTGGAAAAAACATGGAAGGGCGGAAGAAAATGACAACAATTCCAAAAGAAAGATGAAAAATTCTTAGAATTGCATCAAATTCTGCCACGTCGGTATCAAAAATATGTGAAAAAAGTGTAATCAGTGCCAGTCTAAGAACAGTGCACCGTATTTTAAAGTCGTGCACATACATGGTCCGACGAAAACTGCAAAAAACACCACTTAATGAAAAACGCAAATCACAACCTCTACAGTTTGCCAAAAATACAATGACATGGTCCGACAAATGGTTTAAAGTTGTATTTTCCGATGCAAAAAAGTTTAATATTGATGGTCCCGACGGGTATAACTATTACTTCTATGACCTAAATAAGGAGGAATTATTTTTGAGCCGCAGACATAGCCGAGAGGGCGGAATAATGGTATGGGGTGCCATTTCGTATTATGGTAACACAGAATTGGTTTTTTTATCCAACAAAATGACTGCAACGACTTACAAAAACATTCTGGAGGAAACATTTCCAAAATTTAATGATTTCTTTGTACTAATACTTTGGACGCACCAACACAACAACGCTCCGATTCATACCGCCAGAGCAGTAAAACAATGGATTAATCAACAAGGTGTTCAACTTTTTGATTGGGCCCCATATTCACCAGACCTGAATCCAATGGAAAATGTTTGGGGTGGCTTGTAAGAAAAGTTTATGAAGTAGGAAAACATTTTGAGTTGATAGAATCCTTAAACGGAAGCTGGAGTTCAATTTCGCTAAATTACTTAGAGTCATTACACAAGTCGATACCAAATCGCATTTTTGAGCTTATTTCTAACAATGGTGGCAGTACTCATTACTAATGGAATGCTAGAACATGATAACTTACTTTCTTATAAACTCAAATTTAAAAACAAATTACAGTTTGCTTAGTTTTAAAATATTACTTATTCAAGTGAAAAAGTACCACATGTCTTTAAATAAATGCATAATTTTAGTATAACAAAATATGTATATTTTTTATTTCTTCAGGAAACTAAAGCCAACACTTTGAAATTTTGGTTGTGCAAAAAATTAGTTTTTTCTGAGCCTAAGTTTAGGAGATATACTTAATTAAAATTAAAAAAAATGTGATTCCTTATTCAAGTGACAGGCAGTGTATATTTTTTGAAATAAAATGTAATTTTTAAAACAAACATAAAAATGAAGATTATGAAAAAACAGACAGTAATTATACCGAAAAAAAACGGGTTTGCAAACGGTTGGAAAACCGAGTCGATCACCCTAGCTATACTGTTAGGCACTACTTCGTTTCATTCATAAGGAAAACTATAAGCGCTAACTTACTTTTTTCCCTTACAAACTTTCTTCGTTTGAAGCTCCAATTTTTTACTGCCATAAGTTTCGTTATTAAAAATATTTTAATACAAATACGATTTAGTGGAAAAAAATTAAATGGAACCGAATTCGAGAAAGATTTAACGTAGTATGTTAAAATTACAAAGAATTAACTCATAGAAGAAACTTTAAATTATGGCACATTTAAAGCCATTTAAAACCATTTTTGCTAATCATTAATAAATGTTTAATTAAAAAAGGTGAAAAGTTTCTTTAATTTTTTAAAATTAAAAATGTTGAAAATTATTAGAATTACTTTCTTATATAATTTTTTTAATTTTTGTTAATTTCCCTGTCTACTTTTTGATAGGAAACCATATATAATTATAATTGAACTTTTTCGCAATAAACAAAATATGTTCTGGCAATATCATTTAAAATGGATTTACAGAATAAAATTGTACAAAACAATATTGTATTTCATACGTGGGAATTACATGGTTACAAATATTCTATATTCTTATTTTAATCCCTTAAATTATATGTAGTTAGTGTACTACAAGAGACATTTGTTTTGTTTCTTTAAAATAATTCTGACAAATAGTGTTGCCAGAAGGTGAGAAAAAAGACGCTTGTTTCTCCTTCTCATTAGATTTTGACTTTTTTTTACAGATATTTTAATAAATTTATAAATTATTTATAGGAGGGCTTTCAACCAAAAGACCAAAAAAGAGAAAAAACAAAAAGTTCCAATACAAATTTGGGTTAGAGTTCATATAAAAACTAATGCCTTCAAGTGAATTTTTGAGCTGTAACTAATTTTTGATTAGGAATTTCCAAATTTTTGATTATTTTTGATTTCATAAGAATTTTTTGAGGCTGCCAACAAAATGACATAAAGCAAAATCGACCAAACTAAATATAGAAATATATCCCAGAAACTCCCTTACAAATTTGGGTAATATTTCATATGAAAAACAACCCAAAATTTTTCAATGATTTTCTGACATTTTTGGGCCATGATTAATTTTTTATAACACATTTTTTATATTTTGGGTAATTTTCCACTTTTATTAATGCGTGAGAATGTAAACTAAACAGTTATCTTATTCAGAAGAAATTTGATTAAGCGAAACCGAGGTTTGAAATACTCCAGAGTTGAAAATCCGGCCAAAGGCCGTCTATCTATTAAACCATTTTAATCTAGACCAGAATCCTACCCAACCCAAAGTTAAAAATATTTTCATTCTGAGTATGGCTGATTTTTTTTAATGCATTAATTTTCATACCAGAAACTGTCATAAAGAACATAGGATGAGGGTGATTTTTTTGTAAATATTTGAGTACTTTTTCACCTTTTTTGGACAAAATTTAATTTTTTATTTTTGCGCAAATTTCCATTCCTTTTAGTTGAATTTTCATTCGGTTGATTTTTTAATATTTGCTTTGGGTCATCTTGCTGGCAGCAATATTTTAATAATATTCATAAATAATTTCTATGTTTAATGAAGTATATTAAAATACAATTATAACGATCGATTTGGTAAGTCAATAAAATTATTTTTGATTTAGAGAATAAAGCGCCGCAGGTGAAAATTTTTGATATATATAACTAATCTCTATTTTCTGAGCGAATAAATACAAAAAAAAAAAAAATGCTTAAATGGATGATTCCGCACAAATAAAATTAGTAATTTCAAATAAAGTATTATTTTCTTCGCTGTTCAAATACTAAAATTTTAGCCTTTTTAAGGTAATTTTAAAAATCAAAAAAGGCTTCTAGCTAGAAGCTGAAAAGAACATTTTGAAACTAAAATCAAAATAAAAATGTTAGATTTAGCCTTAAAAATACTAAACCAGCAATACTGCTGACAAGTAGGGTATTTGAGAATGAAAAAAAAAAAGAAAAACCTCACTGAAATATTTAAAATTTTTGAAATTTCATATGTTTCCCTACATAATGTTGTATGTAAAAAATATATATTTTTTAAACCATATAAATAATATATATATAATATATAATATATAATATATATATATCATATAAATAAATAATTGGTGTGGCCAGATATTTGTTGTTACGATCTCTAAATTCTACTTTTGAAAATGTTATCAAATGAAATTGAATGCCGTGGAACATTAACAATATTGCACGTATGTATGTATGTATGTATGTATATATATATGTATGTATGTATGTATGTATGTATGTATGTATGTTTGTTTGTATATATATATGGTAAATCCGGCATATTAGCTAAATCTCAGAATTAAAATATTTAATATCCATTACAAATGCTGCTCAATATTTATCTCTGTACATTTTTAACTCTCCAGAGAATATTGCAGTTTCCAATGATTTTCTGTTAAGAATATGGTCCTCTTTTTATCTTTGAGTGCGTGTGCTTTTCAGAAATTATTATTTGTATCTATGTATACATGTATGTATGTATGTATGTATGTATGTATGTATGTATTTATGTATTTATATAGGATGCCAGAAAAAGAAAAACAAATATAACAAAAGACAGAGGAAGTCAATTACATAACTTTTTATATAAGTATGTAAATAAGGCAGTGAGTTCCACATACCTATGTATATATTAAAGTGCACCGATTTGTATGAAGACAAAAAATGTTACAAGTGTATCCGTCTGAAATTAATGAGTGATATGTTATATTTTTTAAATACTATTTTATTAAAGTTTGAATATTTCGGACATTTAACATTGTTACTCTGCACTATCGATATATGTATTCATTTAACCCTTTAGTAATAAAAGTAATATTTTAGGATCACCGATCCATAATAATTTAGTTATTTTTTATGACTATTACATATTTTGTTTAGAAAATAAATGTCGCAAAAACCATTAGTTTGTCAAAACTATTAATTCGTGTAAAATATCGACTAAACTTCAAAGACTTTCTTTTATTCGATTTTCTCCTGCGGTTTTAAGAGAATTTATTATATTTTTATTAATTCATTGATATTTAAGTATAATAAATCCTTTCATATAACTTATTTAGAAAAAGTTCTGATTCAACCTTGTATAAAATTGCCACCTTTGCTTTTAAAAGGTTAGTTATCTATATTTTTTAACAATATCTGACAGAAAAAAATTATCTCTCAAAACTTTTCAATAAAATTTCAAAAGAATTGTATATTAAAATATAATTAGTGTATTTATTATTTTCATTGACTTTTTTTATTAATTAAGTATTTGTTTGACAGCAGCTTAAAACTCTTAAAAAAATTAAAATAGAAAAATATATATATATTTCTATGTAAAATATCGATAATTTTTATCTTTCTGAAATTCATTGCGCTAGAAATGCTGACTGATTTGAATTATTCTCATGGCAAAGATGACGCTATATACAGACTTCTTTATTTATTCAGAAATTAAAATTTTTTATGTTTGGTGAGACTGCTTTGTATTTCGGATGTTATTGTAGATATACCATGATTATAAAGGGAATTAGCAACTGAACCTATATCCGGAATAGCGTTAAAGCTATATACTGCACAAATAATAAGTAAGCATGTATTTATTTCCTTTGACAATTTATTTAAACAATCTGCGTTTAATATACAATTTTGTGTGTCGTCCCCTAGATGGTATCGTCAGCGTTATTCAACATCTTCTTGATGGTGCATCCTTCTAAGATGCCCAATTTGAGACAATTAGGAACATTTTCGACAAAAATCACACAATATATCCACAATATATCTATTCATTATATAGTAAACTAGCTGGTGAATAGTTTGGTGTTTGGTTAAAAAATAACGAATGTATTGTAAGTGTGTGGGGATGGGATCTATACAAGTAAGAGGACGATGGAGAAAAACAATAGCCATTTATTTTCTTATTTGTGTTCGTTACATATTCAAAAGTTAAACATAAAAATGTATATATGTATTTTTATCTTGAAGTATGAAAATCAAACAAAGATAATTAATATTCATTACGAAAAGCATTTGCGCGTACGATATTTTTGTCAGTCCGTATTTAGCCAACATAAATAAGCTCGATGGGTTGCCGACGCGAGAACATGCCAGGTATAATGACCCATATGAAAAACATAGTGTGCCCAAATCTAAGCCGTAAACAGACATCGTTTGTCCTTACGACTTATTAATTATCATTGCAAATGACAATCTAATAGGAAATTAAACGCGTTTGAATTCAGCTGGGACATCTGTGGGAATCATCGAAGTTCATGGCAGCAAAACATCAGAATTCAAAATTCAAAATAGTGGCTTCGATAATTTTTTTCATCAATTTTTTAATAACCAATCATGTACCATTGATGGGTTCAAATTCCTGTCGCCCAAAATGTTAGAATTTCCAAAAAATTTATATATTTTAATTTCCTTTCAGATGTTACAATGCGTACATTCCAAATTTTAAGAAAACCGATAAATTAGTTAAAAAGATATAGGCAGGGGGAGCTTTTACCCCTCTCCCCCTATTTCGCGTCCTAAATAATAAAAATTATAGGCTACAATTATTTCCAGATGTTACACTATTTGCCTGTGAAACTTAAAGAAAATCGGTTGATTTATTAAGAAGGTATTGGTGGAGGAAGCTTTTACCCCTTTTGGCCTATTTTACGTCCTAAATAATAAAGATGTAACCCATAGTTCCTTCCAGATGTTACATTATTTGCCTGCCAAATTTCAGGAAAATTAGATGATCAGTTAAGAAGATATAGGGAGGGAAAACTTTTACCCCTTTTGACATATTTTACGCCCTCTAGCGATATGAAGTATACTTTAGAACCTATCCTCATACCTAAAAAATACACATACGAAATTTCATAAATATTGGTCAAGCTGCTACGGAGGAGTTCAATTACAAACACCGCTACACGATAATTTTCTATATATAGAGAAATACATGTTACAAGAGTTGTATCCATTTTATTTGTAGTCCTTTATATAGTCATAATAAATTATTTTATATAAATTTAATATTTTAATTTAGGAGAACTTTTCTGTGCATTCGTACAGTTTAAATTCATTCTTGTTTCGAAACATTAAATATATTATTTAGATTTACGAGATATCTTAATAATAAATGTAATTGATGCAATACAAGTATTAATTAAAATTCTTCATAAAAATCAATTACTTTCACTTAATTAATAATTAATTAATATTATCATTTTAATGATCGGAGCAAACTCAAATAATAATTTAATTCATATGAGTAATTTTGTAATTAAAATCCATTTTTATAAATTTTTTTTTTTCTGTGCAGGATAGGCCCTACCAATGATACCTTAAAACTCGATATACGTTAAAAAATATATATAAAATTACATGCTTAAATAATGATCATATAACGAAAAATGTTAATAAGATCTTGATATTTCGAGAATAAATAGAGATGTAAGAATTATTTAAACGCATGCGTCAAGTGCAAATAAGTCTCTACAATATTTTGAAGTTAATTTTCTTATAACGAAAATTTTTATAATGCTATTAAAAGAAATCCGTAAATCTTTATTTCGTAAGGCACTTTAATATACACATCTACGAATGACTGTTACATTTCTTGATTTATTATAAGTATTATTATATTTTCATATGTTTATCAGGAAATTAAAGAATACTTTAAGAATATGACAGGAAAATGAGAAATTGTATACATACAAGTATTTATGGGAGTATGTTTTCATCTAATTCCATACATTCAGTGGTACACCAAAGTTTGCAGAGGAATTCTGTTTCTGTTTTTCATATCAATAATTCTCTAGAAATCTTAAAATCTACATCAGAAAAAAAATAAAAAAATTTAAAAGTGCAGATGTCATCTCAAAATATACAAATGAGAAAATAAAGTAAAACAGAGTCCAATTAAATTATAAATATTTTTTTTAATATTTATATTTTTCAAATAGCTATATAGAATTTAGCTACAATTAAGTAGCTCACAAAGCGTTTACACTCCTTAAAAGAAAAGCTAGAGAAAATAGCAGCTTGCAAAAAAGTTTGATTTAATTAGTTAATAAGACGGCAGTTGATTAGCCGTGTTTTATGCTGAAAATTGGTTTAATATATAGTTGTCGTGTCTTTTGAAAAGTAAAGAAGCAAAACGTTTTTTGTTTTTTAAATCAGTATTTTTCTCTACAAAATACTTCTAGATATAATGAAGATAAAGAAAATATCACATACAAAATAAGTAAGATAAATTATTTTTATTACGAATTAAAATATTTAATATTTACTTTATAAAATTACACTGGTTGGCAAAAAATGGTCCCTTAAAGACGAATAGTTTAATGTCTACCCACTCCCCCTTGTCCGCTAGGAATCTGTGCTCCTTCAAGTCAACTCGAAAACACCTCATCTCTGGCTGGATGAAATTTTATTGAGATATTTCCAATGGTTCACAAGTTATATAATTATTTCCAAAAGAAGCGTATTGAAAACGCTATGCGTTTCTGAATCATTATTTCTGAGCCGGTACGAAAGATATATATACGAGTAGATTCTGGTGGTGAATCAAAAATTACGTGCATTTGAATTTGAGCTTTGAAAATAAATTCTATTTTTCCCCGCTGTTTTTACAAGTTTCCAAAAATCGGATTTTGTACTTTTTTTTGCTATATATTCCCAACCGATATCGGAGAGCGTAAATTTCTATTATCAAAAAATTAGAAACATATTAGATCATATAAGAAATATTAAAATTTTTTAGTGCCGGCTCTGCGATTTGAGAAATTAAGGCTAATATTGAAAATTTGTGGAAAAAATAGGTCTAGTTCAGGAGACCCTGAACCTCATAGGAATAAATTTTTTTAAATGTCTTTTTTCGCGCTATTTTCTATTGTTATCTTTTAGAAAAAAAATAAATGCTATGTATGTTAGCTAAAAAAATTTGCATATAACTTAAAAAGATATATGGAATTTTTTTTTTTTTTTTGCAAAAAAAGGAAAAATTTACCTTTTTTTTAAAGTTCAAATTCAAATACATGTAATATTTAATTCGATAGAGATTTTTTAACTTCTTTCTATAGACTAAAAAAATGCTTCAAAAATTATAGGGAAAAACTTCACCAAGGTATGTCCAAATTTAAAAATGTTAATTTTTGTTTATGAGTGTTGTAGAGTATTGAAGCCCAATATCTCATAAACTAAAAAAAAAATATATATTATAAAAATATATAAAGATATATCAAATCGGTTTAGATATAACGAATCAGTATCATTTTAAATATTTGTCATATGCGAGGTGTTCAAATTTGGGACCTCTCGCTATTATGTCTATACAGTCCAAGTTCAAAACGCAAGCTGCACTGCACTTCTACTATAAATATGTAAAATATCATTTATCATTTATTTCCATTTAATTTCTTAAATGGGACACTGTTCGGTGATATGTGTGGTTGTCAATGAATTAAAATATAACAAATTAATGTTATATATACATATATACATAAAAATATAAAATATCCCCACAACTTTTATTACAAAAACTTTACACCAATAACTAAATAAAAATACTTTTTTACGTATAAACATTTTTTGGGTTACACAAATCCAAATGAAATATGATGTGACTTAATTACTTGTGGAATTTTAACATGTAGGGATTTTTATCATCATATACCAATGCGTAAGGTTATCTTTTATTTTTTATTGCAGTAAACAATTTCTCATTTAGTAAATATGGGACACACGTATACTTATATAATATATATACACATGCTGTAAAACTACAACCAAAATTTTTTAATTATAAAATTTTAAGTTAAAACATAAAAATGATTAAATATACATACAACGCAACTTTATATTAACTTATTTTTAAATTAAGTGAATTTTTTTATCATAAACATACAGACAAACCCTATATTTAAAAGATAATTCAACAGACATAAATCCAACTTTTTAATAAAGCAGCTTTAAGCATATAAAAATAATAATAATTGATAAAGAAGAGTACAAAATAATTGAAAAAGGTTTTATAGTAAACAATTCGTCTTACTTAACAACGTATAGGAAAAATAAGTTACAAATTCTATTTCCCGAAAAGTTTTAAGTTAAACAAATGATGTTTACAGAGAACACCACGGTGGGACGCTGATGAGTGTTGATGGAGGTCGTGGCGGACTAAAAAACGGCGGTCAGTAAAAAAAAAATAATTTTTTAATGAATTTATATTTTAATGTTACATACAAATTTAATAAAAAATTTAATCAATACAATTATTTTTTTTTTTAAGAATTACTTCGACTTGTATGTGCATTTGAAAGAGAAATCAAAAAAATTACAACTCTCTGAAAAGCAAAAAAATTCAAATAAAATAAAAAATATTAAAAAAGGCACATCAAAATTGAGCTTAAATTAGATCTTGGACTTTCTAGGAACTTTCAGGTATATTTAACTCAATAGAACATTTCAAAAAAAGAAAAAATTTTATTTATTATGCAGCAAGTATACTCTATATATGATTAGTAACATGTTTTATTAATTTTTAATCCACTAACGCAGATTCGTAACTAGAACCTTGAAAACTCTAGATATGGTTTTAATTTTGAATTTCTTCAATTACATTCAATTACACAAGATTAAATAAATTCTCTGTGAATATACATTGTTCTTATTTCGATTAAGAAATAAGGTTAAATGTGTTTCACATTGTGTTCCTTATAGATGCAATGAAGGTTTAAAAATGCTTAATGTTTTTTGTAAATTGCACCCACTAACGACTGAAAAATTTAGGACATATATCATTTGAAAATCCATATATTGAACTTCTATTTTAATTAACTATAACATATACTTAATTAATTTGAAGATGCGATATCCCCTTTATTTTAAAATCCATTTTATTTAATATTTCTGGAAAATAAGTACAAATACTTTTAATTTTAGAAGCACATGCCCTCATCCAATACATCATATGTATTAATAGTATTTAATACATAAATTATGAAATTCATATACTTTAGTTACAAATGTACGTCATTTAGTATATTAAATACAAATATTTAGTAATTTAAACATATTATTTTAATGTACGTATAAATTTTATAATTTTTTTGTTTTTATTTGGTGCAAATATTGTAAAAGTAAAGACTTCGTTAATTCTTTATTTATATCAATTACTAATTTACTTAATTTTAGACAAAATTTCAATCGTCAATATAATTTTTTGGATTAAGCAATTTAATTGAAATTTACAGCAAAACGAATTATTATTATTTATAATTAATATTACGATTTTGATGATTGGAGAAAAATCAAATAAAATTTTAATTGATATAAGTAATTTCGTAATAGAAATCAATTTTTATTTACTTCTATTTACACCTAGTGTTGAAAAAAAAAAAAAAAACTTTGATGCATATTATCTAAAAACGAATTTTGATAATTATTATTGATATGTTTAAAACCATACTTTTTGTTTCTTTTTTTTTTTTTTCTTTTATAGCAATTTCTCCGACCTTACTGCCCTCTCGTTGCAACAAAAATAGAATAATAATTTTTTAAGGTTATTTGAGCTTTACTGCTTGCTACCTTCTCAAAATTGTATATTTCAACAACACAATTTCTAAAATATTTGTGCAACCGTTTATCAGTGCAAATAACAGTATAATTAATATATATTAATATATACATCATACGCACCATGGTTCGCTGTGCGTATATATATAATAATACTCATTTTAATAATGGGAGATACCAATGACTAACAATATATTTTCATTTGAGCAGAAGGAAGAAATTAAATTTCACATAAAAGAGAAATTAACGAGAATTTTTTTTTTAATTTTACCATAATTTCATTGTTGGGAAAATATTACACGTTTGTCCTTGTCTTTGTAATCCTTAAAGAACCAAAAAATATTATCAGAGTTGATTGAAAGATGACCGTCTATCCATACAGCCATATCCTAAATAATACTGTATTAAATATATTTTAATTAATAAATAGCGAAACGTAAAAAAGTTTAAAATGTCCTAAAGACAACATCGATGAAAATACGAAAAAATTACTCCGTTTGGCATTCATTTTAGCACATAAAATAACTGATATATGCATGAAACTAGAGGTTATAAATAGTAAAACTACACAATTAAGCTTTTCTCTGTGACGTCAAACTTTCTCTTGTAGGGACTTAGAAGCTTCGTAGGATACACCTTAAAAAAAAAATATTAAATATTTACAAATATTATATCGACCCAGTATGGGTCTCAGATAAAACGTAAAAATCGCTAAAATTTAATAATGTTTTGTATTTTAATTCTGCAACACAGAAACTTGAGAAAATACTCTTTCAAAAATGATAATTTTTCAACATATTTTCAAACATGTATATATCAGCCTGCAACAATCATTCTCAGATGCAAAAAAAAATCGTTATATAGAGAAAACTAGAGATTATCAATGGTATAATTGTGTACCCAGTTTTTCTCCCTTATTTCAAATTTCCTCTCAAAGTTTCGAAAAATTTGAAAGTTTTAAGATTATTATAGATTATTTTCCAAGATTATATCGGCCCAATATGTATGTCAGATTAAAGATACATACCCCTGAAATATAGTAATATCTTTTATTTAAATATTGTAATACAAAAATTTAAGAAATATATATTTTTGAAAATTTAATTCTTTAATATTATATTTATTAGTTTATTATATACAGGATATTTTCTTAATATTTTGTACTATAACAATTAAATAAATTTGTTGTATTTTAATTCTGCAACACAGAAACTTGAGAAAATACTCTTCCAAAAATGATAATTTTTCAACATATTTTCAAACATGTATATATCAGCCTGCAACAATCATTCTCAGATGCAAAAAAAAAATCGTTATATAGAGAAAACTGGAGATTATCAAAGGTATAATTGTGTACCCAGTTTTTCTCCCTTATTTCAAATTTCCTCTCAAAGTTTCGAAAAATTTGAAAGTTTTAAGATTATTATAGATTATTTTCCAAGATTATATCGGCCCAATATGTATGTCAGATTAAAGATACATACCCCTGAAATATAGTAATATCTTTTATTTAAATATTGTAATACAAAAATTTAAGAAATATATATTTTTGAAAATTTAATTCTTTAATATTATATTTATTAGTTTATTATATACAGGATATTTTCTTAATATTTTGTACTATAACAATTAAATAAATATGTTTGTTATATTGCAGGTAATCTTAGCATTCATTACATATCCGTATCGGGTTGATAAAAATTTTATTAAATATATTATAATTTTTTTTTTTAACAAGTGTATTTTTCGAAACTTTAACGTCTTTTTAAGAGAAAATTTTAAGTCCTGGGGAAAAACTGAGTACGTAGTTTTATAACGTGTGGCCTCCAGTTTGATGCGTATATCGATTTTTTTATGTGTGAGAACAGCTTTGGGAAATTATTGTACGGTATTACCTGGAAAAATCGACATAAATAATAAAGTGCCTTGATTTGTAAGAAAATAAAAAATGTTGCAAATGTATCTCCCTCTCCTTCTAGAATTAAAGATAGATATCTTTTAATCTAATTCCGAAAATATTTCGGTTTAATTGTTTCGTTCGCGTGAGCTAGACCATTATTAAATATAGCTTTCGATCAACAGTGTATATAATTTCTAACTTAAAAAAAATGTATTAAAGAATACAACATATGATAGACAAATGACGTTTAATACATAATGAGTAAACATATTTTTAAAATTATTTTCCATTCTCGCGAAATTGAAATTTTAGTAAAATTTTCTATAATTCTATATTAAACACTATTTTATTAAGGTTTTAATATTTTGGACACTTTCCACTGTAATTTATATTTTAGGTCATCCTTGGAAAAGTATCATTCAATACTATTTATGCATGATTTATTTCACCTTTTAGTTACACGAGAAATATTTCGGGATTTTCGGTCCATAATTACATACATATATTAAAAAAACTATAAATTCGTTTCATTATTGCAGTTTTGGAGAAACTTGTTATATTTTTCATAAATTCTTCTATATTTAAGTACAATAAATACTTCCTTGCATCTTATTTGCAAAAATAGCTAATATAATTTTTTGGGAACAAAATGTATATAATTGACCCTCTTGCTATTAAAGGATTAAATACGTATAATCTTCAAATTGGTAACATAATGGGCCATTCCAATGGTATATTAAAATCCATTATATTTTGAAAAATATCCTAAATAAATAAATTTATATGTCTGTATAAAGAAAATATGAGAAAAAACAATAGCAAGGTCTTAATATTCCGCGACTAAAAAGAGACATAAAAATTATTTAAATGAATATTCCAGGCCATAGGATGCCTCTATTATAATTTGAAGTTATTTCTCTTTTAACGAAAATTGAAAATGATGTTGAAAGAAATACGTATTCATAGAGATATTTTGAAATGGTCCACCTCACATAAATTTCAACATTTAAATGTAATATTTTGGGAATCATATAAGAACAGACCAGTTTTCATTTTTACGGGGATAAATTTGCAACTTTTTTTCGTGAAGCTCTTTAATAAATAAGCTCCCAAATTTTTCAAATATAAGTCCATAATAATATAATAAAAAATGTTATTAAGTGTATTTTAATACACATTCACAATAATGTTGGATATCATATATTCGGAGATGGAAGACCTTTTGTTGTTACTTTTTTTAAAATTTTATTTTCTATATTTTAAAATGGTGCTTTTTCGTGAGTATAAGAACTATATTAGCATGTGGCATATAGAAAATATAAGCACGAAGTACCAGCACAAGTAGTTGTTAAGTTAAAAAAAAATACAATAGCAAAGTTTGGAACGACCCTAAAATATGTATGTAAGAACAATTGTACTAAGCAACATAATATGAGAAAGGTTTCATTATGCATAACAAACCTTATTTTTTGTTTGTTTCGTAAAATACGTTTCTAAAAAATTTTTAGTCAAGTTTTATGATATAGCCACTTCCCTAGCTGCCAAAATAGAGGAATTTACAGTGTGAAACATTTTGAATATTAAATAAGTACAAAAGTATCAAAGAAAGTTATTTAGTTACATGTAGAATTTTTCTATGCTTGTATATATGCGGACAAAATAGAATGTATTATAAGTTATATATCCTTGTAAAAAAAAAAACTATCTACATACATTTTTAATTTATGTCTCTCAGTACACTTAGTTTCAGTTATAAATGTAGGCGGACAAGTTATTGTAATCTTTAATTTCAGAAAAAGAAAGACAATTTTTGTTTTTTCTGTTTTTACATTTATATTCTGTTAATATCACATCCTAAGGTTGTCTTTAAAGCAATACAAGTAACTAAATAATAAAGATACATTGAACTTATTTTATATTTTGCTATTCAGTGTAAAATTTAATTTATGGTAAATATATGTAATCTTATTTACATAAAGTTCTTGATACTGGCAATAGCACATCAACTTTATGGAAATTGTACATATTTTTACATACTCTTACTTACACTCAAAATTAAAACTTTTACACTTGCATAGTTATTTAATACACATGTGTAGTAAGCAGGGCGAAAAAAATAGTTAGTGTATTATATAACATTTAATATTTTTTATATTCTTTTGGAAATTCATAAATATTTATGACTTTGTGTTATAAAAACTAAATTTGTATTACCTACAATTATCAAAAATTAAAAACATGGAAAAATATCGTATATTTGAAACTTTATGTTTATAACAACTTTAAACGAACTCTCATTAACGTACATAAATAAGTATGGTAGGTTTCATATATAGTTTATAATGTACATATGTATGTACGAATAATTATGAATATTTTATATACATATAAATAAATGTGTGTGAACATTTTACGTGTTAGTAGCTCTAGAAGTGTAAAGGTTTTAAAATCAATATACTTGTTAAGACCATGTTATTTAGAGACTAAAAATACTACTTCTTTAAAATATTTTCTTTACAGTAGCGTATGTTATCTTGACCATCAAAATAACTTTTTAAAAAAACAACTTCTTTCTTTCGTTCCAAGATTATGATTATTTTTATTTATTGTTTTATTTTAAAATATAATTTATTATCTAAATACAAGACTGTTTATAGCAATAAAAGTTCAATAAATTGCTTATTTAATTTTAAGTAGTTTTTTTTTTAATTTTGTTTATAGAGTTAATTCATTTATAATATTTTATATTTTGTTTACTTATTAGAATCTGCAATTATATAAAAGTGCTTATATAAATTAAAGTTGAATAAATTGCTTATTTTATTTTTACTCATTAAAATTTGTAATGATCTAATTTTCTTTAATTTAACTATTTAATATACGCTGATACAGCTATTTAATCTAGGTGGTATCTTTGGTGGATCAGTTGTTGTTATTATTATGGTTGTAATTGTTTGTGTGGAGCGATATCCAAAAGTATTAATGAACTGAAACGATTGTATTTATAATGGTAACTTCACATAAAACGAATTTATTTTTCTCCTTGTTACTAACCTAACCTAAGTGAATGTGTTTTATAAATTATAATAGACTAAGTAACTAAGAATATACATTAACAAATATACGAAGGCGGATCAATAAGTCCGTGATTTTTGAACTTTCCTCGTAGTTATATGAAACGTAACACTATTTCCATCAAGTACCACCTAGAAGTTGACTACTGTCAAATTTTGAGCAAGTGTCGTCATTTACGTTGCGTTTAACAGCTGTTCAAAACACACAACCTCGTGTATTTTTCTTAAAATGGAAAAAAGTGAATTTCGAGTGCTCATCAAACATTATTTTTTGCGAAAAAAAAACCGTCAATCAAACCGAGGAAAAGCTCAATAAATACTACCAGGTCTCTGCACCATTAATTTCAATGGTAAAAAAGTGGTTTACTGATTTTCGTTGTGGTCGCACAAGTACAAATGACGCTGAACATTCTGGACGGCCAATTGAGGTCAGTACACCCGAAAATGTCAAAACAATCTACGATATGGTGTTGGGCGACCGAAGAGTAAAAGTACATAAGATTTTTGATGCTATAGGAATTTCATATGGCAGTGTGGTTTCGATTTTAAATGATCAGCTGGGTTTAAGAAAGTTATAGACAAAATGGGTGCCGCGTTTGCTCTCAATTGCAGTCTCAATGCAAAACTCTATGAATTGAGCTACAAATTGGAACCTCATCCACTATATTCTCGGAATTTAGTCCCTAGTGACTACTTCCTATTTCCAAACATAAATAAATGGCTCAGTGGAAAGAGATTTAGCTCCAACGATGAAATTATTGACCAAACAAATGCCTATTTTAAGGACCTCGAAAAATCATATTTTTTATGCCCTCGTAATGTAGCAACTTTGAAAGATTCAACAAGTAGGAAAAATAAATAAAAAAGAAATAACAGAATTAGAAACCTACACTACCTGTTAAGTAATTTTCTTTTATAAGTATAATAGTTTAAATTTATTAACACACTTCTACTTATCAGAATTTACTGCAACAAAGTTAAAAGAAAAAAAGCGTTTTCTAATATAATAAATTTTATATGAAGCTATATTCGAATTTGCTAATTATTTACATTGAGTGAAAGTAATTAAGTCAAAAAACTTATACAAGTTCGAAACAAATATATGTATGCAAGTTAACACAAATTACATTTAAAAACTCCAAAATAAAATTATTCACACGGTTCACAAAGCTTACGTTGCAGTTGCTGATATTCGACACCCTACTTGCAACTAAGCTTTGCTCACTTATTTAACGTTCACATGCTGACACAGCGTCTACAAGATACACGAGCGATTCAACAAAAGCGGCGTGTGCAAAACCTGTGCATTTGAGTTAGGGTAGTTTAAGTTAATTTTAAGAAATAAACTTACTTGTACTTTTATCTTTGACTAAAAAAATAAAACTCAAGGAGTTAATTGGCGCCCGAGCAGGGACCCTTCCTTTTAAAAAGATAAGGAAGAGTCAAGAAGTCAAGTCAAGCCTTGGTAGGTGCCCTAGTAATCCTGTAAAAGGATAAAACGGAGTGGCGTATACCACAGCCTACCAAGCCCGTGTATGCGGATTTAAGAAATAAGACAAAAAAGTGAATTTGATTAATAAAAAAAGCAAAATAAAATTAAATGCATAAAATTAAAAATTAAAAAATTAAAAATTAAGTGAATAAAGCGAACAAATTAACGAAACTTAATAGAAGTTAATTAAATTAATAAAAATAAAATAAAACTACAAATAATTAAGACAAAAGAGTGAATTTGATTAATAAAAAAGCAAAATAAAATTAAATGCATAAAATAAAAAATTAAAAAATTAAAAATTAAGTGAATAAAGCGAACAAATTAACGAAACTTAATAGAAGTTAATTAAATTAATAAAAATAAAATAAAATTACAAAGAATTAAGACAAAAAAGTGATTTAATTAATAAAAAAAGCAAAATAAAATTAAATGCACAAAATTAAACAAATTAAAAATTAAGTGAATAAAGCGAACAAATTAATAAAACTTAATAGGAGTTAATTAAATTAATAAAAATAAAATAAAACCACAAAGAATTAGGACAAAAAGTGAATTTGATTAATAAAAAAACAAAATAAAACTAAATGCACAAAATTAAAAACAAAAACTAAGTGAATAAAGTGAACAAATTAATAAAACTTAACAGGAATTAATTAAATTAATAGAAATAAAATAAAGCTACAAAGAATAAAACTAAGTATACAAATTAATCATTTATTTCGGAAAAGGCTCAACTAAAATAATCTTAAAGTGAATTAAAACTGGATATGCAAATTAAATAAAACTAAGTGAACAAAGGAAATAAGAACTTTTTCTGCTCTATTATTTATCAGATAAACTAAAAACCGACTAGAACTTTTTAACACAAACAATAAGTGAATAAAAATTTAAACTAGTAAATAAAACTAATAATTGATAATCGACGCAAAGGAAGCAGTGCGGAAAATTTTTTTAATAATTAGTACGGAAAATCATCATTAGTTTCATCAATAAACGAAAATCAAGCAAAGTGATTTATAAGCAACAAAACAACTCCATCTCTACAAAGTTACCATCAAAATCAACAGTAGGATGATACTGGCAGTTTTTATGTAAGCTTAGTTCTAAGTACTCTCTTTAAATTTATGTCTTTTTTTTTATGAAATTAAATTGTTTTTCTTTAATCTAGTAGTAAAATAATAATAACGCTAACGTTTAATTCCAAACTTCCTTTTTTTTTAAATCCTGACATTTTATAATTATCCTATAATCCGCACTTATTATTGACACGATGCCTGACGAAACTATAGAACAATTGACTAATCGACTTAGTAGAACACTTACAGTGAGGGAGCCGACAGGTAGTGAACAAGGGCTTAGCGAAGTCCAAAAAAATCAAATAATGCAAATGATCAGGGAAAATTTGAGACCACCTTCCGATCATCTCATTGATGAAAGTTTCGATCAGCCCGTGGGTACAGTTACAACGGGACTAAATGAAATAGATAGGGTACCCGATTTAATCAAATCACTAAGAGAATTCTCCGGAACCGTGGGAGAATTCAATTCGTGGAGAAAGTCTGTAGATAGGGTATTAGAATTATACGAACCACTAAAAGGAACAGGGCGTTATTATGCTATCCTGCATACAATTCGGACAAAGATCACTGGTGAGGCGGACACCGCCCTGGAATCTTATAGAACCCCATTAAATTGGAATTCTATAAAAAAGTGTCTTATGATGCATTATTCCGATAAACGGGATATCGGGACGTTAGAGTACCAATTGACGGTGCTTCGCCAAGGAAATAAGACCATAACAGAGTTCTATCAGGCTGTCTACCAACATCTTTCATTAATTCTAGACAAAGTTTCTTGCTTAGAATTGGACGAGAACAGTCTGAAAACGATGACGAGTACATATAGGGAAAAAGCACTAGATACTTTCGTTAGAGGACTCAATGGTGATCTTCCTAGACTATTAAGTGTCCGCGAACCGAGCTCATTACCTCAGGCATTACATATTTGCCTCAAGTTAGACAACATGACGTTTCGAATGAACTATGCCCATGGACATGTACCTAGAGCAAATATGCAGAAGGACAGAATCGGTATAACAAACTCTCTCCCGGGGAATGTACGAAAATTCTACCCAGAACTTGCTCACATTGGTGGGACGATGCCAACTAGACCACCAATACCACTCCGATATAAACTTACACCTAACATTAATCCAAGTTACAACCCAAATTATCAAAACCCATACATACGTTCAAATATCCACCAAAATCCGGATTCAAGACCACAAGCCAATTCAGAAACTCAGAATAGGCCTCTAAATCAATACAATCCAACCCGATACCAAAATCAATGGCCAAACAATCAAAAACCACCTGTGGCGGAACCTATGGAAGTAGACAGGTCAATTCAAACTGGCCGTGTCAACTATATGAATCGAGCATCAATGAACCAATTCCCAAAAAGGCCAGCTGGAACTTCTTTTCAAGGACCAGTAAATAAAATACAAAGAAATTTCCATATAGAAACGTTGCCAGAAGATCGAGGATACTTTCGGGATGATTACCAATTAGAAGAGGGTGAAGATGAGAGAGAAGATGAGAGAGCAGTAAATGATGGGACAGACGATAATGCGGAATATTTCCAGAAAATTCCAGAAAATTTCATAGTAGATGAAACTAGGGAGGCGCAACCTGTTGACGTTCAAGCCGTCGTTAATTTTTTAGATTAAACTGTTCCTCGTTACCTTATTTTGAGGCCAAAACGGGGGACGGAAAGATACTGACATTTCTATTAGACACTGGAAGCAACAAGAATTATATTAAACCCACTTTAGTAAGTAAACCTAGACGTAACGAAAAAATATTTGGAGCGAAATCTGTGGCTGGAGATACGAAAATAACCCATCACACATTTCTAAATTTCTGCGGAATCAATGACGTACCAATAAAATTTTTCCTTTTGCCCGGCCTACTTTCCTTTGACGGAATTTTAGGAAACGACAGCTTAAAAGAACTCTCTGCTGTCATCCACACATCCGAAAATTACTTAACAGTTAGGGGAGAAAAAAAATCTATATTAAACAACGCTTGGCACAAAATGTAAATAACCTGGAATTAAGGACTCAACATTTAACCGAACATCAAAAAGTATCGCTGAGCAACATTGTGAAGAAGCATCCCTGCCTTTTTTCAGATCCGGAAGAGAAACTGACATATACTACTACAGTAGTAGGAGAAATACGCACGGAAAATAGTTCACCAGTATACGCTAGAAGCTATCCCTACCCAATGGCCTTAAAAGATGTTGTAGAGAAAGAGATAGATCGTCTTCTACATGATGGCATTATAAGGCCATCCAGATCTCCTTATAACTCACCCATATGGGTGGTACCGAAAAAGGAGGACCTTTCGGGACAGAAAAAATACAGATTAGTAGTAGATTTTAGACGATTAAATGCCGTAACTGTGGCCGATAGGTACCCTATTCCGGAAATTAATGATGTCTTGTCTAATCTAGGTGGAAACCAATACTTTACAGTATTGGACCTCAAGAGCGGATTTCACCAGATACCATTGAGAGAAGAGGATAGGGAGAAGACTGCCTTCTCAGTAAATAACGGAAAGTACGAGTACACTCGATTGCCGTTTGGGCTGAAAAATGCTCCGTCAATATTTCAAAGAGCGCTAGACGACATCCTGAGGGAATTTATCGGGAAGATATGCTATGTATATGTAGATGATATCATAATATTCAGTAAAGACGAAAAATCTCACTTGGAACATGTGGAAAAGATATTCAGAACACTGGAATTGGCCAATATGAAAATCCAGCTAGATAAGTGTGAATTTTTTAAACGTGAGGTAGATTTCTTAGGGTTTGTAGTATCAAAGGATGGCATCATGACTAACCCTAAGAAAGTCGACTCAATATTGAAATTTCCCTACCCTAAGACCCTAAAAGAACTTCGATCGTTTCTCGGATTGTCAGGATATTATAGAAGGTTTATTAGAGGCTATGCCGACATGGCGAAACATCACTCTTAAGAGGAGAAGAAGGACGAATTTCGAAATCTGCATCAAGTCAAATGAAAATAAAGCTGGATGAACCTGCGAGAAATGCGTTCGATATGATAAAAAATGCATTAGCTTCACAGGAAGTTTTATTGTCTTACCCTAATTTTGACAAAGACTTGCAATTAACTACCGATGCCTCTAATTTTGCAATTGGAGCCGTATTAAGCCAGGAAGGGCGACCAATAACTTTTATTTCTAGAACCCTAAACAAAACGGAAGAGGGCTATGCTACCAATGAAAAGGAGATGTTGGCCATTATATGGGCTCTAAACTCATTAAGGAATTATTTATATGGCTCGAAAAAAGTTACAATTTACACCGACCACCAGCCCTTAACATACGCCCTGAGTAGCGGTAACAGCAATTCAAAAATGAAAAGATGGAAGTGCATCTTAGAAGAATACAACTATGAGTTGAAATATAAACCTGGACGAATAAATGTCGTAGCAGACGCTTTATCTAGGGTCCATCAGAATTTGAATTATATGAACGATCAAATTAATTCTTTGACTCCAACCCAACTTAGTGCGGAAAGCTCTTCAGATAATCTAATACCCAGCGTTGAGGCTCCAATAAATGTGTTCAGGAATCAGCTGTTCCTAAAAGTCGATAATACCTCATCGTACCAATTTAAAATTGTTTTTCCAGGAGTACATCGTCATATTATCAATGAGCCTCAGTATGATGAAGAAATCCTTTTGAATATATTGAAAAGGTATTTAAACCCGTCCGTTATCAACGGAATAAAAGCTCCAGAATGGGTAATGGGAAAGATTCAAAGATTATATCCTAATCACCTTGCTAACTATAAATGTCGTTTTACACAACTAGTGGTAGAGGACATTCTTTCTGAAAATGACCAAGAGAATATGATAATGGAAATTCACAATAGAGCACATCGTAATGACAAGGAAAACAAAAAACAGATGTTGGAAAAGTGTTATTTCCCCGGCATGTCAGGTAAAATAAAAAGAGTCATAAAATATGTTCTACATGTAAGAAAGGAAAATATGAAAGACATCCAAATAAACCAGAGATAAAAGCAACGCCTATACCAACATATCCGGGACATACTATTCATATCGATATATTCTCGACCGATAAGAAAATGATCTTAACGTCAGTGGATAAATTTTCTAAATATGCGAAGGTAAAATTAATAAATGGACGATCTTTAGAAGATGTTAGAAGACCCCTTAGAGAACTTTTGTTCTCTTATGGCGTTCCAAAAAATGTGGTCATGGACAACGAACCTTCTTTAAACTCCGCTTCTATACTATTCATGATGAAAGATGACCTAGGAATCGAATTGTTCACAACGCCGTCATATAAAAGCGAGGCAAATGGTCAAGTGGAACGCTTCCACTCTACATTAGCGGAAATCATGAGATGCTTGAAAAGCGACGGAACCTCTCGAAATTTCGAGGAGTTATTAGAAAGAGCAGTAAACGAATACAATCATACATTTCATTCGGTGACTGGAAAAAAACCTGTAGATTTATACTTTGGGCGTACGGTTGACTTTTCTCCACAAGATTATGAGACTACAAGGCTAGCTAATATTGAAAGGCTCAGAAGAAAACAGGAGAAAGACTTAGCCTACCATAACAAGAGAAAAAAAACCGATTTAAGACTACGTACCAGGTCAGGTAATCTATGTAAAAACGAACAAAAGATTGGGAACAAAGTTAAGTAACCGCTTCAAAGAGGAAATTGTTAAGGAAAACCGTGGTACGACAATTGTCACCGAAAGCGGACGTATTATCCACAAAAGCCACATTAGAAATTGATACATTTTCTTTTATCTTTTTTTTTATCATTACATCTTTTGCAGACTATTCCTTGGAGCCGTTTTGGCGGACTTTAATATACTTGACTACTCTAATGCAAGGTTAATTACTATTCAGAGTGGCATGGCAAGAAGACAGGATGGCACTTTTAAAGTTATACATTCAATCGAACTCGAACAATATCAGACTCTACTAGACAATGTCGGATCCATCTTGGATACTAAAATTACATATGGACATCCGCTCCGTCCGTTCTTGACACAACAGGTACTCGACATAAAAGGTCTTCTTAAACGTCTAAGTCCTAGCGTGAGGAAAAGGTCAATTGACTTTATAGGTAGCGCATGGAAGTGGGTTGCAGGAACACCAGATAATCATGATTTCGAAATCCTGAATCAAAAAGTCAATAATATTCTAGAAAATAATAACCGACAGATGATTATTAATGATCTGACCATTAGTAGAATACAAGAAATTTCTAATTTAACAAACGAAATATCGAAAATAAAAAAGGAAGATTGGAATGATAAGCTAGGAGAAATAGTTCAACATAAACTAGATTTTATAGAAAAAGAACTACAAAATATTGAGTATGCCATACAATGGGCAAAAGTAAATATAGTAAATGCATTTATTTTGTCAAAAACTGAAATAGATAACTTAAGTAACATTTTGGGAAACTATAATATCCCAACATTTAACGTAGATGAATTATTATCGTTTGCCAATGTAAAAATAGTAACGAACAATAAAGAAATTTTGTATATCTTAAGCATTCCAATCACCCATGAAAATGTTTGTAAAATTCTTATCGCAAGACCAGTTAAGATTGGCAATACAATAGACAAAATTGAATTCAATAAAATTTTAAAATGTAACGAACTTTTTTTTGCTATAAAAAATGATTGTAAAAATTTTAATGATATGACCATATGTAATAAAGATAAGCTGGTAGAATTAAGAGAAAGTCATTGTATAACTAATCTTATTAAGAAAAGAGTAGGGAACTGCACACAGGTAAACAACGAACATATCCCCACTATAGAAGAAATTGGAAGTGATCTATTGCTATTGAATCAGTACAACGGTAAGCTTGAGGTGAACGGAGAAGAAATAAATTTAAACGGAACATATCTCATCAAATACCACAATACAACAATCAAGATTAATGATCAAGAATTTTATTCTAAGGAGATAAGTGGAAATAAACCCCTTCCGGCTTTTATGCAACCCAGATCAACAGCTTTTAAAACAGAGGAAGTTCTATCCCTAGAAAGACTCAGTAAAATAAATATTGGAAATATAGAACGATTGGAGTTGCTGGAAAATAAAAACAAAGCATTGATAACATCGAATTCATTTATTATTATTGCTACTCTTTGCATCGCTATCTGGATAATGATAAAAAGGGGATTTGATAAGAAAAAAGAAAAGAAGGAGATAGAAGAAAATCCTCAGGGACCGGCAAACAAAACACTTGAGTCGAAAATTGCAGTTAATCTTCCGGAAACAGTAGAAGAAATACCGGAAGTGAGGAAACAAGTGGAAAAAAAGATCCCAAGTATTTATAATTTGCACACATTTTAGCAATCGGAACGCTTGCATTTGAGAGGGGAGGAGTTAACACAAATTACATTTAAAAACTCCAAAATAAAATTATTCACACGGTTCACAAAGCTTACGTTGCAGTTGCTGATATTCGACACCCTACTTGCAACTAAGCTTTGCTCACTTATTTAACGTTCACATGCTGACACAGCGTCTACAAGATACACGAGCGATTCAACAAAAGCGGCGTGTGCAAAACCTGTGCATTTGAGTTAGGGTAGTTTAAGTTAATTTTAAGAAATAAACTTACTTGTACTTTTATCTTTGACTAATAAAGAAGTTGTGTGTTCTAAAAACACACAACAAAAAAATATTTTTTAAATAAAAATAAAACTCAAGGAGTTAATTTGCACATACGTATCATATGTATGTATATATTAATAGCATATATCAATTGTAGTATAGCAAATCTAGTTATAAGTGTGGCTGCATTATCACTCAATGAGAATTTTAAATGCAGGAGCGGTAATATGTGTATACAAAAGTATTTATTATGTAAATATCATGTCAATGTCATGTCAAATAACTGCTTAATTTCCATTTAGTTTGTTTATAAAAATAAACTTCCAAACATTTCGAATAGATATACAGTAAATAAATACTAAATAAGCAAAGTATAAATTATTAAAGTTTGTAAGTTATAGGTTAACTAATAATATAAATTTAAATGAAAAAAGTGTATATTTTTTGAGAACACTCTACGAAAACAGTTTGTTTTTCCTGAGTATAAATCGAAATTTTGAGGGTGTAATGCAAATTTTTAAACCTGATTTATTATATCCTCAAGAAGGCCTATAAACTACACTATGTCACTTCTCGAGTGATTTTTCACTGTAATAGGATATAGTATATTAGGTTTTTGTTTAAGAAAATAAGTGAATAAAAAAATACAATTAATTACCAATAGTCGTTTAAGCCCAACCATATGATATATATATTTTCGGATAGAGTTTTATACGAAAACTGCGTTAAATTTTCGATCAATTCTTGCTAAATTTAATAGCCACAAAACTTGTTAGTACCAAATATAATTTCGATACTAATATTTGTATGAGTGAATTTCGGAAGTGGGTCTTTTGTGGAGCTATAGTCACCTATTTACGAATACTAATAAAATTTGGCGTAGTGCTTTCAACTTTTATAAAACTTATATCACACTTGATTAACAAGAGGGTATTAACTCAACATTTTTAAATTTTCAGTAGAGGTCATAAGCTATTTGTGGTTACATTTTAAGAAAATTTATTATTGAAAAAAAATCCATTCATTGAGTTAATACCGTTTTTCTGAGACTTTTCGATATTCACTCCACTATCACGCAAATGGTCTCAAATATAGTTTTAGAGATGGAAGAGTAATGAGAGTTGATAAATATTAATAATTTTGGTAAATTTTTTACAAAAAGTGAAATTTTAAAAAGTTTGAGTTAATAACCTCTTGGTGATTAAGTGCGATATGTGGAATTTCAAAAATGTTCGAAACTCTTTGAACTCTTTATAGGTCTTGCATTTCTAAACTTTGTTAAAGGAACAGAAAAATTATTAATGCATTTGGGTGGATCTTACAAAATAATTAAAAAATCCAAAAATTTAGACCGTTCTTCTAAAATTTCATTGAAATATAAATACTAAGCCTTCAAAAAATAAAAAAATTGAGTTGAAACTTTCAGGAATATTTTAATTTATTTCAGTTTCGCACTGACAATTTACATCTTTTAGGTTCAATCTATTAAGCAGTTGAGAAACAACTTGCATGATATACATATGTTGTATAACAAGTAACCATTTTAATATTTGGTGAAAAAATTTTAAGCAGAAATTTCAGATCTTTTAAATTTTGCAGTTTTTTTTGGTAGAAAATTTGCGCGCATAAGTTATATTAAATTTAGAGAACAGAACTTTAAATACAGTTTGAGGTACATCTCGCTGATGTCAGAAAACTAGGCATGCAATCATCACAAAAACCTCCATATAGTTTGCATGAATATTTGCAAAATGTGTGTTTTCCACTACTGACAAATATCGCTTTTAAGAAATTGTATATATCGAGTCAAATTCCGAGTCAAAGAGGCGTTAACTAATTTTAAAATGCAAAAATTTTATGAACTTTTTAAAATTAACACCAAATTTGTTTCCACAATTTTATGAGACCAGATGTGACTTTAGATCATTGAAAATTATTTCTAAGGAATTATCTTAAAATTGATAATGTAAAAAAAAAATATATATATAAAATTGGTAATGTGAAAAAAATTAAGAAAGATAATTTATACCGGCTACAGAAGAATACTCTCCAAACAAATTTCGAAAGCTAACAACTACAGCCAAGTAAAAATTACGTTAACATTGATATCAAAGCATTTTATTTGCTTAATAAATTTCAGAAGGTATCAAGATATTTTAAGGAGTTACAGTTGTATGAGCCAAGAAAGATGTTCTTGATCTGAAAAATCAGCCCCATTTCGAATTTTAAAAAAATAAAAACTATTTTCGAAAAAAACTTATCACTATATAAGGTACGTATTTAAAATTTTGCAAAAATTCATATTAAGAAATTAAAATTACGCTTTTTGTAAGCAATATTATCATGAGCAGTAGTGATTAGTAAAGTAAAGTAAAACCAGTATTGATATTCATTTCATTTTCTCAGCAAAATATCCCAAGTCTATTGTTACCCATTTTTTAGAGATTTTTAGCCAATAATCATTTTTTGTCATTTAAAACATTGTGCAAAAGTAAAATTAACATTTTTTTTCTTTTTAGTGTACTTCGATGAATATTTAAGAAACAATAATTGTTTTGACATGTACTAGTACCACTTTAGTTATTTTGGTTCCGATAAAATGATACCTTTATCTTTAAGATTTTATTTTTAAGTTTCAACTTTAAACCTTTACAACTTTTGCGCGCATTAATAAAAATGATTAAAGTGAATATACTTTGCATGCATAAATATTGCTTAATAAAACCAGGAAAAATAAAATTTTGAAAATATTTTTACTAAAAAGTTTTAAATCATATAACATTTATGCATGTTAAAATTTCACACGGAAGTGGGGTTATGTGGGAGCTATTGGCAATTATGGATCTTCCAAAAATTTGGCTCACTAATTTATGCTTATAGATAAATACTTATGTCGAATTTTACTAAAATTTTAATATATTTAAGACATTTAAAAGGTTTAAAACCCTAATCCAGACGAACATTTGTATGAAATAATGTACCGATCATAACCACTATCAATAGGCTTGGTTTCTGTATCAAATTAATTATATGTGCTAAATTTTATCAAATCAGCTTTATAGTTTCATCAAAGTAGCTTAAAGAAAAGTACAGATCTTTGCACACAAGGACTACATGGAAAGTGGGCGTGTCCTTGAACCGATTTTTCTAATATTTGGCATATACGAATATTTCGTAAGTATATATCAACTTATTAATTTTGTTAGCAATCTAATTTGATAATTTCTCTATTTTTACCAATGCGTTGCATGGAAATATAGCACTGTATGTCAATAAAAAATTACCTGCAATCATGTTAAAAATGTTGGATTTTATTCCAAATCATGTAGAAATGTATAGAAAAAAACACTTCCATCGAATGTTATATACATGAAAAATGGGCAAACTGACGTCAAGTTCTCAGAAGCGATTATTTTCGTTAACTTGTGTTATATATTTCACCAACTGAATATAATAACTTGATTCGAGGTTTGAATTTACGAGTTGATATATAAACACAACAAGCCCAGTCTGGAAATTTCCATATAAGTGTATGAAAATGTGTAATGCTAGGTTAAAAAATAAATTTTATTTTATTTTAAATTTAAATTATTTTGTTGCTTTTATTTTCTCATAAAAATATATCACCATATTTTTTTAAATTTATACGGATTATATAAACAAAATTTAAACAAGTGTGAATGAAAATGAAAATGAATGAAAAGAAAATAAATAATATTGTTGTTTATTTTCCGTTGCCGTCTAAGCTTTTGCTTAATTTAATAATGCGGGCTATGTAAAGAAATCCAGACTTGTTGCGTTTATACATTTGATTTCATCATTGTTGCAGAAATAAAAAGTGTTGAACACTGAAACAAACGTCAAAAAAAATGGGACCAAAATGAAGCACTTTTGCCGATTTTTCGAGAAAACTAATACTTACTTCAGTGATGAAGTAAACTATTTATTTGATTTCCTGAATAAAATGTTAGATACCATTTATGACGGAAAACAATACGTATCCTTAGCACCACTTTTAAGCTCACAGAATACTTTCAACCCACATTTTCACATAAAACTTTCCTTTATCAGAACTTTTTCAAAACACTTAACCGCAAAGAAGAAATAATTGTTTAGAATGATATTTGGAAACCAGCGGATTATAATTGTAAAAGAAGAAAAATTGGTGTGTGTGAACCCTAACATATTTAATATTCTTTATTCCTGTATGGATTTTTCACTTAAAATTTTAGCGGTATGAGTACGTAGAAAGGAGAGCATATACAATCAAATTTGGATAAAATCTGAAGATAATACCAATGATTTTGAGACGAGGGTATGACGACTTAATACTGTTAAACTCTAATATGTGAAATAAATTTTGCAAAAAAGGGGTAAAAATTCGACTTCAGCATCCTATATAACCTTACAAAACACTTTTGGTTGCTCAGGTCCAAAACCTTGTATACCTGTATAGTCACCAGCAAAGAATGGTTAGCATTTTGTCAGATAGTTTTTGTACACATGTATATAAATTAGATTTGCATTAGTATTGGTAAACTTGCCTAAATAAGTAATGGTAAAACTGCTATCGGTAGAAAACAAAAATTTTCAAACACCCGAGGAACTTCACTATTACCGATTTTGATGAAACTCGGTATACATACTCACTACGTCAACACAACATCTTTTAAATTTGTTGTAGTTTAGTTTTCATAGCGGTTCAATGTTAATTTTTTTAGAATTTTTCTTAAAGTTCATGAAATCTAAGAAAACTTTGGTTCAAACTGATGTTTAATAAATCTAGTTTCTAATTGTTTTTTGTAAAAAAAAATAATTTTTGCAAACATAATGGCATAATTTTTGCAAACATAATGGAATAATGGAATAAATATTCCTCCTTGTATCATAGATATTTAAAAAAATCATATCTTCTATTTTCATAATTGTTCTTTAAAATATTCCTTAAGCTATAGGTAACATATACAAATTTAGAAAGCAACCATGAGAGAATGCTGAGAAAATTAGCATTTAGTATTTATTTCAGTAATAATTTGATAATTTTTAGTATTCTTTTGTTTTGTGAATGAAGATATCTGAGTAGGTTTTTCAAAAATCAATATCGTACAAAATAAATAAGTGTGTCCCAAAAAGTTTTTATTTCCAGTATTATGAAAAAATACAAAACTTTCTAACAATGTTAAAAAAAGAAATTGCATCTAAAAATGGAATTTCATTAAAGCGCATTGTTTTAAATTTGAATAATTGTCCACATATTTTAGTAGAAGATGACAACAAAACCATTTAAACGTAGTTTAAATTTTTTCATATTCCTCACTACAGATGCAAAGGTATATATAAGTTTGTCATTATGTTTGCAGATTCCACAATTTTCGTCGGAAAGCAAAAAAGCTTATATTGATATATAATAATATATACCAAAACTCGCAAAAAACCGGTTAAAAAAAGCGGAGATATTAAAAAACGGCTTTTTAAAACTAGTCTTCGATTTTCTTTAGCCCTATATAAGCTTGTGATTTCGTTTTTACAAAACAAATTCGGAAATTTTTTTTGAATTTTTCTGAAGAAGAAATGAACTCAGTCGGTTCATTAGTTACAGCCAAATGCATTTTCGACCGTCATACAAGTCCTAAATAAACTACGAACTTGGTTCCTATGTTGATCAATCACAAATATTTTTCTTGAGTTTCTGTTTTTTGAATCAATCTAATCGGTTTATAAACCATCGAGTTATTGGCAAATCTTCTTTGTTCATTTATAGTTGTTGTTTTCATGGGTACCGAAAAACAACAAAAACCACAATAAACAAGGCATATTTGTTTTTTTTTTTTGTCAACTTTTTGAAGCGCCTATGTAAGGCTTCGTTCTTTCACGGAAAGATTTTGACATTTTTTAAGAATTTTTGTGTCGAAAATATTAATTAAGTCGATACAGTATTAACCGAGTTATAGGCAAAAATGGGTTATTAGATTTTTTTGAAGCTCCTTACCCCCACTCTTACATAAATCTATCACAAGATTTTTTTTTTAGAATTTCGGTTATCTAAGTCAGTCAAATCGGTCCATGAATTTTCTCCATGCCCTTTTTTAATTTAATATTGTCTTACATTATTATATTATCTTTGCATGGAGACTACCTCTACGATATGATAGGATAAACGTTTTCATGAAATTTGAGGGCTCTCACTGTAATACTTCCTTAGATATGAGTATTTGCTTTATATACTTTGCTTTATACGGGGGTAACTTACCCCCATAATCGATTTATTTTAAGCTAATTGGTTCATCCATCTGAGAGTTTTAAAAGAGTTGGCGTAAAATAAGGACATAGCATCCGATCAAGATCCAACGTAACCTAAAACATACAGTGAAATATGCATGTATGTGGCAATATATCGCATAAACGATGGAGTCTATTATATATTGCAGTATAATCCCCAAGTCGAGTAAACTATGTCCTTTCAATTGTGATATAATTATGCGAAAGTAACGGGACTTTTTGAAGATAATTTAATGTGTTTTAATTTTTGTATTTAAAAGTATTTTGCGGAAATTATCTTTAGCTCAAGCGGTCCTTAACAAAATGATACATATTTGCAATCATAAGGTGTCCTGTTGTACGATTTTGGCGGTACCAAAGCAGAGTTTGTTTGTTCATTTATTATATTTTATCTATTTCGCTTTCATTGAAACTTAGATATTAGATATATTTCAATCCGTTAAAAGGAATGCAAGTTGAATTTAGAAAATGCTTCAATTAATAACGATTGCCTTTCTGTTTTAGATGGTTTTGGCCACTAAAAAAATTTGGAAATATTGCCGTGTCTTCTTTTATTTCATATATATTTTTTTTATTCATATATGTATATTTTATATACTTCTATACATGAATACATAAACCATTATTTTTCACCAGCATAATTACACATTATCTACATGCTATACACTGTGTATTACCGGTAAACTGTATTTCATCTAAAAAAGTCTCCATTATTTAGTTAGTATTATATAAAAGTTTCGTTTCTCTACACCAAATTTTCGTACATGTATTTACATGATAAAATAGAATACTAACATGCAATCCGAATTATTGTATATATTATAGAAAATGTAAAAAATATATTAAATAAAAAATAAAAATTGTTTTCAAAAATCTGCGAAAACTTTAATATTATTTTTATTGATTTTAATAAAACATAAGAATTTTCAAATGTTCAAATTTATAAACAGTAAAAATATGTTAATAAGAAACATTAAAATTTCTTCAATAAAATATTTATGAATTTGAATATTTGATTTTACTAATTGAGTGATAGATTTCAGTAAAAAAAAAATATATTTTTTTTATGAATTTAGTAATAGAACTCGAAATTTAATTTTTTCTGTGTAGCTTCATTTAAAATTTAAAAAATTGATTTTTTCAAAAGTAGGCAAAAAAAAATGTGGATGTAACTTCTAATCAAGATCTAACAAATACTATAACTACCTCTGGCATTGGTACTATATGTGTGTCATATTCCTTGAAAATCAGTTCAGCCTTTTAGACATGTTTGATACACAAACATTATAATATATATAATGATATAAGGATTTGCCAAATCTTGATTCAATTTTAACTTTATATGAAAATGCAAATTATTTAAAGTTTTCAGGTAGGTAAATATATTTGTAAAAATATATTTGTAATTACATCCAATATAATGTATTTCATTTTCATTTGATACATCTCAATACGGATGAAGCGTATATAACATTCGGCACAGCTGAATATAGCAGCCTAACTTCTTAAAATATTAGTTGGTAATGAAAATCATAAATAAGTTCATTGAAACAGCTCTGATATTCATCATAATCAAAGCAGTCAGTATAAAATTGCCGATTTTTTGTCAAAATATTTCCATTTGGCTACAGTGAAAAATCTTGTTTCAAGATTTTTTTTTAAAGTTATTTCTATTATTCCCACAAGATGGATTTGTGTTGTTAAATTTTTCAAATTAATGAAATAAAATTGCTAGTAATAAGCCGTAGTTTTTAACGCTCATTAGAAAATATTAAATTGTTACTGAAATAATTGATTTTTTGTTTTACTCGATGATAATTTTCTCAGTATCCCTTCATGGTCCCATTCTAAATTTGTAAAAAAAAGTTATAAAAATGAAAGATATGCTTTTTAAAATAGAATACTTGATAAACGGATGAATATCGATTTTTTATTGTTTTCTTTTCAAAAATGGTATTTTTGCAAATGTTATTGGAAACTAGATTTATCAAGTCTTAGTTTGATCTAAAATTTGTTTATATTTATGTATTTTAAAAAACTTCTGAAAAAAGTGAACTTTGAACAATGGTAAAAACTAAAGTATAACGAGTTTGAAAATTTTGAAGAACTTCAAATTTTGCATTGTCGTAATGAGTATGTATGTATACCAAATTTGATCAAAAACGGAAGTACTGAATGGAAAAATTGGGATTTTGTTCGAAAATGTTTTTTTTTCTCGGTATAGATCTTTTAATTATATAAATTAATATATTTATTAAAAAATCGAAGTGAAAGTTAAGTCGTTATATCTATATTATAACACCATCTTCAGAGTTTTATCTAGTCGACTGAGGCAGTGTGTAAATATGTATGTACCTCCACTCATTATAATATATATATATATATATATATATATATATATATATATATATATATATGTATATATATATATATATATATATATATATTGCCTTTACTTTTGTAATTTGTATTCATGTGTCATATGTAATTCTCTTCAATGTGTAATATTATTTGCGTTATGGTGTGAAATTTGATTTAAAAATAAATAACAGAATCAGTAAGAAATTTAAAATTCCTTTTAGAAAATAACAGCAATAGGAAATTTGTTGTGAATCAAATATTTACGCATTATTAAATAAAGTGGAAATTTAAAGAATTTTTTTAGCGTTATAATTCACATTTCGCAAACTATTTAATTTATGTTAACGATTTCAGAACAATTAAAAATTACCTACCTACTAGGGCATCCACTCGAATATTATTTGTTCGATTAATCGATAAATTATAATTAAATAATTGTTCGACTAAATTTAAATTAGGAATTTGGAGTAGAATTTTATTCCAGTAAATTATGTCAAATAATTGAAAAATTCGAGTAAAAAATATTTTTAAAATGTCCTTCAAAAAATTTTTTCTTGACAACAGCAGTTGCAACATTTTTATAGAATGATTAGAATCAAAAAGCGGCAGCAGAATTGGTAATTAAAAAATTCTGTTTGGTAAAGAGAACCGAATATAGGTCGTAATTTAAGGTGGTTTTTCAGTCACAAATTGCAAACAAATATTATTATACTTTATAAATTAAAATATTCTTTAAAAAATTAAAATGTAAAATTTAAATAACCCAGCAAAAGATTTGCTCTCCTGGTAATCCAGCAAGTGTAATATGAAACAAAAATAAACTACTTATTTTTTGCCTTAATAAATAATTATTTTTGTTCAAGTTGTCCACAAATTCTTGTAACTTTTTTAAACCCAAAGTGTACTCAAAAATATGTATCTAAACGAAAATAAAAAATAAAAAATTTTCTGCCAGTGAGATTTGAACTTGGACACAAATTATTCATTCGTTTTTAATTACGTCTTAATCAGTACACCATACCGAACTTCATTTTCTAAATGGTAAAAACTTTCTCAAGTATAATTTTTGTTAAAAAAAAAAAACTAACAGCATCAGAATGGGTAAGGGGGGGGGGGGGGCGGAATTATACATAGAGTAAGCAAATAATAATGATTTTGTACTATTGAGTACTTATTTATGTAACATAGAGTAAGCAAATAATAATCATGCCTTATTACCAAGAAACTACTTTAATAAGTAGCTACCATTAATGGGAACCAAAAAGTTTTTGCTTCGAATTTATTTTTTATAATTTAAGCATGGAGGTGGTAAAGAAAAATTACTCAATTTATTATACTAAACTTTTTACACGAAACAAATCGAAGGATTTTAAACTTCATTTACGAATAATAGTGTAGCTGATTTATTTAAATATGGAGTTGATATATAAATAAACTAATTATTTGAATTAAATTTAGTTTAAATGCTGTTTAATTTAACTAATAAATATTATTTAATTTTAAATAAGTACGTTTTATTTCGATTTGTAAACTATGGATGATAAATATGGGTTATTTAGCCGATGAATTATAGTAAAACCCCACATAAAATGGGAGCTCAACCGAAATGTTTTAAATAGAACAAAAGAAACACCTAGACAAATGATTGTGAATATAAGTTGAGTGGAGTTTTTGAAAAAAAGTGTTAAAAAAAAAGAAGAAGTAAACTGAATAAGATAAATTATTAAAAATTAAAATGATTGCGAACATAAGAGTGTGAAAAGAAAAAATCGTTAAATTGCATTATCAATTAATAAAATACCGTTAGAGTGAGGAGACAACAACAGAAAAGAAAATACTTATATATAATACTTGTGCGTATATAATTTTGTAACGTACAAAATTTTGTGTTCTTGTGTGATGCTAACATCAAGTTTACGCTTGCTCGTTAGTTATGAAAAAAAAAGAAACACTGAGAAAAAAAGTACAAAATCAGAGTGTATGAAAAAAACCCCACCCTTAAATTTGTATGTGCAATGCAAGTGTGAAAAAATAGAGGTTACAAAAAAGAGAAAATAGACAATTGTAAGAAGAAAAACTGCGAATGAGTGTCAAAAACAAAAACTATGTATGAAAAAAAAACTATGACTGAGTGTCAAACCGACTAAGCGTCGAATTAAATAATTGTGACTGAGTGTTTGAATTAAAAACTGACTCAGTGTCAAAGGAACTGAGTGTCGAAAAGTAAATAATTGTGACTGAGTGTCTAATTTAAAAACTGGCTGAGTGTCGAAACGACTGAGTGGCGAAGCAAAATTTTGTTTGAGTGTCGAAAATAAAAACTGTAAGAGTCAGAGTGACTGAGTGTCGAAGAAAAAGAAGTATAAAAAGAAAAATAGAAACTTGTGACTGTGTACGTAATAACGTTCTGTTATTGCCGGGTGCGTAGTAAAATAGTTGGTGCAAGTTCTGTCATGTAACGAAAGTACAGCAACGTCTATAAAACAAGTTTTGTGTAAAGAAAAGCAAACAAAACAATTTGACTGATTGTCATAATCTGCAAAGCATAAGAAGTGAATAAGTTGCTATATGAGAGAAAGCAAAAGAAGCTGTTGATTTGAAAAAAGCCGTTGATTTGAAAAAGCCATAGAGAGGGGAAAGCAGAGAAGCTGTTGTCTGTATATTAGTTGCGCAGAAGTAGATGACAACAAGTGAGCAGAGGTGGCAGGTAGTGTATTCATCGTTAAATAAATACATTATTTTTGTTATTGATTGAATTTAAGTAAAGATAGATATGGTTAATGTTTTGTTAATGATAAATTTATGTTTTGAGAAATAATTAAAGTAATTTCATATTCTGATTTGAATTAATTTGATGTTATTTGAAATTAAAGTAAATTTTATTAATTTTCTGGTTTTGTTTTGAGAAATAATTATCATAATTTAATAAGTGATTTTTGGTCTAATTAATAAGTATTCATCCTATATTTACTGTAATATTAAAACTATTTTATTATTATATTGATATTTTTGGCGATCATTACAAAATGGACAGATCAACAATTTTAGGAATGAGTGTTGTAGAGCTGAAGACTAAGTTAGGGGAATTTGGTTTGGGTTTACAAGGACGTAAGAGAGATTTACAGGTTCGATTGTTAGAGCATTATAGATTAGATGCTTCGGACGTTAGTGGATTTGGATGATGAGGGGGTGCTACCTACTACAAGAAGCAATTCTGAGATGAGCATTGGTGTTGCTAGAAATAGTGAAGGAGGTGTGTTGCAAAGAAGTATTTACACTTTGAAGGGTGTTGAGGAAAATTTATCTTTTTTTCGGGTACTAAATCACCTGACGTTAATCAGTGGTTGAACGAATTTGAAGAAATGGCTACGATTGTTGAATGGACTTCGTTGCAGAAATTGATGTATGCGAAGCAATTATTGGTTGTCGCTGCAAAAATCTTTGTAAGGAGTCAAAAAATGTTGGTAATTGGACGACTTTAAGGAAATTATTGCTGGAAGAATTTGGAAGAGCTTTTTCAGTAGCTGTTATCCATCCGCTTATTAGTCGTCGTTTGAATAAGAATGAGACTACGATCGAGTACTTATACAGTATAATGGAGATAGCTAAAAGAATAGACTTAGATGAGAAAAGTATCATTGAATATTTTATAGAGAGCATACCCGATTCGAGATTTAATAAGGCGGTGTTGTACCAGGCTGAAACTATAGGTGAACTTAAGAAACAAATTGAAGTATATGAGAAAGCTCGACCTAATCCTCGTTCGTCAAATTAATGAAAAGAGTCTGCAGTGATGGAGAAGAGACCTAAGGCGAGTGTAAAGGATGAGAAAGAAAGTGTTACAAGTGTGGCGACAAGAATCATTTGGCTAAAGAATGTCCTGAAAGGCAGGTGAGATGTTTCAAATGTCAGCGATTTGGTCTTCGATCATTTGAAAGTAGGTCTAAAAATTCTGAGAGGAATTCTGTTAAAGAAGATCGAGATCAAGCTAATATAGTTAAAAAGGGCCCAGGTTTAATTTTTAAAGACATTTTTATTCGAGGGAAATGGTTGTCTGCACTAATTGATACTGGTTGTGACATATGTTTGATGAGGTTAGATATGTTGTCCGTTATGGGTGAGATCAATTTAATTCCCGAAAAGGTGAAGCTGCATGGTATTGGCGATAACAAAATTGTCACTATAGGCCATTTTAATTGTCCAGTTGAAATTGACAATGTGAAGTTCGATATAACTTTTTATGTTGTCGGAGAGCGTGACATTCTTCATTCTGTGATGATAGGTAATAGCCTATTAAGAAGAGCAGAGGTAGTTATTAAAGATGGAGAAGCATTTTTTAAGCACCCAGTCGGGAGGAATATTTTATAAGAAGGGTTTGAGAGTATGTGTTTGAATATCGAAGAGTTTAAACCGGAAGAACGAACAGATTTGGATCATCTCGGTAAGCAGATTAGCCAGGTTGTTTCCGAATTGATAAATGGTTACATGCCTTCGAAGAATGTTAATAGCCCTGTTAAGATGAAAATAATTTTGAAAGATGATATACCAATTTGTCAACGCCCAAGACGATTACCGTGGATGGATCAGGTTGTAGTTGAGAATCAGATTAAAGAGTGGTTAAATGAGAAGATAATTCAACTTAGTACTTCAGAGTACGCATCACCTATTGTTATAACTACGAAAAAGGATGGTACGAAACGGTTGTGTTGCGATTATAGGAAGCTGAATCGGAAAATAATTGGAGATCATTTTCCGATGCCATTTATCGACGAGGTGTTAGATAAATTGCAGAAGGGAAATGATCATACCACTTTGGACCTCAAAATCGGATTTTTCCATGTCTCCTTAGAGGATATATCACGAGAATATACTGCATTTGTTACACATAATGGGCATTATGAGTTTTTATATGTACCGATTGGTATCAGTAATTCACCAGCTGTTTTTACGAGAATTATTTCTGCTGTTTTGAGAGATTTGATTACTGACAATACTATTATTGTTTATATGGGTGATATCATAATTTTCTCCAAGAATGTGATGGAAGGCCTTAGTAACTTTAGATTAGTTTTGGAGAGAGCAGCTTCAAATGGGTTGCAAATAAAATGGGAGAAGTGTCAGATTTTACAAGAAAAAGTTATTTTTCTGGGATACGTGATAGCGAATGGTTCAATAAAATCTTCGGATGAGAAGATCAATGCAGTCAAGAATTATCCCATTCCTAGCGATTGGAAAGCAGTTCAGAAATTTCTGGGTTTGGCTTCGTATTTCAGAAAGTTTATAGAAGATTATGCTATTAAAGCCAAGCCGTTAACAGATTTGCTGAGGAAAAATATACCCTTTAATATGACTAATGAAGTTTTGATAGCTTGTAAACTAATGAAAGATCCAGTTAAACGATTAGTTGTGGTACCGGTCCAGTTGAAAGAGGAGATAATTAAGTTAGCGCACAAACAGGGTCACTATAGTGTATCAAAATCGCAGGAGTTGGTGCAGAAACAGTACTATATACCCAAATTGACGAAGAAGGTACAGAGAGTAGTAAAGAGTTGTGTCGAGTACATTATCACTGAGGCCAAGACGGAAAGGAAAAAATGTTATCTTAATCATATAGACAAAGGCCATAGACCCCTGATGACGTACCATATCGATCATGTTGGTCCTATGAAAGTGACGAAGAAAGCGTATAATTAGTAAGTTTGTATGGCTACATCCAACAAAATCTAAAATTTGAAAGCAGTGATCGAGTGCTTGGAGAAACAGACGTCAGTTTTTGGGAATCCCGTGAGAATAATTTCTGATAGAGGTGCAGCGTTTACATCACAAGCGTTCGCAGAGTATTGTAAGGGCGAGGACATTGACTCGCGTAAACGGTCAAGTAGAGCGGATGCATAAAATAATCGTTCCGGTATTAACAAATTGTGTAGTGAGAATTCAGGAAATTGGTATAAGCATGTCCGACGCGTATAGATGATGGCAAAATCTACAGTTTCGAGCGGTACAGGGTTTTCACCATTCGAGTTATTAACTGGTGTGGAGATGTGGTTACCAGATTGCCCAGATCTTAGAGAGACATTAGAGCAGGAGACCGTGAACGAGTTAGATAGCTACCGAGATGCGATCCGGTTGGAAGCTAAAGAGAATATAGCACATGTACAGAGAGAAAATTGTAAGGATTTTAAAAGTAAACGCAAAACTGAAGAGGACTATGACGTAAATGGGTTAGTCGCAATTAAGCGAACTTAATTTGGAGTCGGCCTCAAACTGAAAGACAAGTTTCTAGATCCTTATAACATTATTAACAAACTTCCTCATGGAAGATATGAAGTGGAGAAAGTTGGTGACCACGAAGGCCGCAATAGAACTACAACAGTGGTGGAGTATCTGAAAAGATGGCAATCCGAGCCGTATTGCCGTCAGGAGGGCCAAACGTAGGTTTAAGGGTTAAATATGGGCAACGCAACTCTGTTGATTTAGGATGACAGTAGACGGACGAATAAGACAAAGGAAAGAGAATGAAAAGACAGACAGTTGAATGAGAGTTGTGCTGAGAACGTCGAAGAGAAAAGACGAAGTGTTCGCGATCGCCTATAAATTATTTGAATTAAATTTAGTTTAAGTGCTGTTTAATTTAACTAATAAATATTTTTTAATTCTAAATAAGTGCGTTTTGTTTCGATTTATAAACGATGGATGATAAATGTGGGTTATTGAGCCGATGAATTATAGTGAAAACCCACATATATTTTATTTTTTATTTGTTCGAATAATCGACAAAAAAAATTTTAATTTGATCACAAGAATAATGAAAATATATGAATTTTTATTTGATCAACTTCAGTATTGAATAATTGACAAACCTAATCATACATTACCATACTAGTAGCGAACAGAAAAAAGCCTTCGGAGTCCTACTTACAATTACATTCTTAGTTGATTTGAGGGATGTATAGTTCCTAGTTTTGTAGGCCTTAATGAAATTTGTCAAAGATATCTGTTATCATTGTTATCTTTTTTATGTCTAAAAAAAAAAAAATATAATTTTTAGATTTTATTAAAATGCATTTTGTTTTTTTTTTCTTTGATCAAGTATATAGCTAATTTAACATTATGTTTTCGCATATAGCTTCCATTATTTAAATCACGGGTTTTTTTGTTTTTTTGCCTGTAACATTTCCCACTTTAACCATATGAAATGTTTATGAGATAGAGGCGTAAATAGTTTGGATTTACTGCTCATATTGTGAAATCAATATGAAAATCTACAGATGTTATATTATAAGTTATGACAAATTTTTTTCTAACATAAAAGCAATTTTGATGCAATTATAAACTTAGGAAATATTTTTTAAATAAATTACAGTTTTAGGTAAAATTAAAAACGAGTATTCGAAAAAAACATTTTATATTCGAAAAGCTAGCATTAAAAAACCTACCGAAATTGCTCAAAAAAAAGCTGGGTAAAACCGTTGAAGGAGATTTCCTTTAACGAAAAACGAGTGCCGAAGTCTTGAATACCGTCTTCTTCAAAACTCCTTTGATGAAAAAATGACTGAAAATTTCTTGAGATATTTTAATTAGTGCGGTAATAAGATGTTAAAAAATCATTTTAGTAAAAAAGTGTTATAAAACTGAAACCTCTAGTACATTTTTAATAAAGTCAAAAACCAAATATCATCACTCTAATTTATTACATTTAAAAGTTTTTACTTTTATATATATATATATATTTATATATATATATACTCATTATATATAATATATATATATATATATATATATATATATATATATATATATATATACATACTCATTATATATATCAAACAGATTTTAAAAAGCTTCGACACTGGATTAAACAAGTTCTATGTACCAAATTTCGATGAATTATCTTTCAAATCTACCTGGGCAACATGGGCGGACACACATACAAACGGGCAAAGTTAAATCGATTCAGCTGGTAATTTAAGCCGATTGGTATATTTTAATGTAGTTTTTATCTTAGCTTTTATCAGCATCAGTAGGGTATAAAAATGAACAGTGCAATAATACATTGGATTCATGTGAAGCATCCAGTTGCGAGGATTTACAATCACTTAAGAAACTGTACTATTAATGACATTCAGCAAGGCTAAACAGCATTAATATTTATTTTTTCACAAACTGTAATCATACACAAAGAAAACAGATTTGTTATGGTAGCCGAATTTGTTGCCGGTCAAATTTAGTCGGCAATTACCGAATGAAGATGATACATACAATTCTTATTCAATAATATTGACTCCTTAGTTGCACAAGTAATATTTTGGGATTTCCGGTCCATAATTGTTAATTTTTATGTTAAATAAATGGTTAGTTAAGAAAATAAATATCATGAAAACTATAAATTCGTGTAATATAGTGACTGAATTTCAAAAAGCTCTTTAATTCGATCATTATCCAAGCTTTAAAGGAACTTATTATAATCTTCAATAGTATAAGGATAGAAGGTTCCAGCGGTACATTAAAACCCAATATATATTAAAGAATTTCCGAAATATATAAAATTATATATTTCAGTAAAGAAAATATGACAAAAAACTTTGGTAAAATCTTATTACTCTGCTATTGAAAAAAGACACAACAATTATATAAATTAATATTTTAGTTTTTAGCATGCCTCAATTATAATTTGTAGTTAATTTTCTTTTAAGGAAGATATTGATAATGATATTGAAGGAAATACGTATTCATAAAAGTGTTTTGAAAGTGGTCCAGCTCATGTAAATTCAAACGTTCGAATGTAATATTTTTGAAATTAAATAAGAACAGACCAATCTTCATATCTAGATGGAAGACATCAATGTTCACTTCTAGATACATATGGAACTGGTCAATATCTAAAGGAAGTTTAACAGTTGATGCTAAAAAATGTTTTAGATATTAGGTTATACTTAATATGACTTAGACATTCGCTCATGATTTATTGTCACAATATAGTCTGGTAACCTTGTAAAGTTTCGGCTGTGAAAATTTTTGTGTTGCGATTTTATAAAATTTTTCAATTAAAAACACCATCTATAATTACCTTTTCTGGTTATTTTGTTTAAGATAAGTATTCCACATATATATCTTAATTCATTAAATTGGATTTGCAATTAAGTCTTAATTAAATTTGTTTTATTTATTGTTTTGAACAACAACAATAATAAAATATATACCTTAAGACTTTTTTTTGCATGAATTTGTTTTTGTATGTTCATTGACATATATTTGGTATAGTTCTATATGTCAAATAAAACAACTGTCAGATAAAACATCTTCGTTTTATATTTTCCCTAATATTACCACTCCGTTTTCCATTATTAAGATCAATATTATAATTAGTGTCCTTGCTAATTATCTGCTGTGTTGCCATTTAATTACATATTACTGGTTTTAATCCTAGATAATATTTGTATTGTTATGTGTCCTTAATAAAGTTTGAGAAGGACTGTATGAATAAAAACTGCAGTATTTCCGGAGAAGAACGTATGGTTTCCTATTGGCTGTGTTTGGGAAATTACCACTTAAAATGTAGTGGCTTCAAAGCTCGTGACGCTGATGCATTATCTGACAATGCCAAAAACTTGCAGTGTACTTGTCAAAATTGCAGAGTAATTGGCATTGAATTTTACAATTTTTTCAAAAGCTATAAAGCGGAGTTCGATGGAATTAAAAAAGACTTTTCTTCTCTACAAGGAAAACTAACTAAATATGGTGAACTTTTTTCTAAATTCACAAATTTAGATAGTTTTGCTGCTTCCCCGAGACCAAAACGAAAAAAACTGCTAAGTCATTATCAACACCTCCTTGTATTCCTAAAAATACAGGGGTTATTATTACTAATAATGATTCTATCCCGTTACCAACCGCAAATACAAGTAGTTGTCCTGCTGCTGTTGTAATTCCTAATACAAATAATTTTATTCCGCCTCATCATACTTCAAATGCTTCCAATTATAATATAATTCCGTCAGAGTCGACTTCAGTTACTCCTACGGTATCTAATTCGTAGATCTTGCCCATGATACCAAATCTTGCTACCAGTAAGACTCCAGAGCTTATTTTATTAACTCCCTCATCGTCAAACATCCCAACTAATTTAAATGTGGTCAACAATCCTCTTGTAAATCCGTTTACAACAGTAACTCCAAAGCCTTTAAAAATTATTGCTCCAAGGAAAACCATATTTGCTAGCCGTTTTTCAGTAGATACAACAATAAATGATGTTAAATTCTATATTAAAACGAACCTTGGCATTGAAGATTATAATAATGTCCAAATTTACAAGATAAATGCGCGCACTAGAGCTTCATTTAAAATAATTATCCCAGAAAGTATTTTTAATCGTCTCGTTAATCCACAATTTTGGCCAAAAAATACAATTGTTCGACAATTTATTTATCGTGATGATAGCAACGTAATTCTTCCCAGGGCTTCTGATCCAAATCCAAAAAACTAATTGAATTAAATAATCCGTTAAATATTAATATTTGTCCAAAAAATGATTACAACTTCTCAGCTATCTCCATCGCATACCAAAATGTTAGAGGTATGAACACAAAGTTAAAATCCCTTTATTTAGAGAGTTTTGATATTGAGCATAATATCATTGTACTCACTGAAACGTGGCTCCGAAATAAATCTGATAAAGAAATTGATAATTCTGAAATAATGTGCAGTAAATTTCAAATCTATAGACGTGATAGGGTGGGCAAAGAAGGTGGGGGAGTTTTGATTTCTATCTCAACTCTTTTTCTTTCAGAAGAAATATTTTTTAACAATGATCAAAATATTGAATTTATCGCCGTATGTGTTAAAGCTAAATTTAGAACAATTTTTATAAGTTGCGCTTATATTCCTCCTGCGTCAAACATTCAAATTTATGAACAACATGCAAACGCGATAAAATTTGTAGCTAATCAATCCAAACCTGGAGACTCCATAATTGTTCTTGGTGACTTTAATATTCCAAATATTAAATGGTGCGAAACTCCTGATTCATGCTTTTTAAGTCCATCAATAAGATCGGAAACATCTATTGAATTACTGGATGTTATTGCTGATTTGGGACTATTCCAAATAAACAACATAGTAAACAAGCTTAGCAACTTAATTGATCTTGTATTTGTTGATCAACCTGAAGAAATTAATATTCTTCGCATTAATCCATTATTAACACCTGAAGATGCGTATCACCCCACTCTTGAAATAAGTGTATACGTCGAAACAAAGATATCATTACAACCCAATGTAAATGATGAGATGGTTTTTGATTTTAGCAAAGCTTATTATTCCAAATTAAATCACCTACTTTGTTCTGAAAACTGGTTTGAATATATTCCTTACAATAAAGTATGCCCTCGTAATAATGACATCATTTTGAATAAATTCTATGATGGCTTATTTAAATGATTTAAGAAATCAATACCAAAAACGAGAAAAAAATTGCACATGGACCGCCTTGGACTACAAAGCAGCTCAATGGTTTGAAAAATTTGAAAAAGTGTTATTCCAAAACTTTTCGAAAAGATAGTTACTGAAATCCTTTCGCATCAAGTTTTATGTTATCTTTCGCCATTTCAGCATGGATTTAAAAAAGGATGTTCCATTACTACTAACCTTTTGGAGTTCACAACCTCAGTTATAACCGCAATTGATTTCAGTTTACAGACAGACGCAATAAACATAGATTTCAGTAAAGCTTTCGATAAAGTAAATCACGACCTCCTATTGTTCAAATTGGATAAACTCGGATTTTCTACAGTTTTCCCTAAATGGATTTCCTCATATCTTAAAAATAGACGCAAATGTGTATTATTCAAAGAATGTACATCCAAAACCATTCATGTTTTATCTGGTGTTCCACAAGGTAGTCATCTCGGCGCCTTATTATTCCTAATATTTATAAATGATTTAGCAGCTTGCATTAAGAATTCTAGAATATTAATGTATACTCATGATATAAAGCTGTTCCATAGCTTTAACTATTCCTATCAATGTTCCTTACTCCAATCAGATCCTGACAACCTTTATGATTGGTGTATGATGAATCTAATGGATCTGTAGTTAAGAAAGTGTAAACACATGATGTTCTACAGAAGAAGTCCAGTACTCAGTATATACACAATAAATGAATATAAACTTGATCTAGTCGAAGAATTTCTTGATCTGGGTGTGTTGCTTGATTGTAAACTATCTTTTAACTCCCACGTTTCGCAAATCGTAAATAAGGCAAAAGGAGTTCTAGGTTTCCTCAAGCACTGGGGAAGAGAGTTTAATGATCCTTACGTTTCCAAGCAATTATTCATATCTCTTGTAAGACCAATCCTGGAATATGCTTCCATGGTCTGGGATCCTCAATACGGAATTCATATAAAGAAAATTGAATCGGTCTAGAAACAATTTCTCTTATTTTGTCTTCGTAATCTTCCATGGAATCCTAATATTAATTTACCATCATATGAAAGTCGATTACAGGTTATTGGTCTCCCTACTCTTGAAAGTAGGAGAAAATATATTAATATTTCATTTGTAATTAATTTAGAAAAAGGTTCAATTAATTCTGAGTTTCTGCTTCGTAAGATCGAATTCGTAATCCCCAATCGTCCAACTAGAAATTATACTCCTTTAAAAATAAAATATTTTCGAACCAATTATGTCAACTTTGATCCCATGAGACGTATACGCAATCAATTCAACAGTTTCTATCCATATATTGATTTCTCGTTAAATCCAATTCGCATTAAGAGGAGTATTTTTAACTTAGTTAAATAATAAGTTTTTGTTATTGAGTGATTATGAAAATATATTGTTAATAGCTTTAAGAATAATATATATGCCAGCCTGTAAGGAATTGTAATTTCATTGGCTGTTAAATAAATAAATAAATAAATTTTACATTTCCTTGTAATGCAACCTTTAAAAAATATACATATACAAACAATAATATACAATATGCTTACAATTAAATACCATAAACATTTACATTTACTTTACTGTAGCCTTTATAGCAACACACATCTGAGCAAAAGTACATTAATCCTTCATTTTGCATCTAGGACAAAGGTATACAAAAATTAATTTATTCCTCAAAATTAACTTAACTTCGTCAGCACATCAGCTATATTTTACATCAAATTCCTTATTACTGCGAAAAGAGCTTTCACTTATTTAACAAATCATCATTATTTTGATCTTATTATATGTATATTTTTTCTTCCTTTTTTGCACAATATATTATATTTATACCCTACATCACCTTAGGTGGTTGAGGTATTATGCGTTTGTGCTGACGTTAGTAATGTAGTGAAAAAATTGTCTAAAACCCACATTAAAGTATACCAATCGACTCAGAATTACTTTTTGAGTCGATCTAACGATGTCCTGGATGACTGGCTGGACGGCTGGCTGGACGGTTGGCTGGGCGGCTAGCTGGACGACTGGCTGGATGGGTGGCTGAACGACTGGCTCGACGGCTGGCTGGATGGCTTTAAAATTGCGATTTTTACTACGTTTTCAAAGTTTACCTATACAGACAGTCAGACTGCAGAATCGCTAAACCAGTTCAGAAGGTGATTCTGAATGCAAATCATAGTAAGCCATTTGTGGTGGTATAGGGTATAAATACTAGTACGTGATAGAGAAAAACTGAAATTAGTTCCTTGTTTAGGTCGCAAAATACCATATAGTCTATTTTTGTTTAAAGGAGGATTTCTTTGCCGAACATAGCAATTTGCGAAATAGTTTTGTGACACCTAAAATTAATTTTCATAGTTTCAATTCGATACCAAATTATTTCAAGTATTTATAAGCTTTGAAGTGATTCCTTTTTCTCTTCAGTACCTATATTAATTATTGTGTCAAACTTAGAATTTTGTTCAGCTAATTTGTCAAAATCTCACAATGCACGGTAGTAAATTCCGCCCAAAAATTAGTAACTCTCTTATTTCTCAACACAGATATCTTAAATTAAACCAAATTTTCTACGGATACCAAAATTAGATGACCGGTTAAATTAGGACAAAGCCGTTCTTTTTCAAAAGACCATATTTTTTTTTAAATAAATAATTTTTAATGTTCTGTAGATTCTATTATTTGTGTAGAATAAACAAAAAATAAGATCAAAAAAACTCAGATCACACAGAAATCCATGCTATTCTATTAGAAACTGTGAATGTGCCTCATGAAAAACTGTTTTTTTTTCAATTTTGGCTTTTGTTTTCCAAATTTGAGACCGTCTACTTACTTTGTTTACTATTTAGGGCATATTATCGAAATACACTGCAAAATATGCACAATTACAACAAGTATCAATCCCTGTTTCAAAATTTGTATTCTGTAGAGGGGCTCACAAATCCTTCAAAAAAAAAATAATAATAATAATAATAATAATAATAATAATAATAATAATAATAATAATAAAAAAAATTAAAGTATTTGGTCAACAAAATTTTATTATCCTCTATTTAACTGTTGAAAGTCTGCATAATAACAAAGAAGATGAAGAATTCATCCACAAAGTTCGATTAGTTTATATAGGATCGAAAGAGATCAAAAGGTATGAAAGGGCGAATAAAAAGTGTAGAAAAATGGGAAAAAGTTAAATAATTTTTAGCCCTCTTTCTAAGTTTTTGAATTTTGAACAACAATTATGATTATAAAATGAAACTCATGGTGCTAAAATTTTTTCCTCTATTAGTAAGTTCAGATCTAAAGCTCATTTTTTAAAATAGTAAACTTATTAAGTATTAAAGTCGATTTTGAGCCAGGTTAAAAAGTTTTGATAAAAATGTTGGTAGTGTATAATTTCCAATGATATACATACGTTTCATAATAGTCAGTTAAGTAGAAGAATAGGTAAAATTAGAAATCCAAATTCTACTGAGGATTTTCATCCTATTAATATATTATCATATTTTGCCAGGGTTATTGTATCTATACAGAGGGATTCCATAGGGATCTATTTTGGGTCCTTTACTGTTTATACCTCACACAACCATAGGTGGTTGGAATATTAACAATCTATAAAAACACTTTTATAAATTTTGCTCTTTACTGTATCAGCTGATAACACTTGTGTATATTAAAATGTACGAATAAATGACAAACACAATCAAGTGTCACTTATTATCAATATAATTTCATTGTTGTTGGTAAATTTAATAAAAAATATTAATATTCAACATTATTTACATACGTTGTTAAAGAATTTTTATATATTATTTATAATTTTATCATACATATTTACTATATAAAGTAATGTATGTAATTTTAACAAGTTATAGTCGTTCAACCTCGATCGACTTAAACATTTGAATGTGTTAGTGTATTTGGTTTGTTTAAGCTCTTTGGTGCGAATGTGTTTGTTATATCTAGCAACAAAAAAATTATTTTTTACGCTCTTTGTTTTCTGTCTTGTTTTTGCTTGTTGAAAGCTAGAACAAAATTAAATGATTTTTTGTTTTTTTTATTCGCTCTCAGTTCTTAACATTTGTTAACCATCATCTTGTATATGTGAAAATATCGAAAACATGCTATGAATGCCGGTGTCTGTCCTACACTTTATATTTAATTAAAGTGAAATGTGAGACAAGCTCTTATCAGATTTAACTCAATAATAAACAACTAAGTATTTCAACCTCCACATGCGTATCCCAAATTTATCATGTTGTCTTAAAAAAAAAAAAAGAAAAAATGCGACCTGTAATTTTTACATGATTAAATAGATGGACACGTATCATTAAGTATTCTCAGAAATTTGTACTCATTTGATTGGTATAAATGAATTTATGCAGATATCATATCATTAAATTTGCGCATTACAAATAACAACACACACATTCTACTCCTATTAACTATAACAAACATTTATATGCATGGACATAAAACATCGTAAGGGGTGTATTTTAATATGTTAATGGAAAAGGTTCATTTGTAAAAGCCTTCATGTGAGTGCTTTAATTATATTTAATGTTTGCACAAAATATTATTTAACATACACTGAAATGAACATACATTATGGTGGTCCAAAATTATTTTTTGCTAGATACATTTAAATGTACCTAATATTATGCAAAGGGGCACCATTTATAATTCTTTGGCCAAATTTTACCATCATACAATGATTGGAACGTTAATACGTCATTTAAAAAAAAAAAGAAAACTTTCATTTTTTTTCCTGCACAAAAACTTTTTTAGAAAATTTACGAAATACGAGTTTATTATTTTTGTCTATCGTTTTATACATCCTTAAAATTAAAAATTAACAATTTCTTCAGGAATCACTGATGTAATAGCGTAAATAGCATCATATTCCAATTATCGTAGGTAGTTGAAATTTGATCAAGATTACGATCCTCATTATTTTATTTACTTTTAAATGTTGGACCACTCAAACATACATATATAAGTAAAAACAAACGAAAATTCATACTGTAGAAGTATGTGGTTTATTTTAGAAATAATTGTAGTTCAATATAAAATATAAAGAAATCAATAACCGAAATATTAGTAGAGAAATCATGTAAAAATGATTAATTTTTTAAAGCATTAAAATAAATTTAAGTATATATTTATTAGGATGATCGATTAATCGACTTTTTTTAGAAACCGGCCCTAAAATAGTTCGAGTTATTGAACCTTTGAAAAACCGGTTGCATTTTTTTTAAATTTCGAAAAACTCGGTTAACCGGTTTTTTTTTTTTTTGTAGAAGTTAAAATTTCTATCAAAATACTATATTTCTTAATAAAAAAAACTCAACAAAACTTATAATATTAAAATTAAAATTTATATACATATATATATATTTCATTTAGTTTTAGATTTATGGGTAAATACATTGTTGTTAAATTATTCTTCAAGTTGAAAACACAACAATTCCCATCTTCGTATTTTAGTAATTTCCGCTTCCATATTATGCGTAATAGAGTTAAGCGACTAACAACTTACAATATTTTCAAACAAGTATTCCAGCGCTTTTATTTTTTTTGTAGATTAAATCACAAATTACCGCTATTACTGCCGCCAATGCTATTGCACCTTCAAAAGACGTCGATAATCACGTATATGAATCAGTTCTAAATCAGTTTTTTACACGATTACCTCACGAAGCTTTTATGCTCTAATCGATGTGTGTACAAAACGCCAAAAATTCACTTCCCTCGAAAATTTTCAAATTCTTTACAATTTTACTATGCTGTTCAGTAAATTCCATTATATTATGTAATTTGATACATCTTTTGTATATTTTTATTTTTTATTGCAAAAAAAAAAAAAAAAAAAATAAAACGAATTTTTTAATATAATTAATTTACATATTTTTTTGTACATACGAGTATTTTTTTATATACATAAATTTAGAAGTTTCGAAGTTACCAAATCATTTTGATCTAAATAGTTGCAAATACCGATTTATATGGAGTTTTAGGAAAGTACATTCGATTGGTTAAAAATTTGGTTATCATAGCGAAACTGTTTTCTCAACATAGAATAGTCAAAATAAATTTCAATAGACTTCTGCCTTGTATCGAAAAAAAAAAATTTCATGTCAAATTTTATTAACCTATCTTCTACTAGACCAACAGTTCTCAAATGGGGCTCCGCGATCCACAAGGGGTCCATCTAAACATGGTAAGGTGGTAGCGAATATCTTTTGTTTGAAAATAAAAATTAAACTATACAGTAATTCCATTTTAAATTTAAAACATTTTGAACCTTAGTTACCGATTTGGATACAATTTGAAGCATGTAAAATTACTTTTATTATTTTCTTTTTAAAACTGTGGCTCCATTATTTTAAAAACTGTGACTCCATAGCTTTGAAAATGATTAATGTAATTTATTAAATGGCCATAACTTTTATTGTATAAAATATATAAAAATATTTTTACCTATTTTTTTCATTTTATTTTTTGATGTTGACATCAAGCGCGTTTCCAAGTGATGTCATTACTGAGGTTTGCCACGAACTCAGACCTTGTCTAATCAACGCACGCGGATCAAAACTGTTAGGTTAAGGTGGTTTGTAGCTGTGCCGAGAATAGGCTAGTTAGGGGTTAAAGAAGAGTAGTTGCTAACAACTCCCCTCCGACTCCAAAGCACGGGTCGGTTGTAAATGTTGATTAGCCTAGTCCATGTATGCCATCAATACATAGATGGCCCAACCCATTACGAGCATAATCGTGGGACACAAATTTTAGAAGAAAAACAAACAAAAATGATGATGATATAAAAAGAAAGACGGAAAAACAGCAGAAGGTGACAAGTCCACCAAAAACGGAAAACAAGCTTCCAACTCCGGAAGCAAAAGCAGAGACATACCTCTGAGTTTCACACCAGCAAAACCCCGGTTTTGGGGACTGCTTGCTCGAAACCAACTCGAACGGTAGCAGTGCCTATTGTAATTATTTGAAATAAGTCTTCGGGTCAGTGAAGGAAATGCGAAACAGCTTTCGATTTGTGGACCTGAGTTGACGAGAACGCCCTTTTGGACTCCGACCAAGATAACGTCAACGTCACTATCATCCCAAAAAACGCACATGGTGAAGATAACGTAAGTTACTCTTCTCCATTCTAAAGCAGGCTCGGTTGCGTTGCTCCTTCGAATGGTAAAAAAAGAGAGGAGCTAGCACTAGTCTAGGAATAATAAATTGTTGGCTAAAGAGTTTGAGGATCACGTGCGGACAACTTTTAACTGCTATGCGCTGCGGGATGAGGTAGAATACGATATTGTATAATAGCAAGCAGTAAACTCAGTATCAGTGGTGAGGACACTGTATTAGCGGCCTGGGAGACAAGGTCTGTTACCATTTACATTGTCTTCAGTTACATGGCCTATGATCATTGCTACCTATCAGCAACTAAGGTTTGCGAAATAGCCAAGGCGGCGAAAGCAAACAACATACTGCTCGTAGTTTGAGCTGATGCTAATGCCGTGTCGTTTGGAGAAGCTCTGATACAAATACAAGGGTTGAGTCTTTATATGATTTTATTCTTTGTAGTAGTTTGCATATTCTAAACGTTGGCAGGGAACCAACCTTTGTATTAGCTGATAGAAGGGAAGTTCTCGTGACTGCTCCTTCTTTAATCACTTATAAATCGACTTTAACATAGAAGTCTGTTCACCCAGACTTAAACCCTTTAAAAACAGGAGGAAGACAAATTGGACAGAACAACATGATATTATATCCATGCTCTTTCCTGATATTAAGTGGAGGGCTTTCTGCAGTGATATAGATAGCCACTCTGAAGCTAGTGGGCTTCGTAAAATTCTGGCATCATTACCTACAGTTTGGAGTTTCATCCGGAAACCATGTGCCAGTTGGACAATAAGCGGTTAAGAGATCTTAGATGTCTTAATGCACGTGCACTTTTCTTGCATGTTCTTTTAACGGCATTATACCAGCTGATCTGAAGTACAATGCAGATATAATAGTTCTTTGGCTAATTGGGATATACTCAACAAACTTTTCATGTTCTTATATCCCTAAGTCATGTACTAGATTTACTGTGGCCTTTATCCCTTTAGCGGATAAGATCTCACATACAAGACCAAAAGACTTCAGACCGATCAGTCTGTCGTCCTTTCTCTTGAGGGCACTGGAAAGGTTGATCGGAAGACATCTTCGTAGAATGATCAACCCTAATCTATTATCAGCATCTCAACATTATTATATGAAGGGCAACTCAGTTTAGATTGCACTACATACGCTTGAAGGGTATATTAAAAAAGTTCTAGGGATTAACGAATATGTATGAAGGGGCCTTTAGTAATGTGATTCCGGAGGCAATCAAAATTTCTTTGGAAAGACTGGACATATACCAGTCGATAGTCAGCTTCATATGGAGACTTCTAAAAAAATAGGGTTGTAATATCCAACATGGGTGCGTCTACCATTCATAGGGTAGCAAGTTGGAGTTTTATCTCCACTTCTCTGGAATATTATCGTTAAATTATTACTCAGGGAACACGATTCACAGAAATTTCAGACTTTTTCTTAAGCGGACGATGTTGCGGTGGCTGTATCTGGGAAATATCTGGATACTATGTCTCACCGCCTACAAACTGGGTCTAATTAGTATATGGAGTACAATTAGTGGCCTTAGCATAAATCCAGGAACTTGTGCTCTTCTTTAGGAAATGCAGGAATCAACATTTCCCACCACCACACCTAAATGATGTTAAACAAGAGGTGTCAAATAGTGCAAAGTATATTGGACTCCAAACTATCCTGGCTGCAGAATATATAGACCAGATCCACAAAGGCCAGTATTGCTCTATATAAGTGTAAGAAAGCCATTGGTAAATACTGGGGAATAAATACCAGGAATACGAAATGGATTTTCGACTCGGTGATTAAGGCCATACTTGTGTATGGAGCGATGGTTGGAGGGCTATGTGGAAATCTACTTATATCGGAATCTTTGATGGAATTTTGCGTAGTTCAGTGCTACTCATAATCGAAACGGTACGTACAACTCTATCGAAAGCCTTATTTGTTCTAACAACTGTCCGTTGGATCTTATGGCCAAACAGATAGCTATTACTACCACAACTAGGCTTAGGACTATAGGTAGGAATGATAGTAAATTCGGCCATGCGACCGTTCTAGAATTCCTTAGAAGAATTCCTAGCAGTATCGATTATTGCACCTCATACCATTTCTTGCCAGAAACTTCTCAGTATCAACTGCTCCGGAATTAAGAGCTGGTTCAGTTGAGATTTATATTGACGGGTTCAAATCTGCTGAGGGGTTGCGGGTGTTTATATTCCCTTTTATGGCAAAAATATTGCCAGATCACTGCAGCATCCTGCAATTAGAGATCTCGGCCATAAAGAAGGCGGTGATAGAGTATTCGGAGTGGATATCAAAATCTATACAGACAGACTTTTCGACATATAGATTGGACTAGAAAACGAGACATTCAAATATAGAGCTGGTCTGGGTTCGGGGTCATTCAAACACCCCGGGTAATCTTATTGCGGATGAGCTAGCCAGAAATGGATCCCTTCTTCGATGTGAAGATAGGGACCAACTGGTTGGAGTAGAGCTTTCGGCCTACAGATCAATAATTCTGCGGAAGTTATTGAGAATTTCACAAGACAGCAAAGATAATGAATCCACAAACTCAACTCCGAGGAAGTATGGCCCCATTATGATGAATTTCTTTCTAACTTCATCATGGGGCTACCGAGGCATCGACTAAGAATTCTGATAGCCGCCGTTACAGGGCACTGGATTGTTGGTGCCTATGCTAGGAGACTAGGGCTCCCTTTTAACGACTTTTGTAGAAGTTTTTGAGATGAGGAAGAAGAGAAAACTGTGGAGCATTTCTTATGCCACTGTGTCACTCTTACTCAGATTATTACTGCTAATTTTGGCAGTCCATTTGTACATGTGTTATTAGTTCTCTCTGATATTGACATCAGATGTATTGGTCTTTCATACATGCGTCGAGCTGGTTCAATTCGAGGAATGTTACGGACACGTAACTTAGCAACACATGATTCCTCAGGGTTTCACAACGGGACCAAATTTGACCCAGGTGAGCTGTTTCCTATTGATGACACAGCTGCCCACTGAACCTAACTTAATCTATAATTAAAAAGCTCAACATTTAATTTTTTAAAATTTCCTTGGTAGTAAGTCTTATCGGTATGCTTACTATATAGAAAATTTCAGAGTGGTCAAAATTTCTTAAAATTGAAATGGAATTACTCTATATTTTTAAAGCTGAATAACATAAATTTATTTATTTTTTTTGTACTTATAAAAATCGAATTTTATTAAATTTTAAACATACATAAACATAAACAGGAAAAAACTTGGTAATGACGTGTAGTTACGGTTACAATTACTTTTCAATGACAACAATATACTGTCCGCATTACATAAAAGTCGCTTGGTTATTATTTATTTATAACTCGGTATATAATTACTAACTTGTGTTCAGATTTTTGAAAATACTACATTTTATTGACCTTGAGGTCAATTTTATCAATTCATATTCAAAGAAGTGATAAGCATATGAAAAGCACAACCTACGTATGCATGAATTTATATTCGCAAATGCAACTTGGTATGCAAAAAAATCTTCAAATTTGTAATTCAAATTGTTAAAAACTTTTTACGCTTAAAATAAAATTCTTTTAAAATTCTTTTTATATTTTGACATTTTATTAGCCATCTACAACGTAAAATCTGACTGGTTCCTATTTTTTTTATTAATAACAATGCCTACTTGTAATAATATGAGATAAGTATTTGCCTCTAATGTCAGCAACGTGTAAAAATAATGGGTTATCCATCTTATGTGTAAGTAGTGAAGAGTCATTATGTTAGCTTTTTAACTCATTAGATGACAACCAAAGTTTTTGCTGGATAAGCAATGTGACCATTTTAGCATTTTTGCAGCTAAATTTAGTATCTTTTACTCCAATTTAGCAGTAATTTTTTCATTTCATTTGGTATATTATTTAGCATTTTTCAATAACGTATTTAGTATTTTTAGCATTTTTCGTAACAAGGACCAAATTAGAATATTTAAACTTAATTTTTTTTAGTGAGTGCAATGTTTGCATATAATACGATTCCATGGTAGTTCTTTTTGTGCAACGGTGGTCAGTAAAGGTGTGATAAATTACTTAAATGTTAACAGAATTATTTAGAATGAGTGAGTAAAATATAGACATTAATGAATGTATTTTTAATTAATGCAATAGATCTAAATGCTCTAAATTTAATACTTAATATTAGATTCGCTTTAAAAATATTAAATAAATGTCTCCATGATTTTGAAACAAAATCCTTGAAAATGCTGGTATATTCATTTAAGTATTTTGTTTGTAAACTAACATTGGTATTCTCAAACAAATTCTATTTTAACATGAATTTCAACCTGAACAGAACTGACCATTGGTTACTGGATATAGGATTCGTCTTGTGAATTGAATGGCATGGTGGCAGCAGATAGGAACTCAAAATGTTGAGACATGCTTTTGGTATAGCAACCAATTCTTATTATTATGATTACTATTATTACACTATGCGACAGTCAAAACCGGGATGGGATGAAACCAACGGGAAATATTACATCGGAAAAAAAGAAGTTATACGTGTCCCGGCGTTTCGCTGGGTCACGTCTAGGAATCGAGACATATCGATTTAAAGTTAGTAACTATCATATAGGGGAAATTGTAACCTTTGGTGGTCTTTTTTTGACATAACTCGAGAACCACCAGTCCGATTTTGCTGAAACAAATTTAAAAAAATTAGGAATTACAATTCCTTTAATCTGTTCATACAACGTTTCGCTACATAAACAACAGTTTCGCAGTTAAAGATAAATGTATGAAAAAAAACTATTTTTTGCCTAAAAAATTCAATTTTTTTATTTTTAATTCATAAAAAATCCAAAACGGTAAAAAAAGTGTCAAGTCCTATTACTTTCACGTAAAGTCACATAACCTTTAAACAAAATGATACATAGATCATGAAAATTTGTCGCACAGTGTTATTATTATTATTATTATTATTTTACTTATTTTTTTTCTCCCTCTTCTGTTTGTATAATCAATTATGTTTTTATAACTACAGAATGAGAGTATACCACTGAAAAGAAGTATTTTATTAATATAGCATTATTTTTATAATTTTTAATTAAATTCTTGGCACCTTTTAGCTTTATTTTTAACACAATTTAGCTGAAATAATTTTTACGTCTGGCCACACTGTGGATAATTAAAAATGTTTAATTCATTAATTGTTTTCATATAAATTTTCGAAATGAATTTATTCACAAGATTTGAAAAGTAATTTAGATTTTGTCATGGTTCAAATTTCATATCCTCAGAAATTGATTTAAAATATAATGAAATTTATTTCCCCACAACTTTTTATCTGGTTGCCCGATTAAAAAATGTTTGTTCTCAAAAGAATGCCAAATACTTTTTGTTACTCACCATTTTTATAGAAAATACTGAATATTTAATAACAAGATCTTAAATAGCAATTTTTGCAATCCCTTTTCAACAATGAAGGATTTATAATTTATAATAATTATTGGAGATCAAATGTTTACACTGTATTCTTAAATTAGCCTGATTTGACAAATCATTTGGTATCAAATTGAGAAAATAATATTTTCTTTTCTTTCGAATACTAATTTTTTTTTTTTTTATATATTAAGAATTATTTATTTAAGAATAACTTTTGATACCAAATTGAGAAAGTATTACGTTTTAATTCATAATTTAAATTCAAACTTGGATTTCGTTTACATATTTTGAGAAAAACTTTTAAAATTATCATATTTCAAGCATTTTAGCTTGTAGGAATGCACTTGTTTTATTTTTTTGAGGCAACTCAAAAAATTATTCAGGCTCCTCCATTTTTATGTTATTTTATGATTTTTTTTTTGTTATTTTATGACTATTAAAATAAAAAATATTTTTAATCAGCAAACTTAAAACTCCATTGATATTGAAATACTTAAAAAAAATATTTAATATTTAAAAATAATTAATAATTATTTTTGTCATATTTAAATAGATACTAAATTGGTAAATTCCACTTTAATATTTGGAATTACCTACCACAAATCTATGTAAAATAGGTTAAATAAGTTAATTATGTGGACTTAGTAATAGAATTATTAAATCCGCTATTATTGATTCTTAAATTTTTATCTCAAATTCCAAATAAGCAGTGTCTAAAACTTCCAGAATTGTATTTTTATTTCATGGCTCAAAATAAAGCCAAAAAAAAAAAAAAAATGTTCTGAAAAAAATCAATTTGCAGATGTTAAAATTAAATTCTCATCTTAAGTGAATGACAATGACATATTTCAATCTGACAGAAACATTTATACAGAAGCAATCATAAACATATCTGCTGAAATACTTGGTCTTTTATATAAATCTAAAGAATTTTTATTATAGCAGATTCAACACCAAGCACACGATAAACGAGTAGTGTTAATGACAAAAGATACAAAAGGCATCGAAAAAATGAAAATAAATAACGAAACAAATATATTGTTCTACAAAAAAAAAAAAAAAAAATAGAAACAGTAAATACTAAGCTATATTGAACAGGATTCCCCATAGTAAGAGGTAAATATTGTATTATTGGCTGAGGTACTGACAGCTTAATACCTATGTTGCAAGTAATTTATACTACATGGAAAATATTCTTAAAAAATAATTCTGTATAAGTAAAGAAAGACATTTATATTACAAGCTCTACTTAATATTTCTAAACATCAGATCGATAAAGGGACAACTGTTATTGCTTTCATAATCATCACCTAAACTAGAATATGAAATGCATTTCAACATGAAATTTAAAAGGAAACAAAAATGTCCTTGATGTCTTTAACATTAGTAAATATGCACTGCAATATTTATATATGAATATTTTAATTTTTACTCCATAGTAAAATACGAATAATACCAGATATTTACTCTGCTTCTGTTTTTAGAAACTGCATTGCTTATATACCCACCTTAAGAAAAATGAGGGCGTTTTTTTTTTTTTTTTTTTTTTTTTTTGTCATTCCGTATGTAACATATTGACATATTATCTCTAATATTTCGTTTTATTTGCTATTAAAACTTGGTAAAATCATTAATAAACAAAAAAGTTATGATCCAAATAATAGAAAAAATAGGCGTGATCTGTGAACCTCGCATATAAGGTGAAATTTTAAATTAGGATGGCACAGAAAGTTGCAGAGCAAGGTATAATAGATTCGGCATAGACGAATATAACACTGTTAATTATTTTTTATAGTAAAAAAAATTGTTCCACTAAGTTATAATATAAATTACAAAAATTTTATTTATTTAAATGAAACATTGAAATGATGAGTAAGAACAAAATTATGCATTTAAATAGACTAATGTATTTGCTTGATGGTTTATGAACAAAATGGAAACTGAAACTCTTGCATGTAAAGATTGTATTTATGGCTTTATTTTAATTAAAAACATCGCTTACTATAGCAACATTTTTAATAGAACAGTAAATTATGTCACACAGCTACACAATATTTTTCTCAATTCTGTTATTTAATAAATAACAGATGGACTTAAATAACTTTTAATGAATTTTTGTAAAAAAAGAAAATCAAAAGTTCATTATCAAGAATAGTTTTATCTGGCACTGCTAAATATTTCAATTTATAAAACCCCAAAAAATATAATATAGCGTATGTGTACAATCTTTGGAAAAAAATAAAACACGAAAAACTTGAGCAACTATGTACTATAATATATGGGTCACTCCATTTAAAATCTCTCTGAATTTAATGAACTAATAGCAAATTAATTACAAAATTAATTATTAATTAAAATGCTATAATTAATTATAACGTTTTCGCCAAACTTAAAAGTCCTACGATGACTGAAATATAATAATACACGGCCATTTATGTTAATGATCCCAGAAAAAATTTAAAAAATTTTTCCCCAACAATATCAATGCATCAAACAATAGCTAAAGAAAAATTATTGTACACATTTTGTATAGCTTTTTAAAAATATGTGACAGAAATGATAAAAACGTAAAAAGTTAATCATATAAAATGTTAGTGGTGAAATATAATAAAAAAAATAGATTAGAAAATTTATATTTAAGTTATTGTTTTCATTGTATGGTGGGCACCATATCCCCTGGTCCTCCCCGTTCTATTTTGATGCTAAATTGCAGAGGTTGATGGGAAAGTTATTCCCACAAAATATTAAGACTTTTGGTGTAAAATTTCTTAAATTATTCATCATTTAATATTTATGTTGTATTGGTTGTACTATTTCCCTTGGTTCCATCCTTCTCATTTTCATTCTAAGCTTTCAGGTTGATGATAAAGGTAATCCCGTAAAACTATAAGACTTTTGCTGTAAAAGTATTTAAATTATCAGATAATTAGTATTTTTTGTATTCCCCCTGGTAATATCCTTTCCATTTTCACCTCAATTATAAAGGATGATAAGGAAGTTATTTCCTCTAAATTATAAGACTTTTGCGGAAATATTTCTTATGGTCTGCGTTAAATCATATTTACTTTGTATGAGGGTACCACTCACAGGATGATACTGTACACATAAGGACAATTCATTTTTATATGTGTATATTCCATATTCCATTCCAAAAAAGCCGACTTGTGAATTTCGATCGTAACTACCTTTAGGACATTTAATTTTGATGTGAAAACATAGTGTGCAAAAAGTATATTAGAGTGACCGGTACTGCAATTCCGTAACTTTTTTCAATTAACTACCGATATCGACAACTAATGAAAAATATATGTTGTTTTAACGGTTTCGATATTCTCTATTAAAAGTTAACGAGTTTTTTCGTCAATATATTTTAAGGATGAATATCGAAAGAAATGCTAACACCATTAATTAAAAAACCAAAACTATAAAACTGTTTTATTATTTTTACTTAAAAATAAATCTATTTTCTTAAAAAAAATTTTGAAGATGTGTAAATATTATATTAATGTGTAAAAATTGTCTTCCAGCAACACATAGCCAATCGAAAACTTTTTGGTAATAAATCTGTATTTCCCAAACTAGAATTGAAAATTATAGAAGATTCGTAGAGGAGGACATATGCTTTCGGAAAAATTATTCTTAGTTACCCTGTGATAATACGAGGTAAGCTTAAGGGTATCAAAACTGACCACCTCAAGTAAATAATAGCTTAAAATCGTAACTTCTACAAATCAAATCCGATTTCAAAGATTTGTATATTTCTGTAAGGTTAGGAAAAAATAATTTTACTCACCTAAGTTAACTCTTGCAGCAAAAAAGATATTTAAGTTGATAATTTTGAATTTATGTTTTCTATGTCTCGACTTTATTTTGTTTTACGATAGTAAGCCCTGAGGTGTATAAGAGAAAATATATTTAAAAATATTTTGTAATTTCTGATAACTTCCGAAAAAATATCCTATAAAATTTTTTTGAATTATTTAAATTCGTTTAGCCGTGAGAAATGTTCAAATACAGCTCTCTGAAATTAGTAGGAAAAATGTTTTTTTTTTTTTTTTTTTTTTTTTTTTGTTCTCTAAGTTTTGTTAATAATTGTTTTTACATATCTCAAAAGGCAAGGTCTCGTTAAAAGTTAATAAAGAAATCTTAAGTTAATTTAGTTTTACATCGTACATCTAGCATTGATCGAAAATGGTGAATTTTAGATAAACTGCATTTTTATCGATTAATATAAAAAAATGACACTCGATTGTTTTTTAATTTACTGCAACTATTTAGTTACAAAATAAATGTAGATCAATTTGACACTAAATTGCTTCCCGCCCAGCCAAAAACGAGTGCAGGAATAAAGATATTATGAAAAATTCTCCTTTTTAAGACACCTTTTTCAATTGCATAAAAAGGCATATTAGAATTATACTTTCACTGTTATTTCTTGTGTAATGTATATGAAATAACAGAGAATAAAGAATAGTTTATGTAGCTTCACCTAACAATTTTTGAAAATTTTTCAAAAAAAAGTTGTAAAAGTTACAATTTTTATAAAAATTTTACATACTCGAGGTAATCAAATTTGAAATCCTGTACTTATCTCGTGTTATCACAGGATGATTTTTTTCTTCTTTTTAAAATCTAAGTTTTCCTGTACAATTATCCCATACATTTCAATTCGATCCGACGAATAGTTTAGGAGTTACTGATTTATTACCAAAAATTTTGCTATTGGCCCCAATATGCAGCACAGAAATGTGAGCATTTTGATATGTTGTTGTGAAATTAATTTGTTGTTAAATATTTATTATATTAGCCCCGTTCATTGAAAATTTGTATCGAAATTATAAATAACAACAATGTGGAACTTATTAACCCATTTTTTCTTCAAATCTCAATTCATCTATAAAAATCCGAATTTCCACAAAAAATAAAAAATATGATTAAAAATTATTTTTTTTTTTTTTTTTTTAAATCATATATTTTATGTATAAATGTATAAATTAAATTTTTCATAAAAAAAATTAAAATTTCAGTAAAAATGTAAATTAAAAAAATATATTAATTTTTACTAAAAATTTTGTCTTTATATATATATATATATATATATATATATATATATATATATATATATATATATAAACTTTTGAAATTCTAAATTTTCAGTTAGAAATTCTCATTTTGTTCTCTTAATTTTTTGTAAAATTCAGTGAAAGCTTTAAAGGAACGAAAAACACAGTGTTTTCAAAATTAAAAAATGTTATATAAGATCCAAAAACAGTGTTTTTTAACACATTTTGAAAAAAGTTAACAACCTTACTATTAATACTTCAAGAGAACTTTTTTTTTGTAGTTTGGTAACTGAAATTTATCATTAACTACTGATGTAATTATCACCAGAAATAAGTTTTACTACATAATGGATTTTAAGGACAAAATATTTTATATAACTAATTTCTGATACTTAACGACAATTTTTTTTTTCGTTTAAAAACTTATGCAATTGCGGCAAAGAAGTGTGTAGGGTGCATTTATATGGGAAGTTTTGACATTCTTTTTTCTAACTTTTTGCTATTATGAACTTATTTTTGCAACTTAATGCGAACCAATCGTAATCCTTATATAATTATCTATCACACAAGAAAATATTAGAGCTATTAGAAATTCCCCCGACCATTAATGTGTTTTCTGACATTCGTGTAAACAACGTACAGACAAATTTATTTTTTTGTTTTTTTTTTTTTAGAAATTTTGAAATAAAATTATATTTGAAGCCAAATTTTAACGATAACTACTGAAGAATATTATAATATTATTAACAAAAGGCGTTGGTTTTTATTGTGGTCCAAAAATACTTTTCTTGTAAAAATAATTCTGTAATTTGTGAACCGTTGGAGATATCTAAATAAAATTTTACATGCTCAGAGCAGAATCGTTTTCGTGTTGACTTCGAGGAGAATAGGTCTATAGCGGGTCCCAGGGATAGTGGGTAGATCTCCAAAGTTAGTCATCACGTTTTCTTAAGTTTTTCAAACTACTGGTTCTAAAATCTTTTAAAATGTACACAAAATTTTTTACAAAATTATAAATAATATAGCTGCGAAAATCTTATAAATATATATATATTTGATAAAAAGCTACATTAATCTGAAGTTGAAACTTTATAGAAATTTATCATTTTTTGGTGTTATTTTCAAATAGTTGGTAATATTCTTTCAATTCTAAAATATATACTTTTTTTTTGTTCCGGATTATAGAATTTTTTAATCAAAGGAATTTTTACTGGAACTGCATGTAAAAAAATTGGAGGCATTTTTGTTTACGGATTCAGATAAAAATAAAAAATTTAGTTATTTTATTATAAGTTCCAAATATTCTAAAATTTACTGTTTTTAAGCTACCTTTGTCCAATTTTGTTAAGAATTTTGAAAATATAATTTCAACAATCAATGTAATCTACCATATCATTTGTTTAATCAATATGTACAAGAAAAATTTACTCTACAGCACAAAAGTTACAAAAAAATGTTTTCTTTCGAAATACTCAAAATTCAAATAAAAGTTATCGCGAATTTATAATAGATATATCGACGTAATTATTTTTTTACTTTCAGTGGTATTGTTTATAAAACAGCATAGCTTTATTCTACTTGTTTTGAAATTTCTTATACAAAATTTTTAAAAAAAATTTAAATTGGTGTAATCGCGCAAACGATTTATAAAATTATAGTATAAATTTCGTAAAAAAATTCACTATATTCGAACAGTGCTGGACTTAGGGTGAAACTCTCAATCAAATCGGTATTTTTTTCTTCAACAGTTTTAAAGACTTATAGTAAGTAAAAAACTGTTATTTTCATACTCATTTCAAAATCTAATTTCTCAAATAGAGACGAATAGAGATAATCCAAATAGCTTCTCAACACATTATTTGCAGGACATTTTTATATTATGAAAATTGTTTGAAAAAAAGCAACAAAAGGCATAAAATCAATAATTCACATTTCAATCATAAATATTGTAAAAGATAGCTTAGATGTGAAAGCAAAGAATATTTTTTTTCTTTTTATCTTCAAATTCTTTATTGAGATGTTAAAATATTCTTTAATTTGTAAAAGTTAAAAACTCTTAAAGCTTTTACATGACAGATGTGGTTCATTTTATATAATAGAGTTACTACGAGATAATTTTCTTATACATTTCACCTCGACCTGATCAGTAATGTAGGACATACCGATTTATTACCAATTTTTTTCCTTTTTTTTTTTGTTTTTACCAATATATAATTTTGTAAATCCTAATTGATTTTTTAAGTTATTTTAATCAGCGCTACCGTTGGGCGACTTAGTCGCAAATTGTCCCCTCGTCAACTCCCTTGCCACCTTTATTCCCATTTTTTTTAACGCACAGTATGCAACTATTTACCACTTTTCAAATAAATTAGAGACTTTGGTATAGTTTTTTGTTACATATTCAAAATAATGAATAAAAGATATAGATAGTTTGTTTCTGACACGCATTTAATATGCATTTACTTTTCGTACTTTAGCATTCATTTAAACAGTATTATATAAACTTGACTAGTTTTTGAGCGTAGTTAAGTTCGGAAAATATATAAACATTTTGGATAAAATGTTAGGGGGAAAATTCTAACGATGACAATTTAATTGTTGATTAAATATAATATCGCAAATTTACAATATATTAAATAAGGTAAGCTTAGATTAACACTGATGGAAAGTAACGTAAAATCCATTACCTGACATCAGCAGAAGTTTCCTTGAGCTATATATAGAAGTATTTTTGCTTTTATTTTTTCAGAAACTCAAATTTCGTAACTAAAATGTGTTTTATTAATTTTTAAGCAGTTTACAGTGGAAGCTTCTTAATGTTTATATATATATATATATATATATATGTATATATATATTACAATTATTATATTATATTACAATTTCAAATTGTTGGAATACACTGGTATAAAGAATAATTATAATAATAATTATAAAGAATAATTAAGGTGCTACAAATTAATTATTTATTTACTTCACTTAAAAAACTAACAAAAACAACAATTTTTAAAGCATTTTGGAATTCATTAGTTTAAGTGAGTATATATATTTAAACTATTGAATGTGTTGATGTACCTTTGTTTTGGATAACTTCAAAAATTCGCTCTGGCATTGATTCGAATAATTTTTGAAGAAAATCGCTGTCAACTTCTTCCCAGGCTTGTTTAATTTTAAGTTTTATCACCGTTATTGTCAATATGGTTTCATTTTGTGCATTTCTTTCGTAATTTTTACGGGCAATGTACCACCGCAGATTCTCCGGATAGTCCAATAGTGGACTATGTTCAATAAAGCACGATTGAGATGGGTTTGAGACGTGGATTGCAGCGTTAGCCTGTTGGAATATGCAATCTTTATCCATTATTTTCATCCATAAATGATTGAATAACATCCTTTAGTTGGAACAAGATATATTATTAATTTTTCTATAGCAAAAAATTCAATTTCTTTTCATCAGAAAAAATTACCTTATTCCACTCATCTGCCCATTTCACGTATTTGCGCGCAAATTTTAAACGACTTTCCTTATGATGCTGTTTTAACATTGGCTTACATTTCGGTTTCTTCCATCTGTTCGCGAAATGTGTGCAACATATTTGGAAGTTCTCTTTCTGCACTATATGTTTCTGACCTTTCTTAAGAAAGCCTCGAATAACTTCTTCCGAACGGTTAATATTTCCTCCAATTTCTCTGTTAGAATAGCCTTGATCACGAAAAAATTCAGTTTGAATTTTTCTTTGGTCTGTAAGAAAAGTTCCTTTGAGCATCCTTTAGGCTGATGAAATTTCCCAATTAAAACAAAAATATTTTTAGTAAACAGAGATGTTCGCATCAGAAACTTTAAGTGAAACAAACAACTAAAACTGTTAAAATTGTTTAATATTTTTTTTTCCAATATCTTTAAACGCAATTTTTTTTCGACTACGTTTAAAAGAATATTCCACTGAAATTAATACGTTCTGATTGCTATATTTAAGAAAACAACAAAAGCAAAAAACAAATATTTCATACATAAAAAAGTACCGTTATATCGCGAGTTACTGTAACCACACAGCATTGTTTTTAGGTAAGAGAAACGAATATATTTCAAAGAAAAACAAAAATTGTAAATGCGTTTATAGGAATATGCACCAGTGCATGTTATTCCTTTTTATACACAAAAATCCACTTTTTCTTCCACCTTTTTAAAATTTTCAACGTTAACGCTGGTTTTAGTATTCATATATTATAAATACTTGGATAATTATTACGAAATAAAAATTAGTAGCAAACCTGCAAAAATTCTACTGGAAATGGTAGTTATAAATAGAGATATTTAGTGTTAAAAAGTGCAACGTAGTAAGATAAAATTAATTTTCTTTTTTTTAGTTTTTCTTTTGTTGTTATAGCTACAAGTAATTTTTATGTTTTTCGCGTTACACTGCATAGGCATCAAAATATGTTTGGTATTTAATTAAAATTATACTATATAAAAGTAAGAGAGAGACATTAATAAAATAAGTTAATAACAAAGGCACTTTATTAAAAATATCTGCTTTGACTTTTAATTAAAATCTTTAATTAAATAAAATACATTAGCAACATGCTTTCAGTATATTGCAGATTTGACAAAATGTGATAAGAACTGTAGCCGATTTTCTTAATAATACAAAAAAAAAAAAAAAAAAAAATATTAAAATTCAAAACTTTAAAATAGACCTTGATTTTGTAGAAACAAATTACATGCTTCAAAGAGGGTCTCTCGAACAGCTTACCAGCAGAAAAACTAATTTTAAAAGTTAAAGTTTTGCAAAAATAATATTGTATTCAATAGCTAACAATTTTTTGAACTTTACGACGAACTTATTTTTTTGGTATGCCATTTCTTATACTAGGTGAGCTTGGAGGTTTTTTCAAGCATTATTATTTTTTTTTTACCTACTGAAATAAAACATTAAATTTAAACACAGAAATTATATATGGTAATATTGTTAGTTTATTTTCTCTTATATCAAATATTACTAAAATCTTAAAATACAGAATCATATATTTTTAATGTCCGTTTATTAACTAGACAATGAAAAATAATAATTTTAAAGTTAATAATTTTTTAACTAAAAAAATATGAAAAATTTAACTTTCAAGATTTATAAGTTGTATAAGACATAGGTTAGAGAACATAAATTCATATGCAGGTTATAGTCAGTATTTCAAGTACTAAAAGACACAAAAAATTTATAATGAAAAATTATCTCCTTCGGCGCTTCATTATCCAAATCAAGAACAAATAATATACTAAAATACTAATAACTAAGTAGATGGAATTACTGAATCGATTATTAAAATTATTTTTAATTATTTTATTTTGTCAGATTAATCATAGAAACTGTTTATAAACACAATAACCACATGAACCCAAAATTTATATTGGAATCTTCTTTTTTTCACTGGGTGATTTTACTGTAACATTAGTAAATTTATTATAATATCTTTAAAAATTAAAAAAAAAATAAATAAATTAATAAAAAAAAAAAATACTAATGGAAAAGAGAAAAAATAAATTTTTAAATTAAAGAAAAAAAAAATTAGTCTTTTTTTTGGGAAATTTAGCCTTTTTTTCTCGTTTTCTAGCAAAGCTGATTGAAACGATAAAAGCATATTTTGGGAAAACATTTTTACCACGATTTCCACGAAATTCACTGAAATCTTCCTTGGAAAAGAAATTATGTGTTAAATTTCACTAATATATCCTGCAAATTGTAAACTATAGCTTGATTAGAACTTTTGCATTTATAACAGTTGGATGGACTGATTGAAAAACACCGCTAAATCGGATTAATAAATTATTTAGTGCCAAATGAAATACCTCAAAGTGATTAGATAACATTACTTTAAAAAAAAATATATATTATATTTTTACTCTTATAACGTTTTTAACACTTTTAAGGTACTGAAATCTTTGTCTTTTCAATAATATCAATATCTTATTATAACCATTTACGATTTAGTTAATGTCCCAAAATGCTCCTTTTTTCCCAATGTGCATTGCTACAAAAGTATACGTTTTATTTTTATTCGAGACTGTAGATCTTCTTGAGGACATTACATAACAATATTTAAATATTTCGAAACACTCCGTTTTGAGATATTGCAAAAACCGTTTTGAGGGTAATATTCTCATGACTCCCTAAATTTTAACATATTTCAGATAAAATCGAATGAGTCCTACATTTTTAAAAAACTAAATATGGTCATGATTAGAAAAAAACGTCTTTAAAAATTATAAAATTTTATATACAATTTTGTACAGATAATTACTTATTACAAACTGTAGTTAACTTAGAAAATTGGTTTTTGTTTGTTTAAAAACCAAAACATAAAATGCCTACGGATGAGAATCTTGATTCTTCTACTTCCCAAAAGAGTTCAAGAAAAAAAAAAAAAAACAATAAAATAAAATCAACTAAAGAGTAAAAAATTTAGGAATACATTTATACAGGTGCCAGTGTTATGATTTGGTTACATTTGTTACACTTTTCAGAACTTTTAACGCTGCACATAACATGTATAATATTTTTGTTTTTAACCTCTTGATCACTTCAAAAAAAATAACTAGTACATCTATGAATAAATTTAGGACAACTAGCCACTATCTCGTAAGTTCCTAAATATTTACGTCATAGCATGTCATGCTGTTGAAGAAAAGTACAAAGAAAAAATAAAAATTGACTTCAGTGACGAAATTGCTCATAGTAATTAAAATATTGTTTAATTTTTCTCAAATAAATAAAATTAATTAATTAAGAGAAAATAACAGATTTTTTATAAATTTCAATTAATATTTGTAATTATATGAATAAATTTTGTGACTTAAATTTTGCCACTATATTAATTAACCTTTATATTAATTGATACAATTCAAAATTTAACTGCATTTACACCATACCACGGGAAATAAAATGCAACAGAAACTTAGGGCCTACGAATAAAATATTTAATGCAAATTATATAAATATTAAGTAACAAGAAAATCCAACAAAGTAGGAACAGGTCCCCGTAAAACCTTTGCGATCTACACAACAACAATAGGGATAAAGCGACATACATATCACAGAGCATTTACCTTTTATTCTCCAAAAGGATAGCCGGATAAATTATAATTTCTGCACTAATGACGAAAACATCTGCAATAGCAAAAATTTCTTAACAAATTTACCAAATATTAAAAGTTTGTTTCAAAATAAATGCGCATCCTTAAAATGTTTTAAATTGTCTTTGACTGTCTACGCTATGCTCCGATTCTTTAAATAAAAAACACAGAAGTAAACAGAATATCGCATTTATATTAGAGAATTTTAACAAGATTAGTTTTCAATAATTTGCTTTAAAAAAGTACTAACATTTAATATAATATTCCGTTTTTTTTTTTTAATTCTTTTTTTAGTTGAAACATGTGGCGATTTGAAATATTTGTAACAACCTGTAACTTCAGATGGATTGTTGTTTTATAGTACTACTACTTCGCATATACACAATGATGGTTGCAACTAACTAGAACAGGATAAAAATATAATTTGAACCTAGGAATAAGACGTGATGTTGCGAATTTAAAGTAACACACACCTAGTGTAGTTACACATATACTTATGTACCAGTACTTACTACATGCATACAGCTATTGTACCAGAGTGTAATTTTACTGGGATAATCTGTCACATTATACCTTTGGTAATGTTTTTCCAAGTATAATGCATAAGTACTTAGTATGAGAGAAAATTGAAATTAAATCGCTTTTGTGCACAAGACAACTATTTACTATTGCTGTTGCAAGTTAATGCTACAATTGTGGCAATTATGGTAAATGAAAATGCTGGGATAAAGCATTTCCATTCTATTTCTGTTATCTTGAAATTCATTTTACTTTATATTTATAACCGTTTGTGGCATCATAGCATATTATAATTCGTTTATAATTGACCCAAATTCATCATACAAAAAAAAAAAAAAAAAAAAAAAAAAGAAAAAACAGTTAATGTATAAATGAGTGAGTAGAAGATGTTTCATAGAATTTTGATCTAGCACATAAATGATAAATAATTTTTTACTTAGTTATGTTTCCTTTTGAGTTATCATAAGGTAAATAACACATTTTTTGAATTTTTTATTTATCTTAGCATCGTTTTTTTAGACAAAATTTGGAAACATTTGACATGTTTTTAGGTATTTTACTCTTAAGAGCACATTTTTTCTAGGTTCGGTTAAAAAGGGCGGCATCTTCAGGCCTCCACCCAGATACCATTCGGTTCATTGTGATGCCTTTATAGATAATAGAGAAAGCCGATAGATAAAGAAAGAGAAAAATCTTAGTAGAATATAATAAAGGATTGAAAAGAAAGATAAATACTAGAAAAAAGGTGTGGAACCTAACACCCATCAAATCAACCCTGACTACCTCTAAGCCACTTTATTCTCATTACAAACCCTATAAGGTTGCCGAGTTCTTCACTCGCAAACCTCCTCTAGTTCGTGCAGAATATGACTCCTAAACCACCTCAGTCTACTTCGATGAAGCCCTACACAGTGACAGAGTATATGCCCTACTGTCTGTAGCTCCTCCACATCATCGCACGTCCTGCAAAAATTTGACGCGCCAGTGTCCCATTTACTGGTCATATTCCCTATTACGAGGTGACCAGTAATCATTCCAACAATGATCCTTAGGTTCACACGACTCATGCCTAGAAGGTGGTTTGCCGAGAATATCGCTGTGACCAGGAACCCAACAAAGTCTTATTCTGTAGGCATCCATTAGCCTTCTAAATTCCTTCCTACACTAGAGCACTAACCTGGACCTGACAAACCAAATTGTCATTGCCATCAGTGTTGTCTGACTATCCAGATAGATAGCTACCTCAGTGTCCCTCTTAAAATTCTCCTCCAGTAATCCAAGGGCCTTGTAAATGCCTAGAATTTCTGCCTGGAAAACGCTGTAACTATCAGGCAATCTAAAAGATTTTCTAATTTCAAAAAAGAAATGCCATACGCCATTCTGTCGAATTTTTGCAAAGGTCCGTTTCGAGTCACATGAAACTAAATTGATATTTCATTGACTTAACATTTCACTAAAAATCAAATTATTATATCCTATATTTCCTTCAATATACCCAGTAAAAAAGAACTGAAAAATAGCATAAAAAGGAAATATTTCTACAAAGTTTTGTCTTTAAATAAAGTACTTAGTGCTGAAAAAGACCTGCGGAATTACTTATTTATATAAGCTTAATAATTTTATTTAAAACCATTCAGTAATAAATTAAATTGTATCTAAGATATTAATATTTTAACACATTTTTCTCATTTATTATTTATTCATGTAAATTTAAACCATTTTTGTAATTGTGAAATTCCTTTCCATATTTTAATTATAAAATGATAGGCATGATACGCACATAATAAAAGATGAAGAATTTATTTACTAGTAAATCGTTTCCGCAGAATAATATACTCGTAGTATCGTAATAAATGTCAGATTGTAAGAGGGTCAGCAATAAAAACCATTTCAAAAATTCTATATTTTTACATTCAAATAGATGTTTGTTAAATGTGATGATAGTGAAAATATCTTAATAAGTGTCATTAAGTGTCAAAATTTCCTTCTAAACCAAATACTCGAGAGATTAAAATAAATAGCTGTATCAAGACAATTGTAGAATTAAAGGTAAATATTTGTCAAAAAAAAAAAAAAAAAAAAAACAAATGATAGTGATATATTCGGCTCCGCCTAATCTTATATTCCCTCCATCACTAACATAGTATTTTAGATCTTTTTTATTTATAAATAACTCTCCGTATTTATAGAAATCAATAAATAAATTTGAAATTTATTTATTGTTTTTCATATAAATTGTCAAAACGAATAGTTTTTACGTTTTATTAAAATAAGGGATAATTATTTGGAAAATAATGTACTACTATTTTACTTACACAAGGCAACAAAATCGAAAAACTTCTAAAGGCTCGAAAAACTTCTATACAATTTTATGTATTGTGGTTCCAGTAGTACAAATATGGTCCAAATTTTAGATTCTATGGAAAGATTTTTTCTTTAAAATTCTGAAGTAAAATTATTAATTTTTTTGACGTTTCTTCACATAATTGATGATAACTCAAAAAGGGTTACTCCGATATTATTAAATTTACTTAACTAGTAAAATTAAAATTTATTTATAGTTATAATAAAATATTTAAGCAAAAAATAAATTTTTATGTGAAAATAGTAAATTTTTTGTATAAAAAAAAATTATAAAAAATCGAAAACGGCAAAAACTCTTTATATTTATTTTTTAATCACAAAGCCACATACAATAGCAAAGAAATCGGATATCGATCATAAAGATCAATAAATTCTTTTCGAATTTTTTGGCAATTAAGTGAATTCGCTCATTTTCACAAAATTTAATTTTTTGTTTTTTATATATAAAATTGAATAGTTAATGTTCTTTCGATTTATTGAATTTTGAAAAGTGCATTACATAGTAACATTCGTGTATTTTTTGACAAAACCCTACCTACAATACTGATTCTATTTTTTGAAAAAACGTTTGAATTGGATGAGTTTAAATATATTAAACAGTAAAAAATTTATACATTATTATCAAAATTTATTATAAGAAATCCAATAAGAAAATAAATAAATAATTATTATAAACTAAAGACTCTGGAATTTTCTTTTATTCGATTTTCTACTATTGTTGAATAACGAAGTGTTAGTCTGAATACTCCATCAAAAATCAGCCATCATGTGTCCATCCCAGTGACCGTAGTATTGTTCCTCCATTGTCCGGAAATCTTGGTAGATTCGTCCGCCCTGTTCCTCACTCAAGTCTCCTATTTTGAGGAAAACGATCGAAGTGACTACACAGGTAGTGTACTTTGATGCTCATGTTACATCCAAGATTCTGGAAGTGAGTTAACATCTCTTCAACGTGCGCAATATAGTCATCACCCTTGTTATTTCCTAAGAAATTTTGAATAATCCATATAAATGAATCCCATGCATTCTTCTCAATTTCTGACATTGGACTGCCAAAATCGGTATCTTTCACCAATTTGCGAATTTGTGGGTTGTTAAACTTCTTTGAAATATATTGCAAACGTTCACTATTTTTGTTAAGTGGTTTAACATATTGTTTCACTAGACCAAGTTTAGTGTAAAGACGGGGAATATAATGCGATCTGGAAGTACTTTAGCTACATTTATAATATTTGGCATACCAGTGTTTCCCTCAAAGGCCATTGCATTCACTTCCAAAGTTCTGCTTTAGCTCTGCTGTCCCATAAACATAAAACACAAGGATATTTGGAAAACCCGCTTTGTTGACCTAAGAGGAAATTTACCATCTTATGATCAACACGAATTACAAGTTATGTTCATCCTACTTTATCTTCTTCATGACCAATGCAATTACAGATTATTTTTCTTTTGCTTTAGTTGAATTTGCGATCGGAAAGGAGTGAAATTCATTTCCATTATTTTTATGAGTCGATAAACAAACGCCATTCGTTTGAGTCGTATTTGAGTCGTATGTAAGCCCATGGCAGCCATCAAACCAGAAATATCTGTGAAGTACATAAACTCATCCTCTTCAAAAAATAATAAAGTAGGCATTCTTCTCGAGTACGGTAATACAAAACTTTAGTTTCTTTACTTATAAGATCTGTTCCTTTCATCCGGTACGCAAGTAACTTAGAGGATCTTTTCGATAATCCAAGGTGTCTTACATTGTTAAGATGGTTTTAATACCATGGTCTCGGTGATTAATATTTTTGTGTGATGAACTCATCATTTTCAGATGTAGATTGACTCTCTGATTGGTAACACATACTTGTGGTTAAGTGTCCTGGTGAAAATGAAAGCACTTGACTACAGCTTGGATCCCGATCTTGATTATATCTTATTTCTTGTGAATGTGGAACTACAAGTGTAAACCCATCAGCAGACCTATTGGTGTAAAACCATTGCATATTCCGACAACGGCTTTTGTACTTAAACAAAAATAACAAGTGTCGTCAGTAAAATGAAAAAAATAAAATTAAATAAGGAATATGAAGAATCCAAAATTTAATTTAGAAATAATAAAAGCATAAAATATTCCAAATGTATTAACCTATACTTACTTTACGTTAGAAGACCTAACAGATAAATGTAATCGACATAAAATGCATATAGTAATATGCGTCCAATGTTGTTTGAAATTGTGCGGATTTATATATTTTAGCAATCTTCGTGTGACTCCGCAATGAAGTTAAGAAGCAGTTTAATTTTTTCTCGGTGATACATTGTCCGCACACATAACAAAATGAATACGGATTGTTTTTTACATAAAAATATTCTGAATTTTTCTTTCTCATTTTTATTAATACTTGAAAATAGTTTTTAATTTGTAAGCTGAATGGCTCTAATCTTTATGTAGGAATAAAATGATATTTCCGTTATCGCAAACACTTCTTGAATGAAATAAAATGGCTCAAGGAGCTCTTATAAATACTGGTACTATATTTTTTTTGTTATTTCCAAGAATCATAAAAAGCATTAAGGAATTTTATGCAAAAAAAAAAAATCATCCGTTACAGGTAGCCAACGGAAAAGACAGCAATTAGCGTGCACGCACCTTTATGAGCATTTATAAATTTGCTACCGCAATCGTAAAAATTAAACATCCTTTTGTTTATTACTTTTTTTTAATCCTGAGAATCACATTAAATTGGTTTCAGTTTTTAATTTTCCAAAATTTTCAAATAATAATTCATATACAATTTGCAGTATCTTTATATAGTAGTTTTTATTAATCATATAAGAGATCATTGGGCTCGTTTATGTAAATGAAGAATTGGTTAGTTAATAAATAAATTAATGGTTTCGAATATTCGTGCATCATAATATCATAAAAATTTTAATCCAGTAAAAATTACCTTATCGTAATTTCATAAGAACTAAAAAATAAAAATTAATTGTTTTCCCCAGTAAAAAAATAATAAAATTTTATGAAAGTTGTAAAAGCTATCCTTCTCCTTTTGTGTTGCTATCTTGATTGCTGTAAATGAAATATAATATGGTATGATCTATATTCATAAAAAGTAAATTCGTTTTGTTTTTTTGTTACCTTTTTAAAACATATAAAAACATATTCTGTATGAATTGTTTAATTATTTGGTACTAGAACGTTTAATCAAAAACATAAATAACGCAGCAAAAAATTTTTGATTCTTAGTAATGGCAACTACTTATTGCAGTAAATTTTTGGTAATGAGACTTCATTATTTTTTGCCTACTCTATATTTCATGAATAAGTACTCAGAAGTATAATAGTACAGTTATATTGCAGTAACATATATCAGTTGGCAAGGGCGCTAGATTAACAACCAGAAGGTTGTTGGTTGAACCCCATTCTGATCTTGTTTGTTTTTTTTTTTTTTTTAACAAAATATCTACAAAAAAATATTTTATTTCAAAAAAAGTTTTTATTATCTAGAAAATGAAGTGCGACATGATGTCCTAAGTAAAACTTTAGTCGTTAGTAACGAATGGTTAATTTTACTGACGGAGAATTTATTTTTTTTATTTTTATTTTCGATTAGGTACATATTTTTCAGTACCCACAGAGTCTAAAAATAACTACATGAATTTATGGACAACTTCAACAAAAATAATTAGTTATTTAGATACAAATAAGTCATTTATGCTAGTTTCCAAATATACCTGCTAGTGTACCAGGAAAGCAACATTTTTGCTGGGAACTGAAACATACCTACCAAACATAGAAAGTGTAAATGAAATCTACCAATTTTGGTCCAATCAGACCAAGATTTACTAACATTAATGTTGAAGTGAACACACACATAGGTACTTCTAAACACAAATAGTGTTAAGTATATTCTTGTTAAATAAAGCGACGACGACATAGTTTCTAGATAAATTTGTTATAAGATCGTCAAATTTCGAAAAAAATCGTAAAGATCGTCAAATAGATTATTTGAAATCGCCAATAAATGTCAGCATCAAAAATTAATTTCTTTTATATTTCTGTTATTATTTATTTTTAAATGCACATAAATTACTTTGATGTTATTGATACTTAGTACTGCAGTTTAAGGATTTCTGTTGCCTTGATTACGAAATTAAATTTTTGTAAAAGTTGCAAAAGTGTTTACATTTCATAATAAAAGTTTACATAATTAAATCAACTATGATAATAGATTGGTTCAAATAAACGTTTACTACGAACAGTTTAAGAAAATCTTATTTTAGTTGTTATTATTTATGTAAAAACTAATTTGTTTTGAAGAGAAAAATATATGAAAAAAAGTGAAATTAGTTCTGAATCGACATATCGTCAATAGGCAATCTTTAGCCCAAAAATTTTAAAAATGACGATAAATCAACTAATTTGGCAACAGACTTGGTAAAATCATGAATTTGATTAAATTGTTCAGGTATTGCTAATTTTTGGTAGTAGTGTAAAGTAAAGAGGTAAACGTTCTGCATAAATTTTGTTTAAAATTTAATAATTGAAATTTTAATGCAGAAAGATCGTTACAGTCTTGTCTGAGAGCCTTGGTAAATTATATATCAATTTTTGTAAAACTTGGAGCTGTTTTTTCTTCTTGTAAAAAACCTATTTGTTTTAAATATTATTTTGATACTAACATTTATATGAGACTTCTGCACGCTAAAATGTTTTTTGAAAGTTGCCCGTAATCTCATATGAAAGCTACGGCAAATGATAGAATGATCATTCTCAAATTTGTCATAGTTATTTATTTAAACTTGTATAAAATTTATTTATGCCAAGTATTATTATAAACGTTAAAACCCTATTCCGAAAGTATATTTGTATGGGGGCTAGTTGAAGTAAAGGACCGTTTATAACTTTAATTTAATAGGATATTAATTTAATAGGATATTTCACTTAAAGCACATTAACATACATGAGGTTGGAGTAATAAATTTAAGAATGATATCTTTCAAAACCTTCGTCAGAAATAAAATGTTAATGAGGGCGTATTATTAATAATATTACCTATACGCCTAAAACAAAATATAAACAAAGAGCAAATACGAACGAAACATGCAAAAATTAAATTCAATTATTTATGTATTTACATCTTTAAACGCTGTTTAAAATGCAATATATGTAATATATGTAATAAAAAATAGGATTAAATTTGCTTATTGAATTATGTACAATTAGGTGATCCCAAAATAACTGATGTCGATAATAACTCCTAAAATTCAAAATTTCTTTCATGTAAAGATACCATTTCTCATATTGTTTGTCCTTTCGGTATACTTTTCTCAGATTGATCAGAGGACTATTTTAGTATTTATTATTTCTCTTTTCGTACATCTTTGGAAATCTTGTTCGAATACACATGTTTTGATATTTTTATTATAATATTACACTTGTTGTTATATAAAAAATATCATTTTGAATATCGGGAAAATGGATTCCGAAAAAATATAATATAACTTAAACAAGCATGAATTTCTAGAAACAGAAAAACATGTTGGTGTAACTAATTATGTAAAGATTTTAATAAATAATTTTTATTAATAATTTACAAATTTTGTATATATTCGGACCATTTATGCCACTAATTTCTAAAAATCAAAGAACCTTACATATGCAATTTCCTATTTTTTTTAATAAATATAAAGATAATCTTTGAGGAAGAATAATGTCGGTATGAAAATTTTGAGAAACGGTATGTTAGAATGAATTACAGTAACATTTTAGTTGGTAACATCGAGACCTTACTTTCCTCCATACAATGTTTAATAATTCTTAAAATTATGTATATCGTAATAATTATAATTATCATAATTATTCGTTTTAATAAATATTAAATACATTCTGTATGTAAGTGGATATACATATAAATTTTTGAAATATCATTACTTCGCATACATGAAGATAGGCAGACAAAAAGCCGGTGCGCTGGCGAAAAATCCTTTGTACTTTTTTTTATTATTTTTCGGAACAAAAAAAATTATTTTATGAATTTATTTTCCATTAAGATATTTGAAAATTTTATGCTTCAAAAATATATCGATATCTTTTGGATATCACGAATGGCAAAAGAAATTAAAATAAGTCACAGGAAAGACATAGGATTTTTTGTATAAGAAATTTTAATTTATTTATTTTTAGTTTTGTTTCTTTTTTTAGTTCTTAGAAAAGTCCTATGTAAAGCAAAAAAAGAAAACGGATTTTCTAGGACTTTTTGCAACTTCTAAACCTGTTGAGATAATGAAAAACGTTTTTATGGGTCCAAATGTCCTAAAATGATACAAGATGCGATAATAAAAAATCCAAAAATTACACATAAGACTCTTCGTTAACGCACCAATGATATTTTTATTTATATGATATGTATGCGTGTGTTTGTTTTATATATACTTATATGTTAGATTAAGTTGAAAGACACCTACTGTGTGTATTCAGAAGACCAATGATGTTAATCTATAGTGAATCCTCAATAAAGAGAGAGAAAGAAGAAAAAAAATATATATAATTAATTCATTTAGCTCCTCAGAGTGGGTCCTTCCTTTGCAGTAAATCCTTTGATTCTTTTTCAGTCCAGCATTATTACTTGTTACATGTATTCTTGTTGCCTTAATAAATTTTTAGATCTTTAAAGGAATTATATCTTGCAATTTATAAAGGTTCTGAAAAAAGTAAAAATCAAGACATTTAAATCTACAGCGAGATAATGCAGAACAATCGCAGAGAAAATGAAATATATCATACTCCTTGCTTCATTATCTTCAGTCACGTTGACAGTTTAGAGTTATTAAAAAGTGGCAAAAAAGGGGATTTCGAAAAACAAAGTCGCCAAATTTTTCAATTCCTAAAAAACTTCTCAAAATCTTCTTATTTTATAAAAACAAAAAAAAAAAAAAAAAAAATAAATATTAATATTAATAAAATAATTTATTTATAATATTTTTTATTATAGAAAAAAAGATTTCTTCGTAGAAATAATTATCATAAAATTTTCTTTATATTAATTAAACTTCTGTGGTTTTGTTCGAGGTCTTTACGCGAACTCCGGTCTTGAAAATCCCCGTTTAACAAATTTAGGACTGAATGCATAAATTTACAAGTGTTTTAAGTCTGTTGAACAATTTATTTTTCGTCAGTGATAATTTGGAAAAGAGACATTTCGCCGAGGCAGTGCTATGAGCCAAAGTAAAAAATATAAATTGGGATATAAGTATTCATCAAAATTATTTTCTTAATCCGGTCCAAAAAATGGCACTTGATGTTTTAAATAGTTGTTTATAAACTTTATCATTAGCTTTGATATTTAACAATTTCTATTCATTTTTAAATTTTTCAGTGACTTCTTCATCACTGTAATGTGAAACAATATCATAATGATTAATTTCTTCATTGGAATTAATATATCGAGATATTTCAACCAACTTAATTTCTCGTCTTAAAAAGTTGCCATTTTAAAAAAGGAGCCAAAGAAGTGTTCAAGTAGTTGAAAAGGGTTAACTGGCGACGCCAAACGGTAATACTGTCTGCAGTTACTATCATCACATAGACCTATTTTCTTAAGAAAATATTTTAAGTCATTATGACCTGTAATAATACCTAAAACATTTTCAATTTATTATTATGAACACTCCTCAATGTATTGTTATCCCTTGGTTTCCATAACGCCTTTGCTTGATTATATCTCGATTAAATATACCAGAGTTTTAATTTATTTTTTATTTTTGGATATATATAATCTAGCCCTGGTTAACTTGTAGATCACTGCAACAACGTCTGTCTTTAGATTATGATAACGCTTCGGTATCATTGATATTAGTTTTACTGCTTCAGCCACTACAAAGATTTCGTCTTATAAAATACTACAAACATTACTCAGTCTTGAACTGTATCTTATGTCAAACTTTTTACAAAAAACTCCACTTCCTATTCCATGTGTATACCTCAATACCTTCTATATTACGATTGTTGGTCTTCCAGTCTTCTCTAGGCTGTAATCTCCCTATCTCACTGAGTTCTAGTTGCCACGTAATCCATTTTTAAATTCCTATAGTTAAATTTTCAACTTTGGGATGAGTGTCCATTATCTCTAATTTCCAGTTGTCCATTTTGACTCAACCTTATCCAGATCTTTACTGCGTATGCTTTTATATATATACGAAACCATTCAATTTTCTAAATTCTGCACAATGCTTCAGTGCTGGTGGATCTTCTAACTCCTGTTATTCTCAACGCGACTACCCTATTTACAAATTCAATAAAAGCGTCATGTGACTTGGTGTTCATAATTGGCAACCAAGCAAGTAAGCCATGAGTACAAAGCAGCGTAAGCTTTCCTTACACATTCCTCTAGGTTGGATATCAAATTCAATTTATGGTCATAGAAATAGCCCAAAGAATTTGCCCTATTTGAAGGTTCTAAAGTTTCGGTGAGTTAAAAGAATGTATTCTCAATTCTGGAATTCACAAATTTGGTGATATGACTTCGCCTTGAGGAGTGCCTTTGTTGGCTATGGTATTTAGAAATGTAGCTCAGCTTAAATCTCCCGATGGATAAGAACTTTCATAATCCACGTAGTAACAATCCGGTCACTACCACTATTACAATGAGCTCTGACTTGATATTGTTGAAAGCTCCTTCAATATCTAGGAAATACGCTAGTGTGTTTTCATCTTGATGTATGCTCTGTTCTAATCTCGTCGTTAAACTATTCAGTGCAATTTCAACAAATTTTTCTCCTAAATATGCATGCTGATCAAGACAAAATGGCATAGTATGTATTCTCTCTAATGGTCATCTAAGATTCTGTCGAGAGTTTTTAGTAAAAAAGAAGACAAATAGGTCTTTGGTTTTTTATCACAAAATATTGTATCTTAATCATTTTAGTATAAAGACCACCTTTATCTTACTTTGCGCCAACTTGTCGAAACCAATGAATAATACAAGCAAGTAATATATAATCTTCCTAATAGTTTCCGAATCATTTCGCTATATTTAATTTTCTTTACTGAGACTAGACCATATCGGAGGTTGTGGTTTTATAACACGTTGATTCATGAGAAGTATTCTCCATGTTCAAATTACAATTGGGAAAGTCTGTTTCAAATAGCTCCTTTCTTTTGCTGACACCGTCCAAGTGCCATTCAATCTTTCAATAATCCCTGGAACGTATTTCTGTTTGATATTGCCTTCCTAAGTCTAGAAGTATACTTGATTATTTCTATTTCCATTAGTTTTTCAACGAAACATTTTCCTTTAGCTTTCGTTATTTGTTTTTTAAAGTCTTTGCGTTTATTTTTTTTATATTTTTCCCTTTTACCTTTCATGTTAAATTTCCGCGCATCTTTCTTAGTTCTATTCCTCAGTTTTTCCAAGTCCTTAAGCCACCATTCTTGGTGTTTGGTGGTCCTATTCGTGCTACATAAGACAGGATTCCTTAAAGGCCTCTGAACAACTATTCTCAAGGTTGCTTGTGAAGAGTTTTATATTTGTGTGATTTCTTATCTAATGGTAAGTTAATGACAAATTTCACTGATGAAAATTTCCCTGTTTATGCTTCTAGGGTTCCTAATGGGCTATGTAGGTTCCGGACAGATTACTTCTAGTTCAAATTCAATGTATATATGGTCCGAGAAGGTTACTTCATTGGATACTTTCCATGACTAGATTCCAATCAGAGATCTTTAGTTACTATCGTTAGATCAACAACTTCCTTACAGACTTTTGTCTCAAATATAGGTTCTTGACCTTTGTTGGAAATTGTCATGTTATTTTCTATTATAAAGTTCATTATTGTAAAACCCCGTTCATTTGTATCTGTGCTATCATTTAGAGGGTGATGAGCATTTGTATCATATCCTATATCTAGATCGACATCAGTTTATGATGATGCCAACATCCATTTTCTCCCACAGCCAAAATGTCTACTACTGTCTGCTCACGATTCGTAAACTGATTTTTCTTTCATATTTACAGAAAAAAGTCATAAGAGTTTTCGTTAAGGCCGCTTATATCGCTTGATGAGATTCAGTGTGAATGGATCAGGATCATGTCTACTTTTAACCTGTTTACCAAGAGAATTAAATTTGTTGTTGCCTGTATACAGCAATAAAGACCAATCTGTAAAATTTTAAGGCCCACGGCTCACGCAAGTCTCGTTTTCAATTCATTTTTTAATAAGAGAATTAAATTTACTGTTGCCTCTATGAAGATTAATCTGAAAAATTTTAAGTCTCACGGCTTACAAAAGACGCGTTGTCCATTCTCTCGTTAACTGAATATATTTATAAAGTTAAAAGTATGAATTATAAGTTTTCTTTCTTTTGAATATTTATATTTCAATGCTTATTAAAGGTAATGTTAATTAATTTACTTTTCAATAGGTATATTTGACCCATTCTCTCAAAAATTATTAAGCAAAGCTCACTCTTTAAAACGAACTTTAGGTCATATCAGATTTGTTTTTTCCATTAAAGATTACATTTATTTAATGAAAATTTTGCTATACTAGTGTCAATTTTTTTTTCATTTCCAATATATTTGATTTTGTTTCACTTTACGTTGCTCTTTATACCTATTTCCATATTTTCCATTTTTATGAATGCATATTAACCTTGAATAATCGACAGCATTAGATTCATAAATAACTTTCCCCTATTTAATGAAAAAAAATCTTTTTCCTTTTATATATATATATATATATATATATATATATATATATTTTTTGCTTATCTTTTTAACTTTGAGTAAAAATAGTATTACTGTTTATATTGAAACTATTGCCATATTTTTGATATGCAATAGATTTTTATTTTTAGTGTACGTAATAACCACGGTTTTAAAGTTTATTCATGCATATGATTAGCCCTCAAAAAATAAAATCACACAAGTCTACTTAAGCCGACTTTTGTTGGCATTTTTTTTCTTTTTTTCTCTAGCATGCATTATTGTTGTCATAATTTTTTTATCTTTTCATTTATGAGAAAAAATACAATATCATATGATTATTTTCCATCATATATCCGGCATTATTGAACAAATCCTTTGTATTTTTCGTTTTTGTATAGCATTTTTGCTTATTCATATATTAGTCAACATATTTTTGATGCTAAACAGATAAAAAAAAAATACAAATAAAATAGGACGTTTTATTATTTTTTTCTTTTACTTTTTATCGACTGCCGAAATAATAATCTATGAACTTATAATAACTAATATATATTAATCGTAATAAGTGTTGTCAATTTAGCCTTTTCAAAGCTAAATCTAGACTGTTTATTTTGTCTTTAGCCTCAAAATTTTCATATTAGCCTTTTTTGATTTTTAAAATTGTCTTAAAAAGGCTTAAATGTCAGTATTTGAACAGCGAAGATAATAACTCTTTATTTAATATTATTAATTTTATTTTTTAAATCATCTATTTAATCTTTTTTTTTTTTTTTTGTTTATTCGCACAAAAAATGGAGATAATTTATGCACAACAACTTACGAAATCGATTATTATAATTACTTTTTAATTCACTTCATTAAATATAGAAATTATTTATGAGTATTATTAAAAAAGTTCTTATAAATCGAGAGTCATTCAAAATTTGGAAAGGGAATTATAACTCAAAAATTAAGAGGGATCTCTTCAAAGCATTAATTTTTTATATAATATAAAACCCGAATTTGTCTGGGAACTTTTTGGCGGATTTTTAATTGGATATTTTTGCTGGAAGCAGTACTATATTTAATTTATAAATTTATTAAAGTATCTGTAAAAAAGAAATCAAAAAATGACGAAAACGAAAAAAAAATTTAAATTTAAAAAAAAATATTGATTTTTTTTTATCCTTATTCTTTTGGATTATTTAGCCTTTTTTGGCCTTTTTTAAGATCAATTTCAATCTCACCGCGACAATTTGTCTAAACATATGGTATATACACATGTATACATATATATAAGTGTATGCGCTCTAAATATGTACATTAGACTGCACCAAAATTTACCTATATTTGAATTTTTACCAAACTCTCTCTAGAAACATTAGTTAGGTTGTTAAAAATTACTGTGTGAAATACTAGTGAAACCGGATATAGTTAGCCCGTGCCGCATCGGACTTAAAGTTTTTATTGCACGTTAATATGGGGAAAATTTAGCTTTTTTACAGTTTTTAGAAAAATATAGCTTTTAAATACATTGATTAGTAATAAAATGTTAAACAGTCTAAATCTATACACAATTATTTATCAAACAAGATATAAGAAGAAGAACCTGTTAGAAATGTTTAAGTTATTATGAATTCTCCAAACCGTTAATGTGTTTTAGAACACTTGTGTGAGGAGTGTACAAAGAAATATTTAATTTTATGAGAAAAGATTCTACCATAATTAGTGAAAAATAGTTTTTTGTTTTTCCAACACAATCTAAACTTCTTTTCATGCTTGGTAAAAAAAAAATTTATTTTTTTTTAAGTCTATTCAAACTTTAAAAAAATTTTGTTTAACAAATTTTAAAAAAGTTTAAATAAAACTATGCAGGTTTATAGGCAACACTAAGGAAAATAAATTTAAAAAATAGTAATAATAAAATGCAAAACTTTTTAATGTAAGAAGACGTTTTTGCCGTATTTTGGTTATAAAGTCAGTTTTTTTTTTTAATGATATTTACAATAAAAAAAAAATATTTCGCAATGAGATAAAGCATTCTCGGAAAATATATTGTGACGTTTTTAATAAAATTCAGTAATTATTGTTTAAAACACAAAGGTCAAAGGCCAAAATTTGAAATTTTTAAGGATTTCATCACGAAGAAAATTTTTTATCTGGATTTTGATATAATGATTTCTGTGAGCAATATTTATGGGTTGACACTTTTAAGAAAATTCATTAATTATTATTTAAAAAACAATGGCCAAAGGTAAAAATTTTAAATATTTAAAATTAAAAAAATAATAATGAAGAACAATTTTTTCGTTCTGGATTTCGATACAATGATTTTTGTGAGAAATTTTTATAGTTTAACATTAGTACTTGTTGGAATGAAGTAATTATCATTTTATTTGTCCATGATATTAATTAATGAAATTTAATTTAGAAATATTTAAGAATAAATTCGTTTAAAAAATCTGCCCCCGGTTAATTGAGCGTTGATTTTGGCTTTTTTACTGCTGGACAGTGTTGCCAGTTTAGGCTTTATAAGGCTAAATCTAGCCTTTTTTATTTTGCCTTTAGCCTTTTTTTCGTTTTAGCTTCTAGCTTTTTTTCTATCCCTTTTGGATTCCTAAAATTACCTCAAAAAGGCTAAAATGTTATTTCAACAACAAAGAAAATAATTTCTTATTTGCTATTATTATTTTATTTGACAGAATTGTCTATTAAATCGCATAAAAAATCAAGATTATTTACATTTTAAAAAATTTTCAGCTGCGACGCTTAATTCATCATATCGAAAATAACAACTCATAAATTACAAAAAATCATTTCAATTCATTTCTTACATGAAATATAACCTAAATTTTTATGGAAATCTTTTGGTCGATTTTTTTGTTTCTTCATTTTGCTGCCCTATGATCCTATTGTTTATTTACGATAGAGTAATTACATTTTAAATTTAAAAAATTTTGAATCTTGGTTACCGAATTGGACAAAATTTGATGCATGGTAGAGGAGGATGCATATGCATGTAAAATAAATTTTATTCATTTTTATTTTGAAAACTCTTTAGCTTTGAAAGTGATTAATATACTTTTTAACGGCTTTTTTTAAATGACTTTTGTTGTATAAGTGATATCAATATATATATATATATATATATATATATATATACATATATATAGTGTGGATTTATATAGTGGATTTATCAAAGATGACGTAGATAAATTAAAAAAAATGTACTATTTCTTTCTAAAAATTGTCTCTAGAGACGTATATTTAAAAAAACATCATCTTTAATTTTTTCATATGTATATTTTTTGGTATGAAGTCTTATCGATATGCTAACTGCAGAAAAAATTTCTGAGTGGTCCAGATTTCTTAAATTTAAAATGGAATTACTCAATATTTTTAAAATTAAAATTTATGAGAATGGGAAAAAATCAATTTTTGAATTAAAAACAAACATTAGCTTTTTCTGGCCTTATTTTTTGGGTCATTTAGGATTTTCTGAACTTTTAAACGTTCAATTTAGCTGGCAACACTGCTGCAGATATCAACGAAGGTCTTTCAGCTATATTTCCATAAAACTTTACCGAAGTCCAAATAAAACTAATAAGTTTGCCTTAAAACTTTTAAATATTCCAAATGGTGACAACTGGCCTTCGTGTTTTAAAGATTATACTTGTCCAATTTTCCTAAAAACTTCTAAATATATTTCCTGATATAAGGTTTATTTTATTGTGCAATGAACAAATTGATTTTATTACTAAAAAACCGAAAAATAAATGCAATTTTGCGAAACCCTAAAAATTAAAATCACAGGTACGGCTTAGTCTTACAAGGTATTGACCTAGTTCTTTTCTAATTACATATCTTGTAGTGTTGTCTACAAATCAGTATAGTTGTATTAGAACTTTTTGGAAATTTGTTAGGCAAAATTTGTAAAAGTTTCAAATTAGAGTTTTAAAACAGTCTTTTTAAAACAACCATAGGAAGGGGCTTGAATTATCCTACTGAAATAAAAATATATTTTTCAGTAATTACGGTTCAAATTAAAAAACAAAAAAAAAATATATGTATATAAATTTATTGAAACACTTTTCAAAAAATTAAAAATTTGTTTGTACTCTCTTTGCACAAGTGGTCTAAAAGATTTTATTGGTCTTAATAACTTTAATTCTTAATAATTTTAGCATAGATTACGATCTTTTAACATTTTGTTACAAAGCAAAGCCTTTAATAGCAAAATTTTTCTAATAACTCTAAAATAGCCATATTTTCTCTATATAATAGCATCATATATACTTCAGGTTCGATGCGGCAAATGATAACTAACGTTTCACGCAATATATTTTTACAACTCAGTGAACGATTTTATGGGGAGTTATGGTCAAATTTCAAAAGTCGATATATTTTGGTGCCGTCTAATGCAAGTTTTCCTAAATGGGGTTTCGCGACCACTTAGGGGTCCGTATATATATATATATATATATATATATATATATATTTGTAATTTTTGGCATACATATATCATTATGCCATAATTGAATTCTATAAGTGTCTTTCGTTTGAATAGGAAAAAATCTATTAAAACTTCGTATAGTGTTACCATTTTAGCCTTTTTAAGGCTTTTAATTTGCTTTTGGCAACAAAATTTTCGCTTTAGCTTCTAGCCTTTTTGGCCTTTTTTCGATTTTTAGAAAGACTAAAATATTAAAATTTCAACCAAGAAGAAATAAGTTCTTTATTTGATATTACTAATTTTATTATTGTATTTATTTGCACACAAATCCAGATTTTTTGTATGTACAGAAAATAACTTAAAAAACCTTATTGTGCATTATATTATACCTCATTAGCCGTAAAATCTATTCATGAATATATTTAAAAAAATTTATAAAACAAAAAATCACCCAAACAGTTGGAAATACTTAATAAAAAAGGAATTATAGTTCAAAAATTACAAAAAAAAAAAAAAAAAAAATCATTTCAAACCCAAAATTGTATGGAGATTTTTTATTGGAAAATTTTGCTGGTAGCCCTTTTATAATTAATTTAAAAATTAATTCTAGAAAAAAATATCAAAAACTAATAAGAACAATAAAAATAAGGTTTTAAATTAAAAACATTTAGCATTTTCTTGGCAACACTGGCTTAGTAAAATATATCAATGCTAATAATAAAAGGAGAGAAACCACAAACAATTTGTTAATTTTTAATTAAGCCTTATTTTGCTGTCATTGTTAGATAAGCCCACAAAAGAAAAATAATAATAATAACTGATGGCCTGCAGTGTATTGAAACGACTGATGTGTCTAGTTTAAACCGACTTTTATTTTATTGCAGATTTATTGCAAAAAGTGAAGCAAAGGAAAAAATATTGTTTATTAAACATTTGTCTATGACTTATAAAGGTGTATACCAACAATAGGCACAAAGAGAGGACGTAAAATTTGAATGTGTTAGTGTACTTGGTTTCTTTAGGCTCTTTGTTGCGAATGTATTCGTTATATCTAGCGTACGAAAAAAATAATAATTTTTTTACGATCTTTATTATGTTTTGTTTTTGCTTAACCAAGCGACATAAACCTGCATGTTGAAAGTTAGAACAAAATTAAATGATTTTTTGATTTTTTATTCTCAATTTTTTAGCTTCGTTAACCTTCGTGTTTTGTATGTGAAAATTCCAAAAACACTCGGCCTCATAGTGCTATGGGCACCAGTCTTTGGTGTAGATATATCAATGATAGGATCTCGATCAGGTTCTTTAAATCACTTAAATCTTACTTTGACTGCGGCAAGTACTTGCTGTGAATACCTTTACTGATATATTTAAAAGGGCTCTTCGAACTACTATAGACGTAGTAAATTTTATAATAAGTAATATCTTAAGAAATAAAATTCTTAAAGCCCTATGTATCGATTTAAATACAGAACATACGAAATTGCAACTTCATATCGATGTCCGTTACATTTCGAAGGGAAATATGCACAAGAGATTATACAAATTAAAAACAAAAATAAACATTTTCCTTTACACAAAAAAGAAGATCATTATAAAAAATTTACAGAAAACAATTTTTGTATATTACTTTCTTATACCTCAAAAAATTTCGAGGCTTTAAACAATCTTAACATTAAACTATAAAGCAGACGAGCAAGTAAATTAACTGAATTTGATTAAGCGTTTTTATATGTAAATTTCTTTACAGAAAAGACGACTTTAATCACTTCTACTAATATATTCCACATTTCTACTGAAGAACGTTATCATAGATTCATCCGATGTTCAAAAAGAATATATATATTGAAAGTATACTACACTAAAACACACTTCACTGTGAATTTTCCCGATTTACTTCGTAATCTATTCAACATTGCTATTGATAACATACCCGATAATTTTCAAAAATAAGCAATAGAAAGTGTGCCAAAGCTAACTTTGAATCTATGTTGCTTAAATATTTTTGGTTAAAATATTAAAAAGTTTACACGATGGTTGGTAGTGAAGTGCTAAAACTTTTGCTAAAGTTTGTATATATATAATTATGCAAAACTAGTTTTTCTGCCCTACAGTTCATAAACTTCAAATTTAGATCACTTTTGGATGTGAAAAATGAAGTAAAAAGTGCTTTGTTAGAAATTTCTCCCAATTTTAAAAAGTTAGTAAAAATCAAGAAACAATCACACTTAATTTCTTAGAATTGTTTTATGATTGAAAACATAAGTTTATCTTTTCGATCCTTAAGTTTTTCTTATGTATAAATATTATTTGACGTCTAAGAAAGTACAAAAAAAAAATAAAATAAAAAAAAAAATATAAAATCGAATAAAATTCTTTTAAATTTTAAAAAGATTTCAAAATACGCTCTAAATTTATATTTTCTTTTTGGTTATATATTTTGCACAAATAACTTTTTAATTTTACAGCTCGTAAGCTTAAGACTTCTTTTTATATTTCAAGTTATTTAAAATTTTTTAAATTGTTGGCTTTTATTTATTTTTGGTGCCATGTTAGGGAGGCACCAAAATGGTATTTTTATAATAAACTTTCTTACGTTAACATCAAAAAGTCGTTATGACACCTAATTTCCCCAATACACTAGAATTCGAAAACTGAAATCAATCTTATAATCTGTTCAGGTCCAAAAGTTGACCCAAAATTTTTAAAATTGTGTTATTGAAAATTTTCTAAACTTTATCAAACAAACTTTTTATATATTTTAATACAAACTATTTTATATGAAATCTCATTTGATATATACATATTTTTTGGGGCAAAATTGGAAAATATGTGGAAAGAAATTTATTTTAGATAAACTCGAATAAACTTTAGAGTTTTTGTCTAATATTTAAAAGCTAAATTTTGTAATATTAATAACAAAAATGTATTTAAAATTATTGCATCGTTGTATAGGGTTTTATAGAACAAATTGCACTTAAACTCGAAAAATGTGATTTTTTGTTTAAATATTGTTTATAAATTTGACTTAATATTAAATCAAAAATTTTAGTGCATACATTTCAGCTTATAAAAGTGAAGGGTCAATCTCTTTAAAATTTTAATTCTGTTACAAACTGGTATGTTAAAATTTTAAATTTAAAATAGGCAATAATTTATTTATTTATTAATGAAATATTTAATGTTTTATGCAATACTCATTATAAGATTTAATTATGTTTTCGGTTACATTTTTGTAGTTGTAATATGTCCACCTTTTTTTTTTTTTTTTTTTTTGAAGTCTATTTTATTTTCTTACTCGGCTTTAAGTGTTCTTAAATATGTTTTTACTATAATCCAATACATTTCAATTGGCCTAGGTTTAGGACTGTTTAGTTAATTGTCCTCCTTTGGTACATTCAGCATCATTCGTTTAATTTTTGTAATGATGAGATGCGAGATCCGACCAAAACAATTCTAATGATAGAAAGGAATCTTTTTCGAGGGCACACATTTGCGTAAATTTCTGTGTTAAAAGTGTCATTGTTGTTATGAATAAAGTGATTTTTTTCTCGTATGTACAAATAACCAAAAAATTTTTTGCCAATTTTGAATCTTTTTACGAGCGGTATTATTCTACTACATTTCCCATAATATCTATGATATGGAATTCCTGACTAGAATGTTGTAAAAATTTCGATAGTTCATACTTTTTTATAATGCCTTTTAGACGCATTTATGTTTTTGAAAAAAATGTACCTCAATAATTTTTGTCTCTTCCTTTGCGTCCACACTTTTTGTAGTTTTCCTATTGGGAACTTTTTTAATTTGTAGGTTTTCAAGCTATCTTTTTTATAGTTTTGTGATAAAAGACACTAAAAAATTTAATAAATGAGTCGCTTTCCCTCCAGAGATATAGAGATTTTCTCTTATAATACTTATTAATTTTTTTTTTATGTAAATCATGTTTTTCTTAGGTTATCAGAGTTCCTTTCTGTGATCGTGGACTCCTTTCATTTTCTGTGATCAAGAAACTGTATTTCCGAAGTCAACTGCATTCCTGGCAATTACTTTATATAGTCGACATATATTTCGATAATAAATTTGAATTATATGTTTGAATGATTTTTTATTAAATTTTCATTTTAAGCAAAAATAAGTATATTAGGTTCAGTGGGCAGATGTCTAATCAATAGGAGACAGCTCACTTAAGTTCAATTTGGTCCCATTTTGGATAAAATAAATATTTTATTACCACAAAGTTTAGAAAATAACAGTAATGTAAACAAGTTAACGGCAACTAAGTTTGATAACGAGTAATACAAGTTATAAATCTTAAAGTGTGCTTGGATTGTTTTGCGCGCAGTCCTTATATACGATTCAAAAGCCTGATTCCTCTTCTTTAAAAAGATAAAGTAAACAATTGGATAACAGTATACTGTATAAAAAGAACCTTGTGTTGAACATAGCTAATTTTGCAAGTGTAATGGAAATTTTTAATTAGATTTATGACAACCTCAAAAAAATCTATAACATTTACAATATCATTTCTAGAGTAAGTTTTAACTGCAGCAAAGTGTAAGCACTATGAAACAACTTTAAGATAAATTTAATTATAAAAGGAACTAAAGTGTGAAATGTCTATTCATTTTGAAAAAAGAAAAATAACTATTTTTCCAAAAATGTTTAATATTCGTAAGGATTTTTATTGGAAAAATTTGTTTCTTCCCAAACATTTTTATTAATAAATTTGTTGATTTTTTTCTATTGACAGCCTTTGCATAAATTTGCAAATTTAACAATAATTTAAAATCGCTTTTATGAAAATATTAAAATGTAAAACGTGCTAAATTTATTATATATTTATGTGTAAGTTTAAATGTTTATACCTACTATGGTAGTGAAAATTTTGATTTTCGCGAGCTACATTTAAATGTACGTAAAATTATAAAAGATGGCATCATTTATAACATCTTGCAAAACTCTTAACTTTCTACGATGATTGGACCAGAATTCTACGCGGCCATTTATGTTGATAATCTCAGAATAAATCTGAAATATTTATTTGCTACCAATACTAATTACGTATACATCAAATAATAACATCAAAAATTGTGCTATCACTGAAAAGAAGTAGTTAGTGCTGAAAAAGAGCTTTAAAATTAGTGGTTTTATCACAAAGTTGTCGTTAGTAGGATGTTCCTTTTTATGATTCTTATTCAACGTTTTTCACTTTCTTCACTTGAAAATAGCATATATATTTTTCTTGCAAACATATTTTTTAATTTCGTTAAAAAGTATTTTAAAATTGGTGAAATTGCAATTTTCTTAGAAATTATTAACCTTGTTTCCTGCTTAAAAAAAGCAATTACTTTCACTTGTTTAAAGTTTTTTTTTAACAACTTGCACAAAGTCATTTTTTTACCAAATAATCAGAATATTTGGAAAAAACCAACCAAACTACCACATCTCCGAAGATTAAAGTAAACCTACCAATTTTGGTCCAATTAGACAAAAACGGCTGCGCTGATTGTAGTTACTAATAATATTGTCGCATAATTTGACTCTTTTAACTTAAAAAATTTTCAAATTAAATAAGTGTTTGCACAAAAATGGAAAAAATATTATAAAAAAACAAAATAAAGTATAAAAAAGTTCAAGTTCAATGTTTGCAAAAATAGAAAAATTATATAGTACAACAAACATCATATGATAAACTTTCACACAAACATATGTAGATGTGTAGAAAATTAACACCATTACTTTTAATCACGTGTTAAGAGAGGAATTTAATTGTTTTAAAGGTGTGGTTTTTTCTGACAAAGATGCTATATAATAGACAACAAATTCGACAGATAAACAGTATTAAATAATGTATTTTTATTGCAAGAATACGCTGAGCGAAATAATTAGGTAGAAATGAAATGTCTTTATAAAAAATTCAACAAAGCTTAAAAACGTCAATTTATTACACAAACTGTTAGGCTAAAGAACTACTACGTTATTCACACTAGTAAACTGATATAAACCTCTGTTTTGGGTAGAAAATTATCTTTTGGGAGAATAGTTAACATATTTAGATAAATTCGTTAAAAATTTAATTAAAAGCAGTTAACGTTACCTAGTCGCTAGTTTAAGTAGCGCTCATTATTTGGTTTAGCTTCGGTATAAAGTTAGACACCACCATAACCACGATATGTAGTTTATTATACACAAATCCTATAAATTCCACTTGGACAGATTTCCTAAAATAACTCTTACTTTGATTTAACCAAAGTTAATATATAATATATTTTGAACTCTAACTGACCTTTTATTTTTGAGACCAAAAAAAGGAAATTTACCCTAAAATAATTTTAGCTTTAAAAATATTAAAAATTTCAATTATAGGATTTAAATTAATACCATTTAATGCTACCATTCACCTCACTTCTCTATTGCTGTTATTCTATTCATATTTATTCATGACTATAGAATTCTACGCGGCCATTTATGTTAATAATCTCAGAATAAACCTTTAATATTTGTTTGCCACCAATATTTATTACGTATACGTCAAATAATAGCTTAATATGCCTATTATTTGTAATTAAAAAAATAGTTAATAGAAGTAATAAAATCAACATTTTAGTGCAAAGAAGTTATAAATAAAATTATGTAGAAGTAAAAACATAATTGTTAAACGATTTTAAAAAAATTTACATTTTTAATTCTCATAAATCTCTATAGGAAGATTTGGACATTAAATAATTTACTTTATAACTAAGTGTTAAAAAATCGTAATTTACACATAATTATCTATTAAACAAGATATAAAAACTGGGTTAAAAAATGTAAAAGTTATTACAAATTCCATTAAAGAGTTTTAGAACACATTGGTAAAATGTCTACAAACAAATTTTTAATGTTTTGAGAAATGTTCAAATAAAAAACTACTTTTAATTTAATTTAAATCATATATAATGAAAAATAAGTTTTTGTTTCTGCAGTATAATTCAAAATCCTTTCCATGCTTGGGTAATAAGTTTTGATTTTTTGATGCTGTTTCAAAGCCCCCAAACACCATAGGAAATATAATTATAAAAGAAATAAGTCAATACTCTTTATTACTAAGCTGAACCTGCGATTTTTTTGTCTATAAAACTGCATAGTCCTATTCGAACTTTTTTGAAATTTGTTTAACAGTATTTTTAAAAGTTTAAAATTGGAGTTTTTAAACAATTGGAGTTTTAAAACGAAAAATTTCAACATTTTTAGTCAAGCACGGAAAGGGATTTGAATTATGCTACAGAAACAAAAACATATTTTTCAGTAATAATAATTAAAATTTGTTAAATATAGCATTTTATTTAAAGAAAACTAAAAAAAAATAAAAATTTGTTAGTATACTCCTTACACAATTGGTGTACAATACATTAATAGCCTGAGGAATACGTAACATTTAGCTAAAATTTTTAACAGATTTTTTCTTTTTTATCTTGTTTGATAGATAGTTATGTGTAGACTACAATTTTTAATATTTAGTTACAAAATAAGGTATTTGATATTTAAATTTTTCCTAAACCTGTAAAAAAATAAGACTTTTCCCATTTAAACGCAACCTACAAATTTCAAGTCCAATGCGACGCAGGTTATTTTACACAATATATTTTTGAAAAGAAAAGAAAAAACGACTCTAGGGAGTGTTGCGGTCAATATTGAAAAGTTGGTTAATTTCGGTACGGTCTAGTACATCTTTAATATTGAAGAAAATCAATTTTGAAGATTTCTTCAGCAATCATCAACATTAAAAGCCTTTGAGCTGTTGAACCATCGTATAAAGTATACCCCTTTACATAATTCTAGACATTTGGGATACTCTTTGGTTTTTGTCATGAAATATTGGACAATATAGCTTATACACATATATCATATATATATATATATATATATATATATATATATATATATATTGTACAATGTTGTATACTACTTAATTGTCGATTTTTACATGAACTGTGATATCATCGTTTTATCTCCAGAACTACACCACGAGTGTGGGTAAATATGATGATAATGAAAATCATCTTCTTCATCTTATTATAATTTTTACACATATTTGCCACTTGTGTAATTTTGTTTACTTATCTAAATACTTTGATTGTTTGTATTTATGTTCTTGATTTTTAATACCTTTTTCAACACAATCGAATATGACTACAGACGACATCTAGAATGTCGGACTAAAAAAGTAGCGAATACTTTTCTTCGGATCAATTAAATTTACAACACTTTTTATATAAATAGCTGACATATTTTATAATTGAGTTTCGTATTTTTTTTAAAGATCAAAATAATTATATTTATACTGTACAAGTTCGTTATAAACATTTTTAACTGTGACTTGAAATAGCAGATGATTTTTAGGAAATGCCGTTAAGTGTTCTATTCAATCTTATTCACATTTTATTTCCTTACGATGATACATTTGCCTTCTTTACGATGATACATTTGCCTAATGCTAAAACATAATAAACAAAAATCCGTAGACTTAAGATTTGTCAATATTTATAAAGTTATAAATACTTTGGTATTAACATAACAAGGCAGAAGTAAATGGTTTTCCATCGAATATCTCATTAAAAGATTTCATTACCAAATTTTTAAGTAATTTTCCAAAATGTATGAGCATCTGTTAATACTTAAATATTATGTATACGTTGAGAAGTTCAAATTTAATAAAATAAGTCGTGTATTAGACGATAACAATATTTTTAGTTTACTTGGTAATATAAAAATATTAAAGCTAAATATAAAAACTATTTATCGCATGTTTAAAGAAATACGAATATATAGTGCATTGAAAGTTCACGCAGTAATCGGAATAAAATTTATATAAGCAAAAAAGCAGTTCTATCAACAAAAACACATCGAATAAGAATTGTATTTTGCTGTCATTCCCTTGTCGGTGTTATGAAAAGTAAAGCAAAACATGCATAGGTTATTATAAAATCAATATACTTTGTATATAAATATGTTATTTTTTTTTTGCCAATAAACTTTTATAGTATAGATATTTATATATCTAAATAAATTAAATAAATAATTTAATTAATTAATAACAAAAGAAATAAATAAAGAGATATATAAGTAAGTAAATAAATAAATAAATAAATAAATAATTAAATAAATAAATAAATAAAAAACAAATAAAAAAATAAATTAATAAATAAATAAAATCAATCCCATTTTTTTAATTTTATATATTTTATTATATCCATTCTGTTTAATTTATATACGAGGGCGGATCAATAAGTCCGTAACTTTTCAAACTTCCCTCGTAGTTATATGAAATGCAACACTATTCTCATCAAATTAATAGACTATTGTCAAATTTTAAGCAAGTATCGTCATTTACTCTGCGTAAAAAATAGGATTTTTCGAGGTCCTTAAAATAGGCATTTGTATGGTCAATAATTTCATCGTTGGAGCTGAATCTCTTTTCACCGAGCCATTTCTTTAGGTTTGAAAATAGGAAGTAGTCACTAGAGGCTATATCCGGAGAATATGGCGAATGAGGTACCAATTCATTGAGTTTTGCCATTGAGACTACACACTGTGCACCCGTGCATTAACTTGATGAAAAAGAACTTTTTTCTTAAGGTCGTTTTCTTTTTAAATCCTCATTAAATTGGTCTAATAAGTTGATATAATATTCGCCGTTTATTGATTTTCCCTTTTGATGTGGATTATCCCGCGTTCATCCAAAAAAACTGTTGCCATCACAATATTAGCCGACAAACTTACCTTGCTCTTTGGAGCAGGTTCACCCGGAGAAACCCATTGTTTAGACTGCTGCTTGGTCTCCGGAATACAGTAATGGATCCATGTTTCATCCACAGTTACAAAATGCCATAAAAACTCATTCTAATTGCGGTTAAACAACTCCAAACAATCCTTTGAAGTTGTCACACGTTTACGTTTATGATCAACTGAGAGCAAACACGGCACCCATCTTGTAGACAACTTTCTTAAACACAGCTGATAATTTAAAATCGAAACCACACTGCCACATGAAATGCCCATGGCATCAAAATTCTCACGCACTTTCACTCTTCAGTCGGCCAACACCATATCGTGGATTTTTTTAGAGATTTTCGGGTGTACTGATCTCAATTGGCCGTCCAGAACGTTCAGCGTCATTTGTACTTGTGGGACCATATATATATATATATATATATATATATATATATGGAAAAAAGTATATATACAGTTAAAAAGTCTAAATACACCCTACAATTTTGCAATTTTTGGAAAATTATAAAGATAATGAGAAAAATTGGTATGTTAATATTTAAGGCACTATTAAATAATTTTATTAATAAAAGAAAAAATAAATATATGCTATTATAAAAACAATAATATCAAAAACATTAAAAATCGGCAGGAAAAGAGTCTACATACAGTGTGGTAACTCCATGCAGTAAGTATAAATTTAAGAACAGAAAAGAGAAAATAATCGTTATTTTTAATTTTATTTGGTCTTAAAATCACTATCTTCAATTCATTTTATAAATTCAAGTGAAAGAAGTAAAATATCTGTAATTCTAACAATAAAAATGAAAGATAGAAAAGAGGTACCGATCTCTGTTAGATATATTGTAGTCAGTGAGCAAAAGGAAGGCAAATATTATGGCGAAATTTCCAAAATAATATAGCTTAGTCGCGCAACAGTGCAGACAATACTTAGAAGTTATGAAGCAACCGAGAGCACAGAAAATAAATCACGCACTGGCAGACCTAAAAAGCTTTCGAGACGTGATGTTAGCAGTATGCTGAAACAAGTGAAGCGTTATCCGAAACTTAGTGCCCCAAAACTAGCGGAACACCTTGAACATTTTTTCAATGCTACTTTTACACCGAGAACAGTTATAAACGTTTTGCACGACAACCTAACACTGCACTGGATTTAAAAAATATACCATATATAAACATGCTGTCGACAGTGTTATGGTTTGGGGGACCATGACATCATTTGGAGTGGGTCGGTTAGTCTTTGCTGAAAGTAATATGAATCACTTTCAAGAACATATTGGACGAAATCTGAAGGCATCTGTTGATGGCTTAGGCCTTGGCAATCAATGGATTTTCCAACAAGGCAATGACCCGAAGAATACCTCTCACGATGTACGAGACTGGCTTCTATATTATACCCCGAGGCAATTAAATTCCCCACCTCAATCACCTGATTTAAACCCTATTGAGCATATCTTGTATGTTTTAGAGAAAAAGGTACGGAAATATGTCATAAGCAGTCGTGACACCCTTAAAACTGATACTTCTGATATTAGTGAAAATTTAGTAAATACAGTGCCCCGTCGTCTCCAAGCAGTAAATGACGTTCAGGGCGGACCGACAAAATATTGAAATTTATGTTTTTTATATTAAATTAGTTAATCCCATAATTAATTTTATTGCTGTATTTAGACTTTTTTCCTATGAATTTTGGATATTTTTGTTGTTATTATTGTTACAGCACATATGAACTATTTTTTTTATTCTACAAATAAATTAAGCTATTGGTACCTTAAATATTACTATAAAAACTCTTTTGGTTTTTTCTTACACAATTACTAAATATCCGAAACTGAGTGGTGAACTTAGACTTTTTCTTTTTTTTCTGTTTAATTTATTATTATTTTTCTATTATTTTAAAACTTAATATTCGCTGCAATTTTTATATTTTATGTAATTTTTTTCTCATATAATTTAATTCCAAATGATTTTTTGCTAAAATATGTTGATGGTTCTCCACATAACTGTATTTGTCTCATTTTGTCAATACATATGCAAGCGCAATGAATTGATTTGTGGAATCAAAAAGCAAAAACAGTCAATAATTAAAAAGAAATAGAGTGAATTGAAATGAGTTACAAATGAGTTGATGCAGATGAAAAGTAGGTACTACAAAATTACTATAAAATATTATGAAAAATACTTACAGTTAAACTATAAGCATGTAATTTTTGTACTTATTTAAATAAAAAATAATGATATCAAACACTATTTGTTTATGTCATTACCAGCAAGTAATTATTTTGTACTTTAAAGTAGTAGAATAAATAATTACCACTGATTACTTCGAAACTCATGGAATAACTACTACTATGTATTACCAAAATTGTAAATTTTTTTCCTGGAATGGTATTTTATTGGCATGAGTAATTTTATAATGATCTTTGATATAAAAGCGTTTGCGCAAACATCAGTTTTTGTTATATCGATATTAGTATACAATTTACAAATAAAGGAATTTTTACTGTTTTTAAATTTTTTTTTTGTAGTAATTTTCCTTGAATTATTAAACTTTCCGACATTTTGTGATGTAAGTTGAGTAGAAACATCTTTTTCTTACAAACAATAATGTACAAAAATGCGACATGTTACTTTCTGTTCATATTTTTTGTATTTAATTCGACAACCGATAAGCCTTAAGTAAATTCCTCTTATAAGCTTGACCATATTCCCAATTGTTTATATTTAAGTGAAAAACGAATATTAAAAGAAGCGTATTTAATCAATTATATAAGTACCTAAGTTGTACCTATTTAAAACGTACCAAAACTTACTTTTTTGCATTTTTTCAGAAATTGTGATTTTTTTTTCTTTTTTTTTTATTCAACAAGATAGGCGTTTCATACAATTATTATGGTTTAACACTTGAGTATTTATATTTATTAAATTCATTATAGATGTAAAATTTCCTAAACTAACAAAAAAAAAAAAAAAAAAGTTAAATGTTTGCTTTCAGCATTGTTAATTTTTGTTATTCTTTTTAATTTCCTTTTTTCTATTTCGTGAGTCCACAGCAGTGTTGACAGTTTAGCCTTTTAAAGCTTAATCTAACCTTTTATTTTATTTTTAGCCTTAAAAATTTCATTTTATCTTCTAGCTTTTTTTTATTCTAAAATTGCCTTAAAAGGCTAAAATTTTAATATTTCAACAAAGAATAATATAATTTCTCATTTGCTATTGCTAATTTTATTTTTACAAAATCATCCATTTAAGAGTTTTATGTACTAATTCGCACAAATAATCGAAATTATTTATATTTTATTAAAATATTTGCCTGCGGCACTTCATTCTTCAATTCAAATATAACTTAACTCATTATATGGACTTACTTAATCTATTATTATAATTATTTTGTAATATACTTCATTAACCATAGAAACTAAGGTCTATCCACGAAAAAATTTTCTTTTTTTAAAAATAATTTTACTTGGCAACTGTAAGCAAAATTTGTGCCATTTTTTAGAAAAATTTTCAGTGTTACAACTTTTTTAGTTTTTAACCTTAAGAAATTAGTAGACGTAAAATATCGTCGGTGCAAGAAATAAATATTGAAAAACAATTTTGAGCAAAATACCTGAAAATCCAAACTCAAGGTATAGTAAAGTACCTCGGTTATGTGTTCATACAGAGAATGGATTTGTATAAAATATGAATAAAGAACATTTTTAAATTTCTCAAAAATTATACAGTTTTTGGGAAGTTTAGCTGAACATTATTAGTTGTACTATCTGAAACAAAAAGTGATTGTTGTAAAAGTAATAATAAACACCAAAATTTATATGAAAAAGTATTGATATTTTAACCAAAAAAACAAAAAAAAACTGTACTGTGCTAATATATACATTTTTGTTCCTATAAAAGTAAAATTTTCAAAGTGTCCGGAAATCCTGAGAGATATTTGGTGCAGGTGAAAAGATCATTAAAGAAAAGCAAATATATGGCACAAAGCTACCAATATTTTCAAAATAATTTGCGAAGGGTCTGCTCTAAAGTACCGCACGAAAACTAATGGGGTGGTAGAAGAAAATGGTTGGAAAATTTTATGAAAGCAAATCACAATAACATAATTTTTATTTTAGTTTTAATATAAATGCATTAAAATATAAATAATTAAAATTTTAGTTGATATATAAATGCAGGATATCATTTTATGATAAAAAATTCAAATGACAATTTTTACGTAGACATACTTTTTTTATAAACATAATTTTAAAAACTTCAACCAAAAATGTGGAAATTATAATTATCATTACGTCATTTTGCTAACAGCGGTTCTGTATTTTATTTATAAATTTATTTCAATATATAGTAAAAAAATCAACAACTAATGAGAACAAAAAAACAAAAAAAAAGCTAAAAAAATATTACCCTTTTCCTGGTATCATTTTTTAGGGTATTTAGCCTCTTCTGACCTTTTTTTAAGTACAATTTTGCTTTTTTTCTCACCTCCTGGCAACACTGGTCCATAGTGCATTAATATCTAATGAGAACAATATGTTTAGGATTAGCGACATGAAAGAACAACCAAAGTTTTGTTTAACTTTTTGATTTACTTTTTAGCTCATCAGCAAATTTTTATGTAGTTTTGGGATTAGGAAAACCTTTATTCGTTTTATTTTGTTCTTGCTTTTTTGTTATTTTGTCGTTTTAAAACTGAAAATGAATTGAATTAGCATATAACAAGGATTCAATCCAAAATTAAAATAAAACTTTTTACTAAGTCAGAAGCTAATATATATATATATATATATATATATATATATATATTGTTCACTCTACGTGATATTTATAAAAAATTGTTATAGGAGTTAAAAAATTATATTTTGTTTATTCCAGCTATTTTTGACAGACGGTCATCAGATTTTATTTATATATATAAGCTATGTATCCATTTTCTTTAACATTGTTTTTTTTTTCAATTTATGAAAATTAAATCAACGCGGTCTATATTTTTTCAATTTTGAATTTGTTATAGGCTATTATATTCAAGTGACATTTTTAATTTGTGCTTAGTAAAAATAATTAATATTTTCTGGATTACCCTCCATAAGAGCTTTATTGAGTTTTAGATTATTATTATTTTTTTGACGGCATGGGTTCACTTCCTTTAAAACCTATTTTATTTTTAGTAATCTTTAAGTATTTATTAAATATTTTCTTACTATGACCCAATAAATATAAAATGGACTGACTTCTGGACAGTTTAGTGTATTGTTGTCCTTTGGTATATAGTAGCAATATTTGGTTCATACTACTCAGTTCCTTTTTTTCGCGGTTTTTTCTAATAGCAGGAAGTAGCGTTGCCGTTTAGCAACTTTAGCCACCAATTAACACTTTCTCAACCACTTGGCCATTTTTTCGGTCCCCTTCTTAAAGTAGAACTAAATGGCGACTTTTTAAGACTATTAAATAATGATGCAAAAAAGTCCGCGAAGAATTAAAAAATGAACTTAAACTGTAAAAAACTCAAGCTAGTGATAAAGTTTATGAACATCATTTTTTAATTTTATTATATGTTTTTTTTTTTATCAAATAAACAATTTTTAAAAAGATTTTTAGGTCTTGAAGAAGTTGGCCGCTTTACTTCAAAAAATCCCTTTTAATTTTTTGAAATTCCATTTTTTGGATACTTTTTAGAAATTCTCAACGGTAATGCTAAAAAGAAGGAACCTTTTCAAAATACACATTCCATCCAAAGATGCAGAAATTTTCCTTTAAAATTCATATTAATTTGTTTGCGATCCTACAATCTGTATTATAACAAAAATATGAAAAAAAAACTTTTTTAAACTAAGAATAAACTAAATTATTCTTCTACTGTTTTATTCTATTATTAAGTTTCAAGTTCCAGTAAGTTTTTGATAAATAAATCTTTAGTGAAAAAAAAAACTTATACGCGCCACTGCACACTTCATCAACAATGTGTAATGAAATACTTTTATTTAATTTTTGTTGGTTGTAATTATAAGCATCCGAGTACCGAATATTCTGCGATAAAATCATCATCACTATTTCATATATGGTTTTGTTTACATTATTTTTATTGATATTTTGTTAAAATTTAACTATTTTAATCATTTTTTCTCTTGAAATCCGTAACTTTTATCCCAAGTTAAAACATTAGATCAGTAGCACCTTAATCTAAGACTTGAACACAGTTTTGCCAGTTTAACTTTTTAAGGCTAAATCTAGCGTTTTTATTTTGCTTTTAGTCTCAAAATTTTCGTTTTACTTTCTAGGCTTTATTGATTCTTAAAATAACCTTGAAAAGACTGAACGTTGTCAGTATTTCAACAACCAAGAAAATAATTTCTTATTACCCATTACTAATTTTATTTTTATATAATAATTTTTTAAGCATTTTTGTGTATCTGTATTATATATATTTCAAAACAATTTTCGTCTTCGTCGCCTCATTATTCAAATCAAGAACAACTAATTAATACACTAATATCATTAATCATAAACATAATTTTAACAAATTCTTTTAAAAGAGAAATGTCAACCAAAAACTTAAAAATGCTTAATAAAAAAGGAATTTAGCCTCTTTTTTCTCGGCTCCTGGCAACACTGTTTGTACATATTTATGTACTATTTTGAATGACATAGAGACAGCAAACAACGAAACAGTCGATTATATGTTTTTATGGCGACCTTTTGGTTGATACGAGGGCAGTCAAAATGGTAGTATTTTAATCCAAAATAGTAAAAATAGACTTTTTCGTTTTTATGTTTATGATTTTTTTAGAAAATAGCTTAAATTGAATATATATACAGAAAATATTACTCAGTCCCAGAATTCAGTTTATGCGATTTTAAATAACTATATTAGCTCATTTTTAAATTTCGGAAAGAATTTTAACATCCCGAAATTAAAAAATGTGACCTATTTGTTAAAAACTTACTCGTGAGTACAAAAATGTATGTAACGGAAACGTGTTTTATTATTTAATGATTTACTAAAGCTAAATTAAGCGAATCATCGCCTTTGACAACAACTTTTAGGAATTTTGCTTAACAATGGTTACTAAAGCTGTATTAAGTTGTTTTTTTTTTCGAACATGGTTTCAGTCATTAAGTTTTTTCCACATCAAATCTAATACTACTATTGATTTATTATTGTTATTATTATTATTATTATTATTATTATTATTAATTCTGTGGCTTGAATAATTTTGAAATAAATATTTTTTAAAAGCAATTAAAACATTTTGAAATAATTATGGTATTTTAAAAACATATTGCTTCAAATTTCACTACAAAGGGATCCTATTTAATTTATACATTTACTATGAGTAGAAATTTTTATTTTTTTATTTTTTTTAACTTCCACAATAATTTCTTTTTTATACCCCACACCACCTTAGGTGGTTGGCCTTGTGCATAAAGTAAAGATCACAATTTTAAAGCTATATTAATGAAGTTTGACATACACGATTATTTTAATACAATGACAAAAGTAGTATGTTTATGGGGTTTCCAGACCACTTTTTTCATACAAATGCATGTTCAATGGGCGTGGCTTATTTGCTCCCGCCCACTTTTTTGTATTGACCAATCAGAAGCGAGGAAGTTCCCGCCCACTTTTTGTATTGACCAATCAGAAGCGAGGAGTTCCCGCCCACTTTTTGTTGTTGTGAGAGTGAGAGAATAGTTAGTTTGTGTGAGAGAGAGAGAGAGAATAGTTAGTTTGTGTGAGAGTGAGAGAGAGAGAGAGAATAGTTAGTTGGTGTGAGAGTGAGAGAGAGAGAGAATAGTTAGTTGGTGTGAGAGTGAGAGGGAGAGTCCCGCCATTTTGTATTTTTGTTGTTTTGTATTGACCAATCAGAAGCGAGGAGTTCCCGCCATTTTGTAGATGATTGTAGAAAACCAGATTTTATATTGACCAATCAGAAGCAAGCTTTAAGTAGATAAAGAAGGGAAGTGTGGGTTGTGAGTTAGAGGGAATAGTTAGTTGGTGTGAGAGTGAGAGAGAGGGGAAAAGTAGCTTGTGAGAGTGAGAGGGAGAGGAAGTGTGGGTTGTGAGAGTGAGAGAGAGAGAGAAAATAGTTAGTTGATGCGAGAGGGTGTTGTCAGGTAGATTAGTATGTGTGTTAGGTTTTGAGTTTTGATTTTGTGGATGATAGAAGAAACCCAGTTTTAGTGTAGAGAGAAAATGCTTGCCTGTTATGTTTTTAAAGATCAGTATGATTGAAATGTATGTTGTTTATGTTTTGCATCCCTGGTTAATAATGTGTTTGTAAGAGAAATGATTAGCATTTGCAGAAAGAGTTTTGTAACTTAAAAAAAAAACAATGAGTTTTAGTTTCATTTATTTATTTTATTGATAAAAAATTTGTAATATGTTTCTATTAGATGTATTACATTATCTTTTTTTAATTCAAATTTAATACAATCACACAAAATGTTTGATCTACAATCGCAAATGTTGCATATCGTAGGGCAGTTGATAAAATGTTTTCCATGAACAGAGGTAATTAACTCCATATTTTCATATTCGTCTACAAATTCCGTACCAGAAACAAGACCTATTCCCTACTTTGCGGTCTTCACAATTACGATAGAGTTCATTGAATCTATGGCTAAATATATTCATATTTTCACCGATTGCATTGTAAACTATTATCATAGCAGTTTATTCTTTACATTTTATACATACTCTATACTTTATGTCTTATAATTTATACCTTACACATTATTCTCTATAGTATATACCTGATACTTTTACTCTATACTTTATACATTATATTATTTATACCCTATAACATATATTTTAAGCCCTACACTTTATACATTATTCTTTATGCCTTATACCTTGTACTTTATAATCTATAATTTATGATATATATTTTATATTCTATACTGTTTAATCTATACTTTATACCTTATACTTTATATCTTATACTTTTTATGCCTTATACCTTGTACTTTATAATCTATAATTTATGATATATATTTTATATTCTATACTGTTTACTCTATACTTTGTACCTTATACTTTATATCTTATACTTTTTATACCTTATACTTTATACCATATAATTTATACTCTTTACTTTATACTTTATATTTTTTACTTTATACCCTATACTTTACACCTGCTTCCTTATACTCTATACTATGTACTATTTCATATCTTATACATTATACTCTATACTTTATACCTTATATTCTTTATACCTTATACATTATGCGTTATACCTTATAATTTATACTCTATACCTTATACCTTAAATATTATACTCAACACTTTATACACTATACTTAATACCCTATACTTTATACCTTATACTTTATAATCTATACTTTATAATCTATATTTTATTCATAATATTTTATACATTATCTTTTATGCCTTTTACCTTATACTCTATACTTCATAACCTATACTTTACACTTTATTCTTTATACTTAATACTATATTTATTAATATTATATTTTATACTCAGTATCTTATATCTTATACTTTATACTCTATAATTTAGATTGATTGATAATTTATACCTTATACTTTATAATCTATACTTTATTCATAATTCTTTATGTCTTATATCTTATACCTTATACTTTATACTCTATACTTTGCACCTTATACTTTATACCTTATACATTATACTCTATGCTTTATACCTTATAAAGTTGTGAAAAAGTCACTAATAGAAAATCTAATGATCTACTCCAATTATCATTTAAGCTACAGTATACCATGAATATAATATTCCCCAGAGAATATGAACGTGTAAAGACATTTGATTGGTTGGATAAGAACCAATTGACTATGACGAGAATGTTTTATACCAGCAAAAGAGATAGAACGAGATGTTATTTTTGTGTGTTGAGAACATGTTGATCTGCCTATATCTGAGCATCTGCGCTGATCATCAAATTGTCCTCTATTAAGAAGACGTGGTATCAACAATATATCAATACATTTTGAGTATTTGAAAAAAGTCTTACTACCAACTAGCTATGATACATATGGTCTAAGTAAAGGTATTGAAAAGAATTACAATGATTTTCCTGAGGGTATAATCCTATCTGAAAAACAAATTTTATTACCATCACCAGCAAATATAATATTAGTACTAAAAATCAAAATCTCAATTCATATCATCCGGAATATGTGGAATATGAAATTTAATCACCACACCTAATTATATTTACTGCTGTGTCCAGAAAGTCTAAAAGAACTCTATACCAATTAATAGATTTTGAAAAATACATGTTTATAATTATTTTTTTTTCAATTCATATTGTTCTTACTTGTTTGTATATTCTTTATTTTTACATAAATATCTTTAATATTTTCTGTTAATTTTTTTCTTTTATACAAAATCTTTCGATTTCATAGTATGAATTATATTCTATCCCATATATGTGATTATTTAATAAAAGTTCATTATTTCTTTACTATCAATATTTCTTATAAATGATGAAATTAAAACATTAAACATTTTAAATTTACACTAAATGCCATGTTTTATTTTATTTTTTATTTTTATAATAGATACATACATATAAACACATTTTTTTTTTTTTTTTTTTTTTTTTTGTTTCATTATTTTATATTCAGTATTCATTTGTATCACAAATTTAATTACGTTTACATCTCTTTCTAAACATAATATATTTTATAGTGGAGAATTAGACAAAGTTATGAACATATCTGGTAAAATTCAGTATATTATCAATAAATTAAAGGTCTTTTTAGTTTAGTTTGGAAATACGTTGTTGCTTGGAATCAGATAATAAAATATAAATGGTGTATTAAAATTTATATCAGTAAGAAATATATTCAATCATTATAACAAACCTTCACATCTAAATATTTCAAAAGTCACACTTAATTTTAATTACAATTAATTTCAATTATTTTAATATTTTTGTCTTTTGCAAACATACATTTACATTATTTTTCATCATTCCCTTAAACATCTAAAAGTACAGGGATGAAATATTATCCATAGACTTACTCTTACAATATTTATTCTTAATGAAAATAGAACATAAAACTAGAATACAAATCGAAATAACAAAAAGTGATATGTCTCCTGACACAGTTTTAATCTTTAAATTCTTTAACTCAGTTTTAATTATATCAACATCAATATGTAGTTTATCAATATATTTGCTATTGTTTAAAATGTTTACAGTAACTGGTTTTATAACTCTAATATTAATTTTATTGTAATCTATCAATTTCAAGTGGTGGTTGTAAATCTCCAAAACTGTCAAAATATTCCTTATAGTTGTGATTTTTATAATATGCTACCCAATGTGTTCCAGATCCATGTTCATCATCTAAATTAACAATACCACATTCTTGAGTAAGTGGTTTTTTAGGTAAACCATCACACATGAAAACACCTCGAAAATATCTGAGTTGTCTTCCACATTTCTGTAGATCTATATCAGTTAGGGACGATTGGGTAGATTTTTTAAAAGTTTTTTGAATTTGGTCTATAATACAATCTATATCCAGTTTTATAAGGTTTAAGATATAAACCTTTTCCCATAGCTATTGCTTCCATATTTTTATTATAACGTGTAGCTTCTGCTAGTTGTTCTTTTCCATTCTTTATACTGTTCACAGCTTTAACTATAGCTGATCCACCTGTAGCTAAACCTCCCAAAGCTGATAATGCTGTTAAAACAGGAATTAGTGGTAGAAATCCACCAATTTTAGGTACTGGAATTACTCTTGGTATTTTTATATTAGCTCTCCTTTTGCTTTTAAAATTATTATGAATGACTTTTTGAGCAATTTTAACAGCGTCATGTATATTATCTGGTTTTTCTTTTTTCAAAAGTTTTAAGGTATTTCTAACAGTGTTGGTAAATAATTTTCTATTACAAACTTTTCTCATTCTTTTTTTTCATTTTTTTCTCGATTTACGATGTTTTTTAATATTTTTAATATTCTTCATACCTAATCCAAATTTCACTTTTGTCTTCATTGCATTCGTAACAAACCAAGTATTAGCTCGTTCTTTAAAATCACTATCTTTAGATTTTACTCGTTGTCAAGCTTTTCCAGCTAATATTTGATCAGCTTGATGTCGGCTATTTAAATCTTTTGATTGTGAGTATGCAATATCTGATATCAGATATCAGGGCTGATATCAGATATCAGGGCTGATATCTGATATCAGGGCTGATATCAGATATCAGGGCTGATATCTGATATCAGGTCTGGTATCAGATATCAGGGCTGATATCAGATATCAGGGCTGATATCAGATATCAGGGCTGATATCAGATATCAGGGCTGATATCAGATATCAGGGCTGATATCAGATCGATGTAGTGTATACTGATCTAATACGTTTAATATCTAATAATATACTGATAATTAAATATTTATTTAAATCATCATCTTTACTTACAACCAGAAATCTATACTTGTCTTCCATCATTCTCGACAGATTTTATGAAACTTTTCATAATTCATAACACATGATCTCCATATATATGTCTCACTTGCTTAAATATAATAATCTTATTAGCATTATATATAACTAAATGTTTTGGGATTCTTGTATAAGTTTGACGTAAATAGAAAGAATTAACATTTTTATGTCTACTCACACAAAATACATCTTCCTGGTTACAAATTTTGCGGTCCTGGATAAAAATTATAAAAACAATTTGGAACGAGTAGATAAAGGAATTAACCTTTGAATGTTGCATGCGAAGATCACGATATATCATATTCCAAAAGTAAAGATATAAACATAAGACATCAAGCTTAATAAATAAACAACACCTAAATATTATGAATTTAATAAATTATAACTTACTTTGCTTTTTGACACATCTCGTGACAACTGTAAGACTAAATGCTGCATTTTCAAATTATAATACTAATATTAGAGTTCAAGAAATACCATCAAATACTGTATTATTACCTGGTTATCAATTCTGTGGATCTGGTACAAAACTTAAAGAACGCTTAGCAAGAGGAGATAAAGGAATAAATTTATTAGACGCTGCATGTAAAGAACACGATATTGCATACTCACAATCAAAAGATTTAAATAGCCGACATCAAGCTGATCAAATATTAGCTGGAAAAGCTTGACAACGAGTAAAATCTAAAGATAGTGATTTTAAAGAACGAGCTAATACTTGGTTTGTTACGAATGCAATGAAGACAAAAGTGAAATTTGGATTAGGTATGAAGAATATTAAAAATATTAAAAAACATCGTAAATCGAGAAAAAAATGAAAAAAAAGAATGAGAAAAGTTTGTAATAGAAAATTATTTACCAACACTGTTAGAAATACCTTAAAACTTTTGAAAAAAGAAAAACCAGATAATATACATGACGCTGTTAAAATTGCTCAAAAAGTCATTCATAATAATTTTAAAAGCAAAAGGAGAGCTAATATAAAAATACCAAGAGTAATTCCAGTACCTAAAATTGGTGGATTTCTACCACTAATTCCTGTTTTAACAGCATTATCAGCTTTGGGAGGTTTAGCTACAGGTGGATCAGCTATAGTTAAAGCTGTGAACAGTATAAAGAATGGAAAAGAACAACTAGCAGAAGCTACACGTTATAATAAAAATATGGAAGCAATAGCTATGGGAAAAGGTTTATATCTTAAACCTTATAAAACTGGATATAGATTGTATTATAGACCAAATTCAAAAAACTTTTAAAAAATCTACCCAATCGTCCCTAACTGATATAGATCTACAGAAATGTGGAAGACAACTCAGATATTTTCGAGGTGTTTTCATGTGTGATGGTTTACCTAAAAAACCACTTACTCAAGAATGTGGTATTGTTAATTTAGATGATGAACATGGATCTGGAACACATTGGGTAGCATATTATAAAAATCACAACTATAAGGAATATTTTGACAGTTTTGGAGATTTACAACCACCACTTGAAATTGATAGATTACAATAAAATTAATATTAGAGTTATAAAACCAGTTACTGTAAACATTTTAAACAATAGCAAATATATTGATAAACTACATATTGATGTTGATATAATTAAAACTGAGTTAAAGAATTTAAAGATTAAAACTGTGTCAGGAGACATATCACTTTTTGTTATTTCGATTTGTATTCTAGTTTTATGTTCTATTTATATTAAGAATAAATATTGTAATAGTACGTCTATGGCTAATATTTCATCTCCTGTAATTTTAAAGGTATAAATGGAATCTTTTAACGATACATATTTTTTTTTTCATATTAAAGTTAATAATTATCTACATAAAATTAAAAAAGAAAAATCATTTATTTACTATGGTGTTAGGGATGGTTCACTTTTTAGCTTTTGCTTATAGTGATTTAAGTGATCTGAAGCTTACAAGATATTTGATATTGGTGTATTTTTGTTGAGTTTTGAGAACATGATTTTTTAAGAATCTTTACAGAAAATTCAATCGTTCAAAAGAAGATATGGAAATGCAGTTTCATGCCGCTGCTTTCATTTAAATGAGGAAAAGAAATATATTACGAAGATTATGGATAAATATTACATGCGAAGTCCACGCACTAGTAATCCAAATCCGAGATATAAAAGCCATGAAAATGAAATTAGAATTAATTCCTACAACACAGTTGGTTAATAATAAAATCTACATGTTTTGTTGTTAGTAAGGATGATCTAGTTAATTAAGGTCGATATAGAAAGGGATTCGATAATTTTATTCAATTGTAAATAAGTGATGAAAGATATAAAGCAGATCAGAACCAGTTCGTAATCAGTTATAAAGCAGATCAGAACCAGTTGGTTAGCAGTTATAAAACAGATCAGAATCAGTTCGTTATCTGTTATAAAGCAGATTAGAACCAGTTCGTTATCAGTTATAAAGGAGATAAAGGAATTAACCTTTTGGACGCTGCATGCAAAGATCACGATATAGCATATTCCAAAAGTAAAGATATAAACATAAGACATCAAGCTTAATAAATAAACAATAACTAAATATTATGAATTTTATAAATTATAACTTACTTCGCTTTTTGACACATCTCGTGACAACTGTAAGACTAAATGCTGCATTGTTAGAATATAATAATAATATTAAAGTTCAAGAAATACCATCAAATACTGCATTATATTTTGATAATATAGGATCAATAAACATGATTAATTCAAGATGAAATCTATTTATTTACTATGACTTCTATGAATTTCACGATGAACTTAAGAAAATAAAAATCATGACAGAACTTATACAAAATGAATTATTAATTAATAAATATGGTAAAGAGAGATATGTGAATTGCTGAAACGAAGGTTCGATAAAATATATTATTCATTGCAGCAAGACAATTTATTTCTAAAATCGAAAATGTTCTCAGTAGACGTGACTAACAAAGATCAACAAACTCTGCAAACAAAAATAAAAAACTATTTTAACAACCAGCAAGATTTGAATGAGCTTATGATTCAACAAATATCAGTTTTAGATTCTACAAAGAACATATTAAAAACACTAGTAACGAATTAAATGCAAGCTTTAATAAAATTTATGAACTACTGAAGCTGATTAATATCGATGAAGATAAAAATAGAACAAATGCAGAATGGTTGTTTCAAGTTATGATAGGACAACTACATTTAATAGTAGATAACTGTAATAAAGTTCAATCATCCTTTACAAATCTATTAATTGACATAAATCATGGAAATGTTAATCCAGATCTTCTTACATTTAACCAATTACAAGACGAGTTATTACATATTGAATAATTCTTACCAAATGATTTGATTTTTCCTGGACAACTCACCGATACTAAATTAAAGAAAATTTTTAACTCTATTAAAGTAAATGGATTTATGATAGAAAATCGATTTTTAATACAAGCTGAAATACCATTAGTTACCAATCATAGCTCTGAAGTTTACAAAATAATTCAACTACCAGTTAAAGTAGACAATAGTACAGTGATATCTTTGGTAGATGATGATTACATAGTGTATAACTTTGCAAATAATTTGTATTTTTTGATGTCTCAATTACAACTTAATGCATGTACTAAAAACAATGATGACCAATTTAATTGTAGAAATAATTTTTCATGGAAATCAGCTGTTGAACGAACATGTGAAATTTCAGCACTAAAACAGTCGAGGCATGCTGAATGTAATTTTAAAGAAGTTGAAAAGAAAAGTGTTTGGATTAAATTATCAACAGAAAATCAGTGGTTATTTGCTGTTTCTGATACATTTACACTAAGGGTAGACTGTGATAATCATAATCGCAGTTCGATAATGCTACCTTCAAAAGGTTTGTTAACTTTACAATCAGGATGTGTTGCTGAACATGAAGGAATCACCTTATATTCTTCGGCATATTTTACTTCAAAACAAAAATCATCTATTCAAACATCGTCATGGCTGATAGATTACAATAAAATAAATATTAGAGTTGTAAAACCAGTTACTATAAACATTTTAAACAATATCAAACATATTGAGAAACCACATACTGATAAAGAATTTAAAGGTTAAAACTATGCCAGGAGACATATCACTTTTTGTTATTTCGATTTGTATTCTAGTTTTATGTTCTATTTTCATTAAGAATAAATATTGTAAGAGTAAGTCTATGGATAATATTTCATCCCTGTACTTTTAGATGTTTAAGGGAATGATGAAAAATAATGTAAATGTATGTTTGCAAAAGACAAAAATATTAAAATAATTGAAATTAATTGTAATTAAAATTAAGTGTGACTTTTGAAATATTTAGATGTGAAGGTTTGTTATAATGATTGAATATATTTCTTACTGATATAAATTTTAATACACCATTTATATTTTATTATCTGATTCCAAGCAACAACGTATTTCCAAACTAAACTAAAAAGACCTTTAATTTATTGATAATATACTGAATTTTACCAGATATGTTCATAACTTTGTCTAATTCTCCACTATAAAATATATTATGTTTAGAAAGAGATGTAAACGTAATTAAATTTGTGATACAAATGAATACTGAATATAAAATAATGAAACAAAAAAAAAAAAAAAAAAAAAAAATGTGTTTATATGTATGTATCTATTATAAAAATAAAAAATAAAATAAAACATGGCATTTAGTGTAAATTTAAAATGTTTAATGTTTTAATTTCATCATTTATAAGAAATATTGATAGTAAAGAAATAATGAACTTTTATTAAATAATCACATATATGGGATAGAATATAATTCATACTATGAAATCGAAAGATTTTGTATAAAAGAAAAAAATTAACAGAAAATATTAAAGATATTTATGTAAAAATAAAGAATATACAAACAAGTAAGAACAATATGAATTGAAAAAAAAATAATTATAAACATGTATTTTTCAAAATCTATTAATTGGTATAGAGTTCTTTTAGACTTTCTGGACACAGCAGTAAATATAATTAGGTGTGGTGATTCAATTTCATATTCCACATATTCCGGATGATATGAATTGAGATTTTGATTTTTAGTACTAATATTATATTTGCTGGTGATGGTAATAAAATTTGTTTTTCAGATAGGATTATACCCTCAGGAAAATCATTGTAATTCTTTTCAATACCTTTACTTAGACCATATGTATCATAGCTAGTTGGTAGTAAGACTTTTTTCAAATACTCAAAATGTATTGATATATTGTTGATACCACGTCTTCTTAATAGAGGACAATTTGATGATCAGCGCAGATGCTCAGATATAGGCAGATCAACATGTTCTCAACACACAAAAATAACATCTCGTTCTATCTCTTTTGCTGGTATAAAACATTCTCGTCATAGTCAATTGGTTCTTATCCAACCAATCAAATGTCTTTACACGTTCATATTCTCTGGGGAATATTATATTCATGGTATACTGTAGCTTAAATGATAATTGGAGAAGATCATTAGATTTTCTATTAGTGACTTTTTCACAACTTTATAAGGTATAAAGCATAGAGTATAATGTATAAGGTATAAAGTATAAGGTGCAAAGTATAGAGTATAAAGTATAAGGTATAAGATATAAGACATAAAGAATTATGAATAAAGTATAGATTATAAAGTATAAGGTATAAATTATCAATCAATCTAAATTATAGAGTATAAAGTATAAGATATAAGATACTGAGTATAAAATATAATATTAATAAATATAGTATTAAGTATAAAGAATAAAGTGTAAAGTATAGGTTATGAAGTATAGAGTATAAGGTAAAAGGCATAAAAGATAATGTATAAAATATTATGAATAAAATATAGATTATAAAGTATAGATTATAAAGTATAAGGTATAAAGTATAGGGTATTAAGTATAGTGTATAAAGTGTTGAGTATAATATTTAAGGTATAAGGTATAGAGTATAAATTATAAGGTATAACGCATAATGTATAAGGTATAAAGAATATAAGGTATAAAGTATAGAGTATAATGTATAAGATATGAAATAGTACATAGTATAGAGTATAAGGAAGAAGGTGTAAAGTATAGGGTATAAAGTAAAAAATATAAAGTATAAAGTAAAGAGTATAAATTATATGGTATAAAGTATAAGGTATAAAAAGTATAAGATATAAAGTATAAGGTACAAAGTATAGAGTAAACAGTATAGAATATAAAATATATATCATAAATTATAGATTATAAAGTACAAGGTATAAGGCATAAAAAGTATAAGATATAAAGTATAAGGTATAAAGTATAGATTAAACAGTATAGAATATAAAATATATATCATAAATTATAGATTATAAAGTACAAGGTATAAGGCATAAAGAATAATGTATAAAGTGTAGGGCTTAAAATATATGTTATAGGGTATAAATAATATAATGTATAAAGTATAGAGTAAAAGTATCAGGTATATACTATAGAGAATAATGTGTAAGGTATAAATTATAAGACATAAAGTATAGAGTATGTATAAAATGTAAAGAATAAACTGCTATGATAATAGTTTACAATGCAATCGGTGAAAATATGAATATATTTAGCCATAGATTCAATGAACTCTATCGTAATTGTGAAGACCGCAAAGTAGGGAATAGGTCTTGTTTCTGGTACGGAATTTGTAGACGAATATGAAAATATGGAGTTAATTACCTCTGTTCATGGAAAACATTTTATCAACTGCCCTACGATATGCAACATTTGCGATTGTAGATCAAACATTTTGTGTGATTGTATTAAATTTGAATTAAAAAAAGATAATGTAATACATCTAATAGAAACATATTACAAATTTTTTATCAATAAAATAAATAAATGAAACTAAAACTCATTGTTTTTTTTTTTAAGTTACAAAACTCTTTCTGCAAATGCTAATCATTTCTCTTACAAACACATTATTAACCAGGGATGCAAAACATAAACAACATACATTTCAATCATACTGATCTTTAAAAACATAACAGGCAAGCATTTTCTCTCTACACTAAAACTGGGTTTCTTCTATCATCCACAAAATCAAAACTCAAAACCTAACACACATACTAATCTACCTGACAACACCCTCTCGCATCAACTAACTATTTTCTCTCTCTCTCTCACTCTCACAACCCACACTTCCTCTCACTCTCACAAGCTACTTTTCCCCTCTCTCTCACTCTCACACCAACTAACTATTCCCTCTAACTCACAACCCACACTTCCCTTCTTTATCTACTTAAAGCTTGCTTCTGATTGGTCAATATAAAATCTGGTTTTCTACAATCATCTACAAAATGGCGGGAACTCCTCGCTTCTGATTGGTCAATACAAAACAACAAAAATACAAAATGGCGGGACTCTCCCTCTCACTCTCACACCAACTAACTATTCTCTCTCTCTCTCACTCTCACACCAACTAACTATTCTCTCTCTCTCTCTCACTCTCACACAAACTAACTATTCTCTCTCTCTCTCTCACACAAACTAACTATTCTCTCACTCTCACAACAACAAAAAGTGGGCGGGAACTCCTCGCTTCTGATTGGTCAATACAAAAAGTGGGCGGGAACTTCCTCGCTTCTGATTGGTCAATACAAAAAAGTGGGCGGGAGCAAATAAGCCACGCCCATTGAACATGCATTTGTATGAAAAAAGTGGTCTGGAAACCCCATAAACATACTACTGACAAAAGCTTATTGAACTTGGTTTTAAAGCTTAAAACTTTAAAACTTGAGATGATGGCAATATATAACAATTTCAATGAACTTTAGCATGAATAAGTTTTATATAAGCATAAATTTGAATGTGATCGGTCCATGATTAATTAGTCCATATAAGTCTCAAATCCGAAAATCATTTTAAAGTGTATAATTCCCACAAAAATGTTGGTATCAAGAAAATATTTGACACAAGTAAGTCTTATAAAATCAGAAATCTCAGTGTTATATAAGACCCACTTCCGAAAAATACTAGAACTCATATAAATATTTAAAAATAATCGATCCAAAATTGACCTTATGCCCCATATGATACCTCCGGACTATAACTTTCATTATTGTTTCTTTCCTTACATTAAAAAAAAAACAGAAATCATTTCATTTAAAATCATATTAAAAAGTTAAAATATTTGTATATTATATATATAAGAAAACTATGGTCACTCTAAACTTTTTTCGTATTGTAGCAATATTTTGCTACTTAACTAAAAGAAAAACTTACTTAATTTTTCGTATTTTCTTCTCAGTTTGTTTTGTATTTTCCTATTGTTTAGTTTATCTTCGAATTGATTGCCTACACAGAAAAAATTATTACTTTATATTTTTCAACTAACACAGTTGATTCATTTTATATATAAACTTGATTAATACATTTAAGCAAAAATAAAATAAATAGTAGAAAAAAATTCAAGTAAGATATTTTTCTCATTTAAATATGTAATTCATTTCATCTACGTGATTGATTTAATTAATTTTTTAATTAGAAACATTTTTCACTTTGTTTTTCACTTTTTATCGTTATTACTAATTGATATAATCATTTTGGTGAGAGGTTTAAATTTAAAATTTTTTTAATTGAATGAATTATTTTGGTGATTGGTGACTTTTTTTCTATGTATTTTGTCCATGGATAACTAAGGAAGAATGAAGTTTTCCAAATGGTTCTTAGTTTTTTTTTCTTTTTTATTAAATTGACATTTCAATATATATCTTGTTGAAAAGAGTTTACTTTTGTCTTTTTTTTCCTGAAAAGATTGCAAACTTTTCGAGTAGTTTGTTATTTGTTTTACTTTTCTCTTGAAATTTATATGAGCTAAATTTTCGAAATAAAAAAGCATATGTATGTATGTATGTATGTATGTATGTATGTATTCATGCATGTACACTGCCTGCCACTTAAATAAGGAATCATATTTTTTTAATTTTAATTAAATTCCTTATTCAAGTGACACACGAAAAAGTACCACAGAAATATATGTCTTTAAATAAATGCATAATTTTAGTATAACAAAATATGTATATTTTTTTATTTCTTCAGGAAACTAAAGCCAACACTTTGAGATTTGGTTGCGCAAAAAATTATTTTTTTCTGAACTTTAGTTTAGGAGATATATTTAATTAAAATAAAAAATGTGAATCCTTATTCAAGTGGCGGGCAGTGTATATTATTAAAATATTGTATTTAGTTTTTTTAGATAAAAAATAACATTTGCCTAAAGCTGATAAAATTTAAAAGTATTTGTCGCATGGCGTATGCTTTGGCGTCTTTTGTATACCCATTTATTATCTTAAGTGATGAGTACATGATTCATTTTAAATAGTTGCTATCACAGAGATTTATTTAGAAATTATCATTTTAAGTAAGTCTCCCTTTTTATCATCTCTATATATTGAGAGTAACGTCCATCCATATTATTGTATTTTCTGTTTCTTGTGTATGTCAAATTAAAACTATATTTTTCTAAAAGTGGACTTAAAACTATGCGTGGATTTTTATATTAGTTATCTCCATATATGGATAAAAAAACAAAAACTTTTAAAATTCGACTAAAATTTCTTTTCGGACTTTTCTTCGCACACTGACAGCACTTAAAATTCGTTGGAGTGAATCACTTTTGCGAGAGAGTTAGTGCCTTAAATTTAAAAATTGAAAAAACGCTCAAAATTTCAAATGCAAAATTAAATATATATATATATATATATATATATATATATATATATATATATATATATATATATATATATATATTATTTAATACAAAAAAAAAAACTCCGACTGGATATACATGTAGAGGGTAAAAAAATAAACTAAATTAAAACATAGAAATTACAGAGGAATAAAAACAAACTATTAATTGTTACTGAACATTTTTTCAAATGTATTCTTAAATACTATTTTTTTACTTGATAACGACAGGTTTTTTATCATTTCTGATATTTGGTCGTGGTTTGACATCCTTTGTTTTGAAGAGCTAACTTGACAACCAAAAACCTCCTTTTGGAATTTTTATTATATTATATATTGTTAGGATATTGTTTGACGAATGTTCAGCATTCATTTTGAGTTCTACATAATATATGCGGACTTTTTTATTCTTAAAACTATTTTCGGATTAAAATATAGAAAATAACCAGAAACTTTTTAGATCACTCAGTAATATGTTTTAAAGCATTCTACAAGCTTCCTAATTTTTTATGCCGCCCTTGATTTTAGGAAAAATCTCTGCTAAAACTTACTGCTGAGTTACACTTTGATAGTTTTTACCCCAGGACTTGGATGTCACTCAGCGTGGATCACAAAAAAAAATTGTTGGTTGGAAAATGGTTACAAATGTTAATACTTAATCGAATATATTTAAATATCGTTACAATAAGTAAAAATTTAGTATATTGACGGATTTTCTATATACGTGGTTTTAAAATCATCCTCATAATAAAATAATAGTTATTATAATTTTTATGTTAGTTACTGTAATCAATTGTGATCGGATAAAAGCAAATTAAACAAATTCGGTAGTAACAATCGAACTGAATTGTTATATTTCCATTAGATGTCGCTACTTGCTATTAAAAACAAAAATGTTACTACTAACCATGTTTTCTGTTACTGCAATCAATATGATAAAATTAAACTGTGCTACCAAACGAAAAATAATTATAGAGATCTTGTAATTCATAACATTATATGCATATTGACATTTTTATGAAAATACAAAAATATAAAGAAATAAAAAGAAAATAAATAACAGAATATTCAAATTATGAATCTAATTGAGTAAAGAAGTCAATTTTGGACCAGCATAATAAATTTTAAAAGGCTTTCTCACTATATCGAAATGCCATATGTACTAAATTGAATTATCTTGAAAATTGCGACATGTACGTACGTTACGAAAAAGGTTTACATGGACAGCCAGTCTTCAAGCACGGCATACAGGTGAGCGAATCGACACCGGTAGTTCGAATTAGAGTGTGATTGTAAGTCGAGCAATTACATAGTTAATATTGAGACCTTCTTATCACAAGGATTAAACTGATCAAATCTACTAGGTTAATATTTACATGTCGGTTAGTATACTTAAAAGTAGTTATGGGTCTAATTAAATAGCACAAATGCATGTCTTTCAATGGTGCTGTAAACTATAGAAATTACCAAATTCATTATTTTGGAAGTCTTCTTGACAATGCATACCTACGTAAAATGTATGAAATACTTATAAAATTGAACTATTTGAATTTTAATAGTTATTGTTTAAATAATTTCAAAATAAATAAATTTTTTTCAAGACAAGTTCATTTTATTAATACAACTTTTATTTGGTTGAGGCAGCCGTATTGATATTTTTATTGTTATATATGACTGTTATATATAAATTTTTGAAACACTTAAATACGGTAACTGAAAATGTGGTTAAACTTCATCTTATTTAGTTGCAAATAAATTTTTGATGGCAGCTACCAATATATTATTTTTAAGTATGAATTTAATAAGGTTATCTTCACCATATAATTTCAGTTTTTTTATAAAATTAAAATTAGTCATTTAACTTACTTTATAATTACAGGTACTACAATACTATTACAACTATTTTTGTATTGTAATATTATTATATTTGTAATAAATTTTATAATAATTAAGCTAAATTTTAATAAAAGTAACCGTTTTCCAATCGATCTTTTTTTTCTATGGGAATAATGTACATAGAACAATTTTTGGTATATTTTTATGAAGAGAAGTTTTAAAAATTGAATAATTTTGTATTGATTTTAATAAAACTTGTAAGCTTTTCTACAAAACTTTTACTGTATCTTTTAGTATCATTTAAATATGTGTTGATTAAGTCCCAATATATTTTAACGTCTTTAATGATATCCTGGCTTCGTCTGATGTTCAAAAGAAAAACATATGAAAATTATAATATACTTAGATTCACTTCACAATGAATTTAAGGTAATAATTTTTACTGTGTTCTTAATCCATTCAACATTGCTATTGATGACATATCAAATAATCCAATAATTTTTTCCTGAATTTTTGTGCTGAAGAAATTAACTAAATCGGTTCATTAGTAAAGAAGATATTGGCCAAACCACATTTTTTACTTTTTGTAATTAAGCTACAAATTTCTTATTTATATAGATCGGTTGTAAAAATTTTTATAAAAATTTGGTTTTCTAAACTAGCCAAAATCGTTCATAAACAGCCGGATTTATGGGACAAAAACTGATAAAATCGTTTAAAAGTGTACACGCACAAACAACTATGCTCAAGCATAGCAATTACTATTAATGTTGTTGTTTTTTTGTAAAAGCAATCAGTTTAGTTGGCAACTGCAGTATTAGAATGATTAGCTTTTGTGTATGCAATTAGATAGTTCATATTTATATATGCTTTTTTTTTGTTTAAGCGTATACGTATGTATGAATGTATGTATGTATGTATGTATGTATGTATATATATGTATGTATGTATATATATGTATGTATATATATATATGTATATATGTATATATATGTATGTATATATGTATGTATGTATGTAATATTTTTTATAAGAATAAATTCATAAATCTTAAAGCATACTATGGTTCTTATTTTTTGGTAAAGTGGTGAAGGGTATAAAAGCTTTGACTTTAAAACACGTACAACTTTCCGATAGCACATCAACGTAAAATAAGTTTTCCCTTTATGAATTTTTACAGCAAAATTTATTATTAAACGAAAGTGTGGGTACTTAAAAAAAGGAAATTCCTAATTAAAATTATAAATTAATAATGGAAAAAAACCAGAGATCGGATTTTAATACTACAAAAAAAAAAAAAAAAAAAAAAAAAAAAACATTTTATTGTTATTTCAATCGAAAAACAATATTAAAAATAATAAAAATTTGCCATAATATTTTTATTTCCAGCAATAATTTTATTTTTTTATTATTATTTTGGTTTAAATAACAAACAAAAAACGTTTGTGGTATTTATCACAAAGGTTGGAAATTATTTTCACCTTTTTTCATGAAGAAAAAATTTCGAGGCGTCAACAATTTTACTCAATAAAACTATATTTAAAATGTATTCACACAATACACATACAAAATTCAAATAAATAAAATATTAAAAAATATTTTTTGAAACAAAAACAAAGTATGAATAATAATACAATCATTGGAAAATTCTTTTCATCCTGAGAACGTGTGTGAAACAATAGAAAACTCTATTGTTTAAAATTCATGTATGCTGTATGAAATGAAAGCTTTGTAAAATATTGACAAAAATACAACTGAAAAAATTGCAAATTGTTTCGTTTGCGCTTAAAATCTGAAATCATATATTATATTTGAAAATACAATCCCACATATTTGCTTTTTTTTGATAAAATTGAAAAATATTTTAAATAGTAACGATATTTATAATAATTGAAAAATAAAATTAAAAAGTTTTCGGGAAACAATTGTATATGAAAAAAAATGGCAAAAAATTTTTTCTTTTTTTTTTTTGGTAAATTTTAAAATGATTAAAATTGCATTAAAGTTCATATACAAAACTCAATAGTGATAAAAATAGACAAACATCGTCTTTACATTTTAAATAATGATTTAAAATTTTGGATTATATCTGTGGATTAAAAAAACAAAACATAAAAAAAAAAATGTAGTTCCTAATTTCTCAGTGGAAAAATCGTTATCAACAGACTTTAAAACTACTCAGAAATTTATTCTGAGACGAACGGTATACTTTGGATGGATGTTGAAAAATTTGTTATAAGTTTTTATATTTCATTGTTTTGTTCCATTCGGTGCTATTTATGATATAAAGGTAAGGCTCCAATAATTTATATTTTGCATTACCTTTGCACGTTTTGCATCTATAAAAAAAATTAAGCGGTTTTGATATTTATCACAATATTTATTTAAATATAATTCTTTTAAAGAAACTGCTTTTTGGTGTTTAAGATATTTTTCTTATATTACAAATTTTATTTCATTTATTTTATTCCTATCTTTAAATTTGAGGTACAATGCTCTCATCTAGTTTCGTAAAATGGGCATATACGTGTGTGAACGAAAAACTTCAAAAAAGTTTAAAGCCTAACTTTAAATGCTTTTTCTTCAGACTGTATCAAGATAACATAACTGTAATGTTCCAATTCAGAATGTGTTAAAAAAGTTTAAATCTTAAGGAAGGTTCTTACTGTTCATTTGAAAATCGAATATAAACTTGTAGATAGCCAATTTTTGCATAAAAAAAGTGAAAAACATAGTGTTAGAATTCACCTTTGGCTTTAAAATTGACATCAGAAATAAAAAAAAAAACAAAAGTAAATAGTATGATGTAAAAAATGGAAATCTGCAAATCGCCCTTTTTGAATATAAGCCCTCGATATAATAAAGCGTATATAATTTATTTATTTTTTTTTTTTTTGCCAATTTGCTCTGGTGACCTGTCGCGTTGTGGTATTTTATTATATTCATATCTGTCTAATATTTAGTTTCCTACATACTTTGTTATCGTTTGGCACACATTCATTATGTAAACGGTCACAAAAGTAAGGTAAAAAATTACTTTTCTACCATATTTTCATTCACGGTTTCTAAACTGAATGAGTCTCCACTAGGGTATTCAAATTGTTCGGCTTTTATATTCTTCACAAAAGACGAGTAATTCGAATAAGTTATTTGAGTTTTTTCGAATTATTCGACCCTGTATTTCAAATTATTCCAATTATTTGAATAATTAAAAAAAATGAAATTAAAAATAAAGTAAAATATTTATGATTTTTTTAGCTTTTTTAAAAATTTTAATGTAAACTATAACAGTGACACATAAAACGTCAACTATTCATTGGAAATATCTTTAAAAAAGTATTCTCTATATAAATGTAAATACGTGTATCGTCTATTCTAGGAAAGATTTTTAAAAAATGGTATTTTTCAAAAAAATTACTGAAATGAATTTATTTAAATTTAGCACTAAGAGGGAAGTTTATAAACATCTTTTTATAAATGATCAAATGAAGCTACTTCAATTGCATAATAATAATAATAATAATAATAATAATAATAAAAATAATAGAAATAATAATAATAATAATAATAATAGTAATAATAAATAATTTTTTCACTTTATTCGAATATTCGATATAAAAATACTAGAAATATTCATTATTCGAAAAACATCGTTTTTAAATTCTTTGAATAATTATTCGTAATAATTTTTCGAATAATTCGAACGAACATTATCCGAGTAAGTAGCAGAGTTATCTTAACATTATAAAAATTTTCAAGGACTATAAAATTTCATATTTTGGCTCCATTTGATTTTTAATTGAAAAAAATATGAACTTCTTTAGTTTTTCCATACAAATCAAATACCATTTCCATCTGATTTTTATTGAAGGCCAAGAAAAAGCAACTAAAATAACTGTTATGATACGGCCTTTTCAATTTTAATTGATTTCAGAACTGTGAGCTTTTTTTATATTGAAAAAAAAAATATTTTTTTGATTTTCTTAATTAATTGTCATATAATTGTTTCATAAATTAATTTTAAAATGTTGTTTAAAAAATTTTAAATATAAAAGATATTCTAAAATGTATTTAATATGCCATTTATACCAAAGCAAAAACTTATTGGTTTTTGGAAAACTAAATTTACAAAATCAGATCGTTTACATACCTTATTTTCTCCCAATGTGATTTTTCACTGACACATTTAGTTTTTATTAATTTTTATGTAAATCGAATTTAGTTTATTATTGTTTTTTAAAATTTTTTAAGCAATAGCTAAAAAAGAATAATTTTTAAACAAAATTTAAAATACAAACAAAATAATTCAAGAAATTTAACAATTTTATTTATTTTATTTCATCATATTCAAAAGCTCACTTTTATGAAATTAACTGAACAGCTTGTATCATAAATATTCATGTCAGTAGTTTTTATTTGTATGGAAAACTAAAGAAATTTATATAGTTTTTCAATCAAAAACCGATTGAAGCCAAAAACTACTAGATTTTGTTTGGTGTAAATGACATATAAATAAAAATATTTTACAAAATTGATGTGTTAACAAAAATAACATGGAGAGAAAACTAGGTATGTGGACTATTTGGTTTCTGAAATTGAGTTTATAAAAAACCATATACTTTTTGTTTTGGTATAAACGGCGTATAAGTTCATTATGGCAATCTGAGCGTATGAGTAATATTAATCAATTTTGGCATGTATACGCCCCAATAACAAACTCTACTTACAAATTTTCATATTTTTATAACTTGATTTACTAAGCCAATTTCAACGAAATTTGGTAAGAATATTCACGCCTTTAAAAGTCACATCATACGAAAATTTTAATATGAGATTAATTTTGGCAGATTTATAACAGTTTTAAATAAAAGGATATATGACAGATACAAGGGTCCTGGCTCTAATTCCAAAACCCTGTAGAGGACATAAACACAATGATATTTGTGGAATATTGACCAACTTTCAGAGCTTTTGCCCAAAATTTGTAGAAAATGTCGCAATTTTTAAATTCAGAACATAAAAATAAAATAAAAAGTTAGACTCTGCAAATTACACTTGCATTGTCATATATACGAATATATTTCCAAGAATCTGCATTAGAGTGTCGCATGATATCTGATCTCAATTACCCGTTACTGAACATAAGTTTAAAATATATATATTATATAATTTTTTTGAAATCCCATCAATAGTCTTGTTAGCTCAACAGCAATAATGACAACATACTAGTAATATAATAACAATGTCAAGGCTGCCGCATATAATATAAGTGGATTAAAATGAGAAAATAACACCAGACATACGAGAATTCAAAAACATCTAGAAAAGCGACAAGTAAAAAAAATTTATTGAAATTAACACAATTGTTAATTATAAATGTAGGTGAATATATCTGTATTAACGTATAGTATAAATATATATATATTAGTAAGAATGATAAGGGAGAAGGAGATAATGTTCGAAAGCTTTTTATAAAATTCAATGCATTTTTTTCATTTCTGCTGATTGAAATGTCTCAATCTAAATATATTTTAGCTAATATATAGAATTACAGAAAATAATTACATTTAAAAAATTGACAAATTTAATTTATATATTATTATACTTTTGTTTTGTAGCAGAGATTCGAAACAAAATGCATTATCTCTTAAAAAAATAGGACATTTGTATACCCCAAACAACCATAGGTGATTCGGAAATTAAGGGTTTGTGCTGATGTTTGTAAAGCACATAAAAATCTTCGCATCCTCACCCTAATCTAAACTGTTAGAATCAGGATCACTTTTTGAGGCGGTTTAACTTCGTCCGTCCGGCTGGTTGTTCATGTAAGCCTTGTGAACAAAGTACAGATTGAATTTTTCTTGATTAAATTTGCCACAAATAATTACTTTGATAAAACAATGAAGTTTATAAAAATTTCTTTTGCTCCGTTCATTATTTCAGCTTGACCGCATATACCCTTCTGGAATAGATATTTAATACTCACAAATGCCTTAAATATAAGGCATAAAAAAGTTATATATAAGTAAAAATCCTATATTTGAATAACGTTTCGTATTTAGCTATAACGTATATAAAATATATATAAATGTCAATATTAAAATTATATTTGACACAAGAAATTTTTGTATTAGTAACTTTATAAGAATCAGTCTATAATTGTCCATAGCGCTCATACAAGTTCCACATAATAGAATTAAAAATAACATTTATTACAATTACAGGTCCCATGAAAGACCCTTCTCCGAAAATCACTTTAAAGCACATACACAATGGTGTAGAGTATCATATTAAATATTAAATTAAATATGTATTGATACTATCTAAAAGTGATCATATCACTAGTTTTCCAAACCAGAATTACTTTTCCTCTAAACTTACGTACGGACAAACAAATCTTGTACATAAACCTTATAAAACACATAAAAGTTACTTTAGCTTACATGAAATCAAAGACATAAGTTTACATACATACATACATACATACATTCATACATACATACATACATGAGCCATTAATTTTGAAAGTGGCCTAACTCTCTTCATAAAAAAATAGTTAAATTTTTACGTAATATCCTAATTTAAGTTTTCTTCTTTATTCATTCAGAAATCTTAACAAGTTTTAATATAGAAGAAAAAAATTATATAAGAATCGAATAATGAAGTTAAAGTTTAAAAACCTTTCAAAGCTAATTTCATTAATTTTTGTTTATGGTCTTAAGCCACTTTCAAAATTAACGGCTCTTATGTATATTTACATATGCGTTTCAAAACTTTGTAAAAAATTAAAACGATTTCACTAATGAGCATGTTTCAATGGCAGCAACAGGACAGATTGCTATTGTCTGGATAAAGAAATAAATGAAAACAATTTCTTATTTAAGGAAATAATAAAAAACTAATTAAATGCTTTTTATGAAATAAAAAATTGCAAGCTTTATAAAACTGTTATGAAACGAAAAAATATAATAACAATATTAAAAGTTCTCCTGCATTTAATCGAAAGAAGTAGAAAACTTTAAAATTAGTGGGAACGCCTATAACAATTCAAAATGTCGGATCCAGTATAACAGTAAAAAATATATATTTTGTTACATTACACATGTTACATATTTTACAGATTTGTGGTCCCTGAATATGACCTTCCGAATTCGAAAAGACGAAAGCAATATGGCAAATTATAAGTACCCAAAAGAATACATTTTGACAAAAAAAATCTATTTTATATTTGAGTAGTTATTAATTATAAATTTAAGGTAAATTAAAAGGAATCAAAATGGCAGACAGAATATGACGGCCAATACCACTGGTCAGCAGAAAAATCCTCTGCTAAATAACAATAGGTGACGTGTTGAACATGATTCTGTTTCAAATTTATTCTACCAGGTGTTGATTTTTTAAGGGCATTATATTATGTGATCACACTAGTTTATATATATATATATATATATATATAGCGTTTGTACTAATGTTTGTAGCGCACAGAAAAAGTCTTTGGACTCCCATCCTAAAATATACCATTCGACTAAGATTCACTTCTGGGTCGACTTAAAGATGTCCGCCCGTATGACTCGTCGGCTGGCTGTTTTTCCATGTAAATTTTATGAACAAAGTACCGTTTGCAATTTTAAAAATATCTTAATGAAATCTGGCACAAATAATTATTTAGACAAAGGGCGAAGAATATGCAAATTGGTTATGAAATTGGTTTATTATTTCACCTAGGTCCAATAAAAATCTCCTCCCAGAATAGAGGTTTAAATGCCTTAAGTATAGCATTACTTTAATTATGTGCAAAGAAGTTTTGAGAAATATCAATTTTAAAACCCAATTTTTTTAAGATTGGATCATAATTGACCATAGCTCTCAGATTAAGCCCTCTTCCGAGAATCACTTTAATGTCCATGAATCCCACACAAATATTAGTATCAACTTAATATTCAACAGAAATGCATCTTATTTAAGATAAAACCAACATGCCAGATTTTATGAGGACCGGTCCATAATTTACCATAGCTCCCAAATTAGGCTCACTTTGGGGAAAAATTCTAAATTGTATATATTCATATGGGCCATTATCAAAATTTTTTAACCTGGCTGAAACTAATTTCAATCTTTAATAAGATTTGCAGTAATACCACTTTTAAGAAGCGGATTAGAGTCCTTAACCTATAAGACCTGAAACTACAAGAATACAACATTTAGCACCATAGGTTTCACATTATAATCATAATTGCTGTTCAAAGTTCAAAAACTAAGAAAAATTGCTTAACAATATACTTTTTGTCCACGCGTCTATAATTTTTGATCTCATGATATAAACTAATAAGATTTTGTGGATAAATTCAATACTTTTCTTATTGTATTGTATTGTCTCACCAGTTATATACAGGATAGTCAAATTTTTTTAAAGTTTCTGATTTTTTGGGTGAGGTCTGTTTATCCCTCAACGCAATAAAATTTTTGAAACAGGGATGATATTCATTGTAATTATATGTATCTCTATATCGTCTTGATGTGACCGAAATAGTTAACACAGTAGACAGTCTCAAATTTGGAAAACAAGACAATTTTTTAAAAAGTCAGTTTTCGCGAGGTACATTCGCAGTTTATATAAAATACTATGCGTGAACTTAGCTTTTTATTATTTTTCATAATAAAATCGAAAGAGAAATTAGAAATAAAATTAATAAAAAAAAAACATCTTATGGATTTTTTTAAAATTACATAAAAATTGCACTTTTTTTGTATTTTTATATAGCAAGATAAACAAAACACAAAATGAAAATATCATAAATTTTATTTGGATAACTCAGTTAAAATAAATTAACTTATATAGTCAAATTGAAGAATTTTAATCAAATTTATCTTCAAACTTCATTAAAATTGAAAGACTTATTTTAGTCAAATTTAATAAAATTTTTATTTTGAATAAATATCTTCAAATTTACTAACAACTAATAACTGAGCGTAAGTATTTTAGTGTCTATAATATATACATTTATTTATTTTTGTTTAAAAAATTGGTATACATAAATACTGGAATAAATAAATTATAGTGAAAAAGTAGCTGTGAATTTGTATTGTATCAGATATACATACATGCTTCAAGAGCAAACAAATAATTTATTTGCAAACACCTAGATATCACAAACTGCGGACAGAGACCAGAGCAACTGTTAAAATATGGAAATTTGGAGAAGTAATTTTCCTATTTTTCCTATATTTCAAAATCCTTAGAAAGCTTAAACAAAATTTTGTTCTACAATAAAGGCCATGTATATAAACAAACCTTCTACGAGTGACCACAAATAACTTTTAAATATAGTTAAACATTATTCTCTATAATATAACAAAAATTCTGTTGTCTTCTTTTTTTTATTGATTTTGCGTAGGTTAAGAACAATTTTACTTTGGTTGAAAATATTATGAAGTTATTGTATTCTGATATAGAAAATGGGAAGAAACAATCATTATACCAAATAGGAAATGAAAATGCCCAGCAAAAACTTGGTAACGACATATAGTTGCCTAACGATATGCTTTTGCACGCAACGCCAATATCGACACCCCGCTTGCAATACCTATAATTTTATCTTTTCTCTTAATTACATGTAACTAGTTGTGTCACTATTGTTGTTGCAGATTTATGTGCATTTCTGTTTGAGTAATTAATTATTATATTAGTGTTATTATAATAGCGTCTTAACTCATTATTTGACAATGAAAGTTTTTGCTGGTTGGTTAAAATTAAGAGAAAAATTAGAAAGTCGTGGCGTAAAATAGTAATAGGGATTTAGGAAGATCTCTACATTTTGCTAAAATACATTATCTAAAAAAAAAAAAAAATAGAAACTCATAGTAAACCTCATAAAATAAGCAAAGAGATTGATAGGAGTATTATTATTTTAGCAAAAAGAACCCCATAATTTCTTTGAAGGCTATTTCAGTTGTACTTTTTATCGAAGTAAGTCCGTAAACTGTTTTTCAAGGAGGAGGGAATATAAAGGTGTGAGAATGCATTTAATAGAATGGTGTTGGTTGCAATTATTGCATTGATGATACGAGTATAATGAACACAAATTGGTACAAAGACATACTGAGAAATATTATATTTCCATAGAAATAAAAGTTGAAAATGGTATTGAGGCAATATCGAGTGATAACTGTACAGAAATTGAAAGCAGTGCTAAATGCACATCGGTTGTTCTCAAGTAATGCTTACACAAAGTCGTTAGGATTTAGTTTATTTCGTAAAATGAAACCTTTAATAAATGTATGCTTTTCATTTTCTCAGATCGATATCTATTTTAAACAATTGTGCCCATGTACTGGTTGCTTTATACGAATTATGAAGCAATTTCATAAAAAAGTATTCTTGTATCTTATGATCGTATCAAAGATTCAGCAAGCAAACTTTTATTACAAAATACAAAATAAAAATATCTGAAGGTAATATATTACAAATTGTATATTAAATTATAAAGGTACATTAAACTAGTCAAATAATTGACAAAAAAAAAAGTGACCTAACCACTATATACGATATTTCCTAATTTCTCTTTTTTAATGGAAAACGATTTTTTACTTATCATTATTCATAGCAGATATTTTATCGAATTTTGCTTGACGCTGTTTTCTCTTACAAAACATTTGCAAGATCAAACAATTGCAAACAATATTTTTATAAAACTAGAGGTCACGCAATTTTTATCAAATATTTATCAAATGTGAATATAGCTTAACTGAATATCTTATTTTTTAAATACTTATACTTTTCAAATATTTCAGATGATCGTTTATTTTGTTTATTTTACCTTACTCATAGCGCACTATTGCCATATCACGTATAAACAAAACCTCCGCCAAAAAAGATGTTAAAACTAAGATTTATTAAATTATCCTTTTTTATAATATTTTATATATATTTAAATCATATACGTATTTCTAAAATGAAATATATTTTTTATACAATAAATATCATGATACAAAAAGAAGGTTGTTCCATTCTCTTTGTATTAATTTAAAATCACTTTCTGACATGCTTAAGCATTATTAAAATTTGTCAAAATAATTCTACCATGTTTATAGAAAATATTATTAGAAAATTATTTTAAATTTATTATTTATTTTAAATTTAGAAATTATTTAGAATTGTGAAGAAAAAGAATTTACAAAATTTTATACCAAATATGAAAGAGGGGAGGGGTAAGGGTAATTGTACTGTGAAAGCTCAAGATCTGTGACTTGACTTGAATCTCAAGTAGAATCCCCCAACATATTGTGCAAGGATGCATGCAATCGTAAGAGTAACAATCAAACTTTAAGGCAAGAACTTTTGAGTAAAATGCCCCGATGTGATGGCTGTTTGTAATTTAGTTACTATTTTATTAATCTGTTTCTTTCCCATAAGAGAGCATTTGGTAACAAATTTATAAATTTAACCAAAGTTACCGATTATTATCCCTAGCTAAGAAGATTTTAAGGACTCACTCCTATGAGATTAAATGGGACTTTTTGTTGTACGAATAAATAATTGAAGCAATTCACAGATTATGGTGACCGAGAGGGCAGTTTTGAGTTAATCAAAAAACACATCATTAAAAAAGAAAAATCGTGTTCGCAACTCTGCTACTAGTTACCTATTGCTACTACAGCACCTTACCTTAAATTTTCAGTATCATACGTGACGTGTCCTCTCAGGAAAACTCAATGTTGTCAATCATCATTTACAAAAAGATTCAACAGAACTAAAGCTCCTTAGACTGAAATTCATATTTTTATGTTAAATTAAATAAAAAGTATATTTACGGATATTTTTATATGAACTTAATTATCATATATTATATTTGCAAAATTTTATTAAAACAATTAATTGTCCATTAAAAATGTAAAACTTAAAAAATCCTTATTTTTGTAAACAAAATATTGATTGAAACTATCTTCTTTTCTTTATATCATGATAAATATTATTAAAGTTTTTAATATTTTTTTATATTTTTGATGATAGTATACGCAGAGAAAATAAAAACGTTTTCGTCATGGTCACTACTACAATATTATGACCTCGTTGTTAATTTTCATTAATTTTGATAATACTCTGTTCACGTTTCAGTTTTATTACTCAAGGTTTACATTCAATAAAGTAAAAAAATTGTATATTTTTAAATATTTTTCCCAGAAACAAAATTGTATTAATATGCAAAAATATTATTAATTCTACTATTATATATTAAAAATCTTTTTTCCTGTTCTTAAGCCATGTACTTTGTTTTCAAACTACAGTAATGTTATTATTCCCTTAACAATAAAATGTTACAAATAAATATGCTTTTTAAAAATATGGTTGAAAAATTCACTGTTTGTTTATTTTTGAATATATTTTGTTTTTAACGTTTGTTTTCTACCTCCATCATATAATTCTCATTTAATAGACAAGGTTTTCTTATATTTGGTGTGATTCAAGAAATTACTTTAGTTAATAAAAAGTATCTTGTATTATATTTCACAACATATGATGATAAAAACAAATAAAATTTCATAATGAAAAATAATATGCAAATATTTTTTTATGGCTAATAAATACTTTTCCCTATTATTTTGAAACAAATATAATGAAATCAATAAGCAATTTATAAAAATAATAATTTTGAATTAATGCATTTTATTTTAATATATAATAAGATGGAATAATTAAATGCGATATTAATATGATAAAATTGAATAATAATATAATAAAATGGGATAGTTATATCACAAGATGGAACAATAACGTGAAAAAATGAAATCATAATGTTATAAAACTAATATGAATGTGACAATAATGTCGTAAGATGGCATAATAATATGAAAAACTCGAATCATAACATAAAAAAGAAACCATAAAATTGTACACTATATGATAAAATGGAATCATAACAATTAGAATTTATAATCAAATCTATTTTTAGCTGTTACCATATTTCCCAATCATCAACCGTACTTTTTCTCTGCGTGTAAATTATTTTTTAAGTATTAATATATTATTCACTAAAACAATTTATACAATTATATATCTGCATTATTTGATTAATGTAATGAAATAACGTAATATTTCCTTCCGGAATTTGAATGGCATTTTTAAAATTAGAAAATTTTGTCAAATTGAATAAAATTCAATAGTTAAAATGAATAACCATTCTTCGATTTAAGAGAATAAATAAATAAAATAAATTAGTGTAGTTAAATAGTATAAAAACTTTTCAATATGAAGACAAATTTTTGTTAATTGAAATAATATTTTATTCAACTTAAGTAAAAATAAAATACCTTTTAATTAACTAATACATTTATCTAAATTGAAGAGTTTTCGTCAGTTTAACTAACTTATGAAAAACTAAGTAATATTTGTTTGTTTATAATTAACCTTTTTGCCTTATTTACTTCGCTTTTTTGGTTGAGTGTATGACGAAAATTCAGGGATATTAGCCCAGCATGCATCTTTTAGTTTTTTTTTTTTTTTTTTTTGTGAACTTATTTGGTTCCGTGTATTTTATGGCAAACAAAACGCTTCTTAAAATTTGCAGATTCATGCTGCTTCGTAGAGGTGCAAAAAAAATGATTCTCGACTTCCAAGTTAATTGAAATAAGCAAAAATATATGTTTTGTCCTACGGCTTCTTTTAAGTTTTTATTAAAAAACAAAGTTAAATATTATATTAACAAACAATTTTTTAACAATATCAGAAGTAATAAAATCTCTCAAAAACAGTTAAACGTGGTTGTCGATGAAATTTAATTAAATTTTCAAAGAATAATTATCATTTTATTTTATATTTTTATTATATTAATTTAATTTTATAGCAATGTGTAGTACCCTTAAGAGTAACTTTTACAATTAAAACTGTTAAATAAAAGATTAACATACAAATATGGCGAATTAAAAACAATGTAAATATAAACATTAGTATTTAATATCACTGTTTTAAATTAACTAAATAAAAACTATATTTAACTAGCTTTTCCCAGTGCGCTTCGCTACTCCATTGGATACGATAAGTAATGTTTACTTTATATTCCCCTATCAATCCGGTCTATTCAGAATTTCATATGAAAATTACCCCTATAACTTTTAAAGACTTTCACTGTAATACTCCCTCATATAAGCAAAAGTTAATATTTTCTTTGTGTGGGGCTACTTGTACTCTGGACCTATCTGTCGTATTTTCACTTTATCAATGCGATATGATAACTCGATATTTACACGAAGTTTGAGGGCTCACACCATAATAGTTCCTTAGAGATACCATAATGAGAATTCGCTTTGTACGGGGGCCAATATTCCCCTGACCGATCAAAAAATAAAATATCGTATTTGAATTTAGGGACATATAGGATGATGTTGTTTATTTTAAGGAAATCTGTTTATCGTTTGCGAATTTTAAAAAGTGGTCGTAAAATTTTTGCGTCCAATCATGGCCATGGCCCGAGTACCGGACGTACTCGGAACTCATTCGGGTCGGAAACCCTGTGATCCCTACAGGCAACTGGAAGGTGACCAAAATTTCCGAATCCGAAGGATCATCAAGGAAGGTTGTGATCGTTATGAACAAGGAGTCACTGCCATCCCTTCGTGAGAAAAGTGGGAAGATCTACTATGGTTTTGAGTCGATCTTCTTACAGATCTACCGAGGGGATGACAGAGACAGACCGGTTCAGATCGATGATGTAATGTCTTGTGAGGAGACTACTAGTTCTCGTGCTCAATAGGACACTCACTCAAACTCTGAATTTGTGGGTGAATTTTTTGAGCGGGTGGACGAAGTAGTTAACGTGGACGCCCACTTGGATTCCGGCAAAGATGACGCCAACGTCACAATTATCCCAAAGGACGCATATGGTGAAGATAATGCAAGTTAATCTTCACCATTGTAAAGCAGCTTCTGCTGCGTTGCTCCTTCGAAAGAAAAAGGAGAGGAGCTAGCACTAGTCCAGGAACCATGGATCGTTGCCGACAAGATTTGTGGATTACGTGCGGATAAATTTAAGCTGCTACACGCTACGGGATCAGGTAAAATACGATCTTGTATAGTAGCAAGCAAGAAACGCAATATCTTCATTCTTTCTGATGAACACAATGCAGCAGTTATATAATCCATGAGCAATGCGAATGACCATCAAGGTTCGCGAGATAACAAAGGCGGCTAGAGCAAAAAATATACCGCTCATAATTGGAGCGGACGCCAATGCCGGCAGACCGATACAAACACAAGGGGTGAGTCTTTATATGATTTTATTCAATGTAGTAGTTTAGATATTCTGAACACTGGTAAGGAACCGACCTTTGTAGTGACTAAGGGAGGTTCTCGATACTACGCTAGTTAGTACTAGGCACTCTAATGTGATTACAGATTGGAGGTTCTCCAATGACTGTTCACTCTCTTATCAATTGTACATTGACTTCAATCTGGAAGTCTGTTCACCTAGGGTTAAACCCTTTCAGAACAGGAGAAAGACAAACTGGACAGTAAAACAAGATATCCTGTCCCAACTTCTCCCAAATGGTCCGACCATCAACGGTTGCGATGATATTAAGTCTTTTGTCAAGACGCTAACGGACGTTTTTGATACGGCGACTTCTGTTGCATGCAGAGCCACAATCTGCAGGGGTATGAGTAAAACACAGTGGTGGAACTCTGAGATAGGCGAGACTCGTAAAGAATGTCGCCCTCTATTTAATGAGGCGAAAAGATTAGGAGACTGGTCTACCTACAAGTCCTCAGTTAACAACTTTGAAAACCAGATAAAAAACGCGAAACGTAAATCCTGGAGGGCTTTCTGTAGCGGCGTAGAAAGCCACTCTGAGACCAGTCGATTTCGCAAAATTCTGGCATCATCACCTACTGTTACAAGTTTCATCCAGAAACCATGTAGCAGTTGGACAACGTCGAAGGTTTTACATGAGTACCTGTCTATGTTGACTCAACCTCACGGTGCTTTTCGCATAGGGTGAATACAATGCGTCCACCAATGCCCCCAAATCTGACAGAAAGCCATCCTTGAGTACCAACTTGAAGTCATGTATTTGGTTAGGAGCGGAGCCTATCTAAACTCCCTCCAATCTATGGGTCACGGTACAACTCCACACTATTTATGTCTAAACCACAGCCACCGAAAGCTCCCCAAGGGGCCATTCCATAGTCAGGCTGGGGCCGAAGTTCCAGAGACTCCTGATACCCGTGATACGAGTATTAAGTCACTGGTCGGACATCGTAGCCAGGAATGACTACTACCAGTTGAACTCCAAAAAGTTCGGTGCTGGTGATCCGCCGCGGACACACACACAAAACACACATCAACATAAATGGACAAGAATTACATCACAAATAATCAAAAATCCTCCTCACGGTCCAAAGAGGATAGAGAAGAAACACGACGGGAGAGACAGCAAGGTGAGACGACAGAAGAGGCAAACAGTAAGAAACAGCAACGGCGAAACAGGAAAGCAAAGTAGGAGCAAAATTGCAATCTATCATACCAACCACTGCAACAGTCATATACTCGCAAACCGGCGACAAACAACAGCGACGAAAGGAGCGACCAAGCAACATCGGCAAGGAGCACCACTGCGGTTGCTTATATAGGAGCCGCATCCACTACTATTGACTCCTTCTTCTTCTAGCAAATATCTCCCGGGCGAAATCGCAGAACTTCCCAATTGTCCGCACTTCCACTAAGGCCCTACTAAAATTCCAACCCCCCGCAGTATGAGTTATGCCCATACTATCTAACTCCCTAATGTTACCATAGTAGTGGCATGTCGTCAGTACATGCCACACGTCCTCAAGTCCCCTTCCGTACCCACAGTTCGGAGTACCGGACAGACCGCTCTTATGCAAAAATGCATTGAGTGAGCCATGCCCCGTCAGTATAAAACCCAGACTCAGACCAAAGCGAAAATCTGGATGTCTATCTCGTCCTCCACCTAGACAAAAGACAAAAGACGCTACCCTAAGAGTGCCTTGACTCGCACACTATCCCCATTCATCAGATCAGAAACAGAAATCCAATCATGCTCAAGAAGTGGTAGTTCCTTTTTGATCTTGAAAGCAATAGCACGACGTATTACCTCCAGATCATGAGGTGCCATATCTAAAAGAACCTGAAGTGCATCCGTCGATACCATACGAACAGCACGCCTGCTGGGGCCCCAGTCACTCCTATGAAGAGGGGCAAATTTGTTGAGACTGCATTACATTCGCTCGTAGGGTATATTGAAAAAGCTCTCGAGTATAAGGAGTATGCATTAGTGGCCTTCCTTAATATAGAAGCGGCCTTTAATAATGTGACTCCGGAGGCAATTAAAATGTCCCTGAAAAGACTGGACATTCATCAGTCGATCATTAGCCTCATATGGAGACTTCTAACTAATAGGGTTTTAATATCCAGTATTGGTGCGTCTACCATCTACAGGTAAACAAACAGGGGTACTCCGCAAGGAGGAGTTTTATCTCCACTCTTCTGGAATATCACCGTCAACTCATTATTCAGGGAACTTGATTCGATGAAGTTTAAAACTGTTGCTTATGCGGACGATGTTGCGGTGGCTTTATCCGGGAAATATCTGGATACTATGTCTCACCGCCTGCAAACTGCTGGCCGTAGCGTGAATCCAGGAAAAACGGAACTTGTCATTTTTTCTAGAAGATACAAGATTTCATCTTTCCCACTTCCACGCCTAAGCGGTGTTGTATTAAATGTGTCAGATAGTGCGGAGTACTACGAAATGATTATACTGGACTCCGAAAAATCCTAGAACCCCGGACCTTCTCCAGCTGACTCCAAAATACACGGGCAAGAGTCTTAAAGGCTGGTGTTGTCCTATATATGAGTAGGAAGGAAGGAATAAATCCCAGGAATACGAAATGGCTCTTCGATACGGTGATTAAACTCATACTTATGTATGGAGCGATAGTATGATGGAATGCTATAGAGAAATCCACTTACATCGGAATCTTTGATAGGATAGGATCGAAAGCCTTATTTGTTCTAATGAACTGGCTATCGGAAACAGATCGCCATTATGACGGCGAAAATGCTCGAGGCTATAGGTGCATGTAACGATAGCAGTTTCGGCCATGCGATCATTCTGGGATTCCTTAGTAGCATTCCTAGCAATACCGTTTCTTGGCAGAGACTTCTCAGTATCAATCTCAACTGCCCCAGAAATAAGGGCTGATTCAGTTGAGGTTTACACTGATGGGTCCAGATCTGCTGTGGGGTTGGGGGGATGTCTGTATTCCCGTTTATAGGAAAAATATTTCCTTTAAATTGCCAGATAACTGCAGCATTCTTGAAGCAGAGATCTAGGCCATAATGAGGCAACAAACAGCTGGTTAAAGTACTATAAGGTATATGGAGCAGATATGCAATTCTGGACAGACAGTCAGGCTGCGACCAAAACGCTCTCGGTACATGAACGCCGTACATCTCTGAATAAGATGGCGAGACATTCTAACCTGGAACTGGTCTGGATTAGGGGTCATTTAAGAATACCGGGAAATTTTGTTGCGGATGCGCTACCCAGAGATGGATCCCTTCTTCGAGTTGAAGATAGGGAGTACCGCTTTCGGCCTTCAGATCAATAATTCGGCGAAACTTATCGAGGATTGCACAGAACAAGTGGACAAATGAATCCACATGTTCTACCTCGAGGCAATTATGGCTTCATTATGATGAATGTCAATCTAACTTCATCATGGGACTATCGTGGCATCGGTTGAGAACTGTGGTAGCCGTGGTTACAAGGCATTGGATTGCTGGTGCGCATCCTAGGAGACTAGGGCTCCCTTTTAACGACTTTTGTATAAGTTGTCTGGATGAGGAAGAGGAGGAGACAGTGGAGCATCTTTTATGTCTCTGTCCCACTCTTGCCGGGATTAGGACTTCCAAATTCTCCTATGCAAGAACTATCTGTGTGCCAAAGTTGCTGTAAATAGCTTCATTGATAACATGCAAAATTTAAGAGATAATGTTTTGAACAGTAGGCGTAAAATGTGGTCGTGACATCCTATGAAGACCTAACATAACTTATAACTACGTGCGGCACAGGTGCCATTTCCGTGTCAAATTTAGTGAAAATCTGTTCAGCCATTTAGACGTGATTGGTACACAAACAAACAAACTTGCTCTTCATGTTTATAATATAAAAGTATTATTTATATTTTTTTTTCAGTGCCTTATGTATTTGTATTTGCATTCCACAAGGATTTAATTTTTGCTGAGATTAATCAGGCATAAATTGTATTTTACATATGTGTATGGGCCAATGTCAAAAAATTTTTGATTTGGTGTCTTCAAAAAAAAAAAAAACGAACAAATATATATATATATATATATATATATATATATATATATATATATATAAATATATATATATATATATGTAGTTTTAAGTTGGACTTCAGTGATGCCAGAAAATTAGAAAAGGGGGGCTAAATTGAACTTTAAAAAATTTCGAAAAGACTAATTGCGAAGAAAATAAAGCCAGAAAAAGTTATTTTTTTATATTAAAAAACTTATTTTTTCTCATTCTCATTAGTTTTTGATATTTTATAAAGAAATTGTTGTAATACATTTATAAATAACACCCAGCAAATGAACTCAAATACGACACATATATACTCATACTCAATTGTGTTAATAGCTTAAGTTTTAGTGACTTAACAATAACCAAATATTGAAAAATAATTGTAAGCACCCCATATAGACATACTTCATAAGTTCCTGCAATAAGTTTTCTCGAAAGAATTTAATTATTTTTTTCTATCATTTGTGAAATATTTTATTTGTCATTTTAAAATAAAATAAAAAATATCAAAATATTTAAAATTTGTTTATTCTTATTCAAATTTTTCAAGGGTTACAAGTAACTTACAGTAACAAGTAACTAGTTACTAAACTACTTTTATGTAATACAGACTGTATACTTTTGTTATTGAAAAGTATCTACATGCGTAGCTAGATGACATTACCGAGTTCTTGCTGGGTAAGCATTACAAACACCTACTAATTATATCAATTAAATTTAAGTTCGTGCTGCCCATGCGTTTTGCCTTAAAATGTTTTTTCACAAAAGTTTCCCGTGTTCAAATATTAACAACGTTTGGCTTAAATTTATAGTCCCGATCAATTATATTATCGCCTTTTTTATATATATCCAAGATTAGTACAAATTGCAATTTGGTTCATAAAAATAAAGAAGTAAAATTTTTGCGTAATTTTCAAAAAGTCTATAAAATTTTTTATTAAATTTATTTTGAATGAATTTACAAATAGTTTATTTCACTTGGACAATTATCTTCGAATAGTTGAGATAAATCGAACTTGAATAAATCGAATGAATTAGTGTCTTAAAATATTTGCTTTATAAACTGATATACATTGAAAATAAAATACACACAGAAAAAATTATTATTAATTTTGCTTTTTAGTTAAAGTAATAAATTATATCAAGTTTAAATTTAATTTTATTAATTAAAAATTTTGAAACAAAATAATAATAATAATAATAATAATAATAATACTAATAATAATAATAATAATAATAATAATAATAATAATGAATAAATAAATTCTTTTAATCTGACAACTGCAAGATAAAACGAAAAGTCTACAAAATTGTTTAAATAAAAAATATATTTTTCTATGGAGGCCTACGTTTACCCATGTTTAGTGAAGAATTCCAGGAAAAAGTTATGTTAAATTGAGTAGATCTCCTCAAAATAAAATAATTCTTATTTTTGTTTTATTCATCTAGATATTACCAAATGAAAATATACGGAAATCTCAGTTAGTAGCAAAATGTAAACTATTTTACTTTTTTTCATACATATGTACGTATGTATGTACATATTGTATATTTCATATAGATTTTTGTTGTTGTGTAGATTGACAGTTTCTAAGGAATTTTTTATGGATGCCATCCCAGATAAAGAAGTCATGTTTTTAGAAATGTTCAATGTCATTTTAAGAAGAAGATGGAACTACGTGATGCTGTATCAACACATTATTTTAGTTGCAATGTTTTTAGCGATTTCGATGCATTATTAACTAAACTGAATAGAGAAAAAATGTGGTTTTGTACATTTAACAAAAAAAATATTAAATTTTATTGAAAAATATTTATACATTTTGTTTACAGAAATTTCGGTCCATAAAAAGAAGTTTTAAGCTGAATATATTTATTTAGTTGAACCAAAATATCCGGACAACTTTTTTAATTTTTTACTCATTTTCGAAAAAAATTTCGAGATTTTTAAAAGTTCACTTATAGTCCAAAATTTCTGCGAACAAAAATTATAAATATTTTTTCATGACAAGCTCAAAATGACGAAATTTTAAAACTCTTACTGTTTTTCTAATGCACTCGACCTGCAATTTTTACTCACTGGCATATAAAATTATTTATATATTTTTCAGGAGCATGTCATAACATCCAATATCTTAATGTCCATGGACATTATGATACAAAAAAAAAAAAAAAAAAGTGTCATACCGTCCATTGATATTATGATACTTTACGAAGTGTCATAGTGACTAAGAACAAAATGACATAAAGTTCATTAGATGCAATTAGTCATCCTATTCAGAAAAACTTTAATTAGCGAAGCCGGTATTTGAAATACACTAGAGTTTGAAACCCCTGTGTTCCGCTGAAGACCAGCTGTCTAGGAATCCTTTTTTTCAGACCAGAAACCTAACCAGGCCAAAGTTAGAAACATTTTTATCTTGAAAGTGGCTGATTTAATTTGGAAATCATAGAATGTATTAAGTTTCTTACCAGAAAGTGCCATTGTGTCCATGAATATTAAGTCATTTCTAAAGCGTCACAATGTCCACTTTGACACTTTTTTGTGTGTCATAATATCCATGGACATTATGGCGTTGGATGTTATACATGAAATAATATTTGTAAATTGTAATAAAAAATTTTAACGTACTCGTATTATTTATGTATTTTTGTTGGAAGAAATATTTTTGATCAATGGTTTATGTATTTTTGTTGGAAGAAATATTTTTGATCAATGGTAAAGTTGAAGCTAATTTCTTTTTTTTATTTTAAACAATCACTTACTTTAAAGAAAAAATTCAGTCAAAAATATAATTAATTTAATAAAAAAAAAAATAATTGAAATTTGTACCAAAAATCAATTATTTTCACTTAATTAATGTTATTATTTTGATGATTGGAGCACAAACAGAAAAAAAAAATTAATTAATATAAGCAATTTCATTATTGAAATCCACTTTAATTTTTTTCTGCGCATTTATCATTATTAACCATCATGATTTGTATATATCAAAGGAAGGCAATCAACCAAATTGCCCAAAACTCCTGTCAACTAAAAGATATTGGGGCTTATTAAACAAATATTTAAAGAATACTAAAAGCTTAAAGTACACACGGTCCAGAAGAAAAATTGTTGAATGTACAGTAAAAGTTTTGCAGAAAAGCTTACAAGTTTTACTAAAACCTAATAAGAAATAAATCATCGGTGCTGACAAACAGCCATTCCTATATGTAATTTTGTGATTTTTTTTTTTCATCGTATCTTGCATCGTTATCAGTGTTGACAGTAGATGAGAAAAAAAGCCTAAATGCCCCAAAAAATAAGGCCGGAAAAAAGTTGAAATTAAAAAAAAAAAAAAAAAATGGAAACATACTTTTTCTTATTCTCATTAGTTTTTGAAATTCTAATAAATTTATAAATAATATCAAGTAAAATGACTCAATGAAAAATTGCCAAAAAAATCCCATAAAAATTTGTTTAAAACATATTTCATGTGAAAAATTACCCAATGTTTTGAAGTGATTTTTCCTCACTTTTGAACTTTTTCCTTTTTTCCTTTTTGGCTAAGCATTTCCGAACTTTTAGGTGATTTTTCGCATTAATAATTTTTTTGTTTTAATTATAATTATAATAATCACTTAGTAATTCTAAACATTTTTTAAAGTACTTTTCATTTAGAGAATAAAGCGTCGAAAGTGAAATTTTTTTATTAAAAATAAATAATCTCGATTTCTTGTGCGAATAGATTCACAAAAATGGATAAATGGATGATTTCCTAAAAATAAGATTAGTAACAGCAAATAAGAAATTATTTTCTTCTTTTTAAGGCAGTTTTAAAGCAGTTTTGAAAACAAAAAAAAAGGCTAGGAAAAAACTGGAAGCTAAAACGAAAATTTTGAGGCTAAATAAAAATAAAAAGCTAGATTTAGCCATAAAAAGGTTAAACAGGCAAACACCGATCTTCATTAGCCATATGTTCACCCACCAACGGGTTTTTGAGGTTACAAGAAATCCTGTGTGTAGATTTCCTTGCAAAAAAGTCGTCTTGATTTTTTACTAAACATAGGACTTTTCTGTGAACAAAAAAGTAAAAATATAAAAAAATAATAACAATTTCTCATATATATCTTATGTGTAGATTTGTTTAATTTCTTTTGCCATTCGCGAAATTCAAAAGATGTAGGTTTTTTTTCCAAAGTATACAATTTTCAAATATCTTAGCAGAAAATACAAAACTAGAAAATGAAAAAAGTTTGCGAATTGACAAAATAAAAAGTAGTAGAAAAAAATACATAAGACTCTTCTTCAGGTTTAAAAACTTTCTTTCATAAAAAACGTAAACCATCAATTGGTATAATTTTTACAAGCAGAATTTTATACACTAGTTTTTTCGTGCTCACTTTTCAGCATTTCTGTCACAAAATAGATTTTATTTTATTTCGGAAAAACATATTTTCAAATACCATGATTAAGATTGAAATATTGAAGAAAGGCAATTAAATAAAATAAGTAAAAATAATGCCCATTTCAAATTAAAAAACAATAATAATAATTTCCCAAAATTTGTAACGTGAAATAAAAATATTTAGTTTTGAAATTATGTACACCAAATTGTATTTTTCAGAGTAAAACTTATGTGCACATAAAAATATAAACTTTTCTTTAATAAAAAAAAAACAAATAAATAAAAAAAAAAAATAACATTATCTTCCTGACAAATTTAAATGACTGAAAACCGGGTAAACGGCTTTTTCAGGAGTCCACAACCGATCAGCCGATTTTTTCTAAAATTAAAGTTTTTGGTTAAATCGAAAATTGGTTTTCTAAAAAAGACAATTTTTTGGATACTTTAGTTTACATAAAATCGAATAAAGTATAAACGCGCGAACAAAAACTGTAGAATAATGGGAAAAAATAAAGTAAAAAAGGGATAAAAATCCCTTTTTCTAAGTTTTTTAACTTTGAACAACAATCATGATACCAAAATGATAGCTATGGTACCAAAAATTTTGCACTCTATTAGTTTGAAATCTTAGGAGTTTAGATTTGTAACCCAAATGTTTAAACTAGTATTACTACAAAATTTATTAAGAAATAAAATCAGATTCAGCTAGGTTAAAAATTTTTGATAATGGCCCATATGTATTTTAATTAGAGAATGTGCATTTAAAAGTGCTATTGTTAATCAACCTTTGAGTGCTTTTAAATTAAATTTGTAACATTTTTGTTAAAAATCATCGGCATATAAAAAATAAATACAACTACAACTACAAAATGAGTAATAAAATATTTAATTAATGGTAATCGTTTGCATGAATGCATGTGCAAGGTAAATGTTTTATCTATGTAAATGCAGGTAATTTGTAAGTACTTCTGTGTATTTGCTATATCTGAGTACTTTTAATACAAGGTTGAGAATTTGAACTTAAAGTTATGAACGTCTTAGTTTCAAAATTTGTCAACTGTATTTTCATATAATTTATTTTTGTTCTTCTTTATTTTATTTTATTTTATTTTTTATTATTTTTTTTATTTTATTTGTTTTTTATGTAACAAGAACGAACTTTAATATTTTCTTCCTTGTATTAATATTTTATTCAAAATTTCTCCCATATATTTTCAACTTGTGTTTAGTCTGTCTCGAAATGCACACACGCATTGTAAATATTTTAAAATGTGGCAATAATTAGGTTTCCAAAATAATATTCATTTACTACTTTATATAAAAGGATTGGTATATCTAATCATTTCGAAATAAATATGGACTTTTAGAAATATTGTAAAATCTACTGTAGTGATCTCACTATTCTCTAAAAATGTATTTTATAATTTTGCACCCTGTATAACTTGCAAATACATGTTAACAATTAAAACCACAGATGTTAGTAAATCTAAATGTTAAAATTGTAAATATTTAAAATTTTTATTGTGAGTCTATATAGACAAACTGATGTATATTTTTATTTTAAATAAAAAAATAAAAAAATAAAAATATTGCAAAGTACATAAATTTTTTAATACCACAAAAACCACAAAACAATTCTGTTCTATTTATTTAAACCTATTACATAACACTTTAGGGTGCCGTAAATACTGATTCATTTATATTTGGGGAATTATCCATATATATATGTATTTGTTTGTAAATGTCATAGGATTTGTGTATATCATTACGATTGTTTTATTAAAGTTGCATTTAATAACATTATTTTAAACGACTAAACTTAAATTAAGATACATATGAGTGGCCTGAAAATAAAAGATATCGAAGTTCCAAGCTCAAATAAAAATTTATTTCCTTTAGCGATACCGTTTGTCAAAATTTTCAAAATTAAAAAAAAATCGAAGAATACTGTTTCTGCGGTTGCCAACTCTTTATGCCTTATGAACCCTTTTAAAAATGTTCATTTTTTAGCGGATCCCTTGCCACATTATGATTTTTAATATTACGGAAATGAAACATAATATTATTATTTTTGTTAAAAATCATCGGTATATAAAAAAATACAACTGCAACTACAAAAATATAATTATTAATTGATGCACTGCTTATATCAATTAAAATTTTGTTTGATTTCGAACCAATCATCAAAATAATAATATTAATTAAGTAAAATTAATTGATTTTTTATATAAATTTCAATTATTATTATTATTATTATTATTATTATTATTATTATTATTATTATTACTAATATTATTATTACTATTATTATTATTATTATTATTATTATTATTATTATTATTATTATTACTATTATTATTATTTTATTTTTATTTTTTATTATTACTTTTTTTTTTATTAAATTAAATATATTTATAATTAAATTTGTGTCCAAACACCAATGAAATAACAATTCATAAAATTAAAAACTTAACCAAATCTTAACGTTTTCGCAAATATAAAATGGAAACACTGGATTTAAATTATTTCTTACCAAATTAAAATGTTTAATTATTAAAATAATTTTTCACAATAAATTTATCAATTTTTAAAATGTTATGTTTATATTGTGCATAATGTTTGCAATTAATTAACGAAAACTATGTATGTAAAATATTATACTTTAAAATTATTGTACAATGTATTAGTTATATCTCTTAACACATATTAAAACGTATGGTGCATTAAGGTCCGGAAGAGCGATAACATCGGCGGGAAGCTCCAGCATGGGAAATACAGATTTCTCTGAAAAAAGCTTTATAATTCAGGGAATATATAACTATATACAAAAGTGATTGGTTATATGAAAATCGTTTAAAATCAATGTACACACTTACCCATTTTTCATTTTTTCCAGGAATAATCTTTCAGAGGAAAGCCGAACATATCACAGCTTTGAAACAAATTAGGACTTTAATTTTGCTGACCCATTACTTTATTACCTAGAAAATGACACATTAAATTACACACATATATGTGATTGGTTTTTTGAAAATCAATGAATACAGGAACAATCTTCTATTGAAATACTCAACAAATAAATATTTCCTAACGGAAATAAATATATAAATTAATATAACATTTCTTAGAAATAACACGAAACATAAGAAAGTGCATACTTTCCAAATATATTTAAAAATTAGTGTGATAAATGTTACCCTTAAAGTATAAGGATATCTTCATAGTCACAGATAACTCCAAAGAATTAAAAATTTTAGATATTTGGATTAAAATTCAATTTTATTCCTGTATCTTGCAAAATATTTTTTAATTTAAACTTTTCAGTTTTAAATTGACAGCTATATTGTGAAAAATAATAATATCTATTATGAATGTTGATTATATTGTTTAATAATTTAATTATATTTATAAATAAAATCATTCAACAAATTATTTGAAATATCTCTGTTTTTACTAATATTTTAACATTGAGAGCAATTTCTGACAAGGCATTTTTTAGTTCTATTGCTTATTCTAAAAAAATATCGGGTATATCATCAACAGCAATATTGAATGGATTACGAAGTAAACTTTTTTCGACAAGAATTGATTTTAATAACCGTGTAATATCGGGAAAATTCATGGTGAAATAAATCCTGGTATGTATATTATACTTTTCACATGTTCTTTTTAAATATCAGATGCATCCAAGATATCATTTTGCAGTACAAATTAAGAATATTTTGGTAGAGGACATTCGTCTTTTTCCATAAAAAAATTGTTCATTTAATTCATTTAATCATAATTTCATTTAATGTATTTAGTTTAGTGCTAAGATTATTTAATATCTCAAAATAATTTAAAGATACAGTCGAAGCTCGACTTAATGTATTATATAATGACAGGTCTTTCGTTAAACAGGGATAAGCGTTATATCGGACGTTAACTTTTTGATATATTTGTATTAAATTTTGAATGAAATCAACAGACTTCTCTATTGTCCAATTAATTTATCGATATCAAATAGTCCAGCTAATTTTGCACAACTAAGAAAATTTTTAAAATCTCAAGTATACCTTTAATTTATAATTTGGACTTTAGACAGTAAAACCTGCTTGAAACAAATATTTTTAATATTTTAGCAACTTAGGAACATATTTTCTTCAAATTCTTTATATGGGAAATAAAATTTGATCTTCATTCGTTATATAAGTTATCTAATGTAAATATTTGCTCTTCGCTATATCGGATTTTCATTATATAGGTATTTTTAATATCGAACTTTGACTGTATAAGCAAAGTAATATATAAAAATAGTTTTTTTTTTTAATTTTTTATAAGGAAAATATCTAATTCTGTGTTTAATTCATATAATCTCTCCATGTTTTCCTTCGAAATCCAACAGATATTGATATGAGATAGTAATTTCTTAGGTTCTGAATTTAAGTCGACACAGAGGGCTTTAAGAATTCTATTTCATAAGGTTTTTACAAAATTTACTACGTCTATAATAGTTTCACGGAAAAAAAATAAATGAAAATGGATTTCAATTACGAAATTGCTTATATTAATTAATATTTTATTTGATTTTGCTCCAATCATCAACATTATAATATTAATTAAGTGAAATAATCGATTTTTTGTAAATTTTAATTAATTTTATTTATCAAATATTTTATATTTATAATTGCAAATTTTCGTAAAATTGATTTTAATAAAAAATGAACTGAATCTTTGCATTTATAACCACCAAATTAAAATAAAAAAGCTTATAAATTTTATTGAAATATTTTACAACAATATTTGTAAATGAAATCCATGTAATATTTATTTATGTTGTAATATACTTAATAGACATTTGTAAATAATGTGTGCAAATTTTTCAACTAATGTATGTCATGTAATTAGTACACGTAATGTATTAAATAAGGGTATGATTTTAATATATTTATAGCTATTTCGAAGACAGGCTATTATATAGCAAAGGGAATGGATGACGCATCTATAAAGACAATAAATACATTTGATTGGAAATGTAAAAAAAAAATAATTCGTAGTCTTTTTGCATATATGTATTTTCCAAATGTGTAGATTCTTTCTATTTCTGTCAGCAATGAATGAAACTTTAACAATATATGGGATCAGCTTTGGATACAAATTTCAATGAAAGACTAAACATTTTACAAACTTACTAAAACGCGACACAGCGTAAGACACTTTTAATGACATTTCGTGGAAAATCATGAAAATGCCAAAAATCTTTACTCACACGGAATTGTTTTATCTAAATCCTGCTTCTAAAGTTTATCATGTGCACCATAGTTAAAATAGCAGACCACACCCGTCATTTTTGTCATTCTAAATATGATTAAAATATCCGAAATTATATAACAACAATCAAAAAACATGTATGCTACTAAATATTATAAAAAATCTTTTTGGATATAAAACACAAAAAGGTCCCAAAAACCCTGAAATTGGTTATATTTAATATACATAAATATTTTATTTTTTGCAAATATTTTATTTCTTTCTAATTTTTCAGAATATTGTAAACATTTTTTTTTTCTTAAATTATATTTAAACCAAGTATAAGTTCACATAGAATAATTATATTTTTAAATATATTTCATCAAGTACAAATTTTAAACTAATAAAGAAATTAATTATTCAACTTGTTCCTATAATTTTTTCTATGTTGAAGAGCACTTTAAATATATCAGGTAAGGTTTTCGCAGAAAGTGCTTGTCGTTGGATTTCGTAGTGAGACTTAAGTGATTTAAGAAACCTGATCGGAATCCTATAATTGATAATGCTCCATCTATACATCTACGGAAGTTGTAGATAAAGGTTTGATAAACAATATTTCTTCCTTTATTTTACTTTGTGCAATAAAATAAAAGGTGGCTTAAATTAGAAACATCAGTCGTTTCATTACACTCCAGTCCATTAATTCTTTTTTTTTCATACAAAAATGCAAAAATTAATCATACACAATAACTTCATACACATTTTCAGTCTCACTCGCGGAATCTATTTCCCCCATTTGAAAAATCTTGTGTTAGGGGATAATATTGCATTATTTTGGTCTTATCTCGTCTCTATATAAATAATAAATAAATGTACTTTTTTTTTTCTTTTTGTAAAAATGTCGAAAATATTCGGATGTAATTTTTGGGGCCACCCAAATTTATAAAAATTCTAATATATATTCGTGATCTGAATTTGAACGTATTTGAGAAGTAGTCACAATAATGCTAAAAAAATTTAAATATTTCAGTGGACCGTTTCGGTTACTCTAATAGCCCAAACTATTGTTGGGCATTTACACAATATTTTCAAATTATTTCCCATCACAGCGAAACTATAATATAAACTTAACAAATATAAATTAACAATTAAATAAATATTTTTTAGCCCAGGAAAATTAAGCAAAAAAAGATTACTAAAACTCGGAATTTGATGAAGGAAAGTTAATTTTGGCATAAGCTTCGTAATGGCGTTTTATATATGCTGTTAAAAGTCGCCGATAATCACTACGGGAGAAATTCGCAGTTAAAGGCTACAATCAGTGTTGCCAGGGACAACTTGCAAAAAGTTACAGTTGTTTGTCGAAAGAGTTAAATTTTTTTCAAAAAGTTACGCTTATGAATTTTTTAAAACAAATTATCAATACTTGTTTATTTTCGGTCCAAAATTTCGAAGAATATAATAATTCAAAAAAGTGCTTTAAAAATTCATAATTTTGGATGACATTTTTCTTTAGTCATCATCAGGGTAACCAAAAATATGCGAACTGTTAGATATTTATAGGCTTTAGACAATTTCATTAATTTTGGTATCAATTTGTTACTGAATATTGTTGTTAAATTTTCTTTTTACTTTCACATATTGAACATTTTTCGGATCCAGTTACCTAACATTTTCATCTTATAAATTGATACAAATTTAACTTTGAATAAATTGATAATAAAAATCATGTCACTTTTAGTATGAATATTAGATAATTTAGAATTTAGTCAGAAAATCGTCGGACATGAATTTAGTTTTAACGAACTTCTGTCTCAAAAGGATGAAAAATACTTTTGTACTATTTTATATTCTCGATTATGATATCATTTCTAATGAAAGCATAGCTAAATTGGCTTTTTATATAATTTTCAAAACTGAAAATCTATCGTAAAAAACAGAATAATTTCATCCGCCATAAAGAACAGAAGATTGTTACGTGCTAGAAAAGAGCATATTTAAAATTTAGTTTAGACATATTGACATGATACGTGGAGCATTATAAAGTTAATAAAATGTAACAGATGTAACCAAATGGCAAATATAATTTGTTAGTGATTTAATAGACTTTTGAAATATTGAGCAAAAAATATTTCTTTAAGACGTAAGTCGTTTTTTGATTATTAAACGGTTCAAAGGAGAAATTTTCAAAAAACTTAGAAAGCGCATATCGAAACAATTACTGCTCTCTTTAATTAATGCACGATTTCGCAAATATTAAAATTTGCAATAAATGTTGAGAATTTTTTTTAAGAATTTAATGCTATTGTTATCAGTTGATTGTAGACAAGGACAAAACATTTTTTAAACATTCGTAGTTTAAAATTTATTTTTTAACTTTCCTATGCAACTATGCAGCTTTTTTTAAATGAAAAATATAGTCGTTTAAACCAGGGGGCCAATAATAACAATTAAGATTATTTTCAAATTTAAAATGTTGAGTAAGGAATAACAAATATTTTTTTATGTTGTTTGATAATTGTTATGGTTTACTAAATTTTTTTTTCTATTGCTCAATAACTTTTATTTTCCAAAAATTAATTTTTTGCGTTCTTTTACAACAGTCATATGCAATTTACACCAAATAAAATCTAATAGTTTTTGGCCTCATTCGGTTTTTTATTGAAAAACTACATAAATTCCTTTAATTTTTCCATATAAATCGAAAACCATATTTATTTAGTTTTTATTAGAAACCAAATAAAAACTACTAAAATATATATTTATGATACAGCCAGTTTAGCTGATTTCAGAAAAATTAACATTCAAAAATAGAAAATTGTGAAATCTCTTAATTTACTTTATTGTTTTACAAAAAGTGTGTATAAGTTATATTTAAAGTGCAGCTAAAAACGTTATTATTTAGCAACAAAATTAAATCAAATTCTATTAAAATACAAATATATAAAAGACTAAATATATCAACAAAAATCACATGGCAAAAAAGAAGGTATGTAAACGATTTTGTTTCTGAAATTTGTTTTTTCAAAAACCAACTAGCTTTTGTTTTGATATAAATAGCATATTACTATTAAAATATAATTTTTCAAAGTTCAAAAATATTTAGTAATTAAAATAATTTTCAAATTAAAAAAGTTGAGTAAATAATAAGAAATATTTTTTATGTTATATAAATTGCTATATGTTATACACAAAAAAAAAACTAGTAGCTTTTGACTTCATTCGTGTTTTGATTCCAAAACTACATTAATTTCCATACAATTATTTTCTATTATCTTTTCTCGAAAACCACATAAAAACTATTAAAACAATTATTTACGAAACATCCTGTTCAACTTATTTCGTAACACAAAGCTTCCTCATACCAACGCAAATATAAATTTTGAAGTCTTAAGAAATATTTTCATTTGTAAATAAATTTATTTACAATAAATTTATTTTAATTTACTAATAACTTCTAAACTATACATTGCAGATCTCTAGCTTTAGTTTCATAATAAAGGCCAAGATATAGCCTTTATAACGATGTGTATAAAGCTTTCTAAATCAAAAGTTCAAAGGTCAAAGTTAGACATATGAAAATCAAACTATTATATTAAAAAAACATTATTTTTAAAATAAAAAAATTATATAATTTTGATATAACTCTTTTACCAACGTAAGTAAAATTTCAAGCTGGATACTTATTTAGTTAAAAATTAAGGACCAAAATAAAATCTAATTAATACGAATAATAACATCTGAACTACACAAAATAAAATATAAATTTTAGTATCATTTTAAAGATAAAGATATAGCCTTAAAAAAATATGTAGTAAGTTATAAAAATTAAACCATTATATCTCCAAAAATTGTATTTTAAAATTCTTCAAAAATTATATAAAAAAATTATATAAGATTAATTTTTTTTTTCAGTAAAGCTTTCGGATAGCCCAATAAAAAATTTCAGAAAATTGCACATAGGACTTTTCGTAAGCGCGTGGACGATATTTGGAAATTAATTTTTGTAAATATTTTAAATTTTTCAATAACAAAAAATTCATTTGCATCCATTTTGGCCTTTGAATTTTCGAAGTAAATAAATTTTACACAAATTATTTAAAGTCGATGTTCTTTTCTATTAAATGAAATAAAAATTCCAATTCTACACTGTATAGTTTAGAAGTTATGAGCAGTGAAGTGCGTCTATCTTTGGAAAAAATTCGCCAATTTTATAACTTTTAAAACGTCATATATTGGACCGGAAAGTGTTTCTAGTCTGAAAGTTTGCGATTCGGACAATACTTGCAGTAGGTAATATCTGTAGTGCATTTCATTGAAATCAGAGATATCAAATCCGAAAATACCTTTTTTTCGAATTTAATATGGAGTCACTTTTATCATATCATTTATTCATTTATTTGAAGTTCTTATTCAAAATTGTTGTTGGCAAATGGATAAAAAAACACTAATTTTTGATTAGTAAAGGTCTATAGGTAAAAGGACACCGAAAATATACACATGTGAATATGCTCAAATTGTAACAGTTTATTTGCCCCGAAAATAGCGCTTAATACTTTATATCAAAATGATAGATTTAGTACAAATAAATAAATATATATATATATATATATGTATATATATTCCAACAAATAGTTATAAAATTAGAATAATTTTAAGCACATTACAGTATCATTAGCCTATATTTGCCCTCGACATTTGAGGATTTCACGAAATTACGTTTTTAGTGTCATTATATTCCCTATAACAACGCTCATCTATGATATAAATCTCATATGAAAATTCGTAGTCTTTCCAATTCTATATACGTTTTTGTATCCCTCTATCATACAAAATCAATCTTTTATTTTCATTTTTTAGTGCAAAACCCTCTATCACTCTGAGTACCAATTTTGACTAACTTATACATGCTGAATATTAATCTGACTAAAACCTATACAACGCTTGAATAGTTTTTATATTATTATATTTATTATATTTACTGTATTTATTACATTATTCAATAATAAATATTCAATTTGTATGGCGGCTACTATCCCTTATAAAGCTACCCTACATATTTTCATATCACTTGTGGAGCTTCACAAGAAAATTATTGCCACAAAATCTCGAGTCCCATAGGCGATAATTAAGATTTATCTTGTCTGGGAACTAACAATTTCCCTAGGGCTGACCGCCCCATTGTCATATAAGTTATGATTCTTGATATGGAAACTATTCTCAATCAATTTTGAAAATTTTCGCTCTTACATCTCATTTAAGAGATGAATAATAAACGAGAAAGAAAGATATAGACGGTCGACCATACGATACCCTACATCGTTGTGTACGAGCACAAAAATTCGGAAAGGGGACTTATATTACACCTGTGGCCAATTTTACTAAATGTAAAATAAAATATACAAATACAGGACAATACATTGATACTAATTTCCAGATAATTTTATGCACTTTATGGCGATTCCTTGAAGTGGGTTTATATGGAAGCTATGGTAAATTATGGACCGAATCCCATAAAATTTGGCAACGTTATTTCTACGTTAAAGTGATTTTCGGAAAAGAGCTTTATATGGAAGATATGGTCAATTCTGTATCGATCTTCATAAAAGTTTTTACAAAGATTGGTACTTGTACAGAACTTCTTTGCACCGAATTTCATTAAAATATTCGTAATTTTAAGATATTTTTTGTTTTTAAACTCTATTCCGGGAGGACATTTGTAAGGGGGCTAGGTGAAATAATTTGCCAATCACAACCAATTTAAATAGGATTCGTCCTTACGTCATAGAAGTCCTACGTGTCAAATATCATTGAATTATCTTTAAAATTGCGACACGTACTTTGTGTACAAAGTTTACATGTACAGCCAGGTGGATGGTCGTTGGATAACTTTTTCTATGCGTTACAAAAATCACCACCTATGGTGGTGTAGGATACAAATAGCCTGTTTGAATTATGCTGGTTTTTTGATTTACTTTCTAGTTTAAAAACTTTATAAATCATACATTGAATAAAAAACTCATACGTTGAGTGATTTTACAGTGTTTTTACAATGCAAAACATTCTATATCTTTATTTTATTTATACATATTTAATATTTTAAAAATGCCAAAATTTCGCCCTTTCATTTGATATCCATGTCACTACATAATACATTGTTGTACGGTATTTTATTTAAACGATTAAAGCTAATATATTTAAATGAATTAAATATATTTTACTTTCACTTCAGTTGTACATAGCACCTAAATAATTAAAATCAAATATATATAAATATATATTTGAAAAAAATAAATAAAAGAGAACGAACATACACACTTAAAAAGCCTGTTGCCTTCCTTTTGTTACTTTACAATAACTTTTTTATAGTACTTAAATTTGAAGGCAAACTATTAAATTCATAAAATTTAAACTACTAAACTATAAAACTTTTACAGTATTGAAACCTTTTGTATGAATAAAATTTGCATAATATTTAAACTGGATTTATAAAATAACTATATGGACCCTATATACTAATAAATGATCATTTTTAGCTGGGCAAAAATGATTTGTAATTAAAATCCTTTGTTTCATAAAATTGAAAAAATAATCATTTTAAATGCTTATTTGATAGTTATTACGTATTGTACAATATTAAAAAAAATAAATAAGCGAAATCCAGAGATCTTTTTTTCATTCTGAAAAATTTTATGCTAAAAATGTCTTATGGTGGGTATGAGTAATTTGTACATACGCCAATTGACATACATACAGCATTAAAAAAAAAAACTTAATTTGTTAAGAATTTGCGTACTTTTCTTTCAATACAAATCATATGTTTCTGACAGTTGACACTATGTAAACATATATAATTTATGTTAATTCTCTCAAAACTCTTTTTTAACATCATATAAAAAATGTGTAAAAACAGGTTAGCATTAAAGTCATTGCCATTAATTAGCTTTTAACTTTTCAAAATTAGAGTTTTTAGAGCTCGTGTGATATTTGTTGTGTTGTAGCGACATGTCATGTCAAAAGAAGTTCTTACAAAATAAAAATATTGTTTAATTAAACTATAAGAATGCTGAAAATAAAGTAAAGAATGGAAAATATTTTGAAAGTATTTTCTTTATTTTGCAAAGGAAGAAATTCGTACACAATTCATCACCTCAAATAAAAATTGATATAATTTCATGATACCATTTCTCAAAACTACGCAATCGCTATCTTTTCGCAAAGTGGACCAAAAGTTAAACTAGTATTATTTTTTTTTTTTTTTTTTTGCTTTTTTCTTTTATATGTATTATATGTATTTTATATGTATTACTTATATTAAATAAAATATATGATGTTTTCCGGAATTCCTTCCATTAGAGTTTTATTGTGTTTTCGGTTCCTTTTTTACTGGTATAACTCAACTTTTTTTTTAATTTTTTACTGAGCTTTTAGTGTCTTTTAAATATTTTTTTACTAAGGCCCAGTACCTTTTAGTTAGGCGGAGTTCTGGACAATTTGGTGGTTTGGCTTTCTAAGGTACAACCACAACACCATTTGTTTGATACCACTCTATCGCTTTGTTGCGGTAATGGTAAGTAGCGAGATTAGTCCATAAAAATGCGGAAACACTGTGTTATTTTCGAAAAGGTCACACATACAATAGGCTTGCTAAACCAAAAATATTTTTGGATTTTTTTTTTATTTTTTACCACATTCGCTCTAGCATTTGCAAAATAGAATTCCTAGCTAGTTCCAAGCAATTATCTTATATGACCGACATAGGTTTTCTTTATAAATCTAAATTATGTGTTTTCACTTTTTTTGTTCAATTTCCATCTTAAGAAAAACTAATTTTGCTGTTACAATAAAATTTAGCAAATAGCCAAATAGAAAAATCGTTAATTTCAATTTTTTTTATTTATCTGTGGAGCTCAAAACTGTCAAAGCTGAAATTAAAAGAAAGGAAAAAAACACAGTACCTTGATTACATACCCACACACACAGAGTTAATTTCATAATAAGGGCTTTATTTATAGAGATTTTATTTAAGTTCAAATATATATATATATATATATATATATATATATATATATATATATATATATTTATATATTTAAAAATAACACTAAACATCAAAATTTTAAGTTTTTTTTTATAAATTTATTTTTATAAATTTAATGAAGAAATTTAGTTTATATACTTTATTTATATATTATTTATATTGTTACGTGTTTACCTTTTAAAAACTGTGTTTATTTCCTTTTAAATAAACCAGTGCATTGATTGCAAATAGAAGCAGTGTAAAAATTGTAACGACTCTTTCTTTTATTTAAAATGTACAAAAAAAAAAAAACAGTTGAAATAGTCACTTGTGTTTTAATACACACAAAACTTAAAAGAAAAGCACATTTAATGGTATAAAAGAAATCTCGGACTAGGTCTTATTACATCATACATTTTTTTTTCATTTATGTCATAATTTTATTGAAAATCATAATTTTATTGAATAAATTAAAAAGCTATACCAAAATATAAATATATATATATATATATATATATATATATATATATATATATATATATATATATATATATATATATATATATATATATATAAGCCTCCTGTTAATCATAAGGTTTATCGTATGTACTAAGTTTTTTTTAAATAAAATTTTATTTTTAAAACCGGTTTATTCGACAGTCGAAACATTTTGAAAAAACCGACAGTACCGAAACCGAAAAAACCTATTTTAAAACCGATTGAATAACCTAGTCGATCACTATAGCATTAAATCTTTAATTTTTTTTCTTTTGCCTACATTAAATAAAATTATAAAAAATTAAAAAAAGTGTTTTCTTTATAATTCATATATTTAATATATATATATATTAATATTAATCGGTTAAGTCGGTAAATAACTATTCTATTCTAACCGATTAATAGCAAATTATTCTATTAATCGAATATTCTTAGTATTACATGTAAAACATATAAATAGCTCTAATTATTGTACTTAATCTATTTAAATAATTTTTTAGAAACAATATACAGCATTTATACAGCGACTTATATCGCCAATTGCCCCCTTTTCAACCACCTGGCTACTTTTCTGGCCCCCCTTTTTTTAACAAAAAAAGGAACTCAATGACGAATTTAAAGATCATGTGCTAAATGACAAAAAATAAGTTGTTTGAAATATCCCGACCCATTATATATTAACTTCAACAAAGATATTAATTATTTTGAGATTGTTTAGCAATATATTGATGTAAAAAGGCCCCGAGAATTTCTAACTGAACTGAAATTATTAATAACTAAATCTAATGATAGAGTTTGTGAGCAACTATTTAAAATATCAAATGGCGAATCTTTTTGCACTGGATTTGAAAAATTTTGAAATAGATTTGATGAATACTTTCGTTCTATTTTATATTTTTAAATTGACTCATAGCAGTTCCTTTGCGGAACGTCTTTTTTAATTTATCACTAATAAAAAAAATAAGGCCCACACTTGCTAAACCATGCTTTCAGCTTTAAATTTGTTAAACGAGGATATTTAGCACTGTAGTTATAGCGAGCACCCCGTACAATAGTACGTACAGAAGTTTAATTAATAAAAATATAATTTTTTGTTAACTAATTTTGCAAATAAATATTTAGTTTTGCAATAATAAAAATTATTTTTGTTTCTATCAAATAAACAAATCTAGAGAAGTTTTTTTAGCTATTGAAGCAGTTGGCCCCTCTTTTTCAAAAATTCCCTTTTTTGTGGAATTTATTTCTTGAAATCCTCTTTTTTGAAATCCGGTAAATTTTTTACTGTTTTTTGACCTAATGCTACAAAATATTCTCCTAATTCAGTTTTATTTAATAAATCAGTATTTTAATGTAACTCCCATTATTTTCTGTCTGCGAACGATTTTTGCCATAAAAGTAAAAATTAATATTGATGTTTTTCAAAATTGCTATTGCCACAAGTTCAAGTAATTACGAAATTATAATTATATCGCATTTTATTAAAAATTCTATCGCAACAAATAAGATAAATTTAACATAAGCTTAACATTGAAAGATCTTTCTTTTTTTTTTTGATACTTATTCACTGAGGAGGAAATCATGTTCACGATTTCATGCAAAATTGCAATGAACATCAAAAATCTTTTTTATCAGCGCAATTTAATAAGTTTAAATTTTTATATGAAGAAACATATTTTTTAATAAAAAAAATTAAAAATTATGCATAACATTCATTTTCATATGTTTAAAACAGTTCTTTTTAAAAACAAGTATTTAAAAAAAAAAACAATAAAATGTCAATGTTTTATAACAGAAAAATTCATTTGCATTCTTTTTAGTAATACTTTTGAATGCTGTTTGTATTACTTCTTAAGCACAAGACTTTGGAAGTGAAGGAATGGTACTTCCCAAAAAATTACTTTTTTACTTTTGCTGGGATAATGTAGCTGACATAAATTTATCTTAAAAATAAAAAAAAATGTTCTAAATTTATTAACTGACATAAATTGTTCATTTTATTCGTTATTCTAAAATAGACAATTTTAAATAGTTCAATTAAACCCTCAATTTTCGGATTCAAAAAGTATTTGGAACTCCATACATGTTATATATATGATTCATACATAATATTTTTAGCTGTTCCCAATAATGTTTTTTTTTTTTGCTAATAAGAAATTCATTTTCTTACTTTTAGTAGTTATTAAAATAAAAACCTTCCTAAAAAGTTATATAAGCACTTCAATCGACTTTTGAAGTACATGCATGAATATTTATTTTTTAATACAGACTTCAATTTTATTTCCAATGTTGTTTGATATTACAGATTAAATTTTATGATGTGACAAAAACTATAACCAAATTATTTATATGCTCAGCTTGTGTTAAAGATTTCAAATAAAAGAAAACTTTCTCATTTCTTTAACGCCAAAAAGACCAAACCAATTTTTTTGCAAAAAAAAAAAAAAAAAAAATCTTTCGAAAAATCTTGAAGATTTTAAACCACTTAAAGTTAATAAATTTTTAATGACAGTGACTTTGCCAAAAGAAAGAAATTTTTTAACAAAAACAACTACAACACCGTAAACAAAAACATTAGCAGTATCATCAAAAGCATCAATTTTGTGAGTAAAAAACAAAAAATTTAAAAAAAGTAAGAACGTTTTACCTTGAAATGAAAAATTTCACAAATTTTTTTTATATTGTTGTATGTGTGTTTTTCCGTAAGGCTTAAATATTCACTAATAAAACTGCCAGTGGTAAAAAAACACATATACTTTATCTTTTACTAACACACGCATGTGCTGCTTCATTGTGAATATGTATATATGTCCACGTAGTCACGAGGATGGACTTTAAAACGTTTTAAATATCTTTTGAAAATTAAATTATATTTAATTCCATTTTGAATTCTTGTATCAAAATATATCCCGCGTCACTTTTTTTTCATTTAAAGTTTAAATTTTTTGTAGTGTTGTGTGGAAATCAAAAAACATAAACTTCCTGAAATATTAAAAAAAACTACTTATGTAGTTTTTCTTTATTGACGCAGAACTTTTATACATTTCTTCAGTAAATCTATCTAAAGAGCCCACTTTCACATTAAATTTTATTCTAAAAGTGTGCTCTTTGAATAGGTATAATACAAAAGGTTGATATTTATATATCTATAACTCGAATTTAATTTAATTCTAATGATATTTATCATATTATCATGTATTAAATTTCACCATGATTTGTATAACTTATCGATCGATTACTAAAAGGACTTTGATAAATATACTCGTACATTTTACTTATATCCACCAACTTTTACTCACATTTGTATTATTATGTTAAAACAAAAACAAGATGACTTTTAAAGTGCCAAGATAAATTACATTAAATTTTCAACAACTTATGTCAAAATATAATAACAAAACCCAAACAACATTAAATTTTGTAATATTCAACCATACTCTTTTCAAGTGGATTTTCATTTTATATGAATCTGTCTGGTTTTGTAAATGTTGTGAAGTATCCGTATGCGATCACAATCACTGATGCCTTTAGCAACTTACAAAAGGTTGAATTGGACTTTCATCAAGTTCGAAAAAAGCCTAACTTACAAAAAAAAAAAAAAAAAAAAAAACACTATTAGTAGATGGCTAATGGTGGACCATGACATCAAAGGATGCCGCCGTCGCTTTTCCAATTAGAATGTGTGTGTATCGATGATCTTGTAATGGGCATTTCCGATTGGAATGAGTGTGTTGTGAGAGTGAGAGAGAATAGTTATTTGGTATGAGAGAGTATTGTCATGGGTATTTGTGTGTGTTAAGGTTTTGAGGATTGATTTTGTGTGTGATTGAAGAAAACCAGTTTTAGTGTATAGAAAGAAAATAGACACCTGTTGTGTTTTTAAAGATCAAGGTGGTTGAAATGTGTATTTTCCTCGTTCGTGATTGGTGGTTGGTTTTATGTTGGCTATGGCGGAAATAAATTTTTATATTTTAGTTGGTGTTAATTTTTCTATAATTGTTTACTATCTATAGATCTTTGTTTTCTGGATGGGATTTTGTAACCTAAAATATTTGTCTTTGGTGTGAGAGAGCATTGTCAGGTGGATTTGTGTATGTTAAGGCTTTGACGGTTGATTTTGTGTATGATGGAAGAAAGCCAGTTTTAGTGTATAGATAGAAAATAGATACCTGTTGTGTTTTTAAAGATCAAGGTATTTGAAATACTATGATAGAAATATTTTAATATTTTTGTTGGTGTTTTGGTATTAATTATTCTACGAATGTTTACTAGCTATAGATTTCTCTTTTCTGAATGGGATTTTGTAACCTAAAATATTTTGTTGTAGGAATATTTGTTGAATCGATTTCCAATTAAATTTTCTACTTGTATGTGAAGGTAGAGTTAGCAGCAGTGAATTTCATTGATTTGATATTATTTGTTTTTTTAATGTTGTTGGATGGTTTTGCTTGTTTTGGAAGCATTTAGATTGATCTTTGATTGTGTAGGGTAATTTTAGTTCTTTGTTTTTTTTAATAAGTTGTTAACATTTTTTTGATATGTAATTAAATAAAATAGATGTAAAATTTGTTGTTATTGCATTGTGTGGGTTATGTAAATAAGTGTGTAAGTTAGTGGTAGTTATTATAAAGCAGTGCATAATTGTGGTAGCCCATAAGTGAATAGGGGAAGCTTGTTGTAGCAAATAATTTTGAGAATTTTTGCACCTATAAAATTTGGCACGACCGTATATTTTAGGTGAGATATCTGTAGTTTTTTGAGATTTCTTTATGGTTAGGTGGTCATGCTAATGTTGAAAGGATCTTTGATTGTATGGATTAATTTTCTGATTTGTTAATAAACTGCTGACAATTATTTCGTAGATAACATTGATAGGTTAATGATAATTTCAGTTGAATGTCAAATATGTTAATGCATTATACGATTATGTAAATAACTGTGTAACTAAAGCAGTAGTTATGTACAAGACAACGAATGTACATAACTACATTCTACGAATGACTGTAGAATGCATAGAGAAAGTTCATTGTTGTACCAAAAAAAAAAATTAAATTTTGTATCAAATTCCATACCAGAAACAAGACCTATTCCCTACTTTGTGGTCTTCACAGTTACGATAGAGTTCATTGACTGTAAGGCTAAACATATTTTCACCGACTTATAATTTATACCTTACACATTATTCTCTATGCTATATACCTGATACTTTATAACTTGTACTTCATACTCTATACTTTATACATTATACATTTTACTCTATACTTTATACATTATATCATTTATGCTCTATAACTTATATTTTATACCCTATACTTTATACATTATTCTTTATGCCTTAATTCTTATACTTTATACCTTATACTTTATACTCTTTACTTTATGTTTTATATTTTTTGCTTTATACCCTATAATTTACACCTTCTTCTTTATACTATATACTTTGTACTACTTTAAATATTATACATTATACTCTATACTTTATACCTTCTATTCTTTATACCTTATACATTATGCGTTATACCTTATAATTTATACTCTAAACTTTATACCCTATTCTTTATACCTTATATTTAATACCATATACTTTATAATCTATATCTTATACCTTATATTTTATACATTATCCTTTATGTCTTATACATTATACTTTATACATTATACTTCAAGAAACATTGGCAACTGTAAATGACGATGCACCAGGAACCAATAGAGAAAAACTGGCAAGTACTGCACTACAGGGAGCTGCAGGAACCCAGCAACCGTCGCCTTTACTTTAAATCGAAGAAAAAATGCAGCGACAGATGTTGCTTATGCAACAATTTCAGCAACAAATGCAACAAATAATGCAAATGATGAAAGGGCAGAAAGCCGAAGATGAGATAGTAGTCCTCAAAGAAAATCCAACAGTTCCTAAAGATGAATCCGCGATTGCTGACGAAAAAACTTCGGCCTGGCTTTGTCAATACAGGAGAGAAATCTTCAAACTAAAAGACAATCTGTTAAAGAAGGAGCACGATATACATATTAGAAAATTTAAAAAAATCGTGGCAACGACAGATGGAATCCATAAAGCAACTTTACCTTAAACTCAGCACGGAACTGTTGTTAAAAGAAGATATTGTTGAAGATTTAGAAGATATCGAGAAAGAATATGAAGTGGCACATTGTGTACTAACCGAAAAAATCGGCTCGCTTAGTGAAAATAAACGGCCGTGGAACTGGAAAAAATAAAAATATCATTTTTTTATGGTCAAGTTCAAGAATGGGCTTCATTTCATGATCTATTTAAAAAATTTTTCCATGAAAAACAACAGTTACCAAAGGTGGAGAAACTTCTACGTCTAAAAATATTAATACGAGGCAACGCATTAAAACTTATACAACATCTACCTACAACTGAGAACAATTATGAATGTGCGTGGGGGATTGTAAATCAATGATACGGAAACAAAAGAATTCTATTTACTACTTTAATCGATTAAATTTTTGATCAGCCGAATGTAATAAGCTCATCAACCTCTAGCATAAAAAATTTGCTCGATACAACCAACGAATGCGTTCAGGCATTGAATGCAATGGGTATTAAGATGGGTGATGCCGATGCTATAGTGGCACGAATTATTATAAGGAAACTCGACAAAGAAGGTATTTTATATTATGAGCAAACAACACAAAACTTTAAAGAAATTCAAATCTTAGATGACGTGCTTCAGTTTCTAGAGCAGCAATATCGAGCTTTAGAAGCCATAGATTCAAAAAGAGGTGGCACATTGCAAAATCCAATTAAATCAACATTTTTTTTTTGACATATCATCAGCAAGAAGAAAAGGTAACGTCAATGACAACAAGTTCAACACCGAATGTTTTACTAGCTACAGCATAAGTACGTGTGAAATCATTACATGGCGAATTAGTAACGTTAAGAGCTCTGATTGACCAGGGATCACAAGGAACATCAATCAGCGAAGAAGCCGCTCAAATACTACAACCTCCAAGATTTAAAGCAAATACAAGAATGGAAGGTCTTGGAGAAACCTGTGTTGGTGTGGCCAAATCAAAAACCTACGTAGAAATTTATCCAAGATTCTTGAGTAACACGAAACTTAATTTTGAAACGCCTAACGTCAGCACATCCAGATAAATCTTTCTACTATGATATGGAAAAATGACGCAACGTTACCCTTGCAGATCCAAACTTCAACAAATCAGACCGAATCGATATAGTAATTGACTGATAACTTATTTTATCAAATACTGGAGAATGGGGTCCAAAACAGAGACAAACTTATAGGGCAAAATACGAAATTTGGCTCAAAGAAGATTACTTCAGCAGTAACCACTAACATCGAACGCTTCTGGGAAATAGAGGAAATAGACGATGAATATGTTTCAACTGATGATGACTATTGTCTTACCAAGTATTCACAAACAACCTTAAGAAGAGATGATGGAAAATTTATAGTTCAGCTACAAAAGAGCTATGGCGCATTTTATAAGTCTCGTTTTATAAGCAGTAAGCCGAGAGAGCAGCATCACTACAAAGGTTCGAGTAGTATTTGACGGATCTTTCAAATCATCTAATGGAAGAAGCCTTAATGATATTCTCCATGTGGGTCCTAAATTACAAAAGGACATATTTGAGATAGTCACTAAGTGGAGATGCTGGAGATATGTGTTTTCATCAGATGTAGAAAAAATATTCCGACAAATAAGAGTGGCAGAATAAGATCAACAATACCAATATATTCTTTGGAGGGAGAATTCAGATTATCCCATAGAAGAATATAAACTTTCAACAGTTACTTATGGTACCACATCAGCACCATTCTTAGCAATAAGAACTTTTCACGAAATTGGCGAGCATCGCGAAATACCAACCGTTTTCCAGATTATTAAAAACGACTTTTACATGGACGATCTTCTAACTGGAGCTGACAGCATAGATGAATGTAAGAAATTGCAATACGAAATATCATCCCATCTAGAAAAATTTGGCTTTCATCTCTAAAAATGGATCCATAAACAGTAAAGAGCAGAATAAACTTTAAAAACATTAGGCCTTCAGTGGAATTCCCAAGGCGATTATTTTTCCTTTAACATGAACATCGCAGACGACAAACCAGTAACTAAACGGTTGGCAAATTAACCTGTTTAGATCGTTGGAAGCTTCTTCAAAAGATGAAGACTCACTTTTGGAATCGGTGGAAAGGGGACTACTTATCCCCACTGCAGCAACGTGTTATATAGAAATCAAAAACTAACAATCTAGGTCAAGTGGTAATTGTCCAAAATGAAAACACGCATCCAGCTCGTTGGCCGCTTGGAAGAGTAACAGAAGTTCATCCAGGAAAAGATGGTATAATCAGAGGTGTGACTTTAAAAATAGAAAATGGAGCAATGAAAAGACCTATACATAAACTGTATCCATTAGAACATCACTCCACGGATGATTCTATTAATATGGCTAGCAACCCCCTCAATAGTCAAGACGAAGATGAACTCCCAAGAGACTTAAGATCGAATCTAACAAGAGTACGGTCATCGAATAATGGATTAACTTCGTTCGCGCTATTAAGTTTATTCATGATTTTATTTGCTCGTTCTGCAAACACAACTATGGTACGAGATGTAAAGGATAATACTGCAATATATTTAGATCTCGCAAACCAAATAAATGTTGTATCATCATCCTGGAATCTAATACTTTACTACGAAATGAAGCCTTACTTTGACGTCCATGATACAACTTCTCATTTAATAAATATATCAAAAGAAATATGTCCCAGGCTTCATACATTCGAGGACCAGTGTTGGTCAATTCTTCGAAACATAGAATATCAGATTGAAAAAATAGAAGCCAATAACGTTCGACTTCTTAATAAAGAATCTAGACCTAAACGAAGTGCCCCGCTAGGTTTCATTGGATCATTTTATCATATAATCTTTGGGCTCGTGCATAAAGATGATCGTCAAGCCAACCAACACGATCTTAAGGAACTAGCTAAAAAGCAAACATTAGTAATAGATTCAACAGTGAATCTACTGAAAAGAACAACCGATGAAGTGAACTTACACTTCTCAGAACTTAAAGATAAAATCGAGAATATTAGTTTAGCCATGAATGAAGATTATTATGTAGACAAGGAATCTATTCGATTTTCATGTTGACCAGGCAAATGTATGATCAAATTGATGAGTGTAATGATGTTCAAAAGGAGGTGATTGATTTATTGCTGAATATTAATAAAGGAAAGGTTCATCCATCTCTTATTAGTCCTCAACAACTACAAGCGGAGATTACAAAAATTCGAGATATGCCACCAGACAAATTTGTATTGCCTGAAAGGCATACTGGTACCGAACTTAAGGAAATATGGCACCTCTTAACTGGCACCGGAATCTTTGTTGGAAGCCAACTTATTATTGATTTAAAAATTCCACTCTTCAACAGTCAGGTGTCGCAATTTTACAAAATCATTCCAGTATCATTTGAACGAAACGGACTCGCTATGGTCGCGTAAGTAAAGGCACCTTACATAGTATACAATTATGAGTTGGATTCGTATCATTTCTTAACTCAATCTATGCTAAACAACTGCAAAGCAACTCTAAGCAATCAAATTGTTTGTGAAGAAAATTTTCCCTGGATTGATGCCAGCACCAACAATTGCGAACTATCTCCTATAAAGCCTCATAATAAACTCAACTGTATACATATAGAAGTAGACAAGTCACCCTTCTGGTTTGAGTTACGTTTGAAAGGCAACTGGCTTTTCCGAATTTTCACCAATAATTCAGCTCAAATGTTCAAACCAACGCCAAATAATTATGCAGCTTCCAAGGCAAGGAATATTAACTCTAGATTCAGACTGCACTGCTAGAATCGACCAGACAACATTAGTGGCAACTCATACAGCTCATGGTAAAATTAATAATAAATTTGAAAATTTCTTGACGAAAGACGTAAATCCGAATGAAGAAGGCTTTATTAAACCACTCGGTAATGTAATCATCAACCACGACACGGAAATAGCTAAGTTAAAAGGCCATGTTAAAGATCTTAAAAGTGAAAACATCAAGCTCAGAGGACTCACTTTTCATCACGTTTCTGGACACACATCCCTGATCGTGGTAACAATTGTAGTAATAATACTCATTATAATCTTTGTAAGAAGAATTCTTAAAGTAAGGCAAATAGCAGTAATCACTTTTGCCCCCTGCAGAATGTTCCAATATGAACATGAGAATTTAATTTGTATTTTCCAAAACACATTATATTTACATACTTATCATTTTCCCAGAAACATATTACTTTCTTATCATTTTCCCATAAAAACATTAAGTATGAAAATTCCCAGATATATTTATCACAGTTTATGATAACCTTTGTTAGTTCAGGATGTCTAATATTAAAGATAACACAAACCATGTTATAAAATAATCAATGGTACGCACGTGTGCGACCATGTTAATCACTATAATAAAATAATCAGTGGTGCGCATGTGTGCGACCACTAGATAGATATTTGTCCTAGTTTAGTTTTAAGAATTTTGTACTTAGCTCTTAGGGTTCACATTTTTAATTAATAAAACAGCATTCTACATTCACTCAATCAAAAAATTTTCTCCTGTCTCTTACACAAAGAGATCGGTAATATTGCAACAATTGCCATCAATTTCCTGCAGAGTAATAATAAGAAGTATAATATCTATATATATATATATATATATATATATATATATATATAATTCTCGTGTCACGGTGTTTTTAATTGAACTCCTCCAAAACGACTGATTTTTATGAAATTTTTTTATGTGTATTTGTTAGGTATGGGAATATATCCCTAGACGGCATAAAATAGGTCACAAGGTATAAAAGCTCCCCCTCGCCTATATCTTCTTAACTAGTAAACCAATTTCCCTGAAATTTGGAAGGCAAATAATTTAACATCTGAAAGGAACTACAGCGTGTAATTTTTAATATTTAGGGCATAAAATAGGGCAAAATTTCCTACTCCCTATAACTTCTTAACTAATCAACCGATTTTCTTGAAATTTTGCAGGCAAATAATGTAGCATCTGGAAGGAATTATAACCTATAATTTTTCTTATTTAGGACGGGAAGTAGGTCAAGAGGTTTTCTCAAAATTTGGAACTTAAAGATATACATTTTTTGGAAATTCCAACATGTAGGGCGTAAAATAGGGCAAAACGGGTAAAAGCTCCCACTACCTATGTCTTCTTAATTATTTATCCACTGATAGTTTCAAGTTTTGAAGGAACTAAAGCCTATAAATTTTAACATTTAGGGCATAAAATAAAGCAAAAAGAGTAAAAACATGCCCACCCGCCCCCACACACTTACAATACATTCATTATTTTTTAATTAAAACCAAAATATTCACTAGAAATTAGTTATATGGCAAAACAACGTTTGCCGGGTTAGCTAGGACATATATATCATTTCTATACTGTATATTTTTTCCGTCACACACTGGGGTATAAACGCCAAAAATGGCGCTTAATTCAAGGAAGGGGTACATCGCTTTATTTATAATTTTTTGTAATAATTAGCGTAACAATAAGAGCATGAACAAAATTTGTTCAATTTATAATCTGTTTTGCAATAAATAAATAAATAAAAATCATAATATTTCGTCAAATATTACGTTACCTAGGCAAGTAAATTTATTTGAAAAATATGTAGTCCATACATACACAGAAAAAATTATGGCTAAAATTTTTCTAAATAAATCATTATTTAGATTTAAATTAAATTTAATAAGAAATAATATTTGGTTTTAATATTCTGTTTTATTGCACAGAAAAAATTATGACTAGAATTTTTTAATTAAATCATTATTAACATTACATAAAATTTTATAAAAAAATTTTTTTTTGATTTTAATATATTATTTTATTGCTTGTAAATTCATTCTAAACTAGTACGAAAAACAATAACAATTTCTTGTTTTTTGACAATTAAAAATATAAAAATAAATAAAATTATAATAATATTGATACAAAAAAATATAAAATCCATCATTTGCAGGATTCCATAGGTAAGTTACATTAATTTTCGTATATATTTCATTATCAAATATGTATAGTGATTTATTTTTGTGTATCTTATAGATGAATCAGAGGCATATGAAATATGCATGTATGTGGCAATATATCGCATAAATGATGGGGTGTATTGCATAATGCTGTATAATACCAAAGTCGGTAAAACTATGTCCCTCTCGTTATATAATTATGCGAAAGTAACTGGACTTCTTGCAGATAATTTAATGTGTTTTAATTTTTGTATTTCAGATCATTTAAAAGTATTTTGCGGAAATGGTCTCTAGCGGAAGTGGTCCTTAACAAAATGATACAAGTTGCGCATTTGTTATATCCTATCTATTTTGGTCTCATTGAAACTTGGATATTTCACTCCGTTAAAAGGTATGTAAGTTGAATTTATTTAGAAAATGCTTCAATTGATAACGATGGTTTTGGCCGCTAATGAAATTTGGAAATAGCGTCGTGTCTTCTTTTATTTCATATATATCTTTTTATTCATATATGTATATTTTATATGCTACTATACATGAATACATAAACTATTAGTTATCTCACCATTATTTTTCACCAGCATAATTACACATTATTTAAATCTATGCACTGTGTATTACCGTTAAACTATATTTCATCTAAAAAAGTCTCCATTAATTACTTAGTATTCGCTTCTCTACACCAAGTTTTCATACATGCATTTACATGATAAAATACAATAGAAACATTCGATCCAAATTATTGTATATATTATAGAAAAAAAAAATATTAAATAGAAAATAAAAATTGTTCGAAAATCTGCAAAAAAATTTATATTATATTTATTGATTTTAATAAACCATATTATTGAATTTCTTAAGAATTTTCAAATATTCAAATTTATAAATAGTAAAAATATTTTAATAAGAAAAAAATTAAGATTTTTTTCAATAAAATGTTTACGAATTTGAATATTTGATTTTACTAATTAAGTGATAGTTTCGATTTCAGTAAAAAATGTAATTGGTTTAGTAATATAATACGATATTTAATTTTTTCTGTGTAGTTTTTCTGATTTTTGAAATTAAAATAAAATTTTTGTAAAAATTTGGTTTTTAGAAAAACTGTAAATATTTCATCTGTAATAAAATCTATGTTATGAATTCTAACGAAATTTTCGGCGATTGTGTAAGGAATAATTCCGCAATTTCCAAAAAACCGGAGAAAATCCCAAAAATTGAATTTATTTAATTTTTCCAATATTTCTTTCAGACCTAGAAAAAGCAATTGGAAAATTCTTTGGAGTAATCAGGGTTTCCCAAACTGCATTCCTTTTGCAGTCCCTTTGGATCTTAAATTCATACTTCTTATAGTATAGAGTTCTGAGAACTAAATTTTATATTTTATATTTTTTTTTTGGCAGCCGCAAAAGGTCTTTTTATGCTCTTGCATGTTCCTAAGGAAAATTTTATTTTAGAGAAAAGAGAACATAAACTCATTTTCGGCAAAGAAAAAATGCAATTCTAAAATATCATTTAAAATTTTTTTTTTTCGTATTTTATTGAAGTAAGTTTGAAAGAACCAGAAAGCGAATTCTAGAATATCAAAACATAGGAGAAACCATACAAAACAGACAAAAGCAAAATGTTTCTTGCTTCATATTAACAAAACAGCGCTTAAGCTGTAATAAAAAATACTTAAATAAAAAATTCTTTAAATTATCGTCTATGAACTGATATAGTTACAACATTTTCAACAATTAATGTCGAAATGTCAATTATTAATTTGTTTTATTATATATATATATATATATATATATATATATATATATATATATATATATATATATATATATATATATATTGCCATTAGTTCTAAGTTATTTAAGTTCTGCACCGTAGCTTTATTTTTTATTTGTTTTCTCAACTTCTCTAATTTTTGGCCTTATATTTGGTTCCACCCTAGCTTGGTTTTATTTAATCTGCTAGGGGTTTCTAATAACCCTTAATTTAATATACGAGGTTTTGCTATTCCCTGTCTTGAAAAGTACCTTTATACCGAGGTATATAACGCCCTTTCTTATCAAGAAGCAGTCGAATCTCATACGTAAACGGGTACCCGTCTGATGGGAGTAAAACTAAGCAAAAGATTACACACTAACATTTAGTGTACTTAAGTAATTTCTGTCCACATAAGAGACTACAAACAAAATACTTTTTTATCTATCCATATTTTCATATTTTCATTTAAAATTTTTTAATACAAATGTCAGTATTTTTTATATTTTTCATAACACAATATTTTCGATGAAACTAAAATATATTCGTCAAAGAAAATAATCTTTTAAATGTAAACGACACATAATCATTTAAACTTCAATATAATTTCCAAGTAATCACTTTCAATGACTTGCATTTGACACATATTTTTTTAGTTCAAAACGAGACATAAAGCAAAAGGAACAAAGAGTAGTAAAGAAATACTGTAAAAATAAGTTTGAATAATTTCAAAGAAAAAAAATAAACGGAAAGCAACAAATCATTTACAATAAATCAATCAATTTCAATTTCCAAGTAACCACTTATGTATTGTGATTTTCCTTTCGTTTTATAAGTGTTGAAGGTACAACGAATGAAAAATTAGAAAACCTAATATAAAGTATTGACATTTATTTTTCAGTTTTCCTTAAAATAGTTATAGCTGATAGATATTTTGACTTTATTTATAGCGAAGATAATCACGTTATGATAACGACAGTTCCTTTCCTTTTTGATGATTAATTGAAGAGTGCAGAATATTGCCAGAAAACTTAGTTAATATTACCATAAGACAGTTTTGACTTTGGAGATAGAAATGTGTTGTTTTATATATTTCTTTTTTTCCGGAAGAGCGGATATAAATTTCTCCCGATTTGATCTGATTTTTGATTTTTTATTAATTGATCTTCCGGTCTTTACACAGATTGTAATGCAGTTTTCGTTTCCAATTAAAGTAACTCAGTCTGTTCAGTTTCTTCAAATGTCCTTCGATTGTTACCTTAAGATAAATACTTCTGCTTTGCATAAGGTGACTACGATTATATGACTAACTGGGTTATCAAATTGTGAATTATTGGGATGCAACCCGGTGAGATAAGGATCTCAATTGGCTAGTTAGGGTTAGTAACCCCTAACAATCCGACGAGATAAATACTTCTACTTCTATATCATATAGTTACAATATATGATATATTACAATGAGTTTGTCCTTTTAAACAATTATGTTGTTGCTATGTATTCATGCTTGTCATATATTTAAAAAATTGTAATTATTATAAAATAAAGAATTTTGGACCATTTAACTAGTGGAATATAACAATGTTAATAACATTATTTTTATATTATATTAACAATTTAAAAAATTAAATTATGTAAATAAATGATTTAAAGGAGAGATTTTTGATAAACTGATAAATTGATGAATCGTAAATATGTTGTGTTGTAGCGAACAATGATGTTTCTTCTAAATGATATTCTCCAGCACCTGTAAATGGTTATGGAACATTCTATGGAGGAAAGGAGCTCCTTGTAATGGATCTGTAGTTAGTTATATATTAATATTTTTAATTGGAATTGATGCTTTTAAAGAAATTATATAGTTACCTGAAGTGTAATTAAGCAAAGGCTAAGCTCCAAAGAATAATAAATAAAAATTTCAAAGGATTTGTTCATAAGTCTAAGCTTTAACAGAAAAACTGTAAATTTTATGTTAAAATTTCTGCGATAAACAGAAACTTTAACAATCTACCTTTTCTGAGTGTTATATCTTTGTTATATCTTTGTTGTATCCATACTAATAAATATCTTAAAATAATTTGTAAGAATTTTATAATTTTATTATTTTATAACACATTTTTTCGGTATAAAATATCAGTTAAAATTTTAACAACTGAAATAGTTGAAAATCAGCTAGTACAAATTGTAGATAATTAACAACCACGTTAAATCAAAATATTGTTAACACTTCTAATAATGATACGGCAAATATGCTTTTTAATTACTTAATAATATTGGGTTTTTTTTTCCTTTTTTTTTGTGTTAACAATTGTAATATATACTAACATTTATAAAATTTTATGTCGTTTAGGGAGATTTCCGAAAGAGGGCTATATGAGAGCTATGTAAAATTTTCCTCATAAAAGTGAGCACAGAAAAGAGACTTATATGGGAGCTATTGTAAATTGTAAATTGATATTTATACAAGAGTTTGAATAGGCTTCACCCCTGTGCCAAAATAATATCTTTAAAATTGCGACCTGTGCCATTTTTTCATTAGCATAAATTTGTATGCTTGCTAACGAGTGGCTAACTTTTTCTTATGGCAATTTACATACAAAGAGGTTAATCAACTGTTAGCAGCCATATATTTTTCATTTTGAATACGGTTGTAAAAGTCTAACAGTGTTACTGTGGTAAAATGAAAATGTATTTTTACATTTTATAGTTTTTGTAAGAACGTTGAAGAAAACGTATTCACTTTCGTTCACTTTGTAATTTATTTTAGTTTTCTTCCCTTGTAAAATTTATAAATTTTACATATGAGTCATTCCATTTAAAATCAACACGAAAAATAACAAATAACGCTCTGAATTTAATTATATTAAGTACAATTATTATATTTATCAGAATTAATACTGATGCAAAATATCAGACAATTTTATCAAGGGGTTCGCGAAAGATAGCGATTTAAAAGTGTAAAATAGCTTAAAAAATATAGAAAAATTTTATACATAAATTACAAATATCTTTAGAAGTATTCACGGAACAGAACTTACGGAGGTCCATGTCCATATCTCAAAAAGTGGTCTTTATAAAAATTAAATATATATATATATATATATATATATATATATATATATATATATATAAACAAAAAACAAATTAAAATAAATATTTCGTAATTATTATGGAAAAACATTTTCGTCATAATAATTATGAAATATTGATTTTAATTTGTATTGTTTCTTTTATAATCAAGCAGAAAAATTGCCAATTATGTCCACATTTCATTACATTAGGCATTAGTATTAACATTAATATTGATAATGAAAACGCCGAGTTTTAGTATGATTTCTGTGTATATATATATACATATATATATATATATATATATATACCACAACGTTCATTGTGGTCTAGAGTTAGGGGTAATAAAATTATCTTTCAAATATACCCGAAACATGTTATTATTTTTAATTTGAATGGCCCTTATTTCGCGAATATAAATTTCAAGGTCGTGCATCTCGAAAAATGTTTTTTTTTTTTCTGTAAGTATTGTGCTGGGACTCTTAATGGCTTCTTAGTTATTACTTAAACTTAATTGTACCCTTTTTTAAATTTAACGAGGAAAACTTTTAAAAATAGTTAACTTCATTCATCCAATGGATACCCATCTTGGGAAAAAATAAGTATAATTTTCGAGCACAATGTTTGTTTTTACAGAAATAAATTGTTCATTTTAATGGGTGTGACTTTCTTCAATAACTCAGTATCTATTGAGATTCCAATAACGAAACTTACAGAGAATATACAGAATGACTTCTTAGTCTACATATATTTTTTTCACGAATTCAAAGCTACTATTTTTTGAGGTACGAGACCGCGAAATTTAATTTATTTTTTTATTTACTTATTTATTTAATTAATTAATTAATTCAGCTATAGATTCTACAACAGCTGAGAATAAATTGCAATTGAAAAAGTTAAAATATATATACTTAAAACAATATATATTATATATTAAATACTATAATTGTGCTATTGAACGTTAATACACTGTTTACGATTCGTCAGATAAGAACAAATCCATTTAAGGAAGTTACCACAGAATCCAATTGCATCTAGTTTAGCAATTAATAGATCTTTGTTAACTTGGTCAAAGGCTTTGTTTGTAATCTTCTTGGAAAACCGGAATTAATATGTGATGATAACTTCATTAAGCTGGTAGATGTTGATCGTGCATAGTAAAATCCATGTTGCATTTTTGATATTATGAATGAAATTTGTGGCGATAATATAGAAGTTATAATTTTTCAAATAGTTTTGGAATGGCACTAAACTCTGCAATTGCTCTATAATTTGTCACTGCACTTTTACTACCCCATTTATAAGAGGAATTAAAAATTGGAAAAATACCGATCTCAAGAGAATTATTTTATAAGTGAGTAAGAGGTATTGCTAATATTTCCGCATAGTTTTTAGGATACTTGTGGGAACAGCATCGGGGCCAGGACTGAATGAAATTTTTATACTTGGAATAGTAAATGAATATTTTTTTATTTTTATTTATATTTCATTTGAAACGGCCAATAAAATAATATTTGAAAGATAATTTTATTACATTTAACTCTAGACCTTAATTAATGCTGTGACATATATATTTTGTAAGATATATGTATTTATATAAAGAAATTTTATCTTTTTTTGAAGCATTGTAAATCGCGAACTATCGCGAAAATTATACTAAAATAAATTTAATAAAATTTGGCAAGAATATTGACATTAATACTGATAATGCAAATACTGAGGCATTATCAGTATTAATGTCAATATTCTTGCCAAATTTTATTAAATTTGGATGATCTGTTGAAACATTTGGCGATTCTTCTTTTTGATTTTAAACGAAGCAACACAAATTAACATAATGACATTTTTTTAATAATTCATAAACTGTTGCTGGTCGCAACATGCCACTTATCATTGGTGTAGATAACATTTTCACCATTAACATATAGTTCTTTAAATTTTCTAAGATGCCATTTTTTTAGATATTTACCCGCAAACTATAAATCATGTTGTACGTCATACTAAATGTAGTTTCGGACCCTTTAAAATATTATAGCTAGAGTATCCAAAATCCATACTGAAAACCTGCTTCTTGTTTTTTACGAACGTTTTTCTTCGTTTTTCTTTTTTCAAAACCGGTATTTTAAAGGTGGTTAACCGACTCTTTTAAACAGCATTGTATTTAACTTTTTATTGAATTTTACCTAGAAAAAGAGTTCAAAAAAGAAAAATTACAAGACTAAAAATAAGGGGTTTAATGCAACTTGCTAAAACCAAAAAATATGATAGATAGCCTTTTCAATCTGGACAATTCTCTATAAGTAGTTGAAGTAAATAAAACTATTCCGTGAGTACAATAAATTTAAACATTTAAATTTTTACTTTATAACGTTTGTTATATGTATATAATAAAATATATTTATCAGTATTAATTATAATGATATATATGTACCAAATGAGCACCATCAACCAAACTGTTGAATAACGTGTATTGCACGTTATTCAACAAAGTGGTAGGTGGTCCTATTGACATAATTTTTATAACCAGAATTTTTATTCACTAGTTTCTTCAAGCACACATTTAGGTATTTTATTTTGAAATGATACCCTACAAGCAAAATAATACCAAAGTGATTTGAATTCGTATTGCTTAGAGAGAGATTGTGCGTCGCAGCCGATACATCTAAGCATCTAAGCGATACACCTTAATCAATATGCCTGGAAGAAAAATAGGCAATATTGCTAGATAATCACTTAGACGAAAAAAAGAAGATACCGCCAGATAATCTTCTGTAGGATGTAATAAATATATAGAAAAATTATAACTAAGTAAATCTTGACATAATATAATAAGGAAAACTTTTACATCTTGCAAAGCATGTAAATAAATCCTAACATCATAAAGCGCAAAAACTAAAATGTTCACATAAAAATCCATATTTTTGCTAATAGACAACAAATGTCATCACTTTTTTAATTTTTGAACAATTTTTCGACAACTGAAAAAATTGTGACTGAGTATTCTAAAATTTTTTTCCATATGAACTCAAAATAATTTCATCAATTTATTGCGTAGGTAATAATCACCTTGCTGAAAAAGGGCAATATTTTGAGGATAAAAGTAATAAAGAAAAAGGTTTTTTATATTTCTATAAATTAATTGATAAAAATGCACTATATGAAAAATATTGCTTAAGGATTTTTGTTCAAATAATAAAAAGAAGGTATTGCGTAAATTTCTTCTATGAAGATATCTTCCAAGTATTTGTAGTGTACATTTTCAAATACCAGGATTAGGAATAAAATATTAAAATCTGAGTAAACGAAGACAAATTATAATCTTCTAATTATAAAAGTTTTCCACTGCGTAAATTACTATTATATAAATCATGCCAACATTTGCGACACATAGGCGACATAAAACTTTTAGTCAATGCGAAGGCTAAAAAACAAAAACTCGCCTGGATGCATTTAAGAAATAATTACAACGACGCGAAAGTAGTTCCCCAACCCAGAACTATTTTACGAATATTGGATAAATACTGTTACTCTGATACTAACTTTATATTTATGTAATTTTTGTTTTATTTTTTGTTACCTGAGACTCAAATTTGTTCAACTTTAAGTTTTATATTATATGTAATCTAAATAAATAGAAAAACTTTCTTGCAGCTATAGCATAATTGCGCAAATAAAAATATTATCAAAAGTAAATTTATGTCAAACAAGAAAAGAAAAAACGGAAAAGTGTGATAAAGAAAACATTATTTATATTAAAAACTGGGATTTACATAGATAAGATATGGACTTTGTAGCATTATTTTTTTGGGTTGAAAAAAAAAATTATTTAATTTCTGTTCTAACATTTCACGGTCTAGATGTATAATGTATACTTTTTGGACGGTGAGAGATATCTACAGTATAACTTCTATAGGACATTGTGTCAGCATTAACAACATTTTCAAATACTTATTTCAGTTAAAATAATACCAAAAAAAAAAAAATTAAGTAAAATAAAGTAAATAATAGGGTTTTCAAGAGGTACCAACTACATGTGTGATGCATATATTTGTGATAAAGTAAGAAAATTATTTAAAATATATTTCTATGGCTTTTCATTTAGAAGATTCATAGGGTACCAATATGGTACCAGTTTTTACATTCTAAACATTCTAAAATTGTTTTTATTTTTCAGTAAGAAGAGTGTGACTAATAGGATTTTTAATCACATAGAACCGTATATCTTTATTTTTATGTTTCTAGGTTAGTTATTAAAAAAATTGAAAAATAATATTAAAGAGTGAAAAAGTACTACAAAATTTCATCTTAGCGATTCTCAATCATTTAGTGTTATATATTCTTAATTAATTGCATGTTTCTAGTTTCAATATTATAAAAACAAATTCAAGAATACCAAAAAATTAAAAATAAAGAAAATCCACAAAGTTCCCCCTCTTACTCTTGTAGGTTCAATATTATAGAAAATTCAAAAAGTACCATTAGAAGAACGAAAAATTGCCACAAATTCCCCCCTTTGGAATTCTTACCCACATAACACCATGTAGATTTAATATCATGTTTCTTCTTTCCATTATATAAAAAAATTTAAAAAAAGTACTATCATGTTTCTTTATTCTATTATATAAAAAAATTTTAAAAATGTACTAGTAGAAAAGCGAAAAAGTACCACAAAGTCCTTTCTTATGAATTTTTATTCACTTAGGAAAATTTATTTTTAATTTCATGTATTTAGCTTCAATACTAAAATTCAAAATTACCAGAAGACCACTAAAAATGTATTACAAAAGTTCCCCCTCTTGAATTCTTACTCATAAAGGACCATGTATGTTTAATTTGACGTTTGTAGTTTCAATATTATAAAAAAAAATCAAAAAGTACCATTAGAAAACAAAGAAGTACCACAAGGTCCTCTCTTATGGATTCTCATTCACTTAGGACTATATATATTCAATTTCATGTTTCTACGTTCAACATTGTAGAAAATTCAAAAAAGTACGATTAGAAGAACGAAAAGTTCCCTCCTCTAGAATTTTTATCCATATAGGATCATATATCATTAATTTTATATTTCTAGGTTCAATATTATAGAAAATTCAAAAAGTATCATTAGAAAAAAATAAAGTACCATAAAATCAAGGATAATTATACAAAAAAAATAATAATAATAAAAAAAGTGCCATTTGAAGCACAAAAAATACCATAAAGTTCCCCCTTGTGAATTGTGACTATTATCTTTAATATCATGTTTCTAAGTTAATTATTAAAAAAAAAGATTCGAAGAACAAAAAGTACCACAAATTCTCCTCTTGTGAATTCTCACTTACTTAGGACTACATACTTATACTTAACTTCATGCTTCTAGGTTTAGTATAATAGAAAATTCATTACTGAGTTTGAACAAATTATAATTTCCCGCTTTCACCCACTTTTTGGTACTTTTTTCCCCATGAATGTTTTGTATCTATATTAGTTTGGGTGATATAAGGTTACTGATTTTAGTAGTTTTTACCCTTTTTTACCCCCTAAAAATCACGACCTAGTGGATCTAGTTGGCGGCAGACCAATCAACGTTCTAAATTTATTCACTCTAGCTTGAGGCGTTTGGGCTGTGGAATAATGAATTACTAACTGACTGATTCATCATTCCACGTTACCTTTTTATATACATATATGGATTATGTTGTTCTTCAGATGTTTAAGTTACACGAAATTTATAAAAAAAATAAATAAATAAAATAAAATATTTTTTTTTTCTTTTTTGCTACCTTTTTATTAAGAGCATTAATTTTACTTTGATTACGTACACATAACAAATATTTTTTATTTCAAACTTCTATTGTGTAATAGTAAAAGTCAATTATTGGATATAAAATATGTTGCTATAGACACTGCTGTTATGGTTGTTTACCAAATTGGTCATAAATAAACACCTGTATCAACAATCAATCTGACCAATAATGTGTATGATTTACTGCTGTTTGTATTTTCTTTGTCCTTTTTCTGCTTCATCTAGAGCTCCTACATATTGTATAGTAAAGTATCTATAAAAACTACAGTATTCATAAAATCATGTAGTTTGAAATAAAAATCTGTTTATTAATTTAATAATAATTTTTTTACTCATGCGATAAATATGTCATGAACAGTGTTAGCATGGCAAAAATTTTTTTCTAACAAAAATTTTGGAAAAAATAACCAAATTAAGAAAGTAAATAAATAATCAAATTTAAAAAACTCTAAGTTATGTAAAAATTAATGTACTATTAATATTCAGGTTTTAAATACTTTGCATAATAACCATAAACTTCAGACATTCTTCAAGAGAAAAAAGTATTTGAAATTTAACTGTTTAGAACAATGTTTATCAAAAAGTCGTTCCTGATCCAATTTTATAGGGGGTCGGGATATAAAGTTTAATAAAAAAATTTAATTATTCTCACGTGCTTATGGTATGATGCCGAAAACAAATCAGCTTGTAATAAAGTTGGAATTGCAAAACAGATGGTTCGAACAGTAATAGAAAATAAGGTTCACTTTTGCAATTATGTGTTTACAAAAAAAAAAAAAAAACAATACAAATAAAAGTTACATTTTATGGAGACTTAGCCAATCTCATTTGGTAATATGAATTCCATTTTTTAGAAGATTTATGTTAAAAGATATTTAATTAGGAGGTTTTGCGCAAAGATTCAATATCAATCATTCATGTACCAAAGTACTTACATATATTAAATTTTTATAAGTTAATTTAAAAATTGTATACAAAATTGTGCTGTACCTTTTTTTTCCTTACAGCATCATATGGGAATATACCAATCGGCTCTGAATATAATTAATTGGTGGAAATTGGTTCACTCTTTCTCTTGTAGTAATATTTTGAAGCTCAAATATCTTTAATACATATAAGTGCATTTCTACAAAATTAAGTACAAAGAAAACATTTTTAATCCTAAAATAAAATAAATAAAATGTGGCATTCAATTTTAAAAGGATCGCTTTTAAATTAATTGTAGCTTCTATATAGGATCCTCTCCCGAAAATCAGATAAAAGTACTTAAATCCCGTATAAATGTTGGTATGTTTAAAAAATTTCGGCCTAAATAAGATAGAATCCATATCTCAAATATATATTACTTTAAGACATATACACATTTCTTCTTTAATAGTAAATTATTTTGTAATTGCAAGTATTTAAAATATCTCCAAATTTACTTCACTTTTTGGTCAAATATTAGAAAGTCTCTATAGCTTCTATTGATTTAAATTGTTTTCTTCATTGTTAGTTAAAATTGGAATGAGAAGCTATAGGAGCATTAAAAGTTTAAATATGTGATGAATTCTTAGACACACTTTTTTTATTATTGCAAAATTAACAGAGTGAATAGCATTTTCAAAACCAATAAAAATTAAATTTTGATTTAACCAAAAAAAATTAACCAAAAATTAACTAAAACGCCAACACTGGTCATGAATGCCATGAGACATCAAATATGAAATGAACACTACTCTTAGGATTTGGTTCATATTTGGCATACACACTTTATACTACATAATAAACGTAACTGTTTTAATTTTTTCAAATGACATAAAATTCGCGGTTTAATTCACAATTCTAATTATAATTCTATAAAAAGTCAATATATTTCACAAAGTCGCATTTTTAATTGTCAATTACTCTTGCAACTGACGTACACTATCATTAGTTTTAATGGTATTAAAAATAAACCTCTTTAGACATCATAATAATAGAAAAATTATTTTTTTATAAAAATTAATTTCTAATGCAGATACATTTTTGGACGAGTCTTTGTAAGCGTCCTTCTCCAACAATTTTTAATTTTCTCAAATAAACTGAAAAATAGGTGAAAAGAATGAATAATTCAAATTTAATAAAAAAATAAAATCGCCAAAAAAGGAGATTTTATGAAAAAAAGATGCCAACTGCTTCAATACCTAAAAATCTCTCCAAATTTTTTTATTTGATAAAAACAAAAAATATATTGTATTTTAAAAAAACTACTAAATAAAATTGTACTGAAAGCATGAATTAAGAAGTGTTGGCCTTAAGTCTGTTGGACAATATATTTTTCATAAGTGAAGATTTAGAAAAAAGACGTTCCGCCAAGATACTGCTATGAGCCAAAGTAAAAACTTAAATTAGGATACAAGCATTTATTAAATATATTTTTTAATTTTCACAGTCGGGTCCAAAAAGATTCGGCATTTGATGTTTTAAATAGTTGTTTATAATCTTTATTATTAGCTTTAGTTATTAACAGCTTTTAATAGTTATTTAAATTCTTTGTTATCTTTTTTACGTCACCATATTGCAAAACAATCTCAAAATAATAAATTTTTTAATTGTAATTGATACATAACGAATCAAGATATTTCAAACAACTTTATTTCTTAAAAAGTCGCCAATTAGTTCAAGAAGGGGCAATTGGTGACCAAAGTCCCCAAACGATAACGCTGGATGCAAAAATTCTCATGTTTGTAACGCACAGAGAAAATCATCCAACACCCACCTTAAAGTATACCAATTGACTCACGGTCACTTTTTGAGTCCATCTAAAGATGTCCGTCCGTCCGTCTGGCTGGACGACTGGCAGGACGGCTGGCTGACTATCCATGTAAATCTTCTGCACAAAGTATAGGTCGTAATTTTGAAGATAATTCAATAAAATTTGGCGCGTACGACTTCCATGATACAAGGACGAAGCCTATTGAAATTGGTTATAATCGGTCCATTATTTCACCTGGCCCTCATGTCCTCCCGAAATAGGGGTTTAACGATCATAAGTGCCTTAAATATAGTAATATTTTAAATTCGGTGCAAGGAAGTTTTGTATAAGTATCAATCAATAAGTATTAATTGTGCCAAATTTCATGAAGATCGGTCCATAATTGACAATATCTCCCACAAAAATCCACCTTCCGAAAATCACTTTAACGTGCATAAATCACATACACATGTTGGTATCAGGTTTGTATTCGACACGAATAAGTTTTATATAAGTAGAAATTACAGTGACAAAGTGCATAAATTCATCTAAATGTACGCAATATTTCGTATTCGTAAGGCCACCGAACTCAGAAGCAAATAAAGTCAAATTATTTGCAGGACGAGTGAAGAGCATTAATTTATTGTATTCTGACTGACCATAATTTATATCTGCCGAAAATTGGATGTCATTATCATAATTAATTTTGACAAGAGAATAAAGTTTAAATATGTATATGTGCACTCCAATTTCTTTCGAATAGAAGTACGGCAAAAACTTACAAAGGGTTAATGAAAATAAGCATTTTTACATTTTTTACACTATCTCAACCTAATTCGTGGATATTCTAGTACAACAGTGATCCTATCTATAATGCGGGAGTAGTTAAATAATGGATTCGAAGCTACAATGTTACTTATAATAGAAAATTTGTACGGATTGCTTTTACGTAATTTTTGTGAGTGGGACAGACAATACGAGGGCAAATATTCATTATTTGAAAGGATTAGAAAAGTTTTGAGCTAAATTTCTTAGTCACAAATTGAAAATATTTGTAATCCCCTTCCAAATATAATACTGGAAGTTATATCGCATAAGAAAGGGTATACTCATCATTAATAAATTCCTAATAATATAATAAAATAAATGAAGTAATACAAAGTAGTATTTAGTAAATAATATTGAACCAATTCATATGAGCCTACTTAATTATTGCTTAAATTTATTTTGCTTGTACATATAGTAGAATTTAAGATTTTAGAAATTATGATGAAAAAAAGATATACTAATTTCATTATTATGTACCGAAAATCATTAAAGCCTTCAAACCGACACAAAATTACGAAATTTCATGCCGAAATTACGAATGAAATCTAGAGTGTTCATACTGCATAGATGACATTTGATGTAATTTGGTGAACAGTTGATACTTATTGTTTACATTTTAAATTGTTATAGCGGTAAATAACGTATTTTGAAATGGAAACAAATAAGAAACAATTACTTACTAAATTGGAAATTATTAATGAAAAGAAATTCTTATTTCAACAATTAAAAATGTTTAGACATGCAAAGGTAAAAAGGATACGTTTCATTTTATAAAATCACTTTAATAAATAAATTTAAGATTTGTTTTTAAATTTAAGATTAGCTGTCAATTGTTTTTTTTTTTTTCTTTTCACGATTGAAACATGCAGTATATAGTTGAAAAAAGTATTTTTCCAACCATGTACAGAGTTGCGTGGAAATGGGCATCCTAATTTCAATGTAATTTCGCCGAAATTACACAAAATTATGTAATTTCGCAAGTGACAAAATGTATGGGAAATTTCATAATTTCAACTTGATTTCGGTCGAAATCACGAAAGTACGTAATTTCGCGTCGGACTGAACATAATATAATCAGTTGTGCGGCAATGTATTTGCTTAAATAACTGTTATATATCAAAAGAGAAATCCTTTAAGTAATACACATTTACAGTTACAAAAATATAACCACCAGCAGAGTCATTGATATCATTTTGTTTTGAGAATGTGGTTTTAACAAAAAAAAAAAAAAAAAAAAGCTGCATTAAAATTGTTAGATAAAAAAGTAAATAGTATTAATTAATTGCTGAAATATGAAAATATTAGAAATGGTTATGAGTTGGCATAATTCATACAGTTAAGAAAAAATAATATAAAATAGTAAATAAACGTAAAATTATTTTACCTGAAACGAAAAGATAAATCTGCGATAATGATGTGTAAATATTCTAGAAAAATAAATAGCAAACGAACCACATAAAGAAACTTGATGAAGTGTGCACGATAACAATGATTTGCAAACATTTGATGATGTGCAAAGTATCTAGTACACATAAAATTAAATAATAAAAACCAATAAACCAATAAAATCAAAGAATTATGTTTTTAGAAAACTTTTGTCGACGCACATTGGGATAGAAATGCCAAAATTGAAGTTTAATTTAGAGAAGTGGTATATGAAATTATTTAAAATTTTGTTGTCATAACTTGCTCATAAGCACATTAAAAAATACTTCTTTAATTCACAATTTTTTTAGCTTAAGTCACTTCCTGACCGCGTATCCGTACATCAAAATCCAACCCGGTGGTTCTATAGGTACCAATTTGCCCTTTAACACTAGATATATAACTACTGCAAGTAGGTGATAAACGACCATCTTCTGCACTAAATTTCACTAGTGAAATAAGTTATACAGAATGTTCAAGGTTTTCTTTAGGAAACATAATATCATGTGAGAAATTGAGAAATTTGCTTTCGTATTATATATGAATTTGCTACCTTATTTCTTTTAGTGAATTTGCTGTTAAAATTTAGTGCAATCGGTGGCTCCTCGCTTTCAGAAATTTCCGTTAATGAATGTCAATTCGTTCAACTATTAAATTAGTGCATTGGCTATTGAAATGTAATGCAGTTAGTGGCTAATCGGGAAAAAATTATTAAATTTTCCTCTACAAATTAAATTGACTATTAAATTAGTGAATACGCAACTTGTAGTTATTCGTCTTCAGAAAAGTTACATTAATGTTCGATACAACTATTAATTTAGTGAATTTAATATTGAAATGTAATGCAGTTAGTGGCCAATTGGCAAAAAATTACAGAATTTGTTTCTAGAAATGTCCTGCATTATAAACGACTTCGTTGCAACTATTATGTTAATGAATTTACTACTCAATTAGCAGCTTATAGACTTCACAAATTTACATGCGAATTTGTTACAATTGTTAATTTATTTTACCCATTTCAAATGTAAAGCAATAAGTGTTCTGCAAGAGGATGCAAAAGAATCAAAATTACTCTTCAAAGTTGTTATTCTTGTTGAAATATTTTCGAACAGGGATATTTAAAGAATATAACCTGCTTTTATTATATTTTTAAAATTATTTTACTTTAAGCACCTATACAAGTACGTAATTTCTCAACTATATTGACCGGTATATATATTTTGAAAAGAAATGTGATTTTGCTAAATTTATAAGATATTTATAAAAACCAGGTATGAACTCGAACTTAAATAGCTAATTAATTAAAATACTTATTTAGGTATATACTTCATTAACAAAAATATTTAATATTAATCAAATATCACTATAGTAGTCAATCAAAACCTTAACTCTCAAAACCTTAACACACACAAATCTATCTGACTACAATCTCTCACACTAACTACCCTGTGTCTCCAAGTCACCAGTTTTGTTGATTATTTTGGTGACTTCTTGGCGACATTGTCAACAAAGTGTTTACATTTTTTATTTGCTTTGATGAGAAAAAAATATATACGCAACAAATAAGAGTTCTAATTCGGCGACAAACCGTTACTATTATTTCTCTAGCATTTTTTCAATTATGCTATAATAATTATTTAATTATAAATAAATTTAAAAAGTACATACAAAATCAAATTTTTCATATTTTGTATTTCTTTTGTTTATTAAAAATTATGAGCTGACGAGTTCGGCGGCAGCAATTTCGCCAACGTTTTTAAAGTTTTAATTGATAAAAAGTTTTATATTTTGAATTCTCAAAATTTGTAATATTTTTGTAAATGATTTTTTGTTTCCATATCCAGATGTTATATCAAGTTTTAGTAAAGCAGCCGATAAAACGCTAGGAGCAGTATTATATATATATATATATATATATATATATATATATATAAGCAGATCTAAAATAAGTGAAAACATTGAATTTGAAGCCGATTCTTCGAGCAAAGAAAAATAATATTTCTTTAAAATACGTTGTGTTATGAATTTCTTAATTTTTTAATAAAATATCAAATGTTAACAAAAGTTTTATTAACAACGTCTATTTCAGAAAATTATCAAAAGTGTAGACAAGAATTGCTGAAATAAATATGTAGATAATGTCTATATATGGTCCCAAAAGAACTACCTACTCAATAGTACCAGTGTCAGTAGTAGATTTCCAATGACACGTACTTGTTAAATTTCTATAGTAAAAAAGCATTGCCGGGGGTATAATAAGTCACTAGTACTAGTGACAGTGTCAATAGCGAATTAGTACCGATTCACTAGTGACATTTTCTACAGGGTAACTATTTTCACTCTCACACCAACTTACTATTCTCTCACAACCCACACTTCCCCTCTCTCGCACTCACCCAACCCACACTTTACCTCGCTCACTCTCACGAAAGAATTAATTAAACAATTCATTCTTTCAAACACTGATAGAGCATACTTTTGTATAAAATTTTAAATGATGCTATTTCTGATTTAATTAGTAAAAAAAATATATATATGTAACAGAAATAGATTTGTGATATGTTTAATAAGTTTTTAAACAAAAATAGTAAAAATGCATTTCTTAATACTTAAATTAGGACCCCAATAAATGTTAAGCAAGAACAAGTAAGAAAGCTATAGTCGGACTATTCCGACCATACCATACACTATTAGGTGTATGCTAATATCAATTATGGACCGATTCTCATAAAACCTGGCACCGTACTTCTTGTATACATGAAACACATTTATTTCAAATATTATCATGATATAAACATTTATGTGATTTACGTACGTTAAAATTACAATTTTGCAACATAAAATTAATAAAATTTGGAGTACTGACTGAAACTTGTGTCAATCTTATTTATGACGAATTTTATTGAAATATTAACATAATTGAGGAAAATATAAGTATTAAAACTCTATTCCGGACGGATATTTGTAGGGGACTATGTAAAATAATTGACAGATCGTAACTAATTTCATTATGACAAAATAATTATATGTGCAAAATTTTATAAAATTATCTTTAAAATTGTGACTAATTCTCTATTCACAAGGTCTACATGTACAGCCAGCCAGCCAGACGAACATCGTTAAGTCGACTCATAAAGTGATTCTGAATCGACTCGTATACATAGACGATATTTTTGTGCATCACACATCAGCACAAACGCATAATACCCCAATCTACTAAATATTACTAAAAAGGATTTTTAATAATATTGAATATTATTGTTAGTTTTTTTTTATAAATTAACATTATAATTATTTAGCTATTTTAGTTTTATTTCATTCGTAATCATTGGGTTTTAAAAATATTTTTTACAAATTTAGTAAAATCAGAAGCATACATATATGAAGACTACGGTATATTGAATAAATATTAAGTTTTTTTTTATTTTTATACTCCTTTTGTACAGGGAAAACTTATTCGTTCAAGCAACCGAATTTTCAGGCGGTTTTGAGAACAAACTCATACCTTAATTTTAACTACCGAATATTTTCGGTAGTTGTAACTAATTTGAAATCATAAGAAATCGAAACAGTTGCAATCGAATTATACAGTAATAGTAAATGAAACACAAACATGTACTTTTTATTTTACACATGTTACGGTTTATAATTATAGGCTTTTTATTAGAATTCAGTAATTGAAAATAATGTACTATATTAAAACATTTTATATACCTTTAACCCAGCACAACTTTGCGGTTTTAACAAATCCACTTAGTTACTTTCAGGAATCTTCTCTAAATAATTCTCCGAGGGCAATTCAATTTAATCGAGATTTCACCACAATTTGGTTCAGTATTTTTTTTTTTTTTTTGTCTTTTTATAGACCTTTTCTGCGACTAAATGATCTCCTTTGGTTTGCTCCTCCAAAAATATAGTTTTCAATAAACTGTGTACATAGTTTTTTAATTTTTGTCAAAAAAAAAATTACAATATACAATAGACACATGTTGCATGATTACGTAATCAGCAAAAAGTTTTTTAAAATTAGGTTTCATTTTTATGAAATGAAGATTTTGGTAAAATTTTTTACGATATTTTTAAAATAATATTTTATTAAAGTTTAAAAATTTCGGACATTTTCCAGCGCAATTTAAATTTTAGAGCATCATTGGAATAGCCTTATTTTATACTATTGATATATGTATTCATTTAACCCTTTAGTAACCAAAGTAATATTTTGGGATCACCAGTGCATAATAGGTTAACATAATTCTTATGTCAAATAAATGGTTATTTAGGGAAATGAATAGCAAAAAATTCATAAAATTGTCAAAAAACTATAAATTCGTGTAAAATAGGGACAAAACTTCAAAAACTTTATTTTATTACGACCACGATTTTAAAAGAATTATTCATATTTTTCATAAACTCATTGATATTTAAGTATAAAAACTATCCTTATACAATTTATTTGCAAAAAAATTGATGATTTAAACCTTCGGAAAACTAATGTACAAAATTTACCCTTTTCCTTTTATCCTTTTATCCTAAAATCCAATATATGTTGAAAAACGTCCGAAATATATACAAATACATGTCTAAATAATGAAAATATAATAAAAAAATGTTAATAAAATCTTCATATTTCGCGAAGGAAAAAAGATGTAAGAAATATTTAAATGCATATTCCAAGCGTTAGTATGTATCTATAATATTAATTTTCTTATAACGATGACTTATATTTTTAAGGTGTTTTAAAAATGGTCCACCTCACGTATATTGAAAAATTCAGATGTCATATTTTGGGAGTTATATCAGAACATATTAAACTTCATTTCTAGAGGGGTACATTTGCAAGATTTTTTCATAAGACATTAGGGTTATGACTTTTTGCAATTTTTGCAAATATCCAAAATACTATAATAAGGTCTTCTAGAGAATAGAAAAGTATAAAGGAAAATATGTTAATTCCGCATACATAAATATGTATTCTTTAAAAATCTAATACGAAGATCTTACAAATCTACTCCGAAGATCTTGTACACTTTATATGACTTTAGTATATTCGTGGTTATTTATTTTTACGATTTATAAAGAGAAATTTTGTAGATTTCTGTACTTTTTTTTAAGCCAAAATAAAATATTTTTCTTTATAAATGTCACGAACAGTTACTAGTGGTCGAGAGCACCGAATAAATATAAAGACTCTTTTACAATAACCGAAATGAGTAAAATGTTTCCATCTGTAATCTGTTACTGTAATTAAACATTTTGTTTATTCCTAAAAATATCTTAATGGGAACAGTTTGTAATCTCTTTCTAAACATAAAGATAATACTAATAAACATTATAACAATTTTAAATCTCTCTCTTCTTTAAGTGAAAAACCCGTTTGAATAAAGAGTCAAATTGGTTTGACTAACTAATGTTTCTATTGTGGCAATCTATGTTTCAACTGTGTTTTTGGGACTATAGAAAAAATAAATTTACTATGTTTAAAAATTTTAAATTGTTGCAACAAAAATATGATATGATTTATGAAATTTTAATAATAAGAGGCGATTTCCAATCAATCTTTTTTTGTGTTTAGAAAGAAACACGTGTTTTCTATACTTTTTGGGTAGGTCAAGTCTTGATAATTAAATTCTTTAATTCGATAAAATTTCAAGGAAGAGAAAAGAAGAGAAGAAATCGTGTTAACTTCTCTTAATATAGAAATACTTGTTTACGAAAAAAGCATGTTTGGAAACATGCGAATAAAATTAAATTTTAAAAAACGAAAAAAAATCGTTTCGGTGTAACTGCTAAATTATATTATTTTGGTATATGTGTAAAAAATGCATATAACGAAATTGCATATAAATTGTAGAATTTCGGACTTATGTCAACCTGATCCCAAAAGTTAGTTGTCACTAAAAATGTTGGTAAACGGTATCTTAAAATAAATTATATTTTCATCTGAGTTGGGAACATCAACAGTTTTAATTTTTTCTGTGTTGGTTTGTCTCTTTGTTTATTTTTTTGTGCTTTGCAGATAGACAAATCGCTGAACCGATTTTTTGGAAATTTTGCACATCATCATCCTATAAGCCCTGGAATTAAAAAAAAATTTTACTTTATTTGTTGATAGGAATAGAGGAAATCTGAAAATATTCACTATCGATTATCTATATTCACTATCGATTATCTATAGAACTATGTATAATAGTTCTATAGATAATAATATAATCGGACAGGCATAGGGAGAGTTGTAGCCGCCATATAAAGAAAATATTAATTAACGTATATTTAAAGGACCATTGCATTTTATTAACATAATATGGTGGGTAAGCCCAGGGGAATTATTAGCCTATATACAAAGTAAATATTAGGTATCGCATCTAGAGGGAATGCGAAGCACATCGGGTTAACTTAGTAAGTAAGTATATAAATTAAGAACATAACCTGCAAAGTTTAATGTTTCACTACATAGTGTTCAATATACTCTTTAAAGCATCAGTAGTGATGGTTATAAAAGATGAACAATAACAACTTAATAAAACGTAGAGTTAGAGATGACTAGAAGTATGAAAGTAGATATTTAAAAGAAAACTTGTATTGAATCGGGTATTTCTTAGAGAGCCCTATTTAGAAAAGAACAGGAACTAATTTTAGATACTCATTAATTCAAGCAGTGAAATTCAACACACTGCGACAGTTGAGTAATTCAATTTAACTTTAATTTTATACTGAACTTAACTTTTATGGCGTTAAAGTCCAAAGTTCTGCATATTATCTAATCATATAAATATTATAGATTTTAATGACTTGAAATTAGTTTGCTGTTGTACAGCAAACTTAAAAAAAACTATCTCACAAAAGCAATACCCGATTTGTTCATGTTTTCATTGAACAGCTCAAGTATGTGAAGTATGTGTTTAAAGTGATAAACTTACGCTTTTATCTTGATACTAAAGTTCATTCAAGTGAAAAACTTTAAAACTATATAATTTAATATACAACATTATTTAATACACATTATCAAATAGTTTCCAGAAACATATATGGTGTCTTAGAAATAGTAATGAATAAAAATCATATTTTTAAGTTAAAATAAAATAGTGAAGTATCATACAAATTAAAGTTTTCACAAATTCAAATCTTACAGAAATTAGAATCAGTGAATTCAGTGTATTGATTAAAATATTTGATTCTAATTTCCGAACGTTTTTCTTTTTAAATAATTTCTATTCATGGTTTATAGATATTATAAAATTGTGTTACTTGTAAAATTGCTTCAAAGAATCGGGAATATAATTAATTATACATATCAAAATAATTCGTTTCCATCCATTCGTGAAAAGATGATTTTAAAAACTTTATATTTTCATCGATATTATTAATTTTTACACATGACTTTATTGGATTTTGATTAATAATAAATTAGGTACATACTTTCTAGAGGTCATTAATTAAGTACAGTGAAACTTCTCATTAGAATTGCATCAAAACTTCGGGATTGGTAAAAGGCATTTGTTTCTGTTTGTATTCAACTAAAGCATACACACGGAGAAAATGGGTTGGAAAATTATTCCAGTAATTAATTTTATAGGAATTAAGTAAATAACCTTAATTCAACAGATCTTCAATATTTATAACTTAAAAACTACAATTGTGATAGCAATATATCTCTACAACAGTGAACACAGTTCGGTAAATCAATTTATTACTTTCTAAATTAATTTTGAAATAACTGAAGAAGGTAATCGAATAAAAATCAAGCCATAACTAAAATAAGTATTTACATACATAAGAATCATAGAAATTTGATTACAATGAAAACTAAACCAAATTCGGTTATCCTAACCGAAATTTTATAATAAGAAACAATCGTGGTCATAGACATACATAGATGATAGATGTAAATTTGTTATTTAAATTCGGGACTTATAACCGAACCAAAAGTAGATTTCTTCTTTGACAATTTAAAATAAATTAATAATATAGAAAATAACAGAAAGAGTAAACGGTAGTAAAGTAACTATCACTAAAATTTTAAAAACTATAGAACAGTTTCTTGTAGTCCAGCCTCCAATTGTAGCCAACGGTGGAATTATCGTTTTTTGGAAATTGACTTATTTATAACTACGGCTATGTTCTTCTAAAACTATGATAAATTACTTGTCAGTTGTTAAGCTGTTAAAAGAACTCAATTAAGAAATAACTTAACTTTTATTAAAAAAAAACACAAAATTTTAATTCAGTGTCATATTAAATTGAAAGTAAATGTACAGTAAAGATCTTAGACAGCTTTTGTATATAGAAAATTAACGTTCAGATTTGATTTATGTATTTTTAAATGATGTGGAAGGATTTTATTATTTCTAAAATTGTGGCAATTGTCTTGGCAACACTTCTTTCGACGGATGTAATCTTAATGATAGATAATTTTTTCTAAAATGATATTAATGGTAGCTTTGTACAGCTCATTGTGCTCTCAGACAGAATGATCTCAATATTTTACAAAATCGTATGACTACCAAAACAAATAAAAGAATGAAAGTCTGTATTTATCTCTATATTTTAGGCTATCCAGGGGCTGATATACCAAAAACATTTTCAGTGATATTGCTTTGTTGAATATTTTAGAACAAAATTTCTAAGAAAATAAATTATATATTCTTTGTAATATAAATAAGGAAATTTCGGATGACGTACCTTTTACAATAATCAACGTCCTCCTGTGATTGCCACATATTAATTTGTCCATGGTATTTTTAATACTTCAAAATATTTTTTATCTCTTCTGAAAATTTCTGAATGTAGACTTAAATCGTTTTATCAAAAGTCCACAGAATTACTTTTTTCTACACAAAAAAATAATTTTAAAAGTAATATGGCACTAATTATAATACAAAAATATGCACTTATGCCAAATATGCAAAAATATGAATTTTCAACAAAACATGCATAAATATGCACTAACAAATCGATGCCATTTTTTTTTTTTTTTTTTGTAAATTTCTAATTTGCAAAGATATTTCATTTACTCTGTTCTTGGTCATATCTAATTCTCAAACCTTTCATTGAATTATATGTTGAAATTAGTTGCATGTAACAAATTCATTTAGTAATCGCATTTAAATTACATGATAGCACTTGCAAACAAATTCTATTAGCAAATAAATTCGGCTTCCACATTGAATCTGTTTTCTCTATGTAGATATATGAATTATACCCTTATTCAATTTTTCTAAAATTTTGAACGCAAATTTTTCCAAATTTTGTTTTGTTATATTCGCTTTATAATTCATTCATGCTTCAAATAATTAAGAATAAACGGAAACGAATAATAAGTTTTAAAGAAGAATAGCCGATAAATGCATTATTAAATTAGATATTACGTACAGAAAAATTATTGGGGAAAAAACTATTACAATTATTAAAAATATTTTATTTTAACAAAAATCTCTCGCAGATATAATATAGTTCTATAGTTTTTAAAATTTTAGTGATAGTTACTTTACTACCGTTTACTCTTTCTGTTATTTTCTATATTATTAATTTATTTCAAATATATATATATATATATATATATATATATATATATTAGTAGTCCCACAATGGAATAGGTGTTTCCACAGCTTTCAATATAGTTAGGCTAACCAATTATTTAGTAACTTTTCAATTCAATTGTGCTAACCAAATTTATTTTTTTAAGCGCATATAAATTTAAGATATTTTAGTCGCTGCAACCAAAATTCGTATATGCAGTGCATTTTAAGTTCCAGTTGTAAGTAATATGTTCTAATGTTTAAATTACAATTATGACTAAAGAAAAGGATTGTTTCGCTCAGTCGAATTTATATATATTTCGATTTGTCATTTTATAAATACATAAATAAAGAAAGAAAAGTAATTCTAAAATATTACAAAAAATCAGTAAAATACATTCAGCAATAAAATACAGCAAACGGTAGATCCATTAATTGGATCCAATAGCGATCCAATTAGTGAAGTAAGTTAAAAACAAATCATTTAAAGAAATTATGTATTTATTACATATTCAATTTCTTCTTTATAATGAACAACCTTTGCCATTTGATGGATAGAAGTGTTCGACAGACGAAGCATTCTCGCGTCACGAGATAAGTATGATTAGTAATATAAAAATTATTTGCAAAAATACTGCTGTTTCTTATTACAAAAATTTTTTTTTGTTTCGCCTTCGAAGACAATTGTGTTTGGTTTTTGTGTTTGAGTTTTGTTTAATCAAAATTTATTAACAAAAATCATAGAACATAATTACTAAAATAGCAAGTTTATTTTCTTCTCTGCAATATGTACTATTTTTATACAAATTTACTAATATTTTTTGAAAATAAAAATTTCCCATAAATAAAATATTTATAAGAAATTGTGCTTTTGTTTTTGACATTTTGTTTTTAATTCTATTTTAGGAACCGAATTTTCGGAAATCACAACAGTTTATTGAGATGGTTGGTACAACCGACCAAATTCGATTGGAGAAAAATTATGTTGCCTGTTCCCCTGTGCAATAAATCATATTTGTATATAATAGAGATCGCATAAGTTTTTTCTAAATATTCTGTTCACAATTGCAATATAATTACCGAAGTACTAAAAATTTGGTTAGTGGAATCGCATCAGTATTCAATACAGCATTATTTTTTTACCTGCAATATAAAAATAATTTTATTCCATAGACTTTTTCTATTGTATTCCAATCCAAAAAATCATGTTTTAAGTTTTAAAATCGCAGTATTTCGGAAGCACAAATATGTAGCCATATAAATAAACTTCATGTTAGATTATGTATCTGAACGAAATTGGTGGTGGTCGTATATTTGTTAGAATAATTCGTTTTTTTATTTTTTACATATCAAAAAAAAGTTGAATAAACATGGTACTCAATCTTAAAAATAGTTTCTGTTATCAATATAGAATATTAAATAAAATTAGAATACTACTATTAAACAAATTATCATGAACTACATTGCACAGTGGTAAAGAATCGAAAATTTTTGGAAATAAATCTGTAACTTCTAATTGGATAAATGGATTTACATAATATTTCACACTGACGTAGCAGAAAATTGTACCTTTTTAAGTTTTGAAGGGGGATCCCATAATTTCTTCAGAAGTGTAGCTAGAAAATGTGAAAATGAATAATCAAACTTTAATAAAATAGTATTTAAAATTCATAACAAATGTTATCAAAATCTCTATTTCATGAGAATGAAAACTAGTTTTTAAAAAATGTGCTGATTACATAATTGTCGGCATGTTTCTGTTATATATTATCATTAAAAAAAGGTTAGAAATTGTCTATACTGTTTATCTAAAACTATATTTTTAGAAGTATTTAAAAAATGGTCCAGCTCACAAGAATGAGTCAATTGAACCGAAATATTCCGGGGATTAGTTTATAACATATCAATTTTTAATTTTAGGGGGTATATTTGCAGTACTTTTTGCCTTCTTATGAATCAATGCGCTTTATTTTACAACGATTTTATACACTTATGAAAGGTATCTACACGGAAGAGAAAAGCGTAAATCTGCAAGCTGAATAGTTTGCCAATAGCTTTTTCCAGACCTGCAAAAAATGTGGATTTTATGAGCAAAATTAAAAAAAAATAAATTTTTGAGATTTTTACAGTTTTTTCTTACTTTACCAAAATCTTAAATTTTTTTACACTTCATCATTTCATATTATAAGTCGACAAAACAAAGAAAGATTTTATATTTCGCCCCACTATGCATTGTGGCCAGGGTTTGGGAAGAATACCCGCACTTTTTAGCTTTCAGGCACATGCGATAATTTCTTTGCGTGTGTTTTAGTAAAAAGCATTTTGTGTGATGCTTGGTGTTTAAACATAGTTTTTTTTTTTTTTTTTTTAACATCCGAAAAATTAACATCAACTAGAACTGTCTGCATTAACTATTAACATTATTTTAGTGTTAATTTTAAATGTTTTATATTAGATGAAGACCGCTAGATACTAAATATTGCTTTACTTTTGTATTGTATAAGGGGCCAAAAAAAAAAAAAATAAAAAAATAAAATTTTTTGTAAATTTTTAACTCAAACTGTAAGCGTTTTGTTTAATTTCTTTTCAAAAAGGACCGGCGACTAAACATTCTAATTCACAAAGTTATACCAACCTTTTATTTACGTATTAAAATGTTATGCAAATTTAAAGTTTTTCTCTTAAGTAAAATTGAGGTTGTTAAAAGAAAATTGAAACAAAAAAATAAAAAATAAGAATATAATCTAATTTTATAAGTATATTTTTTTAGGTTATAAAAATTCCCTAAAGATGTATACTAACCTTCCAAATTAAATCATTCCTGCAGTTTTAAAGGTAGCTATTTCCAATTTATAGCTACAAAAATAAACAAAACTAAACTTTGTTAATGCCAGTAATTAAAATCGATGTGAAAGTACAAAAATATTATGAACTAAATAATTATATACCAAATATGAATTTCGTCCTAATTAGAGTGAAATTAATAACTGCAGGGCTATTTTATGTATGTAAATTAAGCCGATGCACAGGAAAAAGTGATTTTGTTCATAAAAAATTATTTTCTTTACATATCTCAAAAGATTAGGAATCGTAAATAGTTAATAAAGAAATTTTAAGCTGATTTAGACTTGGACTCTACATACGGCATTGGTATAAAATTGAGAGTTTAAGAAAAAGAATCAGGTTTATATATTAATAAAAAAATGTCATGCAAGTTTTTTTAAATTAATTGACACTGTTAAATTACAAAATATATTTTGACTGCTTCCCGCCAAGAAAAAAAAAAAAAACGAATACAGTGGTGCAGCTTTTATGAAAAAGATAACTTTTCAAAAGACTTTCTTTGGATTGCATAAAAGAACATATTAGCATTACAATTTTACTATTATTTCTCATGTATTGTATTGAACTTTCATTCCTTAAAATCGCTCCAATATCTTCAGCAATTAATTTTTGGCAATATTGCAAAAAATTGTTTGTTAGTTTTTTTTTTTTTAATATTTTTTTACATAAAAACTAGTAAAAATATAATGCTAATATGCATTTTTGTGCAAGTTAAAAGAATCTTTTTGAAAAGTTTACTTTTTCCATAAAATCTGTACTGCTGCAGTTTAGTGCCAAATCGACCTAAATGTAGTTTGTAATTTAACAGTGTCAATAAATTGAAAAAAAAACCTGCGTAACATTTTTTTATTAATCGATAAACATGAAACTTTTTCGACGAATGCTGCATGTAGGGTGCAAACCTAAACCAATTTAAAATTTCCTTATTAAACATTTATGAAGCCTTATCTTTTCAAATATATAAAAGAAAAAAAATTTATTTACACAACTTTGAGAAAAGAGTAAAAGAATTTTATATTTTACATTTTCCAAAATACTATGGAATTAATTCTGTAACTTGTGAACTCTTAGAGATATCTAAGAAATCTATTTATGACTTAAATTAAAAAAAAAAAAAAAAAAATACATGTGGGTAGTCCTTATAAATCTCTTCAAAAAACAAAAAAATTTTGAAAATATCCAATCGATTTCTTACAAAATTCTAAACAATATTGCTGCAAGAATCATATAAATAAATTCATCCGATTTAAAGTTATATTAATCAAAAATTTAAACCTTGAAAAATTTGGGGTTATTTTCCAAAAAGTTGGAAATACTTATCAACTTCTAAAATATTTTTTTTCCGGACTATAGATATTTTTTAATGGTGTTACCTAATAAAAACGAGACATGACTGCTATTAAAGAACAAACATATGTTTTACGACAAGTTGTTTTATTGATAAGTGCTACATAGTGGAGATAATAAATCTGTATCTCCTACAGAATCACTTTACGTAGTATCTATACTAGACAATTTTTTATGAAAACTAACATCAAAATCATATTAAATCTATACAAGGTGACCTCAGTTAAACATCTTATTATTGTTTTTTAGTTGCTCCATCTGTTAAAATACATAAAAAAATACAAAAATATTAATGAATTCACCTTATTGATTTTGATGATAAATATTGATAAATATTTGTCTAGTATACTCAAAGTTACAGAAATATAAAAATCTTTGAAATCGGACTCGATTTTTAGAAGTTACTATTGAAAACTTTTACAAACTCGAGGTGGTCAAGTTTAACATTCTATGGCTTATTTTGTGTTATTACGAAGTGATTACATAATGATTCCTCTGAAAGCTCAGAGTCTCTTTTATAACTTTTCCATACATTTCAAATCGATCACACCAGTAGTTTAGGATATTTAAATTTATTAACAAAATTTTTGCGATTAGTCCCACCGTGTGTCGGCACTAAGAACCAGCAAGAGAAAAACTATAACTGATTGAAAGAATTTTGTAGATATTATAAATATACATACTGAACATATTTTTTTATGATGTTCATTTTCTCATAAAATAATTTCAGAAACTTATATACAATGAAATTGTACTTTTAATTTTTATTTGCTATTTATAAATTTTGTTAATTTGTAAAATAAATTTTGGTGAGAAAATTCTCAATAACTGGCGAAGAAGAAAAAAAAAACTTGAGCTCAACAATTGCCTGAAAACCGAAGAAAATTTTTATCAAGTTTTATGGAAAACGTTAAACCAAAACATTTGAACAAATAATTTGTAAGTTGGAATAATATTTTGCACCAAGAATTCTCGTATTAGCAGCACGACTAGCCAGAAACTTATCATTTATTTGCAAATATTGTCAAACCGAATACAATGATGAGATGATAAGAGAAGCCTTAATTTTAAACACGTCACATGAAATCGTACGTTCAGAAACCTTGCAAAAACAAAATCGTAGTTTGGAAGAAGTCATTAATATAGCAGAAATATACGAGTGCCCTCAATCATCACTGCAAACAATAAGAAGCAACAGCTTCCGCAAGAAGTTCAGCAAATTATATTATATATATATTATATTATATATATATATATATATATATATATGTAATATCTAGAAAAAGTAAAATTATTTCCACAATTTTTTAAGTTTAGCTGTGAGTTTTTCTATAGAAGTCCATATAACTAGACTGTTTTTCGCGTGAAAATAAAAAGTTTCCTTTAATCCATTTAATATGTCCATAAAATTATTTAAGTTATTTCTGATTTAAAGAATAAAACTTCATACTTCTGTCAATCAATTTTAAAGCTATTTTCAAAAATAGTTTTTATAAAAATTATAAAATCATTTTAGAGAAGAAAAAGTGATGATGGCCAAAAAGCCATCTTAATATTATTATTATTATTTCAAAATTTAGAACGGTTTTTTTTTTAAGTCTGGAAATTGTAAGATATTTTGAAAATATGGACCAATGCCGAGTGGGGCAGAATTAAAATATTTGGGAAATAAATATTTTTTTCTTAAGGCTTATTAAAGCCTTCAAAAAGACAGCGTTATTCACATCTGAAATTTTAAGTTATATATTTTCGAGAATCCTAGGTTCAGTTTTATCAATATATCGGAACCCTTTTTTATCTGAAGTCAAGGTTAAACAACAAAATCGTATAGAAAAAATTTATTTTCCGTGTTCAAAAATAAACAATTTTAAAGTTTCAAAAATTGTGAATTGGACAAAAAGGCACAATCACTCTTTCGCTTCTAAATTCAAATTTTATTAAGAATATATGCATATAGCATATTTATATATTTTTACATACCCTTTTCTGAAAGATATATTCATGAAGATAATTTTAAAGAAGGAAGTAAGTGTACATTTCTAACAGGGGCCAGTTTAAATCGTTCCGAATATGCCTTTTTATACCCTTCAAAACAGATGTATAGGGCAACCGTTGAGAATTTTTAAAAAGTGTCCAAAAAAGGGGATTTCAAAAAGTAAAGTTATATTTACTCAAACTATGTGATAATAGTAGTTTATTGATAATGATAATTTAATTTATTTATGTAACCGTATTTTAGCGGTTATTGTATTCTGGGTTATTTTTTTGACGGTATTTTAGCGGCAACGGTATTTTGAGCTATTTTGGTAAAGGAATTTCAGCGGCAACTGTATTTAAATTTTTTGTTAACGGTATTTTAGTTGTAACGGTAGTCAAGTTGAACAGGTTTTTTAGAGGTAAGGGCAATTTGGCGGCAACGGTAGCCAATATTAGAAATTACAGATCTATTTCTAAAATATTTAGATCCTTCGCTATTTATGAACGAAATGAGTAATTGAAAATTTAACGTTATATTTTTAGAGCATATCTTAAAATTAAGCTTAAATTTTGCTGACGTTTCTTTAAGTTTTTAAATCGAATACTAATTTGCAATGACTGTGTTTATTTTTAGTTTATTATTTTTACGTTTATGTTTATTGTCCACTTACAGAACCAAAATTAGTACAATTTCTAAGTCATTATTGACACTTTGAATATTACAAAAACAAAAGTTTTTTAATTTTTATTTTTATTAAATCAATATATTATATATTTATATTTTCATATAAATGTAAATATAAAAATGTAAAATCCTAGAGTCCTATAAGAAGACAGATATAAAACAATCAATTATAACCGCTAGGTATTAAAGGTTAAACATTTTTTAATTTTTAATATTTCACTTTAGCTTGAATTCTCTTTAACAAATATTCTTTGTGTATAATACTTTTTGTCATAACTTTTAAGTGTATATAAACCCAAGTTCATGATTAATCATTTGTTATAATTTTTGAAAAAAGTTAAAATATTTTTGTCTCCTAATTATATTTTCATAATTAATTTATTAGAATTTACTGCATAAAAATTAACACAGCAACCCACAATCATAAAATAACATAATAAAATTTAGCTTAAAGCTGTTGCTATATATTTTTTCTTTTAATTTATGTAAAATAAGATGAATTTACTCAAGTAAATAATTTGTTTAAATTACTCTTTTAAACAATAAAAAAATGCTTGTTTAATGAAGACACTTTTCATAAATATGGGCTATTATCAATAATTTTTAACCTGGCTAAAACTGACTTTAATCTTTAATAAGTTTTTGATAATAACATTTTAAACAGATCTGATGCTAATAAAGTGCAAAATCTAAGCATCATAGATTTTATTTTATAATCCTGATTGTTCTTCAAAATCCAAAAACTTAGTTCTAAAAGATTTAACTTGACATTATTCTACACATTTTGTACCCGCGTTTATACTTTTTGATTCCATGCGATCTTATATAAACTAATCAGACTTTGTGGATAAATTTTACAACTTTTTTGTTGTAATACAGATTTTCAGTAATTATATACAGGGTAGTCAAATTTTGATGACAACATATTTTAACTTTTAAACATTTTTTTGTTTTCTGGGCCTAAAAATTTCATTATGAACAATTTAATATCTATGAACAAAATTTTATTTTTATGAAAAAATTTTGGGAAAAAATAGTCATGTTCGATTCATAATATTTATGAAAGAAATTTTAAAATATATGAATTTTTTTCTCTGTGTACAGAGTACTGTAATAGCCGTTATATTTTTTACGTTATTATTAAAAAATTAAACACTAAATGTATGTAGTAATTACTTTACAGAATCGAGTATGTATAAAAAGAGGAAAATACTCGTTACTCTATACTTTATACACAATACTTGCACAGTAATATTAGGCATGCATTCGCCTCCCATTTTAAAATATGCAAACGAATTTTAATGTGCCATCGAAAAAAAAACAAGAGTATTTTTTTTTATTTATTTATTTTTTTTTATTTAAAGGTCTATAATCAAAAATTTTTTATAATTACCCATATGCTTTTATAATTTTTTTTTATTTTACAATTTAACAGAAACATTATATTCTTTACTTATAAAATGTAGTATTTTTATAATTTGCTTTCTCGCATTTCTTTTGTTACAAACTTAACATTTAACTGTTCTATTTTTCGTACAAAAATAATGGAGTGATTTGAAGACCAATTTAAACGTGTCTTACTTTTGTATGACAAATCCTACACAAAATCCTTGTCAGGACATATCTTGGGATACATATAGATTTTATTTGTTGTCAAACTTTCAGTTAAAAAAACTTTAACTTTTTTTTGATTTATTAGACTGATGGATTAGAGAAAAGGTTAATAAGTTATCTCAGAATCTAATTTTATCAAATTTTTTTGTGGTTAATTCATATTTCCATAGCAGCAGGTAGTTAATACTTAATTAAAATGTATATTTCCTTTAAAGCTACAAATTATATTATTTTTAGCAAAACGAAAAAGAAAATGTGCTGCTGCTGTATTTACCATATTCTAATTATTAATATTTTTTCTATACCCTCTAGCATTGGGATTTCCTACTTGTATTGTAACTTTTCTTCCTTCAAACCAAAATAAAATACAAATATATAAAGGATACCATAAAAGATATTTCTATCAAATCTGGTAAATAAATTGGGGAAGAAACTGAAAACCCTGCGGCATAAAATAACAAAATGGGTCATTGTTATATTTTCACAGGTGTGAAGTCTTTTTTCAAAGGTTTTGAGATAAAAGTTATGTTAATAATTATGTTTAATTAATCTTTAAATTTTAAAATTTTAACAAAGTTTTGTTAGATGTTGTAAAATATGTTAAAAATAAAGTTAAATGTGTATATTATAAATATATTAGCTGCATCAGTTGTCAATTATTAGACTTTCTAGGCGACTGAGCTACTTATAAAACCACTTTTCATACTACCTATTACTAGGCAATACTGGATAAGCTACAAATACGTACAGTTATATGATACTTTTAAAATTTAAATTGTAATTGCTGCTGAGTTGTGTATATTTACTTTTGTATTTCTGTTATTCTTATATTTTTACCATTTTAAGTTATTAGGCAAGCCAGACTATTTACTATTTTATATTAAAATATATAGTTTTTAATTCTGCTTTTAATCTGGAATTACTTTGTATGTGTTCAAATATTTATTTTTACTTTCTTTTGCAGTATAGTTCCACTTTTCGATCACATAAGCCAAATTATTTTCAAAATTATTACGAAAAAAAATTTAAAGTATTTATTTTTAAGTTTTCTTCTTATTGAATTGTTGATCGATAATTCTGACCGGTAAAAATTCTCCTTTAAATCTTATAAAAAAATAAAAAAAATTCGCAAAAAACCTACAGCTAAAAATATCATGCAGCCATAAACTTCACTTAGCGGTTTTTAATGGAAAGTTTTGTGAAATATTAACACATCTAGCGGGAAGAACGCGTTGCGCCTTCATAACTATATAAGCACAAATGTGAAAAGCTGCAGAATAACATCCAGAAATTCCCGAGTCGTGCTTTTTGAAATATCTTGATCTATTATATTAAATATTTTGATCTATTATATATATATATATATATTAATTCTGATGAAAAAATTAATTATTTTCAGATTGTTTCACAAAGTTATAAGAAAAACTAGGAGAATATATAAATGAACTGAAACTATTAGAAAATTAAAAATAATGATAAATTTTATGAGCAACTATTTAAAACATCAAATGCCGAATCTTTTTGGACCAGCCAGGAAAATTAAAAAAACAGCTTCGATGAACATTTAATTTATATTTTTATTTTGCCTTATAACGTCATTTTTTTGAATTACCACTAATGAAAAATAAATTGTCCAATAGACTTAAAGTCAGCAGCTGTAAATCCATGCTTGCAGCCCTAAATTTATTAGACGAAAATTTTGAAGACAGGGGTCTATTTGAAGATCTCGTGCAAAAGTACACAAATTTAATTAATAAAAAGAATATTTTATGTTAACTATTGTATTAAAATTATGTATTCTGTTAGGAAATGTATAAATTTAATTTTTTTTTTACTGAAATCGGACCTACAAGTGAATTTGTAAGATCAAATATTCTAATTCGTAAATGTTTTACTGAATATTTGAAAATATGAAAATACTCAACATTTTAAATACCTTTTTAAATGAAGCATTTATATATATATATATATATATATATATATATATATATATAATAACGAAAACTGATCAGACAGTGTATAGAAATGTAATCCTACAATAATTTATAATATATGTAGGCATTTTTATATAAATATAAGTATAAATATATTAACAAAATTAAACAATACCCTATAGACATTTGGAAAATATCTTCCTTTAATATATATGCAATATATGCATATATCTGCAATATCTTCTTTTTTACTATTAGGACGAAAATCATCAAAGCAATGTTTTTCTAATATAGCGTTTTTATTAGTTTAAAGAAAATTAGGCAATAAACAACAAGAAATATATAAAATTTTTTATTATTTTTATCCTCAAAATATCGCCTTTTTCAGTAAGGTGATTACCACTGCAATAAATTGATGATATCCCATTGAGATCATCTGGAAGAAATTAATACAATACTGTTATTCTTCAGTCACAATTTTTTTAGTTGTCGAAAAATTATTTAAAAATAAAAAAAATGTTGAAGAAATTTGTTTATTTTTTAGCAAAAAATGAATATTTTATATGAGCGTTACAGTTTTCATAGATATAAACATTTTTTTATTACATTATTTCAAGATTTTTTACTGAAAATTTTTTTATATATTTATTACATCTTCTAGAAGATTATCTGGCGATATCTTTTTTCACATAGATGACTATCAAGTAATATTGCTTATTTTTCTTCCAGGCGTTTTGATTTCTTAATGCTTAGATGTATCGCCTGTGATGCACAATCTCTCCCGATGGAGGAAACTTCCGCAATACGAATATGATTATTTCGGCAATATAATTTTTCATCCAAGCAATACGAATTCGAATCACTTTCGTATTATTTTGCTTGTAGGGATAAGAAAGCTTCAACCACAGAATACAACTAAAAGTTTATATAAATTAAAAAAAATTACTCATTTTTTCAACACACAAAAACAAAATATATGTGACTACATGTATTTTGCATGAATTAGGTTTTTGATAATTGAATCAGGTTTTTTTTGTCCCACATTAATATCTACTTATTAGTCTATGGCTTCAACACACACACATCTTTAACATTCTATCAACGAGCAAAATTACTTAAAAATGTAGTTCATTTTAAAACTAAATGCAGTTTAATTGAAAATTATATACTTTTTACAAAGCTATCCTTCAGTTATGAATTCCAAACGACTCAGCATATACCTATCCGGATGAATATTAGTATAAGATTACGGTTGAGCAAGTAATATTGTCAAATATGTATCGATCCCTAACCGCTAAACTGGTTCAACTGACAATATTTTTTATATGTATATCAAAATGTGCAGTCATAAAAATGCTTCTCTTTTTAAATTTTGTGTTCTTCACTTAAGATGTATTTGCTATTAGAGTTCGATATACATATAACATCCCAGTTACTCCACAAGGATCAAAAATGATTTTTGGGAAAGAGATTTATAATGAAAAACCGATTCTTATAAAATTTAGTACTTCAAAAGTAAAATTTAAGTTTTAATGGATACGTAAATTAATTCCATTATGAGGAGAGTCACGGTATCTTAATATAGGGAAATGGTTGGATTCTTAACCGATTTCTTCAATTTTTTAATATCTTATTTTGACAAAGTTCCCTGGAATTGTAGTCTTTTATGCATATAAACAGCACACTTAAGCATTATTTCAAAAACTGTCAGCGGAACACTATTTTGTTTGATTAGTCTCACACAAAGCATACATACAGAGGGAACTTGACTTAAAGCCGCCCATATGGATGGATATTTGTTAATCGACGCAAGAGATAATAATGGTGTTGTGTAAAAAAAGATAATATTACTTACAAACTTTTGCGATAGATTGTTATATAGTTGAACACGAACATTTCTCCATTATATATGCTTCGAATGATCCAGAGAATAAAATACATAAATATCATTGTATTTGGAAAATCTTTACCAGAAATAAAGGCAACTTACCTCCGAAAGTCTTAAAATGTTGGATTTCATATTTTTTTTTTCAATATTTTTATATATTTCTTTTAACATTTTAATAAAATACAAAACAAAATTTTGTTTTTGTTTCTGATGTTATTTCTGATGTTAAGAAATAAAAATGTCTTCGTGTGTACGCAGAATTATAGGTAAGTATTCTTTTTGATAAAATTTTATTTAAACCTATGTAAGTAACGAATTGTTTAAAAAATTCTAGCCATAATTTTTTTGTGTATTTTTATACAATTTATTATAAATAAGTTATTGGGTATTTATAAAATTGAATTTATCTTAAAATACAACAATTTTTTTTATCAAATAACCTAATTTTAAGAAGTTTTTATGTATTAAAGCTATTGACCCTTTAAAAGATCCTTTTTTTTTTTTTTGAAAAATTCTTTTTTGGACACTTTTTAAAATTTCTCAACGGTAGCGCTGATTGAGGCTCTTTTCTAATTTTTAATATATGTTCCTTTTCCATAATAGTTTGCTAAATACTTTTTTTTTTCTGCTAATTTTAATTTTATAACTTCCAAAAGCCTAAATGTTTCCACTTTGTACTTTCTAGTACAGAGAACTGCCTTTTATGAATTTACACAGTATCCGTAGCTAATTTGCTAGTCGTTGGGAAAAGTTTCCCAGAAAGCAAAATGACGGTGCCATTTGCATAAACCATTATCTTCTAGACCTCTGTTGGTCTAAATGCAATATAAATCCAATTTAATAGGTAGGTACTAATTTCAAATTTAAAAATTTGTTATTTTAAGACTTAATGCCAAATCATTATTGCATTTGCATATTTTAAACTTTATTTAAATTTCCTTCTTTTTTTCTTTTTTGATATTTTTTTCATTACCTCAGTAACCTCAAACAATTTGCATCAATTCCACATTATAAAACTTAACCGTGATATAGTTAGAAAATAAATTGCTCTATTTAATTATTTTTCTATTATAATTTTTCCCATCGACACGTTTACACTAATTAAAAGCTACGTAAAATATACACAGAGATATATCTAAATACACACACAAATTTATAAAGAGTCAAGTGAAATGAGAATAAAACCATGTTAGATGGCTAAATTCGGTTGTGCCGAATCTTTTACACCCTTCACCACTTTACCAAGAAATAAAAAGAAATAGTATGTCTTAAAAAAATAATACATACATTTTTTACAAGCAACGCTTACTTAAACTATAACCCGCCTGACCTGAATTTCGATATTAGCGATATTAGGACAGTTCGAGACAAAAATATCGACATCGGAATATTCTATTTTTCTAAATAAAATATCGAAACTAAATGTTTCGATATTTCTTATGTAAATAAAAAGTAGCGTATTTTCTTGCTTGTGCATACAGAAAACAAAAACAAAAAGTTTTATTCTTGCATCATAGTTCATAGCGACTGGTTGTAAAATATTTTGCTTTAAAATTAAAGAAAATTTTAATAAAAAAAATATAAAATTTATAAAAAATATATATATATATATATATATATATATATATATATATATGGAGTTTTGGGTTTCAAAAATTTGATCAACGGTTTAACAAAATAAAGTTTTAAACGAAGAATCGTCAGAATTCTTGTATAAAATAAAGAATTTTCTTCCCATATATGTAAATGCATATCTTCTTAAGTATTAAATATTTTTCATATAAGTTTTTAATTTTAAGTTCTGATTTTATGTAACTAGTTTTGCTTATACGGAAGCAAAGGTAAACTTATTTGGGTTTGTATATTTGAAACAATTTTCTTAAAAATTTTAAAACATCGGCTTTCACTTTTTTAAAAATTGTAATATTTCGTTCCAAAAATACAATTGGCCGTAACAAGTTTAACCTTTTTAAGGCTAAATTTAGCCCATTTATTTTGCTTTTAGCCTCAACATTTTCATTTCAGCATCTAGCTTTTTTCTAGCATATTTTTTATTATTTTTATATTATTTGGTTATTAGAATTACCATAAGAAACTAAAACTTTAATATATAAACAAAGAAAAAAATAATTTCTTATTTGTTTTTGCTAATATTATTTTTACAGAATCATCCATTTAAGCATTTTTATGTATTAATTTGCACAAAAAATTGAGATTATAAATTTTTTTCAATAAACTTCATCAATCATAGAAACTTTTTATAAATAAATATAATTTTAAAAAATATAATTTTAAAAATATTTTTACAAAAGCGAAAAATCACACAAAAATTTGGAAATGATTAAACAAAAAATAATTATGATTTAAAAATTACGAAAAATCAATTCAAAACATTAAACCATTTTCCATATGAAATATAACCTAAATTTGTATGGGAATTTTGTGAGCGATTTCTCATTGGATCGTTTTGTTGACAACCGTTCCAGGCGAATAGTCGTGCAAGAGAAAATCCCCCAAAACACATAAATGAACAATTGCCCAAAAGTTCAATACAAGACAAATTCAGTTTGGACGATTGTTTACTGCATTTGGATCTTTTGATATGTTCGATTTTCTTGGTGTTTGTTTATAGTGAACAATCATCCAAATTTTAAAAATGTAAAATTACCCAAAAATGTTTTTTGGGCGACCATTCATTTGTTTTAGCATGAAGAAATAAATAGCAAATTAAAACATCCCCAAAATGAAAGTTTTTGAATGATTTGTTGTAACCTCTAACCAAATATTATTTTACTCCCATGTAGATATCTTATTGTTTACAGTGAGTTCAATTCAAAATTATAGGTAAAAAGTATTGCAGCATATAAGAGTGATTTTTATAAAATGGAATTTTTTTTTAGTTTTTCATAGTTTTGATAAATTTGTTATATTTATTTTTTACTGGCATTTTATTTTTTTGTGCGAATTTGTAATTATTTAGTTTTTAAATTATCTGACACAAATAGAGAATATTACTTGATTTCATATAATTTTATTGCTTTTCGAAATATTATCAAAATTGTTCTGTTTTACACATTTATTTTAATAAAAAAGTATAACTATGTAAGCGAAGCCAATTTTCGATATATCAGAGAGTTGAAAAACCTTACGCCGACTGAAGGCACACTATTAAGAAAAGTATTATTTGCTAAACAAAAAACTTTTATTATGTGGAATTTATAATTTTTGTAGAATATTTAGCTGATTTACATAAGAAATAACAAAACATTAAAAAATTAAGGTGATAAAGTTTTGGGGGAATATTCACAACAGTTATGGATCATTTGATATTATGAAAAGTAGCCCGAACTGTTGGGCGATTGTTCGTTTTGCTATTTGGCTGATTATTCTCAAAATATTGGGTGAATTTGCACATTTTTTTTGGTTTTTGATCACGGGTACAAAAACACATAAAATTTGGGTCTTTGTAGGTTTTTGGGTTTTTGGCGATTTTTCTTTGAGCGGTTATTCATACATCCGCCGTTCTGTGTTTCAATTATAAATTTATTACAATATCTTTAAAAAAGATATCAAAAACGAATTAGAAAAAAAAAAAAAGTTTTTAAATAAAAAATATATTATCTTTTTCCTGCTTTATTTTTGGGGCATTTAGCCTCTTCTAACCTTTTTTAAAGTCCAGTTTAGCCGCTTTCTTTCTCACCTGCTGACAACACTGATAACAAATATTTTGAAAATTTAACAAATCATAAAAAAGAACTGACGAAATAAAAAATTTTTGTGAATAAAATTCCATTTTGATCAATGCCAATACCCTTACATATATTTTAATATTATTAGGAAAATTTGTACTTTACGAACATACGTAATTAATTTTATGAAGTTTTTTTAGGCTCTATCTGGACGGTTTTAATGTTAGTTAGAACCATTTGTATGTAAGGTGACAATATACTAATTATCGTAAGAGGGAGTAGCATTTCAGAATCCGAAAAGACTTAACTAGCCGCAGCTTATAAGTAAGCAACAAAAAAATAATAATAATAATAATAGTAATAATAATAATAATAATAATAATAATAAGAATAATAATAATAATAATAATAATAATAATAATAATAATAATAATAATAATAATAATAATAGTAATAATAATAAGGGATTATTTTAGTGGAAACTCGACGCAGTTGACGACGGTCACTGTAACGAAGGCATTTTTAACACTACCTCACGCATCAAAAAAAAAAAATAATAATAATAATAATAATAATAATAATAAAAATATGGATGAAAGCGAGAAAGTGTTCTGAAAAGATGAATTTAAAAATTTGTTGTACATGTAAATAAAACTACATTTTTATATATATTATATATATTTCTTTTTTTTTATATTTTCCACAGTTTTTAAACTAATAAGGAAATTTAAAAATATGTTCATATTTTAAATGTTATTGTAGTAACAACACCATCAACAAAAACAATATTGTAATCTGAAGTACATGTATTAGAACATGAAGCACCATGTACAGTCTTGAAATCTGTATTTGCATATGCATGCATATATAATATATCGTCACCTAAAATGCTAGAATTCCTAACTGACTAACAAAATTTTTCCGGAGGCAGGAAAAACGCTCCGATATAAAATATATGTTCGTATAGTATGTAATGTTGAAGATTAGATAGTAAACATTTAATAATCATTATACATTATTTTATACAATTTATATAATTATTTAGAAAACGATTAAAGATAACAAATTATAGTTATTTTTAAATGTTTCTTTAATTTTTTAAAATTCAGTTAGGGCCGTTTACAGTTTAGTTAACAATAAAGGTATTTAAAAGTGTGTGCTTCTTTGCATTGTAATTTTGTATATTGGTTAGAAGTTTGTTTCGTTCAGATACATGTGCTCTATATATAATAAAAACACATATTTAAATACACAAGTGTATTTAAACTTAAACATTTTGTAACTAGTTTTTTATTTATATTATGTAGCGTATAGCTATTAAAATTATTTTCAATACCGCGAAACATAATTTCAAAATTTCCAAAACACTGGCAGACTCTTATACAGCACTTAATATGCACTTTCTTATGTTTTTGATACTTTATTAAGTAAAACTTTTGCTCTAAGAATTTAACTTTAGTGTGATAGAAAATAAAACTAACACAAAAAGCTAATAAACATAAAACAAAAAATTATGTCAAACTGTTTCAAAAGTTCAGAAACAGGTGATTTAATTAGATGTTAAATTTAAAACATTTCGACATGCTTGGTTTTTTTTTCAATCATATACATAGTACATGCGTGTTTGCACAACAAAAAAATTTATTAACAACTAGCTTAGCCGGGTGTGCTTCGCTACCGTTTTTGATGCCATAGCTAATGTTTACTTTGCATGGGAGCTGCAATATCCCTACGACCAACCCATCCTAAGCATAATATAGTATGAAAATGTTTTCTAAAAAAATGTTAAGACTTTTCCGTAATACTCTTTAATATATGCGAAAATTAACATTTGCTTTATTTGGGGGCTACTGGTTCCCCTTGATCTATTCGCACAATTTTCATTTAAGCAATGTAATTTGATAAGAAAGTAGTTTTCACAAAGTTTGAATGCTCTCACTATAATAATTCTTTAGATAAATAATAATTAATATATAATAAAACATATATACGGACCTACCTACTATATTTTTATCTTATCTAAGCAATTTAATAGAATACTTATTCCCACAAAATTTTTGGGGCTTTCATTATATCCGTTCTTCAAATATAGGTATAGGATAATTAATATTTTTGTGGTATTGGCGTACCACTCCCCATGATATGATCGAAAAATAAAATATCGTATTTAAATTTTGGGACTCAAAGCATGACGCTCTGAGAATTTCAATAAAATTGGCAAATACGCTAGTGTATTTTAAAAAAATGGGCATAAAATATGAGCTGGTCATTCAATATAGTTCTTCCAAAATTTCCACAGGCTCTGCATCAATTTTTATTTTCCTTCGATTGAGAATTAGCATGTATTGATGTCACAAAAATAGTCTAAAATTGTTTTCAAAAATAGAGCATGGTGTGGGCATGATTCAAAATAGGGATACATTTTGACATATAGTCATTCTGTATAAATTAAAGTACCTTATGACAAAAAAAAAATTGCAAATATACCACGCATTACTATTCCTGTTCCTGTACGATTCTCAAAATATTACATCTGAATGTTTTCATTCATGTGAACTGGACTATTTTTGAAAGACCTCTAAAAATTCTTTCAATAGCATTATAAAAAAATTAATTTCAAAATATTATTTGCGAAATGTCAAGATTTTATTAAAATTTTTTGTTCTTTTTTCATTATATAAACATGTAATTCTACATGTTTCGAATATTTTTCAATATATATTGGATTTTAAGCTACCATTGGAAAGTTCTATTCTGATACTATTAAAAATTATAGCTAATTTATTCTTTAAAAGCGAAAGGGTCAATTTTATGTATTTGGTTCTCAAAAGGTTAAATCAGGAATGGACGAAATATATTATACTTAAATATAAATGAAGTTAAGAAAAGTATAATAAGTTCTTTTAAAACCGATATAATAATCGAACAAAAGAAAGTCTCTGAAGTTATTCGCTATTTTACATGAATTTTTAATTTTTGACTGGTTTATGTTTCATGTGATATTTATTTTCTTAACTAAACATCCTATATGGAAAAGTTATCCCAAAATATTACTTTTGTTACTAAAGGGTTAAGTGAGTACATACGTGAATAGTACTGCACAAGTACATTCTAATAATTCTCTAAAATCTAAATTTCAGTAGAAAGTGTCCGAAATATTCAAACTTTAATAAAATAGTTTTAAAGAAATTCATAGAAAATTTTACTAAAATCTCCATTTTACGAGAATGAAAACTAATTAAAAATTATCGATATTACATCCCAGCAAAAATAAATAGAAATAATTTTTAAAGAAGTAGTTTTTCATTACTTCCAAAGCTTCAATAAGCGTACGGTTTCTTTTGTTTAAGAAGCTATATAAACATCGCCTAAAGATGTAATTAAAAAACTGTTCAGATAGATTTATCTGATATTAAAATTTAAAAATGCTTGTTACTTAATAATAACTGTTTTAATCAAATGAAGAATATTGTTATACATAATTAATAAAAATGTTTTTTTATATAAAAATTGGAAACAATGTAAACGTGACATCCAATCTAGATCTAACATAGCATATAACCCTCTCCGGCACTGGTACTATCTGTGTTGATAAAAATCGGTTCAGCAGTTTGAGCGCGGCTGATACTCCAAAATATCTAACAAACAAAGAGGTTTCCATCTCTTCATGCTTCACGGACTCTTTTAAACATTTTTGTCTTTTCGCGGATCACATTTTGATTTTTAGTATAGTATAAGTGAAAAATAGTAAAATTCAAAAAGCATTTATTTTAAATACCAAAATTCTTTTATATATTAAATACAAAAAATAAAACCTAAAGCTCATAATCTTATAATAAAGCTCATAAGCTTTAAGCTATATCGGAAAAATTCATTGTGAAATGAATCCAAGTATGAATATTATTATACTTTTGACATATTCTTTTTGAATATCAGAAAGAAGATATAATTCATTCAGTAGAGGAAATGATGAATATTTTGGTAGAGGAGATTAAAAACGTCTTTTTCATAAAGAAATTTTGTACATAAAAGTACTTATTGAATCAAATTCTTTTATCAAATTTACTTGTAGGAGTTTAATTTTAAAATTGTTTAACTTCTCGAAAAATTTAGATATAACCAAAGTGATATATAAAAATAGCTCTTTGCAAATTCTTTATAAAAAACTTCATTTTCCTATAAAAGGGAAATGTCTACTTCTGTCTTTAATTCGTATAATATCGTTAGCATATCTCCTTTCGAAATCCAATGTACATTAATATGAAGTAGTAATTTCTTATGTTCTGCATTTAAATCGACAAATAGGTCTTTAAAAATTCTATTTCTTACGGCACAAGTTTTTATAAATTTTACTATGTTTATAGTAGTTTGAAGAGCACTTTTAATTATATAAGGTAGGATTTTCGTATAAAGTACTTGTCGGTGAATTATGCAGCTGTTTTGCAATAAAATAAAAGTCGTTTTATTATACTGCAGGCCATCGATTATTATTATTACAATTATTATTATTATTATTATTATTATTATTATTACTATTATTATTATTATCAATATTATTATTATTATTAATATTAATATTATTATTATTATTATTAATATTATTATTATTAATTTTTTGTTTTTGCAGAGTTATCTGACAGAAGGATCTCATGACTTTTTCTTCTGTGGCCTTATCCTCATTTTTATATAAAATGAATTCCATGAAACGTCACAAATGAAAAACATCATAGTTCCTTTGATTTTGTATATATTTGGTACCTGCATATTTTGTAAGACTATTTAATATATATATATATATATATATATATATATATATATATATATATATATATATATATAGATACTATATATAATTTTAATTAATTATATCTTTTTGGGTCCGATTTGATTTAAAAGTCTTTAGGAAGGTAATTAATTCCCTTTTAATATCAAAATTATAAAAATAAATCAAGTTATAAGAAATTTATTTATAACGCAAATGAATATTTTGAATGCATTTTTGTAAAGTTTCTCCCCCTTCGATTTTCAATATTCTTAAATAAACGTAAAACTTTTTATATTGACTTAACAATTCGTTTTTTTTTTCTGTCACAAGAAGCGATAGTGTTTTTTAATATTTTTTCTATAAAACACCCATAAATTTTTCTATATAAAAACTCGTTCATTCAAATATTCCTTTAATTAAAAGATTGCAAATGCATTTATGCATCTAATGCAATTTATAAATAAAGTTTTGTTTTTGAATTATTTAATTAAATTAATTATAAATACTGCTAAAATGTTTTTTAAATCAATAAAATCTGTCATTTACGAATATTGTTTTATATATTTTAAGTTGTATTAAAAATAGTCGATTTTTTATGAAAAATAAATCACTTTTAAATATAAAATGAAAGAATTAAGAACTGTAGGAGGAGAAAAATTTCATTTCGATTTCAGTTTTTCTGAAAAATACATTTGCATCTAAACGAAATTAGTAAAAAACTAATATTAATGAATAAATTTATTATAAAAGAGGGCAAATGTAGAAATTTTATATGACTTAAATAATGAAAATCTGATAAGTTATGTGGAAAATAAGAGATTTAAATTAACATGCTTTATCGATTTTTTAAATTTATTAATAATTTAAACCGCAAAAGAATGACGGTTGTTTCATAGATAACACATTTAGTGAATATGAAGGAAATTGAAAGGCATGATTGTACTTTTTATGTGTTCTTTCTAGGAATTACTGATATATGTATATATTAGCTTTACGTTAAAATGAACTAAATTACATAAAATTTGCGCTCATATTGTCTGTTAAAATGGTAGCAAAATGAAAGCTTAAGGGCTTCTTTTAAATGAATTTATCTTTGACTTTTTTCAATTACACATTATCTTAAAGTTCAAAAGTTAAGGGACTAAATATATGGATATTTAAATATTTCATCATATTTTTATCCCTGAATAAAAAGATGTCGATTGGTTAGTATAATTCTTATAAAATGTATATACATACAGGAAACAAGATTGGTTAGAAAACGAATATTATAATAAAATTTAAATCAGAGTAGATAATGTTTTCTTGTAATAAACTAAAATGTTTAATAATTAATTAAAATTTTAAAATGCTATTGTGGTAGATTTGAGACTATTGCAAAGAAATTTGGTTAGATAAACTATATGGGTGTTTTACTAATTAATTTAAATAAAAATTTAAATTAAATAATAACACAATTCAATTTGCTGTATTTAAAACTTACAATGAAACATATATTAGAAAATTTGGTTATATAAAAAGATAATTAAATTCGGTGTTTTCAACTGAAAATTGATTTTTTACCTCTGACATTTTGGAAATAAATTATAAGAAGTAAAGAAAAATAAATTAAAAACTAATTTTATTACACCAAAACAATTTTGAAACCGAAGAAGTTCTGATTACGTTATTCTTAAAAAGTGCTTTGGAGCCGATCCCATACCTGGTTTGTATTAAAGTGATCATTTAAATCTGAATAAATAATATAACTATTTTTATTAGATTTATTCGGATAAAGATTTTTTCTAGAGTTTTATTGTTAATTTGCTTGGACAGAGTAATGATAAGTAATATACGTACGTACAAATTACGTACAGTACAATATTTCTTGTAAATGTAAGCACTTTTTAAACTACTTTCTTTCATATATTATATATAACGTTACCGTTATCATTTTTCAATTCATTTACTTTTTTTAATCGCAGCGATGGCAGAAAATAGTCTATTAAGCACTGCTGCACAGTGTGCGATTCAAAAAATGAAATGGAAATAATTATGGAATTTTGGAACGACTGCTCCGATTTCAATGAAATTTTACGCAGTCATATTTAAGGTGTAGTCGAGTTTAAATATTAAGAGTTCCAAAGTTGAACATCTTATATCAGAACCGATTTGAAAGATTTTTATACACGAGGATTTTCTTGGCGAGATCTACAAAGAACGATGCCATTCGCGTATCTTATCTATTTTAGTTTAAGAGATATTAATCTTCACATATTAAAATTTTCACTTTTTAGTCTACGTTGGTAAAGTTTTTTCGCTACAGTTTCTTTATTTTATTAACAACAAACAGCGAAAATGTGTAATGAAAGAATTTTGAAAAAAGATATTTACGGAGTCAAAAGTTATAAAAAAGTTTAAATTGGAATTTTGAAATAAAAGCTGATTTTCCCGTTTTTTGCCAAAAAAAAGTCGTCACTTTCTTTTTCTTTTATGAAGATCTCGACCAACAGCATGCTCATATACAAAAATCTTACAAATCGGTTCCGACATAAGGAATCAGGGCCGTTTTAAAAAATCTTATACAAGACGTGTCCAAATTTGGGACCTTGTGATCTCGCCTACCCTTCTACTACCACTGCGTAAAACTACATTGAAATCGGAACATTAGTTTCGAAACTCCATGATTATTTCCATTTAATTTTTTGAATCGCACACTGTACGCTGTCCATGCCCGTGTCAGTCAAGTTCTTAAATTTCCATGTGTCAGTTTTGTATGCTTGTGTACATATATCCAGGTCATATTAAACTTTGGCAACAAGGAATAGTGGACGTTAAAATGATCATAATTTTTTATTTGGCAAAGTGAGTATTTTCTTTAAGAAAAATTATCGCAAAAAGTTAAAATTAAGAAGACAGATGGAATTGAATCATGCATCAACTCCAGCAGTTCAAAAAATTTAATTTTTTCATGTATTTTTCATAAATTTATGTAAGTGTTTGTATGTATGTATGTATTTAGGTGTGCATATATGTATATGTATTTTTTACTAAAAATAAAGAAAGAATATTTTGATTTTAATTCACAATTAAATAATATTTTGATTTTAATTCACAATTAAATAATATTTTGATTTTAATTCACAAAAAATAATTTATTTAAACAGAATTTTATATGAAAACGATTGTGTGTACAATTTATATACAATAATATCAACTGATTTTTTAGACGGTCCCTCTTACCTATCGAATTCGATTGCCCCAACAAAACTATTTTCTCTGTGTATTTATGACAACAATATTAATTGTATTTTGTAATAAATTTAACATAAATATTAAATATTAAATCAAATAAATAAATAAATAATTTTATTTATTATTTATGGTATTAAAAGTATCATTTTAATATTTTCTTGACATTGAAAAATATTTTCATTTTCCATCCCTGGTCTTGCCATAATTTTTTCAGTGTATTTTTTATTCAATAGTTCAGAGCAGCACATCATTTGGAACACTGAGGCGTATGGACATTTTGTAATTATCATTAAGAGGAAAATTATTAGTCATACGTACCAAGGTACATCAGATTTATAACACTGGTCGGCAGAAAAATCCAAATCTGCTTTCAGTATTTTTTTTCTATCAAGTCTTGACTTTTTTTTCTTATCGGCATGTCTATATAATATTTACTCCCTTTCGGGCGGTCACATTAGACTAACTCGAGGACGGATTGTACTATTTAAATCAAAAAAATATATATAAAATAGAAAAAAAATGCAATAGATGCCGAATAAAATTATTTAAAAGCTACCTAAATATTATTCTTTTATACTCTTAATACTTTCGGAGTTATTCGGAAATTAGCGGCGAAAAAAAGTCATTTTTTCATTCCGACTTGGGAAATCTTTACAACTTTTAAAATGTAAGAAATTACAGTTTTTAGTCTTTTATTACGAAGAGGAATACATTGCCATGAAAATGGACCGTATATAATGAAAATTTATAGAGAAATAGTAATTTTATTTATAGCTAACTAAAGACATCTATAGTAAACATATTAGACTATGAACTGTGACGAATACATAATATTTAATCTTTGCTGTACGTAATATTAAGTATACTTGTAGTGTGTCCATAAAGTATATGGGTAAAATACAAAAATTGTAAAATCCTTTAAACCGAGTGAGTAACTGTTACAACAATTTCGAATATGAATTTATTTTGTTACAAAATGGGTAATAAAATTGTATTAGTAACACTATAAACAATCGAATTTGCTAAGTTTTGTGGCCCATGGTCTTTATCATCATTACATACCGTTCTTGAAAAATTTTGTGATGTATTTTATTACTATGCCATTGTAAATAACAGAGTATGGTGTTTCCAAATTTTGAAAGTTTTTAATTTTGCTTTTGGCTTTGTTATCGTAAAATCGAAGGGGCCCATGAAATATTTAATTCCAAAAATTTTAGTGACCATTTGATAATATAGCAAAATTTTCAGATTTTACTACAGAATATTTCATTGCTGAAATTTATTATTTAAAGCACATTGGAGGACTTGCCGTAGTTTTTTTTAATGATAATTTTTTTCAGTATTTAGTTTTTGTCAAGATTTACAGTGAACAAATTTTCGTAATCTTAAAAATTATGACGTTATAAAATAGCTAAAAAAATAATATAGCTAAAATATTATTTAAAATATATTATAAAGGGGACTTTGTTGTTGATTTTTCTGAAAAAAAATACTCACTTTTCCAAATATTAAATTATGAATATTTTGTCGTCCACTACTCCAAAATACCACAACCACCTATGGTGGTTATGCGTTTGTACAGAGGTTGGTAAAGCACGGAAAATTTATCCAACACCCACCACAAAGTATACCCGTCGACTATTGATCGCAGTCTGGCTGGTTGTTCATGTAGACTTCGTGCGTCAAGTTCAGACCAATCATATTTGACACCTTTCAGTTTTATAATACCAGGATAAAGCCTATTAAAATTGGTTATGATCGGTGATTATGTCGTCTATTTCTCATACAAATTTCTTCCGGAGTATTTTAATGAAATTCGGCTTAAATAAGTTTCATATAAGCGTTAATCTGTCCTACAAACTTCATGAAGACCGCTCCCACTTCTAAGCCCCTATAAAAAAGCTTGTCGTAGAAAAATATTTATTAAAAAATATTTGAAAAAATGTTCAGCAAGAATTAAAGGTTTGTATGATTTAAACCGCTAAAAATGTTAACTAGGTTTTTGTGGTACTAAATAAGGAATCTTGTAATTAACAAAAAATATTACTAAACAATTTTTCAGCCAATATATTATTACTTTAAAAATTATACAAAAATTATTAATTTTTTTTTCGTGTAAGTCAACATGCACTAGTAGTACTGTAAGTCTTTTACATGTGATGATAATTATTCGCTTAATTAATGAACATATGCAATTATGATATAGATAAATTAATCTTTAAATCTTGAGATTTATTTTAAATTTTCAAATTTAAACTTTTGGGCTACCTTGTGAAACTGATACACGCCAATAAATGTACCAATGTGCCAACAAGAAAAAATTTTAATTTTTGATATCTTTTAAGGAGCAACATTTTTCTCAGTCTTGATGAAAAATAGATTTTTCATTCAGATTCACGGCTTCTAAAACGACAATACTTCATAACTATGTATAGAGTCAGCTCTGTGATATTCTTTTTAGTGTTTTATCAAAAATATATTATCTAGGGAAGGAGTTATCACCGTATTTCACTTTACGTACACTTTTAGAGAATTTTATTTTCTCATGGACTCCCAAACAATTTTTCATTTCTAAATATTTCAAATACGAATAAAAAATATATGGATAGTCAGTTTGAATCTGTTGATCGAGAATATTTAAAACATTGTATGGGTATAATTTTTGTGATTTTTTTAAGTAAATTTTGTAGTGCTATCATAGGTAACTATGTTGGAAATACCTTCCAACTCTACGAAATCGATCTAACTAGTCAATTTTCTACTGTTACCAGTATATGAGAAAAGGAGGTTAAATTTAATCTTAAAAAAGTTCGGAAAAGGATAAATGCCCCAAAAAATAGGGCCAGAAGTATTTTTTTTTTTTTTATTTAAATACTTTTGTATTCTCAGTTTTTAATATTTTTGTAACTATATTCTAAAAAATTTATAAATAAAAAATAAAATATATATATATATATATATATATATATATATATATATATATATATAACTAAAATGACCCAATATTTTAAATTGATTTTTGTTTAAGCATTACCAAATGTTTGGTTGATTTTTCGCTATTGTAAGAATTTTTTAATTATATTCATAAATTCTCTATGGTTAATGAAGTATATTTAAAAATAGTTATAATAACCGATTTTGTAATTCCATAAGGTAAGCTAAGTTATTTTTGCCACAGCAAAAATTTTTTAATAAATATAAATGATTTAGATTTTTTGTACGAATAAATACATTAAAATGCGAATAAATACATTAAAATAGGAAATAAAAATTAATATTTTCGTTGTTGAAATACTAAAGAACTTTTAAGAATAAAGAAGACTTGAAAAATTTTATAACCTATAGCGATAATGTTGAGGTTAATAGCAAAATAAAAAGGCTAGACTGACAACACTGTAATTTGAGTATATTCCTAAAATTAAAATATTTGGTTATAAACTATAAATGGCGGTTTAATTCTCTAATTTAAAGACATTCGATTTGCTAAAGCTAGTGTAATTTATAAATTAAAATTTCAAAAAGTTTTGTTTCAAACTGAAATACATAACTACACAAAAATCTCCCAGAAATTTTACAAAGCTATTGAGCTTCGCATATTAGCGATAACAAGTGGATATATGTGGTGCTTTATTTCAAAAAGCAGATTTCGACCAAGCCCTGATTTTAAATCTCTTCGATTTTGAATTCGTTGCATAAAATCTACTATATATGAGCTCTCTAAGGTTAGCTAATTAGCTCCACATCATTCATAATTCATATTTTAAAGTTGAACACCTCAGTCCCTTTTGTCAAAAATGAGTTTATGCTTGAATAACTTTAGTGTGCATTATCAGAATTTTGGTGTTACTAGAAAAACTGAGTATATCACAAATGTTCTTTCCTGGTGCAAGAATCAGAAAAATTAAAAAATATATGTTGTCCATGGATATCCTGAAAAAATTTCTTCTTATTTTTTCCACAAAGTGCAATTAAGACTAATCCTATTGGAAAATTAAAGGGATTTTAGATATTTTGCCTCCTAACAGGGATCTTTGCGATAGTTTCAGAACTAAGTGACGTTTAGATTCAAATAACTGAAGATAAATTGACATGGGCTCTGAACAGCTTTGCCATTTAAATCCCCGGGTCTAGATGGTATTATACCTACTCACCTGTAGCACAATGTGGATATAATAGTTTCATTTTTGCTTCGTATATACTCGGATTTGTTATCATGCTCTTATATCCCTGACTCATGAACTAAAAGTAAAGTGGTATTTGTTCCAAAAGCGGATAAGTCGAGGCCTATTAGTTTATCGTCTGTCTTCTTGAAAACTTTGGACCAAGACAAAGAACCCTAACATTTTGTCAGTGTCCCATCACGCTTACTTGAAAGTAGGTCAGTTGAGACGGCATTACATTCGCTTGTAGGGTATATAGAAAATGCTCTCGAGAATAAGAAATATGCATTAGTGGTCTTTCTGGATATAGAAGGAGCCTTCAATAATGTGATCCCGGATGCAATTAAAATGACTACGGAAAAACTGAATATACATCAGTCGGTTATTGGCATCACCCATAATCTCAACTATGGGTACGGCTGCCATATTTAGGGTAGCAAGCAGAGGTACTCCTCAGGGGGAGTTCTATATCCACTTCTTTGGAATATTGTCGTCAACACAATACTAAAGGAACTTGATTCCCTAAGGTTCGAAATCGACGCGTATGCGGATGTTTTAGCGGAGGCCGTATCTGGAAAATATTTGGATATCATATCTCACCTCCTTCAACTAACTCAGTAAATGGAGTACAATTAGTTGACTTATCGTGAATCCAGGAAAGACGGAACTAGTTCTCCTTCCAAGGATATACAAAATACCATCTTTTCCACTCCCTTGAATGGAGTTAAATTAAAGGTGTCAAACAATGCAAAGTATCTAGGTATAACACTGGACTCCAAACTGACCTGGCTCCAGAATATCTTGGCTAGGGCTTCAAAGAAAACATTGCTCCATTTATGTATAGGCAGGCCATAGAAAAATCTTGGGGATTATATCCTAAGTATACAAGATGGCTCTTCGATATGTTGATCAAGTCCATACTTATGTATGGAGCGATAGTATGGTGGAAAGCGATGGAAAAATCCACCTATTGCGGAATCTTCGGAAAGGGACTGCACAGCTCAGTGCTACTAATTACAGGTGCGCTACATATAAAAACATCCTAGGCATTATTCATTCTGTTGAACTGGATGCCAGTGGATTTACTAGCCAAACAAATCGCCATCATGTCGGCGACTAGGCTCAGTACTATAGGAGCATGGAATGGTAGAAGCTATGGTCATGCGACCATTTTGGGAATCTTGGATGACATCCCAGACAATATTGATTTTTATATTCCCAAAACCTTTCTGGACAGAGGCTTCTCAGTTTCAATCTCAACCGATCCCACTATAAAAGACGTATCGATTGATGTTTACACTGACAGATCCAAATCTTCTGAAGGGGTTAGGGGAAGTGTTTTTATTCCCGCATATAGGAGGAACATCTTCCTTAAATTGCTGGATCACTGCACTGCTCTTCAAGTGTAGATCTCAGCCATTAGTAGAGCGGTAAATTGGCTAATGTACCCGCGATTAAATCACTTTAGGGTGCCTATTCGATATCCAGGCTGGTTCATGGATGCCGGACATCTTTAAATGAGATGTCGAGACATTCAAACCTAGAATTGGTCTGGGTAAGGGGTCATTGAAGTAACCCGGGAAATATTATTGCGGATGAATTAGCCAGAACTGGTTCCCTTCTCCAAAGTAAAGAAACGCACCAATTAGTTGGCATACTGTTGTCATCTTGCAGATCAATGATACTACAGTACTTGTCGAGAATGCCTCAACAAAGATGGATAAACGAGTCCGCATGTTTTATCTCGAGACAGATATGGCCCCCAGTACGATCAAAAGCAGTCGAGTTTCATTCTGGAATTGCCATGTTGTTAGGTACGAAAACTTGTAGCCATTATTACAGGTCACTGGATTGCTGGTTCATACGCTAGACTATGACTATTTTTTAAGGACTATTGTAGAACTTGCTTTAATGAAAAGGAGGAAGAGACAGTATAACATTTTCTTTGTCACTGTACTGCTCTTGCGAACATAAGGACAGTTAAATTTGGTAGTCCATATATGAACGGACTATCGGATCTCTCTGCAATTGATGGTAGATGGATAAGATCTTTTATTCGTGCATCTGGTTGGTTCGATTCGAACCTAGTACAACGTGATCAACAGGACCCAAGTGACCTGTATAGTTACATTTACAACTACCCATCTAACCTTACCTAACCTAGATATTTTAACACATTTCTGATTCTAAAAAAGAAATAGTTTATTAGCAATATGAATAAATCTGAAACCTTGAGCAGAGAATTTTTGTCGAGAATCTGGGAAACTAAAACTACCAAAAATTTAAAAATACCATTTTACGACATCAAAAATTATACAGAAAACTTTGATTGACCATAATTTGACAAGCATATGGTTATTTGATTAGATTGCTTTGCATCCGGTGTAATTAACTATAAAGAGTTTATTAAAATGCTAGAAAAAGTAATTTTCGAAGTAATACAAAAACTGCTTAAATATTTGAATATATGTTTGAAACTACTGCTGACAAACATGAAAATTATAAAACTATACCAAAATCAAATGAATGCATAATGACACAGTTTATTTTAATATTAACACTAGTATTCACAAATAATATTTAAATTTAAAATGCCTTTTGAAATAAATTTTTTTTATTTCAGAAATCAAGCGCATAATAAGTGCCACATAAATGGCAATATGACGGTAATATTATATACATAGTACATATGCTTTACAGAAATATAAACTAAACCATCAAATCTTATAAGAATCGGTCGACAATTGACCATAGAAAAATAAAAGACCCCCTCCGATAATATTAAAAATGTTATCAACTTGGTTTTTCGAATTTGCATGTTTAAATTATTTACAAAATCATATCAAAGATCATCTTGTTTATTGTATTATTTTAATATGAATATGTGATCATTTACTTTTCTTTCATTTGATGCACTAAAACTCACACAATAATAAAGGTGTTTGTAATATGAGTAAATGTTACATAAATATGTAATGTTTTCTTCCTCTTCAGAAGTTTATGTGTCATTCTAATAATTAGTTGCACTCCATTCATAAACACTTAAAAATGCAAGTAAAAAATGATATGAAAAAATACAAATTCCGCAAAATGGTGTTTTGAAAGTCATTTTGAAAAACTAGGCTTTTAGGCTCTTACTACTCATACTTTATATACTGTTTCTTTTTGCGATTCTAATGTAGCAAGACCACTTTAACGATATGTATTGATGTTAATGAGATTTTCTCGAATTAGATCTCAAGAAAGCTTTAAAGCTTTTTGTAAAATGTGTATTAGTGATTAAAGGAATTTATAGTCTTATTTAAGAAATCTGCTTTGCATTTATATATTTATATATATTCATACATTTTAGATTTATAGAAAAAATTAAATGCTTTTAAATTCAAAAGACATAAACGGTCATCTAATTACATTATGGCATATGCATAAAAATTTCATATATTTTTTGCTTTTATGAGTAAAATATTGAAAAGTTGTTTTGTATTCATTATAGTCCATCTTAAAGCAGTTTTATTAAATTTGTTTACAAAAATGCTCTACAAGGTCCTCTGGTAGACTAAAATCTTATGGAGAAAAATATAAAAATATTTTTTCTTTAAAATCTAAAAATTACAAACTTGTTGAGATTTCAAGAAATCTACACTTTTTTTGAGCTAAATGTATAAGACCTATGATTTTTTAATTGCTGAAGTGCGTTGGTAAATGTTTTTTGTATTTTCCAGAATTTTTCTCATCAACATACATTGTTTGAGTGGGCTTCCTACATCAGAATCTAAAAAGGCCGTTTTCCAGCACTAATGTACATATTGTAATACTCAATGTTGATATCTATGCTACTATAGTTTTTTAAATACGAGTAAATACAAAAAAATTACTTGTGAAAAAAATTTAAAATCACATTTAAAATAATCTAACTTAATGGTTTTCTTACCTTCAAAATAATCTTATACCTAAATTAGTTACGTCAAATAACCAAGTAAACTTAAAAAACTTACTTTAAATTTCTTAACAAACTGTGTTAGGAGAAAAGTTTTGTATTTTTTTAGGTAGATTTTAATAACTTTTTTACTAAACATAAGTACAAAAAAACCAAATGCATTTAAATACTAACAAGCCAAAAATAAAACGAAATAAATTCCTAACAAAGTTTCGTTTTCATGATGATGGAGAAGTTTTTTCAAAAGTTGAAGAAAACTGTCGAAATAACAAACTTTTATTTTTTCATATTGACTAAAACCTCCATCCTTCCTTCGTTGTTTTTTATTTAAATAAATGACGAACACTTTCGTGGAAGTGTAAGAGAGAAAGAGAGTTTCTTAAAAAAAAAATTACATCTCAAATTTTCTAATATAAATTTGATTTGAAAATGGTAAAACTACGTGAAGTATGAATGATGTAAAAATTACAGCAACAAGTGATAATGCTATATTTGGCTATGCCGAATTTCAAGTAGCCTCCATCAATCACACAGTATTTTTTAAATGTGTTATTTAAAAAAGTAATGCTTTACAATTTTATTTATTTATATATATATATATATATATATATATATATATATATATATATTTAACATACACAATAGTAATACACTTTAACAAAAAAAGTGTTATTCTTGATTCCAATAACGATTCTGAGTTGTATTTATTTTAATTTGATTGAAAAATATAATACTAGAGATTCGCTAACCCCTTTTATGCGATAATTCATATCTGCTTTATATGGAAGCTACTACTCCCCCTCGAAATATCTGCCCTGTTCAAAATTTAATATGAAAATTATTTCCAAACATTTTTGAGACTTTCAATAAATTACTCCTTTAGATATGCGAAAATTAATACTTGCTTTATTAGGGGCTACACCTCCCCACGTACCTAGCCGTCCTATTTTCATTGTATCAACGCAATACAATAAGTTGTTCTCATAAAATTTAAGAGCTATCACTACAATAATTCTTTAGATATGACATTAAAAATATTAGTTTTGTATGAAGGTTCCATCTCCCATAGTTCTACCCATCCCATATTTTATCTTAAATTATGGAGGTTGATGAGAAAGTTATTCCTACCAAATGTTATAAATTTTAATCTAACAGTTCTTAAAATATACGACTTTCAATATTTTCGTTGTATGGGGGGTATTATTTCCCCTGAAAGTTGATTAGAAAGATATTTTAAGACTTTTGCTAAAATAGTTCTCAGAATATACGATATATAATATTTTCTTTATATGGGGGATAATATCTTCCCACGTCGTACGCTCTTCAACTTTATTTCATTTATAAAGGATGGTAAAATTGTAACACTTTTATGGAAATAGTTCTTAAGTTATGAGATAATTAAAATTGTCTTTGTATGGGTAGTATCACTGTCCCTGCTGCTAGCGAAAATAGAATAGCTTATTTTAATTCTGGGGTTCACAGTATGATAGTGTAGACATTTTTAGCTTTCTATACAGCTCATCTTATTATTTGGAACAATAGAATCGAAAAAAAGTTATAAAAACTCCATGTTTACTGTATGTATGAAACAAATACATATTTACAAAGAAATAAGAGCTCATATGGGATTCTGAAACTGAATTCCGTTTGTAAATTATTGGATTTCTTTAAATAAAGTTGTATTGCCCTTCAATGTATAATAATTTTTAAAGAGAAAAAACTAAAATTAAGTTTTATAAGATAAACTACAACAAAGGTAACGAAAATTTGTGATATTTTATATTTCTCATAAAAGCTCATTGCTTGGAGGAAAAACTAAAATCGTGATCACTTAAATGCTCTAAAAGCCTTAATCATCTATATTTCTTAGAAAAAAATCGATTGTTTTAGACGAAAATTTTCGTTTTTATTTTTTATAAAAGCAAATTAGAGATTTCAAATAAAAAATAAAATAATCTGTGAAAAACAAAAATTTTTATTAAGTAAAAACCTAAATCGCAGTTCATAAGGCAAAATGTTTAGTCACTTATAATTTTCAAGAAAAACTATTTTTTTTTTTTTTGAAGAAAACTAAATCAATGATAAAAATTTGTGCTCACTTATACTTTTTACCATCAACCGATTTTTTTTTTATGACAATCGAAAATTACATAGTGCATTAAAATCTAAACTCGAATGCACCAGTCGAATGAAATGTTAATTTTACCTCATTGTGCAGTATGGTATGGGGAAACATTTCATTGTTGAGGGTGCCAAATCTAATATGTTAACATTATCGTTAAGAAAATTATTGATAAATATTGCATAAAAGGTACATATAAACCTCTAAATGCGTAAAATAAATTCTCATCTGCGTAATCAACTTTTGTATAAATCGATCTAATATATATATATATATATACATATATATATATATTAGATTTATATATATATACACATATCTATATATATATATATATATATATATATATATATATATAATAGATATCTATTGTCAAAATATACTATACTGACCAAATTTTGCAAAGTAGTATTTTTAAAGAGTATGCCAAAAATGTACAATGCTTTTAAAAATAGTTATCTAAATTAATTAAGAAGTACAAAAAAATTGCTTGTGTAACTAAGCCATAAACTTATAGTTTTACTTTAAAAAAAATTACATGCACATTACCACATAAACATAAAATTTATAAATTCTAAAAGCAGAGAAAACTACAATAAATTATAAAATAAATGCTGCTAATAATAACTAAAAAGTATTCAAATTCATTTGAAATTTATACAATCTACTATTAATTATAGTTTTAATATATACCTCTATTTCCTTCTATATATGTTTAAAGTTTGAAATACATCAAACCATATACATTAAGTTTACAGTTTCTTACAAAATGTGTCTTTATTAGCATCCTTAGATGTTCAAACGTAGAGAGTACACAAACTTATAATAACAAAAAACATTAGCACCAAATTTTGATCTAAAAACTTGATTTGGGCGGCTGTTTACATAGCAGAACACAGAAAATAGAGCAAACACGAAATAATTTCTCTCAGTAAATGTATACCTTTTAAAGTTGTCAATGTTACTGTTAAATAAAAAATATTTATTAATATAAAAGATGTAGTTTTTAATTAGTAAATTTCTTTTTAAATATTTAATATTTAATTTAAAATAATAGTAAGTTTAGTAATTATCATTTATGTGTATGTAAGTATACAGTAAGAATTTGCCTCAATTATAATTAGAAATATATACTAGTAATATTCCAACTGCATTTAATACATATTTATTATACAAAAGCGATTATTTTATGATACTTTCTTGATGTACTTTTTTACACTTCATAATGCTATTTCGATATCACAAGATAGCACTAAAAAATGTCACCTAAAAAGTATTAAAACTGACGCACGTTTTTTCCCGAATGTTGACACTTATCTTATAAGAAAATGATATCATATCCACCTGTAAGTAGCTACATAATGCTACGCTTTACTTCAAATTTTGATAGAAAATCATTGCAGGGTAGTTACAAATGTTGCAATTAAACACATCACGATCAAACATAATACAATTGCAAGCGAACATACACACAGGCACTCTCATAAACAAAAGCTATAGTGCATATTCTGGTTAATTAAGGCGACTCAGAGCGTGAGATTCTAGCATTCAGAGTGATCAGAAGTCTATATTTTTGTAATTGGGAAAACTATATGGATGAAATTCGGCACAAACAATTTTCGTAAGACTAAGCAAGATCATGTGCATGCATGTAAAAGTCATCAAAGTCACCAGTCTTCAAATATATTAGTAAATAATTCATTCCATTAAAAATTTTTTTAAATTTATACCTCTCACCAAAACGATTATATCAGTTACTATACACTGCAAAAAATTAAAAACAGAAAAATGTTTCCAATTAAAAAATTGATCAAATCAATCAACTAGTGATTGAATGATTTAGATGCAAAATTAAATAACTGTGTTAGTTGCGAAGTATATGGTAATAATGTTTTCCGTGTATGTATTTTTTCACAAATCTTAATTAGTAAAAATTATTCATATTATATATTCGACTTTGTAAGAGTAAAAAAACTGCAATTGTTAAATTTGAAGTCTTAGTTTTTTGTGGTTATCGTATGCTCCAAATTAATGGATGATATTAATAATTCATGAATCAAATACATATTGGAGTTCCCTCTAGATGTTTTCTTGTAAAATATTCGCAAAAGTTTTTACAATCCTTTTTTCCTTGCCTTCTGCGCTCCTTCGGAAAATTGACTAATAGGAATAATATATTATTCGATAATATCTTTCCGTGAAATAAAATTTTATGTAATGTAGCAGGCATATAGAACCTTAATGATGAAAATCTAAAACTCAAGATCATTTACATCATCTTTCAAAATTCCATCAATATATCTAGAACCGTTTCAGATTTATAGCTTAAGCATTTTTATCATAAGTGATATTTTCCACATATATAACAATATTAAATAATCATAAAAATGCATCTCCTATGATGTTTTGTATTCTGCACTTAAGATATTTTCGCGGTTAGCATTCGATGTGATACTAGTTATGAGTTTACCATAATAGCAGTAGATGAATATATTCCTGCTGAACGCATTTGTATTTTAGCTGATGTCTGTACCTGATAAAGATTATTAGTTTTTAGAAGATCTCTAGCTTTTCTTTTTCTTGATACATCTGAAAAACCCTCGAAATCTTTATTGGGTCTGCCACAATTATTTAGTGAAGGAGTTAATATATATTGATAAATCATCTCTTTAATCACTTTTTTCACTAAGAGCCATTCTGAATTTTATTAATTATAATTAATTATTTTACTTAAAATTATATCAATAGTTAATTGTTTTGTAATATTTTTTTTATCTTTTAGTTACTTGGAAGATTTTTAATCAGAATAACTAACTTCTTTTCAAAATGCGAAAAAAATTTAAGGGTTTTGATAAGCTAAAATGTCAAAATCACGTACTATACGATGGCGACTTTAGTGGTAAAATCATAAAAATATTAATATTTTTGTCTATAACTTTTCTTCTACTGGATTGATTTAGCTAATTTTTGGTAATAATATGAAGTGAATAGAGGTAGTCATTCTGGACCATATAAAATTTAAGAATTGTCAATTAAGTTATACAATTTTAATGAAAAATCGTTAGTCTTAGAGTTTTTTCCAGACATAGTTCAATAATTTTTTTTTCCACTGAACTGATTTAGCTGATTTAAATTGCCAAACTGATTAGGAAAATAACACATAATCTGGGTGAGTTTCATTTATTTAAAGCTAGTAGGTTGGACGTGAGAATGATTCCCCCAGGCGGACAGACGGACATAGCTTAATTAACTCAGAATTTCATATGGACCAAGAATATATATATACTTTATGGAGATTTAAATGATTATTTCTTAGTGTTACACATTAAACGGTAAACTTAATATACTCTCTTTCTGGTGGAGGGTATAAAGCTTACACGTTTCCATTAGGGTTTGGGGTTTCCCGTATTATTTCTTTTCCAAACAAATAAGAACTTTAATGGAAGGAAGACAGTTGTGTACAATTATTTAAATAACGTGGAAAGATATGGAAAAAACATGAAAGGGCGGAAGAAAATTGCAACAACTCCAAAAGAAAGACGAACAATTCTTAGAATTACAACAAATTCTGTCATGTCGGTATCAAAAATACGTAAAAAAAAGTGGAGTCAGTGCCAGTTTAAGAACAGTGCACCGTATTTTAATGTCGAGTCCATACATAGTCCGACAAAAACTGCAAAAAAAACACCACTTAATGAAAAAAGCAAATCACGACGTCTACAGTTTGCCAAAAATACAATGACATGGTCCGACAAATGGTTTAAAGTTGTATTACGATGAAAAAAAGTTTAGAAATGATGGTCCCGACGGGTATAACTATTACTACCATGACCTAAATAAGGAGGAATTATTTTTGAACAGCAGACCAACCGAGAGGGCGAAATAATGGTATGGGGTTCCATTTCGTATTAGAATTGGTTTTTGTATCCAACAAAATGACTGCAACGACTTACAAAACCATTCTGGAGGAAGCATTTCCAAAATTTAATGATTTCTTTGGACCCATACCTTCGACGCATCAATACGACAACGCTCCGATTCATACCACCAAAGCAGTAAAACAATGGATTAATCAACAAGGTGTTCAACTTTTGCATTGGTCCTCATATTCACTAGACCTGAATCCAATGGAAAATGTCTGGGTTGGCTTGCAAGAAAAGTTTATGAAAGAGGAAAACAATTTGAGACGATAGAATCCATAAAGAATGCAATAACGGAAGCATGAAGTTCAATTTCGCTAAAGTTATACAAGTCGATGCGAAATTGCATTTTTGGGATTATTTCTAAAAATGGTGGCAGTACTCATTACTAATTGAATGCTAGAAGATAATAACTTTCATTTCTATAACCTAAAATTTAAAAATAAATTACAGTTTGCTTAGTTTTAAAATATTCCTTATTCAAGTGACACACGAAAGAGTACCACATGTTTTTAATAAATGCATAATTTTAGTATAAAAAAATATGTATATTTTTTATTTCTTCCGGAAACTAAATCCAACACTTTGAAATTTGGTTGCGCAAAAAATGATATTTTTCTGAACTTTAGTTTAGGAGATATACTTAATTAAAGTTAAAAAAATGTGATTCCTTATTCAACTGGCAGGCAGGTATGAAAATCGAATGTTTTTGAATAATTTTAAAACTCACTTTTGTATCGAATTTTTGACGTCTTAATATTTAGTATTACCATCTGAAAATACCTTTAGTAAGTAGTGGGGCGTTATGAACAGTAATATTTTTGCTATATGATTTTAAAACTACATAGGGAGAAAACACAAATTCTCGTACACCCGACGAACCTCCGATTTCTATAAAATTCGGTATACATTACACTACACCAATATAAAATTTTAAGTTTTACAAAAATTTTAAATTCGTTGTAGTTTATTTTTTTATCGCGGTTGAAAATTCAATTTTTAAATTTTTTTTTAAATACATGAATTTTAAACCTATTTAAAAAAATCAAAAAAAACAAATTAATATATCTGGATTCTAATTAATTTTATAAAAACTAAATTTTTGAGATCAGTATTCATCCTTCTATCAAGAATATTTATATACCTTCCATTTTTATATTTTTCTCTAAAATGTCCCATATAGTGTAACGAAAAACATGTACAAAATTTAGTGTGAGATCGTGAAGGGATGTTGAGAATATTAACTTTAAAAAACTCATGCATTAAAGTAATAATTTGATATTTTTGAATGTAGTTTTATTTTAAGTATAAAAATGTATGAATTTATTTTTGTGAAATCAATATCGTACATAATAAATGAGTGCGTCCCACAATTTTTGAATTTCCATTGTAATGAGAAAATTCCATAGTTTATAAGAATGCTAAAAAAAATATAAGGGAGTATATTCAATAAAAAATGCATTTAAAAAGTGCCGTTGTATAAAAAGCTTTTTTTAAAAACTTGAATAATTTACCAAATCTTTTATTTCAAGATGACAACACATAATTTAAACGCAGTTTGAATTGTCTTAATCTGTTAAGAAAAATAGCAAAACTAAAACAGAAACTCATAAATAAGTTCTTTGGAACAGCTCAGATAATCGTCATCAATCGGAACAGTCACTAAGAAATCGTCGATTTACTGGCAAAATTTTTCCGTAATCATGGTTTCAAGGATTATTTTTCAAAATTATTAATATTTTTCTCCAACATGTATTTATCTTATAAAATAGAATCGATAGTAATAAGCTGAATATTTTAAAGTTCTTTTATACACACACAAATTGTTTCATTCAAAACACATTAGAAATTTTGAAATTATTACTGAAATTAATGATTTTTATTTTTTACTAAATATTAATTTTCTCAGCATCCCCTCATATTCCCACTCTAAGTTTTTTATATATCATTGCCAACACTTTTAGAAATATTTTAAATGAAAATTATAAAAATGGAAGATATTATTATTTAAATATCCTTGATACAAAGACGAACATTGATTTCATTATCCTTTTCTTTTCAAGAGCGACATTTTTAAAAAAATAATTAGGAACTATAATTATTATGCATCAGTTTGAATTAAGTTTGTTGAAATTGATCGAATAAGTCCAAAGATATATTAAAATTCGTGTCTTTTGAAAAAATTTCCTAGAAAAGTGAACTTTGAACCGTAATAAAAACGAAACTACAACGAATTTGAACATTTTTAAGAACTGCAAATTGTGTATTGACGTAATAAGTGTGTATATCAAATTTTATAAAAATCGGAGGTGGTGAAGTCAACACTTTTTTTTTTTTTTGTTCGAAAAATGGTGTTTTCTACCCATATTAAATTAATATTAAATTTTCCATATTCCCGCCCGGGAATTCCCGGACTCCAAACCCTAGTTTCAATATAAGCAGTTTTTTCAAGAAGTTTCTATATATTCAGTTAATAAAGATGCCAAACTACATATTTTTTTAGAAGGAATATGAAACTTTTCCATTTTTATATAAAGATGCAAAATTATATTAAATTTAAGTAAAATACGATAAATTGTAAGCAATCTATAATATTACAGCCAAAGGAAATTTCGAAGACCAATCGGGATCCACAAACGATTATATCTTTAATATATTTTGGGTAATCAATATATACAAGAAAATATTTTATATTTATTTACTTACCCAAAGAAAATATATATATAATCATATATTTTATATGATTTCATTTAAAATCTTCAAATGTGCAATTTTTTAAAGCACATCAATATCTTTTATATCAATGTTAATAGATGTCATTAAAGTAAAAATACTAGTGTTAACTCGAACAAAAGTTTTAAAAAATGTATATCATAAAAAAATAATAATTATAAATAAAATAATATGTAATAGAATTTACAAAGAAAAAAACTAGCAAGTTTTTTTATTTATTCGTTTTAAAAAAAATTAACTTCTTAAATTTTAAATTACTTTTACATATTGGAAAATTCCATACACTCTGTTCACTCTACAGATAACTGTTAATATAGAAAAAAGGATGAAATTTGTGTGCCAAAAAAATTTATTTTTTCTGCAGAAACGTATGTCAATCAAATTGTCGACAGATATTAATCAATTAAGATAAATTTCATGCTTAACATACAGAATTCTTTTTTTCAATATCTGTTACTGTGACCTTCAAATGGCTTTAGAACACGCTTATACACAGAGAAAACAGATCCTTTGTCTCAACCGAATTTTTCGTCAAATGAATTTTGTCGGACCTAAGTACTATTTTATAATTCGGTTAGAATTATTGAATTATTTAGTACTGACAATTACATATAAAAAAAAATTGGTTATTACATCTAATACACATACCACATATATTAGACTGATTAAAAAAATAATAATTTTTTAAATATTTAAAAATTTATTTAAATTTTATTACAAAAAATATATGGTAATAACAAAACATATGTCTAGAAGTAAATGTATAAATTTTTATTATATCTGTGGATAATTGTATGATTTCAATAACCCAATGTAGATATAGATCAGAAAAAAACTGTGCCCACTGTGCAATAACTGAACATAAACCAGACTTTGAGAAAGTGAGAATACCTACAAGAGAGAATAATCATACGAAACGATATATGCAAGAGATGCTTCATAGCATAAACATACCAACAAGAATGAGAATAAACTATATACAGACAATTGTGCTCACATATATCGACATACAATAAACAAACATGTAACGTCACTGATATTCTAAACAACACAATTTTGGATTCTAATCATTGAAGTACAACTTTACCATTGAATTGAATACTTTCAGGGTATAGATATTAGATACCCTTAGCCATAACCCCCCCCCCCCCCCCCATTGGTGTTAATATACCGCCATGATTATATTTAAACATACTTTAAATATAATCCCTTAAGTACAATCATCACATTTATCCTATTCTATTCCATAATTGAAAATAAAAATTTAATGCATTTAATTCTTTTAAATATTATTCAAAGCATCATTTTTTTTCTTTTTTATTGAATGTTAATTTGAATTAAATTATAGGAAAAATTGTCAACATTTTCAAAGCTATTATCATTTAAAATTCTTAACAACAATGTAATAAATTAAAATTTTTATATATTAGTTCAAGTTGTTGTATTATAAAACTTAGAATATTGACTAGATATCCAGCGATGACATGTACATATTAGCATCTGGCAAATCTTGAAGTTCTCGTATTTTTTTTTAATTAATTAAAAATAAAATTTAAACAAATTAAAAAAAAATAAATTATTAAACACAAATTAACTAACACAAGCGCAATTTTATATGTCTAAAAAATACAAAAAAAAATTAATTATTTATATGAAATTGAATAAAATTAAAAAAAACGACACAAAATTATAACTAAATTAATTTGTTCTATTTGAATTTTTGAATTAATCCATAAATTAATATGCACAGATTAATAAAAACAACACTCCATAAGACTAAGCATTAGATTTTCCAAAATAGTTACATTTATTTCAGCAATAAAAAAAAATACAAATTAATTCTTTTTCACTATGTTTTAATTTGTTCGATGAATCTTGTTTATATTCTCTTTTTCTTTGAATTATCTTTATTTTGTAGTTTCTTTTTGTTTTCTTTTTTATGTTTCATTAACAGCATTTAAATTTAATTTTTATACATTATAAATTTTGCTTTATGTGCACATTATTGTTATTATTTATTTTTATAATTTCTTATTCAAATTATATTTTTTTTCAAAGTCTTTCTTTTATATTACATTATTTTTTTATATCTTTGTTGTGTCCTTTTAATTCACACCATTATAAATCTTTTTCTATGTCCTAATTATCTAACAAGGATTTTTATTCTGTCTTATTTAAATTTTAAATTTCGCGCACTCTTTTTTTTTTTTTTTTTTGTTCCTCTCAAATACTTCGACTTTTCACAAATTGAATTAATCTCATATTTTTTCTTTTCAAAAATAATTTTAAAAAATCTAATAAATTCCGATTCTATAGCCTACATGATAAAATGAAAATTTTAACACACGTATGCCTAATATTTTTTCCATATTATCTAATTTTAAAGCAATTTACCTACAGAAAATATTAAAAAAAAATTTCCATAAACTAAGGCAACTAAATAAATTTAAAAAATTAACCGAATGAAATTTTTCCGAAATTTTAAAATTTAAACCAAGATACCTAAAAAAATTTAATAAAATTTTCAAAACACAAGATACCTCAATTAAAAATTTTGCATCTGAAAAATTTAAATTTTAAAAAGAAATTTATACAAGTGTTTTAAATTAAAAGTACACCCCAAGAAACATAGGAATAAAATATAAACAATCAGTGACAAAAGCTCAGAACAATGACAACGGACAACACTGCAATATAGTTAAATTAGTTTCTTAGTAAATACATTCCCGAAGATGACCAACAAAGGTGGTCGAAATATTGGATGATAATAAAAAGTAATGTAATAAATTTTAAAAAACATAGAAAGAGTTTTTTATTTTTATTTATTGAGACCTAAAGCAGAACAATGGATAATTCGATAAAATAACACTCATAAACATCAGAGAAAAAACTTGATTTTTTAAGCTGTTTTTAGCTCTCCTAAAAAATCTAAAAATTCGACTTGTGTTATTTTGTCAAAAGTTTACAGAAATGCAAATACCATTGTAATATTAAAAATTGTTAGTATTTTTCTGGATTTAGTATTAAACATTGAAATCACGTAGCATTAGCAATTTATCGGACAACTCTACAGCTATACAGCAACCAAATAATTTTCTCTGATAACACATTGAAGATATGAGAATTTAATTTTTGAGGTAGCGAATTTGAAATCTTTTGCATAAAGCATACTGTTATAACGATATTTTTCTGCAAATAGTTATTAACATCCATAAAGTAAATTATTTAAAATGATCTTTAAAAGGGCAAACATTTCTTATTAAGAAGTAAGACAATTGCAGAGATTTGCAAAAAAGAGCGAGCACGGAAAAAATTACAATTTTGGCATACCGAGTCTTAGTTGTCTAGAATTAACATTAACCCTTAAAACGTAATAAAGATCGTTAAAAATATATATTCTCCACCCTTTCCCATAATTAATCAGATTAACTTGTACTTACGTACATATGTTTGTATATATTAACCCACAGTTAGAAACTAATCCACAAAATGCGTAGAGCGTTTCTAACACAAACAGCATTTATGTTAATCAGAACATTTTCCTTTAGTTATTTTTAATTAAATTCGGTTATCTTTATAAATTATTTTAAATAAATTTGAAATGTTCTAAAATTGGTTGCAATAACTGATTCTTATTAGTAAGAATATTAGAATCTTTAATATAATATTTAAATTAAGGAAATCTATTGCAATTATAACTATTTTTTAGTTAAAAATCAAAATTAATTATTCCAATTATCTTTCTATTATATTAACTGTTATCCGTTCAAACTTTTTTCTGTGTGTACTTGAACACATGGGCACAACTTTTTTCGTTTTTTGTTAGTGACCCGTGCATTTAGTTAAACAGTAGATCAAATAAATAAGGAAAGTAAATAAAAAAGCAATTACTAAGAAGATGTATAATAATTAGAAACAAAAAATTATTTTACACCTGTTCGTATTAGGACAACTACGCCAACCAAATTTATAAAATTTATTGTTTTTTTTTTTTTTTGTTTTTAACCTTAAATTTAACCTGAAGTTTTGTTTTAACCTTAATTTTGTTTATTAAGTTAAAAAGTAAATTAAAAACAATCTTAAAGTTTTCTTGCTTTTTATTTCATGTAAAAATTAAATTTTGTAAAAAATACGCAATATTTTATTGCGCAGAGAAAACAGATTCGTTGTAGCAGCCAAATTGTTTGGTTACACCTACTATGCTACAAATCATTCATAGCTTTATTAACACCATATGTTTTAGGACAATAATTGACTTTTAGTAACCCTGAAGTTTTGCCACTTGTTTGGCCCCTTTTTTAAAATGAAACCAAATGGCCAATTTCTGAGAATATGTGCTAAATAAGGAGAAGCTATATTGTTTGAAATATCTCCACTCATTATATACTTATTATATAATTTTATTTATTGTTATTAAAATTTTATAAGAGCGAAACATCACCCACAAAATTAGAAATGCCTAATAAAAAATAAATTATAGTTTAAAAATGATGGAAAATCACCCAAAATATTAGGTAAATTGTAACCCAAAACCAATCCCAAAAGAAAAAAAAAAAGTTTTTAAATTAAAGAGAAAAATTTAGTTTTTTCTCGCCTCCTGGTAACACTGCATATGATATAACAGATATAATTGAGTAGTAGTTAGGGTATTCACTCGAATAATGTTTACTCGATTAATTGATAAATTAAAATTGAATAACTGTTTGTGTAAACTACAATTAAAGATTTCGATCAAAAACTTATTCGAATAAATTATGTCGATTACCGAATAACCCTAATTGGAAAAAATAAGTAAAATTTACCTATATTTTGAATAACATTGAATGTGCTCAATACGAAATTTAGAAAGTTATTTTAAAAACGTTTAAAAAGATGAGAATGAATTACTTTTTAGTCGCATAAACGAGAATATATATGTGAAAGAATTATGTTTTCACCATTAAAAACTGATATTTGATACACAAAAATCAAATAAATATATATTAAAACTTGATTCAAAGTAAACATGAAGGACATTTTAACACTTAAAAGGCAAGGAATTATTTATGTATTATTTAAATTCTTTTTATATTTATATTTATATTTATATTTATATTTATATTTATATTTATATTTATATTTATATTTATATTTATATTTATATCTATATTTATATTTATATTAATATTTATTTATATTATATATGAGAGAGTATTTTTAGAATATATACCCTGTTCCGTAGTTTATGAGAACTTTTCGAATTTTTTTTCATCCCGATTTTAACAGGATAATTGAATCAATATTCAAAGTAACTGCATTTGAAATAAATCTAAAATGGACGACAGTATTAATAGTATTTATTAATATATTTTAAATAATTTGCAGGACTGGCTTTATATTAGTTTTATATTAACTAAAAGTAAATGTAATTATTTATTTTTTTTAATTTAATATTCTAGTAGTAGAGTACTTCAAAACAAAGTAGGGGGTTTAAATGTAATGTTAAACATTACAGTTTAAATAGATTCCTCGCCTGGTAAAAGTATTCTCGAAAATTAATATTTTAGCAAGTTTCATCTCTCTTATTTCATAAGAGAGATGAAATAATTTATTTTAATATGAAAGACTAAATAAATGAAAAAATATACTTAATATCATATAAGGTTACATATTTAAAACGTTGAAATTGAATACGTGTAAAAACAAGTTTATTTGCTTTCAGCATTTTTTCTCTCAAATTTATCAAATTGTCAACATCAAGTAAACAACTGTCATAACATTGTCCCAATGGAGTCACCATGCATTTTTATGAAAAAAGAGAAAATAAAGTGCTTAAGTCAGTAAGTGTCCCACACTTGAGGAAAAAAAAAAATTTAACATATCAGTTTGAAGCGTAACTAAAACAAATACATGAACACGATTATATTTATCACATATAAAAACATCTGAAATCTATAAAAAGTAATTTTTCCAAAATAAATGGTAATAGGTCTGCAATTTATCATTTGCGATCATACTAGATGTACACAAAAAATTATGGCTAAAATTTTTCTAAATAACTAATTATTTGGATTTAAATTAAATTTAATAAAAAATAATATTTGGTTTTAATATTCCATTTTATTGCACAGAAAAAATTATGACTAGAATTTTTTAAATAAATCATTATTTAACTATAAATAAAATTTTATAAAAGTATCGTAATTTACCCTGTTCTACGGTTTTGGCGGTACCAAAGCAGAGTTTGTTTGCACATTTGTTATATCCTATCTATTTTAGTTTTATTGAAACTTAGATATTTCACTCCTTTAAAAGGTCTCGTATGTAAGTTAAATTCATTTAGGAAATACTTCAATTGATAATGATTGCGTTTTTGTTTTAGATGATTTTGACCAGTAATGAAATTTGGAAATAGTGTCGTGTCTTCTTTTATTTCATATATTTAACATATATCGTTTTATTCATATATGAATGTTTTATATACTACTATACACAGTGTATTACCGATAAACTATATTTCATCTAAAAAAGTCTCCATTAGTTAGTTGGTATTCGCTTCTCTATACTAAATTTTCATACATGCATTTACATGATAAAATACAATACTAACATTCGATCCGAAATATTGTATATATTACAGAAAATGTAAAAAAAAAATATTAAATAAAAAGTAAAAATTGTTTGAAAATCTGCAAAAAATTTAGTATTATTTTTATTGATTTTAATAAACCATATTATTGAATTTCTTAAGAATTCTCAAATATTCAAATTTATAAATAGTAAAAATATTTAATAAGAAAAAAAAAAAAATAAATTGTAGTGGAAACATTTTTAATTATGGACCTATTATTGCGAAATTATGAAAGATGATTTATACTTATTACAACTCATATATATATATAATTTTGTAAGGATGTTAGCATTAATGTGGGATTTATGTGCTTATAAGTCATTTTCAGGAGAGGTACCCACGCGAAATATATTATCAATTATGAACCGATTTTTATAAAATTTGGTACAACGGTCTCTATTTTTACAAAACTTATGTATGTTCTAATTATATAAATATCACGTATTTAAAATATTTATATGCTCTAAATCACTATTGCGAGGAAAAAAGTTGTATGAGGTGTAGGTGAAATAATGGACCGCTCATGATCAATAGAATTTGAGTAAGTAATCTTTAAAGTCATCACAAATAATTAGGCGGATTTTGCAAAATTGGGTCACAGTGGGTTAAAGATAATAATATAAATTATTTTTTCTGGATCATGAATTTTCTATATATGTAACTTATTCCAATAGGTCATTATTCCGGTATATTAAAATTTAAATGAGTATAGCAATATGACTAAAAGCCACTAAACATAGAATACAACTAGAAGTTTGTATGAGAGGCAAAAACCTAATTCATGCAACAACAAAATACATGTAGTCACATATATTTTATTTATGTATTTTGAAACAAATGAGAAAATTTATCGAAAATTTAGTTTGAACTGCTTTATAGTTAAAAGTATTACTATAAAAGAAATATTACTCTTTGTACCAAATATCATCAAATTCGGAGAGGTAAGATCCTGATTTGTAATTTTTTATGTTGGCTTTAAATGGAATTTTATTACTGGAAAAACTTAATTTTCTGTGTGGAGTGAAACCGTTTAGTTTATTTAGATTTTTTCCCATGGTATCCACTAAGTATTACCTTCAAGAAGAATCGATCGGCTCAGTTAGACATAAGTTCAAGTCAAAGCGAGAAAGATGGATATAGTCGTTCAAGACCGACTGTATGATATCCCACACCATTACACCAGCATAAAAATTCGGGAAGGAGACTTATGTTAGACCTGTGGCCAATTTTACTAAATGTATAATAAAATATATAAATACAGAATAATTAGTTGTTACTCATACTAACATCTAGATGATTATATGCACTTTAGACCGATTCCTGGAAGCCGGTTTATATGGGAGCTATGGTAAATTATGGACCGATTCTCATAATATTTAGCAATGACACTTATACTTACATAAAACTTATTCGTGTGGCATTTATGCAGGTTAAAGTGATTTTATATGGGAACTATGGTCAACTGTGGACCGATCTTCATAAAATTAGTTTTAAAAATTGATAGTTCTACTAAACTTCTATGCACCGAATTTCATTAAGATATTCTTATTTCTAAGGCATTTTTAAATGTTAAAACTCTACTCCGAGGAGAAATTTGTATGGGAGCTATAGAGATCACAACCAATTTGAAATGGCTTCGTCTTTGTATAATAAAATTTCCATGTGCCAAATTTCATTGAATTATCTTTAAAATTGTGCAAAGTTCCCGTCCAGCCAGCCAGACATACGGACGTAATTAGATCGATTTAAAATGTGATGGTATATAGAGGTGAATGTTGGATAACTTTATCCATATGTTACAAACGTCAATACAAAGACATAATACCCTAACCATCGATGATGATGTTGGATATAAAAAGTAAGAAATATTATGAAAATGGACGTAAAAAGATGTGGCATCCCGAAAATATAGTATAATAATGGTGTTACTCAATAAAATAACAAAAACATATAATAACATTTGGATTAATTTATTTAAATGGATTTTATTTTTAAATATATGGAAAATAGGGCTCTGAAAATTTCGAACTTCAAGAAGCCATAAAACCTAAACTGTAACTGAATTTGGAAAATCATTTGAGGGGTTTTATTAGACTATTGTTACACTTTAATTTTGCATTGGACTTTATTTTTTTATTTTTTTGTTGCAATGTGTAATTTAATTGAATTTTTTTATCATTTTGTCGGTTTATGTTGAATGAGTGAAGCATCCTTGTGTATTTTGCATTGAACGTAGACAATTTCAACTTTTTTTCGCTTCTGTTATTGTATGTAGTCTTAGTCAGTAAAAAAGGATGAAAATCAACAAAAAATCTATTGAAAAGACTGGAAGAAACTTAAAAAATAAATATAATTTCGTTTTATATATCTGTGGAGTTTTGGCAAAACAACTTAAGTATAATTAAAAACTTTTGCAGGAGGACTAAAAACTGTATAAAACTTAAGTAAGTAATATATACAGGGCCATTTCATTTTAAAACAACTAACTGATTTGCTTATCTCTTCCGAATTAGATAATATCTGTTACACTGGTTATATTTGTCAAAACTAAAACTGACGCAAATTTTCAGATTATTGTGTTAAGTGGTTCATTAAGATTTATAGTTTAAAGTATTACTATAAAGGAAATATTACTCTTTGCACCAAATATCATCAAATTCGGAGAGGTAAGATCCTGATTTGTAATTTTTTATGTTGGCTTTAAATGGAATATTATTACTAGAAAAACTTAATTTTCTGTGTGGAATGAAACCGTTTAGTTTATTTAGATTTTTTCCCATTGTTTTAAGCAATTATACCTGTGGTGTTGTCTGCGATCAAATTTGGTTGTCCATCCATTACCATTCTGATCCGCTAGGAATCTGCGTTTTGGAATTACTGTGCATTCGTAGTGGGTATAATATTTATTTTTATTGAACGAAAATATTAGTATAATAGCTACTCGATTAGAATTATTAAAATTATTATTTGTTTTTCTTAAGTTTCTTTGATTAGATTATATTAAATACAAATGCTAGGTTAAAAACTCTTTTTCGTACACACATTATCACTGTTCCAAGTTAACCATTTTTATACTAAGATTTTGCTGTTGAAAATCCACTAATTGTTTTCGGATGACATCTTTCAACAACTTACTTATTTCTCTTTAATGTTTTGTAGAGTCATGTTAAAAGTTTATGAACATTTTGAGCAAAAAACAAAAAAAAAATTACTTTCTTCTTTTTGTAAATATTTTCTTTTAAACAATATCTAAATAAGTTTTCGTTTGAGCAAAATATTTTTCGTCTGAGAATTCTTGTAGCCAATTGCTAATTAGAGTCTTGCAACAAATTTCTTCCCAATACAGATGAAACAAAAGTGAAAAAAAAAATGCAATAGAAAAGAGAAAAATAAAATATTTATTTAGCAGATTGCAACTTGTTTTAGTAGTTTATGTTGCTGTTTTTGCTAACGCCACTTTTAATTTTTATATGTCGTTGTATATATTCTTAAGAAAAAAAGTATCGAATTTTGCAACTGTTATCGAAGAAAATATTTTTTGATTTTCTAAAAGAAAAAAAGCTGAGAAAATTACACAAATCTTTTGAAATTAAAATAAATTATTTGTCCTTTAATTGTTACAAGTTCTTGTTGCAAATTGGGTGCTCACGTCAACTCTAGCAAAAGTACGCATTTTCGCAATTTCGCTATTTCGCAGGACTAAAATTGGTTACGTGAATTACTCTATTAATTACTCACTAATTAAATGTATGTATGTATGTATGTATGTATGTATATATATATGTCTGTACGTATATAAACGAAAAATAGACAGAGGAATTCTTAGACACTTTTTTCCCGATAATATTGGTTTGTCTGTGGTTCAAGTCGTGCTTTTTATTACTTATTTAATAAGGATCTTCTAGAAGTCTCATGCAGTCGTGGTCATAAATAATATTTCTGTTATAAAATAAAACAAGTTAGAAGTATATATTCGGTCAAGATCGACCATTCGTGGAAGCGTCTTATACGGGACATATGGCTCATTGTGGACAGATGCTTGATTTAAGTGTAGTGTATACTTCTACGAAACATACGTATGCGTTATGTTATTTATGCACTTTAGGGGCATTCCCAAAGTGGACCTTATATGGGAGCTATGGTCAAAAATAAGCTGATCTTCATAAAAATTGGCAGTGCGGTTTCCTATCTATATAGCACTGATTTGAGTCAAATATTAGCCTGAAATTTGTGTGAAATATTAACCTAAAGAGTGATTAATATGGCAGATATAGTTAATTATAGACCGATCTTTATAAAATCGGGTATACAGATTTACGTTTACATAAAACTTATATGCACAAGATTTCGTTAAAATTTTTTTATACACAAATCTTTTTATAATCGTTAAACACCTATTCCGGGAAGAAATTTTTATGGGGCTACAGGAAATAATGAACCGATCTTAACCCATTTCAATAGGCTTCGTCCTTGGGCCATGAAATATATTTGTGCCAAATTTAATTTAATTACTTTCAAAATTTCAACCTGAGGTTTGATTGCAAGGTTGACATGGACAGAAATCATTAAATCGATACACAAAGTGATTCTAAGCCAATTGGTACACAGTAAGGTGGATCTTAAAGCAGGTTGCAAACCTCAGCACAATATATATATATATATATATATATATATAGAAGGACTTTAAAAAGAGCTGTTTCTATCACCACTAGTCCCACCGAAACTACAATGCGCGTAAAAAAATTATGTTAAAATAACTTAGGCAATACAATATAATAATAACATCATTTCATGTTTAATTTATTTAATTCGGACAATCCGTTCTCGAACTAAGCTAAGTTCAGATTACCCAAATATTTAACACGAAATATTTAATTGTGTTTGACTGAATTGAATTATTAAATGATTTTATATGTAAATCTTTTTTTATACCCTTCGCCACAGATGTAAAGGGTATATATAAGTTTGTCATTTTCTGGATCCTTGTAAGAAATGATATCTGAAACACGATTTCCGTTCGGTTGAAATGGATTTTATGAAGCCCACCAATAACTGTCATGTATAATATACATCAAAAGATTGGAAATCCTTTCGAGAATTTTGATATTGAAATTCATGAAGACCGGTTCATAAATGACGAGGATATGTCAAAAAAGCCGGTTTTTTGAAGCGGTTTTTGACTTTTCGAAGACTCTATATATTTATATACATTTACTATTCATGAGAAGCTTTTAGAGTTTTTTTCAAGGATGCAACGCTTGTTATAATAGTTTAATTTCGTATATACATTTTTGTACTTTGAAAAAAAAAAAATAAAATTTAGACTATTTTTATAGGTATAAATGTGAAAATATGAAAGCACATGTACTTTAAAGCGTAAATTTTATTATTTCTAGGTAAGGTAGTGCAAATTCCTTACAGCCAAATATAGGGCTCTGACTTTTTTAATTTAACATCTTCTTATATTTATGAAATATTTGTTCCGTAACGAAGTGGTTATATCTTCCTTAAATAAGTGGTAACTTTTGCAAAATTCCAAGGTATTAAATATGTTATTTATTAGCTTTTAGCGGTGCACTTCGCCACCTTTTTCGATGATATAACTAATATTTACCTTATGTAGGAGCTAATGCTGCCCCTGGACCTTTTCGCTCTATTCGAAATTTGATATGAAAATTACTTTTAAATTTTTTTAAGACTTTCAATGTAATAGTTTTTAGATGAGAAAATTTATATATTTTCTATGGGGGCCGCCTTTCCCCATGTACCTGTCCATCATATGCATAGGATAGTAATTCTTACGAAATTTTAGGGCACCCACGGTTATAATTCCTTAGATATGACGTAATGAATATTTGCTTTATATGGGAAAGCTGTACCCCCCGCTCTAATCTATTTTAAGCTAATCGGTTCATCTGTTTGATAGTTTTAAAGAAGTAGGCGTGGCATCCTAACAAGATCCAATATAACCTATAACTATCTATGAGTTAAATTTTATGTAAAAACTTCATTAATAACGTATAAAATTTCAAAAAATATATTTTTTTAAAGAAGTGTAAAATATAACCTATAAAACGCCTAGTACTGGTATTATTTGTGAGTCAAATTTCGTTAAAATCGGTTCAGCCGTTTAGACGTAATTGCTATACAAACAAACAAATTTACATCTCATTTTTGTAATATACATAAGGATATACGGATTTATAAAATATTGATTCTATTTCAACTTTATATAAAAATGCAAATTATTTAAAGTCTCTAGTATTTACATATATATATATATACTGTATTTCATTTTCATATAACACATCTCAATGCGGGTGAAGGGTATATAAAATTCGGCACATCCCAAGGTACCACTCTTACTTGTTTATTTTGTTTTTACCGCTTTAGAAGGAATTTTGGAATATGTGGATATCAAGGAAATTTTTTGTATCTTTTTTATTTAATATAAAGAGAAAATAAAGTAAAATAGTTAGATAATAAAAGTAATCTGCTAACTATTATCAATCAATTAATTGCGAAATTTAATATGCACATTAATAAAAATTACTTTAAAAAATATAGATTTAAAATTCTTTTATAAGTAATTAGCATTTATACGCAAGAACAACCCTGCTTCCTCTTCACATCATTTGTAAAACAGCTCTGAGTTCACAAAACAACGGTGTTTTCTTTGCACGCCACTTTCAGCTATATTAAGAAAATAACAAGTATTATGATGGTTAGTTAACAAAAAATACTAATATAATAAAATTTTTCTTCAAAAAATATGTTTTAATAGACATAATATAAGTTAATCACTTCTTTGTTTGTCAATTTAAAGTTTATATACATAAAAACAATTTTTTCAACTCTAGTCGTCCACCGCATCAGTTATTATTTGATCTTATATTTATTTTGTAAGATCAAACAAAAATTGTCTCAAAATTATGGCAAATATTTTAAAAGTTGTGTGCACATAATATTTACACTTGCCGCATTTTTTAGTTAAGGTCATCTTATTTGAATAGTAAAAATATTTGTTGTTTACATTAGGTAGAGTAATGTGAACTCAGCTGCATACTTGTGTGACCGCCTTATTAAGGGGTCATATTAGTAATGCTCATAAAAAATCTAAACATGATTAAAAGAAATATAACAGATTCTTAATCATCATATCAAAGTTTAAACTTGTGTTATTTTAATTATTTATTATTTTATAAATACAGTAATAAAAAACACAAAAAAAATTAATTTTAAAATATGTATGTGTGTTCAAAACACCTGTAGCAGTTCTTTTCTCTGAAAAACTATATTTTTTTTAATATTTCTTTTATCATTTATTATTTAATGTTATTTAATGTTCTTTAATACAAGTTATTTAGTAGTTAGTAGTCTTTTAATATTATTTAATTTATATAAATTAAAAATCACTAGGGATTTGATATTATATTTATCGAGACACATATCGTCACCCGAAATGGAAAAAGCAGGAAAAATAAATTAAATAACTTGAGAAAAAATATGGTTATAAAAGTGTTTTTGTCATATCTCAACACAAAACAAATAAGAAAGATAAAGTCGGTAAAGCCCGACCATATAATACCCATCAAAATTTGTGAAGGGGTGGACCGATGTGGACCGATGCTTTTACTAAGTGTAAAATAAAATATACGAATACGGAATATTACGTTAATACTAACATATGAATTTATGCACTTTAGGATGATTCCCGAAAGTGGGCTTATATAAGAGCTGTGGTAAGTTAAGTAAAATTTGTCACATTGATTTCTACTTATATAAAACTTATTTGTGTCGAAAATTACGACCTCTACTTTATGCACAAGGTTTACATGGACAGCCAAACAGCCAGCCGTTCAGCCAGCCAGACCGACGATCGGACGGACATCGTTATATCGACTCAAAAAGTGATTCTGAGTCGATTGGTATACTTTAAGTGGTTGTTGGATGATTTTTTCTGTGCGTTACAAACACCAGCACAAATGCGTAATACATCAATCATCTCTGGTGGTATGGGGTATAAAAACACATTTGAGAGTTCTGACAAGTATAACTTGTTTGATGTGCATAATATGTACATATGCTTTTTGCTTGTGAAAAATAAAACTAATTTGTTGTTACGCCTGTTAATATAGCAGGTATTTTTGACAACTGAACTCTAAAAATTGTGATATTTGTATTTAAAACAATGCACAGTTATCAATCAAAAAACCAGTTTTAAAGGTTTTGTTTCTTCCGCCATTTTAAATTTCTGGTGATGATATATTTAATTTGAACAAACAAAAACTAATATTTAAGAAAATAAAAAATATTTAATATATACAATATTAAAGTGTATAACATTTCCTGCCTATTAAAACATTATATCAGTGATGTTATTTTAATTTATGTTATGTAATTTTTCTCATATTATTTAAAAATTCCCTCATTTAAAAAAAAAAAAAAAAAAATCACCCTTTCATATACCACAAATTTTAGTAACGATACCATAAAATCTTTTGAACTAAATTAAATTAAATTTTCTTAACCTAGTTTATCACTTCTATTAAAAATGATGTTTACTTTTTCTCTTCCCAAAATTATATGAAATGTATTGGATTTCGCTTAAATGTAAATGAATTTTTGAAGCTACAATATTGTTATGAAGTCACGTGCAAGTTCACACATTCTATCAAATAAATAAATTAAATAACAACATGTTCCAAGAAAAATTTAATTAAAAACATTCATACTTATGAAATAAAAAAATATGGAATGATAAAAAACATTCTTGAATTTTAAAAATATAACTTTTTGTTTATAATATTGTGTAGATTACACTATGCAACAAATTTTTTGTCATCAAATATTGCCTCAATGATTCCCACTCGAAATGACGGTATACCATCAGATTAGTTAAATCTTCAAAGGGTTTTTCAAAGTTAATTAGAATTTCGATTTAATGAACTATTATGTGTGAAAATAATAAACATTTAAATCAGTTAATTTCTATATATTTATGGATATTTATTGTTTTAGAGACCACATAGATTCTCTTAGATGTTATATAAGATTTTTATTAAATGCCCATCACATTTTACGCCCATGTTTCTTAAGATTGTATGCAAAATATGAATAGTCACATTTTTCAACCGTTTTAACTGCAAATATATACAACGTACATCCATCGGAATGAAATATAGGATATAAAGTGTAAAAAACGCCACTCCAACTTTTTTTAAAATAATTCTTTTTTGAAAGTTTAAATGAAATTTAGCACATATATTAAGTATCTTTTGAAGAAAATTATGGACTAAAATATAAGTTGGATGCCACGTCTAGCTTTTAGCCAGGACAATTCACATAAATTTTGGCATACATAAGGAATAGAAAATATTGTATTTATATTATAAAATTGAAACTGTGTGGGTGACACTCCTCTTTTTAGCCCACATTTATTTTACTATGATATTTTATACCAATATCATCAAAATGTTTATGAAATTTGAAATTTGCTTTCTAAGAAGCAAAGCAATCCTTTGTCAGAAAAAGGTACTAGCATCTAGTCAGTGTTTTCTTCAAGGATATACATATATGCTAAGTATCATTTTAATCGGTTCAGTACTTTAGACATAAAGTCAAGTAAAGTAGACAATATTATGACAGAAATGTGCTTGAAAAGTGAGTAGCTTTCATCAAGAATCTAGTAGAATAATGCTAGTTGTTTATAAAACAACAACATATAGTAAGGTTTGAATCAAATAGTTTAAATGATTTTTATTTCCATTCATATTGAAAAAAGGGCTTGGAAAAATTAAAACTTCAAGAAGCCATAAAACCGAAATTCGAACAAACTTTAAAAAACTCTTTGTGGGTTTTGATAGACTATTGGTACGCTTTTATCTTGCGGTGGAATTATTGAGGCAACTTTTTCTTGTTGCACTGTGTTGCAATTTTTCTTATCAGTATATGTGTATTTAAATAACCCAAAAGCATTTTCTAGTAGAAGTTTTTATTGAAAAGACATTGAGTTAAAATTAGATTGTTAATAATATTTTAGCTATCAAAATATGTATATAAGTTATTTTAATTTATAAAACCTAAATTATGATCAATCTTAGGATAAAAACTTTAATAGTTAGAAAGCGGGTCAACAGCATTTAGGAGTTAAATGTCATTCGTTTTTTTTTTTCTTACACAAAATACAACATGCAACAAAAAATCCGAAAAAATTACATATTTTTACAAGTTTCACAGAAGAAAACTTGTTTGATTATGTTCACTATGTCCATCTTTCTGAACATGTTAACCCTTTAATGAAGCTACAAGTTGCAGTTTTTAAGACCATTGGTCAATACCTGGGTTACCCGGATACCCTAGTGGGTTTTTTTTTTGATTTTGTACAAAATAATACAATTTTATGTTAACTGTTTATTAGCTTTATTTAACTAGTTATAAAGCTAAAATCAAATGGATTAATAATACACATAGAAAAAACTTGTTTGAGTATGTTCACGATGTCTGTTTGTACAACTATGTTAAAATTTTAATGAAGCTGCAAGTCGCAATTTGGATGAAATTTGGCTTATATGATGCAGGAATGAACTATATTCAAATTAGTTGACAAGGATTATATGTTATAATCTAGCCCCCATACAAACTTTCAACTATTGTAGTGTCGACACTCCTAAATGTTTAAAATGTTACATAATTCAGTACATATAAAAGCTTTATTTAATTTAAGAACCCCATAATATTTGATAAAATAATTTTTATAAGCGTAATAAAGCACAGTAGCAAATCTATCTGTGCTCCTCAAAAATATATAGCTCCCATATAAGGCCACCTTCCGAAAATCATTATAAAATGCGTAAATTAGTAATAGTATGATTTTTCTTCATGTATGATTCTATAAAGTATAAATTGTAATTCTAAACTTTACAACAAGATTTGATCACTGTTACCGTTTCGCAACTTTAGTTGCCAATTGCCCCTATTCCAACAACCTCTCCCCTTTTTTGAAATGGACATTAAGATTCTGTGTTAAATGACGAGAAACTAAGTTTATTTCAAATATCTTGACCCATTATATATTAATTCCAACAAAGAAAATAAGCATTTTGAGATTTTTTAATAACATAGTAGTGTAAAAAATCACCGAAGAATTTATAAATGAACTGAAACTGTTAAAAAGTAAAGCTAATGATAAAGTTTACGAATAGGTATTTAAAACATCAAATGCTGAATCTTTCTGAACCGGATTAGGAAAATTAAAAGCTAGATTTGATGAATATTTATATACTAATTTATATTTTTACATCGGCTCATGGCTGAACGTCTTTTTTCTAAATTTTCTAAATTATCACTAATAAAAAATAAATTGTACAACAGGCTTAAGGTCAACACTTGTGAATCCATGCTTTCTCTAAATTTGTTAGCCGGGGATTTTTAAGACTGTAGTCATATATTTTCTTTTATCCCTCTTTCCGAAACTAATAATTTGAAACTAGTTTGCTAATGAAACTAATTTTCCTTTAAACCTTAATGAACCCAGATTTTGCCTAACTTGGATAGGCTTATTCACTAGTTTAAACTAAAACAATTTTAAATTTTAACTTTTAATGAAGCACAAGGCAGCAAAAATAATAATTACTGAATAAAAAGTTAATTGTAGTACAAAATAATTAAAAATTATATGGGTGTACCTGGGTACCGTGGCTATTGACTCCCGTAGGTGTCAACTTTAAAGTCATCTTATATATAAACCAAGTTAACAAAATTAGGACTTCATTAGTTTCAAAACTTTAAAAACACCTTAATCGCTTAATCTGCAGTTCCGTGACTATATGAAACGCGAGCATTTTAAAATCAAAAGAGGTAACCGGGTACCGGGATATGTAGCGTTAATACTATATTCTTTTGTGGAAGAAAAAAATACAGTCTAGTCTTTTTAACAAGTTTTGTAAATTACATTTCTATTAAAGATATATTATAGAAAATGTTACTATTGATAACATAATTCAATACAAAAGTGGTCGATGGTTAATGATATTACTACACCATAAACACCTTTTTTGTACATGTAATATAAAGTACAAAAAAGAAATTAGTTTTTGCGTTCGCTTTGTAAAGATTTTGTAGAAACTTTACTTAAAAAAAAAAAAAAAAAAAAAAATTTGTATCATAATGTTTTAATACCCTACACCACCTTAGGTGGTAGGTATAACTCAAAGTATATCAATTGACTCAGAATCACTTTTTAAATCGATATAAAAATATCCGTCCGTCTATCTGACTGGCTGACTGTCCATGTAAACCTTGTGCACAAAGTACGGTTCGTAATTTTAAAGATAATTCAATGAAATTTGGCACCAGGGACTTTTATGATACAAGGACGAAGCCTATTGAAATTGTTTGTGATCGGTTCATTACTTCACCTGGTCTTAATACAAATGTCCCGCCGGAATAGAGTTTAAACACAGACATTATGTGCAAAGAAGTCGTGTACAAGCATCAAGCATTGCACCAAATTTTATGAAAATCGGTAAATAATTAATTCTGGTAAACTTGTGAAGTTCGGCTGTGAAGATCCTTTATTGCGATTTTATAAAACTTTTTCAATTAAAAACACCATCTATAATTGCCTTTTCTGGTTATTTTATTTAAGATAAGTATTCCACATATATATCTTAATTAGTAAATATTGAAGTCCATTGAATTGGATTTGCAATTAAGTCTTAATTAAATTTGTTTTGAACAACAACAATAATAAAATATATACTATAAGACTTATTTTTACATGAAGTTGTGTTTGTACGTTCATTGACATACATTTTGTATAATTCTATTTGTCAAATAAAACATCTCCATTTTATATTTTCCTTAATATTACCACTCCGTTTTCCATTATTACGATCAATATTATGATTAGTGTCCTTGCTAATTATCCGCTGTGTTGCCATTCAATTTCATATTACTGTTTTTAATCCTAGATAATATTTATATTGGTGTGTCCTTAATAAAGTTTGAGATAGACTGTATGAATAAAAACTGCGACATTTCTGAAGAAGAACGTATGGATTCCTCTTGGTTGTGTGTGGGAAATTACCACTTAAGATGTAGTGGTCTCGAAGTTCGTAATGCAGATGCATTATGCAACAATACCAAAAATTTGTAGTGCACTTGTCCGAATTGCAGAAAAATTGGTATTGCATTTTACAATTTCTTTAAAAACTATAAATCTGAGTTCAATGGAATTAAAAAAGACCTTTCATCTCTACATGAAAACTAACTAAATATGGTGAACTTTTTTTAAATTCAGTTATTTAGATAGTTTTGCTACCTCCCCGAGACCAAAAAGTAAAATAACTGATATGTCATCATCAACACCCCCTTGTATTCCTAAAAATACAGAGGTTATTACAACTAATGATTCTATCCCGTTACCAACCGTAAATCCAAGTAGTAGTCCTGCTCCTGTTATAACTCCCAATTCAAATAATCTTATTCCACCTTATCACGTTTCAAATGCTTCCAATTATAATATAATTCCGTCAGAGCCAACTTTAGTTAATCTTACGGTATCTAATTTGACAAACTTGCCTATGATTCCAAATCCAACTACCAGTAAGCCTGCAGAGCTTATTTTATTAACTCCCTTATCGTCAAACATCCCAACTAATTTAAATGTGGTCAACAATCTTCTTGAAAATCCGTTTACAGCAGTAACTCCAAAGCCTCTAAAAATTATTGCTCCAAGGAAAACCATATTTGCTAGCCGTTTTTCAGTAGATACAACAATAAATGATGTTGAATTCTATATTAAAATGAAATTTATAATGTTGTCAAAATCTACAAGATGAATGCGCGCAATAGAGCTTCATTTAAAATAACGTAATTCTAATCCAAATCCAAAAAACTAATTGAATTAAATAATCTGTTAAATATTAATATTTATCCAAAAAATGAATAGAACTCCTCAGCTACCTCCCTTGCGTACCAAAATGTTAGGTGTATAAACACAAAGCTAAAATCCCTTTATTTAGAGAGTTTTGATATTGAACATAATATCATTCTACTCACTGAAACGTGGCTCTGAAATAAATCAGATAAAGAAATTCACAATTCTGAAGTAATATGCAGTAAATTTTAAGTTTATAGACGCGATAAAGTGGGTAAAGAAGGTGAGGGAGTTTTGATTTCAGTCTCAACTCTTTTTCCTTCGAAAGAAATAATTCTTAGCAATGATCAAAATATTGAATTTATCGCCGTATGTGCTAAAGCCAAATTTAAAATAATTTTCATAACTTTCTCTTATATTCCTCCTGCGTCAAACATTAAAATTTATGAACAACATGCAAACGCGATAAAATTTGTAGCTAATCAATCCAAACCTGGTGACTTCATAATTGTTCTTGGTGACTTTAATATTCCAAACATTAAATGGTGCGAAACTCCTGATTTATGCTTTTTAAGCCCATCAAGAAAGCCGGAAATATCTATTTAGTTATTGGTTTCTATTGCTGATTTAGGACTATTCCAAATAAATAACATAGTAAAAAAAATTTATCAAATTACTTGATCTCGCATTTGTTGATCTTGGCATTAATTCATTATTAACACCAGAAGGTGCTTATTACCGCACTCTTAAAATAAGCTTATACGTCGAAATGAAACTATCATTACAATCTAATGTAAATGATGAGATGGTTTTTGATTTTAGCGAAGTTAATTATTCCAAATTAAATCATCTACTTTGTTCTGAAAATTGGTTTAAATATATTCCTCACAATAATGTATGCCCTCGTAATATTGACATCATTTTGAATAAATTCTATGATGGCATATTTAAATGTTTTACGAAATCAATGCCAATGACGAGAAAAAAATTGCACATGGATCGCTTTGGAATACAAAGCAGCTCAATGGCTTGAAAAATTTGAAAAACAAACATTATAGAAAATACAAGTTGTTTGTCCAGCATGGATTTAGAAAAGGATGTTCCACTACCACTAATATTTTGGAGTTCACAACCTCAGTAATAACTTCATTTGATTCCGGTTTACAGATAGACGCAATATATACAGATTTCAGTAAAGCTTTCGTTAAGGTAAATCATGATCTCCTATTATTCAAATTGGATAAACTCGAATTTTCTCCCGTTTCCCTTAAATGGATTTCTACATATCTTAAAAATAGATGTGTATTATTTAGAGAATGTATAAATGTATATCGAAAACCATTCCTGTTTTATGCGGTGTTTGCAATTCCGTAATTATTTATAAATAATATACTACCTTGCATTAAGAACTCTAGAATATTAATTTACGCTGATAACGTAAAACTGTTTCATAACTTTAACTATTTCTACCAATATTCCTTACTCCAATCAGATCTTGGCAATCTTTATGATTGGTGTATGATGAATCTAATGGATCTGAATTTAAGCAAGTGTAAACACATGATGTTCTACAGAAGAAGTCCAGTACTCTGTAGATACACAATAAATTAATATCAATTTGATCTAGACAAAGAATTTCTTGATCTGGGTGTGTTTCATGATTGTAATATATCTTTTAGTTCCCACGTTTCGCAAATTGTTAATAAGGCAAAAGGAGTTCTAGGTTTCGTCAAGCACTGGGAAGAGAGTTTAATGATCCTTATATTTCCAAGCAATTATTCACATTCCTCGTAAGACCAATCCTGGAATATGCTTCCGTGGTATGGGATTCTTAGTACAAAGTTCATATAAAAAATATTAAGAATTTTTCTTATTTTGCCTTCGTAATCTTCCATGGAATCCTAATATTAATTTACCATCATATGCAATTTGATTGAGCTTATTGATATCAATACGCTTGAAAGTAGAAGAAAATATATGAATATTTCATTTGTAATTAATTTAATAAACAGTTAAATTAATTCTGAGTTCCTGCTTCGTAAAATCGAATTCGTAACCCCAAATCGTCTAAATAGAAATTATACGCCTTAAAAATTAAATATTTTCGAACCAATTACGTGAAATTTAATCCCGTGAGACGTATATGTAATCTATTCAACAGTTTTTATCCATATATTGATTTCTTAGTAAATCCAGTCTACATTAAGAGGAGTATTTTTAACTTAGTTAAATAATAAGACTTTATTATTGAAAATAATTGACCATTTCTCCCATATAAACCCCTCTACCAAAAACCACTTTAACGTGCATAAATTCTGTAGGAATTGTAGTATCAACTTAGTATTCGACGTAAATAAGTTTTATGTAAGTGGGAACAATATTTATGAGAATCGGACAAAATTTACCATAGCTCCCATATAAACCCACTTCCAGGAATCGCCCTAAAGTGCATAAAATCATCTGGATATTAGTATCAACGCATTATTCTGTATTTGTATATTTTATTTTGCATTTAGTAAAACTGCCCACAGGTGTAATATAAGTCCCCTTCCCGAATTTTTATCCTCGTATACAATGGTGTTATCATATAGTCGTTCTTGACTGACTATATTTTTCTTTCTCGTTTGATTTAGGAAGAGAAAATCAATTTGACAATTAAAAGTTTATTGTCATTGGCATAGAAAATAAGGATTAAGTTGATTGTGTTAGTACATATAGTGGTATAATATATATATTGTCAATAAGAGGTATTATATGAAAATAACTTAAGTGGCTTAGTTTACGATAGTTGTATAGGAAAACATGGACAAAAAATAATTGATATTTAATTACCAATTAGAAAGTAGTTTATGTAGCAGAGTAGCAAATGATTAGTATGAAAATAAAAACAAGTAAGGGAGCTATATTCGGCTGTGCCGAATCCGTTATATCCTTTACCACTGCACCAACAAATAAAAAATAATATGATTTAATATTTTTACATATACACTAAAAAAATACTACATAAATTTATTCCATAAACAAGCTTGCAGGGTAGATTAATCAGATAGCGATATTTAAACAAATGAGAACTTTTTCTTTTTGGCAGCAATATGACGGCTTGTATTCCAAAATCTGTAGTGTCAAATTGTTATTTATGTTTACAATCTTTGTTTATTTTTTTGTTTATATTTTTTAATTACTTTTTTTGCATTATGGAATCTTATTACTAGAGAGCGAAGTGGTCCAGCTCCACGTTGGCGTTAGCCTCTGACGATGTTATTTTGGTTGGAACCGCCGCCGCCGACTCATGTGACTTTTATTGGCTGATATTTATAGCCAATTGTTTTCTTTCAATACATGCTTAGGTTACAAACGGAGTTCAATTTATTTATTTTTCTTAATTTTATTAAAAAAAAATTTAACAGCCACAACTAAAATTACAACTGATTTTATTTGTGTTAAAGTTAAAGGACCGAATTTTTTTTAAGTTAAAAACTGAATTCAATTTATTATGTTTTTTGTTAATTGTATCGTTAAAGAAATTTAATGAAAAATATAAAATAAAAATAAAATGTGTACTTTAAAAAATGTCGGCTTTAAACTGACTATTAGTCGCTTACAGTTTTAATTCGACTTTGCCCTCTGCTTGTTACTTTTCTTTTTATTACGTAAAGGGTCGAAATTGTTTTTTTTTTTTTTTTTTTGTAAAAAAAAGAGATTTCAATTCAAAAAACAAAATATATGAAGTAGTAGAATTGTCGTTACCTTACTTATTGTACCATGAACGCTTGCTTAAAAAACTGATTAACATACAAACAAACTGACTGCATATAAAAAAAAGCAACGCTGATAATCATTATAATAATGTTGTTGTCAGCTAAACTGCTTGCTTATACAGAAAACAACAACATTGTAACACTTAATATAAATATTGTGCATGTACATAGCAGAATTTTCAAGTTTTTGGCCTATAACTCGGTTGTTTATGAACCAATTTGGTTGATTAAAAAAAAAAAAAAACAAATTTTATAAAAATATTTATGATCGATATATATAAAAAGAATAGTAGTTTAAACAAAGGCTTCGAAAAGTTAGAAATGCGTTTTGTCCGATACCTCGGTTATTATTGGATCGATTTAGTTCACTTCTTCAGAACAAGAATTAGGAAAAAATCTTCTTTGCACAAACGAAGTCTCGAGCTTATATATATACATATCTCCGACATTTATGAACCGATCTTGCTGAGTTTCAATAGCAAAATTCTCCAAAGAATTTCCGATCGTTTGATGCATATATTGTATACGACAGTTATCGGTGGGCTTCATAAACGCCATTTCAACTGACAAATTGACGGACAGACATCGTTTTATCGATATAAGTTTTTGCAATGATCCAGAAAATATAAACTATTTTACTCTCCGACGAAAACCGTGGAATTTACAAACGAATGACAAACTAATAAATACCATTTACAAGTGAAACGGTAAAGGGTATAATAGCCTTCACCGCCTATATAAATAGATATGTTATTAAAAACACGTTACCATAAATGTTTTATAACTATTTGTTCACTATTAAAAACTTAATTCATTATTTAAGTTTAAGACCAAGTTGCAAAATAATGTAATAAGTAGTATTTTTTTTTTTCAAATTCATTGTGTATATACTTTTTAATTGGTTTCACTTTCGATGTTGTAGTGGGAGGTTTTTTAGTGAAAAGTTACACATTTCAATTTCAAGTCGTAGCTAAAATATTCATAAAAAAGGACTTCAAAATTAATAATTTAAAAGAGTTACTGAAATAGTTATTTTAATCCATGCGACCAAAAAATATAAATAAGGACCACTATTATTTTTTTTTTAATTTTAATTAATTTTATAATTAATCTCACTTTTATCTTCCGACTTTCGCCAAAATATATCAACAAAAAAAATTATTATTTTTTTCCATTTTCGAGCCAAATTTTACATTAGTTTTAAAACAAAAAAAGTTTATAGAATTTTTGTTTTCAAATTTTTGAAAAATATTATTGATGTACGAGTATCTAACGTGCAACAAATCATTCTACTTTCGGTTTATTGTTTCCAGCTGAGAAAATGGAGGCATTTTTTTTTTCCAATAAAATTTGTATAGAAATTAAAAAAAAAACTTTTTTTTTTTTTTTGCTATCAGTATTGATTTTCTTATATTTCACCCTTTATGACTGGAAGACGTACCATCATCTTTGATTTCCATAATAAATATTTTATGGTATTGTGTATTTAATTACAAAACAAATATTTAAAAAAGCTAACACGTTCATTTTAAAAAATTTTTTAGTGTTTGCTTCATAGCTGGCTAAAGCAACATTATTTTTTCAAAAAAACAAAATGCAGTTTTTGCTTAATTGAAGTGTTTACTATTATACTGTAGTAAAAAAATTTATTTGCTCCATTTGAGTTTTGGCCAAAAAAAAAAGTTTTTTTTTTTTTGTTTTGCACTACTTTTGAATTTTTCTTCTCAAAAATATGTTTATATTACTTTTTAATAAAAATGTTATTTTAGCTTTGTGAAAAAATACCAAAAATCCCTTTAAATTAATGAATTTGTAATTTTCACCGACTACTTTTCTTGGCCAAATTTAAATCTTTGTCATACTTACTTTTTGTGATTTTGTTACCGCAATTTAATAGTAAACACTTTACAACTACAGAAAATTAATTTTGTTTTTGTTATTACAGATTTGAGGCTTCATAATACAACCGATCAAAATTTAATTTGCTAAGAAAATTTAAATATGTATTAATTTATAATTTTTGATTACAAAAATTTTTCAAAGAAATTGTATGAAAATTCGTATTAAAAAAATCAATTGAAACAAATAGTCTATTATCTGGGCCCCACTTTTTCTTTGTCTTTTTTTTTTGGAAAATCCATTTTTTCCGAATAAATTAGCATTGGTAATTCTTATCTTTTACAATTTTATAAAGTTTAAATCAAATAATAAAAACATACAAATAGAAATTATTGCTGTCAAAAGAAAATGCAGGCTGTAGTTATAAGTGAAATATGGGAAAACTTTCTTTGGAATGACTTTTTAACTAAAAAAGCAAAACTTCACTAATGACCCATGAAAAGTGAAAAAATGAATTTAAAAGTTTGATACAAAACAAATGCATAAAAATTGCTTTGGTTTTCATTCAAAAAGCATATTTCAAACGAGAAAAAATAATTTTTTCACTTTGATAATATTGGTGTTTTTTTTTTTTTTTTACCTCGCTTTAAACAAAAATATGTGAACAAGATGGAGTTTTAATGGGCAATGCCTATTAGAAACATGCATGCGTGTGCATTTACCTCTTATAGCTTTCAAGTTATTTGCATTTGAAATTTCAACTATCTTAAACAATAAAACTCTCTTTCGATCAAGAAAAAATTTAAGCCCATAACATTTCCGAGTCCATATACGATTTTGAAGTTAAATTTTGCAAAAATGGAGATTTTTGTGTTTTTTTTTTTTAGACGAAAAATGTTTCAACATTTTTCCTTTCTAAAACAAGATTTTCCTTTAGAACATATAATTACACGCTGCTGAAAAACAAAACATTTATAGTATAGTTCCTGTACATAGATCTCGTAGCTTTGTAAATTTTAAGTCAATTAAAGATTTTTAAATCGATTTTTAAATTCAAAGGAGGTAGCTTTTTAACTACATTACTATCTTTTACATACACTCAATTAAAGAACTCAAGAAGTTGTTAAACATTTTCTATACTTTATTAAAAAATATTTAGTTTTTAATTTTTGGTGATAAAATTAAAAATGTGTGGAATGCTTTAGTGAGCTATAACGGATAAAATTGAATAAGTTCTACAATTTTTGTTCAATTTAAAAATATGAAATTTGGTTACGATCATAACAAAAATGCCGTTAAAACTTATTGCATCAATGAATAGGTTTTCATAGAAAAATTTTAATAAATCGCAGTTAAACTCGAAAAATTGTGTACACTTTTTTTAGTTGCTTGAGAATTTGCTTTTAATATTTGCCCCAAACCAAATCAAATGGACACGGTTGAAAAGCCTGTTTCTTCTACTTTAGAAGGAAAAACTTTAAAAAGGAAAAAATAATAATAAATAAATAACAGAAATGGAAATATATTTATACAAGAACCTACACAAAATAAATTGAAATTTTGAGGGTGTATTGCACATTTTTGAAACTGATCTATGATGTCCTCAAGAAGGCCTATAATCTACACTATGTCATTTATCGACTGATTTTTCACTGCAACAGCGTGTAGGTATATATATATATAGATATATATATATATATATATATATATATATATATATATATATATGTTCTAAAATCTCAAAGCATGAATGCAGTTTTAGAAACTCCAATGTGTTCTTAGGAGCTTATTAACGCCTTTTTCGAGATCTGTAACAAATGTAGACTTTATGGCCAAAATTCAAAATTCAATTTTGGGAATTGATAAAATATTTATTGTTTCTTTAAAACCCAATTTATTACAAACATTTTACTTTAATTATAAAAATCAGAAGAGCTATGGACTCGAATTTTTTCAAATAAATTCTGTTGCCTAGTTAATATAATTTTTAATTATATACAAAAATATTGAAGTCAATAAATTTTATACAACCAAAACTATGTTAATTCAAAATTTAATACCTTAACTAATACATAAACAAAAAAACTAATACATAAATTTTATTAATTTTTATTTTGAAAACTGTGGCAACTCTATAGCTTTGAACTGTATAATATTTGTTGTATAAAATATATCAAAATATCTTTTTTTTGCAGTGGATTTGTCAAAGCTTGCATTTTAAGGTGTGAAGTACAAATTAATGAAAATCTTTTGTTCTTAAAATTATTTTAAGAGACGTATAATTAAAAAACTACATCTTTAATTATTTTTTTATATTTTTTTGGTAGGAAGCGTTATCGGTGCACTTACTATAGAGACTGGTCAACATTTTTTTGAATTTAAAATGGAATTACTTAATAATATAATATTTAAGGAAATTTTAGTGACATATTTAAATCTAACTCACTACCACCCAACCGGTAATTTCACCTACCAAGACTATAAGCAAACATAAAACCTACCACATATAAAAAATTTAATTTTCTTTGACTTGAACTTTAATTTGATGTCTTTTGAGAAAACAATTTTTGGTTTTCTATTATCCTTTCGTATTTTGGAATCATTTTCGCTAAACTCTTAAAAAGTATATAGCTTTAAGTATCAATAAAAATTATATGAAATATGAAAGGTGTAAATGACCAACTGAATTTTATATGCACCATCAAAAATTGATGGGAGGTGTATCACGTTTGAACAAAAATACTAATTTTATAAGTTAGAGGTACCCTATTTTAAGTTAAAATAGCTCTGCTCCTGAGGGTCTATGGGCCCCATTTCCAGTCTTAAAATTTTACACTCCTCTACTCTTTCTATATGAAGTTTCACGTAGAGTCAAACTACCGGTTAGAAGCTACAGATTTATTTCAAAAATTTTTGATTCTGTCCCACTGGGTAGTGTAGTCTACTTAAAATATGAGTATTTTCAGTTAATTGTGAACAAAATTAAGATTTTTGCATCAGTCTTGATGACACTTGGCATATTTTATTTGTAGTATTGCCGGCTTTAGGACGAATTATAAAAAACTACATATTTTTGTCGTTTCTTAAAAGAACTTTTTGCGAAAAAAAAAATTCTTCAATTTTCCATGAAAAATTTTTTTCGGATTATAATTTCTGAATAAATTCGAAATTATTGAGCAGATAAGAAAATAATGTAAAAGCGACTTGAAAACAATTTTTTTGTGCTTAATCTTTTTAAATCGAGTCTATTAAAACCGTTCTCGATTTATGGTAAAATACACTCGTACCATCGCCTTATCAATCAGAAAATATTAGACATGCCCATAAAAAATCAAGACCTGATTGAAGAAAACTGAAATCACATTCATATTCAGCAGGTCAACTTTCATCTAGTTTACCTATTCCTGTTTAAGGGAGGAATTTTGTGCCGACCAGTGTAGTTAATATCTACATTTATTTATAATTAATAATAAGAAATAATTGCTGGGATAAAAAATTAATTACTCTTGTACAGTGCTGCTAGGAGGCGAGAAAAAAGGCAAAAATAAGGCTAGAAAAAAGTTAAATTCTAACCTAGTTGGTTGTATTTTCATTTTTTTTCAAGGCAAACGGTACAGTTCACGAGAAATACTTATTTCCAATTTTTCTTCTTTTTCTACATTTTAAAAGAAACCAAAACTTTTCAAGGATTAACAAAAACATTTATTTTTGTGCACCGGTGTTACGTGTACACGTCATACTCATTACATAAGATTTACTAACATGCCTAATATTATTGTAAAATAGTTTGTACATGCTTTTTTAATATTAGTGATTTGAACATAAATTATTTGCATAACAGTTTTTTGTATGTTTATTGTGTAAATTTTCTTTATTGTTTCAATTGTTATCTTTGTTGACTGCATAAAATTCTCAATCATAAACTTAATTTATTTAATTTAAAAAATTAGTTTAGTTTTTCTTTTTTAAGTCATTTATTTTCGTTTAATTAATATTATTATTTTGGTAATTGGAGCAAAATTTAAAAAAATTTTATCGATTATAAATTTTGTAATTGAAATTCATTTTTATTTTTTCTGTGATGTATCACAAATAAGTATTATGGCAAATAAATCACAAAACTTTACGTGGGCGGAAAAAGGAGCGAGACAATTAATAAAAGGGGCGTATTAGCATTAGTTAATTCCGTACTATACATACGTGTATATGAACCGATTCAGTGGTTGAGTCAAAAAATTATAAAAGTTATGTATATTAATTAGTTTCAAAAAGTGGGCGTGGAAAGAAAAAACGGGTCATATAATCCATAGTTTATTCCGAACTATATTTGTGCCAAATTTTATGTGCATCGATTCAGTGGTGGTTAATACAAAAAATCTTAAAAATAATGTTAAATAATTGATTAAAAAATTTGTTACAAAAAGTGAAACTATATATGTGCCAAATTTAATGTGAATCGATTCAGGGGATGAATCAAAATTAAATAAAATTAAACAAAATATCATTTTCACAAAAAATATGCACAGAAGGGGGTGTGGCGTTTAATCAGGATCTTATATAGCCTAAAGTTCTTCCGGAGAACGAACTATCTGCATGCCACATTTCACGTAAATCAGTCCAGTAGTTTTGCCATGAAAGAGTAATAAAATAAACAGTCTCTTTTGTTTGTATGTATATGTATATAGACATTGTTAAATCGACTCAGAAAGTAATTCTGAGCGGAAAGGTATCAGAAAGGTAGATACCTGAATATTTGTTTGTGCATTATAAAAGGATCAACACAAACTCACGATATCTCTGCTATGTCAAATAAGAAAATATCAAAGAGAATTTATATAAAAATAAAAACACAGGTATTAGTCCTATAATAAAGTAAAATTACAACCTAAATAAATTTTTCAATTTATTCTGATGGTTGTTTCTGTAGAGTGCTGGAGTCTGGGGAATTAAAATATTATATTTTTGCTTTTATTTTCATCTTTACACTTTGTCTTTTTTTATATTCTTATCATGGAAATAAGGATATTGTCCACAATGATTTATATTGAATACAAAGTAATTTATGTTTTTGTGCTGATATTTATAATCTTCAAAAATAATGGCCCCAAAAAGAGTCGTTTTTAGCGGTGGTTTTAATGAATAATGTTTACTATTCATTTGCATAAGATGTTTTTCTAGTTTCTTTTTTAGCAGATGGAATAGACATTTCTTCGATGAACATTTTGTATACACAATCAATTTACTGAGGAGATTTCCAGTACATGTATACAGTTCAGCTAAGTTTGCCTTTCGTCATAGCATGCCAGTGAAATGCCTGTCAGATAAGGATAAATTAGATAAGGATAAATTAGAATGGTCTTAAAATTTTTGCTACTTAGAGAGAATATATGAAATGTTTGTTCCTTTCAATATTTTTCTATATAAGGAAGTTCATCATTTTGTATATTTTTGGAAAATTGCTTTTTCATATTGTACCAATCATAAGAATAAAATACAATTTTTCGACAATAATGGTACGAATTTTGTTAATAAATTTTAATTTCAAACATTTACATAGAAATTTAATAAATTATAAACATGTTAAATATTTTTTTTATATATTACCTGCAACTTTAAAATTGCAGAAAAAAATTTTTTGGGTTCATGTCGACACAATAGAGAATTTAATCAGTCACTTTCCTGATCTTATCAAGTGCAGTTTTCTTAAGCTTAATAATCTATATTTTTTGCTAAAAAGGCGCAAAAGACACCACCTGTTATAAATTTATCAATTTAGTTTTCACAAGTCGTAAAAAAAGTAGATTATGATGAATATTCCTTTCGAAGAACCTCAATGGGTGACAAAATTTTTTTCAATAATATGGATTAATATATATACTTTCTCCGAGAACTAAAATTCACTGATTTCAAATACAGTAAATTAAGCTTGAACTCCAGAATTACCATGAGATTAAATTTATTGATATTAAGGAAATAATAACACAAAAATCTTCTCAGAATAATTCTTTGTAATTATTAACATTCAATCAGGTGGAAGTTAATAAAAAATTTTATATAAAATTAAATACATTCAAAAATCAAAAATCTTCTCAAAAAAGGTCCTACTCAGTGCCAAAGGTGTGGATTTTATGGACATGGTAACGAAAATTGCTTTAGACAAATTGTTTGCTTTTTATATTCCAGTACCACACACTTTACAGGTAAAAGCATAATGATCAATAGAGCCGGTGGTAAAATTAAAAAAAAAAAAATTGTAAATGTATTTCGATCTAAATTGCCCATGTAGAGCAAATTATTTAGAAGCTCACAAAAAGCTACTATCAAAAATACCACCAGCAAATAGATGCTCCAATATTTAGTATGAATAGTTATATCTTTCCCAACTTATCCCATTTAAATGGGCCTCAAGTTAACAACGGCAATGATAGAATTTCATGCGCTAATCAGGTAAAACAAAATAACTGTTTAAAATATGATTTGTTATCAATACTTGTCTTTAAACATGTAGACTGAAACCAATTTAAAGATTATGTACAACAGTTAGTTATTTTCACAAATCAATATAAATATAAATACAAATAATTCAACTCAACAAAGAGAAAATGACTTAAAAATATTTAATCATATAGTAAATACTGCGGAGACTTCATACTGAAAAATTTGTTAAAATTATCTGCCAGTACGTCAAACGTTACAAAGAACAAATAGCTATAAAACCAAAATTATACTACAGGCTATTATTAAGCAGTTAAACAAACTTATTGACAACAAGTTAGAGTGCTATATTCAGCTGTGCCGAATCTTATATACCCTTCAACCGAGTTAAGATGTGTTATATGAAAGTGAAATACCTTATATCTCCAATATGAGGTATTTTCATATAAAGTTACAATAGAATTGAGATTTTATAAATCTTTATATTCTTATATATATATTACAAAAAATGAGGTGTAAGTGTAACGGATGCATTAATTTTCAGGAAATTTAACACACAGATATTGCCTGCACTGAGGAATGTTAATGGTCTTGATCGGATGCAACGCCCATATTTTTCGAACACTTTTCTAAAACTCTCAAACCGATTAACTTAAAATTGTGAGTTTAGTACCCTCCATATAAAGCAAATAATCATTATATTATATCTAAGAAAGTATTACAGTGAGAGCCCTCAAGCTTCGTCGGAACCTTTATAATATCATATCGCATTGATGAAATGAAAATAGGGCTGATACAAAGAAAATACAAATTTGCTGATTTAAAGGACTATCGCAGTGAAAGTCTTGAAATATTTAAAAGTGATTTTTCATACTTAATTTCGAATAGGGTGATGTGATAACTAATATTTCCCCTCTAAAATAAATATTAGTTATCGCAACAAATGGGCTAGCGGACCGCACCAGTAAAATCTAGTATACAAAAAATTTAATACTTTGAAATTTTTACTAAAGTTCGCATATAATTATTTAAAGAAGATATAATCACTTCGATGCAGAAAAAATATTTTATAAATGTTTTTTCCGAGTTTCAATAGAAAATTTCTGATCTTTTGACATATATGTTATCAGTAGATTGCACAAATATAATTTAAACCATTTTTAAAACCTTAAATAAATATAATTAATAATGTATGAACCAATCTTGGTAAATTTCAATAACAGAATTCTCGAGAGAATTTCCGATCGTTTGATATATATATGGCAGTTACCGTTTGGCGGTCGGAAAGACGGATATCGCCTTTCCGACATCATTTCTTATAAGAATCCAGAAAATATGAACTTTTTTGCTCTCTCACAAAAACTGTGGAAATTACAAAAGTAATGACAAACTTATATATACCGTTTACAACTGTGGTGAAGGGTACAAAATTGTATGGAAGAACCGAAAAGAGAATTGGAATCATTTTCTATTAATGCTCCCAACTGGAAAAAAATTCTGGTGCAAAAGTAAAGCATTCAGAGAGAAAAAATGTAACAAAATATCAGATATTAAACATAACGATTAATGCTTTGATGAGGATGCTGATGAAGCTCGACTTATCATTTAGAAAGTGCTCATAAAGTAACAGTAAATATACATTGTAGGTATATATATAAATACACATAGTACTAAATGTGTGAACTCAACAAGCCCATATGTATGAAAACAACAAATTTTATTTTAAATTCTCTTCAGATTTTTTATTGCTTTTTGTTAAAAATTTATAAGAATTTCATAAACAAAATTTAAAAAAAATTTTGAAGTAAAAAAAGAAATGAAAAAAAAAAGTTAAATTGTTTTTTATTTTTCGTTGCCGTATAAGTTTTTGTTCAATTTAACCATGCGGGCTATGTAAAGGAATTCGGAAGGAATTTATACATTTATGGACATAGAAAAAGCAATTGATAGTATATGATATAATGGACTAGTATATAAATTGAAAAAATATAACTTTCCCATATTTCGATAATTATAAAAATAATTAACATAAACAACACATTATTCTCGCAGGAGTTCCTCAAGGAGCTTTTTTTAATCATTTTAGTTTAATCATTACTATGATATATTTGTTTGTTAATTTATAATTTTTACATTTTTATGCTGAAATATCTTTTATAACAAAATTGTAATTCATGAACTTGATTTTAAAATTTGACTAAATCAAAAAACGAGAAATTAATTACAATTCTTTCTCTTGTTACAATAAATTTAGCAGAAAACTTTCACAGACCAATGTGAAATAGACAGAAATACCAAAATAACTATCGATATATCTATAAACAAAAAAATTAGTCCATTTTTTATCGGCGATACTTTGATCAGAAATACTGTAGTAAATTTTTGAGTTTTGGTTTCTCCACGCCGACTGGCGTTTACTCAACATTTGTTTTCTTATTTGTGAAAATATTTTACAAAGGGGGAAAAATTAAATAAGTTTTTCTCAAAATTATATTTTCCGAAAATATTATGTATACAAGGATATCCACCACTTTAAATTGTTAAAAAATTTTTAAATTCCCGCCAATTAACTATAAATAGTATTTGTTGAAAAATATATGAACAAAAACACAAAAGTCTTAAAATGCGATAAAAAAAAATTTTTGGATTTTTTTTCCCGGCACATTGACCGCGATTTGAACGATCAAAAAGAAATCCTTTAACGCTTAAAAACCGATGGCGTGAATCAGTTTTACTCTAAAAATATACAACTATCTACATACCATAAAAAATTTCATTAATGTAAACATTATTTTCCAAAAAGCTTATGGAGATAAATCGCATTTAGGAAAGTTTATTTTGATATAAATTCTTGCATTTTATGTCACCCGATAACATTTTCAAATTGACAGATTTTATTGGTTTATGAATTCACTTATTAATAAAATGGAAAGGTTAACTTATAAAGCGGCTCCAAGCGGCTGCTTCGATTTACAGAATTATAGTAGAGAGAATTTGAGTTTAAGTTTGAAAGGTAAACCCCGATTCTTAAAACTTTTATCAAGGCCTTTAATTAAGGAGTTATTTGAAATTGAATTTTCGAAAACTTTTGGCGAGTTTTCTCAATATATCAGACATATTGAGGCTACGACTTTTATATAAATCAATCTAGTCGATAAGAAGCCACAAATATTCTGATTCTTTCACATTGTTGATTGTATAATTTATTGTATCAAGGAGATTTCTTATTCTAAAATTCATTCTTTAAATCCAAATACTTAGAAGAATTTCATTCAAAAGAGTTGGCTCTTAATATATCTAAATATTTTGTTGATGCTTTTGAAAAGAGATGCCTGGCCAGCTACATAAGAATTTTAGGAAAACTACATAGAATGATCAATATTCAAATAATTAGTACTATTGATATAATGCTTATAAAAAGGTGAGGAATCCAGCTTTTATATTGTTTTGTGGAAACACTGCACAGTGTTAGGGCAAAGGTCAATTTTTTGACAATTAAATTTGCTAAAAAATTTATTTTATATTTTAAAGAACTGTATGTTGATTACAGAAATACTTCCGCTTCCAACAGGAATCGAATTATCGCATGATTCTATCTTTATTTATAAGAACATTTATTAGACTATTTCATCCAGTGTTAATATTGGATAAAAAGCTAAACGGTTTTTAACAAAATGTAATAAATTTGGATCCACTTTTAAAGGGTTATCTGTGAAAAATTTTTTTTGGAGTAGAGTTTTGGTCATTTGCGCGAATTTGTACAAGATTATTTTTTAATTGCCAGTGAACGTATGAGTTATAAGTTTTAAAAAAGCAGATGCTTTTTCCTGCTTCTTCGTCTTTTTTTAGGGAAAAAATCATCTATACAGATTTTCAATTTCACGTTGCTGATATAAAAATTTTGGTATAAAAAATTATACGGTGCAATAAGTGAAAATTTCCTCAGTAATTTCAATGCGAAATGAAAGCGTAATAGTAGTCTAATGAAACACCTAAAGGTTTCGGTTCTATGGCTTCTTAAGGCTCGAATTTTTCGGATGCATTTTTTAATATAATTTAAAAAAACGAGACATTTAAATTATTTAGTAAAAATAACAATATGTATTGTTGTTATTCTATAGAGTAAAACCAATATTATACTATATTTTTTCTGGAAACCACACACTTTTTAAGCCCATTTTTGTCATAATATATTTCACTTTTTTTGATTTGATCTTATGTCTAAACTACTGAACCGATTAAAATGAAACTTGGCACATATATCTTTAAAGGTAGTACTGACTAGATGCCATGCCAACTTTTTCAGAAAGATTTACTTACTTAGCTTCTTAGGAAACATATATTAAAATGTTCATGATAGTGTTATAAAATGTCGCAGTATGATAAGAAACTTATATTTTAGTTCATAGTTTTCTCCAAAAAAATGCCTGATATTTGTGCTAAATATCATTGAACTTTAAAAAAAAAAATAATAGTTTACAAAAAATGGGCTTGGCATATCTATTAACATTATATCCCATTATTCCTTCTGGAGGTTGCACGACATATATATTTGCTACAAATCACTGTAATCGGTTGGAAATGTGAATACTCATATATGTATTGCAAACAATCCTACTATGAAAAAGGGGAGTAAGGAGTGGGATATTTAATAAAAATCTTAAAAAATTTCTAAGAGAATGTTTTCATTACATAACACAATAAGTACCCATAAATACATTAAAAATAACTGATCTAAATTTTTTTTATTTTCACACATAATGAAAAATGCTCCAAAATATCTGACTTTTAAGAGTCCACAAAATTGAAACTCGAACTAACTTTACAAAACCTTTTCGAGATTTCATTAATCTGATGGTTTACTTTCATTTTGTGTTTAAATCATTGAGACAATATTTTATGATCCAAAATTTATCACATATAAGCTCTGACATTATTATTAGAGAATGATTTATATTTGTTGTCGGCTAAGATATGAACCATTTTATTTCTATTTAATATATTGAATGTTACGTAAAAAATATAAAATGAGTAGGTATCTAAATCACTAATTTCAAAATCGGAATTGTGTCGGGTTAAATCGTCAAAATCTCATATTGATTATATATGTATGTAGGTTTGAACTCAGACTATAGAACGCTTATCGTAATAATGGCGGAATGGTGTGCCTGGTAAGAGAAAAAACATTATATTACCGTAAATAGCAAAAAGGTATAATAATAGAACTATATTCATATTACTTCAAAAAGGTTATGTCAAACAAGTAACTAAGGAATTTATAAAATGAAACTTGAAGCATCCAAATGTTTGCCTACCTCCAATTCACTTCAATGAATTATTAAATATTACCCTATTATACACGGAAAAAATTATGGCTAAAATTTTCCTAAATAAATCATTATTTGAATTTAAATTAAATTTAATAAAAAATAATATTTGGTTTTAATATTCTACTTTATTGCACATACAAAATTATGACTAGAATTTTTTAAATAAATCATTATTTAACTTTAAATAAAATTTTATAAAAAAATTTGCTTGATTTTAATATATTATTTTATTTCTTGTAAATTCATTCTAAGCTAATACGAAAAGCAATAACAATTTCTTGTTTTTTGACAACTAAAAATATGAAAATAAATAAAATTATAAATATGTTGACACAAAAAAATATATAATCCATCATTTTCAGGATTTCAGAGGTAAGTTACCTTCATTTTCATATATATTTCATTACCAAATATGTATAGTGATTTAGTTTTGTGTATCTTGTAGATGAATCCAAAGCATATGAAATATGCATGTATGTAGCAATATATCGCATAAATGAGGGGTCTATTGTATATTGTGTAATCCCCAAATCGATTAAACTATGTCCTTTCAATTGTGTGCCTGAACATATAGCTCCCTCTCGTTATATAATTATACGAAAGTAACTGGACTTCTTGAAGATAATTTAATGTGTTTTAATTTTTGTATTCCAAATCATTTAAAAGTATTTTGCGGAAATGGTCTTTAGCGGAAATGGTCTTTAGCGGAAATGGTCTTTAATAAAATGCCCTGTTGTATGGTTTTGGCGGTACCAAAACAGAGCTTGCTTGCGCATTTGTTATATCCTATCTATTTTGGTTTCATTGTAACTTAGATATTTCACTCCGTTTAAAGGTATATAAGTTGAATTCATTTAGAAAATGCTTCAATTGATAACGATTGCGTTTCTGTTTTAGATGGTTTTGGCCACTAATGAAATTTGGAAATAGTGCCGTGTCTTTTTTTATTTCATATATATCTTTCTATTCATATATCTATATTTTATATATTACTATACATGAATACATAAACTACTAGTTATGGCACCATTATTTTTCACCAGCATTTACATTATAAAATACAGTAATAACATTCGATCCGAATTATTGCATATATTACAGAAAATGTAAAAAAAGATATTAAATAAAAAATAAAAATTGTTTGAAAATCTGCAAAAAATTTAGTATTATTTTTTGATTTTAATAAACAATATCATTGAATTTCTTAAGAATTTTCAAATATTTAAATTTATAAATAGTAAAAATATTTTAATAAAAAAAAAAAAAATAATAAAATTTTTTCAATAGAATATTTACGAATTTGAATATTTGATTTTACTAATTCAGAGATAGGTCCGATTTCAGTAAAAAATATAACTGGTTTTATGAATTTAGTAATAGAATACGAAATATAATTTTAACAATTATAATAGTTAATAAATCTAAAATTTATTAAAGGGCTGTTTAAAAATGATATAAGTTATATAATGTACCAATCTCAGAATTGTTCGAAGTATGTATGTATATACACAGCTGCTCAAAATAACAGATACACTTTATAGAATGATATTAATGTGGTAAAAACTTTTGAAAATTCTTCAGAAATACTCCGAGTATTTTTCCTTTAGCAAATAATTTGAGCTAGCAATACCACTTCAACAAAAAATATGTCAGGTATATGCACTAAAATTAATGTAAATAAACGTTTTCGATTTAAATAGGCAAAGTTGCTGCTCACAACACAGTGTGACAGTCATTTTGACACATGAAAATATCGATATACGTATGAAACTAGAGACCATGTGTAGTAAAACTGCATATTCAGTTTTTCTCCAGGACGTAAAATTTCCTCTTAAAAGGGCTTTGTAATTTAGAAGGATAAATATAAAAAAATCAAATTATAGAATATTTCCGAATATTATAACAACCCAGTAAGCGCGTTAAGTGAAAGCTATGAATCCCTATAGTAAAATAATATTGTCTCAACAGTATACTCTAATTATCACACATGAGAAAATCGTTATATGGGTAAAACTAGAGATCATGCACGATTGAAAGTTGTACACAGTTTTTTTAGGGATTATCAAATATCCTCTCAAAAGGTTTCAAAAATTTCGAAAGATTATCAATTCTTAAGAATATTATAACAAAATTTCGAAAATTATACCAACCCAATATGTATGTCAACCGAAAGCTTCGGCAACAGAACAATATCTTTTATTTAAATATTGTAGTACAAAAAGCTTGGAGAATATGTTTTTGAAAATCTAAACCCTTTAATATTATATTTGTTAATAATATACTTGATATATGGGATGATTTCTTAATATCGTGTTCTGCTACATTTAAATTGAAACTTTTGGTATATAGAAGAGATCCTTGGCTTTCATTTTACATCCATATCGGGTTGATATAATTTTGGTAAATATATATATATATATATATATATATATATATATATATAAGATTATTGTATTGTATTTGGACAAGACTTGGAGATTTTCCTAAACCCCTGTTTGCTATTTCATGCAAAATCTTTCTACTTTTTCTCTTGGTTTGAACCATTTTCCCATTTTCTATATCAGAATAATATTTCTTTATAATATTTTCAAGCAATTCGTCTTCGCTCAGTTTGTGGAAAAAGTTCCTTTAAAGGGTATAAAAAATTTTAAGATACGGCTATAATTTGTTAAAGAATATTTACTCTAGCCTGAATGTGGAGACAAAAAAATTGAGAAAATTATTACTTGGCGATGAAACGAAACCTAATTTATTTTAAAACCATTACCGCCGCACAAAAATTCCACGCTAAATTCACAAAGATGACTGAGGAGGAGGCAACATAAAGATTTGGGAAAGCTTTTATTGGAATGGTTTTGTTTCCATTTATCGCATTGATGATATAATAAATTGTTATATTTCGATATGCCGTAGAGAATATGCCATTTACTTTGGAACAAAATACTGTATAAATAATTTTTAAAAATAGTGATGAACTATAGGTAGAAACTAAAAAATATAGTACGGGATTTCATTGTAATCTTGTCAGAAGTTGATGTATAGTGTGCCTTTACAAATTCTGAAAAATGTTCAAAATAAGGATGGCTATGCAGGATATTTGTCCTTGTTGAACATTACCTAATAACTTTTAATAAAGACTTAACAAGTTTTCAGGTTATGTATTTTTCTTTTAAATATATCTATTATTGTGTACAAAATGCAATATTATTTATGACTTGTTTTAGCTTTCGTTTTACTTTCGTAATTAATAAAAATAAGTATGGACTAATTTTTTATTTTTTAATTAACGAAAACGTGCTTTTTCTTCTTTATATAAAGAATTAAACTCGGACACCAAAAATGGATATTATAAGCCCAATTTAACGTCTACCTCCCACATAAGATGACATTTTAAATTAGGGTAGCACAAAAATTGCAAATCGGGATATAGTAGATTCGATCTTCTTATTTTAACTGAAATGTATTAATTCATGTATATTGTAGCCATTTGAATAAGTTTATTTTAAAACTTCATTATTTTTTTTTTTCTTTCCTTTATATCTATATTTAAATTAATAATATATGTGTTACTTCTACAGTAGTATGTGTACCTACTTTTTGCTTCTTACTAGACATTAAGGATTACAAACACCAAGTGTCAATATTTGATATCCATGTACTTAACAACATTGATACTTAAGTTCTTATTTACTTGTTGGTTCGTTCAACTCCCCCTAATTTTTGTTAGTTTCTGTTAGAGTATGGTTTTTGCTTATATTTTCATAGCACGTTTTGCGTGTTGTCTTTTTTATTTCTAGTTTGTTAAATATCCTGCTTATTCTTTAATAAGATAGCGACACACATTTTATCGTAAACAAGAGCATTAAAATCTATTCAGAGCAACATCCTTAGAGGTTAAGTTACCAATATATTAAATTAAAAGTAGAAAAAAGAAATGAATATATAATTTTTGAATGTCAGATTAAATACATAGCGTACCTTAGTATGAAAAAAGTTTTAAAGATTAAAATGAAATGTAAATCATTCTAAAGAATAATTATAACTAGAGAGAACTAAAATAATTACAATAAATAATCTCACAAAGAAATATGGGGAAAAAGAAAAGTACACAAATAATTTATTTAACATAAAAACCACAATCGTAACCCAGTAGTATGGTTGTGGTTGGTATTAGTGCTGGTTTCTAATGATACTGTGAATAATCTTATTTATAAAACAAAATATTCTTTAATGTTTTCACTTAAAACGTGTAAAAGCAAACTTGTTTTTAAATACCAGTGTGAATAAATTCTTTGCTTATTAAAAATTAACTCAATCTAAACTTTTTGCTTCTACTAGGTTATAATTAATTCTTAATAAACATAAGGCTAAGTTTTTGTGCTTAATTTATTTAATTGCTTAACATCTTTGATTAATAACACAACATAAGTTTAAGTTGATTACCAGGAACAAGCACAAATCTTTTTAATTACACTTGAGAGAAAGTTGATGATAATTAATTCACAATTTTAATTTAAGAAAATATTATTATTGAAATTGATTGATTTTTTCCACTAGACATCTAAAAGTGGTATTGGAACTCATTGCTATCGAATGTATGAGCACAGCATGTAAGTTCTATCTACTATCACAAAGATCTTTATAAATCCTTCAGATAAAAAAACAAATATCTGATTTTAATACTATTTATAATATGAAACTTAGTTTTTAGCAAAAGAAAAAAAAAACCATATCAACAGAATTTTTATTCATATCTATACCATCTTTAAATTTTTTGTTATTATTTTTTTTTTAATTAACTAAAAAACTTAACTCATATACACGTATGTAAATAACTTATAATATTATTCAATTTAACATAAATAAGATTTGAATGTCAAATTTAAAATTTAAAATTTTTAAGCTCTTTAATATTACTAAAATATTTAAACTGTGTAATACAGTTTTTACTTCCAACTGAGGTATATATTCATTATATCCAGATTCTTCAAAGGTCTGCTTTCTTTGATTGTTCCACAGAGTATCCTTGTTCCTTCGTAACACGAACAGCAAAGATGAGGAATGACTGTTAATTTAGAAGTTCCTCTATACATCTTCTCGTAAAAGTTTATCAATGATTATTCCCAGTTTAACAATTAGGGTATTTATATAGTGACATACGTCCTATAACATCATAAATTATGAGGGGTCGCGAACAATTTAGTGCCAAGATAATAGCCAGCGAAAAGTACATTTTAATGTTGTGATGGCAGACTCATATAAAAGGTGGCAACAGTGCACAAATACAACAATAAGACGAATTCGTTAATTTTTTTTTATATGCTGTTTGACAGCTGCAATAATCAAAAGTAATAATCATCTGTTTAACTGAGGTTACTTCGCACTTTTTTTGATGTTTGTCATAAATGTGTATGAAGATAATATTAAATTAGTCCAAAAAAGTGCCAAAATATTTTCCAAAGTGCTGCGGTGCCGTTGGAAATAGCGCCACCATTGCACAATTGTGCCATAAATACCACCACTGGATAGCACACCTTGTGAATCCTCCAAATATATTATTTTTGATAGTAAAGTGTTTGTATTTATAAAACATTTTGAAATAGCTTTATGAATATAAACTTATTTAAATTGATGCAGAAGATTAAAAAAGATTATAAATATTGGTTAATATATTTAACACTATAAAAAGATTTAAAACTAACAGTAAACTATTTTATATGACGTACAAAACGATCTATAAAAAATACATAAAAATATTAAAAAACAAATACCATACGAAAGTGTAGCTACCTAAATATAAAAGAGAATTTGAAAAAATGTACACATATATGCAAAAATATAAGAACAATATAAAATAAAATTATGATCTGATGTGAAAGATTAAAATATAATGCTGGAACAACATAAAAACTGTGTAATAAATAGTAGATTAACTATTTAAATAAATAAATAAATATCCACATATGGGCAAAAAAAAAAATATATAAATAAAATAATTAAGAAAATTCACAATAGGAAACTTATATATGTATATACAGTCGAACGCGGTTAAAATGAAATTTAGTTCGTTATAAACGTAGTTCGTTATATCAGTCAAATACCAAATAATTTTATTTTTTAACAATATATACGTATTTCATTACGATACCAATGTTTGTAATTAATGCGTATTTATTTGTTTTAAAAATGGGATGTATTTATATTTATATTTATAATGATTCTGATGAACTAATGATGAATATTTTGTTGTATTCATTAGCCATTCATCAAGTGGCAAATTGAAATTAATTTTATTTTTTATACTAATTCAATGTTTTCATTTATTATCGAGGTTTTGAAATTAGCATGTCTTGAGATCTTTACTCTTTGAGAAATAGCGATTTTCTGATATTTAATTTTTAATCCTTTTATAATTTATATTTTGTTTTTAGCAATTTACGATAAATTTGTATGCGTTATGTTAAAAAGGTCAAAATTATAAATATAAAATTCCACATTTATTTATTTTATTTTATTTTATTTTTAAAATAATGAAAAGTTATTTTTATTTGTCCAGTAATATAAATTGAAATGAATAAAAGTTATTTCTGTTATTTTTATATTTATCTAAAATTAATATTTGTGAGAGTTCGTTATTAACGTATTTTTTTGTATGAAATATTCTTCTTTTAAAAAAAGAAGTTCGCTATAATCATGTTTGTTATAAACATAGCTATTGGTATGGAAAAACACTTTACAATCACAATACTACACAATGGGATAGAATCGAAAATTTTTGAAATAAATCTGTAACTTCTAATAGGATGGTTGGATATACATAAAATTTCATACAGACGTAGCAGAGGAGCGCACAATTTTAAGTTTGGTTGAGGGACCCTACACATCTCTGCAGCGGGACTGTTGGAGCTCAAAATATGGTATCTACAACGTAGAACATTTTTAACCATTTGCCGAGCGGCATGCCTCCCTTAAGTCGTCCATACTTAAATACAGCAAACTCTGAAATATCACTGTTTCACCTAAAGAATATAAGAAATAATTATATATTATTTTAATTTTAGATATAATTTTTAAATTCACCTATCAAATAAGCAAGAATAGATGGTATATTTATTTCTTCCAGGAACTAATGAAGTTGCTCAATATCAGTGGATTCTGCGCTGCTTCTTTGTCTTTTGAAGAAATTGTGCAACCGGAATTTTCAGTGTATTTGATTTCTTTTCCATATATTCTCCAGCACGTATATTTGATAAAGTATTCCGTTTAATCATAATCATTATTTTCCATAAATAATAAACGCACATTAACTTCATGCATTTACAAACACAGTTTAATAACAACACTGTAAGAAAACTACGCCGAAAAAAACTTCTAGCGTGATAGGCTGGCAATATAAATGATGTCGTTGACTTTTTGAGTTACAGATAATGTATAATTCGAAAATTGAAATGGAATCAAATATGCAGTTTCGAAGCGAATAGTTCGATTTGAATGAAATTTTACATGATGTTAGTAGAGTTATAGACAAGTTAAATAAACGATCACGATGTTTTATATTGGAACAGATTTATAAGATTAATATATAAGTAAAATTGTCTAAAAAATAGCTACAAAAAAGGATGCCGTATATAAAGATTATCTATTTCAGTTTACGAGATATTCGACCTTGAATTTTGAAATTTTTCTTTTTGAAAAAGTTTTTCCCAAATTTCTTCATTTTTTTTTTTCTTTTTTTTGTTTTAGTTAACTGCAAATTATAAAATTGTATAAAAAAGAAATTATGAAGAAACCATTACGAAATCATAAAGATTGAGAATTTTTAAAAAGTGTCCACAAAAGGGGATTTCAAAAAATAAATCCGCCCAAAAAGGGCGACCTCAAAGTTTGTTTTTTTTTTTGGTAAAAAAAAACAAAAATATATTTTGAGAAAAACTACAAAATTAAATTTTATTATTAACAAAATAATTTATAATTTTTATTATTGCAAAAAAAAGTATTTAATCATAAAAATTATTAACTTAATTATTATATGCAAAATTGTAATACATATATATGAGGGTGGACTCAAAATGTGAGGTATCGATGTTCCCAGCTCAAACGAAGATTCAATTTATTTTAAGATACCATTTCTCCTTTCGCGAGCTGAATAAATATGACAAAAACCTCTTTTGTTCGAAGTTTTTGGAGTTCCTTTTTCAAACATCTGCCAAAAGAACAGGAGCATATCATAATGTCTAAGGTCAAAATGACATAAAGTTTATTGAATGCCGTCAGTCATTCTATTCAAAAATACTTTAATTTACCAAAGCCGGTATTTGTATCAGAGTTAAAAACGCCTGCATCTGACCGAAGGAAGGCTGCCTAGAAAACCTTTTCAATCCAGATCAGAATCATATCCAAACCAAATGTAGAACCATTTTTATCCTGAAGATAAAAGTCTACGGCCATTAAGTCACTTTCAAAATTGTTCATGGACACTATGAAACTTTTGTGTGTCATAATGTCCATGGACATCATATATATATATATATATATATATATATATATCCCTTACTCAAATTTAATATGTTTAACACAAATCTTGCTATCGCTCAGTGATGGATTTTATATAAAAATATAAGGTGAGCGTTGCTACTCTTTCATTTCCCAAAGAATTATACGTATGTTTCTCTGAACAAAAGTGCACATTATCTCTTCAATGTTGAAAATTGTTGAATTATATTTGATAGATGATGAGCAGTATGAAGCAATACACAACGAAACATCAAGAGCTACGCAAAAAATGTCAGGTAAAAATGAAGACAGAGTAACATATGCTTCAATGGCAAGATTAAATCACAGAAAACAATAAAGTGATAACTTGTCAAATGAACAAATTTTAGATATATACTTCGAAGCAATAAATGCTCTTGAGAAATTTAAAACCAAGTACGGTAAATTAAGAATGCTTGGAAATATGCTTAAATATGTTATCTTATAATGCAAAATGTATACTTAATGTTATGCATTGAAGTGCTCAGGGTACAACAACCCGCACTTCTATTATAGAATTAGAACAGATTTTACATCAATACCGAATTGATATAAGCCTCATTAAGGAGACTTATTTAAACCCAAAACACAGATTTAATCTAATAAACTTTAAAGTTTATAGAAAAGATCGTATTACACATGGCGGAGTCGTATTGATAGCTATTAAAAATTCTATTCCCCAAGAACGTACTTAAAACTTTCCAACAGCCAAAATGGACAATATTTCTATCTTAGTCAACATAAATAATAGACCAATAAGATTTATTTCTGTTTACTGTCATAAATATATAAATGATTTTATTAACGATCTAAACATTATAACTGGAATTACCACTGATTACCTTATTTTTTGGTGACACAAACGCCCATCATACAAACTGGAATTGCATTAGAAACGACACAACTGGTAACAGTCTTTATAACCATCAACTCAACTCTCAATATTACATTTACTCGTCTAATTAATTTACTAGATTTGGTCAGTCTTCGAATTAAACATAATTTAAAATTTCATCTCATATGGGAGGTGGGTGGTAAAGTGGGCGGACTGCGCACATTTTTTGTTTTCGGTTTTACATTATTTCCTGAACTATTTGTACATAATTTTATTATGTTTCACCTTGTATGGGAGGTGGGTGGTAATGTTAGCTAATCATGCCCATTTTTGGTTTCCGACTTTATATCGAACGTCGAACAATCTGTATAAAAGTTTGTTGTCGCACATACATACTCTTATATAAGATAAATATTTGAGCCAAATTTCGTCCCCTACGTAGACCTCCTACGCTCTATCTTGCATTCAGCAGATAGACGGACGGACATAGCTAGATCGAATCAGAATCATACCGGGACCCAGAATATACATACTTTATGGGGTCTTAAATGACTTTTTTGACATTTTACATATGGAATGACAAACCCAATGTACCCCCCACCCAAAAAAAATCAACTTTTACTCCTAACACCCATGGAAACAGTCATAATATTGGTGTCTTCAGAAAATGAATAACATACATCTCATTCATCATCCAATTTCATGTATACATGGTTTTGTTTAATTAAAGAATATCTAAGAAGCAGGATATCGTACCATTTCGTAACTCAACAACAATAAATAATACAGGGTACCAAAAAACTAACAATTTTAATTTGGTTCTTACATTTCACAGTCAAGGAGATGTATAAAGTACCTTTTCCAGACGCTTTTTCCCCTCCAGACACCAAATTTCTAAAACTTTTGGGTAGATATATCTACAGTATAATTTCTATAGGACATTGTGTCGACATAAACAATAATAAAATTTCTAAATATTTTAGAAAAAGGTACAAAAAAGTGAAAATAATAGGGTTTTCAAAAAGTGCAAACGTCATGTTTGATTTATTTGTGAAAAAAAAGAATGCGATTTTTTATTTATTTATATGTTTTCTGCCTTAGAAGATTCGTAGGATATAAACAAAGTACCAGTTTTTTACCCGCTATACGTTCGAAGTACAAAAACTACCTAATTATTTACATTATTTTTTTAGATATTAAAGCGAATAATAGGGCTTGTGGATTCTCAGATACATAGAAGCATATATCTTTAGTTTAATGTTTCTAGTTTAATTATTACAAAAAATTCAAAAAGTACCATCAGAAGAACAAAAAAGTACCACAAAATTCCCCCGTGCGGATTTGCACTCAGTTAGAACCACATATCTTTAGTTTCATGTTTGTAGGTTAATATTATCAAAACTTCAAAAAGTACAATAAGAAAACGAAAATGTACCACAAAGTATATATATATATATATATATATATATATATATATATATATATATATATATATATATATATATATATATATATATATATATATTAAGTGCCTAAATATAAAGCATAACCTATTTAAGCTGCACTTTACTTCAAGTGCGGAGAAGTCAATTTTTAGCATTTTTTAAGAATAAAATATGCATTCCCGTTCCCACAATTACATACATGTTTGTATATCAACAATTCCATGAAAAAACGCCAGAAATAGCGGTTGCTGTGATCTTTCAACTTCAATAGCTATTCGACTTCTGCTTTAGAAAACCAAAATACGCGCAAATAATTGTATGTTAATTTAAATAGCAATATTTCTGGGAAGAGATAAAATAGATTTTAGTTAATTAAACGACGAGTTTTTACAATTTTGTGATAATCGAAGCACTCGGCAATATTTCGACATTATTTTAGGGAATGGTCGATATGTTTTTTGTTCACCATGTTATTATATTTATATGGAGGTATGTATGTGTGAATTCTGTCAACATTGTTATTTCTTTCCATTCACATCATCCCGTGTGTTTTGATTTAAAAATCTCTATAGAAAAATCATTGTGTTATTATATTACAATAATAAAAGAAACTTTCTTTTTATTTTTTCTTTATTTCGATTTTTTTTTCTCATTCCAGTATCTTTTTCCTTGTTTAAAGTTTGCATGTGACATATACGTTAGGGTATTTTAGTAACTCAGAATTATAAACTATATAAACATGGAAGTGAGAGATAGAATAAGTCTGTGGGTCAGTGAATGAGTAAGTATGACTATAACCTGATAAGCTTTGCCAATAACAATCAGTAGTTTAGTGAAATGTACAAATGTGTATAAAAGGACTTTTTATTATAACATAGAATAATAATACGAAAAAAAAAAATGAATTCTGAAAGTAGTAGAAGTTATCAACGACTCTTATGGGTATTTGTAATTTGAAATTTTAATTAAAATTATTGTATGAGATTTTCGTTTTCTATTTTATTGCAGTTACAGGAAATTATATTTTTTATGGCAATTGACATTTAATCGCTAAAGGTTAATGAACAAGTTTATACTAACATACATATTAGAATTTATGATTTATTTTAGTTTTGCTCATCTTTTGAGTAAAATATTTTAAATTTAATGAAAACGGATATTAGGATATGCTTTCTATTTTAATACTAAATAATATCAAATCAATAAAAAATGTTTAAATAGTCAGTTGTCCAATGAATTATTTGTAAAAATTCAAGAGATTAAAAAAACCCGCACAAGTTTAAAAAAATGATATTGATAAAACCTGATCGACAAAAAGAAGAAAAGAATAATTTTTTATAATTTATTTATAAATATTTCTAGAAAATTTCTTCTTAGAAAAAAAAGATAAGTGTTTCATAACAAAATTAAATTTAGAATTTTATAAAAGTTAGTAAATAATTCCTATGTAACTCTAGTCGAAAGAAAACTTTTTAAACAGGAATATGTGGACAAGATTCTGTTTTCAGTTTTTTTCTATCGCATAGCGAGCATATTTAATATGACGCTTGCTATTACTTTAAAGTTATCTCAACATTATTTTTTATCCGCTCAATAGTTTCGGAAATAAGTGTCGGAAAAAATCGATTATTCATGAAAATCGGAAACATCTTCTGCCCTAAAAATTACTAGAAAGCAAGGTTGGCGAGTTAAAATATATTTGCTGTAAAAATTCCTTTCAACTTATCCTTCGTTGACCCTAATATACGGCTACCTAAATAATTGGAAATGCCGTCACCCTTGAAATACCTTTACCCAAAATACCGCTAAAATACCGATACCTTAATAACCCAAAATGCAATAACCACTGATATACCATTACCTTTAAGAAATAAATTATCGTTAGAGCTAAAATACCAGACAGTGTTGCCAGGAGGTGAGAAAAAGTACGATAAATTGAAGTCGAAAAATGTGAGAAAGTACAAAAAATTTAAATTTTCCACAGAACTTTGCTACCGTTTGGCACACGCTCTTATTAGAATATAACGACAAACACATATTAAAACCAAAAACCAATTTATTTAGTATTGAAACTTTTTGTACCAATTAAATATTGTATAATTTTTAAACAAAATTAATTATTCTACTAAAATTAATAGTAATTTATTGATCACAAAGGCAACATCTACATAAATATCGTTTACAAAATGGATCTAAAAATATAGAAGTATCATGTTTTATATCGAAGACTCATATCGCAAGAGTGCTTCGTAATTACTTACTTACAGTCATTATACAAGTCGATGCCAAATCGCATTTTTGAGGTTATTTCTAAAAATGGTGGCAGTACTCATTACTAATTGAATGCTGGAAGATAATCACTTTAATTTTTATAACCTAAAATTTAAAAATAAATTAGAGTTTACTTAGTTTTAAAATATTCCTTATTCAAGTGTGTTACGCGCTGGATGTCTATTCAATGAATAACAAAATTTAAAAATTTCGCAAGATAAAATACTGAGTTAAATGGGCATTTACAAGATCTTCCGACTAGCTTATATTTGGTAGATATGTTCTTAACCCGTACTTAAGCGCATAAACATATAAATACTCTATATGCCTATAAATACCAAAGAGTATAAAGAAAGCTATTTTATATATTATAGTAATATATTGAGGTGACCAGATGTTAAGTCACCTAGGGTAATTTTGTTCCCACCCAACCAACAAAAGGTCAGACACCATGGCAGATTGCTTACCCTGAGTTATTTATAAATCTGCCCCTAATAAAAAAACTGTTTTACTGACTTACGCTTTGTTACATTTTACCTTAGCTATCCTTCCCATTTAAAGCAATTTATGAATGCATTTTTTTCTTTTTATTTACAATAACAAATAATTCAATTTATTGAAAGTAAACAAAAGAAAAATTAAAAATAATAACAAAAATTTAAATGTACGCTCAATTAATAAGAGATCATTGTAAATCAGAATAATAATATATGTTAAGAAATAACTATAAATGAAGATAAGGGGGGCAAAATGAAAACGGACAGACTAGCAGACAAAATAATATGCAAAATAACTACAATAAGTATAATTACAAAAATAAATCAATATAATTTATAATTACTCACAACATAATCATTGGTGTTCCATTTCAAAAATCTTCTCGGTTGAAGGGCCCAGCAAGACGAGATGATAATGATGATAACCTTTTTTTCTTACTTTAATAAATATGATAATTAAGTTTTTGTAATTTATACTTATTTGCTTATATATTACATACATATGTACATAGTGATTTTGAAAAGATATTTTTATACAATGAAGAACAAAAAAATTTCGTACAAATGATTTTAATTTACTTGTTACTTGTTTAATTATATTTTAATGTAGTAAAGAAAATTCATTTTTATTGTATGGTCTAAAAACACATTTTTTTCATATTTAAATTAGAAAACATTTGTATAATTTTAGTAAAAAAAATTACATTAATCATATTGAAAGATAACTTTTAAGCCAACTAAATTAATAATTATTAATAATTAATAATTAAAAATTTTGGATTTTGTAGTTTATAAGGAAAATTTGGAGTTGATCATTCTTTTTTTTTTTCTTTTACAAAATTTTAATAATATTTTTATACAACTAGATTTAAAAAAAAAAAAAAAATTGTGATTTTTTGAACATTATTATTTCAAAAAAAAAAAAACTTTAAAATTTTGTATATATATATGTATTATCATTAGAATAATAAATAACTACATTATATGTTTTAGATTTCACAATTGTTTCGAATTTCTTTAGATTTAAGTTAGTTTTTTTTTTTTTTTTGAAAATTAAAAGTTTTTGAATATTCTTCGAGTCACTAGTTTTGTTAACAAAATCGCTAACTGCTTATATAGGCACAGAGAATCACATGTAGTGCAAAAAAATTTGGAATATTTTCTGGAATGGAAAATCCTTATTGGGATCCTTTTTAAATTATCCAAATGGGTGGATAGGATAGTTAATCCAGAATTTTGTGTGTTGAATCACTTTCTTTTCGGGTTCCAATAACTTTAGAAATATCTTTCTAATATCAATTAGGACACCTTTATAGTTTAGTAGATCCTTTTTTTTTTAAGAAATTTTTAACTTGATTTTAAAATTTAATTAATTTTACACTGGTTGTTAATAAAGTTGATGTGATTGTCACCGATATTGAATAGATAATGACCTTTTGTTTTAAGAAATGTCGTTTAGGTACCAAACAGAAAAAAAAATGCGTAACTAAAACTTGTTTATTGCCTTTTGACAATAAAAAAATAGAATTTTCTCATTATACAATCTGTAGTGAAAAGAAGACAAAAATAATATGTGCCGTGGAGGGTCATAAAAAAAAGAGTGCAATTATCAAATTATGTAATTTTTTTAAATCATGACCATATATGGTCATAAAATTGGAAATAGGTGAGAGTGCAAGTGGTCACACATACATTGTCATTTACATGCGTAAGTACATGCATTATTGCAGCGAGAATGCAGATAAGCCGACTGAGCAGCTAATGTTAAAAAAAAATAATATAATAATAAATTATCCATGTATAATTATCCTTACCCAGGTAGGGGTAATTGTGAATAAAATTTAATTGAAACATTTATGAAAAACTACAATTTTTTTCTATACATCTTACGCAAGTAGTCTAAAATATATTTATTATTGGGGAGATTGTAATACCATAATGTTTTCAACCCGACTTTTAATTTTCTATATTCTTTGATAGATCATTATGTTAAGATTGCAGTTCCTTTACATTAAATTGCAAACAAGAGTACTAAATAGCTAAATTGAGCAAAATAATAACAACAATAATAATAGTAATAATAATAATAATAATAATAATAATAATAATAATAATAATAATAATAATAATAGTAATAATAATGAAAAACTATTCTTTTGTAAATATGTACCTTGCAAAGTTCAGATCTGGTCACTCAAACAACAATTCTAGGGAATTTACGGCAGAAATTAAAAAGTTGGTTTTTTTTTCGAGGGTTATAGTGGAGTAGTCTAATGGAGGATTTTTTGCGAGTTGTGCGTTCAAACAAGTATATTTCAAGTAATCAATTTATTAAACGCTTTAGTTTCTAAAAAAATATGTACACTATGTGTACACTAAATAAAAATATTTAAAATTCTTAACCAAACCTTAAATAAAATGACTCTATTCTCATTTGAGCATTAAATAAATTTGACATTCTTTTTATTTAGTTTTTTGTCCATAAAAACCACAAAATAACCATGGTTATGTACATGTTTCAATACAAGATGAAGACTATACAATAAAACTGTAGTTCTAAATAAACCTAAGGCATAGAAATAATTTAATATTAGTATTCAAAACAACATGGAGTAACGAAAATCATGATACTAAATGTGACCTTAAACGTGTTTCATTTAAGCTTAATTTATTGTACCCTACATCACGCAAAGAAAAAAATATGGTTGGTAGCAAACATAATCGAACACTGTCATATTACAGTTAGAATTTTTGGTTAATTTTAAATTGTATTATGTTTGGCTGAAGCACTATAAAATGTTTGAAAGCTATTAGTACAAATATTACAGTATGTTCGTTGAATAACCGTAATATATTTGCAATATTAGTATGTTTTCGTTACAACCTTATAATAATTAATATATTGTTTCTGTTTTATGTGGTTGAAATACAATAAAAATATGGATCCAAAATTTTGAAGCAGACTCCTTTGCAATGGGTGTATTCTTATTCGGAATATTCAGTTTTTATAGTCCAAATATAATTTGTTTTAACTTGAACTTATTATAATATTGATATTGAACAGAATATGGAATAGTCGAACTGGTTGCAAAGAGCGAAGGGTATATCGAAATGATAATGTTACACAGAAACAGATGAAGTTAAGAAGTTTAAGAATTTCATAACTTCATCTCGATCTAATCCAACAGTGTCCCGTGATATGAGTATTATCACGGGATACTGTTGGATCAGACCGAGATTAAGTAGCACACTGATTTTTTTTAAGTTATGTGAGGATGTTGAGGAAGTCATAAAACACGGTTTCAACACAACTGAATTAGATTGTCAAATATATACAAGCAGAATATTGTAGAATTCATCATATGATTTATGATGCTTATGATAATTATGGTCTATCAACTATCTCTCCAACTTGTTGTCTTCTCTTTCTTCTAGTGTTTTGTAGTCGGTACTTCTTATACCCCACACCAACATAGGAGGATATTATGCGTTTGAGCTGATGTTTGTAAAGCACAGAAAAAATTATCCAACAGCTATCTTGAAGTATACAAATCGACTCAGAATCACTTTTTGAGTTAATCTAACGATGTCCGTCCGTCTGGCTGGCTTGACGGCTGGCTGGCTGTCATTGTAAATATTGTGCACAAAGTACAGGTCGCAATTTTGAAGATAATTCAATTAAATTTGGCATGTAGAATTCTCATGATACAAGGACAAAGCCTATTGAAATTGGTTATGATCGATCCATTATTTCATCTAGCCCCCATACAAATGTTCTTCCGTAATAGGGGTATAACGATCATAAATGCCTCAATTATCACTATATTTTAATGAAATTCGGTATAAGAAAGTCTGATGTAAGTATCAATCTTTGTTCCAAATTTAATGAAGATCGGTGCATAATTAACCTTAGCTCCCATATAAAACCCTCTTCAGAAAATCACCTTAACGTGCATAAATCACAGACACATGTTAGTATCAGGCTTATATTCGGCACATATAAGTTCTATATAAATAAACATCACAGTGACAAATTTTATGAGGATCGCTCCATAATTTACCATAGCTCCCATATAAACCCACTTTTGGGAATGCATAAATTCATCTAAATGTTAGTATTAACGTAATATTCTGTATTCGTATATTTTACACTTAGTAAAAGTATCGGTCCACAATTGTCCACATGTCTAATATAAGACCCCTCCGCGAATTTTAATAGACATGCACATTGGTGTAGGATATCATATCCTGACTATATCTTTCTTACTTGTTTTATAATTACTATACTATAAAATACTAAAATTTGGCACCATTTTTGTCATTTTAAAATGAGTTTTTAGCATTTTTTAGCATTATTTTAAATAGATTTACCTGAAATTTTTTTATCTGGTCACGCCGCACAGAAAATTTTCTTTTATATAACGTTTGAAAGTACAGGCCGCAAAACAAGTAATACACACTTTTTATACTACCTTGAAAATATGTTTACAAAAACAGTCTTTATTATTTTCTGAGAACATGAATGTTTTACAAAATAATATTTGTTTAAATTGTCTGACAGTAGGTGTAAATACTATATGTTGAAAATGAAGTGTAAATGACGTAATTAGATGCAAACATACTGTTGTCAAAGATGTTATATGTTCTGCGTAATTTACAATAAAATGCACAATTATTCAAAATACTTATATACTGTTTCCAGTTTATTATGTAATTAAACCTAATTTTCATTCATGTCTGTGTTGTGGATTTCTCAAATTAATTTTTTAGGATTTTTTAACAATACAAAGATTTTTATTTCTTTCCTTGCCTATTATACATTTAAAATATATTCAAAATGTAAAACACATATGTAATTATTTATAGCTATCTTATTTAATTTTTATTAAGTCACAATATATATATATATATATATATATATATATATATATATATATATATATATATATATATATATATATATATATATATATTCAGTATATTTTCCAACTTGTCTTTAATACGATGATGGAAAGCAATCTCTATGTACTAAGCACACTAAACTGAATAAAAATCAGCAAATTTACTTATTTTCGAGTTTTTATTATGTATATTTTTGCCTATACAACACAAAAGTTTTATTGTTGTTGATAAATACAATAACAATAATGTAATGAAATTAATTTTTTATACATAGAATTTTAGCAAGAATAACATGAATTAAACTCAAACAAATTGTCTAACATGTTGTGCCAACAATGTAATTATAAAATTGAGAACAAAAATAAAATCGCTTAAAGTAAATTATTTTTAAAATAAAATATATTGAACAATAACGATGGTTGCGATAACAATATATTATCGCGGAGAAATAATATTTTTGAGGCAAACATATTGCAAAATGTTTTTCTCTGCGTGCAACATAACATTGGTTGTATATTAAATGTAAGTGGTAATACATATAAATGTATTCAGGAATACTTTCTAAGTTACTTTAATAAGTTAAATATATAAATATATTTATATATATATATATAAATATATAAATTTCAGCATTAAAATATTATACGAAAATCTTTATTTCATTTTCTCACCACTATTTTTTCCACTTACATGATTTGCATTATATAAAAATTTATATTTTATTCACTTTATGAGAATAACCTATTTAAGTGCAAATCGTAGATACATTTCTTAATCGTATGTCTTTATATTAGTATAATTTATCCAGTGTTCTGTTTATTTAATTTTTTTCTAGTCATACTCTTATACATTTATAAATGGATAAAATGCATCACTGCACAGGGTAAATGTTAAAGCAAAATAATACATTATATCTTGTTTCAAGTGTCACAATTTATGTGTAAGTGTATACGATATTTGTATTTTAAGTACGTGAGTATAGAGTGAGCGATCTGTTTTCGTACAAAATGGTTTGTAACTTCAATAAAAATAAGTCTTTTACTCCAAAGAAATACTTACCCTAAAATATTAACTACTCTGTATATGTCGTTTATTTTTTTTTATCTTTGATTGTGTATATTTACAAAAGCATGCAGTGACGTGTTAACATGTATCTGTAAAAGTCAATTTGTATTTCAATCCAACAAATTATAATCTAAAGAATAGAAAATAAAAGAAAACATTATTGTATATGTTTAAAAAATTTTAAATAATTCTCTAAGAAACAGTGATATCTTAAAACGAAATTTCTTTTTAAAAATCTACACTTAAAATCGGAAATAAATTCAAATTGATTTATTCTTTAGAAAAATGTCGAGACGAATTTTCGTTTCTTGTACATTAAGTTATAAATTAAATTTGTTTTAAAAGAAGGTTAGAAATTTATTATAAGTGATCTAAGTTAAACAGGTAAAAATAGTATATCAATAATTTAAACACCAAAAATATATACTAAATTTCTCATTAATCCTTGAATCCTTTATAAAACTGAAGAAAAAATCGAATATTTCAAGCTGTTTTAAATTGGAATAAATAATATTTATTTTGACAAGGTTATTGTTAATATACTCCTGAGTGTTGCCAGGATTCATGAGCAAGAAACATAAAGATTTCTAAAAAATATGGAAAAATAAATTAATAACGTCCATCCTACTATGAACGAAATTGACAGTTTCCTGTTTCCAGTTTACGTTGAAACCAAAATGTACTCCTGACAAAACTAATCACATTTATCAGTGCATGTCGATGATACAGTCTAGATCGAGAAATAGTTGTTTAACGAGAAATCTTTTTGTAGAGCTGGACAGTCGCACAACAAATGTTGAACGAATTCCTCTTCTTTATCATCTAGACCACGAGCCTGGATGATTTCTATAAAACGATAATAGAAATTGTGTTCTCCTTCGTGTCCGAAAAATACAAGAGCATTAAAATGTCCTGCAAGTGGTAATCTTAGACCAATTTTGTTATATATATCAATCATGGTCAACACATCACCTATGGATGTAGGAATGCCATTACATAACGCCATCTCGTCTAGAGAAGTTCTGTTTACTACGCATTGATCGTCCCTTTGTTACTTAGGATACTAATAGCAACTCGATTTGATGATGCCTTAGTTAGGCCAGTAATTTTCTCTAATTATGGTTAAAATTTAATTTATAATAGGATTTTATTTAAAAATTTTCCAAAATATTAAAAATTTCTTTTTACACTCCTCATACAAAAGGTCTAAGACTCGTTAATGGTCTAGGGAATTAGTAATGACTTTAAGTTTTTTGATGTTTACTTTTTTATATATTGCTTGATAAATAATTATGTGCAGATTACGACTTTTAAACAATCAGTTGTAAAAAGAGTATTTCAGAGCTAAATTTAAAAAAAATTTAACTAAAAAACAAAAATTTAATACATACAAACGCACCCTACAATCTTCAGGTCAGATGCGGCACGGTTAAACCATATCCGATTTCACTAATATTTCATTTTAGAGGGAGTTACGCCCAAAATTCAAAAATCGGTTAATTTTGATGCAGTTTAATACATTATACTTTCAGCGGACAACATTTGGGTTTAGACCCCATATTTTCTTAGAAGGCACAAAGGGTTTTCTGCATTCGATTTTCAGTATTTCATTTCGTAGAGAGCTTACAGTCCAGTATAGTGCCAAGGTACTTAGCTTTCTTTGAAAATGAGATATCTACCATCTTAAAGAATTGATCTGAAGACTGCGTCTTTATATTTCTTAGTAATTGAGTTTACTCTCAGAGAGTTTTCTCTGATAGACGTCAAAGCTGACTCCATGGATTCACTTATTGTGGAAAAAAAAATGCCATCCAGCCACGGCGGTCTAAAATATGACAATTTTCAGCTACCCATTACTCATTCATGGATGGATGCTAATAGACTCACAGATTAGTGTGACTAGTAGGGTTAAATAAATAATAACACTGGTCTGTAAAGAAATCTTCCTTTAAATAGTAATATGTAGAATATGATGGTCATCATTACCGTTGAGAAAATGTAAAGGGTTTCCAAGAAAGGGTATTTTATAAAAAAGTCGCCAAAAAATGACATTTTACAACTGCTTTAATACCAAAAAAACTCCTTTAAATTTGTTTATTTGATAAAAACAAAAACAAAAGATATTTCGTTTTAAGAAAACCTACTAAGTTCAATTTGATTGATAACAAAATATTAACTTTATTAATTTATATTATTATTATTATTATTATTATAATTATTGCAAAAATAAATATTTATTCGTAAAAATATTAAAATATGTAAAATAATGCTAATTAAAGTAATGTAATTTTAGTTGAAAATTTAATGAGAAAATAAGGAAAAACGGTTGAAACTTCTCATACTTTAAAACTAATAATTATATTCGACATGCTTCCATATAATAATGTTTTAAATATGAGAGTTTTATATGGAGTTTTCTAACAAAAAATATAAAAAATTTAAATAAGTTAGGATATAAAAATTCACCGAATATATTTTTTAATTTTCCCAACTCGGTCAAAAAAGACTTCGCATTTTATCATTAGTGGTAGTTTCTAAGAGTTTTAATTCATTTATAAATCTTCCAGGGGTTTTTACTACACAACGATAGTTCTTGGTGTGCTGAATGAGAATCTGTTCTCAGTTTTTTTTCTATCACATAGAGTTTTTTTTCACATGATGATATGACACCTTAAAAAGGCGGTCACAAAACTATAACCTGGGATAGGTTTATATGATTTAGATAAATAAAATAATCAAAAATACCTCTTTCGAAAGATTCAATATCTTCTTGTCAACATGGTTTTATGCCGGATTGATCTACGTTTACTAATTTGGTATTAGTAACTCATGAAATAATAAGTTCCGTGGAACATAAAACTGAATGCGATATTATATACACAGATATTGCGAAAGCTTTTGACTTTGTTAGTCATTCTTTTCTTCTGCAAAAACTTTATGAATTTGGTTTAACTGGTAATATTTTGTTATTTTTTAAAAAACTTTCTAATTATTAGAAAATTATCGGTAACTTTTCCTCAAAACGTTTGCTTAATGCTTTTTCTGGCATTCCTCAGGGGACACATTTTGTACCTTTATTATCTTTATTTTTTATAAATGATTTACTATCTATATTCAAATTTTTACTTAGATTGTTCTCAAATATATTAAATATAATTGACTGTCGAAAAGTAAAGTCCGACTTAGACCGTTTGTCCCAATGATGTTTTAATAATGATATTAAAATTAATGTTCCCAAGTGTTGTATAGTTTCTTTTGTATGTCCTTTGGAACATATTATATTCAATTATTCTGTATATGACACGACTATTAAGCGTAATGTTGAATTTAAGGATTTGGGAGTTATAATTGACGTTAAGTTATCATTTGATCATCACATTCATTACATTAGTTCTAGAGCTTATGCAATCTCAAAAAACCTTGAAAAATAGAATATTCTGCAAAATGTATAAATACTGAGGCCCAAGGGATGACCTAAGTTTTATAACCAATGGACACAAATTCCAAAACCCTTTTAAAAAAATTTTTTTTATACTAAGAATAGCGATTTTTTTCGAAAAGTACGGATTGAATGTAATTTATATTATACGAAAATATATTTTATTAGAGTTTATTACAAATAAATGCTTTGTAATATATTTTGGTCCATAAAATTTTTGTCATTCGAATTATTTTGACGCGCCTATACATTTCCGTTAAGCATTACAAACTCCAACTATTTATGCTAACTATGGTCAATTTCGTGCTATCATTGTCATGTGCCTTAACAAAATCAGTTTTGAAAATAGTGTATAGTTTTCAACTATAAACGACATTTGACTTAAATTTATGATCCAGGTCAATTATATTTATCGACTTTACTATATTTATATTACAGAGCCTCACAAAAGAAAAGTTACAAAATGTACCCCTCTAGAAATGATGATTTGTCTGTTCTTATATGATTCCCCAGAATATTACATCTGAATATTAAAATTTAAAACACCTCTAAAAATACGTATTTCTTTCAGCATACCAAGGCCTGGAATATTCATTTAAATAATTACTATGTCTTTTTGCAGTCGCGGAATATTAAGATGTTACTAACTATTTTTTGTCATATTCTCTTTATTCAAACATATAATTTTCAATATATATTGGAATGTATAATCCTGATACTATTGAAGATTACACGTAATTAAGAAGGTCAATTTTATGCATTTAGTTTCCAAAAGGTTAAATTAGCTATTTTTGCAATAAGTCATATGAAAATATTTGTTATACTTAAATATATACGAGTTTATAAAAAATATAATAAGTTCCTTTAAAACCGCTATAATAATCGACTTAAAGAGATTTTTGAAACTTAGTTGCTATTTTACACGAATTTATACTTTTTATGATAAATGTACAGTGTCGGCCAAAACTAACTGAACAAAAGCTACTTTTTAATTAACTTGGGTAAATCGCATCTTTTTCTTAGTTTTGAAAAAAAAATATATTATTAATATAAAAATATTGAACACTAATTAAGATAATAACAGAAATATATTTTTAATATTGTATATACTCAAAAGTAAAAAATTTGCGCCACAAAACTAATTGAAGAAATTCTTAGCCTTAATAATGTGTCACAATCTCTTTTCCTTTAACCATTTCAGAGAATTTTGTTAGGCTTATATCAGAAATTAAACAAATAGTATTATATATTATTAGCATTGTCATTGCTGTCCACGCTTGCAGGATTGAACAGGAAAACCTCTCTGAGCCTTCCCCGATCTCTTCCCCATTGCACTTTTGATTTAATATTTTCCATAAGTTTTAATTAGCATTAAGATCATGGAACTGTATAGTCTTTCTCATGACGGTTACCACTTGCTGATGTAATTAATTTTTCATTATCTTTTTGGGTTTATTTTGGGTCTTTTTCACGTTCGAATATCAAATGAGTTACTAATTTATATCTGGTATATAAAAACATCACTTCCTGCAGACTTTTTCAATACATTTTCTTATTCATTATACCATTAATTTTAAGCATTGGTCCTAGCTTTTGTCTCGAAAAGCATCTCGGCCATTAGATTACGCCTCAATTCATTATACTACCCTGATACTACTAATTGAAGCAGCCTTATTATGATCGATTTGACTTTCGTCAATCGTTTTCAACATATTTGTAACATATCTTACCGTCGATTTTTCCATACTAAGATTTTTCAAAAGTCTTAATGAGTCATAACACTTCGGAAATCCCTGATGTGGTTATTTTTGCTTATTCGCAGTGTTTTCATTTAACTGTTTCAATTTTCATCACTAAAACTTTTCTAAAACTTTTGTAAAATAACAAAAATTTTTTAATTTAATTTTTTCAAAAATTATATATTTTTCTTGCACTATTTTAGATAGGAAAATATTACTAACAAAATTTCTCAACAGAAAAACATTCAATATGATATCTCCTACTAAATATTTTTGCAGAATGATAATTTTTCTTTGATGTTACGAAGAAAACCCTATTTTGCTTGTTTTGTCGCGCTTTATTAAAAATTGCATCAATACTTACTAAAATTGTATATTACATAGAAAAGAAAATGCAACAATTTAAATGTGCTTATTTAGAGCGGAAAGCAACCTTTATATGGAAGTAAATATTTTTGTAAAAAGTAATATTATTCTGCTCATACCAAGACCATATTATCAATATATAATTTGCTCAGTTAGTTTTGGCCGACACTGCATGTTTTTGGTGACGTTTATATTCTTTACTAACCATTTATTTGACATAAATATTATTATGGACAACTAAAGGATTAAATGATTACCCTAGAATATAAATTATTATGGAAAATATTCAAAATAGTCCAAATTTTCTGTAATTTTCAAAAAGCCCATACAATTTTTTTATTAAAATTATTTTTAATGCTCCTTGGATTATGTTGTGTAAAATAAATAAAAATTATACTATCGCAATAATCCATGCTATTTCGTTAGAAACTGTTTTTTTTTTACTTTCGCCCTTGTTTTCCAAAGTTAGAGACTATCTACTGCGTTGGCTATTCTGGTCGCATCAACGAGATATAGCTCAAAAGACGCATAATTACAACGGATATCAATCCCTATTTAAAAATTTGTATGTCGTTGAGGGGTGTACAGTTCCTGCCCAAAAAACTAAAAAATTTAAAAAAAATTTAAAAATTTTGTCATCAGAATTCTACTACCCTCTATGTAACAGTCTGCGCAACAATAAAGAAGGTGTATAATTAACCTAAGAGACCAATTTGTTTATGTAAGATCGCATGAAATCAAAAAGTATAAATGACCGAACAAAAATTGTATAATAATGGGAAATAGTTAAGTTAATTTTTGCCTTTTTTCTTAGTTTTTCAACTTCGAACAACAATCATGATTATAAAATGAAAATTTTGCGCTCTCTTATTTTCAAGTCTCAAGTCAGTAACTCTCAGATCAGTAACTCTCAGATCAGTAACTCTTTTGTTTAAAATAGTATTACCACAAAACTTATTAAAGATTAACTTTAGTGTCAGCTAAGTTAAAATTTGTTGATAATGGCCATTATATTCTACATTTTATTACTAACTAATAATAATGGTACTTTTTCTCTCTTCTTAACTTTAACCTTTCATTTCTCACGTCTTTAAAATTTAATAAATTATGTTATGACCTTCGAACAGGTTGTGTACTTTTATTTATATTTTGTATCCTTGTATCGGCCCTTTTAATAAAGATAGCAAAAAATGAAAAACAATCAATTAACATACTTTAATACCAATGTTCTCAGCATGCTAAAGAATGCTGCAGCAAATTCCATTTAGAGTATTTAATAATTTATCATGTACACAAAATTCGAATAAAGTTTGTTTTCATTCTTGTTTCTTATATAAACATTTTCTTTTTCGCAGCTGTTGTTGCTTGCTGCTAACATCCATAACAGAAAGTTTCATGGAAAACTTAACAAATTAATTAACTTTTTCACACAGAATACAAACAAACAGACGAAAAAGTAAATTAACCAAGTAAATAAAATGAAAAGGAAATGAAACTTCAAGCGTAACATAAATATAGACAACTTCGCTTTTATTTAAAACAACAAATACGAAAAAAATGACGACAATAAAAACAACTATAATACATTGGTGCATATTCCTATAAACGCACATCAGATTTTTTAATCAACTTACCAAAAATGGAGCTAAAAAACTAAGGTGCTACAAATAACTTCTTTAAATTATTTATTGACTTCAGTTAAAAAATTAATATTTAACAAAAAACATAAAATGTACATTAAATTTATTTTTCATTATAATTTTAGTAGTTAAAATGTCATTTTTTATGGCATTTTCTTATATACGTACTTAAACTAATGAACCAATTTAACATTATTAATAATGTGTTAGTGAACCTTTGTTTTCAAAAATTCGGTTAGGCATTGATGCGATACATTTTTGAAGAAAATCACTGTCAATTTCTTCCCAAACTTGCTTAATTTTGTATGTTTCATTCTGTGCATTTCTTGGGTAAACTTTACGGGTCATGTACCTGCACTGATTCTCCACTGGATTTAAATCCGGAATGCAAGCTGGCCATTCCAACAGTGGAATACTATCTTCATTAAACCACGATTTAGATTGCTTCCAGACATGGACTGCAGCGTTATCCTGTTAGAATATGTAATCTTCATCCATTTTTTTTTCTATAAATGAAAGGAGAGCATCTTCCAAGACTTCATTATAAATTGCACTGTTTATTTCAGTTCTAACAAAACATTTTTTTGATTTTCTTGCAGCAAAAAGAATGACCAGACCACAAGACTGCCTCAAACGAAATTGCGTTTTGACATACGAATTTCGTTTGACCTCAAATCATGCCAATAGTAAGAATATGATTCGGGACAGTAAAATTGAATTTATTTTCGTCAAAAAAGATTAGTTTACTCCACTCATCTGTCCATTTCATGTATTTGAGCGCAAATTTTAAATGATTTTTCATATGACGCTGTTTTAACATTAGCTTACATTTTGGTTTCTTCCATTTTATGTTACCATCTGCTCGCAAAATATGTGCAATAACTTTTTAGTTCTTGACTTCGTTTATAGGAATATTCCACGGAAATGATCATCAATATATTCTGATTGCTAAATTTAAGAAAATTGCCGTTATACTGCGAGTTATTGTAACAATCCAGCATTTTATTTTTATTTAAGAGAAACAAAATTTTAATGCGTTTATATGAATATGCACAAGTGTATCTAAATATATATATATATATATATATATATATATATATATATATATATAAGAGTAACTGAATGACTGGCTGACTGATTCATCATCCCACAGCCCAAACGCCTGAAGGTAGAAGATGAAATTTGTATCGTAGTTTGGTATTCCGAAAAATAGATCAACTAAGATGGGATTTTTGGAAATTCGAATGTTTGGGGGGCAAAAAGGGTAAAATCGGTAACCTTATGTTTCCTAAACTAAAATAGATAAAAAAAATAAAATAAATTAATACTTATCGTTATTCATTTAAAATATAAGCGGACAGATGTCTGGTACTTTTGTTTAGGAAGAAAGTGGATAAAAACTGTATTTTGGTACTTTTTGGTACCATATATATCTTCTAAAAAAGTAAACATAAATATAAAATTTATATCGTATTCGTAACTCATCGAAAAAGGAATTTGGTATATTTTTGAGATTCGAATGTTTAAGGAGTAAAAATTGTAATTAATTTTGACACTTATTAATAACACATATTTTTATATTTATTGACATATACATATGCGCACTTTCATATGAGATCCCACTACAATTGGAAATCCATTGGAATACATTTTTTTTACATAAATGGGGGAAAAAAGTACAAAAAAGCGGACAAAAGCAGGAAATTACGTTTTATACAAGCTCAATAATGAATTTTCTATTATAGTAAACTTAGAAGTATGAACTTAAGTATATGTAGTGAGTGAGAAATCGTAAAAGGGGAATCTGTAGTGCTTTTTTGTTCTTCCAATGGTACTTTTTGAATTTTTTCTAATAATTAACGTAGAAAAATTAAATTAAAAATCGATGATTCTGCGTGGGCAATAATTCACAAGATAATGGGACTTTTTGAATTTTCTATCATATTGAAACTAAAAACATGAAATTGAATATACATAGTCCTAAATGAATGAAAGTGACGAATATAATATCGGGACTTTGTAGCACTCTTTTGTTCTTCTAATGGTACTTTTGGAATTTTTTATAATACTGAACGGGGCAACATTAAATTAAATATACTTGGTCCTATTTGGATAAGAAATGAAAAGGGGGACTTTGTGGTGCTTTTCGTTCTTCTAATTGTACTTTTTAAATTTTCTATAATATTGAAGTTAGAAACATGAAATTAGAGATGTATGGTCTTTTTCGGATAAGGATTTTTTAATTTTCTGTAATATGGAACTTAAAAACATGAAATCGAAAATATAAGAAACCTAAGTGCATGAAAATCCATAAGAGGACATTTTTTGGTAATTTTTTGTTCTTGTAATGATACTTTTTGAATTTTTTGTAATATTGAACGATGAAACATGAAATTAAAAATATATGGTTCTATGTGGGGAAGAATTCAATAGGGGGACTTTTTGGTACCTTTTCGTTCTTTTGGTGGTACTTTTTGAATTTTCTATAATATTCAACACTAAGTTAAATACACATGATCCTATATGGGTAAGAATTTACAAAGGGGAACTATGGGGTATTTTTTCGTTGTTATAACAGTACGCTTTAAAGTTTCTATAATATTGAACTTAGAAACATGAAATTAAATATGCACGATCCTAAGTGAATGAAAATCCATAAGGAGGGGCTTTGTGTTTTTTTTTTTTTTTGTTCTTCTAATCGTACTTTTTAAATTTTCTATAATACTGAACCTAGAACATTAAACTAAAGATACGTGGTCCTATGTGAGAAAGAATTCAAGAGGAAGGACTTTTGGTACTTCTGCGTTCCTGTAATGGTACTTTTTGGATTTTTTATGATATATAACTTAGAGACATGAATTAAGGATATTTATATATGAATGAGAATGAATAACAAGGGATTTTGTGGAACATTTTTGTTCTTCTAATTATCCTTTTTGAATTTTTTTTTTGTGATGATTAACCAACAAGAATGAAATTAAAGACACATGGTCCTATGTGGAAAAAAAATGAAGAGGAGGGTCTTTGTTGTATTTTTTTAGTTTTCTAATATACTTAGAAACATGAAACTAAATGTATATGGTCCTAAGTGAATGAGAATCCATAGAAGCGCACTTTTTGGTTCATTTTCATTCTTCTAATTGTATTTTTTGAATTTTTTGTAATAATTAAGCTAGAAAAATGAAATTAAAGATATGTGACTCTATATGGATAAGGGTTCACAGTATATATAATTTTGCACTTTTTCAACGTTTAAATGTCTTGGATGTAGAAAAACTGGTACTTTATTGGTACCCTATGAATTTTCTTAACCAAAATCATAATAAGGAACTCATAAAGGGTTGCGAGGTTATGTGGTATCAAAGTGGTTGAATATTATCGTTTTTATATATATATATATATATATATATATATATATATATATATATATATATATATATATATATATATATATATATATAAACCTGTAGACATGAAATTGGAATCATTACAACCTGCGACTAAGATGCATTTTATTCATTTTCTGAAGAACTAATATTATCGCTGTTCCCATGGGAGTTAGGAATCATGGTTAATTTTTTGGATCTTTTCCACTTTCGGTATTATATTTTGTTTTTTCTCAATAAAACAGCTACAAAGTTTATATCTGGTTTATGTAGGAGTCCCTCAAGTTCGCTAACACAATAATGGGTTTAATGCTAGTGAATAAATAAAATTGCTACCCCGTTTTTATTGTTTTAATTTCTTTGTTTTGCTCTTTCACAATTGTATCTTTTTTGCACTTTTCTCTTTGTATTTATGTTGAATTCCCTTCGTATTTGCAGAAATACTTATTCAAACACCAAAATCCTGAAGCACATTTGTTTGTTTTTTTTCTTTTTTTGTTGATATTATTTATATTATTTTTGGTTTTTGTTTGTAGAGAGAAGAATTGAAAAAACATAGTGAATATATGTATAATCAGCGTTACAGTTGAGAATTTTTAAAAGGCTTCCAGCTGCTTGAATACTTAAAGAGCTCCTTAAAATAGTTTTGTTTGATAAAAAAAAAAAAAAAAACAAACAAAAAAGTTGTATTTTAAGAAAAAGTACTAAGTTCAGTTTTATAAATAACAAAATAATATGTTTACAATAACTCTTATTATTACAAAAATAAAGATTAATTCACAAAACTAGTAAACGTAAAATATTATTTTTTAATTAAACGCCTATACTTTTAAACGAGGTATGCCCCGTTTAACAAATTTAGAGTAGTTTCTTATTTAAGACTCTATTAAGAAGCATATACTGTAACTAGTTGCCTCTAATGATATCACCGTGTTAAAATAATGAGTTAAGTTGCTAAAGTGGAAGTAGTGCATTTTTATTATAATAGCATTTTAACTCATTATTTGGCAATGGGTTGGGTTGATCGTATAGTAGTTCATAAAATTATTTTTAGCTTTTACAGAAACCTACACTATCCATATCAAAATTATTATGACTCCCTTATATGAAAGAATATAATAAAAAACAACGTTTTTGAATCAAGAAATATTACGATTTTTTTCGACTCGAAATTTGGCAGCCAACTTAGATAGACTTCATTATGGAGTCCTTCCTCTATAGATCACTTTATTTTGATTATCTCCAGTTCTAGAGATAAACCGTTACATACAGTGGTGGACAACACAATATATTCAGTATACAATACATTATAATCAGTATATATATATATATATATATATATATATATATATATATATATACAAAAGTGTTCCGTTTTCAATCAACGACATTTGAATCGCCATTCCTACAACTCCTGCATTTGCTTACAATAAATACAAAAACCAAAAGTGCAATTTTTGTGTAATTTTCAAAAGGTTCATAAATTTTTTTTATTAAATTTATTTTTAAAGCTCCTTCGATATTTTTGTATAAAATAACAAAAAGCTAAATTCATGCAGGAATCCATGCTATTCTAACGGGTGGTCCAACCATAATGCACGATGTGAGTCACACCTTAACGTCAAGTTTTTTGGGCAATTTAATTTGACACTTTTTTTCAGTGTTTAACAAATTCAACCACGGAAGGGTACACAATTGAGCAGCGCATTCAAGCGAGTTCAAAATCAAAATGCATTTCGTATACTTCATCATTTTTATGATCAGCATAATCGACCAAATATGTCCACAATCGAGAGAATTATGCGCATTTGGGTAATGAGAATCTATAAGTGATTGCTGAAAAGCCGATGCATCAACAAAGAGTGACTGTTTGGTGCGGTTTATGGGCCGTCGGCATCGTCGGGCCGTACTTCTTTGAAAATGAGGTCGATCAAGCATTCACCGTGAATGGTGTTCGCTATCGCGAGATGACAACGTATTTCTTGTGGCCAGAGATTGAGGATATGAACCTGTACGATATTTAGTTCCAACAAGATGGTGCCGCTTGCCGCACAGCCAACATAGCAATGACTCTTTTGAGGTAGAAATTCAATGGCCATGTAATCTCATGTCGTGGCGATGTTAATTGGCCGCCACGATCATGTGATTTGACACCATTAAACTTCTTTGGGGATATTTAAAAGAAAAAGTATACATCTACAAACCAAGAAAAATTCAAGAGCTAAAGGATGAAATAATTCGGCACATTAACGACATTGAACCTCAATTATATTTCAGAGTCATTGATAACATTGACCATCGGATAAAGGTATACCACCGAAGCCGTGGAGAGCATTTGACCGATATTTTGTGTCAAATATAGTTCTCATAGATCCTTCTATCATAATGAAAAATATTAAGATAATTCTCTGAAAACTTTTTGTTTTATTTACAATTAACTTTTGGTTGGACTACCCTTTATTAGAAACTGAGAAAGTGCTTCACGAAAAACTGACTTTTTTAAAAAATTTCGTTCTTGTTTTCCAAACTTTGAGACTGTTTACTGCGTTGACTATTTCGGACACATCACCGAAATATAGCGCAAAATATGAATATTATTTGACCCTATTTCTAAACTAGTATTTACTTGAGGGGCTGATCCCGCCCAAAAAACAAAAAAAAAATAAAAAATTAAAAAGTTTTGTCATCAAATTTTGATTATTTGATTTTGATATTTCATAATTATATAAGCAGCCAATCATTTTTTTGCAATTTTATTGATCTGTTTGATAAAATAACTATGCCGTCGTCGTAAAGCAATATTTTAACACTAACTTCAGCAACATTTACTCCTCCAGGTAACCCTTCTAAATCATTAATATATAATGAGAATAATAGGCAGGCTCAATATACAACTCCGTTTTACACCTATTTCAACAGAAAAAGGATCTGAATAAGAGTTTCCATAACAGATATAACTTTCAGTGTTTTCATACATGTGCTGTAGAATTCTTATTATCTTAGAAAGCAAATGTTGAGAAGAAAGTCATATCGTGTATTAAAGTAATTTAGATGCCTTTAATATGACACCTCTATGAATGTTGTGCCATAAATACTTTGAAAGATATTTTTAATGTGCACAACTTTGTTAATTTTTTGTAGCTATATTACACTTTAAAATCATTATATTTCGCGAACCCCTTGATAAAATTTTCTGAAATTTTGTGTCAGTTTTAGCTTAGATAAGTATAATATCATTAAATTCGGAGAGGTAAGGTTCAAGCTCGCAGTTTCTCGTGTTGCTCTTAAATGGTGTGACACAATTATAACTTCTTCATAACTAGAAAACAAAACTCAAAGCCACCTTCTTAAAATGTAAAGTATATTTTTTACAGTTTAATTTCAATATGATTCTATTTCTTTTCGCCATATACTTTAAAATGTTTGAACATAAAGTGGTTTATTTTAAGAACACGCAAAATTTCGTTAAATTACTTTTTTATAATGGCTGCTGACATTAATTTAATTCCACTACATAACTTCTAAACTAAATGAGAGTCCATCTTGACGATTTGCACAAATGGGGATAAATTGTGTAACATTTTATAAATTTTGAAAATTTTTAAAAATTTGGTTTTTTATATCTCCAACTTAAACCTTTAAACTTTTGAAATCAATGAATCTTATCCTTAATATGAAACTAAAATTAAATTTTTGTTACGTACAGTTTAGAACTTATTAGGAATTAAACAAGTACCCCCTTGTGGTTTATTTTTTTGTTTATTATGTTTTCAAGACCTTATAATGTTTGAACCGAAAAGGGCGATGAGTCTGAAAGTTAATGATTTAAATTTTATATAAAAATTCTTTATACTAAAGGAAGTATTTAGTTAACTTCACTGTCGACACGGCATGTGTATTAGAAAATAAGTCTTATATTATAGACCCACGTTATACATATTTTATCTTCCATTGAGTTATATTATATATATATATATATATATATATATATATATATATATATATATATATATATATATATATATATATATATATATATATATAATAATAATAATAATAATAATAATAATAATAATTAATTAATTTAATATTTAAATTATTATTTCTACAATTTTCATCGGAGATTAAAAAAGTTTATATTTTCTGGATCCCTGTAAGAAAAGATGTTGATAGGATGATATCCGTCCGTCCGTTTTCGGTTGAAATGGCGTTTATGGAGTCCACCGATAACTTCCACATATAGTATATTTATATATATATAAGATCAAGGTCGCCAATCTTTTCGAGAACTTTGTTATTGAAATTCAGAAAAAACGATGTTTTAAACCGGCTTTCGATTTTCTGAAGCCTCTATATAAGCAAGGGTCTTCGTTTTTGTAAAGTAGATTTGCAATTTTTTTTAGATTATTATTGAACTAACTATTATTGAAATAAATCGATCCAATAATAACCGAAATATTAAGCAAAACGCATTTTTGATATTTTGAGTTAACTATAGGCATCCATAAACAACCGAGTTATAGTAAAAAATCTAAACAATATTAAAAATATACACACACAAACATATATAAAAACATTGCAATGACTTTCAGTGTTGTCGTTTTTTGTATAAGCAAGCAGTAGCTGATGATACAAAGAATCATATTTTATGTATATTTGGACATTTTTCAGTTGGATATAGAAGCATTGCAATGTCTCAGTGTTGTTGTATCTACATACAAACATATGTATATAAATTTAGTGGTCATTAGAAGCTTTCAGTATTGTTGTTCTTTTTTAAGGAAGCAACGCTTGTTATGATAGTTTCATTTTGTATTTACATTTTTCTAGTTTGGAAGAAAAATGCAGATTAATTTTGTAAGTATAAATGTGAAAATATGAAAACGTACTTTAAGGCGTCAATTTTATTATTTGTTGATAAGTTGGTAAAGGGTATAAAAATATTCGGCACAGCCGAATATAGCTTCCTAATTTATTCTTTATTAAACATTGTTTATCGTATTCCTAAAAAGTTACAAAAATGTAGCAAATGCTGACAAACTTATTTACATTTAACATGGATTTTCATGTTGTTTTCATATGTTTATTTAATTGCTAAACAAATTCAAATGCAAATTAACACTATATGCTTATAAAATATTTTTTGCAAGATTTCGTTTTAACACTTGGAAAAAAATAACGATCGTATTATAAATTAAACATAACACACAAATGAAAGAGTTTAGAAAAGCAATTATAATAAGTCAATACTAAATAATTAGTTCCGAATGATTTAAATTACATTTGCTAATATAAGAATATATATTGAAATTTTATTTAGCTATTTTGCATACAAATAATTACTGTTTGTAATATATTATTTGAACCAAAATATTCAGTTAATAACATAGTTTTTCTCTAAGTGCAAAAAAATCAAATGTTTGCTTAAATGTACATTTATGTTGCTAGGATTTTATACAATTATGTTTAACAAATAGTTTTTATGGTAAAATTCTAGACATTATGTTTTCTGTTCATATCTATATTTTTTAATTTAAAACATATATATTTATTAATTTATTTATGCAATACTGTGTATTTTATCTATTTATTTTATTTTTCTATTTTTTTCTTTTTTTATGATTTTGTTTGGAAAATTTTTACAAACGTGATAATTAAATATACAATTTATACAATTTCGTAGTAGTTAGTTAGTAATGTTGTCTTTGTTGTGAAAAGTGAAAAAATATAGATTAAGAAAGCATTCTTAAAAGATGTAATTTACTTATATATTCTTTAATTTAATTATTGAAAACTAACTAAATTATACGCGGAACTATAGCAAAATTTTAGGGGTCCGCGATTAATAAATACAATTGTTTTAGTTCAACAGTTAACGTGAAAGATCGACATACATTCAAATGTATACGAGTAATCAAGTGGAATCTATCAATTTAGTTCTAATAGGACCACATTCTAGGAAATTAAGTGGATCAAAGTCAGATATTAGTGAAATGAGGAACTAGATGCAACCTGTGTCATTGATATTTCTAATAAGATTATTGAGCCGTTACGAGTAACGTTTTACTGAAGAATATATGTTTAGCTGAAAGCAGTGCTTGTCATTCGTTTGCAATATGAAAGAAATTTTCTCAATTTTCTCATTATATCCAACCCTAAAGCGAGATCTAAAGAGCCACACACAAACATTTATTTTTTGTGATTTTTTGAAATTAGTAACTCAATGTGAAGTGTACGGAACAAGAACACTTAACATAAAACCGCTTAAATCTCCGACGGTGCTTAATACTTCTATGAAATGTTGACAAAATATCTGACTGATTGTGAACTATCGAATTCAAAAAAAAGCTAAAATCGAAAATATTGCCACTTTTAATATTTTCGCATTTATGTTGGCCATGTCTTGTTGGTAACACTTGTTTTACACCTACTGCATTTGCAAATAACATTAAAGACTCAATATTTGTTTGAGGATTTGTCAACGGTCTGTGATGAAACGTATTGTGGGATTGCCTGCTTTAAAGTATTGTAAATGAAATTTAAAATAAATATTAATTTGATAAAAGTGATTATATACAACTGTGCTACAAGAAACAAAATAAATGAACAAATATTTGAGTGCATCCATACATAAATAAACTCTGTTATATTAACGTATATATGAAGCGAACTTATGTGTTCATGTACAATGTATGTACATAAGAACTGAAGTAGGTATTTGTACATTATGCTGGCCCCAAAATAAAAAGTATTGGTGTTCCAAGTTCAAATTAAAATATTTTTCATTCTAAGATACCATTTCTCAAAACTTTCACCTGACATTACCATTTCATAAGCTGGAACAAAATGAAAAAATGGTTTTTTATCGGGTTTTTCGGATTTTTTTCGTATTTCTGCCAAAGGAACATTATGAAAATTTGGTATCGCCAGAAATGACTTTGGAACATAACAAGTATTTTGAACAAGATCCAAATGAGTTCCAAATTTTGCATTTTTTCAAAAAAAATTTGGACATTAGAATTTTTTCCAAACATATACTTCAAAATATAAGATCAAAATAATACAATATAATCCTTTTGCAGTTATACCAAAACAGTTTTTTCGATTTTTTAAAATTCGAACTTGTTTGTATTTTATTAGAATTTTTTTGAAGCATATTTTTCTTCATATAAAAATGTTTTTATATAATGAAAATTAAGTAAATTTAGCATCAGAATACGTATATTTTTATAAGATTTCTAATGACATGTGATCCGCTTATTTTGAAAGTAGCTTACCAAAAAAATCGAGTTAGACATTAAAATTTTTTATTTCTGTAAAATTTATTTCTGTAAGATTTTGGAAAATAAAATTTCATTAGTTAACTGAACTATTAAATTATTAATAAAAAAGTGGCCATTTAAGAGAGCTGGATAATTGCTCGTATCTAACGTGTGAAGGAAATGTTAAAATTATTTATTTTTACAATTGTTTATAATTTTATTACTTTCTTGAAATTTATATTTATGTAAAAATGAACGCATTCATCTCCCATATTCTGCATTGGAAATCAGCAATAATATAATTTTTATTTTCATATTAAAACAAAAAATGAATTTTTCAATACAATATTTTTATTATATAGGAAATTATTTCTACCTAATAATTGAGACTTCAGACTAGTAAAGATGGTGTTATGGATAATTTGTTGTTTGCCTCTAAAGAATGGTAAAATTGTGGAAGATTTTATTTCGCAGAAAGTCTTTAAAAAACGTAATTTTTATATGGAAAAAGTGTAATTGGTTGAAGATTTTTCAATTATGTATTCCTTAGATAAAACTATCTCCACATCGTCAACACGTAAATTGAAATTTTATGAAATATTGAATAAAAGTTGAAAACACTTCTATGATTTACAATATGTTAATATATAATTTCAGTTCCGAGAAATTTTTTTTCTTGGAGCTAATTTTTTTCAAAATTAGTAATTTTGCTTTAATAATTTTGAAAGTAGTCTAAGTCACTGTAAGGTTCTAAAAAACATATTTATTGAAATAAAATGTTAATAATGCTGACTGAACTGAAAGAATTTTTACCTTTTGGAATTAAAAGTATTACATGTTTATATTATTAGTTACCAATATTTGTATATGTATTAAATATCTCAACTTAAAGATATGTGGACTTAGGCCACTTTCAAAAATAAACTGCTCATATAGCATTTCATACTTCCCATTAACAAAAAACAACAAAATAAATTAAGTTTTAGTGAAATACCCACAAACATTTGCACAGAAAAACACTTCCGTTGAGGTAACCGAATTTTTTGGCAATCGCATTTTTCGGGTGTGTATACTTTTCCATAATTCTTTTCGGACAAGTGTATATTTCGGCTATCGTAACTCCATAGAAAAAAGTAATTCAGTTAGCATAATTTCATAATATATACTTATACATTAAGTTAGTCCAATTAAATAAATTCTAGTTATGGCTCTATTATACCTTTATTAAAAAAAATATTTTCATAGATATTATAAATTCATCATTAATTTATTGTTGTTTGAAGCGCTAGTTTTAATTCTGTAACGACTTCTAAATTTTTGTCATTATTGAAGGGGAATTATAATCAAAGCTACAAAAAGTAAATACAGTGGTTTAGTATGCATAGAATTTTATGTACCACATAATTAGTGGGCAATTTCTTTAGGGTACACACAAGAAATGTAATTAATTGTAAAATTCCAAAGCAAAACGTGAAACTGAAATTTACCATTGTGCATTGAAATATGATTCGTTAATTGTTCGTGGTTGCGAAGTTTTTGAATATTATTTAGTTTTATTATTTAGTTTTAGATTATTATTGATCGTATTGTTTAAAATTGTGCCATTGCTAATACTATCGTGGACATTTATATATTCAATAAATACACCTGGATGGAAAAACTAAGGTAAATAAAACAATTTATGCAGTGGAGTTATTTGTAATTTATCACATCTTTTTCATGATTATATTTAGCTCAATGTGGTAAAATGTGCCTTTTTCTAGGGGACCATACATGAAGTCAGGCCCCTTGCAAATTATGTAATTCATTTATTGTAGTTATGGTGGTTGCTTTATATTTTCTTTTAATAGTCAAAACCGATAATTTTAAATAGCACCCACTATCACTTGATCGTGGATTGTTGAGATCAGATGCATTTTTAAAAGGAAGCAATTTTAAAGTAGTAAGAAAATAAAAGAATTACCATAAACTAAAAAAGTCTTACATATATAAGTATTCACATGATCTTTGAGATTTCTTTTGGTTTCCACCTTAACAGACAAGGCTAACTCCACTGCCACAGCCTAAGAAATAAATAATCGATAAAAACGTACACTACTTGAAAATATCAATAAAGGTTCGCCACATACCAAACAGTAGCTTTGTGGGATGTAAAACTTTTAAATCATATTTCAAGAATAATTTATTTTAAAAGCAATTATGTCTACTTCAAAGATGTCTAAGGTTATAAATAAATTAATTTAAGTTTATCACAGTTTATGACGTTTTTATCCATATCAATTATTCTTTTCGCTTAGATATTTATTCTGTTTGCTTTATTTTTTATTTTTTAATTTTATGCTTTTATTTTCATTTAATATTTTTTTTAATATGTCAAATATACTTGATCAACATAAATTTGTAAAATGTAAATAATGAATTGATTTTCCTTTTATTAATAGAATCGAATTTGATTGATTACTATAATTGAAAATATAGTTATTATTTAAATTTTAATAATATAAAAAATTGTTAATAACAAAATTTTTAATTTTTATACCCCACACCACTATAGGTGATTGGGGTATTATGCGTTTGTGCTGATGTTTGTAACGCATAGAAAAATTCATCCAACACCTACCTTAAAATATATCAAGCGACTCAGAATCACTTTTTGAGTCGATCTAACGATGTCCGTCCATCTGACTGGACGGCTGGTTGGACGGCTGGCTGGACGGCTATCTGGACGGATGGCTAGATGGCTAGCTGGACGTCTTGCCGGATGTCCATGTAAATTCTGTGCACAAAGTAAAGGTCGCAATTTTGAAGATAATTTAATGAAATTTGGCGTGTAGGACTTTCATGACACAAGGACGATGCCTATTGAAATTGACTATTATCGGTCCATTATTTCACCTAGCCCCCAGACAAATGTCCTCCCGGAACAGAAGTTTAACGATCATAAATGCCTTAAATATAGCAATATTGTAATGAAATTCAGCGCAAGGAAGTTTTGTATTAGTATCTATCTTTATTTATGTATTTATTTTTTTTATTTTATTTTCATTTAATATTTTTTTCCAATATGTCATATATACTTGATCAACATAAATTTCTTTCGTCTGCAAATAATGAATTGATTTTCCTTTTATTATTAGAATCGAATTTGATTGATTACTATAATTGAAAATATAGTTATTATTTAAATTTTAATAATATAAAAAATTTTTAATAACAAAATATTTCATTTTTATACCCCATTCATTTTTATACCCGACACCACTATAGGTGATTGGGGTATTATGCGTTTGTGTTGATGTTTGTAACGCATAGAAAAATTCATCCAACACCGACCTTAAAATATATCAAGCGACTCAGAATCACTTTTTGAGTCGATCTAACGATGTCCGTCCGTCTGGCTGGACGGCTGGCTGGTTAGCTGGCTGGCTGGCTGTACATTTAAGCATTTTTCCCAAAGTACAAGTCGCAATTTTGAAGATAATTTAATGGAATTTGGTATGTAGGACTTTCATGACACAGGGACGAAGACTACTGAAATTGGTTATGATCCATACAAATTTCCTCCCGGAATAGAGGTTTAACGATCATAAATGCTTTGAATATAGCAATATTGTAATGAAATTTGGTGCAAAGTAGTTTTGTATAAGTATCAATCTTTGTGCAGAATTTCATGAAGATCGGTAAATTTCATACACATGTTAGCATCAGGTTTATATTCGACACAAATAAGTTTTATATAAGTAGAAATCATAATGACAAATTTTATGAGGATCGCTCCTTAATTGACCATCTATATAAGCTCACTTTTGGAAATCATCCTAAAGTGCATAAATTCATCCAAATGTTAGTATTAACGTAATATTCCGTATTCGTATGTTTTCTTTTACACTTAGTAAAAGTATCGGTCCACAATTGACCACATGTCTAATATAAGACCTATCCACGAATTATGATGAACATGCACAATGGTGTGGGGTATTATATGGTCGGACTTGACCGACTATATCTTTCTTTCTCGTTGTAAGTGAGTTCAGTTTGATCACTTGAATTTGTTGCATTTATTTAATATATTTTAACCAACTATAATTGATTACGACAACTGAATCACATGTTGCAAAATCTACAATTCTAATATAATTATGCTTTTATAGCCATTGTAAAATATAATATGTGGAACTAATAAAAATTGTATAATTGTAATAAAATTTTAACGTCTTTAATGAAATATTTGTATCTGCAACAATTTTCCAATGTGTGCATAAATGAGGGAAAATATGCTTCAGAAAAATTGGAATATAATTCGAACAAGTTCAAATTTTTAAAGGTGGAAAGTATAATAGCTGTAGAATTATATTGAATTATTTTTATTATGTGTAAAAAATTCAAATATCCATTTTTTGAACTCACTTAAACGGTTCAACATTTTTCTTATTTCATTAAATTTTTCTTATTTAATTTTTTGTGATACCAAATTTTTTTAATATTCCTTTGGCAGAAATGTTAAAAACCAAAAAATGGTTTCATTTTGAGAAGTGGTATCTTAGAATAAGGTGACTTTTCGACAACATTCATTCTCACCATAGAAACAGGGTTACCTTAATGTACATAAATTTTGCCCAACAACAACAAAAACAAAAATGGCAACATAAAGATGTAAGTCATAAAATAAATATCAAAATCAACAATAAACTGAATACCATAAAATTGTAAACACTTTACGGAAAATCCCACACACACATCCGTACAACCATAACATAGATATTGTTAAACATTTAAGTTGATCATTGTTTTACTTGTTATTAAATTGTAATAAATTTGGTTAGTACATTAACACAGCATACAAAAGTACTTATTGCTGCAAGTAGTTTGTTAAGAAAATATTTTTTAAATAGTAATTTACAATTATTGCTTTAAATGGAAATGGCTTGTTACTAAAAAGTTAAGTATAAATATTTACAACTTGTAAATAATGTGTTAATTAGTAATTTTAATTGCAAATGCTAAAATTTTCTTATCTTATAATTTAAGTTTTCTTTTATAGTTACTAAATAAAAACTAGCACTGGAAGAAAACGAAATTTTTCGAATCAAAAATCGTAGTTTTTGACCTCACCACATACCGTTTTGGAAGAAAAGAATAATATCCTTTATTTTTATAATTTCCCTTCAAAATATTTCTTAAAGTATTTGCAATAATATGTAAAAAGAACTAGAGTGGGACCATGAAGGGATACTGAGAAAATTAACATTTAGGAAAAAAATAAATGCTTTTAGAATGACACAATTTGTATATGCACAAAAGAATGTTAAAAAATTTAGCTTATATTTCACTAAGTTGAAAAATTTTAGAAAATAACTATATCTTGGTAAATAGAAAAAATTATGGTTTAAATTTTTCTAAATTAACCATTACTTTTAATATTTTATTTTCTTGGTTGTAAGTATTTTTTAACTCAATATAAAAACAAAAACAATTTTCTGTATTTTGACATATTCCTGGTTTTAATAAAGCTATTAGTGGTCGTCAAATTTATAGGTTTCAGTCAGAATTAGTCATAAATTGTCATAAAATCAAAAACAAAATACACATAAATTCTTAGTACGCGTATACTTTTCTGTAAATTGTGACTAAAATTTGCAAGTTTGGTAAGTACTCAAGCAGAACTAAAAATAACAGATTTATTAAAATGCTGTAAAATAAAATTCATTTATGTGTATAAAATCCATTATCTGCAGATATTCAGGGGTAATTATATTCATTTAAGTAAAGAATTTCCAAATGCGGTAGTTGTAATTTATGTATCTTATTATAGACTATTCAGGACTATTTAAACGTGGATCTGAAAACACTGTTTTAGTTTTGCGTAAAATTTCGCGATTCTCTTTTCATATTAATATTTTCAAAAACTTAAAGAATCTTAAAAGTGTGTAACTTTTAACAACAACATCTCGGAGACTACTTAACAGATTAAGACAATTCGAACTGCGTTTAAATTTGTTGGTATCATATTTAACTAAAAGGTTTCGTTGACTGCACCACCTTAGATTTATGAACTTTTAGCATTTTGAGAAATATGTAATGTTGTCATTTCAATAGAAACATATTTATTTATGTGTGACACATGTTTTATTATGTGTGATATTGATTTCACAAAAATCCATAGACTAAAATCATAGATATGAAGCTAAAAAAATCTGTTCACATATTTTCATACACAAGGCAGAAATGCATTAAAAAGGTGTCAAATTATTACTGAAATATATGATTTTTTTTAACGAAAATTAATTTTCTCAGTATCCCCTCATGGTTTCACCCCAACTTTCTTGTATATTGTTTGCAATACTTTAAGGAACATTTTTAAAGAAAAATTATATAAATGAAGATATTAATTTTAAATATCCTTGATATAAAGACGAGCAATGATTTCAATATCATTTTGTTTTCCAAAATACCGATTTTCTAAAAATAATTAGAAACTATATTTACTAGGCATTCATTTGAAGATATATGGATTTAAGATTCATTTTTTTTTTAAATTAAATTCGAACCGCGATAAAAACTAAACTATAATGTATTTGAAAATTTTGAAGAAGTTAAAATTTTGTACTGACGTAGGGAATGTGTATACCGAGATTCATTGAAATCAGAGATGATGTTCGTCCGGTATTCCAAATAGTTTGTTTTCTCCGTATTATTAAAATTGTACTTAGGTGCGTATGAGTATTAAGTGTAATGAAATCCTAGTTTAAAATTTCTCATACGCCTGAGTCTTGCAAGTCAGTTGATATAGATTAAAACTTAAATAATCCCAGCAAAAAAAAATAAATAAATAAATAAATAATAAACTGAAAAAGTAGTTGAAAAAGTCATGATTTTAACATTGTATTATCCTTACAATGATAGTATTTAGTGCTAAAGAGCTGCAGAAGTTCTTTTTTAACCCATTGTTGTCATTGGAAGGATGTACTTCTTTTATGCTTCTTGTTCATTGCTTTAAAATAATTCTCTTAAAACTACTCAACGAAAACTTGTTAGCATTCGGTAATGTCTACTACTTACTATACTCATTACCTGGTAATGATTTGTCATAATTTTTCCCATTTCTTTGAGTAGTGGATTAACTAATTACCAGAAAACAACAAATTCATTTAGTTCTGCAATAGCTCAGTTCACTTGAGCGTTTACGTAGCACTCAGAAAGTTATCGGTTCAACTCCAATCTAAACCCAGTTTTTTTCAGTAAATTATTTGAATTTCTATTACCATGTCAAAACTATTAACAACGCACACAAATTTAATGTATATATGGCGTTTAAAGGCTTCTGAATTACTAAACTTGAAGGAAAGTGTTTGCCTATGTTCAAATCTCAGTTGAGTCAACTTTTGTTCTTATTTTTTTTTAGCAATTTTGTAATTTTGTAGCCATTGCAGTTTTCTAGCATTTTAATAATTACTTATTTAATTGTTTAAAATAAATACATTAGTAATGGGGACCCATGAATTCATCACATCGCCATACAAAAGGTAATGAGTTTATCCGATTTTTAAGTAGTTACCACTTTTTTGGCAATGTAATATATTGGCTTACCGGGTAATTAATTTTTTTGCTGGGCATGTTTATAAAATTCTTTAGTAAAAATTCTATTTTAGCCTTATTAAAAAAATAGTAAAATATTTAGTTTTAGCCTTATTAAAAAATAGTAAAACTGCTTTAAAATTTGTTAAATTTTCATTTTAATAAAAATTATTAATCTTTTTCCTATTAAAAATACATTTATTTTTACTTCTTTGGAAGTAGTTAACAATAACTTCCAAAAAGCGCAAAATAGGCCCTTTCTTCTACTTTTGAAGTGGTGAAAATGTTCTTTTTCAAAAGCACTTGATCGTTGTTTTGCTGGAATATAACTAAACGAATCACACGTTAATTTATATACCTTATTGTTTTATCAAATAAATTATTTTTCTCATAAATTTTTAAATAAATTTTTTGGTTTTTGAAAAACATACATTATTCTATGTTATTACAAAAATACATAATTAGTTCAAGAATTTGTATATAAAAAAATTCGAGTAATGAAATTCCTAAAAGTAAGAAACGCATTTCTTCACAATAATAAAATGCAGTAATTTAGTATGTATTTATGCAAAATTTTACGTCTAACTGCTTTTTAATCTGCGAACATATATTTTGTTATTTATTACCAAATTTTCTTTTTTTATCCATTTTAAAACATTTAGAGTTTGCAACAGGTTGTCCAAGTAAACCAAACATTTTGAACTTTTAGTGGCTATAATTCCTTTTTTTTCAGTACAAATAATGGAAGTAATTTAATGGTTTCCAAATGTGTTTTGGCAACGTTACAGTTAAAGTGTATAAAAATATTTGTTCACAACAATTACAGCACATACATATATCCACCCAAATCTATGCAATTAGTTGTAGGAGAATTTTAGCACGTTTTCATTTCGTAATATATTTGAAGATCTGAAAAGACATATTTTGGCAAAATGTTATGATAAGATTTAAGATAGAAAATTTAAATTCTAAACAAGTATTTATTTGTAAATTTTTTCATAACAGAAATACTAGTGTCAATTTTAAAAATAAAATAAATTAAAGTCATACAAAAAGGAGAAGTTAATTAATATAGGTTTAAATTAAAAACAAAGATGTGACATAACAGCTGTTATCTTAAAAAGCATTTCTTTCACAAAATACGTTATTTTTTGCTTTGAAGAACTTTGGAACTATCGTTCCCTGATTTCGAATCCACGTAGTGAATTGCAAAGACACTTTACTGAACTACAACTTGATACACTTTGGGCTTTGTACTCAAATTTATCGGTTCTTTGAATTATTTAAAAAAAAAGATCAAATACTAATATATACCCGCTACGGTGTTAGTGAACTTGTGGGACTCCTATTCCTATTTCCATATGCTTTCGCTTATGAATATAATATAAATACATTTTTTGTCACTGAAACTTTATAACGCATAAAGGTGGATGTTTTTATTTTCAAACTATACTAAGATGAACCAAAATTATCGAAATTTTAAATTCGGATCGTATTTCAAAAACTATTTCGCAAAAAATAGAATTTTTTTTATTTGCAAAAATGTATCGGATATGATATTTTCAATCGTCATTAAATATGTAGCATTTGAGGGCCTTTCTAAATTTTTTTTAACAAATTATTCGTTGTATGCAATGCAAATACGAACAATTACTTTATCCCATACATTATTACCACTAATGATCACAAATCTCTCGAAGCTCATAAATTGCCATTCAAAAGTCATACATTTATATTAGATATGTTTTTTTTACATAATCTTAGACATTTGAGTTTATAGTACATTATAGTTTTTCACTCGTTTAAGTTAAATGTGTGTATTATCTATTTACAACTATAGTAAAGTGGTAAAGTGATCTAAGTTGCAATTTAATATAGATTTATTTTAGTGTAAAAAATGTCATTGGCCGATTTTTTTTATTAAAAACAGCTAAGCCACCGAACTTATTTTCCTTTTCGATACGAGGAGGGGAAATGATACCTCCCATACAAAGGAATCATTAATTATCGCATAATTTAAAAAGCTAATACCGCAAAAGTTTATCAATTTTCAGCAAATAACTTTCTTATCATCCTCCATTATCGAAAAAGGAAAGCATTGGACCACGGCGAATAGTATCATCCCAGGAAAATATATTACTAATTATCTAATAACTTAAATATTAACTTATAGCAATGAAATAAAAATGGGATGGGCAGGACCAGGTATAATGGTACCCCCATACAAAATATTTAATGAATTTTACATCTAAAGTCTTAAAATTTTGTAGGAATTACTTATATATATATATATATATATATATATATATATATATATATATATATATATATATATATATATATCAGATATATATATCAGATAGAATGTTAAACTAGTAAATCACTCAAGGTAATTTATCTTTTTGTCTTAAATTATTAGTAAAAGAAATGAATCAGACCTATTATTATTATTATTATTATTATTATTATTATTATTATTTTCTCAAAAAATCAACTATACTATATTATTGCTTTTTATTTTAAAATCTATCCAGTGTTGCCAAAATCTAAGTGGAAAAATTGCTCGAATTTACAAAGCAAAATGTTAGAAAGTGCGAAAAATAAAAAAATTCTGGTAGAAAAGTGGTAAGAACAAGAATTTCTTGTGCTATATATTTATTCAACTTTTTCCTTAATTTCTTCTTGTGTAATAGAGTAATCTATATTGGGCTTTCAATGTCATACGCAAGTGCAGTTACAAAACTATTATTTTACTATTTTATCCGTCATTTCGCTGATATTTTCCAGACTCCTCAGGGATAAGTTTATTAAAATCTGGCAATGATATATGAATAGAAACACAAATTTTTAGTTTGTATATGTAAGAAAAGAGATATAATTTATTTTCAGGGTTAAAGCTAAAATAAAATTAAGTAAAATAGTAAAGCCGAATTGATTTTACAGAAATTGAGTGGATTTTTAAAAATTCTAATTTTATCATAAGTTATCCAAATATGTATTATCTGAACTATAGTGGTAAACATATTTCAAATAACATATAGGTTAACATCTTGACGAACTAAAATCTTCTTTCTTTTACCAAAAATTTTATTTTGAAAATCTCGTTTATTACTCAAAATCAGATACTGCTTAAACTCGAGAATCTGGATAATTATTGCAGATCAGATTGTCGAATTATCCGGATTACCGAGGAGCAAACACTAACTTAATATGAAAGAAATTAACTGGAGTAAACTCTTACGTTATAGTTATATCATGTCTTATTGTATTACTCAAATTATACTAAAATGTTAATAAGCAAGAACTATTTATTATTTAATATGTGGTACAGAATTATTGGATGGAAAGTTAGGAAATGCTAGAAAATATTCTCGTCAAATGAACCAAATTAAATTTTTATTAAAATTAGAATTTCTAACTAAGTAACTGATATTCAGATAATATTAAAAATAATTTTAACTTAATTAACAGAGTTTTACCCAGAAAACAATATTTAGAAAAAAAAAAAAACAAAATTCTCAAAAAGTCTCATCAAAAAAAAAAAAAAAAAAAAAAAAAAAAATGATTTAAAAATATTACATAATACTCACAATATTTCCAAAAATAATATAGAACATCATAGGGTTGTTGACTTATCAAATTTTAACCAAGAGTTAAAACATAACCATATATAAAATGACTTTATTTTTACACAAACTAATCATTTTGCCTACAATTTGATAAGTTAACAATCATAATGTCACTTTATGAAGTTTTAAATTGGGTAAAAAGTTATTTAATTTTATATAAAAATTTTACTTTTTAAAAAAATTTTAAATTAATAAAAATTTTGTTATATTATTATTTACGTCATTCGATTCGGTAACGTTCACAACTAAATTGGAAATCACATTTTAAATTAATAAGTTATTTTGTAATAATTATTTCTTATAACGAAAGAATTATACTTTAAATAACTGCACAAAATTTTATTTGATATATTTACTTTCTGTATTTGTATTGGTTTTTACCAAGTTTATTTTGCTACACACATTCTTTAAGGGTCTCATTAGTTAACATCGTTAAAAACTCCAAATTTTAGTCGCAGATTTAATTTTTAGAAAAAACTGATAATTTTTTATAGTAAAAAACTAAAAATTAAAAACAAAATGTGCAGAAAGTGCTGAGAAATCCTTAAAAAAAACGAAAAGTCCTAGAGCTAACACTTTTAGTGCTTATTTGGCAACACTTAATCTATCTATATATCGTCATCAGTGTTGCCAGTTTAGACTTTTTAAGGCTAAATCTGGTCTTTGTTTATTCGCACTTACAGGTATAGGTTTGGTAGATGCGGTACTTATAGAGAAGTCATATTTTCATTTAAAACATACCTAACTTATTTATAGTAAGTAAGATTCAATAAGCACTATTTAGATTTTAATAACGATACTTATTTTAGATAGATTGGGATATTGGTATATCGCGAAAGACGGTTGGAAGGAATAAAGTTATTTTTTAACATTTAATTAGCTCTTAAAATATGATATTATTCTGTGTTCATGAATGTATATTTTTTTTCAATTTAGTTAAAAATATACCCATTTTTGCAAAAAATGTTTTTAAATAAATCTTATTAAACATTTTATTGTTTCAAAAGTGAATGTTGTTTGTAAATCTGTTAAAACCAATTGTTATTTATATTGTTTCAAAAAAAAAAAAAAAAAAAAAAATTGTAAAATTTTGAGAATTTTTTTTTTTTAAGTAAAAATAGTAAAAATATTTTAATAAGAAAAAAATATTCTTCTCAATAAAACATTTGCGAATTTGAATGTTTGATTTTACTAATTCAGTGACAGGTCCGATTTCAGTAAGAAATATAATTGGTTTTATAAATTTAGTAATATGTAGTCCTAAGTGAGTAAGGGGGAAGGTGGTAATATGTGGTACTTTTCGTTCTTCTAATGGTATCTTTTGAATTTTTCATAATATTAAATGAAGATACATTAAATTAAAGATGCATGGTCGTATGTGAATAAAAATGCACAGGAGAGGTAGTTTTCTGTTCTTCTAATCGAACTTTGTGAATTCTATAATATTATATCTAAAAACATAAAATTAAAATATATTATTTTATGTTTGTAAGAATTCAAGAGGGCGAACTTTGTGGTACCTTTTTGTTCTTTTAATGGTACTTTTTACATTTTTTTATAATATTGAACGAAGAAACTTGAAATTAAATATATATGGTTCTAAGTGAAAAAGAATTAATAAGAGGGGACTTTATGGTACTTTTCGTTCTCTTAATTGTACTTTTTCAATTTTTTATAATACTGAACGACAAAAATTGAAATTAAAGATACATTATCGTAAGTGGGTAAAAATTCACAAGTAGAGGACTTCGTGGCGCATTTTCTTTCTTTTTGAATTTTCTATAATATTGAACCTATAAACATGAAATTAAAGATACATTGTTTTATGTGGGTTAGAATTCATAATAGGAGATTTTGTGGTACTTTTTTGTCCTTCTGTTGGTACTTTTTGAATTTTCTATTTATTTTGTTTTTACGGGTTCTTCACTTTTGGTATTACATTTTGTTTTTTCTATGCAGGAGCTCGCAAGTCCGCCAAAGCAGTAGCGGGTTAAATGCGAGTTTTATATAAAATATTCATGTAAATTGCAAAATATGATGGAAGGTATAATTATGTTTATAGACATTGTGAAAAACTTGTCTTTATAACACGGTCTAAATAAAACAAATACGTGTTTATATTTTTTTTAAACGTCATATACAACCCACAGTAATATTTCCTGCGGATGTAATTTCTGATTATAGCGCTTATATGAACATAGAAGTATTTATATAATATCTAAATACAATACGTATTTGCACATGTAGAAACAAGAAAAATGAGAATATTTGTAGAGTTGTTTGTTTTTCCTTGAGCCTGTGAAATATTAACGTTGATTTTTATTTATTTTTTTTTTTACTTTTGTTATTACCTTTTATTACTTTTTTGTTGTTTTCTGTTATGATTCGTTGCCCTCATTGCATGAATAAAAGTGCGAGTTCGATTGAACTAAATATATACGTTCGTCAATAATTTTGTGTTCCTTCTTTCTTTTTAGTTCCAGCGGTGAAAAGGTAGTATAAACGGCTTTCTAGGAGGCCTTTTATAAGAGCATTGGTCATATAGCTGCATTTCGCATTTTTAACAGGTTATGACATTGCGAATAAATACTTTCCATATTTTAATCACCTTGCAGGGCATTTATAAATCCTTCAAGAACATGTACTAATCTAGGATTAAATTTTACTTACATATACAATTTTCGAACAAACAAAGTTTTGTTTTCTCCTAATACTGAAACTTTCAACCATTAAGTGAATCTAAAAGAAGTAAGCACCTTAAAAGGCCATTTCATTTTCATTGCTGAGACATAAAACTTGTCTTACTTACAGTTAAAGTAGGTTAATTGATTTTTTACTTAAAATATTTATTTTATTTTTTTTTTTTGCAATTGTAAGTCAATACTATTTTACTATTTTCTGTAAGATTCGTTTATATATTGTATTTCTAAGAGAACACTTTACTATAAGATCACGACATGTACATCTATATATGACAACAATAGTGTAAATTATTCATATCCATATAATTAAGAAGTAAACACATTATTTGTTTTCCTTTTACGAAAACATTATACATCCGATTTTAATAAAAAATACACCACTAGAAAGCTATTTTCTCATAAATGTAATCGAAAAAACGTTAAAACAAAAAAGAGAGCTGAAATGAAAATTATCAAAATACAAAAAAATAGTCAACACAAAAAATCACCCAAATGAAAAAAAAAAACACAAAAATGCTAAAAAAAATCAAACTAGGAAAAATAATTAATATGAAAAAATTCCAAAAAGGGCTATAAGTTTTTTGGAGATATGTAGTGCTTTAATTTTTATAAATCTAATTTTGACCTGTGAACTTTCGAAACAAATTAACTTTCCACATATCATTTAAAAGGCAATATTTTATCTTTTGAATTACACTAAAATTAAAATTTTATTATGCATAGTTCAGAAGTTATTAGTAATTATATTATATTTTGGTCAATAATTTCTAAACTAAATAAGTATCCAGCCTGAAATTTTACGTGTATAAAGAGAAGAGTTGTGTCATCTTCAAATCTAAGAATGTAAAAATTCCGTTGTTTGCAATATAAATATTCGATTTTATATATCCAAATTAAACTTTTTAACTGTTGACATTAATGAACTTTATACATATCGTTATAAAACCAGAGATATAACGTGCATAGTTTAGAAGCTATTAGCAATTAAATACCTTTGAGAAGTTTTTAGCTTTTTCCGCTTTTCAAAACGTCATATTTTTAGACCAGAAAAGACCATGAGTCTAAAAGTTTATGAATTAAGAAACACTTCTAATAGCCAATGTTTGTTATGAATTTATATGAAATCGGAGATGCCAGAAATATATTCATGCTTGTATTTTCAATTTTTTTCCTCGACTTCATTTGGTTTTTCGAAAAGAAGTCCCGGGGTGTATAAGTGATTTTTTTTTTTTAATATTCTGTAACTTCCAATGAATTCCAAAATAATATATTTAAAAAGCTTTTTAATTACCTCAATTTGTCCAGCCTTAAAAAATTTTTAAAGTCATCACCCTGTAATTACTTAGTATGAAAAATGGGTATATTTTTACACTAACAAAGTACAATTCTTTCGCTTTTTTCTCAAGCTTTTGCTAATAAAATAATTTTTTCTTTACATATTTCAAACCTCAATACTTGACAAGTGGTTAATAAAGAAATTTTAAATTGATTTAAATTGTCACCTTACGTCGAGCGTTGGTCGAAAATGATGAATTTAAAAAAAATTATGCTTATTGATATATAAACAAATGTCACGCGAGATTCTTTAAATTTATTGATGCTGTTTGATTAAGAAATATATTAAGATCGATTTTACACTAAACTGCTTCCCGCTCATAAACGAATGCAAGTATGAAGGTTTTATGAAAAAAAAGTAAATTTTTCAAAATATTTTTATTAAACTGAAAAAAAAAAATGGTATCATATTTCTACAATTATTACTTATGTTTTATATAAAATTAATATTAATTTTTCGTCTTTCCAATAATCATTTAAATAGCTTCAGTAACCAATTTTTTTTTTTTGGCAATTTTTCAAAAATAAATATTATTTATTAAATTTAATTTATTCTTGTGAATATGATCTCGTACACAAAAAATAATCGCTAGCACAATCGCATGTTACGTATACGCACATATGAAAATACACAATGAAAGATTATAAAATAGTGAATTTTGCAAATTTTGACACGAGCTGTCAGTACTGAGGACATTATTTTATCTTTGTAAAAAGGATATATATATAGAAATTTTATAAATCAATAGATTTTTAAATATTAGTCTATTTTTATATTCTCACAATATTTTATAAGTTTTTTGAAAGTAAGCGGAATTTTGCTACAAAAAAAAAAATTTTTATAAAAATATTGTTTATTCTTGAAACATTCCAAAAAATTGCTTGCTGAAGCTACATCAATGATTTTTGTAGGAATAAAAGACTGATATTTGTTTTAAGCAATAGATATGAGGTAATATATATAATATATAATATAAAATATATTGAGATCTCTAAACGGCTTCTTGTATATATATATATATCACAGAAGCTAAAAAGATTTAATTCTACACTAATTTGTGTTGTTTTTGGTGTTGCAATAACATATTTTCAATGTTTTTGTAAAGTTTGCAATACTTTATTGCTTCAAAGAAGCAATAAAGTATTGCAACCTTTTTTTTATTGGTTTTATTCTCATTTTTTAATTGTTTTTATTCACCCGCTCTCTTGTCTTGAAACAGTGTTTCCATATTTTTATAACAAGATGGAAAATAAATATTTTTATTTTTTTCATAATTAAAAAATTGCGACTTTAATTTATTTCGACTTATTTTCATATAATATGTAGTGATTATTACGCATTCGTTTATTTCTATAAAAAATACATTTATTTACAAAACAAAATTTTAATATGAAATTAAAATTTGTTTTTTTGGTCATGTCAATCTAAAAAAAAAAAAAATTCCTTATTTTACTGCTTCTAAGTGAGAAATTAAATGGAGTTTTTATGCGTTTGAGTAAACATTCCAAAATAGCATACCCGTATTCTTGAATGATTATAAAATCGTTCCCTTACACTAATTCATTTCAGAAGCATTTTGTGATAAGTAAGCAATATATTGCTTCCTCCGGCTTTTACTGCTTCGAAATCTCAAATTTTTTTTGCTGGGTATATATATATATATATATATATATATACATATATATATATATATATATATATATATATATATATATATATATATATATTGTCTTTTGAAATATGTAAAGAAAAAATAATTTTATTAACAAAACTGAGAAAAAAAATGAAGGAATTATATTCAGAGTTCCGTTGAGAGTCGTAGAAATGTATTAAAAAAAAGGGGATTTCAAAAAATTAAGCCGCCAAAAAAAGGTAATTTTTGAAAAAAAAGAAGGCAACTATTCTACACCTAAGAAATTTCTTTTTTGACTGTTTATTTGATAGAAACAAAAACAAAAGTATTGTATTTTAAGAAAAGCTACTAAATTAAATTTTATTAATTACAAAATAATTTATTTATAATAATTTTTATTATTGAAAAAAGAAAGATTTATTCATAAAAATAGTTAAAATAAAATTTTCTTTTCATTAATTAAACTTTTTCGCTTTCTTACGTGGTCTTCAAATTGGCAATTGGAGACTAAAGTCGCTAAACGTTAATGCTGGTTGTACTATATTTTTGCAAAAATAGCAATTTCATCCTAAGTAATTTAAAATGCTGTTCTTAAGCATTATTCACCTTTAGTCGAATTGAGATAAACCAAAAATGTTTTTAGCATTATATTTTGGAATATATTGGAAGTTTCAAAATATTTTTCACTTATATACTTCGTGACTTATTTCCGAAAAACGAAATATATTTTCGAGCCTAAAACGAAAAATTCAAAATTCAAGCTTAAATATCTTTTTATCTGTAAGAGATTACTTAGATGAGTAAGCTTATTTTTTCTTTACCACGCTAATAACTTTACAGAAATATAGACATTTTTCGACTTAATTTGTGGAAGTCAATTTTTACCTCTTACTACTGGGTGACTGCAAGATAATTTTTTTAAAAGTTTATGTCCTCTAACTCTTACATACGTTTCAGTTCGCTCCGACCATTAGTTTAGGAGATTTATTTATTTGTTTATTTATATATTTATTTCATAAAATAAATCTGTCATAAAAAAATCATGATAAGACAGTTCAAATAATCTCGGTGTGACTTAGCATGTGTAAATATACACTTATTTGAGTATTTCATAACACAGATATGGACCCTCCATCCTATAAAAAAAATTATAGCCATATATAAAAATAAAAAAGCGATAATAAAATCAACAAGCAAATCACAATCTTATTAATAACAAAATTAGTTTTTGAATAGTATAATAGAATAAGAAAAATTTCTATTATTATATGGTATTATAGAGTTCGATAACATATTTACTGTGCTGTACAAAAAATTTGAGATACTTAACTAATAAACTGGGTACTGGTTGGTTTTGAAAAAATAAATTTTGAGAAAAGATATGATGAAGTGAAGTAATTTTAAATATTTTGTAAAATAATAACAACTTAACATTAACATAGTCTCTGAATCTTGAATTTTTAGATCATTAATAAATCTAATGATTTTAATAAAACATCTTTCTATCTTTATGAAATTAACCGTATATGTACCAGTATACACTTTTAATGCTTATAAAATTAATGGCATTAGAAGTCTGTGGGCAGTTTGTTTCCTAATATTTATTGGTAGTTTACAAGGAATATTAAAATTTTATGTACCAAAGAATGCATTTGTTGATTAAAATTCAATTTTTCATCAATATAGTATCCCGAAATCTTGAAATAAGAAACAAATTGAAGAGGAACTTCATTAAGAACTATATTTGCTTAATTTCCCTGCATTGTGTTAAAGATAATAATCTTCTATTTTGAAATATTCACCATAATAAAATTCTTATTCCACCAATCATGTACATTTCTTAAATCTACATTTGTCGACCCAATTAACTCATCCTTTGATTTTACAATAGCCACTGACTGCAAACCATATGCATACATATTACACTTCATTGAGACCAAAACGGAAATTACAACATTCACATAAATTAAAAATAACAAAGATAGTTCCTTTCGGAATACTTCTGGAAGTTTCATTATAAATGACTCAGTCAATAAACATGCAGTTTTTTTAAAACCAAATTCTATACATAAATCGATCTAACGATATCCGTCCAGCTGGATGGCTGACTGTCCATGTAAACCTTGTGCACAAATTACATGTCGTAATTCTTGATTCAATGAAATCTAGCAAGTGAGACTTTTATAATACACAAACGAAGCTTATTGAAATTGGTTATGATCGGATTACTATTTCGCCTAACACTTTCAAAAATGTCGCCCGCAATAAGGATTTAAGGATCACAAATGATTTAAATATGTCAATATTTTCATGAATTTCGGCAAAAATAAATTTTATATAAGCATTAATCTGTTTGGAAAATTTAATGAAAATCCGTCTATAATTCACGATTGCTTCCACATAAGTCGTTCTTTTGAAAATCATTTTATGGTGCATAATTTAGTACCAAGTCAATATTCGATACCAGTAAGTTTTATATAAATAAAAACCACAATACTAAATTTTATAGAAATCAGTCCATAATTGACCACTTCTGGGAATCACACTAAAGTGCATAAATCCAATATAAGTTTTGGTATCAACATACGTATTTTTTTTATAGAAATATGCAAACACAATTAACTAGTTAAATAGAGAACAACTTCCTGAATTTGTATGCACATACACGATGGTGCAGAGTATCATTTGATCGGGCTTGATCGACTACATCTTGCTTGTTGACTGTTACGTTTTGGTATTTTCAAAATAATTTTAATGATATCTATTTTATTGTTTTATCTTTAAAAAATAGTTTCAATAATATTACGGTTTGTTTTCACAACACCAGAGTAGAATATCTTCAGTTCGCTTTCAAAAAATCAACTTTATTTATCTGTCACTCTATGTTTTATTTCTTTTTGCACTTTGATTATATTTATTTATGAAAGATTCCTATACATTTCATTCTTATTTTCCAAAAATAAAACAAACAAGAAAATTTTCCGAAGAAATGATTACACAAATAAGTACAGCAAAACTAAAAAAAAATCACAAAGAAGAAAACATTAAAAAAAGTAATTTAAAAGTACATGAAATATAAAAAACAGAAAAAACACTTCGTTCCCACTTATTTTAAAAAATAAAAATATATTTGAAAACATTGTATATCCCGATGTAAAGTAATGTCTCTAGGGAGTGACTTATTTATGAAAAGTATCCTTAGGATTATGTAATAAATTCATTCGCTGGATAAACACTTTTACCCGTAATAATAAGAATGAAGAATATTCCCTAAAACACAGTAGCAAAGCGGTTTTTTAATGTTACAAAAAATGGTTTAAATATTTTTTCAGTTTATTTCACAAAAATTCTTAAAAGATGCCTAAAAGGTGCATGTAATCCTTATAAATATCTAACAAAAAAAATGTATATATATATATATATATATATATATATATATATATATATATATATATATATATATATACATATATATAATCAATATTAATATACCCTTAACAACTGGTGTAAAGGATATATATAAGTTTGTCATTTTGTTTTTGTAATTTCCTCAACTTTCATCGGATAGTAAAAAAATTAATAATTTCCGGACGGTCTTTTAAAACCTCTATACATGTTGAGGCTTCATTTTTGCAAAGTAGATTTGGAATTTTTTTTTTTTTTTTGAATTTTTGTGCCGAAGAAATTAACTAATTCGGTTCAATGATATCCGAGATACCGTGCATTTTTTACTTTTTGAATGTTTTGTTTAAGCTGCGGATTTTATTTTTACATAGGTCCTAAATAATATTACAAAATTTCGGTTTTTTGAATTAACCATATCGGTCCATAAACAATCGAGTTATAGACAAGACTCCGAAGAAATTATAAAAGTTATACACATACAAACACATATAAAAACATTGCAGTGATTTTCAGTGTTTTGTTTTTTGTATAAGTCAGAAGTAGTTGTAGATTGTATATACACACAATCATTTTGTATGTATGTTTGGAAGTTTTTTAGTTGGAAGTAGAAGCATTGCAATGAATCAGTATTGTTGTTTTTTGTATAAGCATGTATTTCTACACACAAACATATGTATAATTTAATAAAATTTAATAGTCGTCAGAAGGAAACACAACGGCTATGCTAATTTATTTTTGTGTTTACATTTTCGTGGTTTGTAAAAAAATTACATTATTTTTATAACTGTAAATGGCAAAATTGCATACTTCAAGGCGTATATTTTATTATTTATTAGTAAGGTGGTGAAGCGTATATAAGATTCGGCACAGCCGAATGTAGCGCTCTAACTTGTTTTTAAAAGCAAATTATTAATTATTTGAAAATTAAAAAAAAAAATTATTTCAATTATAAATAAAATTCATTAAACTTAAAAATGTTTAACTTTGCACCTCTCAACAAAAAGATTATAACAACTAGTAATAACTAAAACCCTAAAATGCGTACTTTTTTGGGATCAAATGTCTATGACTTTTCAACGGGTTAACATTTTTATACGCGACTTTTTGATTTAACCAATGCGGGCAATGCCAGTGGAACACATATAGAGGTCAAAGATCTAATCTTCATAGACGAACGTAATCAAAACATAATATGCTTAACAATAACGTAAAAATGATCTAAATATTATGCGCTATTGTCTTTCATATGACTGTAAACCTTCATAATATTTTCATACTTTGTTCCTAAAATAAAAACAAAAGTGCTCTGATAAACCTTCATGCAATTTTCCCATTTTTATCAAAATAAAGTTAAATATTTTATTCAAATGAAAAGCCTCATTTTATATGAAGTTTTTCGCGAGAATATTCATATTAGCTATAATTTGAACTCACAGACTGCTGGGTGCTTTGGTTAGTTTTTGATTTTATATACTTTTTCTTTATGGTATATTGAGAGGCTTCTTTACTTTTGCCTTAACAAGTTTATATTCTTACTAGCTTTCCCCGGTACGCTTTGCTAACCCTTTTGATGCGATAACTAATATTTACTTTATATGGTGGCTACTACTCCTCCTCGACCTATTTGCCCTATTAAAAATATGATATTCTACAACTTTTGAAAATTTTCACACATTTCGTGCTTTAGATATGTGAAAGTTAATATTTGCTTTGTAAGGGGAGTAACCCATCTTCCTGTCCCTATCCGTAATATTTTTACTTCATCAATGCAATATGAAAAGACAGTAGTTCCCACAAAATATAAGGATGCTCTCTGTAATAGTTCTTTAGATATACCATTAAGAGTATTAACGTTATATGGAGGGTGCCACTCCTCCTACTCCGATTAGAAAATAAAACATCATATTTGAATTTGGAGACACACAGGATGATGCTAAAATATATATTTTTTTAAAGTATGCATAAAGTGGTATCTAATCGAGATCTAATATAACCTATAATCTCAGCTGGTTCAGCCGTTTAGACAAACCAACAAATACCTAATTTTAATATTATAGGGGAGATTAGGGTAAACTGGAGCGTACTTTAATCTCACTATAATAAATTACCAACCAATAATATTATGAACCCTCTAATAGAAATACTAACGTTTTAACGTTGTCTAACGTTTTGCATACAAGTAATAAGATAAGTCTTTTGATATTATTTTTGGCGTTTTTTTTTTTATTTTTTCAAATTAACTATTTTTGGGTAAAAGTGGAAATGTTTGACTAAAGTGGAAAGTATTAAAAATGATAAATTTAAAATACTTAGTGATTATCAAATACGTTCAAATGATTTTTGATTTATAATACCACAAGATTATCAAAGTTCCAACAAATGATGAAAACAGACAGGTAACAACTGAGAGATCTAATGAAAATAATGATATAGAATGTTTAAAAATAGACAGTTTTTTCTTGCATTTGGAATAATCTAATTCGTAAGTGTAACAAGTTGCTATAATTTTGCATTAAGTACGCGTTAGATACGCAGATCATTTGCATGAGTTGTAATAAACGTTGTGTGTATTTTTACAGCATCCAAAATTTCCGTGAATTTTAAATCCATAGTTTCTTCCTTTAAAAAGCTAATGTAATGGTACAAGTTGGTTCAAGGAATTAAAATTTTCTTAATTATCCCATATGCCACAATACACCAGTTTCCCCTGTATAAGGATTTCGTTTTATAAAGTATAAATCAATAAGATTTTTTATTAAAAGCATTCCTACAACCATACAACTTTCAGGCAGTTAAAATAAAAATGAAACAAATTAAGTTAACTTGCATTATAAGCCCATAAAAGTAGAATTTTTGGTTTCTAGCAGTGACCTTAAAAGTCTGGGTAGGGATTAAAAAAATAAGGCAAAATAAAGCCCTTTTGAATAAAAAAGCATACGTTGAAATTATCAGAAATTGAAAACAGAATTTGCCCTATACTACATATGAACATACAATTTAAATAAAAGAATATAAAATTAAATGTGTCTAACCATTTCAAATGGATGCATACCGAAATGTACAAAATTTTCCTAACAAAAATTATTTTTCGTTCTTACTATATATATATATATATATATATATATATATATATATATTCGTCCTGATCGTATCTATATACCCACCATATGTAACTTTTTGTGCCATCTTAATTTAAAATTTCATCTTATATGGCAGTTGGGCTGATCACGCTCATTTTTGGTTTCCCAGTTTATATGATTCCTTTAACTAGTTGTACAAAATTTCGTTGACTGACATTTTTTTATAAGAGATATCAGCGGAAAAGTACACTTAGAGTTACGACGGACGCTGTGTTTTTTGACCCAATAATTTTTTGTTTATAAAGCAAACAAAATATGTATAAGAAAATATTTGGGCAGAATTTTGTTCCTCTTCATGGCCCGCCCTATCCTGCTTTCAACAGATGGAAGGTCATAGCTAGATAGATTTTCACGATAAATATACAGATTATGGGGTCCAAGATAATTATTTCGACATGTTACTTATAGAATGGCAAACCCAATATGCCTCCTATCTCCTTTGGCGGTGGGTGTGCAAGGGTTAATTGAAAAAATCAATATACTAATTAAATCATCAAGTAGATTGTTGAATAGAGCAGCGTGTTATTGATTTTTATTTTGAATTTTCTTTTTATTATTTTTTACACATACATATTTTTGTATTTCTTGAAATGTCACTTTCACTGTTTTATATTATTTCAAATTTTTTCTTATTCATGGCTTTCCTTATCACTCTTTTTGTACTATGCATTTATTAAGGACTAACATACGATATTACTATTTTAGATGGACGTGGTCAACAATTTTATTGTAATTGCCTAACTGACTGACAAATTCGTAGATTTGATGCCATTTTTATGTGAAATACACACGTATATAACTATAAAAGACAGTGGAAGAAATGCTAAGATTTTGGTATTTGCAATATTTTATGGATTTCATATACACATATTAATAATGCATTATTTCACCACAATTTAAATATGCCATACATGCAAACATATTGCACATTACTATGCTGCATCAACCTATACTTCAAAACAACAAAAAATATCATAATATATCATTTATAACCACAAATCAAATGTCTACTATATTTTTAAATATATATAACAAATGTGAGTTGAACTCCAACAACGAATGACAAATTTAGGGAATGATACAATATTGAATGAAATACGAAATTTGAAAAATTACAATTATTTCATTTAAACAGAATTGTGGGTGATAAAATAAATATTATTGTAAGACACTTAATTGGCTATTTTTGTACACAATAATTAAAAATGATGTATGAGAAAATAAATATAAATTTGCGGATCATGCAATTCTTTATTAAATAATCAGTGAAAATGCATAATAACATAACATCAAAATTTTCAAATTCGGCTTTTGATGGAATATAGTTTATTTTTTATAGATGAAAAACAATTTTTTTTTTTTTTTGTAGCACAATTAATTTTGATTTGAGAAGATTTTTTGTTCCCCCTTTAAGGTTAAGAAAAGTGATGTTACATTATTTTGCATTTTCGGTGACGACATACTTTTTATTTGCTACAAAAGCGGCAGGCAATTATACAAATTTAAAGTAAAATCTTAGGTAAGATATTTTGTTAATATTAAAATTATAATAAATCAAAATAAGATCCTAAAGAAAAAGTCAACACGATTTTTATAAATCCGCTTAAATTTACAATAAATATCATCGACACATAATCAGCGCAAACCATAAGTTTGAATATTATTCATATTCACTCACATAAGTATATGCGTAACAAAAACCGAATCGATTTAATTTATATTCTATGTCGTAGACGTGAACGGAGAAATAATGCAAATAATTGCAGCATCAAGACCATTTCCATTACATACTGCTAACAACATTGTTAACTGTAGGCAGATTTTGAATACAAATAATGAATAATGTGGTTATCCAAGACAATATGGTTAGTGCTAACAAGAACATCATACAAAAGAGGCATAATTGAACTAAATGTCCGGAATAAGGCAGACCTTTCAAATTTTTATATTTGCAATTTACTTTAGATCGGTGGTAGACGTGATTAATTGTTTTTTTTTTTTCAATACTCTCACATATATTTCGCTGTGTGTATTTTCCTGATAACTTTCTTAGTTTTTGGTATATTATAAAGATTTTACTCCATGTTATAAACTTAATAGCAGTGAACAGTAATTGACAACACGTGTTTTAATAAATTAATTTCAAAGTGTGAAAAAATTATCCTCCTGTAAAGCATTCGTCAGACCGCTCTTACCTGGAACCAAATTATCCTCCAGGAACGTTACAGTCAATTTTTCACTTTACATATAAATTTTCTAATATACACAGAATTTAAACAAAAAATCTTTAAGTGAATTTTTCAATGCCCCGATTTTGCATCTTGGATTATTAATAAAATTTTTATTTACTTTACTTCACTTGATCACTTCAGAAATTCATACAAACATACATAGATACATACATATATATATATATATATATATATATATATCGTATGCGGAATGAAATTACAAGAATATTTAAAATATTATAATTTAAAAAAAAAAATTAATATAAATCTTATATTACTTTTTTTTTTTTTTTTTGAAAGATAACATATTATGTTGCTTTTATATGTCTAAAATTTAGATCCCTTTTGTGTAGTTTTGAAAGATTTTTTTATCACGAGTTTAAAAACTCTTTTCCGAACTTGTTATTCGGATGCTATATTCTAGTTTACCTTGATTTTTTCTAAAATAAAAATTTACAAACGCCATTCTTTTTAAATTGGTCGAAAACTTGTTAATCGATTTTAATTTAAAATTATTTTTATATATTTTTAATTTTAATTTTATTTTAATTTTTTGCCCCTCAAAATTATCCCATCTTTATATCCAGATACTAAAGTAGTCCATATATCTTTATTGGATAATATACCGCCATAATAAATTGACTTTGATTCATAAAAATATTTTCTTCGGAAATCTTTAACATAAATTGTTGTATTTTTCATTTGATTTACATCTATCGAAAAAATAATGTCAAGTAAATATATATAAGAATAATCCAAAAGATTATTTTTTTGAGGTAGTTCTTCTTTTGTTAATATTTTGAAGAAAGTAGAACTACAAATTTCACGGACATATGCACATTATAATGAGAAAATATGTAGTCAAATTATATTTCAGAATTATTTCAAATTGGCTTTGGTCCATGCAAATCGCGATTTGCATAATTTCATATTATCTAAATAGCAATATTATATTTATGCGCTCCAATTTTGGAGTTAATATAAAACTTAATTAGGTTTTACTATTACATTACTATTACACAAAGTATTAAAAACGCTTTATTTAAATATTGTTAAAAATTGTCAAACAAAAAGGTCGTGAAATGCTTTAGAAATTGCTCCCGATGTTATGTATATAAACAATAAGAATTTCATCTTTAACAAAATTTTTTAAGCCTACCAATGCCAGGAAATGTATTATAATAATATATATATATATATATATATAATAATAAATATAATAAAAAAAGTCCACAAACAAATCCGAAAATCTTTAAAAAAAAAATATTGAACAATATTTTTATTTTAATAAATTTTTTGAGCTCTTAGACTTTTTCGAATAATGCAAGATATTCCAAATAAGAGGAAACATCTTATTCAAACCAGCACAAAAATTATGATAGCAACAATATAGTATATAGAAGGAAGAATTCCTCATACTATATGAACAAAAAGCGTTATAATAATAAGTCGTAGTGTGTGAACGGCTTTTGTCGAGATGGTTACGTCTAAGCATTTTAATGAAAAAAAAAAAAAAAAAAATGTGAAGCTTTTGTTCTAGCATTTATTGGAAAGAATTGTGGGACCGTAGTTTGATTAATATATTCCACTATAATAACGACTTGAAATGTCCCTCAATTCTAATGGCATTGTAGCCGTGGGAATATAATATGTAAGTTTTAAAGTAATCAAGTACATCCTATAATATAAATTCTTCCTAAGATCCTTAAATAGACTTGGCAAAAAAAAAAAAAAACATAAATAAATAAAAGAACTTAAAAAGAGCTGAAAAAATCATGATTTTAACATTTTGTTGCCATTGGGAGGAAGTACTTAGTGCTGAAAAAGAGTTACAGGAATTCTTCTTGTAACCTAAGATATTCTTCTTTTATGCTTCTTATTCATTGCATTTAAGAAGTACTTCAAACTAAAACTATATTTATAAAATGTTTATAAAAATATGGTTTTAACTTTGATAATAGATGATAAAAATACTTCTTAATTTGTGAAATTATTTACCCTATTTCCTAGCAAAGATACATCTATCTTCACCTTTTTGGAAGTAATTTTTATTAACATCAAAAAAGTGCAAAATATGCACTTGATTATACTTTTGAAATGGTGAAAAAGTTATTTTTGGGAAGCAATTGCTCGTTTTTTTTACTGGGAATCTATATCAGTAATTTAAAAACATTTTCGCTCATTTAGTAAGAAAAAATCATAATTTTTAATAACAACGGTGTAATATCCTATCAATAACTTTTGGGGGTGTGTCTCCGCTATGCTAGAGATAATCAATGAAATTCAGGCACTATCATCGACTTAGAATGTGACAAGTTTATATCCAAGGATACTCGATAATATAATTGGCTATTAATAGGTTTAACTCTGACAACTTAAAGCTTTCAAGACAAGCTGTCAAGGCGAGGTCTTCTCCTACAAATGTTTATCATTTCAGGAAGGATTTTATTGTAGTTGTCGACAATAATTTATTATTTAGTTTTTAAGTAATTTTTATTTGGATTTTTCAAATTGAACGTTTTTTCTTAATTGAAACAAAGCTACTCGTTTTACTGGTTTTGTTTGTAAAAACCTCTGAATTATCAATTTATATTGAATGTTATTATCGAAAAAATGACAATAGATTTTTTTTTTTTTTGATTTTGAATTATTTTTATTAATAATATTAATAAATAATTTTCATACAAAAACGCAAAAAAAAAACTAAAAAATGTGAAAAAAGTAAAGGTTTATAAAAAAAAAGCTGAATTCTTCTGCCAACAACAATAATAAAAAAGGTATCTTAAAAAGGAAAAGTCAAAATTTTTTCGAAAATTCGACAACATAAAACGATTCGGCTCAATGGAAACACTTTCGTAGTGTAAAAGTATAAATTTCTTTTTGTTATTTCTAATCATTGAAAAATATTTTAAAACTTTATAATGTATGAGTTTTAAAAACATTTTAAAATAGTTTTTAAGTAAATATTATAGTAGGGAAAAATTAGACTTCTATTTTAAAATAAAATTGATTTTAACAAAAATAAATTTTTAATTTCCTTTGCGGTTAGACTGTGTATGCTCTATATTGTGTTCCAGCTTTTAAATATTCACAAATTATTTTGAAGAAATAAATTTTATTAAAAAATAACTTACAAATGTCAAGAAAAAAAATGAAATTCATTTTAATTTCCATCATTTGTGGGCATAAAAATTTTATATTCTAGTTAAATTTTTCTATATTCATGAATTAAACTTGTATATATATATATATATATATATATATATACATATATATGTATACATATATATATATATACAAGTTTAATTCATGAATATAGAAAAATTTAACTGGAATATAAATATATATATATATATATATATATAGATATATTGAATATATATATATATATATATATATATATATATATATATATATTCAATAATGTGTGAGTAAAATTTTCGACATCATAAAAATTTCATTCTTTCGCCTTTTCATGAAAATAACATACTTTATCTTTCTTTTACCCTTAAAAAATCATGTTACTTTTATTGTATTTTTTTAAGCCTATTAACAAAAATATACCCATATGTATTTATTTCGCTTCTTAATGCTATGAGAATGGGAGAATTTTAACAGGTTGTGACATTGCATTTGTTCAGTGTCAATGTATGGCATAAAGTTAATAAAATTTGTGGTTGATAAGATGTATTTAATCTTTCAACCATATAGTGAGTCGACAAATCCTTTTAAACAAGGTATGACAATTATTATTTTTTCTTATAAAATGTTTCAGTTTTTTTTTTTTTTGTCAATTTTAACTTACATTTAAAACAGTTATATCATAGATGGTTTTTAGCATTTATTATGGAAGTTTTGATGATTCGTTTATTGGGAAAACTAAGTCTTACACACTCTATAACTACTGCTACTCGCAAAAAAAAAAATAAATAAATAAAAAATAAAATGTGAAATGGAGCAAAAGCCATAAAATATGTAGTTCAAATTTAGAATTAGTTTTAAAAATAAAATATTCGGCTACCACTACATTTGTAGTTTGATCTTTATAACTACTTCCCTTACAATATTTTTTGGTTTTTACTGCTACCTTCGCTGTGTAGTTAATACTTACAGCAGAGGTAGTAATAAACTGGCAGAGGAGAAGCTAATGAAGCAGCAATAAACGAAGAGCAATGAGAAAACACTGGTGCGATTCAGCAAATTTTAACGACTCCGATAGTCAACAAATAACTCGATGGCTTTTGTTGTTTGCAGTAACGATTATGCGTACATTTGAACAAAAATAGACAACTTTTATTTTCGTATGGCACATCTGTCAAAATAAACAGAACACTTAAATATGAGTATAAATAAAAAAGAATTTGGGTATTATTTGTGAGTTGTGCACTTGTGTCCTTACCGGTTTGGTAAGCTAAACTTGTGTTTCAGTTAGTTAACAACAGAATCAGTTGTAACGATAACGAATATCGCTTGAAAATGCTATGGAATAGCAAAATCGATAATTTTATTTTTTATTTTTTTAAATGATTCGATGATCTTTAAAATAAGTTACTGAATCGCACTAAAGATATAAACAAAATGAGTATAATACGTTGTTGATGCAATACGACTTAAAATCATTCGCTTTCACTTGTGTTGTGCTCTTATAAGTTTACAATTTTTTATAAAATGTGTGTGAATATCGTTATATTATTTTATTATATTATATATTAATTGAACGATTGAATTTTTTAAATTTCCTTTTATAGTATGGATAACTAATTTTTTAGTTTGTTACATATTGAAATACGTTACGGTAAATTCTTTACAAATGATATATATTAATAAAATATGAGTTTTAAGTTAAGAAATAAATCTTTTTTCTTACTATATTTAAATATTTTATAAATCGAACAACAAATTTTATAAATTAAAAAAAATATATTTTTTTTTTTTTTGTTTTGTTTTCCTTTAAAGCATTAAACTTTATATGAAATTTATTTTAGGTGAATATTTTTAAACATACATTGTATACTTTTACATATTTACTTTTTTTTTGTTGTTTTGTTTTATATATCCCATTATTTATAAAGAGTTCTTTTACATGGTTATTAAATATGTTGTAAAATTTTTTTAAATGGTTCAATATTTCAGTACATGTTGTAGAAGAACTGCAAATTTTTCTTCGATATTATGAAATCTCTGACAGCATAATTTTTAAATGAACAATACTTTTTTCTTTTAAAATTTACGTACGAAGTTTTATGTATTTTAAGTTTTTAATTAAAATGTGTTCATAAAACACTCAATGATATTGCAACGATGTGTACTTACATAATATAAGATAAATAAAATGCTAAAAATTTTTTCAATATTATGTAAAAATATGACCAAGCTCGTCTTTAATATGCATTTTCAGTACTTCTAAAGTTGAACTAAGTGCATATTTTTCTCTTTTGTTTTTTTTTTTTTTTTTTTTTTTTTTTGAAGTTATAATAATTGCTTCTAAAAATCTCAATATAATAAAGAAAAATAAATAATGATTCATAATTTATTTCAATATGCTTTATTTACTTTTACCAAATTAAAAATAATATTTTTAAACAAAATAAAATTTGTATAAAATAAAAAAAATGCTAAAAAAAAAGTTTTTTCAATATTATGAAAAAAATTAAATAGCGAATATAGGACCAAGTTTCCCTTAAATGTAAGCATTTTCACTACATCCAAAGTTGAATTAAGTGCATATTTCACTCTTTGTTTATAAGTTATTAATAATTATTTCTAAATAATTAATGCATTAAAAAAATAAATTATTCATAAGAAAATTACAACTTGATAAATTTCAATGTATTTTATTTGACTTTTACTAAGGCAAAAATAATATTTTTATAAGAAAATTATCACTTTTTGAACTTTATGTTTTGTAAGTAAAGAACAGGAAAACGGATTTATTTTATTTCTGATTTGTGCGCTACAATTTTGTTTTATGAAATGTTGGCAACCCAGATCGAAACTTTAATATATTTGTAAAATGGAGGGCAATATCCAAATTTTTACACAAACACGAAGAAGAAATTAAGCCAATATAACAAACTTTATATTATGTAAGTACACATCGTTGCAATATCATTGAGTGTACGTAAATTTTAAAAGAAAAAAGTATTGTTCATTTAAAAATTATGCTGTCAGAGATCTCATAAAATCGAAGAAAAATTTGCAGTTCTTCTACAACATGTACTGAAATATTGAACCAGGTAAAAAGATTTTACAACATATTTAATAACTATGTAAAGAACTCTTTATAAATAATGGGATATATAAAACAAAACAACAAAAAAAGGTAAATATAATAATTTTTTAATTTTAAAATATATTTCAAAATTAGTTTTATGGAATTTTATTTAAAATTTAAAACTTATATGATGTTGATATTTATTAATTAGGTTTGAAATAAAAGATATTAATATGTATGTAAAAAGTAGTAAACGAATGAAAAACTATTGTTAATATTATTTATTAATTATTATTATAATTACTTCGTATTGATATTTTTAAGCTACTTCATTTTTTTTATTAAACTACTTCAACTGCTACCTTTACTGCAACCTCTGCTTTCTATTGCTACTCTATTTACTTCATTGCATTACTGCCAACCAAAAATTTTAGCAGTTTTCTTTTATGCATATAGGTGAAACTATTATTACATATGTGGAGGTAACAGTAGTAATCTATATATATAAAAGAAAGTGATGTTAGTTATTATTGTTATAACTCAAGAACGACTAGACCGATTTTGATGATTCTCACCAATTCGGTCCGGTCACCGGCCAGAAAAGGATAATACGAAAAAAAATTCGCGAAAAATCCGCGATAAAAAAAAACTCTTTTTTGTCATAATTTCTTTGCCTTAATAATCATTAAAAATATTTTTTTTAATACAAATTATAACAATTACTGTTTCTGTTTCTATCGAAACGCTTACTTTTTTGTGCAATTTGTTTTCTGGTGGTGGTGTAGAATTCTATTTCCAAACGGTAAGTTCCAAGTAAAGCTCATCATTTAGTGAGGTTGTGATATTTAAAACCATTTGTTGTATTTTTGGCATTCGTTATTAAGTGTTATTCACAATGCCGCGACCCCGGAGATCTAATATTTCGCGTCGAACACGTAATGCAAGTACTTATCGTAATATCGTCAATCAATTGAATATATATGAACGAGAAATCGCACGAGAACAACCCCGTGTTAGTTTGGCCCGACTTCGTACATCACAAACGCAGGAAGAAAGGCAGGCGAGAAATGAAACGGCTCGGTTAGCAATGAGAAATCGTCGAGCAAATGTAGCAATTCAACAACTTTAAAATTTTTAATCAACGCATAAGAAGAATTGCTTGAAGTTCTGATTTGAATCAAGCAGCGTTCCATTACAACTGCAATTTCGACTACAGCTCTCATCATTCCGTTCAAAAAAAAGACATTGTCTATCCGCTAACCTTAAGATGAAGTAATAAATAAATATAAATTCAAATTTGCCTTAAATACATGCGTATATTTTTTGATTGAGCCCACATCTACATCATATTTAAATTCTTCTGTAAAAAACACTTTATAATAGGTATTCCTTAGATTTTTATTTAAAGGTCGTAAATTTCGTTAAAATATCAATTTAAATCGTTCAGTAATACAACACTAATGTTTGCTTAGGGCCAGCAACGCGACTCGGGTCATCGTTCAGTAATACAACACTAATGTTTGCTTAGGGCCAGCAACGCGGCTCGGGTCAGCTTCTACATCATATTTAAATTCTTCTGTAAAAAACACTTTATAATAGGTATTCCTTAGATTTTTATTTAAAGGTCGTAAATTTCGTTAAAATATCAATTTAAATCGTTCAGTAATACAACACTAATGTTTGCTTAGGGCCAGCAACGCGGCTCGGGTCAGCTAGTAAAATTATAAAAACTACACTACTTTCAAAATTGTAGTTTTTGACTACAACTGCTACAAAAAAGTGAAGGTAGCAGCAGTTTAAGCAAATAAGCGACTACTAGTTTTAAACATTTTTGAGTCTGGTTTTACAAACGCTGGTGATAAACGCCTCAGAAAATGTAGCCTTTTGAAGAACACAAACTTATTAATACTTTAGAGATCTTAATGTGTGGCATTAAATCGGTTGTTGGAGTGTTTTATTTATTTATTTATTTCACTAGCTCTTAATATATCTTAAAAATCTGTAAAAAAAAAATATTAAGGGAAAAAGAAATCGAATCAAAAGTACATATGTTTATTTAATATTAACGAAATTAATTAAAGGCAATAAAACATAACAATAAATTCATTTGCGCGATATTTAAATACCACAAAATTAAATCTTACTTAAATTCTCATAAATTTAGGTTACACGTACATATATACCCTCAACAATTTTTAAATTCAGGATATGCCGGTCATATAAAAATAAATTTTAATGAAATGCAACAAAAGTAGAATTAAGTTAAAATTGCAGACAATGCGTGAGGCAATCTTTTGTTGTATCTTCACTTACAAACAGTGTTACCAGGAGATGAGAAAAAAAGAGTCTAAATTGAACCTTAAAAAAGTTCAAAAACGGCCAACTTCCCCAAAAAATAAGGCTAGGAAAAAGATAATTTTTTTTTTTTTTATTTAAAACTTACTTTTTTCCTTCCCATTACCTTTAATTTTTTTTAATATTTAAATAAATTTATAAAGCATTGAACGGTCAGCAAAATAACCCAATGAAGAATATCCCGGAAAGTTCCCATACAAATTTGGTTTATATTTCATATGAGAAATGAAGCAATGTTTTCAAATGATTTTTTCATCATTTTTGAATTATACTTTTTATAAAATATAAATAGTCTTGATTTTTTGTGCTAATAAAAAAAAGTGCTAAAATGTATGCAGCTGTAAAAATAAAATTAGTAATAGCAAATAATAAATTTTTTTCTCGTTATTGACAATATTAATATTTTAGCATTTTTAAGGTAGTTTTAAGAATAAAAAAAAAGGCTAGAAAAAAGCTAGAAGCTAAAATGGAAAAATTGAGGCTAAAAGCAAAATAAAAAGGCTTAAAAAGTCTAAACGGACAACACTGTTTACAGAACACTATTTCTCCAACTTTTTTTTACTTTTATAGAACACTTCTGTTGGCAACAAGAAGCCAGAAAATATTTTACAAATTGTGTACAAGTATGTTGTTTGTGCCTTAAAGGAAGAGGAAATTCCTTTGAAGTGCAGCCACAACAGCAGGAATATAAATCTGAAATGATAAAAAATTTTTAATAAAGAAATAAAAAGCAAAACAGACAAGACCACATTTTCTCTCAAGTCAAATGTGTATATATATTCATATTTGTGCATACCTACTCACAAGAACAAAAACACTATTCAGAGAAGTGGAAAAGTGCTGCATTTACAAGAGATAGTTAACAGATTTAGATTATAGTAAATTGCATTTTAGTGCCATCATCAACGTCGCCATCACCATCATTAATGTGTTTTGTAAATACTGTGCTTGATAAACATTTTCTTTAATTGTGTGAATATTAAACAAATATTTTTCTCAGGATAAAAAAACGTTTAAAGATAAATTATTTAAATTGCTATGGAAGTATTTGAATTATCTACTAGTCGTTAAAGGAATATATTGCTAGGTTTATAATATACGTAGCACATCGACTTCTACGTAAATAAGTCTTAATGTATGCTATATATAAATAAATTAAATAAGTATTTGTAATTAAATAACACAGGGCAACAAGAGAATTCTGTTGCACGAAATTTCTCAGTAAGTTCAAATACATGTTATAACATGGTGTCTATACTAGACAAATTTTTATTAAGATAAATACTAATATCAGTACGAAGCAATTTAATGTGATCTCAGTTAAACAGCTGATTACTATTTTTGTTGTTACAGCTATCAAACTGTATGTACAAAAAACATTAAAGAATTCGCGTTATTGTTATTTTTGTATAAATCTTGCCACCTTCCATAAATTCGGGTTAATCAAAAATGAGCATAAGCTGAATATCCAACAAAAAAATGATCCATATTTAATTAAAAGCTATTTTGCTATCATATACTGAAATTACTTTGGAAATAATTTTGTTGTAATTTGTATCATAATTGGGATAACACCAATTAATTGTAAATAAAGAAGAAGAGGAAAGAGTATTTTCGGTAGTGAGAAATTTTATATTTTTTGTCACATACTGCAGAGCATATTCAAAATTAAATAGATAAGACTTGAGGGTAATTCGAATTAAAATTTATTTATTTTTTTTTAACTAAATCACACAAATCATTCCCGTTATTTATGTTTATTTTGTGGAACTAAAGTAAACTTAGAACCAGTAAGAGTGACATAGTCAAGCTCAACCATTTTATGTATGCATCAAAATTCGGAGAGGGGTGGGAATACTCGTATTAAGTTCTATAAATATTTCTATTATTAATGTGTTATTTAAGTACCTTAGGGTGATTTCCCTAATTCTCACAAAATTCGGTACTCTGGCTTTTACTCATTTAAAATTTGTTTGAATCAGATATTTTGTATTGTATTTTGTATTTTAAGTTACGTGTGTTTGATATAGGACTGAAAATAAATTATTACAATTTTTTTTAATGTTTTATTTTTAACGATCATAACAAAAACGGTAATTTCTTGCCCATTAATGTTGTTTTAAAAATTTTTTGACTGCCGAAGATTAAAAAATATATCAAGAAATTTTAAAAACTAAAAAACGCGAAAATCTATAGTTTTTTTTTTACTAAAATTTGTTTAATGAAATGTTAAAAAATCTATGATCGGAATTATCTTCGGTGTCATCAGCATAATCGTATCACTTTTAATTTGTATTTTAGACATATTGTTATGGATTATATAAGCGTGGTAATTTTTTAAATGTTATTAATAATAGAATTTTGGTAATTTTTTCATAATTTTTTATCTTAAATCTCCACAACACTAACTCCGTTCGTTAACAGCCATTCCCACGAAGAGATTTGTGTTTCATTCAAGTCAGCTAATATTGGTACTAAATAGCGATGATGTGCCATTAAATATTTTGTCAAATTTTTTTCAATTCCAAAAGTAAACAAGTTTGAAGAAATGTCCATATACCAATATATTTTCTTGCAATCATTTTTTACTAATATTGAATTTGTATTATTAAATAATTATAATATATTTGGGGACCGCGGGAAAATTAGATATTCCTGAAAAGATGCGCGAAGTAAATTATTGTGGGAACACCTGGTGTAGGCTGTAAAATGTGAAGCTTAGGAGTCCCACATTACTTGCATCTAAATTAGCAGAGAAATGCCTGGAGTAGAATGAGTGTAGCTCTGTGATATTGTTTTACCAATTAAAATTTTCAGCCTTTTAATATATCGAAGCATGGACAAGAGATGATGAAAACTTTACTTTTCGATATTTGGTAAGATTTGTTAACCATCTATCTGTATGTAAAGTGTCAATAAAAAATTCAGATTAGAACATGCAAAATTTTGAGGTTGAAAATAGCTTTATATTAATCGCGAATTCGTTCAAATTCGGACCATTTAGTTGTATATATGCGTAAATCAGTGAGGAAGATTTAACAAAGGTCGTTAGAAATTTACCATATCTCCCATATACGTATAATAAATACCATTTAAATGGTAACATTACCATAATATTTCATGTATATGCGTTTTAAAAAAAATTTAAATTACACTATCAAATTTTATAATATCCGGTCGACAATTGTCCATAGGTCCATAGAAAGATCCCTTCCGAAAATGCTAAAGAGAATGGCGTAGGTTATCAAGTGGTGGGATTTGATCGGTTACATATTGTTTGCTTGATTTTTCGAATAAATTTGCTGAAATTATTAACAAGATCACACCAAAAGATCATTTTATTATATTATTTAAATTTAAGTTTAAATTTCCTCTTACTTGTTCTTAGTTTGATGAGTCAAAAATCAAAAATAATAAAATTTTTGTTACAACATAAATAAATATGACATACGTTTTAAAAACTGTTTTCATATTCTGAAGTTTCTTTGTCATTCTAATAATGAACTGTAATCCATTTATACAGAAACACCTCAAAATCCATGATAAAATAGTATTGAAAATAAAAATTCAATAAAATCGTGTCTTTAAATTAATTTCTTGTGAAACGTACGGATTTTTAAAATTTTATTGTATAAGTAGATAGTAACGTGATTTGTACACGACGATACTTATGGACTCAGTCGGTTATATCTCAGGTAATTCGGATTCCAATACTGGTAGGTGCGGGGTAGAAGATTCGGTTCGCACGGGTATTATGCAAGCAAGCAGGATCGTCTATGATACATAGAGATATCTTAGGAATACTGATATAAATAACAAAATTTATAAAATCCAGATTAAAAAATTCAGTCTCAATCTAAAGAAAGTAACAGACAATAGAATTTGCTTTGCCAAAGCTATAAAAATACATATACAGCATTGCAAAGCCTATTTTAAAAACTAAAAAAAATATTTTAAGCGTTTTTATTTCGTTTTAGAGTTGTATAATCCTTGTGTAAACCTTTTATTAACTGATTGATTTAATTCGTGATTAAATTTTTTTTGTCAAACAGATCAGTTGATTGCATTACGATTCTATCATCACGGAAATTACTTTTGAAAAAGGTATAGAAATCTCTTATGATTGCTCAAGTCCAAAATTGTATATATATATATGTATATATATATATATATATATATACGAATATAACGTATTCATAAAAATTTTTATAAAAAATGCTCAATAGGGCTCGGTTAAAAAATAAATTTTATTTCAAATTTCCCCTCGAGTTTTTGTTCATTTTATCACAAAAAATATTACTATTTTTGTTTTTTAATTTATATGAATTTCGTTAAGAAAATAGAAAAATTTTGAAGTCGAAAAATAAATAAAAGGAAATAAATAAAATTGTTTTTTATTATATATATATATATATATATATATATATATATATATATATATATATATGAGTTATTCCATTTAAAACCAACCTTATCCCTTTCGACTTTAATGATATTTGATACATATTATGTTTATACGCAAAATTATGGCAAATAAAAATAAATTGCAAATAAAAACTCACACTGTTTTTACACAAATTTCATAAAGAAATATATTTCCTTATTTGTTATGCCGGATGGGAAAAATATAAATATTATCGTTGAAAATTCTATCAACCTAAAATGAACGTGAATGGAAGTTGCAACGCCGAACGCTATATTTGCAATTAGTTTCACTAATCACTATTAGTTTTCGAGGGTTACTAACTTGCAAATAAAATATTAGCTAACAATTTATTAGACAAAATCTTCATTTCGCATTATTTTTAGTTGCGAGTAAGAAGTATGTGTGAACGTAGTAGCACATACATCCTCGTCATAACTAAGCCTCATACATAATTTGCGTCAAATATATAATTTTTCTGTAATAATTCATAAATTATTTCGAGTCCCAATATGCCACGTACCAAGTGTATAGAAAAAATTTTCGCCACTAACATATATATTATTTTCAATTTTTAAAAGTACCATTTTTGATATATTTACGCGCATCATGTTGTATGTGCTACTGAAGGTAATTGCGATACTTTTAATATGAGACCTTACGGATCATGTATCATAAATAGTTTGAAAGATATTTGTAATTAAGTGTAGACAACTATAACAATTATAAACGATAATGAGAATTGTAATTTTTTGTGTTGTTTTTTAAGTGGAGTGTATATGAGTATATGAGTAATATACATATCTCTTTAAGTAAATTATCACTTTATTGAATTGTGAATATTATTGTTATTGGATTAATATTTTTCAATATGTCTGGCATTCTTAGATCCACGACGTGATATTACTATTTTGGCTACAGTATTTTTAGTAAAATGGGGGATTATTTAATCTGAGCCTCCTAATGAAAACAAATGAGACATATGTTTTTTTATTTGATTTTTTTTTTTTTTTAAGACAGAGCATCGAAATCGACCTTCCAATATTCCATCTAACGTCATTTATCGTTATACTACGTAAACATCCTGCCTTTTCTCATTGCATCTATATTTAAGATTGTTTTTTAAAGTCTCAATGACATGTTGAATTGTTTTTTCCTCGCAATTATAAGAATATATGCAAATATCAAAATACACATACACTGCCTGCCACTGCAAAAACATCATATTTATACTTTAATATTCCATTGTTGTTTATCGTTTTTGCACATAAATCTAACCGACATGCCTGTGTTCAACATTCTTGTTTGTATGAATTACTACATTGCACAGTTGGCCAGAATCGAACATTTTTGGAAATAATTCTATACTTCTAGAGAATTAACTGTTATAAGATTTGTGTAAAAACATTGAGTCATAACTTTTAAAAAATTAATTATTAAATTAATTACATATAGTTTTTCGTCCGGTAGTGGTTGGGCTTAATATAAATTAAGATTTAGAGTTAAGATTTGAATACTTATTTTTAGTTCACTTAATTTTGTGAAGTAAATATATTTAGATGAAAAAAAAAATAAGAATTTGCTATAATAATGTTCATAAATAGTTTCTATCGTAATTTCAACAAATTAGTTATTAGTATTCTAATAAATTAGTTGTTCTTAATTGGGATAATGAAGCGCCGCAGGCGAAAATTTTTGCTAAATATAAAAAATATAGATTTTTTTGTGCGAATAAATACAGAAGTCTATAATAACAAAATTAGTGGATAATAAGAAATTATATTCTTCGTTGTTGAAATAGTAAGATATTGGCCTTTTTAAGGCAATTTTAGGAATCAAGAAATGGCTAGGAGCTAAAACGAAAATTTTGAGGCTAAAATCAAAATAAAGAGGCTAGATTTTGCCTTAAAAAGCTAAACTGGTAACACTAATTATAATCTTTTCATGTCTCTTTTTACAAAATATTATATCCCAGCAAAAAAAAAATAACAACCAAAGAAGTCAATAAGATCCTAAACTTATCATATCATATCATAGTGCAAATTCGAATCATTGGAAGATGTTCTTTTTTTTGATACATATTCACTGATAAGGAAATCATGCAAATTTGCAAAGAGTGTTAAAATACTTTTTCTACCTCACAAGGAAAAAATTTTGAAATTTTATCATTATTTATCATTTGTTTGTCAGTTTTTCATTTGATATCTTTTTAATAATATCTCTGGATGCTCTTTGTATTACTACTTCAGCACAAGAAAATGTACACTTATTGATGCTTCCCAAAAAATGATTTTTATTAATTTTTGCTGGGATATAAAAGTCATTACAAAAAAACTTTAATTGGCATAAAGCATATTCGCCATTTATTTCCACTTTAAAAATGAGGCCAAAAAAGTGGCCAGGTGGTTGAAAATGGGGCAATTGATGACTAATATTGTCAAACGGTAACGCTATTTGGCACTGTGATTTCAACTAATATAAAACGTACACGTGTCACATATTAACTTGGTACTAACATTTTTATGGGATTTATGCACGTTAAATTGATTTTCTGAGTAGGGGTTTATATGGAAGCTATAGTCAGTTATGGACCGAACTTCTTAAAATTTGGTACATAGATTTATGATTATATAAAACTTAAATATGCCAAATTTTATTAAAATACTGGTATATTTAAGATATCGTTAAACCCCTAATCCGGGAGGATATTTGAATGGGTTCTATATAAAATAATGGACAGATCATAACCAATTTCAATAGGTTTTGTCCGTGGATCATATAATACATATGTGCCAAATTCAATTAATTTGCGACCTGTAGTTTGATTACAAAGTTTAAATGGATAGACGAATAGACGGACAGACTATCGGACTTCGTTAAATGGAATCTAAACCGACATATATTAAGGTTTATCTTAGACCAATATTTTTGGATTATACAAACATTAGCACAAACGCATAATACCCTCCCCGCCTATTTTGGTGTAGGGTATAAAAATTAGATTAAATAGCTTTTCTGATTTTTGGTAATACAGTAAAATGTTAGTAAAAATTAGGTTTTCGTATAAAGAATAAACATTTTATTTCTAATTAAGTCTCTGTTAGTTAAGATATCCTAACGAAATTTGTCGAATTTATGATTTGAAATGATGGAATGTAAAAAAATTTAAGATTTTGGTGAAAAAAATTCCGAAATTCTCTAAAATCCAGCGAAAATCCCAAAACTTACCTTTGAATTTTGCCTATAATGTCAGAATTTATTGCAGGTTTGAAAATGTGTTATTATACTTTTTACAACACATTAGAGTTACCAAAACTGCATTCCGTTTGTAGATTCATTTATTAGTCATGAAGACTAAAGATAAAAAATTTATATACAAAATGGGTCAAATTCGGCAGGATCTCTAGTTATCTACATTAGATTATTGGGCTTATTTTCAGTTTTGGAATCATCTCCATGAAGATTTCTTTCAGAAAAGTATATGTTCTTAATACAATTTTTATTCTAACCCGAACATTTTGGGATACATATAAAAGAGACTGAAATTTCAGCTGCATCATGCAAAACTAATACAGTTGAAATTTCAAATGCAAGTAACTCGAAAGCTATAAGAGATACACAGTACATGCAACCATAAGTCTTATCAAGGGCTTTAAGAGCATATGAAAATCTTTGAAATCGAGTAAGGAATAAAAATGTGGCAAGCAGTTAAAAATTTTTTATGTCATGGGTACCCTATTTTGAGCCTTCTTAACTTCGCTTCTGAGGGCGCTGTGGGGTGCTTCTCCCAAAACTGAAATTGTACGCTCCTTTGCTACACAAGTGAGAAATGTTATGTAAATGCAACTAACCGATTAGAAATTATAGATTTATTTCCAAAAAAATTCTATTCTGCCCCACTGTCTTGCATTGAGCATAGTTGCACTTCTTTTTCCTCTTCTGAACTGCATGAAAACATTCCAACTAGAGTAATTTGTATGATGAAAAGATGTACAAGGAGAGTATGTACATATATTCATGGATGAAGGGGCAAATATTTGTTAACTTAGGTGAAATCTTATATGATTATAGATTATATGAACAAGTCATGGTTCATTATTGCAATAATAAAAAAAAGAAATCACTACTAAAATTGGATGACACAATTTTTAGTAGTCGAAATTTCTTTTAATATATATTGTCGCGGAATATTATAAATTTTTTATAATTTCAACATACGATTCATTAAATTTTATGAAAGGTGAGGTGTGGGTCGACCCACAAATAACAATAAAATTTATCTTATATAATATAGTATACATATTCAGTCAAAGATATTTAAGGATAACAAAAATTATTTTTTTTTTTTTTTGCTTTTTTTAACCTTTATAATTTCAATGTGAGTCTTAAGCAAATAAATTTAAGAGAAATATTACACAATTTCTAGAAAAGTAATACAAAATAATGTTCAATACGTCATGAATAAATCCTCGCACGAGTAAATATATAGGTTATCCTTATTTATCTTCAATTTTCTATCCTTTACTTACTGACGTTATGCTAAAACCAGGAAATTTTTACTTAAACATTCCTTTCAACAAACACAATGTAGCTATATCTTTTAGGTGCACAAAGGTAAAAAAAAATATTCTAAACAATTTTTTCATGTCTTCTGCACTTTTTGTTGTGATCTATTTTGTTGAAGTATTTGTTTATGGTGCTAAAACGGCGTGAAATAGTAAATAAAAAGAATAAAATATCGTTGATGCTACCTCGTGCAACCATACATATCTAAAAAAAATTGTCTTTTTTTATTTTTTTGTGTGTATTATTTGAGATACAAAAGTAAGAATGGAAAACTATAAAATATACAAACCACAGACCAAAACGTTAGAAATGAAAAAAAAGGAAAATATAAATGTATAAATAATACGTTTATTCTTTAAAAACTCAAGTTTTCTTGATATTCATATTTTTTTTTTAAACGCACATAGCCAAAGGAATCAATTGTTCGTTGAAAGCCATTTTTAAAAATCCACAAAAAATATATTTACTAATGTGATGGTTACAAATAAATTACAGATTTCGTGAAATCTCAAACTTAAATATTCAACTTTTAAAAACGTTACTTTACATATCGGCCATTATCAAATATTTTTAACCTAGCTGAAATTGACTTTAATTCTTAAAAAGATGGGTTACATATCTGATCTTTCAAGATTTAAAATTAGGTTAAGTTAGGTTATAGGGGTCGCACGCTATTTCGAGTGCATTCGGAGGCCCTTAAGCCCATTGTGATACTCTAGAAGGAAAGAAGACTCATTTTCCCTCCTATCATAGATAAAACTTATGTTCTATATATATAAATTTTTAAACCTTATCAGGTTTGACCTTATCATATTGAGTCCCATGATAATACCTTAACTTAAAACTAAAATAGAGTACAAACTTTTAACACCACAAGATTCATTTTGTAATCATGATAGTTGCTAAAAGTTCAAAAACTAAGAAACTGGCATACCCATACTTCTAGACTTTCTGTTCGCGCGTTTATACTTTCGATTTTATTCGATTTTATACAAACCAAATGGACTATCCACAAAGTCCAGTCTAGTTTTAAACCTTCATTATTACTGTGCAAACTTTCAATAGTTATATACAAGGGCATTGGAATTTTAATGACAAAATTTTTTAGTTTTCAAAATTTATTGTTTTTTTTTTAGGCGGGATCTGTGCGTCTTCAACAGAATACAAATTTCGAAACAGGGATTGATACTTGTTAAAGTTATGCGTATTTTGCGATATATATCGTTGATGTGCCGTGATGCAGTAGATAGTCTTCAAATTTAAAAACCCAGAGCGAACAATTTCAAAAAATTTCACGAGAAACAGTCACTCATCTGTAGTGCGATTCAGTAACTTTTAACGATTCGACAATCGTAAAACTTGTCAATAGCAATTGTTGTTTGCAGTAACGATTGTGTGATTCACTAAGTACTCTTAAACGATTGTATATAACTATTATTTCATGTGGCAGCTCTCCACAAGGAAATGCCGAAATAAAAGTAAGGTTCAAAACCAAATAAAAAAGAAAAACAAATAAATTTGAAATAAATCGAAGTTTATTTAACAATTTTAAGACCGTGATTGATTAAATTATGTATTTGATATTGACTAAGATGTGTTTCTGTTAATGGTTTTCTTCAAAATGACCACTACTCCTAAAAGAAGATTCGGAAACGTAGAAGCACCATCTATAATGTGGAAGCACAGACTACAACCACAAAACAACGACTGATTCATTGGGTTAACTTTTTGGCTAATTTTTGTCAATATATTAACAACACAAAAATTTTTGTCTTTAAGTTAACGCAAACAAATATCGTTAAAAGTGTTAGAGAATAACTAAATCGACAATTTTGTTGTTTACTAATTTTAACGATTCGATTATCGTTAAAATAAGTTACTGAATCGCACCACTGGAATAGCATTGATTACTACGTGAATTTATCTTTTTGTTATTTTAAACAATCAAACCGAAGGAGCATTAAAATAAATATCATGAAAAAATGTTATGGACTTTTTGAAAATTATGCAAAATTGCACTTTTTCTGTATTTTTATATATAACAAATTGTAATTTGTACAAATCTTCTATATATAAGAGCGTCGATAAATATAATTCATCGGGACCATGAATTTATGTCAAGTGTCGTTGATAGGTAAAAACGAGACTCTTTTCTCAAAACGTATTTTTGTAAGGCACAGAATTTCCAGTTTTTCAAAATTTGTATATATTCAACTCAATAGTAAATTAGACAAATACTCGACTTTTATAACGATATATATAAATTTTATCTGTATAAAAAGTCCAAAGTTAGACATATAAAAATCAAACCATTATATCTCAAAGAACGGTAATTTTAAAAGTTTTCAAAAATATATAATGTAGAAATCATTCCTCTCCGTACACGTGCCAAATTTCAGAGTGGACACTTACTTAGTTTAGAGGCAAAATATTTTTTTGTATATAAAATTTAAAACATTTATAAAAATTAATTCTTTTATAAGCTCGTATTTAAAGTAAATGAAATTTTAAATAGAAAATTTTACTTCAGATTATATTTTGCTATATGACTTTTATGCTAAAGGATTTTAAAATCTATTTAAATAATACCAAAAATTAAAGTAAAGTATAGGGGAAAGGGGAATGGGGTAATGAAAAAATTTTACATTTTTCGCGTATTTTAAATTTATTATTATTATTATTATTATAAATATTATTATTATTATTATTATTATTATTATTATTATTATTATTATTTTGTTTTGCAAAAAATACTACAGATATATGTTTGCCATTATTACACTACATTTTTAAATTATATTTCTTTCATGAAACCTCTGGTTTTATTGAAAAAGTGCTTTTAATATGTTTCTGAAGAAGAGATTCAAATCAAAAGTATTTTTAAATCGATAAATACAAAATTGAGTACTTTATTTTACACATATTTCAATTGCAGAAAGGTTTTGTCTCAAAAACCTATTGCTTTTTCAGATCTCTACTTAATGTAAAAATTGGAATTGGTGTGAAAAAAAATCGGATATATAATTTAACAAATTCTTCAACTATTTTTTTCAATTTTGCTAAAAATATAGTAACTAATTATATTTCTTATTAGTTTAATCACTAATGACTTGAACATATATAAATATATATAATAAATCAAATCAAAAATATGATGCATTAATAAAAACAATAGAATATATGAAAATCAGCATGTAACATTACACTAACTTATTAAAAAAAAATCGCGGAAGTAACGGATGCTGTAAAGCTACACACATGGTATGATGCAACTCATGCAAATGGCCAGAGCACTTAAAGTGTGTACAAATTATAGCAAATTGTAGCAATTCATAGGTGCAAGAATTATACTATTCTAAGTACGAGAAATAACTGTGTATTTTAAAAAATTTTGTTCTATTATTTTCTATAAGTTTTATCAGATATTTTTATATATTATATTATTTTTAATAAACTTGCTATTTTTACTATTTTCCATTATACCCCAGCATTTCACATTTTACCTAAAAATATTTGATTTGAAAGAACGCCAAAAAAGAATACCGAAAGATATATTAATTTTATTATTTTTATGCCATACGTTATACAATAATCTATTTTATATAAAAGTTCCATTTCGGGGCTCAAAAGAAGATTGATTGGAATTTTATTGAAGACATCATGTTTTCTTCAATATATTTTAAAATTGATAATAATGGAAATTTGTGAAGGAAGAACTATGTATTCAAGAAAATAATTTTGTAGTCACTTTGTAATAATACGAGATTAGCTGCATACCACCTCGGGTATGTAAAAATTTAAAAAAAATCGTAACTCTAAAAATCAAGTCCGATTTCAAAGATTTTTATATTTCTGTAAAGTGCTTAGTGAGATAAACAAAAAGTGCTTACTGACCTAAGTTACCTCCCAAGTTAAAAATATATAACACATTGTGAAATAAAGTGCTGAAAAACTTTTTGATTATCTCAAATCGTCTAGCCTTGAAAATTTTTCAAAATAAGCACTCTGAAATTAATATAATAAATATTTCTTTTTAACAAAAATATAGTACAATTCTTCAATGTTTTATCAAAGTTTTGCTACTAATTCTTTTTTTTTTAAAACAATGATTATAAAATAATTTTAAGTAGATTTTAATATGCGCCCTGATTGGTTTACGTGGTAGCCCGTAATCTTACGGGCAATCAAATAGACTCGTTAGAATATTTTTTCCGCATATACCTCAGGACTTATTCCCGAAAAAACAAAATAAAGTTGTGGCAAAAAATCAAAATTCAAGCGTAAATATATTTTTAACTAAAAGAGAAATCAGACTTGATATGTAGAAGTTACGATTTTTTGAAGCTCGAGGTTGTCTACTTTGATATCCTGCAGCTTATTTCGTACTATTTTAGCGTAGGTCCTTTTCTACAACTCTCCTATACATTTCAATACGATTGAACCAGTAGTTTAGGAGATACTGATTTATGACCAAAAATGTTGCGATTGTCCCCACCGTTTGACATCCTGTTGCCTTTAAGTTGCGTTTTGGATACATGTTCTGCAATGCAACAAGTTCTTCTCGTCACACTTTGTTCAAAGTAAATTTTTGTCTCGAAGTCGAACACGATTCATTCTATATAATCATTCATGTTCATGTATTGTGCTGACCTCACAAAACCCTGCATCTTAATTTAACTGCACGTAGATAGAGGTATTTTAACAAATAATCGGCTTCTAAAGAAATGGTAGGAGAAAACCATTTCTGGCTAGTTCATGCTACTTCGCCATGAGTATTTCTGATTTACATAAGTAACTCTCTCATATTTTATAACCAAACCCAGATTTTAAAATGTTGATAATTAATTTTGTGATATAAAAAAAAAAACTACTAAAAAACAGAATTTTAAATGAAAATCTCTAAGTCAACCATCCCAAAAAAAAAACGGCTTTTAAGAATTTTGTTTAAACTTTTAATATTATAAAGAAATTATGAATTGCCTGAGGACATTTTTTTTGCTAGTGAGAGTTTAATTAAAGAGGTTTACATATTTTACTTTACTGCTAAACATTTTACTTATTTTAATATTAATTACTGCCCGCACGTACATAAGTTTATGGTAGAATCAGGGGGGAAAATTCAAAACACAGAAAGTCTTCAGAATTAAAAAAAAAATAAATAAAATTCCTTTAGCTAACAACTAACAGCCTTACTGTCTTTGACAAAATTTTCTTATATAAAATTTTACATATTTTTATATTATTTCTATTGTGACATAAACGCTCCATTAAATACTATAATAGTCCACTTTACATTTTTCATCCCTTTTTTATTTTTTATAACCTTAAAATTTTATTAAAAGTAGAACTGAGTTTTCGTCTAACATTTAGTTGTTAAACTTTGCCAAGAAAACACAATATGAATGTCTACACCATTGAGTATGATTTTCGCAGAGGGTCATATATGGTTCCTATGAGACAATTGTGGATCGGTTCTTGTAATAACTATTTTTTTTTATTTTCATATAATGTATGTATAATATTATGTTGATACTAACATTTATATGAGATATATTTATAAAAAGTGTTATCTGACCACACACCTACTGTTATTAAATGGCGACTTTTACTTTCAATAATTTGGCGTATTTCCGATAAAATTATATAAAATAATTCTATCAAATGTATTTCTAATTTGTAAAATTTAGGCTTTCTAAAACTTCATTGATCACAGAAAATTATAATTCAAAAACGATAAAAAATCACGTCAAAACATTGGGTCATTTTTCATATGAAATCTGCATAACCCAAATTTGTAAGAAAATCTTCTAGGCGGTTACAGTATCATTTTGCTGCCAGCCGTCTATGTTTTATTTAAAAATTTATTACAATATCTTTTAAAAAAATATAAAAAAACCATTGAGAAAAAAAGTGATAAGTTTTTAAACAAAAACATTTTTCTAGGCTTATTTCTTGGGACATTTAACGTTTTCTGACCTTTTTGAAAGTTCAATTTAGCCTCCTTTTTTCCCAACTTCTGGCAACACTGTTGTTATGTTCAGCTAATTTGCTGAATCTTATTGTCCAGGCAGTATCGCTAGGACAATATGTTTTTACTGAAATTGAAAAACTATATATTTTTTTTTACTAGGCTTTGTCAAGGTATAAACGCAAGCACTTGAGACTTGGTTTTTTGGCGAGGAGAAAGAATACAACCGTTTTGTATGACTAATAAATTATTTCTCATATAAAATTATTTCTTATATAAAATTTCTTTTGGCTTAAAATATCCGAGTTGTGGTTCCCACGATTAATTATATATTAAATTTAATAATACAAAATTAAAGTTTCATGTAATAATTCAATAAATAAATAAATTTGTAAATAATTTCATTGAAAATAAAAACAATTTAATATTTGTGTTTCTTTAAGCAACTTTTTTTACAAAATTTTATTAATATATTTTATTTTACATATTAGAAAAGACAATGCCTCAGAAAGAAATTCTTTTGAGAGTTTTATCCTGATTTTTTAACGAAATTTCAAGTTTATCAGGCTACTACAATATTTATACAAAGTACCAGTTTCTTTTGAATTCAATGGAGTCCATTTTTAACCCTTTCTATTATTATTTTAGAATTTAAAGAAATGCGTGATGTGACTGTTGGTTTATTTTCATTGTGGATTTGTTTGCGCGTATGAATATATATCATGAGTAGTAAGTATTGCAGAGTGTATATTTATTAAAACTACGTGCACCCAATAAATATTCTGCCATATTGGGTTTCTAATTTCGTGTGTAACATGTCGAAATAAGACCTCGTAATATACGTATGTATATACATTCTGGGTCCTCGTAAAAATCTAAGACGATTTAGCTAAGTCCGTCCGTCTGTGTGTCCACATAGAAGGTTGAAATATTTCTCTAATACAGTGTATGTCACAACTATAAACGCACTCTATTGTAAAATAAAACAATTAAGTATATTATATTCGGTTTGGCCGAATCTATTATACCCACCATCTGTAACTTGTTTGTGCCACTCTAAATTAAAATTCACGTTACAAGGAAGGTTGACGGATTACGTTCATTTTATATTTCGAATTTTACCTCTAGCCTTGGATTATTTGTACAGAACTTCGTTAGCGTATATAGTTTTGTTTAAGTAATATCGGCCCAAATATATGAACTGGACTTACGACAGACACCGATATTTTCCAGTTTTTTGCCCATAACTATTTCGTCTATTAATCGATTTCAATACCAAACAAATCTTATACAGGGTGTCCCGATGGCCTAATTAGTAGTCAGCTAGTCTGCTAGACTGGAGATTGTGGAATCGATTGCAACCGGAGACTCTGGTCTTTTTCACCATAACGAGCAATAGTGTTCGTTACTCTGCTCGGTTAGAATCAGAATATAATTTGTAATTGTATTGTAATTATCCAATAAATAAATAAATAAATAAATAAATCGATAAATAAATAAAAAATACATAAATCTTATACACCGCACATAAACGCATTATGTTATTGCAAATTTCTGAAGTTATAAATATCTTAGAATAGAGTTCAATTTTAAATTTAAAAGAAATATTACACTTTCTTACCGATTTGGATAAAACGTAGTACAAGTGTAGAAGAGGATATACAATTATGAAATCCGATTCTTTGTGGATTTTTATTTTGAAGACTGTTGCAACTCTATAGCTTTGAATGTGGGTAATATATAATGACTATAACTTTTGTTTTTTTTTATGAAATGGATTTTTTAAAGCTTGTATTTTGTATAAAAATTAAATATATATATATATTTTAACATATTGTTTTCTAGAGATGTTTATTTAAAAAACTCCATCATTATTTATTTATACTTTTTGGTAAGAAGCCTTATCGGAATACTTACTAATTTCTGAGTGGTCAAAATTTTTAACTTTAAAATGTAATTACTCAATAATGAAAATTGTATATGAGTAAAATCAATTAAATTGAAAAATATTTTGAGTAAAACAATATTTCTATTTAGAATTTTACTATGTATTATTTTACTTCAGCAGTATTTCGTAATTACAAATACACTTAATTAAAAACTTCAACATTTTCAAAACGTAAGAAAAAAACTTAAAAGGCAATAGGAATTCGCAATGAGTACGTTCAGACATATTTTCAGCTAAATAAAAAATATTCACTGGCGCCCTCTAACCAGGATAATTCACACTTTTTCGATTATAAACCTTTAAGTATCTACTATTGCTTATTTTGGATGTAAAAGACTTTTATATTTCTGATTTTTGGAGCGAATATAACAAAATAGTCCTTATCGAATATTTTTAATTGTATTTGTCCGAGATACTCGCAGTATGTGGCCGTCTTCGAAAAAGTTATACTTTTTTAAATTTTTTAATCGAAAGTTGACTTAAATCTGCGAAAATTGCCCATAAAAGGAACAACCTTTTCTTAAATTTGTTCACATTTGAAATATGGGTTAGATAAAAATCAAATCAATTTAATGCATTAATTTTCTTTCATAACACTTAAATTAATTTTTATACTTCTTATGCGTCATAAGTTTTGCTTTTTTTTTTGACTAAGAAGTCATTTCAAAGGAAGTTTGTACATGTTTCAATTACAACTACACCCAAAGGCTTGCTTTTAACTTCAGGAGCATTAATATTGTTACAGGAAGGAACTAAGAACTGCACACTAAAAAATTCATGCACTCCTTAAGGCGTGTTAAGCGCAAAAAAATTGTAACGATAACTTCATTACATTTGTTATTATTCTTAGTAACTTTGTGCTAAACTTTATTGAAATAGTTTAATTAGTTTTTCTTAAAATAAAAATTTTACAAAATAATTAAAATTCATAATCAAAACACATGTCTACTATATAAAAAACTATTTCTAGGATTCAGATTTTGGAGTAATAAAAAATAAAAATAATAAACTCTTTTTTATTACTTGATTTACAGACTGCAGGATCGCAGACAAAATAATTCGAATTTTATGAGAAAATCGTTAAGTTTCGTTCTTTAAACTGCTCCGTATCTTTTATCAGAAAAATTTAAAAAAAGATAACCTGAAGAACCACACATTAAAAAAAGTTCCTATTAGGAATGCTAGGAAAAAATATGAAGTCAAAGGATGGACGAAAATTATTGAGATTAATTTTCTTCAAAAATATGAATACATCTAAAGGGCAGTGAACTTTTTGCAACATCCTGGTGAGGAATTTCATATCACATATGATATGGGAAATTTAAGATGTAAATATCGTGTAAAAAATATCAAAATTATGGAAACTGTTGTTAGTCTATCCGACCATTTATACATGCGGGAAAAAAACATTTTATTCAAAAACAAAATATAATCTAAATTTAATTTTGGTAAAGAAAAAGTGATAGTTGAAAACATAGTGCATTTTTAAAGTAAATTTTCCTTTATAGCTTTTTGTTGAACTTTCTCTTATAGTTATTTATAGAATACAGATAACTGCCCCTGTTAGGTATTTCTAAAAAATAGAATACAAACAGAAGGGACAAATCAAAAGTAACAACAACATTGTTTATTGCTACTTAAAGTGGCTAAACAAAAACAAATCATACATTGCTGATTTACTACCTAAAAACTGTTAGCCTTATGCATATAAACAATAATAATTTAAAAAGAATACAAAATAATTGTAAAAAAGCTTTATCATAAACCATTCGTCTTACTTAATAATGTATAGGAAAATTAAGTTACAGATTTCATTTCCCAGAAATTGTAAGTTAAATAGATGATGTTTACAGAGAACACCACGGTGGGAAGGTCGTGGCGGACCAGAAAATGCATTCTATTCTGCCGAGTGTCCAATAAAACTTTTATACTGCATTCTTCTACAATTATTCAATGAACTTAAGCTGAACTTGCAAAAATTCTATAAATAAGTAATTTTTACCTTAAAATACAGAGTAAATAAAATTCAGGATAGAAAAAATTTTCTTAATGAAGATATTTTCTAATTTAATTGATTTTATTCACATCCAATTTTTATTATTTTACGACTTCTATGTGTTCATAAATCTGCAATAATAAATTACGTTTGTAGTTGAGACACGCATATTTGGTATTGAAAATAGGAAAATCGGTTAATAAACAAAAAATTGTGGTCTCCAGTTCATGCTTTTGGGCCTATATAAACGCGGAACAACAATAATTATAATAAAAATAATAATTTATTTTCTAAAATTAAGTATTCTTAACAGGAATATTTGAAAATGTAATCACAAATTACGGACCATTTTTGGTTCGTTGTCGATCAACTTTTTACTTTTATGCAAATATATTAAATTTTTCCAAATTCAGTATACGACAAACAAGAAAGTAAGTAATGGTTCATTAGTAACTTCAGAATTAAAGGTAAGTATGGAAAATAAAATGTAAAAAAATCAAAAATCAAGTATGTAAGATTCACAAACGTTTTTGGTATGCAAAGAAATGAATACTATTATGTATTACACTTTTTCTAATTTAATCCTGAAAATTGAAACGTAAGAGTGACATAGTGCAAAACTGATTTTTGACATCACACTTTTTGCAATCTAGATCGAAAAGAAAACTGCCAGTAACAATTAGGGAACAAAAAAAATATTTTGTGTATACTTAGAAATCCCTAACGAGCTAAAACAACACATTCGAAATTAAATATCTAAGCAAAATATTATTCAAACTATGCAAAAAATGGTTATTAGTTATCTTCATAAATTTTATTTTTTTTTTCTTTATTTTTAATAACGAATTCAAATACACAGTAATTCCAAAACGCTTTTTTAAGAGAACTCTGTAACTTGTGAACTGTTAGAAATATCTAATCAAAAATTTCAGAGACAAGGTGTTTTATTCCTAGCGGATAAGAAGAGGAGTGGGTAGATCTTCAAAGTTTGTCACCTCGTGTATATAATTTTTTAAAAAAATCGCCAAAAATTCATTAATGATTTGACAAAAAAAATGTACATATAGATAGTCCTTGTTTAGGAGATATTTGGGTCGAATTATTTTTTCTTAAATATTCACCAGATTCCTTACAAAAGCTTTAAATACATTACTGCAAGAATCATACGAGTATATGGAACCGATAAAAAAATATATTAATCTGAAAATGGACTTTCAATAAATTTCATATTTTGTGGTTCTTTTTACCAAAAAACATTTCAATATTTTTTCTGGCCTACATAATTTGTTTAATGTTTTCAAAAGTAATATTAATTTAGATGCCTGTATGTAAACCCAGAGGCGCTTGCGACAAAGGCCTGTCCACAACCCTATCCAAACTTTGTCAATTTTCAAAAAAAAAATTATAATTTTATTTGTAAAATTCTCCAAACGCAAAGATGGGATTAAAAAAATATGGTAATTAATGCTTGAAAAACATACAAAAACTATTTTCTGACAAACGCCTTTTATGACGACAGGATGATGATTTGAATGAAAAAAGTCAATATTTAAAACATGTTTTTTCCGGGTTAAGATTTTGGGTATTTTGGTACAAAAAAGTAAGAGTTTTTTTAATACCCTGACTTTAGTATAAGGTTATATATATTTTGCTGATTTTCATTGGAATACATCTACTTGTTTAAATTTGATTTAGGTCTGAATATTAACGTATTTCTCAAAAATATACTTAAAATTTAAACTTTAATTTCTTCAGGCCATGTACAGAGAAATTTTACCGTATTTAATATGTTTTCGCTAAATCTGATTTTTCATGTTCCATAATTTTCTACGATAGCAAATATTTTCAAAGAATATTTATACTTTTGCTCGAAAACTAACAAAAACTTTGTGTTTTAAGGTAATTTTTAGCACTTTTCCAATGTATTTTTGTGAAAAATGTAAACACAGCGAGAGCAGAAACGCAATTTTAACTTAACTGTTACCTTTACATTTCTATTGTAACATGTTAGTATTTTTCGTACCACAAATACGAAAAGTTTCCAAAACTTACAAAGTTTTATTATTTGTTTGTTCAGATGCAAGCTGTATTTGGTATTCCTTAACTCCTACGATTGTAGAGAATAACAATTAAAAGAAATAAATTAAATGCGGTGAAATTTCTTCCGAACCAGAAAACTTAAAATTTAGTTCTTAAGCATATTTTTAGAAATAATGTTAATATTTGGACCTAAATAAAATTTAAAAATTTAAAGTTGCGGCAAAATATAGATAAGCTTATCTTAAAATCAGGAAAACAAAAAACTCTCACTTTTATGTACCAGCTACCCAAAATCCCAACCCGGAAAAACTTGTTTAAAAATTATTTTTTTTTTTTTTTACATTAAAATATTTAACCCGTAATTATAAGAGATGTTTGTCAGAAAGTACTTTTGGTGTGATTTTCCAACATATGGAGATATCTACTTAACATATTTTTTTTAATGATTCTATTATTATGAAGAATTTTATAAGGAATTTGGTGAATACAAGTTTAAAAAAATTTAAAAACTAGGCTAAATATGAGAGAAAATTTTTTTTCGGCTTAAATATATCTTAAACTAAATGAGATAACCTAAATATATGAGCGCATTTTTTGTATAAATTTACAAGAACCAGAGTTGTCAGAAGGTGAAAAAAGAGGCCAAATTGAACTTTAAAAGAGGGAAAAAAAGGCTCGAAGAAATATCGTCAGAAAAAGTTAGATTTTTTTTCAATTTAAGAAATTATTTCTCCTCGTTCTCATTAGTTATATATATCTTTTGAAAGAGATTGTAATAAATTTATAAATAAAATCGCCTAAAAAATTCTCGTATAAATTGGGTTATTTCAAATTTTATGATTATTTTTTTCCTCATTTTCTGATTAAGCATTTCCAAATTTTTTGGTGATTTTTCGCTTTTGTATAATTTGTTTTATTATATTCATGAGAAGTTTCCATGGCTAATGAAATATGTATATAAAAAGTATTATAATAATAGATTTAGTAAGTCCATAAAATTAGTTTAGATAGTTTTGATTTGTATAATGAAGCGCCGCAGGTGAAAACTTTTGTTACATATTACTAATCTCGATTTTTGTGGGAATAAATACATAAGAATGCTTAAATGAATGATCATTCAAAAATAAAATTTGTTATGTCAAATAAGAAATTATTTTCTTCGTTTTCGAAAGACTAACATTTCAGCATTTTTAAGATAATTTTAAAAATAAAAAAGGCTAGAAAAATCTAGAATCTGAGGCTAAAAAAAGGGCTAAACTGGCAATACTGGCAAGGACTATCTATATGTTATTTTTTTCTGTCAAATCATAAATTAATTTAGAGATCTATGCACTCACCCTCTGACCAGATTGAGATTTGTGCTCCAGCAAATCAGCTCGAAAACACTACGTCTTTGGCCGCCTAATGTTGAAGTATATTCAACTGTTACAGAATTATTTCCAAAAAAAAAGCATTTTGGAACCACTATGTAATATGAGACTTTCGCAGTGTTATGATTACTATAAAGCATTTTATAGGAAATTTTTAATTTTTTTAGTAGATAAGTCAATAAAACCTGAAAATTCGCCATGAAGTCTTAACTTTTCATTTTATTCTAAGGTGGTATCGTGTTACTTCAAATATTTTTCCACAAAAGTAGCAATTTTTTATCAAAATATATTTAGCATTCAATAGTGGTTTAACTGAAAACTAAACGTAACAAATACAACACGCACATGAAAAAAAAAAAACGATTGTATGTTTAAAGTAAGTAAAATTAGTTATAGAATTTTTGCATGTTCTGCTTAAGTTCATTGAATAATTGTAGAAGAATACAGTGTAAGAGTTTTATTGGATCCTCGGCAGAATGGAATGCATTTTCTGGTCCGCCATGACCTTCTTCAGCACTTTTCTGCATCCCACCGTGGTGTTCTCTATAAACATCATCTACTTAACTTACAACTTTTTGGGAAATAGAATCTGTAACTTATTTTTCCCTATATAAGTAAGTATATAAGTAAGACGAATGGTTTACGATAAAACCATTTACAATTACTTTGCATTCTCCTTTTTCAATTATTATTGTTTATATGTTTAAAGCTACCAGTTTTTATGCAGCAATGTATGATTTGCTATTGTTTAGCCACTTATTAAGTAGCAATGAACAATATTGTTGTTGAGACTTTTGATTTGTCCCTTTTGTTTGTATTCTATTTTTTTTTTTTTTTTTTAGAAAGAGTTAACAGGGGCAATCATCACGTAACACTTTACACTGTGCCTTGTGATTAAGGTTAATTAGTTTATAGTTGAATTTGTTGAATTTTTTCATGTAGTTATTTATAGAATTTTTGCATGTTCGGCTTAAATTCATTGAATAATTGTAGGAGAATACAGAGTAAAAGTTTTATTGGACACTCGGCAGAACAAAACACTATACAGTAATTAATAACTAAAATTTAAAGAATTTTTTTAAGCTTCATTGGTCGTTCATTTTCTTAAAAACCTTGTTCTCCTGCACATTTCCAAGGACAGCGGCGACATTGGTGTCGCCCTGAACAAAACTTGGCATTAACTAAACTAGCAAGTTTTAGTATTAGTAATTGATATAGCTGAAAAGAGGAAGTCCTTTAGATATCAAATTTAAAAAAAAGAAGTTTGCGCTTAATGCAGTTTTTTTTTTTGCAAATTCGAAAAGCAAATTATTTAAATTGTATGAATGGGAATTTTTATATCCATATAGAATAGATTAAACGATTTATTTCAAACCTAAAATTTTTATTAATTTATTAAAAATTTTTAAGTTGTTTTTATTATTATTTTTATTATTATTATTATTATTATTATTATTATTATTATTATTATTATCATTATTATTATTATTATTATTATTACTCAGCAAAAAAAAAAAACGATAGGGTGCTTCCAAAAAAGAACATTTTCACCACTTTAAAAGTAGATCTAAGTGTACATTTTGAGCTTTATTGGAAGTTATTTATAACTAATTCTAAAGAAGTGATAATAAATAATTTCTGAGAAAATTAAAATTTCACAAATTTTGAAGCATGTTTTTTATCATTTGATAAGGTGAAAACAGAATTTTTATTAAAAAATTTTATAAACATAATTTTAAGAGAAATAATTCAAAAGTAATGTACAAGAAGCATAAAAAAACCATCCTTCCAATGGCAATCATGGGTTAAAAAAGAACTTCTGCAACTCTTTTTCAGCACTAAGTAGGCCCTTTCAATGAAAACACATTGTTAAAGTCATGACTTTTTCAGTTGTATTTCAGTTCTTTTCTGTTGAGTTATTATTATTATGTATATATATATAAATAATTTGTGTTTGTCCGTTCATGAAGAGCTAACAATCTGGAAAGATCATCCTATAAACCCCAGAATTATAATAAGGTATTTTTGTTTTTCGATAGGAGCAGAGGTAATATTAATTATCGCATAACTTAATAACTACCACGCAAAAATACGCAAAAGTCTTAAAATTTTATTTTAAGACTTATCATCTCTTATGATTGTGATGAAAATTAAAAGGATAGGACTAGTATGTGGTATCCCCATACAAAAAAAAAAAAAAAAAATACTAATTATTGAATAATTTAAATATTGTTACAGAAAAAGCCGTATAATTTTGTTGGAATACCTTTTTCATCAACCACCAAACTTGGAATGAAAGTGATACGGATAGGACCCTATACATAGCAAATATTCTTAATGATGTATCTAAAAAAAGTATTACATTGGGAGCCCTCAAATTTTGTGCTTTCTTATCATATTAATTTAATTAATTTTTTATATATAAAGTAGTCGTTTAGTGGAAGTCTTAAAAAGATGTAGAAATAATTTTCACATACAATTCTGAAAAGGGCAGAAAGGCTGAGGGGATAGTAGCTCTCATATAAAGAAAATATTAGTTATCGCATCCAAACGGATGCGACTTTTTGAGTAACGAATAATTCGAAAATTTTTATGTCGGATATTGATGTCGAATTTTTTTTTTATATTATACTATTTTTAATCATATTTTTAAATTCTTGTATAAATAAATAGGTATATTTTTATTTTATTTTTATTATTATTATTTTTTTTATTTATTTAAACAATGAAATATCGAATTATATTGTACATTTTTATTCTGAAAAGAAATAAATGCCCTTCAATATTAGCAGTGTAAAATAACTATATTTATAAATACATAGACGCTACAGGAAGAAGTTATAATTGTAAAAACAAATCAATCAATCAGTTTCAGACTTTGAGAATTAAAAATAATAGGAACTGCTTCTAACATTTGTTATTAGTAAAAAAATAAATGAATAACAGTTTTTGGACTCAACATACAAATGATAAATGATTTTATTGATGCGTACTATGTTGCCAAATGTTCAATAAATCAGAATATCATAAGCAGAAAACATTGAAGTGTTATGTTTTGCATCAAGAAAGTGTAAGATATGATCAGGAATGTCAAAATTGGTACAATTGTATATTTTTTTTGGTACAATTCGAGACTGAAAATTACAATGGTACAACAATGACCAGTTTGGAATATTTGTTTCTAATTTAAATTTTTTATAAAGTTGTTATAGAAAATCTTATTTAGAAACTAAATTTCAACATTAATTATGGTCTCATAGACTCTTTAATATTCGGATACATACTGCTATCAATAACTTGTATTATTAGTATTAATTGTGTAATAAAAAATATGAAGAGATTAATAAGTATATTTATGACAGAATTAAAGAAGGAATAAAAAAACATTTATCGGCTGGAATTATCAATTTTTATAAAAATTTCTATAAATGATAAAAATTTAGATACTTTAATTAAAACAAATTTTGTAATTATTATATTAATAACATTAATATAAGTTCACATTTAAAAGCATGGCATTGAATTCTATTACAAAAAAATAATATCGTAATATAAAAGTGCGTTATTATTACAGAAGATTATAACACTCATTGAAAAATCTAGTATTAGTTACACAACTTATGGTTTTCCCACAAAATCGAAGTTTTGTCTAATTAAAATTTATAATTGACAACACTTATTAGAACTACTACCTCTGTTAGACACTTACATATGAATTGTAACTCAAACTAAAAGAAATTATATGAAAAGAATATCACCCATAAATACTTATTAGTTCTACGTGCGGCTACCCTAAAACAAGGTTTTAATAATCTCTAACTCAATTATCTATAATGGACAGAAATACTAATTTATATTTCTTTCTTTTCTTAAACTATCTCGATTATAATTACTTTGTTCACGAGTAATTATAATTTATCTATTTATAGATTACTTATCCTTAACAAATCTATAGGGAGAACTAATAATACACATACACAAAAGATTAAAGATTAAATAATACTAGCTATGTTTTGTTTATCCCGTTGAGTGTTAATGTTAACTGTTTGTAAAAAAAACAACATTAACCCGATTTGGGAGGACTTTGTATTTATTTGGAAATTGCACTGCTAAAATTACACGCTGTTATTATTAAAATTAAAAATTAAAAATTTTTTTATTTGATTTTAACTTTATATTTATATTTTTTTTTCATTTCTAATCTTTCTTATATTCACAATTGAATTTTTATTCATAAAGTGGGAGCATTTTTATCGATCTTAAAGTTAACATTACACGTTAACTCCTTATGTATATATATTTAAGTTTTGTATGAAAATGTCTATGAACGTTAGCAAAAAAAAAAAAAAAAAAAAAAAAAAAAAAACACAGCTACTATTTACTTTATGTCGACGAAAATAACTTTAAAATATTAAGTTTATTTCCGGAGTTCCGCGGCATTTCTTAACTTCAAGTGATAATTTTATAACAATTTTCTAATTTGGTATAATTGTAGCATTTAATTTAAAACTTTCAGTTGACATCCCTGGACATGATGTTAATTATCGATGGACATCTATAACTAATATGGCCTCAAATTTTCCAAAACAGGAACTAGAGAGTTTGAAAGTGAGATATTTGGAAGATTATTCGGCAGAGAAACTGTATAAAATTATTCGCTTGAACCTATGAAGATGAAAAAAATGCAACTATTAGAAGTGTAAAAAAAATATTTTTCAACATAAAATTTTATAAAAACTAAAAAGCGAAATCGGTTCAAATCAAGCTATTTAAATTCTGCATAGATATTTTTTATATTAAAAAAATCAATATCTATTTGTGTTTTTAAAAGAATTGTCGATTTATTTTTGTATCTAATAAAAATGGTTTAAATGGCTTTTGTGAAGCTTTCCGATAATATAGATATATGATATATGTATCAAAAGATCCGACATTTTTTTCCAGAACTTTTCTGTTGAAACTCCGGAAAATGCCGGTTCAAAGATAGCGGAATTATTTTAAAACAACTTGTTTTTCAAACCGGTTTTTGATTTTCTAAAGCTCTTATATAAGCTAGGGAATTCATTCTTGCAAAATAAAATCGGAAAATTTTTCTAAATGTTTCCGTTGAAAAAAAAAGAACTCAGTCGGTTCATTATTTACAGAGATAACAGCCAAAATGAATTTTTGACCGATATGCAAATCCTGAATTAGCTACGGACTTGGTTGAAAAAAATTGTACTTGAATTTCGATTTTTTTGAATCAACCAAATCGGTTCATATGTAACCAAGTTATTGGCAAATGTGTTTTTTATTTATTTAATATCTGCTTATAGTTGTTGTTTTCAATATCAATAAACTAAGGCTGAGAATTATTGCTTTGAAAAAGTGAACTAAGTGGATCTAGTATTAATCGGTTTATATGCCAAAACGCGTCGTTAGATTTTTTGGTGCTCCTATATAAGCTATGGGCTCCAATCTTGCATAAATCTATCACAATTATTATTATTAATTTTTTTTTTTTTTTAACTTCATTTATTAAGTCAGTCAAATCGGTCCAAAAATTTTCCACCATACAATTTTTTACTTAAATATTGTTTTACATTTATAAAACATTTATATAATTTAATATTGTCTTGCATTTATAAAATACATGTCCTGCACCTAAGAGATGTTATATTCATGAAATATGTGCTCACATTTGTGGAATTCCAAAGTATTAAATTTTTTAGCTTTTTCAGGTGCGCTCTGAGATTCTATTTTATACAATTTATACTGCACGTGGGAGCTGCTACTCGCCCTGAACTAATTCATGCTATTCGAAACTTGTTATGAAAATCACATTTAAATTTTTTAAGACTTTCATTACAGCAGTCCTTTAGATGAAAAAATTTATTCTTTGTGTAGGTGCTATCTCTCCCCCCGCACCTATCCGTTTTAATTTCACTTCATCAATGCGGTATGATAGGATAAAAGATCGCTCGAAATGTGTGGGCTCTCACTGTAATAGTTCCTTAGATATGCCATAATAAATATTAGCTTTATATGTATCCCCCACCCTCAATTTTAAGATAATCGGTTCATACATTTAAGAGTTAAAAAAATTGTTATAAAATATGGAGGTGCCATCCTATCAAGGTCCAACATAATCTATAACATTTTGAAGTGCAAGCAAAATTGTGTATAATATTTCACGTAAATAACTTCATTAATAACGTGTAAAATTGAACAAAAAAATTATATAAGTAGACGTAAAATGCTGGTATAATTTCCAATTTGTATTTAACAAAGCCCATAACCACCTCTGGCATTAGCACTATCTATGTCGTGAAAATCGTTTTAGAGACGAATGATGCACAAACAACAAATAAACAAACAAATTTACACCTTATTTTTATAATATGCATATGTATGAATAAAAGCATTTATAAAATTTTTATTCTATTTCGACTTTATATGAAAATTTAAATTACTTAAAGTCTTTGGTGTTTACATAGATAGAGTATACGTAAATATATTTGTAATTACATCCAATATAACGCATTTCATTTTCATATAACACATCGAACGATATATAACATCGAACGAAAGTAAAATTAGTAAAAGCAAATAAGAAATGTTCTTTTTCTTTGTTGAAGTACTAAAATTTTATCCTTTTTAAAACAAATTTAGGAATCAAAAAAGGCTAAAAAAAATGATAGACTTTATAAGGAAAATTTCGAGGCTAAAATCAGAAGAAAAACTCTAGATTTATAAGATTTTATAAAGACTAAACTGGCAATACTATTTATCATCAAAAAGAGCATCAAATATTTTATTTTTTTCCAAATGAGAAAGTTTTTTATGTTATTTTCCAAAGTCCACAAAATTTATGGTAAAGTGCATTCATAATAAAAAAATAACTGAAAAATTTGTTAATGGTAGAAAAAAATAATTTTTTGCAAAAGCGTTTGTTCCTTAAGGAATTTTGATTTTTATATTAATTTTCCAAAACGGGTAAATCTAAATGGGTAAAATGTATCGCTTCACTTTTTTAACACTTTTTAACATGATTAATTCAAGAGGATTAATTTTTTTTATTAATTATTTAAAATATACAAACTTTGCGATAAGAAAAGTTACAAACGTGTTAATATATATATATATACATATATATATATATATATATATATATATATATATATATATATATATATATATATATATATATATATATATATAACTTAACTATATATATATATATAGTGTTTAATATTCAAATTGGTCATGTGAGCGTATTAGTAATATTAATCGTTTATAGTTTGTATACGCCCCTACAACTAGCACTGCTAGTTCTCAGTAAGATTATTCATGCTACTGAAAGGCGCTATTAGATAAAATATTTGTATGTAGTATTAAATGATTTATCATAGTTTTAAGAAAAATATTAGTGATCACAAATAAAGGCCTTTTTTCATATGTTACAATTGTTCTTACTCCGACTCCCTATTTTGATTACAAAAATCTGCTGTCACGATGATACATGTGAAAGGTTAACCAGTATTCAGAATTATGCGGGAGATATGTGAATCCTTGCATCAATTTTTTCTAAACTATATTTCTTTTTTCTCTTAGAACTACGTATACTGTTCTTTTAGGTGAGAAATTATACCTAAGTTCTTAAAATTGTTTTATATTTAAAAACTTAAGTATTTTTTTCCCATTCCTTAAGGTACGGTCACACTAGGGATACATTTGACTGAAGCTCATAAATATTTATTTGCCGTAATGTGACCGTAAAATATTTTTGTGTGGCAAACAACAAATCAGCTGGTTTTAGGAAAACAAAATTATTTGTTAGCAAATAAAGAAGTTCTTTATTCGAATACAGTGTGACCACTTAATTGAAAATATTTCTCATTTTTCGGTCACATTAGGCAAATGTTTGATTCAAATTTGTTTACCCAAAAGTACATAAAATTTTTCCAAAGTAATATGTATATATAGTTTATTTTTTAGTCACATTAAGCACACTTATTTTCCCATTTCTGTTTGTTCAACCAGACATTAAATATAGTCAAATAGGCAAACAGGATACAAATTTTATCATCAGTCACATTTGAAAAATAATTTGCCTTCATTCTTTCATCAAACTGTCGAAAACAATAAATTTATTTTCCCTAAAAATAAAAAGCATTTAGGAAAAACATTTTTTGGTTTTATGCTGTGGAGCAGCTTCAATACTTTTTGTAGAAGAAACTAAAAATAAGAAGAAAAGGAAAAGATAATGGGTTCGCAAGAGGGTTAAAAAACGAACTGAGGAATGATGTTGGGTAAAACTGTTAAAAGAACTAAGGTTAGAAACCACATCTTTATACGAAATCTTTTTGGGAATGAGCTGAACTGATTTTGAAAATTTGGTAAGTACATGTTTCATATTTATAGTTATAACATTTTTCAATATCTTTTCAGCTAGAATTTGTTGCAACAATTATAACAAAGAAGACCGCAAAACTTCGCGAACCAATTTCTGCTTCGAACGTTTAGCGGTTACACTTCATTTTTTAGCAACTGGCGAGAATTTCAGATATTTACAATATCTATTTCGAATTTCTCATAATAATATTTCCGGAATTGTTTCGGAAGTATTTGATGTACCATGACCAACCCTGACCAGATTTTTATTTCGCTCTGCAAGCATAACTGCGAAATTTAACGCGAAGAGTGGTCCATTTTGCACTTAGATCGGCAGGGGTATATTTTAAATTGAAACAATGGGATATATTATAGTAATAACTGTCATAACTAGCATCCCACAAACATTTTTCTCCTTCTACTAAAGAAACCAATTTGAAAATATCTTCATAACATTCCCTTACTATTTTTGGTTTGGTTCTTGCTTTTTTTGGCTTTGAGCATCAGTATCATTTTCCACTAAGCATAAAATTTATACATTTAATATTTTTACTTACAATTAGTTTATAGTAAAATATTTTCACATATTTATTTTTATTTTAAAATTCAAATTTATTTGTTTGTTTTTATTTCTTGTTAAATTGAAGCCATTTATTATTTATTTAATTTTTAATTGACTAATTAATTGATATGTTTAACTGTATATCAGCGGTTGACAAAAAATCTCCTATTATACAAAAATAGGTGAAACAAATGGATTGTGATGTGCTGAAATCGAATGTGTTTTCAGTTTTTTTCATCAGGACTCAATTTAGTTTATTCGATAATTAGTAAAATTTTTAAATGCCGTCATTTAATATTATGTTATGATAAAAATAAACCATATATCATAAAAATCGATAGATAGGTAAAATAATGATTTTATATTTAATGTATTCTATATGAAATATTAAGTACACGTAAAGAATACACAATTTTTCGTTTATATGATGTATGTATGTATGTTTGTATGATGTATATATATATATATATATATATATATATATATATATATATATATTTATATATATATTTATATTATATATATATTATATATATATATATATTAACCTGCCCTTTTGAAAAACTTTTACGTTGAAAAAATTATACAATCTCCTGTAGATTAATACCGAATTTTTAGTTTACACAGTAAATTTGTATAAACATTTGTTAATTTGTATTTGTAAATCCATTAACCTGGTCTTAAATATGGTTGTTTAAAATAAATCAAATATTTTCTTCTCCCGACTTGTATTGATATTGCAATTTGTAGCTCTAGGTTGCAACAAATTGCTAAAAATATATTAATGGTAGCAAAGAAACATATTATATACATACATAGTATATGTATGTATGCAGATTTGCTACCAAGTAAGTTGTAGATTAAATCAGAACTGACCCACTTTGAGAGTAGGTACACCAATACAGTGTATTTTGTAGTACTAAGTTAAATTTTGTACCCTTATGTAACAAGAAAGTAAAAAAATACGAGAATCAAACATGAAAATAAATACTAAATTAATACACAATCAAACGCATATACTTGTAACTCAAATACATACATGTATACATATCAAATGTATACATATACACTGAAGTTAATTTACTTTCAGTTTTTGTAGACCATACAGTTTTTGCCACAAAAATTTTCTAATATGTTGCATATTAAATTTCAAATTAGGTTTATTGTGTAAGAATTATAATATTTAATAATACGATTTTTATAATTAATTTAAATGCGTATTTTTAATAGGAATAATTTAATGTAGTGCTTTGGTGGTAAATTATCTTTATTTTATATAATTGCTATGGTTTTTTCATTCAAGAGATTTGTTTTTTAAAACTTGTTATGCATTGATACTGGATCAGTTTTATTTACTAAGAAAAAATAAAATAGAAGTGAAATGAAAAACTAACTGAAAAATGGAAATAATTAAGCAGTTTTAGAAAGCCTTATCCGATTTTAATGACACGACGATAGCAAAGCTGTAGGCGAGTTTATCTTTTGAGCGTGGACCACATAGACCTACCGGGGTGGGTCAAGAGTGTCCTAAAATTTGACACCTGGGGTGTGAATATTTTTAGAGACGGTCTTGATTCGTTATATTTGAATCGATTTGAAAAGTTTTTATATGAGAGGATTCTACAGAAAACTTCGTCATGTACACATCTTATCTTCTTTAGTTTGCGAAATATTGGTCTTCAAAGATTGAAATTTGTTATGCACATTGTGACGCCCAAGGTACAACAAATGAGTCAGTATATAATCCAGTTCACACTTCCAATTTCAAGATGGATTTGAATAAACTAACTTCATTTTCGAATGACTTTTTAATCTTCGGTGACCTGAATGTCCAACACACACATTGGAATTGTGTGTCAAGTAATTCGGAATGGTAAAGAGTTCTACAGCCACTGCCTTCAATTCAGCTACTACATATACTACCCATATGAATGCAAACTACAGTAGACATTCTTTTGTCTAATCCTTGTCTCCATTTTTCAAATCTTGAGCCACATCCAAATATTTTACAGTCGGACCATGTACATATATCTTGTATTATTTCCAGACAAGTTCAAAACATGACATATTCAGTTCCGCGCAGACTGGTCAGCAATAAGAAACTGAATGGAAAATTAAATTAGGTTAATAAACAGTAGCCAATCTGTTGCTAATTCAGCTAATCTAGGTTTTCGTTTTAATAAACTAATATATAGAGTTACAGAAGCGTTTAATAAAATACTTGTCGGTCATAAAAATTCTTGGCAACGAGGAAGCTCTAATATTAGTAAAATGTTAGTTAGGCAGAGAAATAAATACAAACATAAATTTCAAAGATGTAGGGGATTTAATTATAAAAATCAATTGAAAATATTTTGAAAATATTTTAAACTACCTTATTGATTTCCACCTTAATAAAGACCGAAATGAATCATAGTCAAAGTTTATTTCGAATTTGCCCTCGGGTTCTAAAAAATTTTGGAAAGAAAAAATGCTCTTAAAGGAAATAAAATGTCTCTCACTGATCTCCATGTAAATGGTGACTCACTGATCTCCATGTAAATGGTGAAGTTTTAAAAACTGGTAATGAAAAGGCTAATTCAGTAGCAGACGTATTTGGTGATTTTCACACTATTACTTTAAGATTGATTCATTATAGTAACGATACAATTCTTGACAGATCTAACATAGAGCTTACTAATTTAGATGAAGTTAAATCGTTTGTACTTTTATTAAAAAAAAAATAAAGCCCCCGGTTTAGATGGCATTAATAGCATTCCTTAAAAAGATGCCCGATTGCTTTTTTTATACTCTATGTAAATTTTTTAACTCATATTTAATATAAGGCTTTTTACCAACGATTTTTAAGAAGGCAAAAGTTATCCCAACTCCTAAGCCAGACAAGGATCCTAGAATACCTTCTAGCTATGGATCAATCAGCAAGGAGCTCTCTACCGTACATCAACTAAAAAGAGTCGCTAATTTCATTGAATCAAACAAAAGAAATTGTAAGAGCACTGGAGTTATTTTTCTTGTCATTGAAAATGCATTCGGTTCAATATGGCATGAAGGCCTGTTTTTTAAACTAAATTCCTTCAAATATCCAACGTACTTGCAAAAGATAATAAAGAGTTTTTTAGATCATCGTTCATTTGTTGTATCTATAGATAACAAGTTATCTAGTGATAGATAAATTGCCTACTCTTTATTCAATATATATTTCCGATTTTACTTTTCGCAAGAATCCAGAAGTAGCTTTTTATGCTGACGATACCGCTTTTATTGGCTGCGGTAAGATGTCAAACGCAACAAAAAAAAAAAAAAGTGGAAGATAGTTTAAAATCTACCCATACCATAAATCTATTTCTACATACGAATACACTGCTTGCCACTTGACACATTTTTTAACTTTAATTAAGTATATCTTCTAATCTAAAGTTCAGAAAAAAATAATTTTTTGCGCAACCAAATTTCAAAGTGTTGGCTTTAGTTTCCTGAAGAAATAAAAAAATATAAATATTTTGTTATACTAAAATTCGTGTGCCACTTGAATAAGGAATATTTTAAAATATTTTAAAATGTGATTTGGCATCACATTTTCCATTGGATTCCGGTCTGGTGAACAGCTTGTTGATTAATAAATTGTTTTACTACTCTGGCGGTATGAATCGGAGCGATGTCGTGTGGTACGTCCAAGGTATGGGTCCAAAGAAATCATTAAATATTGGAAATGCTTCATGCAGAATGTTTTTGTAAGTCGTTGCAGTCATTTTGTTGGATACAAAAACCAATTCTATGGTACCATAATACGAAATGGCACCCCATACCATTATTCCGCCCTCTCGGCTGCGTCTGCGGCTCAAAAATAATTCCTCCTTATTTAGACCATGGAAGTAATAGTTATACTCGTCGGGACCATCAATATTAAATTTTTTTCATCGGAAAATACAACTTTAAACCATTTTTAGTACCATATCATTGTATTTTTGGCAAACTGTAGACGTTGTGATTTGCGTTTTTCATTAAGTGGTGTTCTTTTTTTGCAGTTTTCGTCGAACTATGTATGGGCACAACTTTAATTAACACTGCACTGTAATTAGACTGACTCCAATTATTTCACGTATTTTTGATAACGAAATGGCAAAATTTGATGCAATTTTAAGAATTTTTCGTCCTTGTTTTGGAGTTGTTGCCATTTTCTTCCGCCGTTTCATGTTTTTTCCATATCTTTCCAGGTTACACAACTGTCTTTCCTCTATTAATATCTTTGGCAATTTGGACCGGATTCTAACCCTGAAATTTCAAAATCAGAATTTTTTCTTTTTCAGAGTCATTATTAAATTAAAAATTGTCTAGCCGTTTATATTGAAATTCAGATCATAGCCTTCCTCATTGATATTAAAAGTATTCCTTATTCAATTGACACACGAAATAGTACCACAGAAGTACATGTCTTTAAATATATGTATAATTTTATTATAACAAAATATGTATATTTTTTATTTCTTCAGGAAACTAAAGCCAACACTTTGAAATTTGATTGCGCAAAAAATTATTTTTCTGAACTTTAGTTTAGGAGATATACTTAATTAAAGTTAAAGAAATGTGATTCTTTATTCCAGTGACAGGCAGTATATTTCCATACAATAGATCAGAGAAACATAATCCTACAAAACATTTATATTCTAGGCGAGTTTTTATTCCTCTGCAAGATAGTATCAAATATCTAGGAATTATCTTAGAAAAGAAAATACTCTCATTTAAACAACATGTATAGTATATTTGCGATAAAGCAATCAAATTCGGCCGTGGACTTTTCCCTTAATTAACACAAGATCTAAACTTAGTTTATAAAACAAGATCCTTATTTACAAAATGTGTATTCGACCAATTTTGTCCTACGGATGTCAAGTCTAGTTTAATAAAGCTGCTAAAAGTTTCACAAGAAAATTACAGACAATACAAAAATCTGAAAATAATCCATAACCTACACCCCAGATATTCTTCTGATCTACTGCATATAAACTTTAAGTATAAAAAATTTAATTCACTCTGTCATTTAATAAAAAATGCATAACGTCTACATGCGAAATAATAAGAATAATAAGAATAATAAGACAATCACTAAGACTCGTTTTTACTTAAAGAGTAATAATTGTTGGTTGTTTTTAAAATTTCTTATAACTTTTAAGTATGTACAAGGTTTTTTTGATAACATATCTTTAATACTACAGTTAATAGCATTTAAATTTGAACTTTGGAAAAAGTCGATTTTTTTTTAAATTTGGTCGCATTCCTTTTCTGTTATATATAAATTTTATTAAGTATCTATGTTTTTCTGAAGGATAACTAAATAGGTAATATTCTGAAGGAAAAAAAATCGAAAGAGGAGAACAAAGGTTTCAAAATTTGACCTGTTTTTTCAACATACTTCCAATTTTTAATAATCGCAAAACTGGAATCAAAAATTTTAATACTTTTTATATCGCACAATTTGATTTAATTTTTTTGGAAATATAAATTTTTGCTTCGCAATATCGGTTGAAAAGATATATCAAAAAAAGTAAAAAGCATTTTTGGAAATTGCGGGATTTCTATTGACAAATAGAATGGTGAATGGCACGATAACGAACAAATTTACCTGGGTACGTTAAAAAGTAAAAGTTTTAATCTTTGACATCTAATATCTCGTAAAGATATGCATACGATGATGTTTTTTGTAGATATCGATTAACAGAATCCTCTAACATAAAAATTTTTCACACCGATTCAGATATAACAAATAAAATCGTTTTTAAAAATTTTCATACCCAAGGTGTCCAAATTTGGGACCTTGTGGACCCAACCTGTAGATCTATATAGTTCAATATCAAAACTTAAATTTGCTTATATCTCTTCTATTTGAAATCTGACCAGCTATTCCAAAACTGCATAATTATTTTCATTTCATTTTTTGCATAACACACTGTCCGATAGTTGATGTTAATTGTAACGGCGTGATGTTCCGCAATATCCTGGGATAAAGCTCTCGTCTTCCGGAACTTGTTAAAAATAATGTATATTTAAAAGATGAAAACACGGGGGAGTAATTTCTTATAAAATATATTTATAATTTACTACTTATTACTACTATGACACGTTCTACGAATTTTAACTACCACCGCGTTTGATACAGACTGTCCTACACTGACGATGTAGAACGTACAAGTGGAGTTATGTTCTCTAACACTCGCTGCTTGCTAGTCTCTTCGTTGACGATGACACTCTCTCGGGATCACTCGCTAGTACGACATAGTCAGACCTAGTCAAATTTCATTCCTAATTAATCATGAAGTTGTTTGCATTGAGATTAATAAAATTATAATTCAGTGAAAACAACGCTCATTTAAAGCATGGACCCTCCTTATTTTCTCAAGCCGAATAAATCCGATTTTAGACATGTAATGGCTTCCGCGTTCTAACTCAATTTTCGTGGACCGAATAAAACTATGTTCTCGGACATATACACATTAGATTTATATTTTCTTTTTGTCCTCAAAACAGCATAGCATCATCTTGTACTGTGTATTATTCTGATAATAAAAACCAGTTTTTAGGCGATTTGGACAAGAGCTAATTTTTTTTTTTTGAATTTTGATTGAAAAATTTTTATATAAAATTTTAAATATTTAAATACTAGAAATTAGGTTTAACATATGGTTTAAAATCACTTCATTTTATATTATTTTTTCACCTAAATAAGGAAAATATTGTGATATAGTCAAGTATTTAAAAAAGATTACTTAGGACTTATATTTTTTCGAATAAAATATTTCCAATATAAATTAAAACTAATTCAATGTATTTTTTCCAGTGGAACTGGCAGAATATGATTTCACGTTCCAATTTATATCATAAATTGTCGATAAATAACATCAATAAAATAAAAAACTTAATAAATGTTTATATTTATAAGTTTTATATAAAAATCTCGATTTCTAAAAAATTCCACACAAACATTTTGAAAAATGATTTTATAAAAAAGAAGACACTAAAAAGTAGTAAAAATTCAGGTAACTTATAGTTAAATATAATTATTTTTTCCACCGCCATTAGTATGTGAACTTTTAATGATCACGAAAAATGAATATCATATTCCTATATATTTATCCATGTTCTGCAAGCCGTTGCTATATATTTGCAAAAATTGCAAAATGTTATGTGTTATAACACATACACTTAAGGTTGTTAGTTTTTGCAAATTGTTGCTATAAATTTTTTTTAATTTTATTAATTACCCGGATGCTCAAAAATAAAATTTTGTAACATTTTTAATAAAAATTATATGATTTTATGAAATATTTTCAACAAAACTAACAATTTAAATTATTTTTTAATGTGTTATTTAGTTGTACTTAAAAACGAACTATTTTAAGGTTTTTACTAAAAATAAAAGGTAAGCACAGAAAAAATTATTTTCTAAAATTAGTCCATTTAAATATTGATAAGAAGTTACAAAATTGTTAAAATTATTTTTATGATTGAATAATTAAAAAAATGTAAAATCCTAATTTAAATTCGAAAATTTTATATTCAATTATTTTATTAATCGAAATTCAATCTATTAAAAAAATTATATATTCAAATTATCACTTACTTTTTATTTATATTTGGTTACTCAATTAATTAGTTGAATAATTAATTAATTATTTGATTAAATAATAAATTAATTAAATAATTAGTTAATTATTTTATTAATTAGTTAATAAAATAAATCATTTATTTATTAACTTATTTATTAATAGAACAAATTTAACAATTTAAAAAGTATAAGAAACTTTTTACTTGAGCACTTACGTAGTTGTTACAATATATTAAGAACAGTATCTGCTGCCACATTCAGCTGATAATTTATAATGCACTATTTATTTTGAAGTTGTTTACTAGGGGCGGATTTTTATGTAAATGCATGTTTTTTATAGAATTCTTAAAAACAGAAGGGACAAATGAAAAGTAACAACAACAATATTGTTAATTGCTACTTAATAAGTGGCTAAAAAATAACAAATCGTACATTGCTGATTTATTACATAAAAACTGGTAGCTTTAAGCATATAAACAATAATAATTGAAAAAGGAAAAATAAGTTACAGATTCCATTTTCCAAAAAAGTTGTAAGTTGAATAGATGATGTTTACAGAGAACATCACGATGGGACGCTGAAGAGTGCTGATGAAGGTCGTGGCAGACCAGAAAATTCATTCCATTCTGCCGAGTGTCTAATAAAACTGTATTCTTCTTTAATTATTCAATGAACTTAAGCTGAGCATAAAAAATTCTATAAATAACTATATAAAAAAGTTCAGCAAAAAACTATAAACTAATTAATTCTTAAAAACAATATTCATCTATCCAAATTAAGCATTTTGCTGAAAATTGCGTCGATTTGTTAGCGCATATTTAATGGAAAATGCGTATTTTGTCAAATTTTTTAGTGCATATTAATTTGCACATTAAAAAATTTTTCACTAAATAATTTGAACAAAAATATTTAAAAAATCCCAGGAAAAAACTTTTTAGTTCCCGGCAATGGCAACTATATATAAAAGTAGTTTCTTAGTCATGAGGCGTCATTATTATTAGCGTACTCTGTACAACATAAATAAGTACTTAATAGTATAATAGCGCATTGATATTACAATCATGTGGATCAGTTGGCTAGAGCGTTGGGTTAACAACAAGAAAGTTGTTGGTAAAGTACGAGATGGTGTACTGAGTAAGACGTTAGTCATTAAAAAGAAATGGTTAATTTGTGTCCAAGTTCAAATCTCACTGACGCTAAATTTTTTTTTTTTTTTTTTTCAATAATAGAGCCTTCTGCAGATTTGATAAGTGCTTAAAAAATCTAAACCCTCTAATTTAGTAACAGTAACACTATAATAATAAAAAATCCATAGTTAAAATAAAAAGACGAGGGGTTAATTTTAATATTAGCTTAAATTAATGCTTGTTTAACTTCTTATTATTTTAGAGCAAGGTTCCTACTCGGGGAAAAATGCGTTTCTATGGAAGAAAATACAAAAATTTAAAAAAAACTTATAAAAATACTTTTTTGGTTCAATGTTATAACTCACGAGCGGTCATTAGCAGTGTTGCCAGGAGGCGAGAAAAAAAGAGGCTAAATTTGACTTTAAAAAAAGGTAAAAGAACGTCTAAATGTCCAAAAAAATTAAGGCCAGAAAAGGGTTAAAATTTCTTCTTTAATTTTAAAACTTTTTTCTCGTTCTCATTAGTTTTTTCTATTTTTTAAAGATATTACAAATAAAACGTAGAACAGCTCTCAGTAAAATGACGCAAATTATATTTCATATGAAAAATTACCTAATGTTTTGCAGTAATTTTTCGGCATTTTTAAACTATAATTCTTTTTTGGATTAAGCATTTTTAAGTTTTTGTTTACAAATAGTTCCTATGATTAATAAAATATAAATATGAATATATATATATATATATATATATATATATATATATATATATATATATATATATATATATATATATATATATATATGAATATATATATATATAATAATATGAATATATATATATATATATATATATATATATATATATATATATATATATATATATATATTAGACACACATATATATATATATTATAATCGATTTAGTAATTCTATATTTGTTCTTCATTTGGATAACGAAGCGCCACAGGCGAAAATTTTTGCCAGATATAAAAAATATAGATTTTTTGTGCGAATAATTACACGAAAATGCGTAAATGAATGATTCTGTAAAAATAAAATTAGTAATAAGTAGTAAGAAATTATTTTCTTCGTTATTGAAATATTAATATTTTAGTTTTTCTAAGGCAATTATAAGAATCAACAAAGGCTAGGAAAAAGGCTAGAAGCTAAAACGAAAATTTTGTGGCTAAAAGCAAATTAAAATGGCTAGATTTACCCTTAAAAAAGCTAAACTGGCAGCACTGGTCAACAGTAAAACCCAAATATTTTGGCAAACATTAAAAAACAAACTAAGGTTTATTTTCAGAGGGTTAACAAAAAACTGTTTTCCCCTTCATAGTGAGTGAGCCGCCTTAATATATATGGATTTCAACATGTTTCACATGGAGTGATAAACACAATATATCCTCATATCACATTTTGATAGTGCATGTTTATATACTTTATACTCTTTTGAAGAAGTACCGCAAATAAGTGTTTGTTGTATTTCTAATACAAGCACGTTTTAAATTACTTTAAATTAACTTATTAAACGAGTCTTTAGTTTTAGTTACAAGTGTACAGTTGCATAAAAAATTAAATTTGAGGAGACACATATACCATTTGAATCATAATAAATATTTAATTGATAACAAAATGGCCAGCATTTTTATACTGTTAAAAGTAAATATAAATATTTTATATGTGTGAGTGAGTATTCATTTTCCCAGCCAGCATTTGGAAGAGAATTTTTTCATCCATCCACTATTCAAAAATAGAAAGTACACAAATTTTGCAATAACAAAACACATTAGTATCGACTTTGATCTGAAAGTCTTGACTTGGAGGTTTTCATTTCAGAGCAATGAAAAAGAACAAGCACGACATAATTTCGCTCAATAAGTATATAACTTTTGAAGTGATCAATATTATTGTTTACAGTGTAATATAAAAAATGCGTTAATATAATAATTTTTAATATTTAATTAGTAGTTTTTATTTTTTTAAAATTTCATATTTAATTTAAAATTATAGTGAGTTATTGCAGTGTGTTTTAATATATGGTAAACTCAATTATAATTAAAAATATTTTCAAAAGCTATTATGCTTCGATACTTTCTAAATATACTTTTTACACCTCTAGGTGATAGTATTTTGGCACCTAAAGAATGTACTAAATATTATCATCTAAAAAGCATTAAAACTACGGCACATTTTTTCCCCAATTGAAGATAACTAAATGATATCATATTCAAATTTCCATAGAAGATATTTGCAGGGTCAGACTTCAGTAAACGTATGTATGTGTACGTAAAAACACTTAAATACAAAGATTATCACACCATACCCTTTGGCAAAATTTGTGTTACAGCTGCTCTTCTTCATTTTTATATGAACACAAATTCGTTACAATTCGCACACGTGTAAATGCATTCGATGATTGTTTTAGTGAAGTGCTGAAAAGGGGTGTACAAGTGCTTTGCTATCATCATAAGGGAATGGGCTTAAGTTAAAGTTGTAAATTTGCATAGTATTTTATGCTAAAAAATGCAAATATTTATTTTTAGTGAAATTCATACGAATGGCTACCCGTACACTGTTACATACAGGTAATTCAGCCTGGTATAACCTTAATAGCGTTTACCTCATCTATTTGAGAAATTTATAACACAAACAGTTGGATGTGTGCCAAAATTTCTATAAAGTAAGTGTACAAACCAACTGGTTACTACAATGCGATTGTAATCGTTTTACGACTACTTTATGTATGTGAATATATGAGAGTAATCTGAAAATTATTTTAAAAAATATATAAGAGAGGAATTAAGCTTTTGTTTGCTACCAATAGAGAAAATAAATATAAGTTAGAATGAAGAAAAATTTTTATTTTGTTGAAACATCTTTTACCACGCCCTTTAAGCCTAAGCCTACGAAAATCTTATGTATATTTGCATATTTTAACAAATGTTTGCAATAGTTTATATTTTATGAATCTTTTTTCATTATTTTGAAGCCGACTGCATAAAAACTGATAAATGTTTATTTAGCTGATGAAAAAAGATATTGCATTAAGTTATTTTCAGCAGAAAGTGTTGAACTATTCATATCCTTAACCCAGCAAAAGGGGAATTTAAAAAGAGAAAAGGTAATGACTTTAACATTGTGTTGTCGTTGGAAGGAAGTACTCAGTGCTGAAAAAGAGCTGCAGAAGTTCCTTTTTAACCCTTAATTGTCTTTATTTATGCTTCTATTAAAACTGTGTTAATGAAAAGATAGTAAAAATACCTTCAAATTTGTGAAATTTTAATTTTCTTAGTAATTATGAATCTTTTTACCTGCATTTATTTTCACTTTTTTGTAAGCAATTACAACTAACTACCAAAAAAGCATAAAATATGCACTTAGTTCTACTTTTGAAGTGGTAGAAATATTCTTTATGGTTTTGTTCACTTGTGGTTTTGTTTTGTTTTTTTTTTTTTTTTGCTGGGAAGTTTTTTGTTGGATAATAAAATCTAAAGCAGTCAGTGTCAAAAACTTAATATGAGGTTTACTTTAGAAAATGGGAAGCTAGATTAAGAAAAAATAATACAGAGTTATATGAATATATGTCATTTGTGTCATAAACTAGTTAAGTAGGTTAAATATGTACAAGTTCTATATAGAAATACGTATGGTCTTTAATATCACTGCGATGCAGTGAAAGTATATTTGAAAAGTGATATAGAGTAAATAATTTGTTTTATAAACTCTTTTTGAGTTTAACATAAATTGTATTGAAAACTATCTACCTCTAAGAACACAACTTTTCAGGAGAGCACAAAAACAGTTTATTTCTTTTAATTTGCAGGTATTCAAAACAATTTATTTTACAATATATTTAAGCTGTGAAAAAAATAAAATAATTACTCAAAATAATAGAAGATTTTGCACTTAAAAATAAAATATTTATTTTGTAAGGTAGAGGAATACAAAAACGTTGATAAAGTTTTAAGTTTATGTCATAGATGAAGTTCTTATAGGGAACATAATCAAAAACACATTTTAATGAAATCCTAAGAGAATATAAGTCCTCGAAATATACGATAATACTATTTTCTTAAGATTTCTTTACGTGTTAGCAAATGCTGAAAATACATTCGTATACAGCACGTTAAACACCTTTTTTTTTGTAGACCAGACAGTAAACATAAGCTATGAAGGTGCCAAATAGGAAATAAATAAGTAAAGAATATGAAAAGGAACACATCGATATTATACTGAAAAAAGGCTATCTGCAGATTTTCGATTTTTTTCGCATAAAACTCTTTTTTTACCTACGTTTTTTTAGTTTTAAAGTCAAAAACTAATGCTAAAACTAATTCTAAACTAATTCTGTATTTTTTGCTTTTTCGTTTTGGGCTATCTACAAAGAAAAAACGGGCTATACATAAATTTTTGATTGATTTTGAAAGTAGTGTAAAATTAAAAATTGTTGAATAATGAGGACCTTAAGATTTAAAATTTTTAAACATTTTAAATTGGAATTCTAAAATCAAAATTATGTTATCTTAATAAAGTCTGAAGAAAAAAGCCATTACACTTAGAGTTTTAACCTTTTGTGACAATTTATAGACCACACGCACGTATAAACATCAATATTTTGTGAGGCTAAATAAGAGCATTATTTTTCTCATCAAACTTATATTTCAATTTTGAGTCAAAGATATTCAATTGAATTGTTAAGATCTAAAATATACTTTGTAAATTATATAAAAATAAAATTCTTAAAAAAATAATATTAAAATAAATTATATAGATTTAGCATCTATATACCTTAGATTTAAAGATAGAATTAAGATAATAGAAATGAAATTTATGATTATAAGATATATATCTTAAATGCCAAACGCAGTTTCTCAAAAGTTATATTTAAATAAATAGTGCGACAAACTTCCTTTTTTTTATTTATTTATTATTATTTTTTTTTTGAGAAGTAAAACGTCTAGATCACTTTGTTTTATTTTATAAACAGTACAGAATGAAACAAAATAATGTAGTATAAAAACTATTTACAGGTTTTTCAACATCCACCCTAAAGTATACCGTTCGACTCAGAATCAATTTTTAGTTCGTTTTAAAGTTTTTCTATAACGATCCTTCAATTTTTCACTCTCCCAAATTATTGAGAACTAGATCTATTTCTTTTTTTAAGTTCACAGATATAGGCCAAAATCTTAAATCTTTAAAAATTTTTATTTGATATTATTGTTTTAGTAATATGACAATCAAATTTTAATATTTACTAGACTTAAAGTAGGAAATTTCGTCATTATATTTATGATAACGTTAATCACATGAATTAAAAATTAACACATTGTTAAAAATTTATGAAATTTTGTTAAACGTACAGAAAAAATTTTGTAAAATAAAACCATAAAAACTGTCTAAAAGTGTAGCTTTCGACATTGTATAAATATGTATTTTAAAAGCTTTTAACTTTTTTTTAGCAGACTTCACATTGCATATTCTAAGATATAAATATAAGTAATTGATATTCAAAGGATTGTAACACTGGAACTCTATACATAGCGTCTTGGAATGTTTTAAACACAATTTGGTTGTTGATATTAAATTTAACAAATATTTTTTCAGTTTAAAATTTGTTTGCAAAAAATTTTAGCAATTTTTTTCGCATGCTACTATTTTGCAATACTTATTTGTTATTTGAATTATGAACATATTTCCTATTTTGGAAGTGGTCCCAAAACAATTGTTTTAATAATTGTGTAACTTGTAAACCTTTGGATCTAAATAAGATTGCACATTATCAGAGCTGCGGCATTTTCGAGTTGACTTGGAGGAAAACAGGCCCCTAGACGGTCCCAAGGGTAGACGTCCAAAATTGGTCACCTTTGGTATATAGTTCTTTTTTTTTAATTCGCCAAAAACTCATTTATGACTTGAATGTAAAAAATACAGTCACCGAAACAAAGATAGGTTCACCAATGAAAATCCATGTTTTCTTTGAAAATTGGTATACACAATTTTTTTCAACTTCAGTGTAATAATTAAGTTTATTACATACCCAGCAAAAACTTTTTGGTTCTCGGTAATGTCAGCTACTTATTAAAGTAGTTTTCCGGTAATGAGATGCCTACTCTATATTACATAAATAAGTGCTTAATAGTAATATTGCAATCACGTGGATCAGTTGGCTAGAGCGCTGGATTAACAACCTGAAGTTTGTGGTTCAACTCCATTCTGGTACTGCTAGTTTTTTTTTACAAAATGTCTAAAAACATATTTTATACTAAAAAAGTTTTTGTCACTTAGAAAATGAAGTGTGAGACGGTGTACTGAGTAAGACGTTAATCATTAAAAACGAATGGTTAATTTGTGTTCAAGTTCAAATCTCACTGACGGTAAAATTTTTTAATTTTTCTTTTTTATTTTTATTTATTTAGGTACATATTTGTGAGCATCCCTACACATATTTGATTTCATCAATTTTTTTTTTTTTTTTTTTGAGAATAAATGTTTGAAATTATACGAGAAAGCCCCCTTTTGAAGCAAAGGAAACAAAAAAGGTTTCCGTTTCTGATATTTAATGTGGTGCATTGTATAAAGTTGATAGATATTTGTGTATCACCAACAAATTTTTAAAATTAAAATAAATTTTTAATTTTGAAGGGATCCCAAAAATAGCCTCAAAGGTGAATTTGATTAAAAAAAATACCGAATTTTTTAACTACAACCCTTTATTTCATCGAAAAAAAGCAATATTGGTTTTGCATATGTTCTAGAAGGGTTCATGAAGTTAGCTAATCTCAAATTGGTTTTACTGAACTCAGAAAAAGCAAAAAATTGTGTGTCCTGTTTTATTAAAAAGAAAAACATGAAAAGAAATCTAAGAATCTGTTAAAAATCATTTGTATTATTATTAAGAAATTTTGTCTGTAGTATCAATAAACTCGAATTAGGATAAAGTTGGAATTTTTTAATCACTTTGTTAGCTTTTACCAAATGAGAATTCATAAGTTTCTTCTTTATAAAAAATCGGTTGATAACCCTTCAAATAATCATTAAAAATGTGTTTAGCTCTTCTTCCTTACGAAAATAAAGAAATAAATATGATTCATTATTTCCGACGAAAATAAATCTCGACTCCATAAAATTCAAAAAGTCATGGAATTTTTGACCGGAATCTGTTTTAGAAGTCGGTCAGTCTTCATTTTAGTGCTGTGATTAGCCTTATTAACAAAAAGTATTTTTTATAATTCACTCTGATTTAGTAATAATAAATTTATTTGGACAATGATCCAAAAAACTTAAAATTTTAATTCTAAACATATATTTGAAAATTAATGTTTGAACCTAAATAAAATTTAAAGAGAGAGGTATTCCAATAAAGCTTTTATTCAATATATATAAACTTGATTTAAAATCAGATGAATTAAAAATATTATCACTTTTTTTACCAAAATATCCAAAATTCCAGCCCGGCGAAAACTGGCTTCAAAAATTTACTTTCTTTCATAAAACTTATCACCCAGCCATTATAAAATGTGTAGTTAAGAAAATATTTTTTGTGTGTTTAACCAAGAGATGGGGGCACATATTCAATATATATATATATATATATATAAAGTTTGGATAGGGCTTGTGGGGAACCATCGCCCAAAGGGCCTCAGATTTTGCTTTACATGCATTTACGTTAAGAGTTATTGTGAAACCATTACAAAAATTTAATAGTCCGGGACAAAAAAAATATAAATAAAATAATACCACCTTTTTGGAAAACAACACCAAAAATGTAATTTTTTTTAAAGATTCAAGCAATATTGATAAAACTTTTTATGGGATACATATATTTATATAATTCTTGCAGCAGTATTAATTAGAATTTTGCGCAAATCCAGCGGATATTTTCAAAAAATTATAGGGCCCAAATCTTAAAATAAAGAGATAGCATACATTTGTCATAAATAAATTTTTGGCTAATTATTTAAAAAAGTACATACCCGAGGTGACCAAATTTGGAGGCCTATCGCCTGTTTCTATGATCTGCTAGAGACTTTCGCTCCTTCATATCAACTTGAAGATACCTCAGCTATGACTCTGTGAAATTTTGTTTAGATATCTAAAACGCTACGAAGTTACGGAATTATTTCCAAAAAAAAAAAAAGAGTTTTGGAACCATTGTGAGCTATTGAGTGTTAATTTTGATAGTTAACAAAAATAATCAAAAAGCGAAAAAACATAATTTGCATAAATTTAGCAATTCTTCTTTATAAAACTAATAATTTAAATTTAGTTCATTTTTATTTAATTTTATATTTTTTCATTTATTGACATTCAAGTATTCATAACTAAGATATAAAATTCTACACTTTAAGTTCTAACGTGTAGAAATTCAAAATTTATATTATATACATGGTATAGAAACAAATCACAGATATTATGATTGAAGAAAATTCAATAAGAAAAGGGTTGAGAGACCCTACGACACAATTAAAGGTTAAGTTTATGGTTAATTATGGACCGATATTCATAAAATTTGGCATACTGTTAAGGCTTGTATGAAACTATTTGTGCCGAAATTTATTGAAAGCATGACATAACAAAGGCATTTATAAGTGTTAAAACGGTATTCAGGAAATACATTTGTATGGAGTTAGGTGAAGTAATTGATCATAACCAATTTCAATAGACTTCGTCATCATGTCCGAATAATAATATGCGTCAAATTTCATGAACTGAAAAATTATAAAATTATGAAAAAATTAAAAAAGACATCTCCACTTTTTGCGCTATTTTTCTTAATTAGTTATACAGGTCGATTTTGGAAATATAACAAATTAATTTTGTACATATTCTAAAGATATCTACATGGAAAGTTATTCGAAATTGTGTAACTACGACTTTGAATTTCAATTAAAAACTTATACAAGTAAGTATGTTATATTCGGCTTAAACGAATCTGTTATACACACCATCTGCAACTTTTTGTGCAACACTACTTAAAATAGAATCTTATATAGGAGATGTGCGTTAAAGAGATATAGGCGGAAATGTATAAACTAGAAACACAGGATTAGCGTACATCCTTTGCCCATAACTTTTTTATTTGTGAACCGATTTTGTCCATTTTCAATACCAAACAAACCTTATATAAGGCAAATATTTCAGCCAAATTTCATCCCTACAGCTGGTCAGCTTCGAGCCGTATTGTGCCTTCAGAAGACAGGTGGACATTTTCCGATTCCAATGAAATTTACTACAGACATTTGCTTTTAGAAGTGTTTTATGACAGAAGATTTCTGTCGACTTTATATATATATATATATTAATTCTGACCTTTTTACTTTCTAAATAGATTAACACTCTAAATCACATTAGACAATATCTTCAACCATAAAATGAAAAATAACTTTCTTTTGAGATATTATGGTTTGATTTTCACCTTTGAATTTTTGAGATAAGTAAATTTTATACAATTCGCTATGAAGTCAATGTCTTTGCCTTTACTATAAAACTAGAACTAGAGACCTACTATGTGCGGCTTTGAAGTTATTGCAAATAAAACAAGTACAGCTTTTTGTGAAGTTTTTAGTTTTTTTTTTTTTTTGTTTTTTAAAACGTTTCACCCAGAGAAAAACAGACCGATATATCCGTATCTGTTCAAATTTAATTCTTCTTATTAAAAACATTAACGAAAATTGATACCAATTAGCATCAAGTTGACACCACTTCAGTATCAAATTGTTTAATTACGTTATGTTATATAAACATATTTTGTATATTTAAAATTTGTAAACAAACGATATCAAAACGCCGATACCGTAAATTGTCAACGTAACTACAACCTTCATGGATTTTGAATCGAATTTCTATCCTTAGTGCATATGTTTGGACCAGAAAGGTCTATGATCCTAAAAGTTTATGATTTGATAGATAGGTAATGTTTGAATGAATTTCATTAAAATTAGAGATGGCCAATCCATTTGTTATGACATGGAATCACCCCAAATTTGCACGGTGTGGCCAGGAGGTGGAAAAAAGGAGTCAAAATTGTGCTTTAAACAGAGGACAGAAAAGGCTAAGTGCCCCAAAAAATAAGGCTAGAAAAAAGGTTATATTTTTATTAAAAATTTTTTTTTTTTTGTTCTTATTAGTTTTTGATATATTTCTTAAAAACATTGTAATAAATTTATAAATAAGTACACACAGAATGGCTGGCAGCAAAATGATACAGTAAAAAATGGATTACAAAATTTCCATACAAATTTGGGTTATACATGTTTCATATGAAATATTACCCAATGTTTTGACGTAATTTTTGAATTCTAATTGCTTTTTGTTTAATCACTTCCAAATTTTTGGGTGATCTTTCGCTTTTGTAAGATTTGTTTTTAATTATTTTCATAAATATTTTCTGCGGTTAATGAAGTTTATTACAAATGAATAATAACTGATTAAGTGAGTCTATAAAATTAATTAAGTTATATTTGATTTGGAGGTTTAAGCACCGAAGGCAAAAATCTTATTTAAATAGAAATAATCTCGATCAGTTTTTGTGCGAATTAATGCGCAAAAATATTTAAATGGATGATGCGGTAGAAATAAAGTAGTAAAAGCAAATAAGGAATTGTGTTCTTCTTTTTTGAAGTACTAAAATTTTAGCCTTTTTAAGGCAATTTTAAAAATAAAAAAGGGTAAAAGTCTAGAAACTAAAGGGAAAAAATCAAAATAAAATTTAGCCTTGAAAGGGCTAGATTTAACCTTAAAAAAGCTAAACTGGCAACACTGGTTTGCATATATGTATTACATATGTGATAAAAACTTTCATATTTTCAAAATGTCTCATAAATTAAACATTGTGGTTGCTTCGTCATTGTAAACGACTAAAAACAAACTGAATTATTGCGATTACAAAATAAACTGAGAATAGTAAATTTATTAAATTTATTAACAAAAGTGGATTTTGAAAAAAACTTGCTATTTAATTTATGACAGTTTAAAAACTGATGTGTTGACGAAGTCGACAATAAACTAAAACTGAGCAATATAATTGTAGCAGTGCAAATATACAAACACAGTAACGATAATAAACTAAAATGTACCAGAATTTATATTTACAACATGTTAAGTAGATAATTTATTAGCAAAGCTTGTATGTTATAAATATAGCAAAATAATCCTTAAATGCAAAAATTAAAAATAGTAGAGTAGTAATGATAATAGCCATAGTAGTATCATTAAATAAAATCGGTTGGAAAATTTGTTAAAGCGAAAATGAGTTAACAAAACAAAAAACGCATAAATACTCAAACTAAACACACACATAGAAATCTATCCATTAACGAATTCATATACACAAGCACGTAAATAACATGATGAAAATATGTATGTGCAAATATACATTATACGTGTTGTACAAATCTGCAATAATATTATGGAATGTGAAATATTCTGCTTATAGAAGAATGCATTTGCTTATACATGGATTAAAGAGTTTTCGGGATCAGTAAGATCAGATAAGTGTTTCGAATTGATATATATTAATATATATATATATATTGATGGATATAATATATGTATATATATATATATATATATATATATATATATATATATATATATATATATATATATATATATATAAATTTATTTTTGGCAACATATTTTAAAGGTTGTTGAAATTATTTTAGTCTCTTTAAAAAAAAATATACTAAACCACATATTTCCTAATTCATGTTATTCAAAAAACATGTTTCTATGTGCGCGATATATGATAATAAAACATAGGAATAAAGAGGCTTACAGAATGTTATATATTTATAGTGTTGCAAACAAAGCCATGAAAAAAAAAGTAAAATACTATATTTAATACATAAAACAATAAATAGTGTTTTATAGGTATGTATCAGTTTTTTTGAGTAACATTAAAGGAAATTTAATTAGCTTAATTTAAAAATTTATTAAGTTAACATCTTGCAACAACTTTAAAATAATTTTTGTGCAGAATGAAGGGCTAACGAGCCATAAATGTACATATCTGAAAATCTAACGCGCGATTTCAAGCTTTCTATTTAGCGGTCCAAAATTATATAATACAAATTGACTGCTGAGTAGTGTATTTAATTAACTAAGTCGAAATTATTCTTATTTTATTATGTACTAGTATTTACTACTACATAATAATTTGTACTAGTATTTATTTTAATGAATAAATAAAACAAGTCCAGATTTCTTTACATATTGTTAAATTGAAAAAAACTTTGACGGCAACGTAAAATAAACAAAAATTTTATCTTATTTTATCTTATTTTATTTTATATTTTTACTTTAAAATTTTTTCAAGTTTGTTTATGAAATTCATATAAATTTTTAAAAATCTGGTAATAGTTTTTGTGGGAAAATGAAAACGACAAAAAATCCGGAAGAAATTTAAAATAAAATTTATTTTTAAACCTAGCATTTTTGCATTTTTTCATTTTTTATACAAATTTGTATGGAAACAACCGGTCCGGTCTTGTTGAAAATCAGTTCAGCCGTATAAACGGATAACGTGAAGTAACTTATAATAAAATATATTTCAGCAGAAATGAAAAACATACTAAATTTAGAAAATTAAATAACATCCAGAAGGAAAAATTAAATAACTCCCAACATTTGGGAGTTTTATCATAGTAAAAAAATAAGTACCAAATTTAGTGAAAAAAAAAATCCATATGAAATAAGTTCCAAATAAAATAATTCCCAATTTAAAATTTCAAATGGAGTAACTTGAAACTTGCAGTTTTGAAATTGTAAGACATTTTTAAAGCCATCTTTATAGAAATGCTTTATTTATCGAAGACGGTGTTTTAAGTACCACAGAGGTGAAAATGCTTAAGACCGGGCGTAGGCTGATTATGCAAAAAATCTTTCTATTTATTTATTTAACTATTTAATTCTTTATTTATTTTTTAATAGCCAATGAAATTACAATTTCTTACAAGCTGGAATACATATTACTCTTAAAGCTGGTTACAGTAAAATTTTCTTCATAGACAATAAAGTCTTATTTTTAACTAAGTTAAAAATAGTCCTTTTACTGAGAGATCAATATATGGATAAAAACTGTTGAATTGATTGCATGTACATTTCATGGGATCAAAATTGACGTAATTATTTCAAAAATATTTGCTTTTAAAGGTGTATAATATCTAGTTGGATCATTTTTAATTACGAAATTGATCCTATGAAGCTGGAACTCCAAATTAATTCAACCGTTTAATAAATTAATTACAAATGAAATATTCGTATATTTTCAAAAGCAGGAAAATCAATAAGCTATAATCGACTTTCATATGAACTTCGTATTGAGGATCGCAGTCCACGAAAGCATAATCCAGTAGAATATTAAGGATCATTAGACTTTCTTCCCCAGTGCTTGAGAAAACCTAGAACTTCTTTTGCCTTATTAACGATTTGCGAAACGTGGGAATTAAAGAATAGTTTACAATCTAGCAATACACTAAACAAGATCGAGTTGATATTAATTTATTGTATATTTACAGAGTACTGCACTTCATCTGTAGAGCATCATGTGTTTACACTTGCTTAAATTCAAATCCATTAGATTCACCATACACCAATCATAAAGATTGTCAAAATGTGATTAGAGTAAAGAACATTGATAGGAATAGCAAAAGCTATGGAAAAGCTTTAAACCATCAGCATACATTAATTTTCTAAAATTCTTAATACAAGCAGGTAAAACATTTATAAATATTATGAAAAATAAGCGGTCGAGATGACTATCTTGCGGAATACCGGATAAAACGGAATGGTTTTCGATGTATATTATCTAAATAATACACGTTGGTATCTATTTTTAAGATGTAAAGAAATCCATTTAAGGGAAATAGGAGAAAATCCCAGTTTATTCAGTTTGAACAATTACATCATGATTTACTTTATCGAAAGCTTTAATAAAATCTGTATACCTTATGTCCGTCTATAAACCAGAAACAAGTGCAGTTATAATTGAGGTTGTGAACGACAAAAGGTTAGTAGTAGTGGAATATCCTTTTTTAAATCCATGCTGGAATGGGGAAAGATAAAAAATAGCTTGATGTGACAGTATTTCAGTAAATATCTTTTTGAAAAGTTTTGGAGTAACACTTGCCTCTATAATTGGAAATGTTTGATCTGCTTCAGGATTTAAACAAATATGTAGTATAAAATTTTCTCCCAACTTCAGGAAAATAAACACTAAATATTGATATGTTGAATTAGTAGAATATTGGAGATATAAGAGATTGTAAAAAGTTTATAAGAGCGCAGCTTGGAACACCGTCAGGTTCACATTTCTCAGAATATTTTAGATTATGTACATCTGTTATTACCATCGATTTATTTAATGATGGACGGTTTATTAGGATGCATCAGTAATTGGATATGGATAATTATAAAGTTGATGTTTTTTTCATCAGAATAGACGGATGAGCAGAAAGCAGCAAATATATCGCAAATATCTGCATCATTTGAGAATTCTTTATCTCCAAATTTTTTCATGAATGGATATCCAGAGATTCGATGCTTTGAATTTACAAACCGGTAAAAATATTTTAAATTAATTTTAAAGTTGCTTTTCACCTTAAAAAGATAATTAATAATAATTAATGATTAATTAGCATTGGATATTTTCTAAATTGTAAACTGATTTTGATGTCGAATATCTCATATAATCAATATATAAACCGGACTTTTTGAATTTTCTATAATGTTTATGTTTCAAATTGTACAAGTTATTGAACTGTTTTGTATTGCAAGGCGGTCCATGTACAATTCTTTTTTTTATCATTGGAATTGATTTCTAAAAATATTTAAATAAGCAATCATAGAATTTATTCAGAATTATGTCAATATTACGCGCGTATACCTTAGTGTAAGAAGGTGATTTAATTTGGAATAATTAGCTTTGCTAAAATCAAAAGTCATCTCGTCATTTACATTAGATTGTAGTGATAGTTTTGAAGAGTGCGGTGATAAGAATCTTCAGGTTTTAATAACGGATTAATGCGAAGAATATTAAATTCTTCAGGTTGATCAACAAATTAGAATCACCAAGAGGAATACAAGAGCAAGTTATAAAATTTGTTTCAAATTTGGTTTTCACACATTCGGCGATAAATTCAATATTTTGATCATTGTTAAAAATTATTTCTTCCAATGGAAAAAGGGTTGAGACAGATATCAAAATTCTCCCGCCTTTCTTACCCACTCTATCACGTCTATAAATTTGAAATTTAATGTACGTTATTTCAGAATTATTAATTTCTTTATCTGAGCTATTTCGGAGCTACGTTTTAGTAGGTACAATAATAATATGCTCAATATCAAAGCTCTCTAAATTAAGGGATTTTAACTTTATGCCCATACATCTAACATTTCGGTATGCGACTGCGATAGCTGAGGAATTGTAATTATTTCATGGATAAATATTAGCATTTGACGAATTATTTAATTCAGTTAATTTTTTTATAATTGGATCAGTATCTATTAGAAGAAATACGTTATTATCACCATGATAAATATATTGTCCAGCAATTTTTTGCCAAAATTGTGGTTTATCAAAAAATACTTTCTGGAAAAATTATCTTAAATGGAGCTCTCAATACATTTATCTTTTAAATTTAGACAGCATTACAATCTTCAATGCAAAGGTTCGTTTTGATATAGAATTTAATATCACTTATTGTTGTATCTATTGGAAAGCAAATATGCTTTCCCTTGGAGCTATACATTTTTAGGGCTTTTTAGTTACTGTTTTAAATGGATTTATAAGTGGGTTTTTGATGACATTTAATTGGCTGGGATTTTTGAAGATGAGGAAGTTAGTAAAATAAGTTTTGAAGGCTTACTAGGATTTGGGATCATGGGTACTTTTGTCGAATTAGATACCGTAGGAGTAACTAAAGTCGATTCTAATAGAATAATATTATAATTGGAAGCATTTGAAGTATGATGAGGCGGAATAAAATTATTTGTATTAGGAGTTACAACAGGAGCATGACTATTACTTTGATTTGTGGTTGGTAATAGGATAGAGTCATTATTAGTAATACCCCTGCATTTTTATGAATACAAGGGGGTATTGATGATTACAACTTCAAAATTTAATACAGCACAAAATTCCAATATTCGAAAGCATATTTTTATTAAAACACGCATAAAGTGAAATCTTTTGTGAGATATTAAATTTTAAAGTAACGTAGTTTTAGTCTTGTAAAAGATATTGATTTAAATTTTTTATATAATTAAGAATTACGTCAGCTAAGCAAGAAAGTTTAATTGATAAAAATAAAGTCCATACTTTGTATGATTTTTGGAATAAATTAAATTTTTTGTAAAAAATTCCAAAATTGAGATTTTGAACTTTGCCCATAAAGTCCACATTTGTTTTAGATTTGGAAAAACCATATGCAAACTATTCTTTTAAAGTTTCTTAACTGTATTCGATTTGCAAAACTAGCCTCTGGGATTTTAGAAGATATAGGCTAAATTAAAAATTTTGATACAAGATACTCTGTACAAAGTCCAATTAGTTGTTTGAGTTTTTTTTTTAATTCTGGAATTATGTCTGTGAAAATGCATTTCAGAAAAATTGAAAATTATAATATTTTCTTAAAAAAAAATATTGTATGTTCTTAAAGAAAGCTTTATTTCAGAAAAAAAAGAAATATAGACCTTTTTGGTAAAAAAAAAAATAATATTTTTTTTTTTAATTTTCAATTTTAAAATCGGTTATTTTTGAACTCTTAAGAGATATCGACTTCAAGGTTTTCTTTTACTAAAATACAAATAATTTGGAAGCTATAAGAAATATATAGCACATACAAGCATGTTCGGATAAGAAACAAAAATTTGACAAGCGGTAAACATTTTTTTATGTCAGAGGTACCCTATTTTGAACCCCAAGTGCTTCACTCCTGAGGAGTATTTAGAGCCCTTCTTCCAGACTTAAATTTGACACTCCTGTGCTAGGACTGTATGAAATTTTGTATAAATGCATCAAATTTGAAGTTACAGATTTATTTTCAAAAAGTTTCATTTCTGTTGCATCGTGCGTCGCTATCAAAATAATATAACTAATTTGATTCAATTTATTCACAAATTTGTGATAACAATAAAATTGTTTGCAAATCTTAAGAAAGAAATTAACTAAAATTCGTCTATGTTCCCCTTCTTTTCGATATTTATTTATGAAAATCAAGTTTTACCATAATCTTCCATCAACAACTGAAATATGGTTGTAAAATATTTCATCCGTTACATTTCTCAGTGTTAAACATTCTCATAACAGGTTTTTGTATATTTAATATTTACAATATTTTTGCTTAAATTTGGATTTATATATTTTTGTATCAATTGTTTTGAAGTGTATACACTGTATTGTATACATCAGGGGTGATATATTGAATGCAATTTTACTTCATTTGCTCTCTTAAAAAAATATTAATTGATTGGAAATACCAATTCTTCAGAAAAATTTAGAACACATTCTGAGATTGATTCTTTAGCAATAAAAGAAAATTTATGAGTGGATTTTTCAAAGTTATAAGTTATCTAAGTACGTGTTGCCTGAATTATGGTGTTACACGCATTTCAAATAATGCATGACACAAATAACATTTTGACGAACTAAAATTTTCTTTCTTTTACTAAAAATTTGATTTTTAAAATCTCATTTTTCAATAATAACCAGAAACAGTATAAATTCAAGAATTTGGATATTTATTGCAGTCCCAATCCTGATTGTCAAAATATCTGAATTATCGCAGTTTTTTCTGGTCTAATTATATTAAGAAAAACTATTAAAATATATATATTATTTAATATGTGCAACACTTAGAGCATCAAGTTCAAATTTTTCGTCAAACAACATTTCATATTTTAAGTTTTTTATCTAAAAAAAATTGTTTGTACTCTTTTTACTGAAGAATTTTTGGAAGAAATATGAACTTAAAATGAAGGAATTCAATAAGAATCTCCGGATTATAGAGCTATGGAATGGAAAGTTAAGAAATGCAGTCAGGTTTATCGAGTTTATCTTATATTCATGAAGTTGCTTAAACGATTTTCTCTTTAAATGAACGTAATCAAATTTTTACTAAAAATCGAATTCTTAAACAATAAAGAGATACTTAAATAATATTGAAAAATAATCTTAAACTAAATAAATAGACCTTTACCGAAAAACTAATATTCGGACAAAAATATAATTCTCGAAAAATTTTATCTTCAAAAAAATATTAAAAATGTAACAATAATAATATATTATTGCAAAAAATAAATTGAAACATCATAGGTCTGTTAATCTATCAAACTTTAAGCTAGTGTTAAAGCATAGCCACTTATAAAATGACATTTTTTTCATACCAACTAATCATATTATATTTCACTTCACTGCCATATTTTATTTGATAGGTTTACTCTTTGTAATTGTATTGGTTTTTGCAAAATTTATTTTGCTAATCACACTCTCTAAGATCGAATTAGTTAGCATCGTTAAAAATACCAAATTTCAGTTGTAGTTAAAAAAAGCAAAGTTTTTGTAGTACAAAACTGAAAATAATAAAAAATATGCAAAGAGCGCTAAAAAAATGGTTAAAATTATTCAAAGGGAGCTAGAAAAAGTGTCAGATGCTATTTTTTTACATTTTTCAATAAAAGTGCTAAATTGGCAACACTGCTTAATAGATACATTCAGACCACATAACTCTGGGCAGACCTTCATTAATTTTCAGGTTTTTGTAAGAAAAATTCCAAAAGTTTTGGCATTTAACTAAAAGCTAATTCGAATAACAGTAAAAAATAACCCATAATAATTAAAAATAACAAAAATTTTAAAAAATAAAGAAAATGTTGTGTTGTCACATTTTTATTTTGTATTAATTTTACGAAATAGAGATATACAAAAAAATATTTTCAAGCATAGGAAGAATATTTATTAAACATCTCGTTTTTACAAAGACCACACAAAAATTAAAAATTAGTAAAAAATTTAAATTCAGTATAGGTCTTGTCAAATTTATGTGGTATGTATGTGATATGAACTTCAAAACTGATTTGAAAAATATTTTTTAGAAAACAAAATTTTTGGGAGATAGTAAAAAATTTAAATCTCTAGTTCAATTAAATATTGAATCAAAGAAAAAATGTTTACTAAAAAACTTTAAAAGAAAAGTGAAAGAATATTACTATTTTTTGTAAATAAATAGCCATTTCTAATGCCAATTTCGAAGTGCTGAATTGTAACATTTTTCATATCTAGATGAATTGAGATATTTAAAAAAATTTTTTCAGTGTATTATTTAGGAATGTATTACAAATTGCGGAATATTTTTAAAAAGTGTTTACTTAAAAAACATTCCAGGTCTTAATCCCGAAAAACGAAATAAAGTTGCAAAAAAATTCAAAATTCAAACTTACATATCTCTTTAAGTGTCAGAGATAACTTAAGTGAATATACTTATTATTTCTTTATACTGCAAAGCACTTTACAGAAATACTAAAATATTTGAAATCGGACCTGATTTGTTGGTCATGACTTTTAGACTTTTACATAGTCGTGGTAGTCCCAATAGCTTATCTCGTCATATCACAGAGTGACTTTAAGATATTTTTTGTGAAAACTCACATAACAATTCGATCCGACCAGTAGATTACGAGAAACAGATTTATTACAAAAAAAATTGAGTTTGGCTCCACTGCATGTAGTTTCACATCACACATTGCGTATGATTGTTCTATAATATGGAATATTACTGCGTATATAACAATCATACGCAACGAGTGTATGGTGCAGTAATATATATATATATATATATATATATATATATATATATATATATATATATATATATATATATATAAAGTCAACCTATAACTCGGTTGTTAATGGACCGATCAAGTTAATTCAAAAAACCGAAATTTTAGAAAAATATTTACAATAGACTTGTATAAAAACGAACATTGAAGCCAATATAGAAGCCTCACAAATTCCAAAAAGCACTTTCACCGATATCTCCGTTATTATTGAACCTATTTTTTCATTTCTTCTGTAGAAGTATTCAAAAAGAAAAGTTCGTTAGCTTATATAGGAGCTTAGAAAAGTCAAAAACAAATACGTTTTTAGAGACCTTTTTTAGTTTTTTAGCGATATCTTGATCAATAATGGACCGATTTTTTAGTGTAGGAATATTTCCTATAATTTGATATATAAAAGATATATATCCGACAACTGCGGCTTTCTAAAAACTGATTTCAACAGACAAACGGACATCATTTTATCGATTCCCTAATTAATGGAAAATATATTGTTTTGGGGTAACGTAACTTTTATAGCCTTTACTCCTGTAGTCCTTGCACTAGGAAGATATGTAACTTTTGTAGCGAAGGGGAATATCAGTCCTTTCCATTGATATAAAATTTTAAAAATTGGATAGTGTATATAAAAATTATTAAACCTTATACTTTGTTCACTTTTGACAAAATCCCAATTTAGAGGTCCATAAAAATTAACCATTAGCTATATGGTGCCTGGTAATACACCATGTGAAGCGCATCGGGGAGTAGATGTATGGCCAAAAGCTGAGTTGGGTCGAAATTTTTCGGAATTATCAGAAAATGTGTTAAAATTGGTTTAAATTTTCATTCATTACTTTTACAAAGGCGTTTTTTTTTTCTTAGAAAATGAAGTTATTATATTAAAAATTTTCAAAATAGGCAAACTTGATGGTACAAAAAAAGTGTAAAAGGTGTTATTTTTTCAAGTTAATGTTAATAAAAGAGAATTGCTGCCAGTATTTTTCGAGAAGGACGCCCTTTTGAAACGTTGATTTTTGTTAGAAAATTAAGATATTCTATGCAAATTTTGTAAAAAAAAGTCAAACTCTGACGAAAGAAAGGGGAAAATATTTTAATATTTTTAGTTATTAAGATTTTATTCGACATATTGATGCACTTATTCATAAAGAAAAAAAAGAACGGTTATCGGTTTAAAAAAAAGAAGAAAAATGCTCTTTTGCAAAGCTGTTTTCTCCTTAAATAATTAGTACTTTCCATTTATTTATAGAAATGGGCAAACCTTAGCGTTAGAAAAAAGAATAAATCTGTTTTTAATTAAATTTGTTAAATATTATTAAAATAATAAAAAAAAAACAGGCCGGAATATTATAAAACGCTTTGTTGTGTAATTGTTTAAAATATGTAAACATTGAAATAATAAAATTAGGAAATCGTGTTAATTTTTCCTTTTGAATTTCTTTATTCTAGAAGTTTATTAATTTATTACATAAAAAAATAATAAAAATAAAAAAAACAACAAAAATGATAACTCACCAGAATGTTTAACAAACAAGTTTAATACTTGCATGTATTTAATATTAAATAGGGCAGTCTTATCATATGAGTAATATTAATTTAAGAAATTTAATATTAAAGGTAAAGGCAACCTTGATGCGATTCCGAAAATCTATAGAATATAGAAATACAATGACGTATGTGGAACGTATAATAATAAAAATACTAAAATAATAATATAACAAATATAATAAAAAATAATCTATAAAAAATACACTTTTTTCTAAAATTGACTTTTCGACCAATGCTGGATGTAGGGTATAAACCCAAATCAATTTAAAATTTTTTATTAACCATTTATGAAGCTCTGTCTTTTGATATATATAAAGAATTTTTTTTTTTTTAATTTTGAAAAGGGAAAGTATAGTACTGTAAATAAATAGCCATTTTTAATGTTAACTTCAGAGTGCTGAATTATAATACTTTTTACGCCTAGACAAACTGAGATATCGGAAAAAAATTTGGCTTTTTTTCGGAATATACTACAAAATACAGAATATTTTCAAAAAGTGATAACTTAAAAAACACCTTAGGATTTATTCCCTCAAAATGAAATAAAGTCGAGGGAAAAGCTCAAAAATTAATTTAAACTTAAATATCTTTTTAACTACTTTTATTTATCTTGCCAAGAACTTTACAGAAATTTACAAATTATTGAAATCGGACCTGATTTGCAGGTCATGATTTTTTGAAATTTTTACATACTCTAGGTAGTCAACTTTGACACCCAGCTTATTAGAGGGTGACTGTAAGATATTTTTCTGAAAAGTTACATATATGTAGAATTTGAAAAGCGTTTTGTTGAACACTTTAGATACTTCTGCTTTTCTCTCCAATTTAAAACACAGTTCACTCTAAATTCATTATAATATTTATTCATACACTAATTATCTATTTTACAATATTTACACATTTTTAATACTTAAAAATAACATTAGCAAGATAAGAAAATAATTTTATTAGTTGTTAAACGTTCGCCACAATAACTCAAAAACACACTCTCTATTTTGTCCGTAACGTCGGTCTTTTATATCACTGTCCCTATTCCGTCATGTTCCTTTCGTCCTAAACCCAACCTACTAAAAGTCAATCCCTAACTTGTCAATCTACGTGATCTCCTCCTACCTTTCCCCTCATTTCCTACATTCGGCCCTCCTGACCTTACATTCGACCCGAATGTAGAACCCCACGGCTTCATGTACTCAGCGACAGATGTGCACCTACTGGAACCTTCAAATTCACCAACCTTCTCGACCTCGTAACGTCCGTGATTCAGTTTCTTGATGACCTTATATGGACCTAAGAATTTAGGTTTGAGCTTTAAGCCGGTACCGAACTGTGTGCGCTTAATGGCGACCAGATCATTGACATTATACTGCCTCTCTAAGACACGATTCTTGTCGTAATTTCGCTTATTCTCCTGCTGTATTCTTTGGATGTTCTCCCTAGCTTCTTCTCGTAAAATATCACGTTCTTGTTCCAATTCATAGACCGCTATTTCTTCTAGAGCTGCTCGAATATCAGGATTTTCTTTAATTCTCATATTTAAGCCAGTTAATATTCTAAATGGAGTGTTTCCTGTACTTCTCGACGTTGTGTTAATGACCCAACTCTATTTGATCATATACTTTTAAGTCACCTATTTGGCCTATGGTATTAATATTTGCTAATTCTCTAAAGACATCTTGTAAGGTTAAATTATTGTATCCACCTTCAACTTTAGACTCTGTATTGGAGATTGTTGAGCAGAATTTCACATTATCACTTGTAATGGTCATGTTCACGTATTCTAGAACGTCATTACCAATAACAGCAGGATATAAAATGTCCTGATCCTCAACAACATGAAATGTTATAGTAACGAAAATTCCGTCAAGATTAACATTAGTAGAAAAACAGCCAAGAGTCGTTATATCCTTTTGGCCTATTCCCGTCAACGTTTTGGTTTCAGAACTCAACTTAACATCGCCCATCATCTTCCATAGCTCCTTGCGTAAACAACTTATGTCGCTGCCAGTATCAATAATTGCCATGATTTCACGATCATGAACAATGATGCTTTTAAATATCCTATGCGAAGATAATGATGACAGTGTCTGGACATTATTTTCTTCCTTCTTCATAACCTTTACATTTCCATCCTTTACGTTCTTCTTGCATTCGAAACTTTTATGCCCCAACTCTTTGCACTTGTAGCATATTACACCATCAGTTTTACATTTATTCGCCAAATGTCCTTTGTCACCACATTTGAAACACCGCTTCTCACCTTGAGGTTGATTTAATATATTGGTCTGCTCCTGCTTTGGACGGAAACCTTTCGAAGCTGATTGATGCACTGACCCATTAATCTTTTCGTATACCTTTATTTTGGCCTTTAAATCGTTTATATCTATAGCTTGATATAAAATCGATTTATTGACCTTTGAGTCCGGGATACCCTCGATGAAATATTCTATAGTGCTCTCCTGATCCAAGCTAATTGGTGCACCAATCTCCATCAGAGCATAGAGGTATTCGCGGAAGCTCTCTGTTGATTTCTTTCTACGGCCTTTCAACAATCTATGTACTTCTATCGAGGACAACTGCACCCCAAACTCGTTGCACAATGAAGTTTTCAGAGATGGCCAATCACGAACAGAAATTTGGCTTCGAACAAACATCTTCGCAGCACCTGTTAGTAACTGCCTGGCGTAAATATATTTCTGCAGTTCGTTCCACCTCACTGTATGGGCACAATCTTCAAAGTCACGGAGCCACTGGTTAACCTCCGGCTGGCCTTCTCCTGAGAATTTCGACAAAGTTTCCTCAATATCCCTCAAGGTAAAGGTTGACGGCCCATGATGATACACCTCTGCGCGCTGACCACCTGAAGCCGCTTCTCCGTACTCAGAATTATCATCATCCGCAGTACTAGGGGTTTGGAAGTGTCTAATCAATCGTTCCTGCAAACCAGATTTACTACCGTCCGTCGAAAGTCCTAATTCACCCAGCTTTTCCCTCAGCCCCTCTATCGTCAATGTCAAAATGTCACTAAGTTCCATCTCAAAAGAAAAAAAATAAAAAAAAAGGTTTATAAAAAAAATAAAAGTAAACAAAAGAAATTAAAGCCTTAACAAAAATAAATTCAAAAATAAAAATAAAAATATATAAAAATGTACACGTAACAATATGTATCCATACAATATTGCACGTCGCAAAATCCCAAAACTAAAAATAAAACCCAAATAAAAAAAAATGCACACAGCAATAACACAAACAAGTGATCCTGATACGCAATTAAATATGCAAGTAAACCCTTTTGTATCAAAACAAAAAAAAAAAACTAACGGACAGATGTCGCACGTGCGCACAAGCCACAAAATATAAAAACAAAAAACGGACAAAATTAAAATATCAAAACAATATGCACACAAAATCCCAAAAACAGACAACAACAATTACACACAATTAATAAAACAAACTACGCAATTCTCGACCCTTTTACAAAAAAAAACAAAACTGACCTAACGGACCACAGACAACACAATCAAATACTTGCAGCTGCAAATTCCACCAAAAAAAAAATCTTCAACAACAAACACAAACAACTATATGCTGAGCACAATGCACAAAAATTGACCTAACGGTCTTCCAAAAAAAAAAAAAAAAAAAAACACACAAAAAAAAATTAACAAGTGCGTACACAATCTGCACGTGCACTTCAATTCTACACAAACAATTTCCCTGCGAACGATATGAAATTAAAACACGATAATATATCACAACACAAAATTTCTCCTCTGGGCGGTACTTCAGATACACTCACGCTTCGTTGTAGCAAAACGTACTCTCTGCTTTCTCACCCCTTCACTCAACACACCATAAGCGTATATTCTGCAACTCTTTCTCCTATGCTCAGCGTTCATAGGTCGCATACACAAAATACACCTTCTTCACACGTTCAGCTCAGCAGCGCCCTCTATTAATAAGCATATAGCACCCAAACAGCTCATTAAACTCTATGCGCCATCTATGCAGGAAAATTTTTTGGTCACAACACTCACATCTATTGCAAATCACCTCTTAAGTTGTTGTTGTACAGCATATTGTTCACCGTGATGTTGTTGTTGGCTTCCCCTCTTCTGTGTTGTCATCGACAGTTATTTTTCACTTTATCAGCTGCAACTCTCTCTCCATCTCACTTTGACTCACTGTGTTAGTATACAATATTTTGCCGAATATTGTAGTAATCAAAGTATTTTAATGAATACTTTTTATTTCACTGGCTCAGTGAGATCATCCCGGTTGAGCCCCCAATTGGAGAATTTGAAAAGCGTTTTGTTGAACACTTTAGATACTTCTGCTTTTCTCTCCAATTTAAAACACAGTTCACTCTAAATTCATTATAATATTTATTCATACACTAATTATCTATTTTACAATATTTACACATTTTTAATACTTAAAAATAACATTAGCAAGATAAGAAAATAATTTTATTAGTTGTTAAACGTTCGCCACAATAACTCAAAAACACTCTCTCTATTTTGTCCGTAACGTCGGTCTTTTATATCACTGTCCCTATTCCGTCATGTTCCTTTCGTCCTAAACCCAACCTACTAAAAGTCAATCCCTAACTTGTCAATCTACGTGATCTCCTCCTACCTTTCCCCTCATTTCCTACATATATATACAATCTTGAGTTTGACCCCACTGTATATATTTCCATATCAAACATTGCGTATGATTGTTGTGTAATATAGAATATTACTTATATATCAATCATACGCAATGGGTGTATGGTGTTCTACCGAAAATTAGCTATCTTATTTTGTAATTTAATTTATAATTTAGGTTTAATATTGAAACAAAACTAACAAATAAGATCTTGTTAAAGCATAAAATCTTTAGTTTTTATATAACTTTAACTAAAATCTAATAACATTTTCAACCAGTAAAAAAATATCTAGTAAAATTCCCTAGGTAAGAACATTAAGTATCGTGTTGAAACTCTTTTTAGTTTATGATTGGGATATATATTCAAACGATTTTTTGTTTAAATTATATAAATAATATCACTTTTATTACATGTTTGCTATTATTTATACTATTTAAATACTATTTAAATCCAAATGTCACTAGCAAACTGCAGTAATTAAATGCAAACACGTGAATATTATAGACAACCTATGTACATAATTTTTTATATGATTTACGCATGAGCGAATTATTCCGAATTTTCATTAAATGCGTTACAGTTTATGTTGTAAGTATTTGACATTTTTTCCAATAGAAATTCTATAAACTAATGAGTTTCCCTTTACAAAATAGTTTTATTTTTTTCCTATTCATTTTAAACTTTCAAAAAAGAAAATAAGTTTTTGCTATGCAGTTTGCTTACAAGGCACTTTTCTTTCTGTAAAAAATAGTTTACAGCTTTGTACAGAGATACGTTTTTTATACCCAAAATCTAAAAAGATGGGAGTATGTTGAGTTTGTCACTACGTTTGTTACATGCACGCATGTATGTACCATTATCAAATATTTTTGATTTTAGGCCTTAAAAATTTATTTATTATGTTATTTATTTATTCGTTTATATATTTTTTTATTTACTTTAAAATCTCTTTGTATAAATATGAATCGACTCCAGTACATGTAAAAACTGCTCGCTTTAATCATTTCATGCAGCGTCGCGAACGTTATATCGCTTTCAAGTTGAACGTATATAAATTTTTACGAACTGGAAGTTTATGTATAATTCTGTTAAAAATTACTCACAATATGAAAATCTACTGAGTTATTCAGATAAAATTTATGATATCTTAAATATTTTGTGTTATTAGTGTAGCATATTTTAGAGTTTCCTAATGAAATTTTTAAAATTTTCGTTATAATAAAATTCGCGATTTTTAAAAACTTTGAGAAAAATGGGGATCGAATATAAGTTACTTCTCCATATATTATACGAAAATATATTTGGTTATAGTTTATTATAAATAAATAATAAATACATTCTTTTTTTGATACAAGAAAATTTCTGTATCTTTCGGAATTTTTTGATGCGCCTCCACATTTCCGTGAGATACTACAAACACAACCTAATTAGCCAATTATGGCAAATTTTGCGCTATCTATGCGATGTGTTTTAGAAAAATCTATTTTGAGGAAAGTGCCCCGTATCAATAACATTTGATATAAATTTATGGTCCTAATCAATTACATTTATCGCCGTTATTATATTTATATATTCAAGATTTAAATAAACTACAATTGGCTATATAAAAATAAAACAACAGAAAGTGAAGTTTTTCCGTATTTTTCAAAAAGGCCATAAAATCATTTTATTACATTTATTTGAAGTGTTTCTTCGATTCTGTTATTTAAAATAACAAAAATTTACGTTCGCGCAGTAATCTATTCTATTCTATACAAAACTTTGACGTACCTCGCGAAAACCTAATTGTTTACAAAATTTTCGCTCTTGTTTTCCAATGTTTGAGATTATCTGCTACGTTGACTATTTCTGTCACATCAATGACATATATCGCAAAATAACCTTAATTACAACAATTATCAATCCCTATTTAAGAATTTGTGTTCCACTGAAGTGTGCACAAACCCCGCCCAAAAAATTAAAAACTTTTTTCAGCAGAATTCAACTGACCTATATTTAATTTTTGAAGGTCTGCGGAATAACAAGGAATATGTAGAATTTATTCACAAAGTTTGCTTAGTTTATGTAAGATCGAAGTAAATCAAAAAGTATAAAAGCTCAAACAAAATGTGTAGAAGTTTGGGAAAAAGTTAAGTAATTTTTTTCCCTTCCTCTAAGTTTTTGAACTTTGAATAATAATCATGATTATAGAATGAAACCTATTGCATTTAAAGCTTGCACTCTGTTAGTTTTATTTCTTGAGAGTTCAAATCGTAACCCATTTGTTTTAAATAATATTATCAAAAAAAACCTATTAAGGATTAAAGTTAGTTTCAGCCAGGTTAAAAATTTTTGATAATGGCCGAAATATATTCTTGGTTTTCGTGTATTTATATTATATAAATATATGAAATATATTACATGATAAAGCTCGGGGGATGAAATTTGGCTCAAATATTTCAAAAAAGTTATAAGCAAAAGACCAGAAAATATCGATGTTTGTCATAAATGCCGTATATATGTTTTTTCCACTGAGCCATTCCATTTAAAACCAGTAGGAAAAATAATAAATTTGGATCTTATCTCTCCGAATTGAATGGTATTTGGTACAGTCGTTATCCATAAAAAAACTATGACTCACACAAAATTAAAAAAATTCTATCACAAGGTTCGCGAAATATAGTTATTTGAAAGTATAAAAAATGTAAAAATATGTTCGTAGTTATCTTCACAAAATCGCAAATATTTTCCGAAATATATATGCTGTTAGATTCATTGAAGTCTTATATTAAAGGTGTCAAAACTATCTTTAGTATGATGTACAGCATGGTCCTAAAAACATTGCGAGCCCAAACTTGATATTTACGGAGTGTGTATAAAAACGGTTCGCCCTTAATATTTAAATACTTTTTAATTTTAAAAATGTCGCTTTTTTTAATATACATAAGAAACTTCATGTGAGTCTTAGTGTTGGTATGGATAATATCTATACTGTGAATCAGATTATTTTATTAAATTAAGCTTACAATAATTTGCCATAATTTTTAAATATAGATTACTAACTTAAATTATATTTTTATTTTTTTAAATTAAGCTAATTATTATCAATTAAAAAATATTATTGTTATAAAAAATAAATTGCTTATCCTTTAGCTATTTATCGAGTTCATATATTTTACTTATATCCAATATTTATAACAACGATAAAGTGTACCAGCCTCAATTTATATGTATTAAAAATATAGTATCTATTCCAAAATATCTGTTAATGAAAGTCTCAGGTCTAATAAAAACAATTAATTACCTAAGCCATTACGTTACATACTAGTTGTGAAGATGCTAAATATATGAGTAGTTTTTTTCCACGATTTCTATTGATTTATAGGTAATCTTATATTAAAAACTATATTACTATATATTTATAATAAGAAAATTCGTTGAAGACTTTTGGCGAAAAGATGCGGAAGAGGTATTTAGTTGGGACTTTATGTATATTATTTATTTTTATTAATGCAATAAATTTTTTGTTATTGAATATTTTGGAACAAAATTTTATACCTCAGTAAATTATTTGATGCTTAGTTTTAAGCGTTATTCACGTTTTTAGGTTTATCAACAAAAATCCTAAAACTCCCACAAAAACTTTAAAAAAATATCCAAAAATATGATTTTTGCTTTCTTTTTTTGCTTTATCTTTCCAACCGATATCGGGGAGAAAAAAACTATATTACAAGAAACTAAAGACATATTAGACTATAAAAAAGTATAACTTTTTTTGATTCCAGCTTTGCGATTTGAGAAATTAGGGCGAATATTCGAAAATTGTTGGAAAAAAAGGTCTATTTTGGGAAACCCTGATTCTCGCAAAAAAATCTAATCTATTCCCTTAATAATATTTTGTGTTTAGTTGTCTTTTAGAAAAATATAAATATTTTATATGTTACTTAGGAAAATTTTTATATAGCAACAGAAAAATAATGTGACCACTTTTTTGACAACAATAAAAAAAAAAAGAAAAAAATTGACTTTTTTTAAAATAACTTTTAACTTCATAAATATTTTTTGGTAAAAATTCCTTCTTTATACAATTTTGTTATTTGTAGTTAGGTATGCATATGACATCTTTTTTACAGATCGCGATCAGTAGAATCCTCCTATATCTTCCAAATGGGTTCAGAAGTCACACAAAGGAATTACGATCGTTTTTAGAAAAGTTTATATCCGAAGTGTCTAAATTTGGGACCCTGGGCTCCTGTAACCTGTACGTCCATATAGTCCAAAATCAAAAGTTAAACTCGCCTGTACCTCTACTATGATTGCGTGAAACTTCGTTAAAATCGGAACAGTCGTTCAGAAATTCAATAATTATTTCCATTTCATTTTTTAAATCTCTCACTGTATGATGGTTTAATTTTGTGTTTATATTTTTATAGTTTGGAAACTAGTTTATCTTTCTAAGTATAAATGTGAAGATATAAAAACACATTATTTAGGCATAAGCTTTTTCATTGATGGTGAAGTATAAAAAAGATTCAGCACAGCCGAATATAGCACACTAACTTGTTTTTTTTAGTTTTCCATAAATAATATTTCTTTAGGAGCTACTTGGCAGTGATGAAAAAATTAGACCAACAAAATATAACTGTTGACAAAAAGTTTCCTTTTCTGTTATTTGTAAAATGTTATAAATTCTTTTTTCGCATTAAACACCAACAATAATGAAAAAGGAAAGCAAAAGTTTGCTACGGAACTAAAATGAAAAAATACATATTTATACTACAATAAGTTTTTTTTCCTTAGATTTCTTTAAGAAAATTATAAAATGTGTGTCATATCGTTCAGTGGTAATATTTATATAATTTCTTTTCTTAATTAAAATATAAAATATTTAAGCTTCTTTCATTAAAGATGTTTATACAAAATAATATTTCCCTGGGTTCGCAAGCATTTCTTTCCGACAAAAACTCAATCGGAAATTTCTGAACATTAGATTAACCAGAAAACTACAAAAATACACTTGAAAGAGTATTCCATGTGAATGCAGTAATTAATACGAAGACTTTCGTCAGCAAAAAATTGTGAATGGAATTAATGAAAAGGATGCAAGAGAGAATTTTTTAGTTAACTAAAATTTAAGACTGGCCATACCCATTTTTAATATAATTTTTATATTTCGTTAATTGAGTTTTATAAATTTTTTAAAATTTTAGTTAAGTGTTTTTGTAGTTATTAAACACTGCAAAATTTTATTATTCCTCAAAATATAAATTATTATTATTATTATTATTATTATTATTATTATTATTACTATAATTATTGTTATTGTTATTATTATTATTATTATTATTATTATTATTATTATTATTATTATTATTATTGTTATTATTATTATTATTATTATTATCTTCTGAAAATATGGTGCGATTATAGTTGCGAGACATAGTGTATAAACTCACAAATGAAAAAATATACTGCTTTATTCTTCGATAACAGAATAAAAAGAACTATTGTCGCGTACTTTTTAAAAATTATATATCAGCATATATACAGAACTGCTGTAGCTGTAAGACTTAAGATTTTGTAGGAATAATTTTCGTACCAAGTTCCACAATTGAGATTAGTATAGGATGGATAAATTTAGGAGAATTGATAGCGCCTACATACATAAGTATTTAAATTACAATTTCATTGTAAGTTTTAAGATTTTGTAATAAAAAATTTCTCGAAAGTTTACATAATTAAGATATAAACTAAATGCCAATTATCGCATATCTACTAAACTCTAATTGAGACAAAAATATGGTGAACTATATATTAAAATTTTACTCTACTGACAAACGTTTATTGATGGTGGTTATATCAGATTCGGTCAAGCCGAACCTTACTTTTTAATTATTTTAAATCCGAATATAATATCTAGCACCACGAAAAAAGAATTCGGTATAGCAACATACTCTTTGTCCATACATAAATAATATTTCTTTAGGAGCTACTTTGCTAGTGATGAAAAAATTATACCAACAAAATGTGGCAATAACATCAGTAACAAGAATTGTTGTCAAAAAGTTTCCTTTGCTATTATTTGTAAAATTTTATATAGTATTTTTATCATTTTTATTATATTAAACACCAAAAATAATGAAAATAGAAAACTAAAGTTTGTCACGGAAGTACAAAAAACAAATACATATATATACTAAAATAAGTTTTTTCTTTAAGATAATTATAAAAAGTTTGTCATACTTTTTGGTGATAATATTTGTTTAATTTCTTTTTTTAAATAAAAATCAAATAGTTTAGCATATTTCTAAAATGCAAGTTTAAAATTGGAAATTTTTTGGTAGCTTTCAAAATTGAGATAACTTTAGTTAAGTTTGTTGAATATTTAGAAGATTATGTTGTGTTAGAATAATTAGGTGTAGCTTATTTAATATTTATCGTTTACATAATAGATTATGTTTTAACTTATTTAATAGAAAAATATGATTATAAGTTAGATATTTTAAGGAATTTTTTACAATTGTAGAATAAATTTAATAATTTTTATTATATAGTGTTTTCATTAAGGAGCATTTTGTGCAACTAACTAACTACTTAGCGTTAATTAGAGATTAGACAAGATGATTATGTCAGATCATGTGGTCTTGGTTTTGATATTGAATTAGAAATCTGGACTTGGTGGTGTGAAGCAAATTTATTACTCCGAAGCTCTTTTTATATCCTTTCCTACAAGTATTCTCTAGAGGGTTTGGCAACAATTGTGTGGTTGAACCACAAATTTTGACCATCGACAATTCCATAAGGATGAGGAAGTACCTTATATTATATGTTATAATAGATTTTAATAATATTTTCAGCAATTACCTATTGGGGAAATAAAAGATTAAAAAAATATTTTTAATAATTAAAAAAAAAATTTATATTGTATTGTTAGCTAATTTATTAGCTTTTTTTAAAAGTTTCTCATATAATTAATCACTACTACATGGTTTATCAAATAAGACATTTTCCGTATGTTGGACTTAATCGTTTCACTTTCACACTAAGAATGAATGCAGCATGGTTAGAAATAATTTAAATAACTACCAATGTCTAAGTAATTGCGTGGTAAAATTTCATTGGCGTTCAATGAGAACTAATAACATTGATCTATTCACCTATGTTAAAGAAAGACAGTTAATATGAATGCATCTTAAAAAAGAATGCAAATAATAAAACTGCAGTAATTTACTAATGCAAGCAAATTTATATCATGCGATAAATTTTTAATTTAAGTTTGACATATACCTTACATCTGAAACCAATATTGTGTATGATAAAAATCATTTTATAAATGATTTATGTTCATTATTTCTTTGTAAAAATTTTGTCCAACCAAATAAGGCTTATTTAAAAAATGTAAATATTAAATGAAAAAGTTTGGGGAAAATTTTTGTTTATAAAAAAATATTCTGTTTGAGAAAAATCGTAACAATTATAGAACGTAAAATTTGAAAATTATAGAAAAAATAAATTTTACATAAGATTTGGTCCTGCACATGCTTCGAACAAAATGTACAACGGCCTATAATAGAATTAAAAAAAAAATAAGAAAATGAGAAAGAAAGATGTAGTTGATCAAGACCTACTATATGATACCCTACATTATTGTGCATAAAAATTCGGAAAGGGGACTTATGTTACAACTGTGTCCAATTTTAATAAATGTAAAATAAAATATATAAATACTTCTTTGTACCAAATTTCATTAAAATATTCTTATTTTTAAGGCATTTTTGAATGTTTAAACTCTATTCCGGGGGACATTTGTATGGGTCTAAGTGAAATAATGGACCGATCATAACCAATTTGAATAGCCTTCGTCCTTATATCATAAAAGTCGCACGTGCCAAATTTCATTAAATTATCTTTAAAATTGCCACCTGTGCTCTATGCAAAAGTCAGCCAGCTAGCCGTCCAGCTAGTCAGACGGAAGGACAGATCGATTTACAAAGTGATTCTGAGTCGATTCGTATACTTTATGATGGGTGTTGGATACCTTTTTCTATGCATTGTAAACGTCAGAAAAATGTGGTATTGCCACCTATAGTGATGTAGGGTATAATAAGATATGTGATAATTTTCGACCTTCTTGGTTGCATAAGTTTGAACCTTTATTGGTATTTAATGTATCTTGATTGGTTTAGAAGTTTGCAAATTCAGCTATGTATTAGTCGTATATGAAATATTGCAACAAAATATGTCATTTTATAATTTCACAAAACTATTTTTGTTTTCTTTTAATTTTTTGTCAAAATTTTATTAGAATATATAACCACTCATAAAAAATTTCTCGAACTAGTCAATAACTATGTTAAACTAAAAAAAGTTAATAACAGATTTTATTAAATTTTTTATTATTTATTTGATATTCCATATCAAAACTGATAGAAGAGAGCCATTTTCGGATTTGAAATCGCCGATTTCAATGAAATTCACTACAAACAGTGGCTTTTGAAAGTGTTTCTTAAGTACAAATTTTTAAATTCAGGGCCCTTTCTAGTCCAAAAATTTAACGTTTTGAAAATTGAAAAAAATTATAAAATAGTTTTACTAGTTTAATTCTTAATAATTTCTAAAATATAAATTGTAGACCTCTGGTTTTATACTCATGTTATACCTTTACAATGATAAATGTATAAATGTTAAATTTATCAAAAGATCGAAGTTGGATATATAAAAATCAAAACACTTTATCTCAAAAAACTATTTTTTTGCTTTTAAAAAATTATATGCTTTTGACACAGCTCTCCTTCATACACTTGCAAAACTTCAAGGCGGACACTCATTTAGTTTAGAAGTTATAGACCAGAATTTAATATAATTACAATAAAAGAAATCAACCACAATAAGTTAGATGATAGTACGCAAATTTCAATTAAATAAGACCTGGTAAAAGTTTTAGAGAAAACACTATAAATAGTACTAGAGGAACTTTATATAAGGAAATTATAATATACAACTTAAGATACCCAGACGATTGGAAATTTTTCGCACAAAAAAGAAATAAAAAAATCCTCAAGTTAAGATTGTATCTTTGTGCGGAACAAAACCCAAAATAAAGGAATTGAAATTTAACAGTTTACATTTTTAAAAAAATATATGTAGTTATGTATAAAAATTTCCATGCATTTTATGAAAAACTAAATCACAAACTTATTAATTTTTAATTAATGTTTGTTTTATATTATAAATTATATAAAAAAAATGTTTTATTGAAATATATATATAGATATATATATATATATATATATATATATATATATATGTATATATATATATACAAATAAATAAATAAATAAAAACATCTACTACAATCTACATTTCAGATGATTATATTATCCTTGTAATATTCTTAACTTATTTCTCCCTAACACTTCCCAGCAAAAATAAATAGAATTCATTTTTAGGGAAGTATTTTTTCATTACTTCCAAAGTTGCAGTAAGTGTACTTGAAAGTTATATAAACATCATCCAAAGATGTTATTAAAAAGTAGTTCTTTTTCTCATATAAAACACTGAGAATTTACAAATACTTGTTACTTACCAAATGAAAATATTTGGTTTATATAAAAATTAAAAGTAGTTTTCTTGAATAGATGAAAAAGTACACAAAAAATCAATTCTACATGACACCATGAACATGATTTCCTACTCAGTTGATAGGTATCGAAAAAGGGAATATCTTCCAATGAAAAGCCTATGTTAAATTGATTGAAAATTATTCGAACTTGCACTACTTCTAGATCACAAGTTGTGGATCTTATTGAATTCTTTGGATATTCTTTCTTTTTTGCCGGGGTATTATTAAGGACATTGTTGGAAAAAACGTTACAGTTACTTACGTTAATTACTTAATTCTTAAGAATCTATCCCCATATTGCATAATTTATGCCTATATAAAATTTTAAAACTAAAGTTTTACGAACCAATCAAAAATATTCTAAATCAAAATATAATTTTATTAGAAATATTTCAACAAAATAAATTATGTGTAATTTTTAGAAAGATATTATTATTGTTCTCTTGTATCCAATAATCCCAAAGGTTGCAATTAATCGTATAAGTTTCAAAAACATTTGCCAAATTACAAAATCAAACATTTTTTTGTGCTCATAAAAACCTAATAAAGAACACATAACTAAATTTGTCAAAGCAGCGACGATATTCACAATTTTATCTTAATAAATATATACCAACTGCTTAGTATAGAAAAGGTGCAGGTATCCCAAATTTTTAATTTATTTCTCTAATACGTTTGTTCGTCCTGCCACAATCTTTAAATCATATTTAAATTAATTAGAGCTTTTCTAAAATAACTATATATTGTATGTTTGCATTCCCAGATACTTTTCTTAATTTTTTTAGTACATGTGTTTGAAAGAAAACTAGTAGTAAAATAAATTTCTAAAATATCAACACACCTTCTTTTTTTATTAAGTCAACATATATATATTCAAATTTAAAGTAAAGTCAGTCAATTGTATATATGTATATTTGTTTAAAAATGTAGGCATTTGTAAGTAATTAAAAATAAAAATTTTAATCAATCAATCAATTTCTGACGTGATCTTCATTTCGATTAAAATCCTCTTATTTTTACAAATATCACTTGTTAACAAGTTATTTATATTTAATTTAATAATAATTTTAAAAACAAAAAAAAAATATAAAAAATTAATGCATCCGTACATAAAACCCATAAAGTGCGATTAAGTTAATAATTCCCTAAGCATTTATTTTTCTTCATATTTTAAGTTATTTCGAATCATTTATTATAACTATTTAACCTTATTTTATATTTCCACATGCAGCAACATAAATTGTTTCATTTTATGTTTACAAACTGTTAACATCACACTTTTCATAACAAAAAACGAAGAAATTATTAAATATTACTAGATTAATCATTAGTAAGTTCACTAATAACATAACATGACTACGTTCGTATTTTATGTATACTTTAAAAATATTACTTACTATATTCCTGCTGATATTTAAGGATTTATGGCTGCCGTAAGAAAGAAAAAGTGTGCGTTAATGTTTTAGTTTCTCCTCCTCATATTTTACTCTATATAAAAAAAGTAATACATAAAAAGAAGTTCTATAAATTCAAATATAAAGGACAAAAACACATGCTCAAGAAGCAGAAAAAATAAAAATTTGTTAACCGACCAACAGCGTGAAATTTGTGTAATTTTCTAATCACAAGTTGGTAGCTTTTTAACCTTTAAAATAAACGAAATTATTTTAATACCTATAGATGATTCCATGAAATCTCCCATTTCAACGGAATTTACTACAGATATTGCATATTGAAAATTGAAAAAAGCTAAAATTTTAATAAATTTAAAAATAAATTTATTTCAAAAGTTATAAGATCAGAACTCGATATATAAAATCAAATCATTATATCAAAAAAAAATCGAAATTTATGTCAGAACTGAGGAAATAGATTAGATGTGATAACCTAATTTAGTTATATATAAGTTAATTGAATAATTGTGGAAGAATTTATTGGACACTCGACAGAATGAAAACTTTTTAGGCAGCCACTACCATCATGAGCACTCTTCAATGTCCCACCGTTTTGTTCTCTGTAAACATCTATTTTACTAACAACTTTTCGGGAAATGGAATCCGTGACTTATTTTCCCTATATGTTAGTAAGTAAGACGAATGGTTTACGATAAAGTTATTTTTGCAATTATTTTGTATTTTTCGTTTCTGTAATATCTTTACAGAAAAACTGTTGCATTCATTAGGTGTAACGCTTGGAAGGAAGTTACTTTGATGGCATGAAGTGATATAAGTAAAAGTTTTAATACACTTTGCATGGAGGCCTAGGCCTGAAAGTATGAATAAAAGTCTTTTGTAAAAGTTTTTCAAACTATTTTTATTTTAAATACTTTAAATTCAAATTAAATTCATAAAATACTACCAAAATTTTTTTATGGTTGCAACCGTTTTCAATTTTTTTCTCTGTGTATAAAATTTATATAAAGAATTTTATAATTTTAACATAATTGTTCTTCCTACCTGTGAAAAATTTCAAGATGAACACTCCTTTAGCTTAATGTATCAAAATGTAATCCAATTACTAATAACTGATAATTTATACATAGTAGATCTACTTTTTTAGTTTCGTACAATATGGAAAAAAAATATATTACCTTTGAAATGATATGTTTAAAGTTTATTTATATCAAAATTTGAAAGGTCCAAAATGGGTGTATAGAAATCAAAGTATTGCATAAAACGATATTTCTAACATTTTTTAAAACGTTAATGCAACTGCAAAATATCAGTTGGACACTCCTTTAGTTTAAACATTATGGAGCAAAATATAATCCAAATATATTAATACTCCTAAACTGAAGATCCACTATGTATAGTTTAGAAGTTATAAAAACTTTTTTAAAGAAGTTATAACCACTTTTTTAGCTTCCAATATACAATATCTGTAGTGAATTTTATTAAAGTCTGATATATCAAATCCGAAAGTGCCTGTTTTCTGCCCAGTTTGACATGGAATTACCCCGTTTCAAAGATATTAAATCTTATTTTTATAAATAATGTAACTGCAAGTATACATTGCATTTTTTTAGCAAAAGTTTCTTTCATAAATTATTAAATAGTAAAATATTTTATAAATCATTTTAAAGAAGACACAATTTCCTTTAACCTGTATGTTTACAACCGTAAACCAGGGTATGTTTTTCATTTTTAAAATAAATATAATATTTTGAGTTTAAGTTATCATATTAACTTGAAAATTCAGAGATTCACAAATAATATGGTTTACTATAATATTCAAAAGAACAAAATTAAAAAAATCTTTTATAGCAAAAGTTACCTACCCTATAAGACAACATATTACACTGACAGAAGGTGGTAACTGTAGGGTGATCTATTTACAGTTTTTTCTAGTCTTAAACAAAACACTTAACAAATAATTGGATATCAAAATGTTTATTATAACCCGAAATACTATTTTCTAACATTTACTTTTTAAAAATAAAACGGTAGCGACAGCACTGCAGATAGTCAATTTCGAAGGTCCAATTTTCCAACACACAGCGGAGTCGCTTCCAACAATGAAAAAAGTTATTTTTAAAAAGTAAGTGTTTGGGAACATTCTTTCGGACTATAGCTATAAATGTTTTATTTAAAATTATAATAAAACCTATAGAGGGATTATCCTATAATTCGTGTGAGAAAATATTACTTTTATATGGCGATGTCCACGAATTTAAGAGTCTTAAACAATTCCTAGAAACTACTAGTTGAATAAGTAGTTACTTGCTTGGAGTCAAATAATGAGTAACGGAAATTAAAAAAAATTAAGCAGAAGTTCAACGGATATATTAACAATGCGAAAAATAATGACAACTTTTTACCAGGTAATGAGTTTAGTAACTTGTAGCAATTACCAAAGGCCAACAAATTTTTTCTGGGTATTTCATAAATTAGGGTCCGAACATCTTCGCAACGGTTATGCTAAATGAAAGAGCGTAAGAATACTTTTCATTTTAGCTTTCACAATTCTGCTATGAAATGGAAACCATTTTTTAATATTTAAATCTTTTAAATATTATTTAAATCCATGCCTACTAAATTTGTATTAATATATTGTTTCACTTCATATGTAAGTTCGACTGTTTGGTTTAACTTTAGCAATAAAAATACTTAGTTTGTTTTATAAATCTATGAAAAGTGTTTCTGTGGGTGGGTAATGAGAGAGGGCTAATTCACTTTTAATTAATATTTTTATTCTGGCTGTGTTATTTTCCCCTTTTTTTGTTATCCGTTTTGGTTTAAAATTAAACTTGACCCTAATATTAATAACATAATTTATTTTGATGTTGTTAATACCTCCTCTTCGTTTGCTTTATGATAGCGTAGGATATAAATGTGTTGTTTGGTGTTTTATCATTTAGTCACCCTAAAATGTTGGTGACGACAATTTGATTTCCAAGATATTAATAGTAGTAATATATTTTACTTATATAAATTACATTAGATTACAAAATAGGGAGGGTTAGATATACTTTTAAAATGACCTGGTGTTGTTGTAGCCCTACTAGGGTCACTTTGTCATTTTAGATTTTACTTTTATTTATTTATTTCTATTTCTACATGTTTTTTTTCTGTTTTTCTTTAAACCCATAATTACTAGGGCTATAACCTACAATAAGGTAATTTTAGAAGTATATTTGGGGCAGGTTGCAGTTAAAATTTTACTAAAAAGGTACGTTTATGAATTTTTAAAAGCTAATTGTCAATGTTTGTTTATTTTCGATTCAAAATTTCGAAGAATAAAATAATTCAAAAATATGCTTTAGAAGATCCACAGTTGAACGATATTTTTCTATAGGCATCATCAGGGAAACCAAAAATAAGCAAAATCATATTTTCTTCAGTACTTCAAATAAATCAAATTGTTAGTTATTATCACTTTCAGATAATTTAATGAATTTTGGCATCGATTTGTTACAGCATATTTTGGTCCGATCAGAATAGTTTTTCATATTTTGGGCTAAGCAGCATGTGTTGTCATATTTTTATACAAAAGCCTTATTCTAGATCATATTTTAGTAAATTAAATTATACATTTAGCTTTCTTTTTTTGTGTCCAGTAGAATTTTTACATAATTTTCCATTAGTGAAATTTTCTTTTTACCGTCACATATTATACGTTTCTCAGATCCGTTTGCCTAATATTTCTGTCTTATAAATTCATAGAAATTTAGCTCTGAATGAATTGCTAATAAAAATCGTGCCGTTTTTAGCACGAATATTAGATAATTTAGAATTTAGCCAGAAAAAAATATTTTTAATTTTAAGGATACATTTTCCGATATTGATATCATTTTTAATGCAAATAAAACACTTTTTTATAGAATAATTTTGATTGCCCTGGACAACTTCAATTCAAATTCAAACGCTTACAATTATCTGCTTTTACAAGTTCAGTTGACTAAATATTCTCTCAATATATGCATTTTAAAATAGATATTGCTTTTTATTTTCTTGAATAATGACACTTCTTTAGCATTCTTTAGATCGAAAATATTTTGAAATAATCGCCGGCACTTAAAATAAGATTTAGTCTTTTTGAGTCGTTATCGAGAAGTGAATGCTGCGTGAATAAAAATAGGAAATTATTTTGTTAATCAATTATAATCTTCTGACTAATAATTGGACCTCTTTAGGGTTAAATAATTTTATGATATAAAAATATTATCGTTAAAATGTAATCATTAAATCTATAAAGTAATTATTTTTATACAACTCCGACGATAATTTTTAAAGTGTGATATTCAATCTGGATATTTTTTTATATGACGAAAACCCCAAGATTTTTCCTATTGCCATAATTTTATTTTTTAACAAATTCAAGACTACATAACTCAAATATTCAACATTTCTACATAGATAATAATAATAATAATAATAATAATAATAATAATATTAATAATAATAATAATAATAATAATGATAATAATAATAATAATAATAATAATAATAATATTATTATTATTAATAATAATAATAATAATAATAATAATAATAATAATTATAATAATAATAATAATAATAATAATAATAATAATGATAATAATAATAATAATAATAATAATAATGATAATAATAATAATAATAATAATAATAATAATAATAATATTAATAATAATAATAATAATAATAATAATTATAATAATAATAATAATAATAATAATAATAATAATGATAATAATGATAATAATAATAATAATAATAATAATAATAATAATAATAATAATAATAATAATAATAATTATAATAATTTCATCCACCATGGAGATTAGAAGATTGTTACTTACTAGAAAAAAGCATATTTAAATTCTAAGATGTAGATTTCTTCAAAAGACTGTTGTTCTGGGACCTAAAAATTAACTTTTAGATATAATTGTTATACATAGTACTTAATTATATTGAATTAAAAGTTAAGAAGATAAGCTAAAATACAAAAAAGTATATATTTTACGTGGAGCGTTAAAAAATTACGAAAAATGTAACAAATATAACCAAACGGCAACACTGATTTTCACCGTCACACAGTGATATTTATTTAAGAAAATTTTCTTTCTGATAAAAAATTTAAATATTTCGTATAAAAGATTGATAGGCACCAGGACATTTATAATAATAACTAAAAAAAAACTATTGAATAATGACGATGAAGATTTACAAGTAGCATGAACCTTTACGATGATATAATTACGTAGGTATGGCACTAATAGAAATACATATCAATGTTTTCTTCTCGTCAGACTATATACGAAACAAATGTTAAAATTCGTATTGATTATCTATACGATTTCTTATAAAATATCTTGAATTCAATAAGTAAAAAAATTTAAACAAAATTGTATTATTTTACTATATACGAAAACGAAATTTACACAAAACCTTTTATCTAAAATGGTAAAAATTACATAGATCTGGAAAAAAATTTAATAAATGTAAGGAATTTGACGTGCTTGAAACGAATATGTTCTCATATGTTATGAAAATTTTGTGGAAAAGTTTTTTTTTTATTCAAAATTAAGTGAAGGCACATATACTATAAATTTCATATAAAATATGTAACATACATGAGTAATTCCATTTTAAATTTAAAAATTTTTATCTCTCTGAAATTTTCTCTTGGCAAGTATACCTATAAGGCTTCCTACCAAAAAAATATAATAAAAACTTAAAGATGGACTTTTTTAGATACACGTCAGTAAAGATAATTCTTACAAAACTATTGTTAGTAAAAATATTTAAAAAAATTTGTATGGCATCTTAAAATACAGGCTTTGACAAATCCACTGCAAAAAAAAATTTATATCTTTTATATAACAAAACTTATGGCCATTTATATAAATATGTTAGTCACCTTCAAAGCTATGGAGTTGCCATAGTTCTCAAAATATAACTAATAAAATTTCATTTTACACATTCACCAATTTTTATCTAAATCTGTAACCAAGGGTCAAAATTTTTTAAATTTTAAATGAAATTACTCACATGGTAAATACGTAATATTTTAGCTGTAAGTATAAAGATTTTTAATATAGCTGCTTTTATAATGTATGGCTTCTTTCGTAGTATTAAATTGTGTTGATTAAATATTAAAGTTTGAAATTTTTCCGTTGTGATTTTTTTTTATACCTTTCACCACAGGCGTAAGGGTATATATAACTTTGTCATTCCGTTTGTAACTTCACAAATTTTTGTCGGAGAGCATATAAGAAATGATATCGATAGGACCTTGTCCGTCCTTCCAACTGTCAATTGAAATGGCGTTTATGAAGCCCACCGACAACTACCATATATAATATATACATGAAACTATAGCAAATCTTTTTTATTGAAATTCAGCAAAATCGATTTATAAATGGCAGAGATATGTGCAAAAAAACGGTTTTTTGAGGTTTTTTCGACTTAGAATTGGTTTAATTGACGTTTGTAAAGCCTTCCGATAACATAGAGATACGGTATATATATCAAGATCGAAATTTTTTCCCGAGAATTTTTCTAATGAAACTCCAAAAAAAACCCGGTTCGAAGATATTTAAAAAAACCATTTTCAATTTTCTAAAGCCGCTATAAAAGCTAGGGAATTCGTTTTTGCAAAACAAAACCGGAAAATTTTTGAGAGTTTTTCCGCTGAAGAAATGACAGATATCCAAGTCTTAAATAAGCTACAGATTTGGTTGGTATATAAATCGATTACAAATATTTTTCTTGAATTTAGTTTTTTTTTTTTTTTTTTTGAATCAACCAAATCGCTTTATAAACAACCGATTTATTGGCAAATCTGTTTTTTATTTATTTAATGTCTGCTCCCTTATAGTTGTTGTTTTCATAGATACTGAAAAAAACACTACAACAATAAATTAAAGCATTTTTTGTTTTTTAAACTTTTTAAAGCACCAATATTAGATATAAACTTTGTTCTTTCACAGGAATATCCGATTTTTTTAAGAATTTTAGTGTAGATCTAGTATTAACAGAGTTATAGGCCAAAATGCATTATTAGATTTTTTGAATCTTCTATATAAGCTACGGGCCTCATTCTTGCATAAATCTATCACAAATATTAAAAAATTAGGTTTAAAATTTTAAATAACGCCAGTTGAAATGTAATAGTTTTATGTTGAGCAAAGTTTGATTTCAAATATTTGGCCAATATACTTTACACAAAATATTCCACGATATTTAAAATTTACTATAAAATAAAAAAAATTATCGAATTTATATTCTTCAAAAAATATTTATGGTCAAATCGTATTCTTGCATTTTCAATAGTGCGACCATGTTGTAACTTATTTATGTATACATTTATGATTATAATTATTTTCCATCTCATTCATTTAATTAAAAAATAAAAATTTTAAATCAATGTATTTTAGAGATCGCAATTTCCCGGACTTTTTGATTTTCCAGAACAGCGGGAAAATTTTTTCAATTTCCCGGTATCTCGGTTTAAAAAGTACAGTTCATGAGTTGAACAATTGAGACCCAAAGATTGAGAACAGATGTATAAATCTGATATATAAATCTGATCAATTGCTTAATTTACTAACTAATCAACACTGATGAGTATATGTCATGAAAAACTTTTGCGAATATTGACGCAATATTAAGTAATGTACTTGTTGTTCTTTTAAAGATATGCCATATAAAAATAGAGATCGCTGAAATTATATAACAGCTTTTACTCAGACATTAAGATTATTTAATAAAACATGTCTTAAACAAGTTAGAAAATCTCCTTAAAATTTATTGTTATTGAAAATTAATTAAAAAAATAGAATATATTAATTCTAAAGGTAGTGATCGATTTTACCAAAAACCTTCAGAGTGAATGATTAATGACTTGTCGAACTCACTCTTACTTTTTCTCCTACTTAACTTTCTTACTGGTTTTTCAAATTTCTCTGAGACGAAGGGTAGCATATTACACTTAAATATGCCCTAGAATGTTTTTAATTGGCTTTATCGATAGGTTGCTATTAACTTTTCATTAAACCGTTTCTGCAACAGATGGTTAGTTTACATCAATTATAACTTTAATATCCCTTTTGGTAGCTAAACTGATGCAAAGAAAGAAAACGGAAATATAAATGCTTTGCCAAAAAACTCGCATTAATGGCAAAAAAAAAAACAGGAATACTCAGAATCCCTCTTTATCTAAAAGAGAAGATGAAAATACACAAACTCATGCTTATATTTTTGTATACAAGTAACTGTAGCAAAAATGGTTGTGCTGTATAGTTATATGCAGTTTTATATTTTCTGAAAAGGAAAACAACATAAATAAACTCCTACGAAACTCTTATCCATAAGAAGTCTTTGTTTTTTAATACATTAACTCGGTTCGTTTAAACAACGTATCAGTATCTGTACAACTTTATATTTATATGTGGGTATAATACAACAAATGAAACGAACGGACAAAAGAAATGAATGAAAAATACATTTTTATGGTTGTGCTGACAGGAACGAAGCATAAAAAGAAGATAATGATTACTGTTAAGGAAACAACTAAAAAAAATATTAAAAAGTTAAGAGTCTATTTAAGTTTTTTGTTTAAAATAAGTAGAAAAATGTTGTTTTATCTGCATTGCAAAAAAAAAAAAAAAACAGGTAGGTACTTTAACTATAAAACAAACATGCAGTAGTAATTTGAAGAATAAGCACTATTTTTAACGGTATTTTTCCGAAATTAAAATAAAAATAATGAAAATTTAATTATAATTATTTTACTTGTTTGTTAAATAGATAATATTTTATATACAAAAAAAAAATATTTTAATTTGTCCTAAATGAAATTATTTTCTGTTAAATAAGCTCTAAGAAATTTTAATAATAGCAAAACAACAACCAACTTTTATTTATTAGAAAAAATAACATTTTTTTGTCCTTAATATTATTTAAATAAAAAACAGAAACAACCGGTTCTAGTGGTAGAGGCACTTTAAAACCCGGCTCAAGTGAAACCTGTTCTAGAATTGATAAACTGGGAACCTGCAAGCAGAATTATCCCAGGTATTATGAAATTGTTTTTATCTGCTTATAACATTTTTTATAAGTAAAGTTGATTCAAAAAACAAAAAAATCGGATTTCCGTACTAAATGCTATAAAAAATTAAAAGTTCAAATTTAGCCTTAAATTTTTCAAATACTGCTGAATGAAATTAAAACCGGAGAAAAGTAAATATATATATATATATATATATATATATATATATATATATATATATAAATCTAAAATGTCTCTATTGATACCAAAGTTACAGAGCTTTGGCCAATGAAAAACGATTTTTAACAACTGTGCAGTGGCAAAAAAATCTGTTCGGAATGAAAGATGATAATTTAACTGTTTAAAAAATAATAAAATTTTCTCAGAATTTCTAAATAAAAAATGGTTTAAATTAAATCAGAGTATAGAGATTTCAATTCTGCATAAATTTTAAAATTAGTACAAATGAAAGTTAATTTACAAGCCATTTATATAATGACATTAAAACTCAAGTCTTTAAAAATCAATTAACAGTGATCAAATTGTACAGTGTTCAAAAAACTATTCGTAAGTGATGCTGATTTAACTGTATAAAAAATACAATTTTCTCATAATTTTTCATTAAAAAATGGTTTAATTTAAATTAGAATTTTAGAAAGAATTCAGTTCTTCATAAATTCTTCATAAATTTTAAATTTAATACAAATAAAAGGTTATTTAAAAAGTCATTTACATAATAAAATTAAATTTCAATGTATTCAAAATGAATCAAAATGTTGCCATTCACATGCCGTGTAATACATTTCTGATCACCAGGGCTACGATATCCATGTAAATGCATATTTGTTCAAGATAGATAATAGATAATCAAGATAACTGAAATCAACGTTACGGTTTGGTGGCTTTGGTCGCCAATCGCCCCTTTTTCAACCACCTGACCATTTTTGTGAGATTGCTTCACAGTGATGTAAATAAAGACCCCGAAGAATGTATATAAACAAGTCTGCAATCGTAAATTGCCTTGTTGTCTCTGTTTGGCAGTACCAAAGCAGAGTTTGTGGACTATAATTAGACACCAGCAGAATGAATATGTATTTTCCTTGCCGCTACACACTTCGTCAGCATTCGTGGTGTTTTATCCATTTTGGTTTCGTTGAAAACTAAACATGGCGCCCGCCTTGCACTGGGTGCAACTTTGAGGGACTCAATTAGCAGCGCCAGGCGTTTGTGGCAAGTAAAAGATAGATTGAACCTAGCGTCGTAAACGCTGTTATAGATGTGGTTACAGTAATCACATGTGGCTCGAAGGACCATAAATCAGTTTGCAATCGTAAATTACCTTGTTGTCTCTGTTTGGCAGCACCAAAGCAGACTTTGTGGACTATAATCAGACAGCAGCAGAACGGAATACATATTTTCTTTGCCGCTATACACTTCGTCAGCATTCGTGGTGTCTTATCCATTTTGGTTTCGTTGAAATATAAACATTATAAACGAACTGAAACTGTTAAAAACGAAAGCTAATGATAAATTTTATGAACACCTATTTAAAACATCAAATGCTGAACCTTTTTGGACTTAATTGGGAAAACTAAAAAATAAATTTGATGAATATCTTAATTTATGCTTTTTCCTTGGCTCTCAGAAGTGTCTCGGCGTAACGTCTCTTTTCCAAATTATCACTTATTAATAATAAATTATCCTACAGACTTAAGGTCAACATTTGTGAATCCACGCTTTCAGTTCTAAACTTGTTAGATGTGGATTTGTAAGACTGGAGTCCGAGTGAAGAAATTGTACAAAAGTACAGAAGCTTAGTTAATAAAAAAATTATTATAAAAAAATATATTCTGTTATTATTAAAATTCAATTTTCTAGTTTTTGTTAAAATGCAATACTTTTTTTTATCAAATTTGAGGAGCTTTTTTAGGCATTGAAGTAAAAAAAAATCAAATTTTTTGGCGACTCTGTTTCTTGAAATCCCCTTTTTTGTATAACTTTCAAAAATTTTCTACGGTAACGCTGATTGAAATACCTCTGCTAAACTTTAAATTACACAATAAATCACAAAAATTACATTCATTAGTTAGTGCATATTTTATATATTTTATAATAAATACATATTTTTTAACAACAAAATAAAAAGAGATAATATTGTATTTGATGGATGCAGGGCCATGCATGATGAACTCGAGTAATGATTAAATATTTTATGGTGCTTTGATTTATATTGAGCTTCTATTGTTCAATTAAAAAAAATATAATTTTTTTCGATATATTTCACAGTTTTTTTTTTTTGTCATTCTGTTGTTTCTATTAAAGCAAACAAGTGGACAAATGTCTTATATTGTGAGAGAGATCGCAATCCCATCTCTTACTGGGACGCTATCACAATACACACAGCATTTACACATAAATTTGAACAGGAAAAGCAGTATCTATATGGTTCTAATTACCTGAATAATAGTACTTACAAAAAAAAAAAACTGAACACTGACTAATACAATTTTTAGCATTGATTTAAAAAATTAAGCAATTAAATAGTTTTACTATTTAAATAATACTTTAATATGTTTATTCCCTGTAATATTCTGGCACAATTTCATCTTTTTTTAATTATAATTTTTTTAACTTCTTTGCAAATGTATTTTTTTCAGAAATCAACAAAAGACAACAAGTCAATTTATAACTTTTTTCATACTTATGTAAATAAAAGTGTGTGCAGTGGACACACACATATGGTTGTGCTGTGATTTCACATATTTTTTCAGGAAATTAAAATGTAAATTAAGAAAAACATATATATACTATAAGCACGTGTACACTAGACTGATCCAAAAAAAACGACTCTAATTTTAAATATTTTTCATGAAACTTAAAAAACTGTTTAATTTCGCTGTTTTTTCGTTACTTTGTAAAATTTTTATACATTTCTTTCCGTTATTAATAGGTTTAGTAACGCAATTAATATATGTTATGAAAACTAGCTACAGTTTTGGTGCGTTGTGGAGAAAATCAAAAAAAAAAAAAAGTTCTTAGGTTGAATTAAATAAAAGTTTGAACTAAGGAAGGAAGTAGTATTTGTAATATCTTGGTCTAATTTCCACCTTCTAAGATGATTGCAACATGCTACTAAACGGTAATTTTTTAATGATCTCAGAAGAAATCTTAAAAAAAATTAAAAAAATTGTCAACAATATATAGTCGTTTAGAGAATATACTGGCAGCTGAAATATTTTTTGGAATGGACACTATCCACTTCCATCATTATATACCCTTTTCCAAAATTAGTTATTCAATTTCATTTATTTTTGTAAGAATACGAAACAATTATTCTAATATTAAATTGTGTTGTTTTTTAAATTTTTGTAGAAAATTATAAATAAACCAATTAACACATATTCTTCTAATTGCGAGCGTTTAAATCCTCATAATTTTAAACCATTATGCAGCGTTCGTCATTAGGAATAAACAAACACAAATTCATATTAAATATTAAATAATAATCTGAAATTGAAAGGCAGACGTAAGTCTGTGTCAGTTATTTTTAGTATATCTAGTCTTGGGATATTCATTTTTAGGCGTCATATCATGAATATGAGATATTAAATGTTTTAAATTTTTATTAATACCATTTTCACTAAGAAAATTTATAATATTAACTAATATGAAAAATTATTTATATACTGCAAACTATGTCTTATAAGACGTGGCTTGCCACTTGTTATGTTTCAAGAAGAAATAAGTACTATTATTCAGGTAATTAGAACCATATAGATACTGCTTTTCCTGTTCAAATTTATGTGTAAATGCTGTGTGTATTGTGATAGCGTCCCAGTAAGAGATGGGATTGCGATCTCTCTCACAATATAAGACATTTGTCCACTTGTTTGCTTTAATAGAAACAACAGAATTTTTCTGTGTGTGTGCGTTCATAACTGTGTAAATGATAGTATTTTCGCAAGCAAAACAGTCGTCTAAAACAATTATTTATAATATTATTGTGATTTATGATCAAATAAATGTTAATAAAGTTGCTAATTATATACATATTGAAGAAAAATTAGAAAATATATGTAACATTGAAAAAGCATGCGATAATTTTTATTAGTAAACAGATTTTGTTAAATATAAATATTTAAAAGTCTTTCAAATTAGTTTTTGAGATTTATTATCATACTTAAATTTTTTATTATCCATCTTAACCGATTTCTATAGGATATGTCGTTGGACCAAAAACAACCTGTGAACCAAATTTTATTAAATTAATTTCAAAATTGCGATCTGTACTTTCATTACAAATTTTACATGGACAGACGGATGGTCAGACAGAAAGACACACAAGCAGACAGACAGACAGATGAACGGACATCATTAAATCAGCTCAGTAAGTGATTCCAAGCCGACTGGTACAAATTAAGGTGGGTCCCAGACCAATATTTTTGGGTGTTACAAACATTAGCACAAACGCATAATACCCTCCCTACCTATGGTGGTGTAGGATATAATGATATAAATATATCTATTTTGCACAGTGCAGCAAAATCTAAAATTTTTGGAAATAAGTCTGTAATACGGGAGTAGCGTGGGAGTATATAATTTCAAGTTTAGGAGTAGAGCTAAGGACGGTACCTCTGACATGGAACATTCTTAATCGATTTGAAAAATTTTTACACCTTTTTAAAGCTCTTGATAAGACCTATGCTGCTATTTTTTCCTATATATTTCGAGTTATTTGCATTTGAAATTTCAACTGTCTCATTTTTGCATGATGTTGGTCTATTTCTTATATAGCCCAATATTTAAAGACTTCATTTAACTCAGTAGAAAAATTAAAGAACATATCTTTTATGGGTCAAAAATAAATAATTTTGAATTTGAACATTGTAGAAACTAGTTTTTCAAATACCAACATTTTAATATGCTGTGTACACCAAAAAACTACATAAAACTACATAAAAACTAGTAGTTTTTGCCTTCAATCGGCATTCGATAATAAAAAACTATATACATTTGTTTATTTTTTTTCACAAAAATCGAAAACCATTTTCATCTACTTTTTGTTGAAAATCAAATAAAAACTATCAGAATAACTACTTATGTTATAGTCTGTTCAATTGATTCTAGAACATTAAGTTTTTATATATTAGGAAAAAAGTAATATTTTTGATTTTCTAAATCAAATATACTTATCATATAAATTTATGAATTAGTTTTAAAATATTGTTTAATAGATATTAAGTATCAAAAATATACTAATATATTTCTAAGTTCATAAATTTATGTGTCAACAAAAACTACATGGAAAGCAAACAAGTTATGTAAACGATTTGGTTTTTGAAATTAAGTTTTTCAAAACCCAACTAGTTTTTGTTTTACTATAAATGCCATATAAAATAAATCCAAAATTTTTAAAAATTAGGTTTTAAGAGAAACTAAAAATATTGTATCAGTATAAAATCTTTGTTAGTTAAAATATCCTAACAAAATTTTTAGTGGTTGTTGACTTCATCATTTAAAATGATAAAATGTAAAAAAATGAGATTTTCGAGATCTCACAATTCCAAAAAAACCAGCATAAATCCCAAAAATGGGTTTTTTTAATTTTGGCCATAAGGTCCACATTTAATGCAGATCAGGGTAAAGCCAACGTCTAAATCTAGGCTAAATTTAGCTCTCTCCGTGAGGATGCCTTTCATAAAAATATAAAATCATTACATGTTCTTAAGAAAAATGTTAATTTAAAGAAAAGTGTAGACACTTTCGACCAAAAATACAAAAAAAAAATCTAAGTTTTTGCAATTTTCAAATTCAAAAACGTTTATCGACTTAAAATTATTTTTATTCGCTAGATAATTTTGCTCATTCACTAACTGTAGAAAAATCTAGATAAATCGATCCGAAATGTTGGGCTATATATGGAAAAAACTTGATCCAGATCATGCAAAATTGTGACAGTTGATATCTAAATACAAATAACTCAAAAACTATAAGAGATAAATAGCAGAAGTATGCATGTTTTTCATAGGATTTTAAGAAATTTTTTAAGAAAATATCTTTTAAATCGGGTAACAACTTTGAGCCCCCTTAGCTTCACCCCTGAGTACTGTGGGGTCCGTCTTCTAAACTTAAAATTATACACTCCTATAATTGTAGAAAGTTTCACATTTATTCCCAAAATGTTCGATTCTGCTCCACTGTGCTTTGCATTACTTCATTAAAAATGGAACAAAATGTATAGTTTATAATTTTTCTAGGTATTGCTTAAATTAAATTATACGTTTCAGATACGATATAGACACATTATACACAATTTTAAAGCAAATTGTGTCTTCTTTAAAATTACGTACAAAAAATTTTTCTTTATAGAATACTTTTCTTAAAATATTACAAAAAAAAAAAATAAAGTCACGTTTACAGGAACATAATATATATATATATATATATATATATATATATATATATATATATATATATATATATATTATCAAAACAATGTTTTCACATGCCATAAAGTTATTAATGAAGATTTCAAAGATGCAAAGTTCAGACAAATATATATAATTTTACTATTTATATTTATATTTAAGGTCAAGCATTTTATTAATGAGGAAAATTGCGGTGTGACTAAATTACCGGTGGGCTGTTGCAATTTTATCCAAAAGCTTTAGAAATATACAATACTATCGAATTTAATTAAAAAGTGCCGAAATCAACAATTAACATTTTGATTAAAAAATTTATTTTTTTTAAATGTAACATATTCAACCACTGTTGGATGTAGGGTGCGTGTTCAAAAATTTCCAAAAATATCACTTGTATGTTTCCTTAAGATCCAGTATTTTAAAAAATGTTAGAAAATATTAGACTTCTATACCAAAAGAGATATATGTAAATTTTGTCACAAAATTACCATTTTTGAGACCTATTTTAAAATTTTGATTTAAAAAATTGTTTTCTAGTTATCGAATTGAGATAAATAAAAATTTTTCTTTTAGCTTAATTAACAAAATTGTAGAGAATCCTGCCAATTTTTTTTTTTAACAATTTTGTGTTTTTTTTTTTTTTTTAAGTGATAAGGCAAAAACGGAAAGAGGTCAAGGCCAAAAATTAGAAAATAAAATTTTAAAGTCAAGCCATTCGATAATATAGTAAGCTAACCATATTTTGCCTATATTTTTTTTAGTAGAATTAGGAAATTTATATTAAAATCGGTTCCTATTTTCACTCTCGAGATAGTCAAATTTGGTCCACTTTAGCGTCGTCTGTTTTTCTCTATCGACATCCAAACTTTCCTCCTCTCTCGACGTCCCATCTTTCATCATGATCGGTCTAGCAGTTTATAAAATCCTGATTAATTACTATTTATTTTGCATAAGGCCCTACTGTGCAGTGTTATTATTAATTAAACAAATATTTTTGAAATATATCTATTATTTCACTTATGTAGAAATTCTGGAAATAGATTTTCCCTACACCGGAATACATTTTATTAATTTTAAAAATTAGATTTTAGATTTAAAATTAAGGGATAAATTTAGACATACTAGGTACTAATAGATAAGATTACCAAAATTTGCACAACGAAATACAATAATGTTTTAAAAGTGTTCAATTCCTTAAAATACAAAACAGATTTTAAATATTTTTGATACTAAAACAAAATAAGGTAGTATGAAAACACTTTCATAAGAAGTTTACAGACAAATTTTTCACCTGTTAAGAAATGTTTAAATGAAATGCTATTTTTAGTCAAATTTTAATTTTACTGAAAAATAAGCTTTTATTCCTGCCGGATATTATAAACTTCTTCTATTGCTTGATTAAAAAACGTTGATATTTGTTATGACAGTTTCAAAAATCCAATTTCAATTTTTAGCAGTTTGTTAAGTGAGTAAAATATTTGAGATTTTAGCACTCAATATAGCATTTTGCAAAATTTTTAATTTCTTTTTATAATGTTTGAGAGATAGTTATGTTTAGATTATGATTTTGTTTCATGAAATTGCAAAATATATTATTAAAAGTATAAAAGCTAAATTAAAAAAAAAAATGTGCAAAAGTCAGATTTTCACCACATAAATGAACCCTACAAACTTCCGATTCAATAACTTAATATTTTGCACGCTAAGTTTATACATTCTAGTGAACAGTCATAAGTCTACTTACGGTTCAAAGTCGGGCTTTTCTTTTTTTTTGAGCAGTCTAATGTACACGTTTGAGTATGTCTACGTGTGCAAAAAGTTTCACAATATTTCTATGTTCGGTGGTGCACAAAAGTTTATAGATGAATTTTATTTCTGTTTTTAGTATTCTTTTTTGATGCAGTACAACACATTCTCAGACTTAATTGTGTTTTTATTATGAACAGTTATTTTGACATTTTTGGAGTCCTGCACATTATGAATATGAAAGATTGTCGTGCTGTATGAAATTCATGAGAATTAAAGTAATTCCTTCTGGTTTTTGTATAGTTTAAAAATAGTCCTATTCTAAGAACAAATTAAGACTTAACACAATGACTTTTCATTTACCTATTTTTACGTACCAATTTAGATCCTAACGGGTTCTTGTACTGTGGACATTAAAATATTTGTCGTACAGTTTTATATAATCTAAAACTGCTCATCCTTGAGACGATATGATGATAGTGATACTGGTAGTAGATTTTATTAAAAATTTTAAAAATTTACTATGAACACGAAATGAATATATATGTACGTATTAATAACACTGTGCTCGAAAAAAAAATTTTTTTTATCAAGATGGCCACCCATTGAGTAAAACTAAGTCAACGACGCCGAATTTAATGGCGTTAATCGTTTTTTTTTTTTTTTTTTTTTTTTTTTTTGAGTTAGTAAACAAGTTTACAATCGTAAATTGCCTTGTTGTCTCTGTTTGGCAGTACCAAAGCAGAGTTTGTGAACTATAATTAGACATCAGCAAAATGGAATATGTATTTTCCATGCGGCTACACACTTCGTCAGTATTCGTGGTGTCTTCATTTCATTGAAACGTAAACAGATAGCGTTCGTTTAATATATATTTCACTTTAAATGACTAAAAGATAGGTTAGGAAATCTAATTTTCTTTTAGCTTAAATTTAAGAATTTAGTCGTTAAATTTTATCAAAATAAATAACTAAGATTTTATTGAAGTATATAAGAGCTAAATAACAAAACTATAAACAAACAAAAAATATTACTAAAATCCCGTAAGAAAACTACCTAGTATTACCGGTGAGTAAATTTTCAAACAAAAATATAAATATATTAAATATGGAGCTGAAATTAATTTAATTCATGTTTGGGGTATATATTCAATATATTTCTTGTTTAATTTATATAAATAATGTCCCTTTTATTTCTAAATTTTCTATTATTTGTGCTACTTCCATAATAAATTTTAAACACAAATATTGCGTATACGAGCTCTAACTTCAAAAAACTGCTGCCACCACTTAATTCAAATTAACTTTACCAGTTAAGTACCCAGCTTGTTAAAATTTGCGACTAATACGTGATACTCATAGTTGATTTAATTTAAAATGTTTATAAAATAAGTAAATATATATATGCATATTAATAATTATAAATTTTTAATATTACCGAGGAAAATAGAAAAAATTCTTCCAAATTTCTATACGTTTAACAGTTGCTTTAGGTCTCTGACAGTAGTTTGTGTCATCCAGGTGTTTGCATATAAATTAAGATTTTATGCATGACTATTTTTTATAGACGAATACTTGTTTGTTCTCGAAGTATGTACATATATTTGATGCAACACAAATTCACAATTATTTTTCACTAGAATTTATTTTTTCGAGTATTTATGTATGTACACTGATTTTTAAACCAAAAATATATACATATGAACATATATATTATATACACTTAAACACGTGCACACACTTTGTTATTTGCCGTTCTATATAGAAGAAATTTCTTCATCTCTTTCTTCAATTTGACTAAAATAAAGTAATTCATTTCAACGAAAATTCTTCATTTAACATGCCTTTAGTAAATTTGAAGATATTTAGTCAAATTGAAGAATTTTGTTGATTATTGATTGAGTGATTAAAAGAAATTAGTTTATTTTAATTAAATGTCTTCAATTTTACATGCCTTTGGTAAACTTAAAGATATTTAGTCCAATTGAAGAATTTTATGCAATTTGACTAAAATAAATTTGCAATTTGACTAAAATAAATTTGGCAATCAATTTTACACACATTTAATAAATTTGAAGATATTTAGACATATTGATGAATTTTATTCAATTTGAGTAAAATTTTTCAATTTAAAGAAATTGCTTAAATTCTATACACATTTAATAAATTTGAAGCTATTTAGTCAAATTAGTGAATTTTATTCAATTTAACTAAAGTATAGTCAAATAAATTAAATTTTTTATTCATATTGAAGAATTTTTATTAAACGTAAGTACCCTTTTTTATTTAATTATACTAAATTTTAAAATCGTTTATATATTAAAACGACCTATCGCATTTTTATAAATATCGTTTACGTACATATATATTCAACAATGTCTAGTAAAAACTAAATAATTAATAAAATTATGGAGACATATATATATTAGGGTAAGTTCGAAATTTTTGAGATGTCATATTTTGTTTAAGGTTTTCGTAGCAATAAAAATATTTGTAATTTTTTTTCAGAAAACGAACTCCTGAAAGACTTAATTAATGCACATTCGTCCTAAAGTTTGTTGTAGAATCGATTGATAAAATCATATTTTAAATATATGTTTTCGCCCTTTTATGCCCAAAATCATCGATTTTAGCCGCATATATACAGGGGAAGGAGTTTGAATTTCAAAATGTAATCTACACCTTTATATTTACTGCTACCAAAACCTTCAGAAAAATTATGATATACCAAAATCGAAAGAAAAGCATTTTTTATAATATTATCAAATACTACAATTGTATTTATTAAATAATCTCAACATATATTAAATCTTAAAAAAGAACGTGCAAACTGATTTTGAAGAATTTTCTTCAATTTTGCACGAGTTAAGCGTTCTCTCGAATTAAGGAAATGAGACGTCAACACTTCGATTGACAAAATAGAATTGAATTTATTTTTCCATTTCTTCAACTTAAATAAAAGAAAACCTTAAAACTAAAGTAGCTTATTTAGATTTTATGAGTAAAAAGAAACCTACATAAAAATGAACAAATAGCTAGAGTGCAAAAATTGTTCAATAACTAAATTTGGTTTCTTAGAATTTAATACAGAGAGCTAGACTATAAAAGAAATCAGTTTTAAAGTAAACAAATAGCTAAAGTACAAATACTGTGATTTGGTTTCACAGAATTTAAAATAGAGTACTAGGTTATAAAAGAAATGAGTACATTTTATGTAAAATAAACAAATAGTACAAAACTTCGATAATGCAATATAAACATAATCAAAATTTTAACCATAAAAACGTAAAGTAAAATAATAATTCAATAATTCATAAATAAAAGTATTTTAATTGCTAAGTGTGATATGTGTGGTAAAATTTTATTTATGGTGCAATTATAGTTGTTGCTGTTGCCTTGGTGGTTTTGCTGGTAGTGATAACATAACTCATGCCTTTAGTCAATCTTAAGTTATTTATTCAAATTATTTAGTAAAGTTAAAGAATTTAATTCATATTTAATTTAGTAATTTAATTTAACTAAATTTTTGTTGATTTAATAGATATTTCATTACATATTTTTTAAATTTATTCAAATCAACACATTTTACAAAAAAAAAAAAAAATATTTTTAATATAATATTTTTGGTTGCTTTAAAAAAAAACTATATTGATTTGAAGAAAAAAACTGTTAATTTAAATATCTTTATATATTTAAATATTACCTACATGATTTGGATTAGTGAAGTTGATGAATGTTGATATACAAATTTTTGAAAAACAATTTATAATTTCTTTTTTAACATTAGACGTAAGAATGAAAAGCGTAGAAATAAGAGAGAAAGAAAAATAAAATAAAACTAAAAATAAAACGTTTTTTATCAATTAATATTGCTACTTTCAATCATCTGCTTGCTTAATATTCGTAATTAAAATGATTTTTTTTTTTCTTTAAAATCCTGATTCATTCAATTAGCTCATTGTTTGTAATTTATATTTTTTCAAATAAAAATTTTGTAGGTGTCTAATTGGAAAGAAAATCGTATTTTGACATTTTTTTACAAATATTAGTTAGTAATTGATATAATTATTTTGGTGAGAGGTGCAAAATTAAATAATTTTTTAATTTTGATATGAGAGTTGTTTAAAAAAAAATTATTTTTTCTTTGAACCTTCAGATCTATTCCTAACCCTATTTTATACATTTTTATTCCATTAAGAAATACATTTTTTTCAATCTTTTGGTGTCAGCAAGTTTTTTGGCATTATTCTTTTTATTGTTTTATAATTTAAGTTGGATAAAAAATTGGTACTACATTTTTATAGCACTATTTATCCTCTATAAAACATAACTATTATATCTGACTTAGCTCTTACCTAGATAGTTGTATAACTTAAGAACTCCTGTAGGAAGCATGTCTTTTTATTTTTTTGATCGTTAGCGGGTTCAATTTGAGACATGATGGAATAAAACTAAAAAATTTCCGTTCTTGGAGTAAGTATTCCTACAAAATTCGCAAAGCATTTTCAGAGTTAATCTATGTAATTGATATAAGTTTCCAAGTTACATATTTTAATTAAAAGAGCATTTTTTATTATATTTGAGATATTTAAAAAAATAAGTTATAAACATATAGAGTATAATTTCCACTAATGTATATTCACATAACTAAAAACATTTAAAGATATTTATAAAATATGTATGGCAAACCATAGTCTGAGAATATTATTACGAAATTTTTTGACGTTAAATAGGAAAACCTTAACATCTTGAAATATATCAAGCTTCGTAGTGTGAATAATAAATATAAGTAAATATGTACGTTTCGTTATTGCAAAATATTAAAAAAAATAAATAAAATAAAAATGATAAAATGAAAGCATGTACGGAAAATATTTAATTTATTCCTCTCCTTTTTTATTTCTAGCTTTTAGTGAAAGCCACAGGAAAATAAACATCAAATCCTACCTGAGGTATTTACTTTTCTTTTCACCAAAACAAACGAATTGTTGATGCTTAAATTCAACAACAACTAACATAAAATGAATACAATCAAAGGAAATACATTTCCTGATAAGAATAAAAAAAAAATAAATTCATACATAAAAGTAAGGAAAAATGTAAGTATTAATAACGAAAATAATAATAATAATAATAATAATAAAAATAAAATTTTACCTTTAGCAACAGTTTGTAAAATGGTCCAATACTAACACAAATGCAAAAGAATCCTTTACGTATTTCTCCTTTTGTATATCTTTTCAAACGTGATACAACTATTTTTTTTTTTTTTTTTTTTTTAGATAACCAAAACTGTTGAAATATTACTTTGACCACTTTTTGGAGGAGAAAATTGACATTTGATTTAATAGATGGATGTATAAAATGAAAACAAATATTTCTACTTAAGGCCTCATAGTTTGTTCAACACTTGTAAAGATTTAGATTACAATATTGTGTCCCAAAAATTAATATCTTCCTTTGCACTTTTAGAAAAGCAAAATTTAATAGGTTTATAATTCAAATTTTTCAAAGGGCCATTTGTCAAGTATGACCTTGCGTAAAAAATACAGTAATGAAATTAATCAAATTTTCCGCGAAAAAGGTGAAATCTAAAAATTTGATTTTACGCACATATACTTCATATTTATTTTTACTTTAAGAATACGCCATTCTAATAGTATGATTTCAGATAGGAAAAGTGTTAACCGTTAGTTTTATTTTCTTCTTTATAAATATTCTTTGTACAAAGGACCATTTTTATAAAGAATTGTATTTTACAACTTTTACTTCAAAATGCATTTAAATGCATTAAAATTCGTAAGTTTTTAAAAAAATTTCCCAAGTATGAATTCTGTGCTCATATCTGCTAAAATTGGGGAATAATCATATAAATTTCATCTTGAACTTAATTACATATTTTCTCTGAATTAAAAATATTCTAACTTATGATATTGAGAATCGATTTGTAATTGAGATTCCTTATAGGGCCCACGAAATTTGATGCAGATATGTAGTAAATAAATAAAAATTACAAAAAAAAAATTATAAAACTTGGACTTCTATTTTTCTTTTCTAAAGAATATGATTTAAAATTATTGCTGCTAACAATTTTTAAACACTAGTAATAAACTAATGAGTACTAATAACAATTATTATTAAAAAGAAACACAGGATTTATTTTTATTTTTTTTCCTTTTTTAATTTAAATATGCTTAAGAAAAAAAAAAGATAAATAAGTAAAATAAAAAAATAAAAAATAATAAATATTAAATAATCTTAATTCGATTAGTAGAAAAAAATTTTCCAGTCTTCCCAGAGATAATTTTTGCTATGATCATTTTAAATGAAATTAAACTTTTCTGTATAGGAAAAAAGTAATTTTCGAAAAATTTTAAAACTTCGAATTAAAGAAACAAATTTAAGGAGCTGATTTATGCTTATACATATAAAACCGAATTTCACTAAATAGTATAGTAGTATATGTATATTTAAACCCTATTCCGGGAGGATATTTATATGGTGATAGATGACATAACGGGTCGATCATAATCAGTTTCAATAGGCTTCTTGTATAAAAAACCACATATGCCAAATTGAGATATCTTCAAAATTGCAACCTATATATACTTTTCGCATAAGGTCAGCCTGTTTAATTACACGGTGATTCGACTAATGGACGCACATTGTTAAATCGACTTCTAAGATGATTTTGATTTCGTCAAGTACTACGAGTACTATGCAAAAACTCAAATATGTAATTTTTTGAGAAGAATTATAAAATTTCTAATATATGTGTGTAACATAGTCCGAAATTTAATTACGCTGTTAAATGAGTCTCTTAAAAACCTTCGCTACAATCCGTGTTGCCAATTTCCGTTTTAGCCACTAACTTCTTTTGGCCTGTTTTATTCTTAAAATTGCTTTAAAAAGGTTTAATTTTAGTATTTCAACAAAGAAGAAAATAATTTTGTTTCTACAGAATTATCCATTTAAGCATTTTTATGTATTAATTCGCATAAAAAATCTAGATAATTTATATTCAACTAAAATATTCGTCTCCTTCTATCTCTAAGTCAAATATAATTTTTAAAATTTTATGAACTTGTTTAATTAAAATATTTACGAATATAGTTAAAAAATTTTACAAAAGCGAAGAATCACCCAGAATTTAAATGATAAAGAATTTGGAAATGATATATCAAAAAGTTTTATAATTAATAAATGAGGAAAAATCACTTCAAAACATTGGGTAATTTTTCATATGTAATATGTATAACCCATATTAGCATGGAAATTTTGTAGACGATATTTTACAGGATCATTTTGCTGGCGTGCGTTCTTTCTTTATTTGAAAATTTATTATAATATCTTAAAAAAAAAATATCAAAAAATAATGAGAACAAAAAAATAAATAAAAAATTGAAATAAAAAATAAAATCAAATATAAAATTAAAATGTTTTTAAATAAACAAATATTTTTGTTTATTTATTTTTTAGTCTATTTTTTCGGGCATTTAACCTTTTCTGACCTTTTTTAAAATCTAATTTAGTTTCTTTTTTTCAAGCCTCTTGGCAACACTGGCTACGATACAGAATTTTCATACCGCTCTTTTGGCAGAAAAAAATTGTACGTATATTGTATATATGTATGTAGATTTCAGAGCTATTTTTTCGCGAAGCATATTATTTCCAAACTGTTTTTTCTAGAAATAATTTAGTAATTTTGAACCACTAACGATATCTAATTTGACTTTGAATACATATAGCCAATATCACTAGACTTTTGTATATCGTTTAATATTTGGATTTATATAACATTAAATCAAATTACAATAAAGTCCAATATATATCAAATAATTCTTTATTCACAGATATTTTACATGAATTTATAATTTTATACCGTTATCCGTAGTAGTTATATCGTTTTCTTTATCAATTTTTTATTGCAAATACTAAAGTATTTGTAATAACAAAAGTATTGGGATCACTGTTAGTCATTTATATGTTTTTATACAGGCTCTACAAAGACGTAAACAGATGACTGTGTCATTTCTGTTGATATCGTTATAACCGTTGTTTTTGTTTTAATGGTTTTGACACTTAATTCAAATTACAATTGTTATTTGGATACACGCGTGCACATATGCAGACATTGTAATTGATATTGTTGCTGATGCTGTTGTTGATACCATAGTAGCCATTAATGACAATGAAAATGTAACAACTGTCCAATACGCCAACTAGTACCATCCAGTTTTTTTTTTATAGACGAATTAAACAAAAATACCTGATTAAACTTCTTACATGTTTAATTGTAGTCGGTCAAAACTGACCATATAAAAATGTACATCGTAATTAATTTTCAAATCAATCTTTGAAAATTTATGAATGTGATTTACGAATGTTTTACTTGTATTGAATTTAATCATGAAACATGTATTTATAAAAATTTTGTGGAAATGTGAGTTTAATGATAGCCATTGTGGATATTTGATTAAAAGTAGTATCCATATGATATATTTATGTGCTAAATTTCCAAAAATATTTTATATAAAAAAATATTTCAAATAAATTTAGTAAAAAAAATTATGAAATTTTTGAAAATTACACACAAATTTCACTTTTTGTTTTTGTATTTTTATATAGCAAATTACAATTTTTATATATCTTGCGTATATAGATATCGAAACGGCGAAAAATATAGTTGATCGGCACCATAACTTTATGTAAAATGTCGTCGATAGTTGAAAACGGGTCACTTTTGTTAAACAGATTTTGCTGAGCAACATCGCATGGAAAGCACGAAATTGGCAATAATTAGCCCAAATTTTTGGAGTTTATAAAGCTTAGCAAAAATGCAGAGGCGCATCAAAAAATTTCTAAAGATAAATATTTTATGGGAAAAAAAAAATAAAAAAAAAAAAAAAATAAACTTCACTTGAGTTAAATAAGGAGCATAATATTAACTAGCAATTCTTTGTAATGAACTCTAACAAAATATATTATATTTCGTATAATATATGGAGAAATAAATCAAATTCGATTCACGTTTTTCGCAAAGTTTTTAAAAGTCGCCATTTTTAATATAAATATTGTTGCTTTTAATAAAAAGCAAAAAAAAAAACTTCACTTGGGTTAAATAAAGAGCATAATATTAAATAGCAATTCTTTGTAATAAACTCTAACAAAATATATTATATTTCGTGTAATATATGAAAAAATAAATTAGATTCGATTCACGTTTTTCGCAAAGTTTTTAAAAGTCGCGATTTTTAATATAATTAAGATATTTTTTTATTTTAATAAGAAACCCTAAAATATACCTTACGGTTACCATTATACGCTAAGAATATTTTTACAATTTATTTAAATAACTCAGTAGGTTTTAATATTACGCTTAATTTATACTAGAATTATACAGAAATTTTGAAAAAGTTTTCATATGCAACTTAAAACCGCAATAATTTTCGCACCCCATGCATGAAATGATAAATGCGAACTTATTCTACTTGCATTCGAGTCACTTTATATTTATAAAAATTAACATTTTTCAACATTTTAAAATCAAATCTTTTACGATTTATTAATAATATATCTACTAAACCTTAATCATAAAAATAACACTTTTAAGCCATTTATTCGCGAGATGATGGTAGATAGCTCTTTTTTTCTTAATATTTTATCAACATGTGTTATAAAACAACCCCTTTTGTTTATCGAAAATATAAATAAACTAAAATTTTTATTACAAATTAGGCAATATATTAAATCTATGATGTCCTACAAATTAAGAGATAAAGTTTGTCAGTAACCAAGACCATATTCAAATGCGTTCATCATTCGAATTATAAATAAACATTGCAAATAAATTTGTATGCGAAAATAATTGCAAAAAATTTTGAACCTGATCAAAATTGTATTAGATTATTTATTAACAACTTAATTGAGACTAAATTATTAAAAAGCGCTGTGTCCCTTGAAGATCAAATAAAAACATGCAGGTATGTAAAAACATGCAGATATGTTCCTTTTCAAAATTGATACCACTGATAATGGACACAAAAACAAAATGTCTGACATCAACAAATATTCTTGGAAATCTGCAGTTAACCCTTATATATATATATATATATATATATATATATATATATATATATATATATATATATATATATATTATTTCTATTAACAGAAAAATCATATTTTGTTCATGATGACACGAACAGTCGTTTATTTAATTTACATGAATTTTGTATGTTTATTTTCACTCGAAATCGGCAAGTGCGACACCCAGCAAACTCCATTTTATTACCGTAAATAAATCAAAGTTTGATTTGCATTACCACAAAAATGTTCACAGAAGTTGTAATAAATTATAATATAGAAAACATAAAACATAACGACCTAGTAGTTAGGTTGATTTTACTAAAATTACGATAATTTATTACCAATCACGCAAGGTGAATGGTCCTAAAAGAAAATAAATTGCCTTTCTTGAAGACGGTTAAATAATCAAACGACTCTGCTTTCTATTGAGTACAATAGAACACTTGGGCCATTAAAAAACATTTTTTGATTTTAGGTCTTATTTTTTTTTTTTTTGATTTCACATTAAAATCTATTTCTATATGTACAAGGTAACTCAAATGCATGTAGACTCAGTTCGCGAAAATCATTTCGTGGCAAAAATTACACGCAATATTAAAACCAACTGAGGTTATTTAAAAGACAAAATACGATTATTTCAGTTTTTGGTGGTATTTGTGTAACATATTTTAGGGTTTTCGAGCAAAATTTTAAAAATTGTCTACGTTAAAAATTGCGATTTTTTCTGTTAAAAATTGTGAGAGAATCTAATTCTAATTCTTCATATATTATACGAAAATGCAATTTGTTCCAGTTTATTACAAAAAATGCTGTTTATTATTGTGCAAGATTTGTGAAAATTGCAAAAACAAAAAGTGAAATTTTTCGTAATTTTCAAAAAATCCTTAAATTTTTTTTATTAAATTTATTTTTAATGTTCCTTCGGTTTTATCGTATAAAATAAAAAAAAAACTAGGTTAACGCGGTAAACCATGTTTTTCCATATAAAACTGTGAATATGCCTCGCGAAAAAACTAACTTTTAAAAAAAAATTCGCTCTTGTTTTTCAAACTTTTTGACTATCTGCTGCGTTAACTCTCTACGGAGCATCAACAAGATATAGCGCAGAATGCGCACAATTACAGCAAGTATCAATTTATGTTCTCTTGATTTTTGCACAGACCCCAACCAAAAAAGCAAAGTAATTTAAAAAATTGCAAAATTATGTCATCAAAATTTAACCCTGTGTGTAACTGGAGAAAGTCTGCACAATAACAAAGAAGGTGTAATATATATATATATATATATATATATATATATATATATATAAATGCGCGAACTAAAATTGTAGAAGAATGGGAAAAAGTTATGTAAATTTTAGCCCTTTTTCTAAGTTTTTGAATTTTGAACAATAATCGTGATTATAAAATGAAACCTGTAGTGCCAAAATTTTGCACTCTATTACAATTAAGTCTTGTGGGTTCAGATCTGCAACACATTTTTTTTTTTTTTAATAGTATTATCAAAAAATTTATTGAGAAGTATATTAAGTTTCAGCCAGGTTAAATTTTTTTGATAATGATGTATGTAGGTGCAAAAAAAAAAAAAAATAAAATAAAAAAAAGCATTGTACTGCCAAGTAATTAGATTTGGTACACTATCATGTCAATATGGTAATATATTTTTAATACTTATTATATTCCTAAAAAACTAATTACGAGGGGTATATAAGTACGGTATTTATTTATATTTTATGACTGAATTTAGTTATTTAATTTCAAAAAATAAAAAATATAATAAAAAATTAAGAAATAAATTACAATATAAAAATAGCACCGGTCAATACTAAAAAAGTATTCTGAAAATATGGTCACCAGAATCATTTCAATTTCAAGTATAAGGAGTGGATAATTTGTGAACCGTATTTCTCAAAAGTGGTAAAATTTAAAAAACCGCACATACAGGAAATGCGTAGAAATTAAAAATTAAAAAAAAAAATAAAAACAAAAATCCAAATTTAAAAAACAAAGTCAACAAGAAAATGAATAAATAAATTAACAAAAGATAAATAATTCCACTTTATTCTTAATTCTTAGACCAAATATAGTTCAAAAATTTAAATGAAGCATTTTCATCATGTTACTATTTTCAGAGATATAAGACTTTTATTTTCAACTTCATTGAAAAAGATATGCATATATATATTTTTTTTCTTAAATTAGGATTTAAGAAAGTAAAATGAAGCAGTAATAGCCTGTCAGCATAGTAATATTTCATATGCCTTGATATATCTCTCAATAGCACCGTTTTTGTGAAGAAGCTCCCCTTGTTCGTTGCTTATTACTCCCATATTTTCGGGGATTTTGACAATTTTAAAGACACTTTTGTTGCACTATTCCTTCTCCAAACATGAATCTCTAATTTGCTTTACCTATTGTCCAGAAAATTATATAACCTAAAAATTTCATAGATAGATAGGAAATTTCTTACATGTTGCCTTTGGTTATCAATGGGTCAAAAGTCAAAAGTGATGGAAATTTTTAATCTAACTTTTTTCACTGTGTTTATTCTAAGGAATAAGAATTTATTGAAAGTATTCACGATTTAATTTTTTCTAATTTCAAATTTTCAAACTTTCGAAGTCTACGCATTTTCTGTCAGTGCGATTTAAAAATACTGTCATTTTTGAGATCTACGACCATGTGCTAATTATGTCAGGTACAAATTTACCTTGTTTTTCCATTTCTTTATGAAATAGGTCACTATATTACATATGAAAATGTTTCTGTATATTTCTTACGTAAAAATTCCGTATATACGAATTGGCAAAAATGAATGTTAAAGATTTAAATTAAGTCGCAGTAAAATGTATTAACAAAATACCAGGTACGATATTAGAGGCAAACTATAAACAAAACTTCATCTTTTCCCTTAAATCTTTTTATCTATTTCATGTTTTTCGTTTTGGTTGTTGTTGATTCAAACTGTTTGTGAAATAAAATTTGTGTCATTTTTTATAGTCCACCTGATATGGAACTATTAATATTACTGACAAACAATATAAATTGAAACATGTGAACAAAAAATTAAAAAAAAAAACGAAATTCACTAATGAAATTTACATGTTACACTACAAACAGATAAACAAAAGGATTTTTGTAAACAAGCGTTTACAGAAAAAAAAAAACAACGCATTAGAACATCTATTCAATTTAGAAATGTATATGGGCTATTGTAAAAAATTTGATTTTTGGGGTTAAAAAAAAGAAAACAAAAACACAAATTGGGATTTTTTAAATGATACATTAATATCCATTTGTAAAATATAAAGTGACTCCAATGCATACAAAATCTGTTCAGATTAATCATTTCGCTCGAAGGACGCGAAGGTTATAGCGATTTTAATTTGATTATATACAAAATTTACGAACTTAAAGCTTATGTATAACTTTATGAAAATTTTCAAAAATAGGAAAACTTTGTATAAAAATACAAAACAACAAAAATTGGTCAAGATATACATTTATAATTTCATGTCCGCTTTCTGAGTTCTTGAACAACAGTCATGATTATAAAATGAATTAACCTATAGTGCTTAAATTTTGCAGTATAATTGCTTCAGGTCTGTAGCCTCTGGTTTAAAATTGTATTAGCATTAAACTTATTAAGGTTAAAAATAAATATCAGTCAAGTTGAAAATTGTTTATAATGTTATAAAATTTTATACCATATTAAAAATAAAAATCATAAAAGCTAATTTAGCCATTTGCAATATGAACTCCTGTTGTTATTTAAAAATATTCATTATTATATTTTACTGGAATTGGTGAAGTCAATTGCTGTTGTAAAATAAAGACAACCTAGTTACTTACATAATATCATCCATATACTGACGGTACTTCTCAGTATACTTCAGTATATGGAAGATAACGATTTGATGTTTTGCGAAAAACATATAAAAAAAATAATACTTATTAAAAAATAACAATAGTGTTATGTAGAGTAATATTGATGACAGTTAGTATAGGTTCTGCTACCCTTGAACCAAATATTAAGACAATGTTTCGCTTTTATTGAATCTCCTCAAAAACATGTATTTTTAATACAGCGACAAGTTGGCGAAGCAATATTATTTTAACTTAGGATAATGCAATAAAATTATTGGATAAAAAGGTAGAGCTGTATTCAATGTTGGTGCTATTAATATTGGTGGTTTTTAAAACAATGTGTAAAAGCTAGAATTATATTAGGAGAGAATAATTCAGGTTCGGCAGTTAGTTTTTTTTTTTTTTTTTTAATTTCTGGAAAGACTTCTGACTATTCGCAACTAACATTACTATGATGCTCAAACGTACACTATCGAAATGTTCGAATTTCCGAAGAAATGCGCAACCGTTTAGTTTTATATGCTTTTGTGCGGTTGCGTAAACTTTTGAGTAATACTTTTGACTGGCTTCAAAAAGAAAAAATGTCTCCGGCGCTCAAATATTTATGCATTATTGATTACATGTTAGTGGAATTAATGTCCAGGAAATCACGTCGAAATTTATACACAATAATTGCATGAACATATGCATGTCATAATGTCCATGGACATTATAACACAAAAAAAGTGTCGTAGTATCCACAGACGTAATGATACTTTTGAAAGTGTCGTAGAGTTCAAAAGGAAAACGACGCAAAGTCCAATAGAAGCAATTAGTCATACTATTCCAAAAAACTTTGACTTACGTCGGGCCGAAAGCCGGCTGTCTAAGAAACCTTTTTAATCCAGACCGGGATCCTACCCAGTTCAGAATTAGAGTCATTTTAGTCCCGAAGATGACTGATTTTTCACAAATTTTTATCATACAATTTATTCACTATCATACCAGACAGTGTCAAAATTAGTGTTACCAGGAGACGAGAAAAAAATAGGCTAAATTGAACTTTAAAAATGGACAAAATAGGCTATATTTTAAAGAACAAAGCCGAAAAAAGCTTTTTTTATACTAATTTTTTCACGTTCCCATTAGTTTTTGATACTTTTTTTAAGGGTATTGTAATAAATTTATCAATAAAACACGGCTGCGAGCAAAATGAGCGACTGAAAAATCGTTAAATAAATTTTAAAATAATCAATTTTTTAAATAATTTGTAGTAATTTTAGAACTATAATTCTTCTTTGATTAAGCATTTCCAAATTTTTAGGTGACTTTTCGTTTCTATGAAAATTTTTTTTAAATCATATACAGAAGAATATTAAAAATAATTTTAATAATCGGTTTAGTAAGTCCATAATTTGATTTGATTTGGAGAATCAACAAAAATATAACAAAAATATATTTTTGAGTGAACAAATGCTTAAATGGATGATTTAGTAAAATAAAATTAGTAATAGGAAATAAGGAACCCTTTTTTCGTTGTTGAAATTTTAATCATTTTAAGGCAATTTTAAGAATGCAAAGGGCTGGAAAAAATAAATCGAAAATTTTGAGGCTAAAAAAAAAATAAAAATGCTAAACAAAAATTTCAATACTGGTCATATTGTTCAAAGACATCAAGTAATTTTCGAAAGTTTTATAACGTCTATGGACTTTGTAACATGCTCCAGAAAATTTTTTATAGTAAAATTAAATTTTTTGAGGATGTCGACTTTTTAAAGTAACTGTAGTAAATAGAATTAAGTTTCTAATAACATAAGCCCCTAAAAGCATAATATTTTATAATTTCAGTATCAGCTACGTAATTTGCGTAGTTTGCCGTTTTCCGAAAGATAAAAAGCACCCCTCGTATGTGTGATTGTTTATTAAGTCATCTGAAAGCTCTTTTAATCGCACATTTGCTTACCAATCTAAAATTCGCTTTTGAAAAGTTAAAAAGAAAACACATACAATTTTTTGTCAGTGTATCTACGAAAAAACGAAAAAAAAAATTACAGAGTATGTATATGCTACACAGAAAAAAATAATAATAAAAAACGATTTTAATTATAAAATTGCTTATATTAATTTTTTTTTTTTTTTTTTTTTTTTTTGTTTGATTTGCTCCAATCGTCGAAATGATACTACTAATTATTTTTTTATTACATCAATAATATATGTGATTGAAGTTTTTCTTAAAAGTAAAAAATATATTTATTAATTAAGTTTAAAAATTAATTAAATTTGTATTAATCCAGTAAAATTCTTCCATAAAAATATTTCAACTAAACTATTTATTACAAAATTATAAATATTTTAAAAATACAAAAAAAATTAAACATAAGTGAAATATATTATGTGAGAAAAATTTCTATGGTGAGTGTTTGGATACAGTTACAAAGAATATGCTTATGACTAGTTAGCGAAAAAATTCATCGTTATAAGGGCGGTCACCTCGCAAATAGTTTCAATATTATCTAGGATATTGGTTTAGACTTTAACTTCATGGATAAGTTACGGCAATATCTATAAAAACTAAGGATCACAAAAAAATATCCCCAAACGCATAAAATTGTACTTAAGAATTAAAGGAATCTGCATACAGCTTCACGAAAGGAATTTAAATTATACTTTATAACCTGCATTTCGGGAGAAATAAAATTCAGAAAATCCAAAATCAGCCTTATTTTATATAAAATTATGTTTTTTTAACTGTTTTTCTATTTATTTATTTTTTTCAAAATATTATCAATTTTTGACAAGCAAGTACTAAAAGAATTAATTTGAAAATTAACTTTAATGTTAACTACCCAGCAAAAACTTTTTGGTTTTCGGTAATAACAACTACTTATTAAGTAGTTTCTTGGTAATGAGGCGTCATTATTATTTGCCTAATCTGTATTACATTAATAAGTATTCAATAGTATAACAGCACAGTAATACTGCAATCACGTGGATTAACAACCAGAAGGTTGTTGGTTCAACCCCATTCTGAAGCTTTTAGTTTTTTATAACAAAATGTCTAAAAAGTTATTTTAAACTAAATAGAGTTTTTTTCGCTTAGGATGCTATGTGCGAGATGGTGTACTGAATAAGACGTTAGTCAGATAAACGAATAGTTAGTGTGTGTCCGAATTCGAGTCTCACTGACGGCAAAATTTTTTGGTTTTTTTTTTATTTTTGTTTTCGTTTAGGTACATATTTTTGAGTACCCCTAGAGTCAAAAAATAACTACATGAATTTGTGGACAAGTCGAACAAAAATAACTAGTTATTCAGGCAAAAAAATAAAAATGAGTAGTTTATTTTTGTTACCAATTATACTAGCTTACCAAGAAAGCAAAGTTTTTTCTGGGTAATAGGTTAATTGGACTTTAAAATAAAAATAACTAATAAATTAGCTGAAATTTTTTACAAAATATTTTCTTTCTGTGTGGATTGTTTAATATTTTACAAGAACCATCAGCAAATGTGTTGACAGTATGTGTATTTTTTATGTCTATATTTTAGGAACACCAAAAAAGTTACAGAAAATATGAAAACGTGATGCACTATAAAGCTACATAAGTTAATACTGGTTCCTGGCACTGGAACTTATGCAGAATATTTTAAAAAAGTGAAATCTTCAACAAACATACATATATTTACATTTGCGTGCACATATTCATTACTTTGTTTTTTTTTTGGTTCGGCCGTAAACTTAGAAAAGTGATTTTAATTAACAGAAAAACATATAGGAAATGAATTTTGTAACGAATTTTGAACGACACATTTAAAGAATTTATTATTGAAAGAGTAGAACTTGCATCAGTAAAGTTTCTATATCATTATTCTGTAATTAATTTTTGATTCACAACTTTCATTATACATTATTATTCTTCCAAAAGAGGCTTTATATGGAAACTGTTGTAAAATTATTTATTATTATTATATTATTTTATTATTTATTTATAATATATAATTATATTATTTTTTTTATAGGTGGATGTTAGATTAATATATTTATTTTATTTCATTTATTGATTTACTTAGCATATATATATATTATTATTTATTTTATTTTATTTTTATTATTATTATTTTTTTTTTTTTTTTTTTTTTGATGTTTATAAATAACTCAATAAATAATTATTTTTGCCCAAAATATAACTGTTACCTTTTGATTTTTATTTATTGATTAAAAAATAACAATTATTTTTGATTTTGATTTTTTGTCCAAAATAAAGCGATTTTTTATTTTGATTAAAAAATAACGGTTATAATTTAGTTCTAACGGCAAAAAGCCGTTATTTCATAATCAAAAAATAAAAGCTAAAAATAATAATTATTTTTAATAAAAATTGAATATCAAAACAATCATCTTTTTCGTAAAAAGGGAAAAATTCTAAATGGTGGCTATTTATTAATTAAAAATTAAAAAATTATTATATTTTGAGAAAAAATTAAAAATAATCATTATTTTTTATTAAAAAATAATCATTAAATTGTGATTATTAATATTTATTGGATTTGATTCGTTTTGTAACGAAATTAAAATTTTTATTTTGAAAATTAAATATAATTTTTAGAAATTTTATGTTTTTTTGCTCGAATTTGCACATATCTTTTATTTAAAACCTAAAAATTTCTTGAATTTTATGAAGGATATAAAAAATTGTAAAAAATTTTAAAAATTTTAATAAACTCTTTATGTATTTTTTTGCGTGTTATTTGAAAAATTTAAAAATAATTAATACTAAGTTTTACCACAATTTTAAAAAAGTTAAATGGAAGAAATGTCTGATTTCCTATTTTTATTACAAAGTCAAATGCAACGTCTTAATTTTAGCATAATTTGTTTTGTATATTGAAATAAAAAATTATTTAAAATTATTTCGAAAAGTATAATTTCTGAACTCTATAGATTACGTTCGAAATCCGCAAGGTAGCGAATAGGGCAAGTTTGTACTTTTTATACAAAAACTACATAAAAAAATAATAAAAAAATTATTCCCTTTTTTGCTTGATTCTTTAATTTAGTTTTGTTTTTTAATATACAAAGAAGAATTACTTTCTATTTTTTGCCAAAACTAAAAAAAAAGAGAAAAAATAAATAATTACTCAAATGTCCAAAAATATTTTATATTAAAATATTTCGTTACGTTAAATCTTGAACCGGAGAATGTGCAAATTTAGGCAAATTGATTAGTTACTGAAGATGACAGGGTTTGGTCGAGCAGATATGCCTTTGCTTCCATTAAATCGAATATTGTCTGAATCACAAAAAATTTATATTTCTACTAGTCGTTGAAAATTTTGGTACTATTTTCAACAGTATTTTAAAAGAAAATTAGTTTTTTTCATTTCAGGATATCTGAAATATAGACTTTTCAAAATTGTGGATATCTTAATTTTAAGTTTAAAGTAATGTGCATACCAAGTGCAAAGACTATTGAAATTGGCCATAATAATATTCTTCCAGAATAGTGCGCATGAAAAAATCTCGTCATACTATTATGCTTATGAGCATTAAACCAACTGAAATTTTGTTTTTGTTAAAGATTAATAAAACATTCGCCATTTAAATTTAAAAGAGAAATTAGTACTTTTTTTAGTTTTTAAACAAATATTTAATATTTTCTCGAATACCTCGAATACCAAATACTGAATGGCTTCTCAGACTAGCTGGTATATATCCAACAAAAATTTTTGATATCCCTCAATTGATTTTTTGCTGTAGGAAAATTTGGATAGTTTATGTTTTCTTATGATAAAAAGAAATCTTTAGCGAACGCACTCATTTACGTATATTTGTGTGTTCATAAATTCATTAAATATGAATGAAGTGCTTTCGTTCCCCGTATTTCCAAATAACTTGCCAGATTAAACATTTTTTAGATAATTTTGATTTTTTTACACGATATTTATTTGTTACATTTCCTATAACATCTGCGACACAGAATTTCTGAAAAGAAAGTTAAAAAAAAATCTAGTAGGAAAGTATTATTATAAGCATTCATAAGTTTGAAAAAAATTTATCTTGGTTATTCTCCTCCTGTCTTTTTCTAGCTTCCTATCAGTACTATTTTGTAATTTGTTGGTCCGCAAATTAGCTTTCTTTCACTTTTCTGATAAGATTCAGAGCAATTTAATGATTAAGCCACTTTCCTTACATAAGAATTAAAGGTTTTACGTTAACAAAATTCAAAATCAATCATTTCAAAATCAAAAGAAAAATATAGTCGGTTAAGCCCGACCATATGATACATTATACCATTGTGTGTGTGCATTGAAATTCGTAGAGGGGTCTTATATTAGACTTTTGGCCAATTGTGGACCGATACTTTTTAAAATAAAATATACGAATTCAGAATGCCATTCAGGAACCATGCTAAATTATGGATCGATCTTCACGAAATTTGCCATTGTGATTTCTACTTATATAAAACTTATTTCTGTCGAATATTAACTTAATACTGTGCTTTGTTTACATGTACGTACAGACAGATGGACATCGCTAAATTGACTCAGAAAGTGATTTTTTTTTCTGTGCCTTACAAATATCAGCGCAAAAGCATAATATCCCAACCATCTATGGTAGTGTATGGTATAATTAATTAAATTAGAAGTGTTTAAGAAGATTTCACATAACAAAAGTATTAACTCAAAGGCATTTTATTCAAATGACTTTTAAAAATAAATATTTCAGTTGAATTTCTTCTTTAGTAATATGCTGCGTGCACACATTCATGGGGCCGCACAAACAAAAGGAATATTTTCCATTTACTAACCAATTGTAATTTTTGAATGATTTTCAACAATTCTCTGGCATATGACCATTTTATGCTGCTGGGTGGAAATCAGTAAAACACAAACAACGAAAAACCAGAAAAACATGACATGCAAACATTTCCGAACATTTGATTTTCAGATATTCACATATTAGCATTTACAACCACTTGTACAATCACAAAAATGGTTAGTGGTAATTTTTGTCAGTTTTTTTTTTTTGTTTTTTAGCCTGAAAACGAACATTTTGATTAGATTTTAAACTACAAAACCATAAATGACATGGAAAATGATTGATTAGAAAAATTCTGTGGTAGAATTTACAAAACAAGAGAGAAAATGGTACACAACAAAGAAAGGATATTTTATCAAAGCACCAATTTATACAAAAGGATTTTACAATTACAATTTTTATGAAAGTAATATGTTATATGTTTTTATGAAAACAGATAAAACTACTTCAAATTTACGCTTATAAGGTATTTCGAAAATATTTTAACCCAAAAATAGGAAATATTTTGGTAAAAAATAAAATAACATTGTGTAAAAAAATGTTTTTGAAAACATAGGATTGACAGATTTGTTTTTTTATTATCTATATAATTTCTTTCAAAAGACAGAATATATATATTATTAATGCTACGTACGAATGAAAATTGTCACATATTATACGGATATCTTTTGTTCGCTATATTTCTAATATTGTCAAGAACATGCTGCTGCAGTGAAAAACAAGTAAGAAAGATTGATTCGGTCAAGCCCGACCATCTGATACTCAATACAATTGTATATGTCTATCAAAATTCGTGGAATGTTCTTTTATTAGACATGTGGATAATTTTGGGTCGGTGCTTTTACTAAGTGTAAAGTAAAATATACGATTTCAGAATATTACGTTAATACTAACATTAACATAAACTATGGAGCGATCCTCATAAAATTTGCCACTGTGATTTCTACTTAGGTAAAATTTATTTTTGTTGAATATAAGCAGAATTTCATTAAAATGTTGCTATATTTAAGGCATTTGTTATCGTTGAACTCCTATTCCGGGAGGACATTTATATGGGGACTAGGTGAAATGTTGTGGCGATCATAACCAATTTCAATGGGCTTCCTACGTGCAAAATTTCATTGAATTATTGGCACAAAGTTTACATGAACGGATGGTCAGCCATCCAGTCAGCCGTCTAGCCAGCTAGGTGGATGAAAGGACACCGTTGGATCGACTGAAAAGGTGGGTGTTGGATGATTTTTTCTGTGTGTTACTAACATCAGAACAAACGCATAATACCCCAACTACCTATGGCGGTGTAGGGTATAAATACTTTGAATGTAACATAGTATAGTTTTTAAGTATATATGTGTAGATTATTGCAACATTTTTAGTTAATGTTCAATATACCCTTAAAATCGGGATTTATTAAAAAAACGATTTTTCTTAATTTGCGGCTGAAAATTATTTTATATCGAATACCTGTTATCCAATTTAAGTTTTTTTTCAACAGGTTTAGAAGGAAAAAATCTTTACAGAAAACATATTTCATAAAAGAGATAATACGTAGAAAACCTACGCGCTCAGTTTTTTTTTCCAAGACGTCAAATTTCTTCTTAAAATAATTTCAAAGTTTCAAAGGATACACATTTAAAAGAAATCCTAAAATATTTACGAATATTTTAGCAATGCATTATGAGCGTTAAACGAAAGCTTGGAATCACTGAAATATAAAAGTATTTTGTTTAAATGATGCAGCACAAAAACTTAAGAATATATCCTTTTGAAAATGTTACTTTTTACTATTTATTTTCAAATATATATCAGCCTGCAAAAATCATTCTTACGCGTGAACAAATCGTTGTATGGATAAAATTATAAACTGCTCATGGCAAAACTTTTATTTAAATTTTACAATAAAAAAAAGTTAAAAAAAAATTTTGGAAATTTAATCCTTAATAATATATTTATTATTTAATTATATATTTTATTTAAAAAATTTTTTCTTAATATTTTGTGCAACAATATTTATATAAAAACTTTTGTTATATTGCGGGAATTCTTAACTTTTATTTGACATCCGTATTGGGTTAACATAATTCTGATAAATATTTTATATATTTTTTTAAAGTTGTGTATTTTTTGGAATTTTGAAGTCCTTTTGAGAGAAAATTTTAAATCTTGGAGAAAAACTGAGTACGTATTTTTATTATGTATGTGATCTAGTTTGATATATTGACTATTTATGTGTGAAACAATTTTCGGAAATTGTTACACGGTTACACGGTTACACGCCATTTGAATAATAATTAAACTTTTACATACATACAATCATATATACATACATACATACATACATACATACATACATACATACATACATATATACAGACATACATACATAGTAGAGTTTTCTTCGAAAAAATGTCGTAGGAATGCTTATTGATGAGCTGAATACTGGAAAAATAATAAAAATAAATTAGTGAATTTTGCTCAAAAAATATTTCGAGCTTTCTTTCGAAATAGGAGTAAAAAACTTGTTATTTTGAGATCGTACAAATAAAAAAAATCTTTGGGATAAATTTCGGCCCACAAGCGGTCATTTTATAACGTCATTGAAAAAAAGGCGAATTCATGGAAGGTGTGGTTAAGAGCATAGCAGAATTCGCCGTACATTATAACATTATAACAACCAAATGTCATAGTTTGTTTAATTTTTTTTTTTTTTCAGTTTGTTTTCTAATGCTTTACTAGGATGTCTCAAATATAATTAAAAAAAATCGTTGTTTTTTATGGTTTCCCCGGTGCAATTGTCCAACGTTTTACTTCATATATAATCCCACACAATTTGAATCAATAATAACAACCGAAAAAAATGTTTTCGGTCAAAGTTGTACCTAGTGTTAATCATTGGATATCCCATTCATTGAAAAGGCAATGCTGTTCTTCCCAAAAAAAAAGAAATGCTGTTTTTGCCTTGTCGCATTTATTGCAGAGTTACCCGCATCTTATATGAATTCGCCTTGACAAAATATATGCAAATTTCACACTTTTATTCCTTTTATGAGCAAAATATTGAAAAGTTGTTTTGTAGTAATTATGGTTCATTTCAAAGTAGTTTTATACAAATTCACAAAAATGTACTAAAAGGTCCTCTGGAGGACCGAAATCCTATGGGAAAAAATTTGAAAATATATTTCCATATGAAGTTCAAGACTATGAATTTTTTTAGACCTATTTCGAGAAATTAGCGTAAAACATTTTTATTTTGAGCAAAGTATACTAGAACCTTGATTTTCAATCGCTAGTAAGCAATTGAAATTTTAAAATTTTTTAAATATTTTTTCTGCCTTCAACTTACCAAAGATATGTAAATTTACGAGTGTGACTTCCTTTAAATAAAATTTAAATTCATATATATTTTTTATATTTTATTTTTTGTTGACAACATTATGTCTCTTACACATGTGTATATTTTATATGAAATACATAAACAATGAACAGACTAACTGCTTTACTTGTACTTGCCCTTGTCTATTTTATGCTCCCAGACATATGTTAATAAATGATACTCAGTAATATCTGCACTAACTGTCAAGTAAATATCTGAACAAGGTTGCAAAAAGTATTGTTTAACTTGTATTTGTATGTGTTCCGTATATTTGTATGTATTAGAAAAGCTATTAGTCATTGATTGTATTCGTATATCCTAGTGTTAATAATTTATGAATAACAGAGGAAGCTGATATATGAAGAAAGAGAAAAATCGTAGCAAAATAAAGCTAATGATTCGAAAGAAAGATAACTAAATATAAGAAAAAATAAGAAAAGTGTGGAACCTAAGACCCATTAAATCAACCCTGACTACCTCTAAGCTACTTTATTCTCATTACGAACCCTATAAGGTTGCTCAGTTCTCCACCCGCAACCTCCTCTAGTTCGTGCAGAATATGGCTCCCAAACCACCTCAGTCTACTTCGCTGAAGCCCTGCACAGTGACAGAATATATGATCCACTGTCTCTAACTCCTCCACATCATCGCACGTCCTGTAAAAATCTCACGCGCCAGTGTCCTACTTACTGGTCATATTCACTATTACGAGATGACCAGTATAGGACCTTGTATATGCCTAGAATTTCTGCCTGGCAAACGCTGCAACTATCAGACAATCTAAAAGATCGCCTGATATCTGTTCCCATGAAGTAAACACCCATGTGCCTACTTCCATCTTGGAGCCATTCGTGAAGATAGCGCATCCTCCGTGGAGCATCTCCGCTCCAATTCAGAGGTCCCTACTAGGGATTTCAATAACAGCAGTAGCCTCGAAGTCAATTATAATACCTACATAATCCGTTTGGGCGGCCGAGGATAATGTTTGACTATTCAACTTGACTTCATTAAGTATGCTAGCATGCCCCGCTGAGAAGTTCCCTACTAATTCCAATTCCTTCAGTCTAAATAAGCCCCGCACAGTCATACCTCACACGAATTCCTCAACTGGAATAAGGTGGAGAATGATGTTCTGTGCTGTCTGAGGTGTACTTCTCGCGGCACCCGTAATGCCAATTGAAACACATTTCTGAACTTTAGAGAGAAGGTTGCTTTTCTCAACGCCGCCCACCATACCAAACATCCATAGATGAGTATAGGTCTCACAACCAATGTGTATATCCAATATACAATTACCGGTTTTAGACTCCAGTTCTTCCCTATAGAGTTCCTGCATGCATATTCGGCACTAAGCCCCTTCGTGGCCCTTTTCTGAGTATTTCTCATCCAAGACAATTTGCTGTCCAGGTACTTGGCTTCCTTTGACAAACTGAGTTCTATCCCATTCAGAACTGGTGGATTAAATGTCTCAACCTTATATCTCGTGGTAAACAAAACTAGTTCAGACCTTTAAGGTTGAGTCCTAATCCATTACTATTTGCCCATTGAGAAATTTCTCGCAGAACAGATTACATGACCCCTCTGATCGTGAGTAGATATTTACCCGAGACCAACAATACTTCCTATGGCATCGAACTGTCTCAATATGACATTCATTGTCAAAAGCCACAATAATGGAGAAAGAACCCCTCCTTGCGGTGTGCCCCTTATCACAAGCTTCTTTATGCATGTGTCTCTCATGCTCGAGTTGATAACTCAGCTGCATAGCATCAGGGTGATCCACTTCGTGAGGAATACACCAATACCTAACGAAGCGAGTAATTCCTTAATCGCCTCTATCCTAATGCTTTGATATTTGGAAATAGTTGAACATGAAAAAATATAATTTTCCAGTTTTCGCAAATATGGTCCTATTAAATACTTTTTTTTTGAAAAGAATTTCAATGTAAACAAATTTTATAATTTTGAACTTGCTTGGCTGATTTTTATTTTGTTCGTAAACCAAATTTATTTAATTTTAAAGTAAGAAAAACAATAAATAGTTAACAAATTATATCCCGTATATTTTCAGCAGATATTTGTACTTTATTTCAGTTACCTTTATCGTACCAGAAATTCTAAAACTATTTAACTACAAGATCGAAAAATTCTTCATTATAGAGATCAAATTATGTTGTGCATAGAGAAAAAAATTTATTTAGTATAAGTACAAATAGTTGATATTCGCTCGCTTTAAATATTTGATAATAAAAATTATATTTAACAGATCTATTGTGCAATTGTGTATAATAAAACTAAAATTAAGTAAAATGTTACATATACCTAAGTAAAACAATAATAATAAGGCAATAGTATGTACATGATTTTCTTCTCGTTAGTTTTAATGATGTCAATATTTTAGTTATTTTAGTTTTCGAAAATACACAAAAATTAATTACGAGAAACATGGCTGTTATTAGCTATGAGTTTTGTGGCAAATTAATTATGATTATGATATTTTACAGTCAATACTCCCAGATAATTTTTTTGGGCAATCCCAAAATTAAAAAAAAGTGTCTGCAAAAATCCTATACAAAAAAAAAACACGTTTTATCCTTTAACATAAAAATAAACTTTTTATGGAGTAAATTCTTGGAGGAACATTTTTATATAACTAAATATGCGTTTCAAAAATAAGTACATAATATAGATGTTAAACTTCAGATTCGCCTAACTTTAGAATTAAAAATTGTTAAACATGTTGAATTAAATTCTTGCCAACAGATTTTATTAATTTTATTTAACATATTAATGGTCAAGGTAATATCCAATGTAGATATTTGTGCAAAACCTTTGTTTTACAATTGTTTATACTTGATGTATAAAAATTAAAACTTTTGGAAAAATATATTAGGCTCTCTTTGTGGGGAGTATATTTAATTAGAAGCAGTATCATAAGATTTTGAGAACCTTAAGAAATTTCAAATGACATGTTTTGCTCTTTTCTCGAAAAAAATCCACAATCAAATTTGTGAAATTTAACATTATTATTCCCCAAATTGTTTATTACCTTTAAATCGTTTTCTGACAATTATTTTAACAAGAAAGGGAAACACATACATCACCTTAAACATTAAAAACAACTAAATCAGATACGATCGAATATTAATGAGTTAAGATGTCATCCGAATTCTATATTGCAAGCTATCTTGAACTTTGGTTTTTGTTAAACTCATAACCGAAAATATGCATCCTAACATACGTTGCTTGTAGGGATAACTAATACAAAATCTTTAAAATTATGTACTTATTTTCAAAATTTCAAAGATACAACAAAAGATACAATTATTACATAATTTCCCCGAAAGAATCCCTAAAATATTTTAGGTATCTTCAATAAATTCCCAACAATCCCAAAAAAAAAAACAATTTTCATCGTTTGATGTAACAAAAATTCCAAAATTCCAAAATTTGGGGTTGAAATCCTAAACCTGACAGATCTGTTAACTGTAGTGACAACAAATATATATAATATCAGCACCCTCTCTAAGTATATAAAGAAAACTTTATTAGTCAACATTTTACAACAAAATTTAAACAACGAAAGGTGTATTTAAAAGCGCAAATTTCGATAAAACTTTTTCATATATATATATATATATATATATATATATATATATATATATATATATATATATATATATATATAGTTAAACGTAAAAAGAGAATTTTGTACAAATGATATATATATATATAAAGTGTTTAAAAATAACAAGTTCTTTTTCTTCCGTAATCGCAAATTTTAGCATATGAGCCAAATTTAAAGTTAACCACAAATAATCAATGCGCCATTGGCCAGTGTTAAATTATTTGTGGATAAGCTATGGCGCGATAAAATATTAAATTGGAAAAACCTTATAACACTATAAAATCGATACAAAATTTTGTGTACTTTACATTAGCATTTTGTACATTTTATGCGAAAGTATATTTATAATAAGTACATCTGTTCTGTTTTAGTTATGCGAAAAATAGGTTTCAATAAAAAAATTTTATAAAAAGTATCCACGACTCGAAACAGTGGTGTCTTTAATATATTATAAATCATGGAGGCACACGCAAGGCTCTAGTTGAAATCAATAAAAATGTATACCAATCTGCAGCTGTTATTATAGCCTATATCGGAAGCAAATGGCACACAAAAAAATTTACGCGTTTAAATTTATGCAACTTTTGAAATTTTTGATCGTTGAAAAATATTTTTTATAGTTATATATTTTAGATTTACAACTTTTTATTTATTACTACAATTTAAATATTTTTATACCCTACACCATCATAGGTAGTTGAGGTATTATGCGTTTATGGTGATGTTTGTAACGCATAGAAAAAGTTATACAACACCCACCTTAAAGTATACCAGTCGACTTAGAATCACTTTTTAAATCGATATAACGATATCTATCCATCTGGCTGTCTGGGCAGCTGGCTGGATCTACAAGTAAACATTTTACCCAAAGTATGGGTCACAATTTTAAATTATTCAATGAAATTTGTTACGTGGGACTTCCATCATACAAGATCGAAGCATATTTAAATCGGTAATCGGTTTTTTATTTCACGTAGCCCGAAATAGAGCTTAAACACTCAAATATGCCTTAAAAATAATAATAATTTGATAATAATTCGGTGTAAAGAATTTTTGTACAAATACCAACTTTTGTACCAAATTTTATGAAGACCGGTACACAATTAACCTATCTTTCATATAAATCCTTCTTCCGAAAACGTTACGTTCCTAAATTCCATAGTAATGTTGGTATCAAGTTAATATTTGACACAAATAAGTTCTATGTAAGTAGAAACAACATTACCAAATTTTACGAGATTCGGTCCATAATTTGCCATAACTCAAATATAAATGCATTTACAGGAATCGCCCTAAAGTGCATAAAATTATTTAGATGTTAGTTGGTCACAGATGTAATATAAGTCCCCTTCCCAAATTTTTATGGTGTAGGTTATCATATAGTCTGTCTTTACTAACTACATCTTTCTTTCCCGTTTATAATTAGATATGTAAAATATATCAATGAATTAGATGCAATTAATAAAATTGCTCAATATTCTAAAGGTAGTTTAAATCAGAATTATGTTACCGATTATGTTCAATATTATAAAACTTATCGATCCACCTTTAATTTTTAATTTGCAGACTTTTTGCTGGTCACATATATGTATTTACTTTTGATATCGGCCTTAAAATGGAATTATTAATTTTTTATTAAATTTTAGACTACTATAAATAGCGTTGGCAGGAGCCGAGAAAAGAAGAAGCTAAATTCAATTTGAAATAAAAAGTAAAAAAAGTCTAAGTATCCCAAAAAAGAAGGCCAGAAAAAAATTATTTTTTTTTAATTTAAAAATTTATTTTTTCTTGTTCTCATTAGTCTTTTCATGTTTTTTTAAAATACTGCAATCAATAGACATATAGCTGTCAGTAAAATGACCCAAAAGAAAAGTCGCCCAAAAAATTACCATACAAATTTGGGAAAGGCTAATAAAAATGCTAGAAGCAAAAATTTTGAGACGAAAAGAATTAAAGCGCTTGATTTAACCTTAAAAGGGTTAACCATAAACGGTAATTTCTTGTCCGTTAATATTATTTAAAACATTTTTTTGATTCTCAAATATTAAAAGATCTATATCCAAAAATTTTGTAAGGTTAAATAACGAGAAAATCTGCACATACTTCTTTGATTAAAATTTGTTTAATGAAATATTATAGTGATAACAATCGCGATTATCGTTGCTGTCATCAGCAATATGGTATCACTTTTAATCTATATTTTAGACATATTGATGTGTATTGTATACGTGCGGTAATTTTTTAAATGTTATTGCAAATAGAATTTTGGCAATTTTTTATAACTTTTTAGTTTAAACCTTTATAACACTAACACCGTTCACTAAAAACTAATAATTTAAATAAACTTGCAAAAACTTCCCAATTAAATTTTTTTCACTAAGAAATGCTGAAAAAAATTTTTTAAATTTTGCTAAATTTTTTAAGTGTTTTTTTTTTAACGTTTATATTAAGACATATTAAAGGACCTCTTGAATCATATGATGCTAAATCAAAAAAAAAAAAAAACTCATTTCCAGCAAGAAAACGATTTTCTCAAAGTAGTTTTAGAATGTGCCTGGGGCAAAACTTTTTTTTAAATTCACGCTCATATTTTATTTTAGTTTTTAAGCGATTAAACTATCAAGTTAGTGGAACATGTCACAAGCCATGTAAAATTATACGAGGCCTGACTACTATTAATTCGTACGCTGATCATTTTTATAACAATGGGATATTAAAACAACGATATTTTGATAATAATATTGATTACACCAGAAAGTTTAAATCTTTTTTTTTTTTTAAGATACTTTTATTGTCCTTAAATTTTTATTATATATATATATATATATATATATATATATATATATATATATATATATATATAAGAAAAATTCTTTTAAAAAGATAAACATAAACGAAAGTCCATTATTTTTAATTAAAATAAGTTGATCACTGTTAATTCATACAGTCGCATATTTTCCTACTTAGAACTGTGTTACGTCTCCTTTATTTTTTAATACGGAGTCGATTCGCTTTGGCATGGTGCTGATTAGCTACTGATGGTATTAGATTTTCGTCTAGAATTTGTATGTATTTTTCTGTATTTACGATTCCATCAATGAAGTGGATCCTTGCAATACCTTTTGAGGAAATATATCTCCATACTATGAGGCTAGCTGGAAACTTGACAGTGCGTTTCAAGCAGTCTTTGTTGTAAGCCTCCTTGCTTTTGCGAATTACTCTTTTCCTAGCATCACCAACACAAACATCAAACTTGGATTCGTCACTGAAAATAATACTGTCTCATAACCTTTGAACCCGGGAACGTCTTTCCTTACACCATAACAAGTGTTTTTTCTTTTGAAGGGCGGTAAGCAATGGCTTTTCCTTGACCGAAAAAAATTATATGATTTTCTAAACTCATCTTGACATACCGAATGACCTTTTAACTTACTTTATAAAAATTATACCCTATATTTTTCATTTGCTGGCGTGCATCAGACCACTTCGAAGCTATATCGCGGACAGTGCTTTGACGATTTTGTTTAATAATGCTCGCTAAAGCTTTTTTATCTAGAGGCGTTATTTTGAGGTCCAATTTCCACTAATTTCGTATTTTTTAGCAATGCTTTGTTTGTTGATCTTGGGAGTTTAAGATCAGTCGATATTTGTCCATAGGTCGCAAGAGAGCTTACCACGTTCCATTTTTCAGAAATAATAAAAACTAAAGTAAATGAAAGTGAAAGAGTATCCTTTTTGCTCACTTGCATTCTTCTCCTCTTTTTGTAATGGCACATTTTAAATTTTTGTTTACATTTGGATTTTCTTTGACATCTTGAGCCTAGTTTATATAATGATAATAATAATGATTTTAAGGTTTAAGCATTTTTTTAATATTTTCTTACAATATTGAAGGATGTTTACAAACAAATTTAAAGGACAAAAAATCACTATTCAGAAAAGTATAACTCTGTATTTGTAGTTAACTTAGTTTAGTTTTTTTTTCTGGCGTTTATTGTTAGATAGCTAAAAAATTTTTGGTGTACGAATTAATAGTGTTTAGGGCTCGTATTATCTATGGTTGATTTTTGAGATAAAATTTTATAATTCTTTACATTTCAGAATAATAAAGAAGAACCAAGATCATAATTTTAGGATGGTGTAAATCTCGTGTTACAAATCCATCAAATATTTAAAAATAATGTCAAAAATAATATAAATATTTTGATAACGCTCTTAAATGCGATATAATTTTTAATGAAAATTTAAAACAGTATATCATCTTTTTTGTTTTAAGAGGGAATGAAAGTATTTAAAACATTATGTAAACTCTAATTAATGAAATAATGAAAATAATGTAATTATATGAAAATAAATATATTTTTAAGAGAAATTAGCAAAGAACTTGCAAAAAAATTTAATATCGATTAAATATTCATAAAAATATTTGAAGTAATCTGTTTGTTCATCGAAAACCTAGGATATTTTGAAATTTTATGATGTTTGCATTATTAAAGATATAATTCAACAACTTTATAAACGATTTTATGGAAAAATTACTGTACAAAGTAAATAATTCAAAATATAAATCCATATTCTATATGATCTGTAACTTTTGTTAAAGTATTAATTCAGTATAATTTACCGTGATAAAAGATACACTATTTTTCTTTTTAAAAATTAATTTTGTTGCAATTATATAATGCACAACAGTGTCGCATATGCAACGAATATATATAAATAACCTAAATGTATGTACATTAAGGGCCTCATTTTGTAAAACGATTGGAAAATTCCTTTTGAATTTTTATATTAAAAACAAGAAATAAATTCATAATTTTTGTTGCTTTCAATAGAAATTATCGAAAAGAATTTTCGCTTCGTTTTACATAATAAGGCCCTAAGGCGACTTACTCCCTATGGATGCGAAAAGAGTGTTTTTGTTACCCCTCTGAAAATAAACCAAAATATTTTGTTTCTACTGACAACTGTTGATGAGCTGGACTTTTTTAAAAAAGTTGTTTTTTTAATTTTTTTAATTTCAAAGGTATTTTGAAGCCTCATCCACTGATATCTGAAACATATTGAAGGGTAACCTGAATATTTACATATTATATAAAATATCCTATTTTTCAAGGGTTCTTTCATAATACAGTTTACTATTTTTAACGAAAATTCAAATTTTTACCTCTCTACTTGTTTCAAAATATAAGTTGGTCTGATTAAATTTTATTTCAATATACTTTCTAATGACTTTCAAACACCTTTTAAATGATATCGCATTTTGTGTGCATTACATTGAGTACAAAACACTTCAAAAATTTTAAAAAATGCCTTTTTAAAATGATCCAGCTTGAGGGCGGTCATCATTAGAACTGAAATATCAACAATTTGTTCAGTGTTTCGCTTTAATGTACATATATCAAAAGCTTTCAAACTACTAAACCCAAAAGAAAACATAAAACAATATGTTTTTTTTTTTATATTGTTAATTATTATTTATCAATTAACTCATTATACGCATGTTTCAACACAAAATATATTTCGTTGCTAAGTTGGTAAACCTCAATTCACTTTTCGTGGAATTTGTTATCAAGTTTAATTTATTATATTTCATTGGGTTGAAGTTGCTAGTATTTATTTCTTTTAGTTGAGTGAAATCATACTTTTAATTTGTTATGTGTTTTTAATTTTAAAAACTTGACGTAAGATAAACATAGAATAAGACAACATTTGCGGTTAATGGGAACGTATAAGTTTTGTTGTTATGAGTAAATTTAATATAAATCATACGTGGTAATTGAAGACAAATTTAAACAAACATAAATTTTCCAAACTCTTTGTAATTTTATTTGAACATTGGATGAGCTTTTATATGAATACTGTAAAGTCAATTTTGTAAATACCTTGTTGGGTCCTTAATACGTGTAATGAAAATAAAAGTAAGGAGGCAAGGTTGATGGTATGGAAAGGAGAAGTTTGATAGGGATAAATTAAATCAATTAATGAAAATTAGTGGATACCAAAATCGAGATAGCATAGAAATTATTAATGTCCGTAATATTGTACCATTTATAGCAAATTCATTTGTAAAATTAAAAATTTCCGATCTTGTTGATTAAATATAATTTTAAAACAATTTGATACTATTCTTGCTATTTTAATCCTTATTAATATTATTCTAATTTTCTTTTAAATGATTTTTCGCCTTTGGAACCTATTTACAAAATTAATACGTTTATAATGCTATTTATTTTTTCATACATTACTTCATAGTAAGTCATTCAAGCTTAAATAATATAATAATTGACAGCAAATCTAAAAAGAAGTCAAAAACTAAACAATAACCAATTCAATTGTGCAAAAAAACAATAATTCGTTTTTGTTTCTTTAATTTTAATTTTGCTCTTACTGTCATTTACTTACTTGTACAACCGTAACTTGAGGAGTGTAACTAAGTTCAATTACGTAAGTAAGTAATAATATTTTATCGTCAAATTGCATATCAAAATAAATACATTTGTTCACAATCGTTATCTTATATCAAGTGAAAAAGATACAATTCTTATACATATACATACATACATACATACATACATACAAACATACATACAAACATCGTATAACATTGTGTCAATTTAGTGTGTACTATTGCACAACACTTTTAGTTTAACTACGCAAAGAGTAAGTATATATGTATATGTCAAGGACCCAAAATAATTATAGTAACAGCTCGATTTACGAGACTATCTATTATTTCACCACCTCTATTTACCCAATAAGTACTTCTTTTATATTACATATAGATATTTCCAATATTGCGTCAATATGTCGTACGATTTCTTCTTAATCACAAACATAGTTTTAATGACCTGCAGATGTATTTAAATACATTGAACCATCAGAATTCAAATAGCAATGAATCCGGATTATTTCTAAAGTGAAAATATAACTCCGAGACATGAATTTTGATATAAATAATTAGTTTTTTCTATTACTTAATTTAAATGAATTATTTGAGTAATATATTTTTAATTAATATATTTATTTATTTATATATATTTATTATATATATATATATATATATATATATATATATATATATATATATATATATATATATATTTATATATATATATATATATATATATATATATATAATTAATAATATATATATATATATATATATATATATATATATATATATATATATATATATATATATACATAAAGGAATTATTTGATTAATATAAATATATATTATATATATTACTTATTTATGATAAAATTTCGAAAATGGCAGTTTCTATTTATTTATTTTTTTATTTATTTTTTATTTTTTTAATGAACATAATTCATATATATATATATATATATATATATATATATATGTATATATATTCACAATTGCAGCTAAAAAACTCTATGCATGCCAAAAAAGGTATGTCGTTGTTAAATTGTTGAAATCTTCAAGTTTACAGAATTTTATTTTTACATTTAAAATAAAAATAAAATAAAAAAATGTTTTTTATATTCTCGGTCCTATTTCACTAAACTACAATTCTATAAGTCTAATTGTTACAAGTGCTTATGAATTGTGTTTCATTAAAATTTTCACAACAGTAGTAGTTTTTTGCATTTGTGAACTGCATTTTTTTCTACTATTACAAGTTCTTGTATATATTGTGATAATAATTTTACAATTATTATTTATTTTTACTCAAAATGCTAATATATCCGATAAAATATCCCATGTGTTTTCTATTCCTAGCCAGCGTATTATTGTCAGCAGCTGCTGTTACATCGTGAGAGAATGGCTTCTATTTGTCTCCCTCTCCACTATTGGAGACAATAAATTTAATAATAAAAGAAATTTGTCCCGTTTTAGCTTGAAACGTTTTATTCCAACGTGGATTCCAGGAATTAATATTCCAGACGTGTTCTAAAGAGTATTCTTCTTAATGCGATTTCATTATCGCTTTCATCACTGGAATAGTATAAAAGGTTAATTTAGTACTCAAAAAAAAAAAAAAAAAAAATACTAATATGAACAATTTAATATCTTATATATTTCACTTGCTCGTATGTTTATTTGTTTATAACATATGATTAATGGTGTTTCCGCTTATCGATAATTTCTAATAATTCTATAAGTGTACAAATGCAAATTTATGACATGTATACTTGTGATTTGTACAATTCACTTGTAGCCATAAACTTGTAATTGTATTTTTATGAAGCACAGTTATTTACAAATTCACAATTTTACAGGAAAAACGCTTGCAATTGTGAACTTGCAGCTTAGTGAAATAAGCCAAATATATTTAATTAGTTATTTGCTACTTAAAATATAACTAGTACCTATTGCTTTCACTAATAATGACTTCTGCAATACTTTAAAAGCAATGAGTTATTCAATAGCACGGATGTAATTAGTTCTTGCAATGACATCTCAGTAACGACATTCTAAAATGTCTAGTGGTAACAATATGAGGTAAATAGTTGCTGACATTATACATCGCCTTGTTAAAATAATGGGTTATTCAGTTAATGTGTAAGTAGTGTTAGCTTCGTAACTCATTAGATGGCAACCAAAGTTTTTGCTGAATATTTATAATTTAAAAGTTATATTTTATATTTTAAAAATTAATTTAAATAATTATTGGTGAGTAAAAAAATATTTAATAATAAATATCGTCCTTCCATCTATTATTGCAATTTCATCGTCTTAACTCTCGAATGATGTTAAGAATCCTAATTCAATATACATATATTCCTCTGATCAAGTTTCAAATAAAAATACCAAACAAAACATTTTTTTATTTGAACACATAATTCAAACTATTATATATATATTTAATTTTTTTGCAACTTTAAAAAGAAATGATTTTTAAAGAAAAAATAATAATTATAAATATATTATATAATTTTTCTCATCAATAATCCATAGGTGCTAATACTTCAATAGAAATATATTAATTGAAAGCATATAAATGCACAGTACTATCAAGTGAAGCATTTTCTAAATGAATTCAACTAACATACCTTTTAACTGAGTGAAATATCTAAGTTTCAATGAAACCAAAATAGATATGATAAAACAAACTCTGCATTGGTACCGCCAAAATCGTACAATAGAGCAATTTGCGATGGCAAACGTGTATCATTTTGTTAAGGACCACTTCCGCTAAAGACCATTTCTGCAAAATACTTTTAAATACAAAAATTAAAACACATTTAATTATCTTCATGAAGTCCAGTTACTTTCGCATAATTATATCACGAGAGGGAGGGAGGAGTGTTCAGGTATACAATTGATTGGGGATTATACAGCAATATACAATAGACCCCCATTATTTATGCGATATATTGCTACATGCATGCATATTTCATATGCTTTGATACATTTAAAAGATACACAAAAATAAATGACTACATATTTGGTAAGGAAATATATACGAAAATTAAGGTAACAACCTCTGAAATCCTGCAATTGATGGATTATATATATATACATATATACATACATACATATATATATATATACATATATATATATTTTGTGGCAACATTTTTACAATTTTATTTATTTTCATATTTTTAAATTGCCAAAAAACAAGAAATTGTTATTGTTTTTCGTATTAGTTTAGAATGAATTTACAATTTGAAATAATATATTAAAATCAAAAAAGAAATTTTTTATAAAATTTTATTTAAAGTTAAATAATGATTTATTATTTTTTATTAAATTTAATTTAAATCCAATTTTTATAAATAAATCATTACATTTATAAAAATGATAGCCATAATTTTTTCTGTGAATTTTCTACGACCTGGCGGATTAGAATTCTTTTTAATTAATTTTTTTTACCAAACTTTTATTTTTTTAACGGTTTTAAATAGAAAAAAACAAACATTCTAAATATATACATATTTGTTTACATTATATGAACTTTTGCTGAAATATTGTTTAAAATTTTTATTTATTTATTTTTTTTTTTTTGTAAATTTATCTTAAATCTGTAAAAATTAGTAGTTAAGTTTCTTAAGTTATTAAGTTTATCATTAATTAAAATCAATTAAGAATGAAGTTACAATTTTTGACTTTGTCTCCAGCACGATACTTATTCAGAAAAGCTTCATCGTTTCAATTTTCACTTTTGACGAAATTTAGAAATACCATTTCTCAGATACGCGACCACAAAATTTAATTCGTGAATTTTCAACCATTCAAATTCAACATAAATTATGCTTTGGGTACCATTTTAAACGAAATTTTATTACTTTTAACTGTAGACCTAAATGAACCCATTTGGACATATTTATTATTATATACAGTTAAAGTCACATCAATATATGCAGCATTTACTGAAATATGTACAGTTAAAGTTAATATACCTCTTCACAGATATTAAAATAAAATTAAAATATTTCTAAAAGTAACAACTTTGAAAATCATAATTCGCGCTATAAATACTTTCCAATATTCCAAGTAATTTTACTAATAAATGCGAAAAAAAAGAAATATTTTAAATACTAAGATTTTATTTTCGTATCGCTATATGTGACAATATTTAGCGATTGAAAATCACGTACCTAGTGCATTTGGACCAAACAAAATTGTGAATTATTTCTTAGTTAATCGGGTGTCTTATATGCAATGCTTCCTGCATATACGCTACCTTCACTAACGATATTTAAAGTAAGACTAAATGATTTTGAGTTCTTTAAGTTTCAGATTTAAAATTACTTTAGCAATTAATAAGTGTCACTCACTTATTATACACTATCTACTTAGAAACTAGTGAAAAGGAAAGAAGCATTAGTAATGGATTTTTGGAAACGAAACCGAGGATTTTTATTTTTATTATCTTTTTTTGTATTTATTTATTTTATTTTTATTTATTATTATTATTATTATTATTATTATTATTATTATTATTATTATTATTTTTTTTTTTGAGGAATATTCATAGGAGGCAAAGCTTTGATTTATTTTGTGGGAAACTGGTACTTACAAAGGTCTGATTTCTGAGTGATTAAAAAAAAAATTCACATACATAGCAATTTTTAGCATTTTTTATCTAATAAAAATTACTTAAATAATATTTTACTTTTTTTATAATATACATATGTATATTGAGTCGTCTTCAAAAAAAATATTTTTTAAAAAAATTGCTAAAGCTGTCGTTAAAATAATTATTTGCAAAATTAGCAATAAGAAATTCAATTATATAGAAAAGAAGTTTTTATCGGATTCGGCCACATATGTTAAAATCAGCAGAAACCAATAAGATTTTTGCATGTAACCTATTTAGACCACTCACTACACCGAGAAGCGGTAGAAGTGCGTAATAATTTTGATCACATTGATTCATTGATTTCTATTGGAAAACTGATATATTTAAGATTCTCCACATGCGTTCCTCAAGCAATTATTAAGAGATAGGCATCTTGGCTAGATGCTGTAAAATATTACGAATAATATTTTGACGATTTCAAAAAAGTTGTATATGGATTAAAGGGTAACGTCACTAAAACTATAAAAAAGTTAAACGAGTACTAACAGTAAGAAATATTGAAAATAAACTCTCAGCAGTTTGTTTCAACTGTGTGTGTTTTCTTTTTGGAACTCAATAAATTAGAGAGTTTCGACTCATTAAGTAATAAAATCAGTTCAATTGATAGTACTATTGAAAAAATCGAAGCAGCAGAAGGCTCTGTTGCTGAAAAAATAAAATCAAATTTGAGAGCTATTATAAAAACTTAAGGATTTGAGAAAATTAAACAAATTTTAGACTCAATTACTCTACGTAGAGACGATTTGTCACATTCAGAAAATATCTTGTGTTCAAAAAAATACTTTCCTTCTGAACTACAATTACTCAAATCAAGATCATTTTCCATGTACAAAATTTTTTAACGCCAAAAAGAAAAAAAGAGAATCAAATATGTTTAAAATATATGATTTAAACATATAGTATATCAACAAAGTAGAAAATAATTTCTTAATTGCTGCTACCAATTTTATTAAAAAAAAAAAAACACTCTTGACGAGATTCAGTAAATATCACAAAGCGTTGCATTTGAAATGTAAATTTTTAATAATTATTTCTTTTTAAAGATTTCTTCAATAAATAATAAGATTAGTGCAACTATATCTTGGGATCTGATTCAATCACTACAGATCAACAAAATTTTTTTTTTTCATATTTTTAACTATTATATGGTAGCAAAAGTAATCAAAATCTTAAAATCTCTGGTTTAGGCAGAAAGTGTATGATCGTCAAAAATCATTGGTAAAGCTCCAATGAAGTACTGAGTATTTGTAAAACTAAATATAAAACAGTTAGTAAAGAATTTATCATACTTTTCAACATTAATTTATGTAGAAAAAGAAACTTTGTTACCTTTGTCGCACTCTCAGAAAATTTTAAGGAAACCATAAATCTTCGCAATATGAAAAATTATTGAAGACTTATTATATGATGAAATGCATCAATGACTGGTCAGAATGTTAAGCAATTCGCCCAATAACAATTGTTCAGAAGCAATACTAATTTAAATTAAACCCTAAAACTAAAAAGGAAAATTTAAAATAATATGTTTTAATTTTTGAAAAATATCAAAATAAAAACTCGTTAACTCATAAAACTTTGAAGAGATAAATATTTTTTATTTATCTTTACACATTATCAGTGTTGCCTGTTTACGAAAAAATGTGTAAATGCTTAATCACAAAAGAATTATAAATAGTAAAAAAATTACGAAAAATCACTTTGAAACATTGGGTACTTTTTCATATGAATAGCAATCCTAATTTGTATAGAAATTGTTTGGGCGCTTTATCATTGAATTATTTTTCTGAGCGTTATTTATAAATTTATTATAATTTCTTTAGAAAAGTTTCAAAAATTAATGAGAACGAGGAAAAATAAGTTTCTAAAGAAAAAAAGTATATATATATTTCTAATGTTATTTTTTGAAGCAGTTAGCCTTTTTTACCTTTTTTGAAGTTAAATTTACCCTCATCTCCTGCAATACTGCACAATATATCTAGCACAAGAAACAAGAATTGCGTAAAATTTACGATACTTTCTTTTGTACTATTTCTTGACTAATGTAATTAATTTTTATTCAAAAATTTAAAAAAAAATATCTTTGAAATATTGGTAATAATAATCATTTTGAACAATGCAATTTATCTGTTATATAGAATGGATTATTATCTAACGACATGTATAAAAATAATTAGATTCATTTTTTTTTTTTTTTTTTGTATTATTTTGAAATCAACTATTTTTGGGTAATATGGAAAGTTTTGGGGTAAAGTGGAACGCAGTAAAAATGTTAAATTTAAATATATTTAGTATTTATTAAATATTTTTTAAATAACCTAAGTAGTTACGAGACCACTTGAATATCAAAATGCAAGTAAATAAAAACAGATTGGTAATAACTGATAAAGCTAATAATAAATAATAAAACAAAATTATAAAAATGAGCATTTATTTGTCGTATTTAGAATAATCTTAAATTCATAAATATGGTAAATTACAATAATTTTCGCACGATTTTTAAGTCCAGATTTTCTTCCTTTAATAGGCTAGTGTAAATGGTACACATTGGTTCTAGGAATTTTTGCCCTACCCCTATGATGTTTGTTGAGTTATGACAAAACTATTTTGTATACATCGATTTAAAAGTTCTATTCATTTGGATATCATCCACACAGAACCATACTGAAAATGGCTGATTTTATCCAGGAATTTTGTCATATAATGTATTAGTTTTCATACCAGAAAGTGTTATAGAGTCCATGGACATTACTTCACTTTCAAAATTGTCATAATGTCTATGGACACTATGACAGTTTTCTGTATATCATAATGTCCATGGGCATTATGATATTGGAGATTATGACATTCCCGCATTGAAGAAAATATGGTACGGTTCATTATAAATACTAGCCTCATTGCTGAACTGAAGTGCTTTAGTGTTACAATAACCTCCTTATTTACTATATGTGTAATATAAATTTGAGTGTTACTGTCAGAAGGATAAAATGGTCATACAAATAAATGTTTATACATAGACAAGTGACTACAGTTGTTAATGGCCTAGGTGAGGATGCAGGATATCAAACCTTCAATATTACCCATATTAAGTATGTCGTTTGTAATATTATAAACAAAAGAACTAGTCAGTCTGACCAACTTATATGTATAGTACATAAACACACACTTTTACGTCTAATATATTGGTTTAAAATTTTAAGTTATATTTACGCTTCAATGCCTCCTTGCTTCTGTTTTCTTTGTACTCAAAGCCATGCATATAATTTCCCATGTCAGAAATTATTTTGGTCATGGCCTGTGTCAAAAATATTGGAGTTTCAAATACAATATTTTTTGCTATATTTGCTCATGTGTCATTTTTGTTTTATTATAAACTGTTTATTAAATAAAATAACTTTCATATTTTATAAAGTTACAACATATCTATATTGCTGAATATGTGTATATTCTGACATATATGCACAAACAAAATTAAATTGCAATACTTTTTAAAACAGATTTACAAAGGCTTACAACTTTTTGCCAACACGTACATTATTGTTGTATAATGCACAGTGAGGCAGAATTGAACATTTTTGGAAACAAATATTCAATTTCTAATCGTCTAGTTGGATTTACATAAGATTTCATGTATGCGTAGCAGAGAGACCGTTTTAAGTTTGAAAGAGCGATCCAACATACCCCACAGAAGCGAAGCTCTGGGGCTGCAAAATGAGGAAACTCTAGCAAAGTACATTTTTAAACGTTTGCTTGTTTTTTGCTTCCCATCCAATTTTAAATATTTTTAATTATTCTTAAATCCTTCTATATAGCTTATAATAATGTACTTATTTTTAGTTATTTTCACTTGAAATTTTAATTTGCTACATTTTTATTAGTCTCTTTTGCCAATTAAAGAACAAAGATATTTTTCAAATAAAGAAAAATTGAAGTCGATATCTTTTCCAAGCCCAGAAATAAATAAATTCATAACTTCCATATCAAATAGGTTAAATTAGGGACCCGGACCGCTTGGGATATTGGGTTATTGTGCTTGTTTTTTATTGAAATCATCTCGGAGAAGATACTTTTCAGGAAATTATAAAATTATTATAAATTGTTAAAGTAAATTACACTTTAAAGGAAAAGGTGTGTAAAGATATTTTCGGTAAAAAAAAAATCGTAATTTTTGCAATACTCAAATTCAAAATCATTTATATTTGACCCGGTAATTTATTTAGATAAATTTCAAAAATTAATGAGAACGAGGAAAAATAAGTTTCTAATAATATATATATATATATATATATATATATATTTCTGATGTTATTTTTTGAAGCAGTTAGCCTTTTTTACCTTTTTTAAAGTTAAAGTTTTTAAAGTTTGAGTCAGTAGATATTTTTGTTCCTTAATTAGCTAAAAGTAATAATAATTATAATAACAAAATCGGTCCTAAATACTAGGATATATATGAAAAAAAATAAAATAATAAACTGAACCAAGAACTTGCAAAATCGAGGCAGTTAAAATTTAAAGTGCAAATTACACGAAAACTATAACAGATATAGCTATAGCAATAATTAACATAGTTTTACAGGCCTTATCCAGGGCTTAAGGAAGATGTAAAAATGTTTGATATCGGATAGGAAACAGAAAATTAGCAAACATTTAAAAAAATGTCTAAGTCTACTTTAAGCCCCCATACAAATTTATTTCCTAAAGTTTTGGATTCTGCCCCTGTGTAATATGCATGAGTAAGTGTAAATTGGTAGAATATGTATCCAATATTTGGCGTGAACGATGTAAATATTCCTTGATTGAAAATATATTATATGACAATTTTTTTAATTTTCGCAAAGAAATAGTTTTTTACTTGTTTCAGAAATGATTTCTATTTTTTTTTCTTTTAGGTTTAGAACTAGTAGAATAAATTTATTGTTTTTTTTTTAATTTACAAATATATTAAGTAGAGGAATAAAGAATATACTTTAGAAATCTAACATTGATAAATTTATTTTTAGAAATTTGAATTGTGCGTCAATGGGGAAAGGTCTACATTCTATATGTGATTTATGACATTTACGCTGCTAAACTTTATGCAGCTATAATATTTAATTTTGAAATGAAAGGTACATTTAAGAAATCTGTGGTCTGAATCTCATGATATTTTATTTATTCTGAAAGCAAATGATCTCTTTTCTACAGTAATAAAAAACTAAAGCTTTCGTATTTTAATTAAAAAAAAGAACTTCGAACAATTTTTTCAATTTTAATTAATATAAACAATTAAAAAAGATATAGTCTATCAATCCCGATCATATGATATTTTACATTATTGTATCAAAATTCGGGAAGGTATATTATGTGGGATGTGTGGCCACTTTTTGTCGATTTTGCAAAGTAATTTTCCCCTCTGTATAGCAAATAAACAACACCCAAAATGAAATGGTATTTAGTACGTAGTTTAGCTTATTGAATAATAGCTTCAAATGCATAATGTGTTCAGTATAACTCTGTTAGCGTTTTTGGAGCATTTTCTTTATAAAAATAAAGTTTTGCGTTTTATTTCTTTGAAGTATTTTTCAATAATGTAATTTTGTTAAACTTAGCAAAGTTTGTATTCAATATTTTGCCGTCATTTAGATGTCATCCTCAGGAATCTAAAAGTATTTAGCTTTGTTAACAGATAATAAAAATAACTTTCTCGTTTCTTTGCTGGGTATATAAAAAGGACAAAATATAATAACACAAATACAAAAACAAAAAAAAATTACGAGTAACAAAAAAATATGTATCAATTACTTGATCTTCATTATTGTACTAATGTGTTATTCTTATTTTTATTTATAACTAGCTTAACCTGGTGTGCATCACTACACCTTTTGATGTGATAACTAATATTTAATTTACTTGAAAGCTATTACTTCCCCAGAAAATTATTGTCGCAAAATGAATTTTCTATAATTGTTCCTTAGATATGTGATAATTAATATATGCTTTGTATGGGGCTAACACTTTCCCTAGACTTGTCCGCCCTATCTTCATCTCAATTATGCACCTTGATAAGAAAGCTATTCCTGCTAAATCTTAAGGCTTTCACTTCTACAGTTCTATAGATATGTATGAAATAACTAAGTTTCACTTTTTGTGGGGGTTACCACTCCATCTAGAATTATCCGCCCAATATTCATCTCAATTTTCAATCCTTATAACTACAAAAATTATAAGATTTCTATAATTAATATATTTTGTGTATGGGGGTTCCATTTCCCCTGCACCCCTGCCTATTTTATTTATGGGATTACAGAACGATGCTGTGAAAATTTCAAGAAAACTGTCCAGCGGTTTAGCTTTCTATAAAGCCCAAACCAATAAACAAACACAAATTCATTTTTATAAACATATATAGATATACCTATAGTTTTGTGTACAATTATCTGTATGAATCTTAAAATTTGTTCTCTTAGATAGCCGTACATTAATTAGATGTAGCAAAAGGTATGATAAGCTCAGTACAATTGTACCCTTTTCAGTACAATTCAATCTTCAAAAGTTCAGCAGTACTCCAGTCATTAATTTAGTACAATTATAAAATTTAGTTCTTTTAGTAAAATTGTTAATTGATTTAAAATAAAAGTTATTCAGCCAAATTTGGGTTTGCCCTAAATGCATCCAAATTTATGCATAGTAAGCAAGAAAGATATAGTCGGTCAAGCATGGCCATATGATATTTTATACCAAAAATTCATGGAGGGGTCTTATATTATTTTGGTAGAAAACTTTTATAAAATTTAGCATCCTAGAAAAAAGTTAATTGGAATAAATTATCTGCTAATTTAACTATTTTTATTTATTCACTTTTCTTGTCAATTTTAAAATTAGCTAATATATTTTAGTCAATTTGAATAAAATTCTTAACGTTACAAAAAATATTTAAATTGAATACAAACATATAAATTTGAAGAAATTTTTGAAGAAATTAACTAATTCATTTTATTAAAATTGAATAAAATTCGTCAATTTGAATAAATATCTTTAAATTAACTAAGGGAATGTATAATTGAAGAAAATTCTTCAAAATATGTTTGCACGTGTTTTTTTTTTTTTTTTTTTTTGAGATGTAATTTATGTTGGAACTATTTAATAAATATAACTGCAGTGTGTGATAATATTTAAACAATATATGTACATACATGTTTCAAATTATTTATTATTTATTTATTGTTTGCCAGACATTGTTGAAAATATAGCGATAATTTGTAAAATTTTGATCAAATGTGTTAATACACAAACAAATTTATTTTAACAAACATTTAGTAGGATTAAATAAAATAGTTAAACTTAATGAAAATTCTTCAATAAGAATAAAAAATTTGATAATTTGACTAAAATTAAAGGAATTTAGTTTTAGTTTTTAGTAATTTTATTTTAGTGAATTAAATGAAATTCTTGAATTTGACTAAATATCTTGAAATTTGCTAAATTTGTATAGAATTGAAGAAATTTCTTTAAAATAATAAATTAAAATTTTTCAATTTGACTAAATACCTTCCAGTTTACTAAAATTATGTAGAACGGAAGAAATTTCTTTAAAATTAACTAATTTATTTTAGTCAAATTGATAAAGTTCCTGTAGAATTAAAGAAATTTCTCCAATATAGAAAACACACATTAAAGAAGATTAGACTAATAAAAAAGTTCGTGCATGTCTTTTGATGTCCATAATATATATAAATGTACATATTCATTTCTTGTTTAAAAAATTATTATACATATATACATGAATAAAAAATTATAGTGACAAATAAATATTAATTTGAATTGTATTAAATATAAATACTTTAAGAACAAATTAGTATCCGTCTACCCACCTGACCTAAGTTTCGATATTAGCGAATATTCGATAAAAATAAAGAATGTTCGAAATAAATATGTTCGAGAAAATATCGAGAATTATATTAATTTTCTCGATAGTAAACTTTCATGTAATTTTTTTTCGAGAATTTCAAAAATATCAATATTGCTTATTTAAATAAAATATTGAAACTAAAATGTTTCGCGTAATAGTTGAATCTTCTAGACTTCTCACATAAATAAAATGTAACGTATCTTCTTCTTTATGTTTGTAAATGACTAAATAAAAGAGAATATAGTGTCATTATTGATTCGTAGTTCATAGAGATCGGTTGTAAAATATTGCGCTTTAAAATTTAAGATGTAAGTTAAATTTTCAACAATATTTGCAATGAACGGTTTGATCTAAAATATTGCTTCCTTCCATAATTTATGTTTTTTTACTAAAATTATTAGTTTTGCTACTCACTCTACTTTTCTTGTCATTTCTTGTATCTGAAAATCAAATTACATTTATTTTGTTTGTTGGGAAACTTATGTTATTCACATGTTGCTATATTATTATTAACAACATTACTCTCGCAACATTATTACAAGAAAAGCTTTTGCTGTTTAGGACTGTTTATAAACAACTGTTTATAAATATGGTACGATCGATGTAATGAGCATTAAGTGTTATTAATTATAATTTAGTTGAGAATTTAATTTTTTAATTTTGCTTATTATCCAATACCGCAAATAAAGTAACGCTAAAGAGAGAATAGGTTTAAGAAAAGAAATAATCAAAAGTTCAAAGTATTAAAGATATTACATACTATGAGAGACCTATCAAATAGTCATACATATGTCATTGCCAATCTAAACGAAAGTTACTTTTTTATCTTATTTTCTTATTATATTCTTTGACTGCATTTGGTGTCATCAAAACAAACTAATAGTTAAAATTATACTTGGTTGTCATTGCACGCATATTCATACGAGGTTTCATACTTTTAAAATTATATTAACTCGGCCATTTCAATTTTGCATCCACCACCATCAACTTCTTGAAAAAAAAAAATAACTCATCATCGTAGAAAAACTTAAGACAGTGTTTGAAAAGATCTATAAAATAAACCCTTTTAATAAAATTACAAAGTGAATACTAAGTCGTATGGATAAATTAAATTAAACAATATTATTAATCAAAATTCTAAGTAAAAGTATTTTATCCATCCACGTAAAATCAGTTTCACAGTACATATTGCTTGACTAATTAAATCGGTGGCTACACATCCAAAGGTAATTATAAAATCTGTTTATACCTATAAATGTTTATTTGGTATAAATACCTTTTTGTTTCTTCAAGGTTCGTCGAATTACCAACATTTCTCCAGGAATATATCATTCGCATTTGCCTTTTTATTCCTGAAAAGAATAATATAGGAGAAACCCCACCAAAACTTGCTAACAATTCTGGCAACAAAGAAGAAAACTAAAACCAAGTGGGTAAAGACATCAAAAGTTCCATCATCCCAATACACTCTCCAAAAAGTATTATTACCTAACCTCATCGAAAGTGTAATTTTTAATAGGTTTTAATAGGTTACCTAATCAGTTTTGTTTCCAAACAAGTGATCTCTAAATCTAGTTTAAATTCATTGTTTCTAAAAAACATAACAGTTAAATCTTATCTATGCTACACAATTACATCAAATGTTTATTTAATTAATAATACATAAAACAAGAACTTTAATTCTGGCTATTTAAACTTGCTAAAATGTTTTAAGATTTTTTTTGTAATTATTACTAAAAATCCAAAAGTTATAACATCTAAACGGAAAAAAAGATTTTCCTTTAACAGAATTCAATCATTTATAAATTTATAATTTTTTCATTTATGTATTTCATTCTTTATTTTGTCTTAAATCATGAAGAAATTGGCAAATACAGTTTACAAACTTAATAAGTTCATTATCTATGGTAATAAGAATGATTAAAGAATGTCCATAACGATCATTAAAGTCAATTTATTTTAGTTAAAACTTGTTATTCTTTCTCTTGATAAAAGGCAAAATTATGGGGGAAAAAATATATATAAATAAAAAAATTTTCTTTTAAACTTTAAAAAAAACAAAACATAACATTAATTTAGATTAAAAACCATTAATTTTACTTATACATACTTAGTAATTGAAGAAATTACACTAAATATTGTTAGGTGTGAGCATTATACAAGCGTGAGTTAATATGTTATTTTGTATCAGAAATTTGATGTAATTATATATATATGAGTAATTCCAGCAACATCCATTCATCCAGTTAAATAAATCCTCTACGACATGTTCATCGAGCTCTAGGAGGCCTTTTAGATCATCGAAAATCTACATGTTGGTGAGTTCAAATTTTTTAACCTCCCTAATAATATTATTATAAATGTATATACGTAAGCATGTATGTGATACAAAAATCAAAGTGCATTTTGTAACGTGATCATCTGCAACAACGTTTTGAGCAAATGTATTTAATTGAAAACTCATAAAAAAAGCTTTTGTTTATTTCTTTTGTTTATCAACATCCGTACTTACGTATAGAGAAAAAAGAAAGAAAAAAAATATTACATCTTTATATATATGATTGCATTAAAGTGATTTGTTTTTTGTTTTGTATCTAAATTAAATCCAACCGTTGTCGTAAACGTTTTCGGATTATTACGTTTTGAAGTTTAATGCTCTCACTATTTTTTTTTTTTATTCTATTTCATAAACATTTTGTTTAAGTATTGTGTATATCCTCTTTTTTCAATCAATTAAATTCGTGGATTCTGAAAGAAAAATGTTTAAAGTAATCAACTATTTTCTTTATTTCTAAATAAATAGATGATTAAAATTAATTAAACAAGAAAAAATGTTAGATCTTGGTATTTTGAAATAAAGAAACATGTATATGAATTTGGCATAATGTCTAACTAAAACTTAATTTAAGTGTTTTCCAAGGTTGATAAGGGTTAGGTGAAGTAACTTGTCGGGATCCTATATAATAATAAAGTCATTAGTATACAGGAATGGGAGGATATTTAGACATGCTCTTGAACAACACCTTAAAGAGCCAATTAAGGATATAGTTTTAAAATATGTTTTTGTTAATTATTTTCTCATATACTTATGAATATGTATAGGGCAAATTTCTATGTATATAGTCTTTCTGGATCATATAGTATCCGTTTTTTTCGTTGGGAGTCTACAACAAACTATCTGTATACAAACCGGATTTTGTTTCATTAGAGGACCGAACGCCCTTGCCCGACTGCTAGCTAGCTAATCAATGGCTCTCGCAGTTCTCTCTTGGCAATTTCTTAGAATAAAGAATAGATACTTTTTTATTAGTAGTTTAAGATATTTTCTTCGTGTTCATTACATATTGAATGAAAAAATAATATAATAAAATATTAGAAAAAATTGAAAGTAATATCTCTACTAGTCTAAGTAGATTTGCAAATTAATTCGGAAAACTTTTCACTAAAGGATGCAATTTGAGCAACAAAAAAATTAATGATATTGAGGGAAAAAATACTGATGACACTTCTCTGTGCAAAATTGGACAAAATATTTCAAATATTAACACTTTGTGTAAACGACTATATTAATTTTATTATTAATTATATTAATTATTATTTTTTAAAAGAGTTATTCCATTTAAATCCAAAAAGTTGGTTTCCTCACCTCTTACGAATTTAATGATATTTGGCACGATTTTTCGTCATAATTTTCGAAAAATTAACTTAAATTTCTGTAGAGTTGATTAATGATTTTGCTTTTTGGTATTTAGCCTACAATTCTATACCTTTTTTTTGCTGTATTTACTACTCATGTTTAAACACTAATTAACACTTTTGTATAAAGTTGAAACAGAATTAAGATTTTATAAATAAATAATAAATTTAATACTTTGAAATTTCACAAAATTTTGCATATCTTTAAGAAAGACATAAAAATTTCGGCACAAAATAAATATTCTCTATATATTGGACAATATTAAATTAAAAAGAGAAACATAGAAAATTTATGGTCCTATTTGACTGGCTTAAAAAATTGAAATTCTAAAAAAATATTTGTGATAGATCTATGCAAGAATGTGGATCATAGCTTATATATGAGCTTCAAAAATGCTAATAACGCATTTTGGCCTATAACTCGGTTATTATTGAATCGACTTAGTTCAACACTTAGTCAACAAAAAGATTCAGAAATAAGTTTCTGAATTTTCTATGAAAAAACGAAGACTCTAGCTTACACAGTTGCTTCAGAAAGTTAAAAAACCAAATATGCTTTAGTTTATTGTTATTTTTTAGTACCCACGTTTTTAGTACCCGTTAATAAAAGCAGACACCAAATGAACAAAGAAGTAAGATTTGACATTAACGCTATTGATTACCGAAAATACCCGAAAAAGAGCATTTTTTACCTTGATGTCTTTTAGTTTGAAATTTGTATACACAACCTACTTTGAGCCGTTTTTCAATTCTTGTTTTCAATTTCACGAAATTGCGAAAATCCACCATTTTCTTTCGCTTTTTTCTGAAAACCCAAAACAATTTGAAAAGTATGTAAAGCAAAGCTTTATGAATTTCATTGATTTTATGTCGGCTCTAATACGGATATTTCCAATACAAGTAAGGTTACTTAAAAATGCATTTTAATGTAATTACTTTTTTCAATGCATTTTTCGTTACATATGCTACTTTATATTAAAATATAAATCTCAAATTTTTGGGATGCGCAAATCTATTACGTATAATAAGACTTTAAAAAAAACATATTCCACATTTTTCATTAAAAATTGAATTTTTTTTTTCTTTTGAAAAAGATTTAAATTTGCATAAAAGTTAACAAAATAGAGAAAGTTTGCAAAAATATCCCTTTAAGTTATTGGCGGATTCTTTAATTTTAAAATTGTATGGAAGGCTTATTGTCTGTTTTTGGGGCAATTCAGTCAGCGTTTTCAAAATACCATTTTCGTTAAAAAATATTTACAAAATAAAATACAATTTATAGATGTATTCTGACAAGTGCAAATTTATTGAATTTTTTTTTTAATTTTAAAGTTTTTCCTATTAAATTATTTTTACTATTTATAAATTTTAATATTTGAAAATCTTAATAAAATTTAAAAAGTGTGATTTTTTAACCAATAAAAATAATATTTTTGGTTTTTAGTAGATTTTCAAACAATATTTATTTTTGATTTTATGAAATGTTTAATAACATTTTTAAAAAGTGATATCAAGTGATGACAAGATTATTCTATAATAACATAAAGTAGAATTTTTATATTATGGTCAATATGTAAGTAAGTGTATGTAAATTTGAAGTTGATTTTTTGATAATAAAATAAATATTCGTGTGAAAGTAATCTATTTCATGTGTAATGAAAGGCGTTTGTAGATAAAAAATAATGCTATAATAATATAATAATAAAGTGAATAAAATATAGTTGTGAATAATACTTAATAACGTAAAAGTAAAGAGTAAAGCATTTTTTTACTCTTCTTCCATATTACATTATGATGGACCTAAAAAAAATCAATCGTAATACGCTATTTCTAATTGAATTATACATAACATTTACAGTTTAGGAAGATCTTTAAGCTAAGGAAGCCGAAATTACCTAATAATGACGTATAAAAAAAATCTAGATTAAATTTTAAATCAATTATGAATATGCATGTGATTATAGAGTATGTATACAAACACGCTACATGTATCAAATTTCGTTTAATGCTTTCTTGAGAAACGTGAGTGTAGGTTAACAACTTTCAAAGTGTCCTAAAATTATTTACAAACAAGACATGCATATATAAATAGGGAGCTAGCCATACGAGGGATTTAGCCATACGAACGTACATTGTCGAATAACTCATAAGATGGTACGCTTGTAGTGGATAATAAATCACTATAACTTACATATTTAGTGTGATATCTTATTTTTTTTAGACCACCTAGAAAAGCGGTTTTGAAGTACCTGTGGCAACGTTTTAGGGTGTCCCCCAAAAGGTCCCATATAATGAATACATCTGGTCCACTTATTTTTTAACCACCCGTTAACACAAAAATATTTTTCTCTATGGTATTATATATACTGTATGCAACTGCTTGACTCCTTTTGCACTTGCAATAGCAAAATAAGTCTGGCGGTCAGTAGAAAATAAAAAATATAAAGTAATCTTGATCTAGAGAATACATAAATAAAAAATATTACAAATATTACAAAAACCTGTACGGAAATTAACATAACCGCTGAATACCATCAAATGTTACATTTTATATTTTTTGTTGCATAATTTGTATACAATAATTTTTATTTTTCTGAAATTGTTAGACTGTTGTTTGCTTATTATGTTGGTTTTAAAATTATTTACAACCAATAAACAAAATAATAAAATTAAATAATTATTTTAATAAAATTTTATCTGAAATCAAAAAATAATTCATTAAAAAAATTCTAGCCATAATTTTTTCAGGGTTGGTATCTTATTTTTAATAAATTTTTAAAAAGTAACCCAATATTTTTAAATAAAACATGTAATCCTGTTCAGATTTTAAAAATAATATCAGAGATAAAGAATTTTGCATCAAAAAATGTGAATAGGTTTTAGAAAAAGTGATTTGTGCATAGTAGATGTGCGTGTCCCAAAAATTTTTGAGTTTTATTTTAATGTAAAAATTACTTACTTGCTAAATATGATACAAAAAAAATGAGAAACCTGAAATAGCATATTCAACGGAAATGCATTTAAAAAATGCAGTTAAATTAAAATTAATTTTTCAAAAATCTTTTTCATTTGTGAATTATTCCTATTGAAGCTGATGTTATCACAATTCAGACGCTCTTCATATCATTGAATTCAACAAAATGTTCCTAGAAATTTCGTTATTTAAATAAAATTTAAATAAAATCGTGAATTTTTCAATTTTATAGATATAAATATAAATATAAATATAATAAATAAATATAATAAATATAAATATATATATATATATATATATATATATATATATATATATATATATATATATATATATATATATATATATATATATGTATATATTTGTTATGGAAATGTTTACTATTATATATATTATATATTTCTAAAATATATCTGAAAAATTTACTAATTTTTAAAAGTTTAATTTTTTATTATGAAGTTTACAGCTTAGTTATGAATATTTAAAACTAGATATTCGTATATTTTTGAAAATTTTCCATAACAAAAAATTTCGTGCTTCCATCTCACTCTGTAGTGTATGTATCTACTTTATTTGAAAAAAATCCAAGGTAAAAACAAAAATTTTTTTTATCGATTTTTCATGAAATATAATAAAATTTAGTTTCATAAAATTTAAAAAACATTTCTGAAAAAATTAATTTTAAATCATAATAGTATTCAAACTACAGCGAATTTAAAATTTTTTTTTATACCAAATTTCATTAAAACCGGAGATGGTGAGTTCCTTCGCGTGTTTAAAAATTTTCATTTTTTCCCTATATAAAAACTTTAATACATTTTATTTTACACACGTTTATCTTATTTAATATTTATATTCATACAAAAATATTATTATAATTTTACGCTCCTATTTAACGTAAAATTGATAAACTCAGAGTTAAATTAATTATTTAAATGACAGAAAAAATTTACAAAATTTATTTATTGTATGTGTATGATATATTTTTATTTTATTTATTCTATAATTTATTTAATCGATTTCATTTAATGCATTTAATTTCAAGTTTACTTAATTAAAATTAAATTGTATTTTCTACCACTTAGTCTAGTTTCAAATTATTTACAATGTTACTTATGCATGTATGGCATAAAAATACATATGTATATGTCTCTTACTCTTGTCACACCACCGATTCCACATCTAATTTTGCAACAGTTGTCTAAAATTGTTTGCAGCTGAAAGTGTTGAATAGAGCTTATAATTATCAACCAACGCATTAAAGACTATGTGCATAAGGGTGGACCGATTTTTGTCGATGAAAATTTGTTCTCGATATTTCCAACTATTGTAAGCTGAAAGTTTTCTTCATTCTAAAATACTATTTTTAAAAATGTTCTTTCCTTTTGCGAAAAAGGATTTTTTTTATACTCTGGTCGAGTTTAGGAAATGAAAACATTAAGACGAAAATTTTGAGAAAATTTACTTAATTCTTCCTTCATATGAACGCACTAACCCTAATATATATGTATACCTATGTCAGCATGTATGAGAACAGTCAAATCTTTTGCGATGTAGTTGAAGTAATTTAATAAGGAGTAACATTATTACTACGAATGTTGTACCATTCTGCATGCTGGGACTGTTTTTGTGTACACCACATTAGTGAATACTATTTTTGGTTAAATTGTATATGTTGCTTGTTTAACATGGTAACCATAGTTCCATTAATTAGACCATTCAGTTAGCTAATATCTAACATTTCTCCACACAAGTGTAAACAAGGTAGCTAATTACTGATGAATTTAGAACATTAATATTTATTCTAATATAAATGCAATTAAATGCAAATGACATGAAATTAATTTAAAACTACTATTAATATAAGTATAGTTATAAATCGTTTCACAATCGTGCACAACGTGTCATTGGAGGCAGGATCTTGACCGTGCCAAAAAAGATAGTAGGAAAGGAAATTCTCTGAAATAAATCGGGTCTAATATGTGCATCGATATTTAAAGAGAATCTGACATTTTATTTTATTTATAAAGTATACAGACTACCCCATCCAACGATGCTTCAGATAAGGTTAGTTAAGTAAATTTAAGCTTTCAGCTTCTCAGTTTCAAACATAATAGGTCTGTTCTTTTACTTTTCTAATAAAGTTCAGTAAAATGAGTATTTACTGAGCAAATTTATAATTTTGCTTTCATAAATATACGTATACAATAAAGTACATCAACGGAAAATGTAACAATAATGTAACAATAACAACAATTGAGAAAAATAAAAATTCAACTTGTCTCATAATACAATTTCAAGATGCACTTTAGATAAGTTTCCTTCATAAAATTTACAACTTAGTTCATGTTGATGCATTTCCTTTAGTTAACTTTTTTAATACTTCTTAATTAATGAGGAACATGAAACAATTTTTATACCTTTCATCACAAGTATAAAGGGTATAAATAGTTTTATCATTGCGGTTTTAATTTCTGCAATTTTCGTCGGAAAGCAAAAAATTTATATATTCTGGATCCTTGTAAGAACTGATATGGATAGGACGATGTCCTTCTGTTTGTCGATTGAAATGGCGTTAATGAAACAATCGTAAATCCTTTAGACAATTTTTCTATTGAAATTCAGCAAGTGGGTGATATGTCGGTGGCGGAGACATGTTAAAAACCGATTTTTTTTAATATATAAATATATATATATATATATATATATATATATATATATATATGAGTTATTTAAGTGGAGTTTATGAAGCCTCGCAGTAACATAGATATAGATATATGATATAAATAAAAAGTCAGGAATTTTTTCCAGAACCTTTCTATGGAAACTCTGAAAAAACCGATTCAAAAATAGCGGAGTTAATAAAAAAAATCTCCGGTTCTATAAAAATAAACTAAGGCATATATGGTTTTTTTAACTTTTGGAAGTACCTATATAAGAAACTTTATTCTTTTACAAGGAAATCAGAAATTTTTTAAGAAATTTTTGTCTTGAACACAGCTGATCCAGCATTAACCAAGTTATAGTTCAAAACGCGTTATTACATTTTTTTGAAGCTCTAATATAAGCTATAGACCTCGTTCTTGTATAAAGCTAACACAAATATTTTTTTCGATTTCAGTGTTTTTAAAACAGTCAAATCCGTCCATAGATTTTCCTGATAACTTTTTACACCCTTCACCATAGGTGTAAATGGGTTATATAAGTTTGTCATTCCATTTTAGTTTCACAATTTTCATCGCAGAGCAAAAAAAAATTGAGAAATGATTTCAATAGGACTATGTTGGCTTGTCGGTTGAAGTGGCGTTTATAAATCGATCGGAAATCCTTTCAAGAAATTTACTTTTGAAATTTAGCAAGATCGGTTCATAAATTGCCGATGTATGTCAAAAAACCGATTTTTTGATTTTCTACAGCCTCTATATAAGCTAGAATATTTAGAAATTTTTTTCTGATTTTTTTTGCCTAAGAAATGAACTAAATCGGTCCAATAATAACGAAGATATCTGGTAAAATGCATTTTTGACCTTTTGCAGCTATTGTTTATGCTACGGATTTCATGTTTATATAGTTCTGACATAAATATATTTGTAAAATTTCGGTCTTTTGATTAAAACGTTCTGAGTTGTTTTATGAATAACTTGGAAATATCTTGATATTTCTCAAAATATATATTTTGTTTCTTTTTGAAAACACCCAAGTTTTTATTTTATTTTACCTTAAATTTTGTCCATATGTTTTTCCCCACACCTTATATAACACTGTGCGACAAATGGTAGGGGTCAGTGATCGGGAAGGGTTCAAACTACCGGGGAAAGTTATATCGGTAAAAAAGAAGTTACTCGTGTCGCGGCGTTTCGCTGGGTCAAGTCTAGGAATCGAGATATATCGATTTGAAGTTAGTAACTATCATATAGGGGAAATGGTGACCTTTGGTGTTCTTTTTTTTGACATAACTCGAGAACCACCAGTCCGATTTTGCTGAAATAAATTTAAAAAAATTAGGAATTACAATTCCTTTAATCTGTTCATACAACGTTTCGCTACATAAGCAACAGTTTCACAATTATAAATAAATGTATGAAGAAAAAAACTATTTTTTGCCTAAAAAATTTAATTTTTTTATTTTTAATTCATAAAAAATCCAAAACGGTAAAAAAAAGTGTCAAGTCCTATTACTTTCACGTAAAGTCACGGATTTATGAAGTAAAAATATTATTCGTGAAGTCGTAATTTTTAAGTAATATTAAAACATGTGTAATTTCTTAATATATGAAGTAGATAGACAAAATATTTGTTTTGAAATATAAATATTTAATCGTTCATAAAATTTAAGTTTAAATTTTAAATGCTTTTAGAAACCCGGGAAAAGCAAATGAAATTACAAAGCTATTCTCTGTTATGAAAATTAAAAAACGTTTTATAAAAATTCATAAATATATTTCGTAGTTATTTAAAACCTATTTAAAAGTTACTTCAAAACTTACATTTTCTACATCATTTATTAAGCAAGTGCCAGATTTTAAAACCCATTTATTTACTTCCAAATTTCTGAAGGAAAAATAAGTTTAATATTTTTTCTAAACATGGTTTAGCCCTTCTTAAACTATATGGAAAAAATTCATTTCAGAGCAGAGAAGGAAATTCCCTTCCCCCTCCCATGGATCCACGACTGCGATATATAGAAATTAGTGACTTAGATTGAAATATTTCATTACGGGAATATTAAATAGAGCATCTTAAGAAAAAAATGGCGATATTTTTTACTGTAAAACAAAAATGTAAACAATTTTAAACAATGCATATTGACGAAAAAAGGGGGTTTTACGACATTAACTAAACAAGATATTGGTATCTTTTAAGAGAGAATGATTTCAGCATTTTAAAAATGTTAAAAAAGATGTCAAATTTAAAATACAGAAATAGAAAGTAAAAATATACCAATACTTACCAACACTCTTTGTTGTATTTTGTTTTTATTTTTTGTTTACCCTCACGTTTACATTCTGAGTCGGAAAAAAGCTGACCTAGTGGTTTATTGTTGTATTTTGTCAAACTTTTGATGTTTTGTACATTAAACGTGTTTAACTCTCATTGAATTTAAATATGTTTTATGTATAAGATTTTAATTTTCTTAAAATTTGGAAAAGGTTTCCTGATGCGCTAGCTTAAGCAACTAGCGAAATGAGCATTATTACTAGCGTATCCCCACAACAGTAATTTTCAGTTTTATTCTACCTTGGTTTTTTTAGTTATGCACAGGCAATAATAAGGCGTAAAAAAAATTCACTGAAAACTGAGATTTCACTTATAATTATAATTTGCGTCATTGAAGAATGCGCTGTTTTATAAAATTTTCAATAATTCTTAAAATGCGCAAAAGCGATGTTATTTAGCTATTGCAAGTGTTTAATTTGGTACTAAATATTTTACCAACTAAACTGTAGTTTACAAATTTGCAAGACATCTTAATGGAATATGACACATAATTTCCTTTCCAAGAATACGTTTTTAATGTTCCTATTAATTTTGAAAATCCATTGAAAATCGCTTTTGGAAAATCGAACATGCATACATTTTATATAGATGACAGTATCGAGACGAAATTTGGCTGTAATTATATTAGCTTATTACTCTATATTAAAGTCTTATAAATTTCTTGTGTTATGATTTTTAGGAGTGCTAATTATAAAACTCAAATTATTGTTTACACGATATTAGTGTTTTAGTTGTTTTTAATATTATTAGATAGTCTAAAGTTAAAACCCAATGTCGAAAAATTATTTTTGGAAATAATTTTTTACAGAAATATGTATACGAATTTAGTCAAAAATTATACATTTTTTGTGAAGCTAAGTTAGAAAATTAAAAATATTGGTCAGCAGGACATAATAATTTTATTATATTTTTAGTTATTAAAATACTGGTTATAACCTGTTCTCCATATACAACTTATACATCTTGAAACATAAAATTTACATAATTTTTGTAATCAAAAAATTATTAATTTTAAAATGAATATTTGTCATTGTTTAATTAATGAACGGACATTAAAAATATATGATTCTGTATTTTAAGTATTATAATATACATATGTATAAAATTTCATTATTTAAACTTATTGCTATTGTATAGCAGTACATGCAGTATTTAGTTCTGTAAAACTTGAACTTTTAAGATTGAACCTTCTACTGAAAAACTGTACGAGATTATTTAGTTAAGATGCTTAGTTAATTTTCTCGCAATTTCCATCATGCCATGTTAGACAATTTCAATAATTAAGTTAATTATTTAAAAAATCGCAAATAAAATCTAAAATATATTTATACATATATTAATTTATATCATTATTTCTTTATTCCGATGACAATTTTTTCGTTTAACAAGTCTGGTTATATTTAGTAAAAACAACAGATTAAATAAAGCCACATAACGTATGAGTGACATTGTCTTATTAATCATTCGCATGGTAGGAATCTGGAATATAACAAATTCTTATTTACCAAATAAAAAATTCGTCGAATTTAGGTAAAATCAAATACAAAAATGTATATTATATATTACTATATTATATATTAAGTAATTGTTTTCATTCAAAAGCAAATATGATTAATTTGTACCCATTAAAGAGACAAATAATGATATGTCTACATAAAATGGAAGATATTTATATATATATATATATATATATATATATATATATATATATATATATATATATTTAGACCCATTGCAGTTTCTAATTATATGTAACATTCGCTTCTATATTGCTATTGCTTTTAAATACAATAAAATATTTATTCGGTGCATTTCCGTCGGATTTGTTTTTTTCTTACTTTATAATTCTTAAACAGTACTTATTATAACTCCTATCGCAAATTTCATAACTTTCATGTTCATCTCTTATCAGGCAATTTAATTTTTATTGTTTAACATGTCGCTCCTTTTCAATAAATATAATGTTATGTACGACAAACTTTTGATTTTTTTTCGATTAATGACTTCCTACGCATACAAACATATGTGCTGTATGTGTTTATAGATATGTGTGAAAGTTAGTCCGAGTTAGTGTGTTAAAAACTCACAAATATTTAAAAGACTTAATTTCTACGCCAGAAAAAAATTTTAACAAATTTTTGCATAGTGGTCCCAAAATGATTTTTGGAAATAAATCTGTTACTTTTGAACCGTTGGAGATATCGAAATAAAATTTAATGAGGTCCTTTTGAGATGACTTAGGGGAGTACAGGACCATCAAATTTGGCTACCTCGGATATGTATTTTTTTAAAAAATCGTAAAAATTAATTTATGACTTGAATATAACAAAATTTTACTTATAGGTGGTCCTTGTGTTTTGGTAGAAAAAAGTGGAAGTTTTTAAATTCGTGATTATAAAAAAATTATCTAAATTTTAGTACAATTTCATTGGAATACCTTCACTCGTTTAAATTTTATTGGAGTCCAAATATTAAAAATTATTTCTCAGAATATATTTAAAATCCAAATTTATAATTCTGTTCATGGTCTGGAGAAATTTCACTGCATTAAATATCCACTATCATAAGAGTTCAAGCATGTCAAATAACTATATATACAGCTTATATCTCAACGAAAATGCGAGAATAAACGTTGCAATTTTTTGGTAATTTTTCATATATTCAAGCGTAACAGAAGAAGCTAGCATTGCATTCCTTCTCAGGTTGTGTTTACATTTTTCATAAAATATATTGGACGGGTGCTAAAAATTACCTAAGAAAACAAATTTTTTATTAGTTAAAAAAATAAAATAATAAAAAGTATAAAAAAGTATAAATATTTGGTGAAAATATTTGATATCATAGGAAACATAAGAACATGGAGAAATATAATAAGTGAAAACCGAAAAAATTAAAATTTTGAATTTAGATATTAGTATTTTTTTTTTTTTTTGAGAAATAATGTTAATATTTAGACCTAAATAAAATTTAAACGATTGGAGGTTTTCCGCAGTACAGATAAAACTGTGTTCAAGTCAAGAATTTGAAAACCCTACTCCTTTTTCCTTCCAAAATATCCAAAATCCCAGTCCTTGTGTGTTTAATTAACATACGGGGTTTTATACCAAATATATTTTTTACATTTGAGAATTTTACTAACATTCAAAAAACTTTTTCAAAATTGACAAAGTTTGAATAGGGATTGGGGGAAATCGTAATCAAATCACCTCCAATTCTGCTTCACACGCATTTATGTCAATATTTATTTTGAAATTATTAAAGAAATTTTGTAGTCCGGAACAAAAAATATACCTTTTTGGTATATATGAAATTTGTTTAAAGTTTAAATCTCATTTTTATGGGATAGGTACATCTATATGATTCTTGAAACAGTATTATTTAGAATTCTTAAGAAATTTTTGGATATTTAAAAAAAGTTTTAGAGCTCAAATTAAGGCCCCAAGTAAAAAAAAGAAAAAACTTTAAAAAATTTGGGTCAAAAATTAGGGTAAAATTTGAATCAGCCTAAATATATATTATACTAATAGAGATAACCTACATGTGTAAGCATACTTTTATAGAGGCTTACAAGGACTACCTATATATTAATGAATTTTTAACGAATTTAAAAAAAGTTCCTATCCGAGCTGTTTTCCTCCAAATCGACTTGGAAACATCTCAGCTCTTACCATTATAAATTTTTTTTGGACATCTCTAATGCTTTACATGCTACAAAATTGTGTCAAAAAAAAAAATAACTTTTGGGACCACTGTATGTTGTTTACTTAAGTTAAAAAAATGATTTAATATTTTGTGGAAAATGCACACTTGTTGACTCACATATATATGTTAATGTACATATAGTTTACATATATGTGTGGGTTTTATCAGTTTTTTAAAATAAATTCAGTTCTGAGTATTTAAAATAATTTTACACCACAATCATTTTCAACTGTAGTTGCTATGTGAAGTTTAAGAATAAAAAATGCGGTTTGCATATCGTTCGATACAAATGGAATCAAAATATTTCATTGAAGTCATCAGAAAAAATTAAAAATATATCTATAATTTTTTAAAAAGTAATTTTTGAATAACACCTTCAATTCTTCCACAATAATCTTTCAATAAAAAGTATGCTTTAAATTTGTAACCAATTTAAAGGCTTTCTTGATCTACACTTTTGTGAAACTACAAAATTTTAAAACAGTTTATCTAGATTGAAATATTGTATTTACATTTCTATTTAATGTACAAGCTTAATGACTCTATTAAAAAGTATTGCGCCATTTGGTGGATTTCTTCAGATTGATGGAGGGAAAAATTAAATTACTAACGATGTACATATAACCATAAAACATAAATATTAAAATAATGTGTGCATTAACTTCCTGTCAAATGCTGATTTCCACCTTAGGTAGCTGTAACGAATAAAAATGTATTTACACTCATTCATATACAATCATCCTTTTATAGAGCAATATCGTAATACATGTATACATTTGTGATTACACAGATAATGTTTATATATCTTCATATTATTCTTATATAAAGGGGATTTACAGTAGGAGGTGTTTATAATAAAAAATGTATAATTTTCATCAAAGAAAAAAAATTAACTTGTTATCATTCAATTCATTAGAATTAAAGAAAACATTAAAATTTTTAAGTTTACAAAAAAAATCCATGAGAGAAAAAGATTCTGAAATAGCAGTTAAGCCAAGCCTTAATCTTTTTTCTTGTCAGTAGTATTATATTTTATAATGCAAATTAATACACCCTCATTACATTTTTAAAAATAACAGCTTTTTTTGAAGTTTCCTATACAAACATGTACTTTATATTTATAAAATATATACAAATATTTTGCTATTTTATTAAAGTACACAATAATAACAATGAAATAAATGTGTATCCGTTTTTTACTTAAAGTTTATAATAATGATAAAATATACAAATTACCTTAAAATTCAAAAAAAAAAAACATCAAGGAGGGAACTTTTTAAATAGCTGGTGATTTTTAATGATACTAAAATTATATTTTTGTGTGTTATCTGTAGTGTTGCCAGAAAAAAGTTCTTTTTTTAACTTCAAACCTTATTTTATCATTCTTAAAAGCTTTTGATATTTTTTTAAGATCTTACAATTAATTTTTAAATTGAACATAGAAACACTGCCAGTAATATAATTTAATAAAAAATCGTCCAAAAATTCCCGAACAATTTTGGGTTATATTTCATATTAAATGAACCAATGTTTTGAAGTGATTTTTTGTAATTTTTGAATTATTTGAGTTAAATATTAAAAGATCTAAATTTTGTATGCGAATAAATACACTGAAATTCTTAAATGTTTGTTTCTTTAAAGTAAAAGTAAAAACTAAAAGTATTATTTGATATTAATACTTTTAGAAGTTAAAATCTTCGTGGTTGAAATTTTAATATTTTAGCCTTTTTAAGGCAATTAAAAAACAAACAAAAAAAAAGGAAACTAGAAAAAAGCTAGAAGCTAAAACGAAAATATTGCAAAATTAAAGCAGAATTTAGCGTTAAAAAAGCTAAACTGGCAACACTGGTTATCTGCATTAATTTTACTTAAAATTCGTTTTGGTCTAATTTTTTTTTACAATTTTTCTAAAAAATTTTCAATCTTAAAAATAACTTTTAATTTCTTAAAAATTAAAATACGTATCTAATAATATACCAAACCTTATGTTTTCAGCGTATAAAAACTTAAGTGTAATTATCAGGGCAATATATCCATTCATAGAAAGTGCTATTTTATGACAAAAAGCTTAATCTTCTTCGAATCGATAGTGATGATTTTAAATACGGTATAACTTACGCAGAGAAAATTTGCAAAATCAAACTTTTTGAATTGCTTATATTTTTGTACATAAATTAACTAAAATATGTATATTTTTCCTCTGTCTTATTATAAATTCAGTTGTCAAAATATAAATTTTGCAACAAAAAAATGGTTCGCCGACTCAGAAAGTGTAACGGTGCGGGGTTAAACCAAAATTTGTAGTTTGAAAATTTCTATAGCTCTATCGACTAAAAATTATAAACCACAAATGGAAAAATTGTATGTTAATTTTAAAGGTATATATAAGAACAAATGTTTGTTGATTTAACACGCAATTAGCCGGATAGGTGCATAAATTCAATCGAGATTTAAATAAATTTTTTTGTGTCACTAGAGATTTGAGTTTTTTAACTATAGCTTAATAAAGTTTTATTTTTTACAAATCCAAAGAAAAAAAATATTATGTTGTGAAAATTAATACTATATATATTATAAGAATTTCTTCATTTTTATATCATTTTTATACCACGTGAATTTAACAAAATTTAAAGTAATTCACTATTAATTTTTATTTACTTAATAGCAAGTAAAATATTTATATGACTTCTCCACTTTATGAGTATTTATGAAAGGATTTGTTTTATCTCTCATTCGTAAAAAAAAGAAAATCCTTCGATTTTATTCATAATTTTTGTTTATGGATTTTTTTTTCAAAAATGTGCGTTAAGGAAAGTGGAGTACTGTCGTATTTGGGGTAATGTATAAAATTTAATTTTTTGCGTGTTTTAAATTTAAGTGTAAATTACTACCGACAAATGTTTGCCATTTTTGCACCATATTTCTAAATTATATTTTAACCATAAAACTTCTGATTTTATTTCTTTTAGAGCGCAAGCACATAATACAGAAAAATTTATTTTAAGTGCTGATATTTCTGAGTAAAAGATCCAAATCAATAGCAATTTTAAATCAGTAATTAAAAAAAATAAAATAAAATACATACTTCCTTTTGCACATGTCGCTCTTTTGATGCCAAAATGTTATAAATAAAAAAAAAAAAAAAATTTCAGGAGACGCGTATTGTGGTAAAATTTAATCACTTTTCTAGATAACTTTATGATGTTGACTGCACAATAGCCGACGCACAAATAAAATTATATATTGTTCTATGGTATATACATTATTAAATTTGGACCAAATTCTTTTATCATGATTCTGCATGAAATATAAAAAATTTCGTATACAAGATTTTGTCAGTTAATTAAATATATTATTATAATATATATATTTATATATATATATATGTATATATATATATATATATATATATATATATATATATATATGTATATGTATATGTATATATGGTGCTGTGGGGTGTTATGCGTTTGTGCTGATGTTTGTCTTCGGACCCCCACCTTAAGGTATACCGTTCCACTCACAATCATTTTCTGAGTCGATTTAACGATGTCCGTCTGGCTGTCTGTCCATGAAAAATTTGTGAACAAAGATATCTTGATGAAATTTGGCACGAATAATTCGTTTGAAACAAAGACGAAATAGGGGTTTAACTGTCATAAATGCCTTAGATATAGCAATATTTTAATGAAATTCGGTGTAAGAAATTTTTTGTAAGTGTAGACCTTTATGCCAAATTACATGAATATTGATTTATAATTGACCATAGTTCCGATATAAAATCCTCTTTCGGGAATCATTTTCACGTTCAGAAATCATATACAAATACTTGTATCAAGTAAATGTTCAACACAAATAAATTTTATGTAAGTAGGAATCATAGTGACAAATTTTATGAGGATCACTCCATAATTTATCATAGATCCCATATAGTGCATAAATTTAAATAAATGTTATTATTAACGTAATATTCTTGCATAGAAAAAAAATATAAATGAATTTCAATTATGAAAATTGTTATATTAGTAAATTTTTTGTTTGATTTTGTCCCAATCACTAAAATGGCACTATTAATTAACCAAAAATAATTGTTTTTGTTCAAATTTCAATTAATTTTTTAATCGATGCAATAAGAATTGTAATTAAAATTACTTTAAAATCAACTAAAGATTTGTTCATTTGATTCTAAAATTAACTAAATTTCTACTAATGCATAAAATTCTTTCCTGAATAGTAATACATGAATTTCATCCAAATTATTTATTTATATTTTACTATTAGAAATATTTAAATAAAAATTGTTTTACAATAATACATGTAAATAAAGAAGAATATATCGAACCTTACCGCGAAAATAACTTATCTGCAGAAAACAAAGTTTTGCAGGAGAAGCATTTTTGTGGTTGTTTGCACATTTGAAATCTTTGTTGAACCTAAAGGTGGATAATAAGCATTTAATACAAAATTGTTGTTGCTAGAAATCTGACACGAATTTGGAAAATGTTGGCGGTTAAGAGACTTTCGTGGTAACGGCTCGATATGAAAATCTATGTAATGTATTACACAAAATGAGCGTAACGTGATGTATATGTATAGTTTAACGCACGTCATTTTTGGCAGTATGTCTAAATATATTTATTACATACTTATACTTGATTTCCAAGAAATCTGATATATATTAGCAGCGGTCATCTCGATGGAACGATTCAACAAGTGAATTTGAATTATCACTGCGTAGGCTTTACAACCTAGGGAATAACATAACAATAAAAACAATAAACAACATATGGCGACCTGTGTGAAGAAACGCTGAATGTATTCGCTATAAACTTACTTTTATTTCATACTCTTTATTCATAATTATTATTTCGAAAAGCAGCGTGATATGGCTTGGAACAACTAAGCACAATAGCACCTAGACAATCTTATTATTTTAGTTATATAATTCTCTCAAATCTTAAAAACTTATCATTACCGATTAATTATATCCTTAAGTTATCTTCGGCACATCAGGAAATCTTCACAGTCTCATTTACTCGGTGCTATTTTTTTTTCTTGGAGCAAAAGAAGTTGGAAATCTTTTATAATTGTCATAAAATTATATTCCGTTTCAAAATGTTTTTAATTTATTATTGTTTTATTAAACGATTTAGGTGAAAAATTTAAATCAATTAGAAAATAAATTACATTAATAAATAATTTTTATTAATTTATATTTGGGAATAAAAAACGAATTAATTGAAAAATTTTATGGAATAATTTTTTCTGTGTACACTTAGTAAAAGCATCGATCCACAATTGGCCATAGGTCTGATGTGAGACCCACCCATGAATTTTGATGCACATACACAATGGTGTCGGGTATTATTCTTCGGGTTTGACCAAATATATCTTTCTTACTAGTTTAACTATGAAATTTGAAAATATATTAAAATTATATTTCTTATTTGCCTAATTACTAATCGTCGAATATATATAAAAAAAATCTTATACAACGGATCGAAAGTGTGATGTCTTACTGAAAGTAATAGAATATATGAAAAATTTAAATAACTCTATAAATTCTGCAGAATTGAGACTAACAATTCCGAGAACTATATCATAACATTACATTAGCTTAATAGTGAAAGAAAACTTGGATTAAGAAAACAACGGAAATAGAGCATTCTATAAAAATACAAACTTAAAATGGTCAGATGTGACAAATGCAATATGCTGGCGCAATTAAAATGTGCTAACTACAGCAATGAATCGAATTATTCAGAATACGAGTAATAACTTCAATTTTGATTGTCGTAAAAATAAAACTTATAAAAAGTACTTAATTAACACTTTTAACTTGAAAATTTTAATATGTTTCACTTTACCCCAATATTTCACTTTTTATCGTAAAAAAAATGGCAAAAATAACTCCAAAATATAGTATTATTACTTCAATTCACAAAGTAGGACAATAATCCATTCTATATAAGAGATTCACTACAGGGTAAAAAAAAGATAGATAAAATTATGTACCCTATTCTCCCCCATTTGTTTTAATAACACAGGTCAACGCTAAAAATATGCTACAGGTATTGTAGGTATTGTCATTTCAATAACCAGGAACATTTCAGTTTTTCTCCATCACATCACACCCATTGATGACCAAAGAAAATATAGGTTATATAATTTTTCTAGATAATTGGAAGAGCATATTAGTCATTCACATTTTATAGACAAGAAATGGTGCTACAAATATGTAGTACTATTAAAATCTCCTACTTGCCACACATAGCTCCCAGAAATCTTTAAAGTTCTAAAAATAAAAACTTCTGAATTGACCAACAAAAAATTAGGAGCAAAAGTGTATGTAGGGGGAAATTTGTATTTGATATAATTAACACAAATTAAAATTACAAAAATTTAAATCGTGAATAATTCAGCTTAATTTTTACTCCTTAGACTAACTATAGTGAAGAAAAGTACAACGTCGAAAGTCTTACGTGGGTATCTGTCTATGTAGACCTCACGATGCTCTTCGCACAGGGTGAATACAATGCGTCCACCAATGCCCCCAAGTCTGACAGAAGGCATTATTGAGTACCAATTTGAAGTCATGTATTTGGACATGACTTCCCCTTTGATTAGAAGCGGAGCCTATCTAAACTCCTTCCGATCTACGGCACCCAGTTGCAATGAAACTCCACACCGAGCTCACGTTCTACCCGCAATTTGGGTCTAAACCACAACCACCATGAAGCTCCCCAATGGACCGCACCGTTGTCAGGCTGGAACCGAAGTTCCAGAGGCTCCTGACACCCGTGGTACCAATATTAAGTCACCGGTCGGACTTCGTAGCTAAAGATGACTACTACCTGTTCAACTCCAAACAGTTCGGGACTGGTGACCCGCCACGGCCACACACATCAACATAAATGAACAACAATTGCATCACAAACAATCAACAATCGCCCACACGGGCGATTCATTGGCCACATGGTGTGACACCAGCAATGGACAAAACGAACTACGAATAGGACAACTTCGACGCTGGTACTTTCGCGGGTGGTCTTTGGTCACAAAAGTAACCTGGAACCATCAACGAGGACAAAGAAGAAACACGAAGAGAGAGACAGCAAGGTGAGAAGACAGGAAGAGGCAAACAGTACAGTGGTTCCAAAGCATATTCTTTTGGAAATAATTCTGCAACTTGCGTTCCGTTACAGCTATTTAAATAAAATTTGACATAGCCAGAGCTAAGGTATTTTAGATTTGATTTAGACGAGCATAGTAGTCTAGCGGGTCAAGGGACAAGTGGGTGAGCCTCCAAAATTAGTCATCTCATTAAAAAAAATCGACAAAATTTCATTTACGATTTTTATTATTATTATTATTATTATTATTATTATTTTTGATTTTTTTATAGCAATTTTGAACAGAGATAGTCCTTGTAATTATTAGGTTATCTTATATAGTTTAAGAGATTTGTTTGTCAAAATAAATTTTTCGCTCATTTTTGGCCTCGTTTTTTTAACATTCTAATAAACCTTACGGGCTTAATTTTGATCCTGAAATATTTCTAAAGCATCCACTAGATTACATACAAAATTCCCAATATCATTACTGCAAGAACTATATAAATATATAGATCCGATAAAAAATTATATTAGACTCAATTTGAAACTTTGAAAAAAAAATCCACAGTTTTTTTTTTTCCAAAAAGGTGGTAAAATTTTTTTATTTAAAAAATTTCTTTCTGTTCTGTCCTATATAGTTTTTTTTAATGATTTCAATAGAAATTTTAATGAAAATGGTGTTAAGCAAATCAGAAGGAGTTTGCAGGAACAGTCTCCTCCCAACCCTATCCAAAATTTGTCAATTTAACACAATTTTTTAAAATTTGTTTTTAAAATTCTCAAATCACAAAACTGGGAACAGAAAAAAAAAAATTATATTAATTACTCCATATATTAGGAAAACACACAAAGCACTTTCTAACGAACGATTTCAATGAAAGACGTCAATTTTTATAAGATGTTTTTCCCAGATTGAGATTTTGGGCATTTTGGTAAAAAAGTGAATTTAAAGATCAATTCTTAATAATCAAATTTTAAATTTTGTTCGCTTAAATTTTTTAAAAGTGCTTCAAATCTTAAATTTTCGTTTTAAGTGTCATGGTCTGAAATAATTTTAGCGAATTAATTTCTTTGTATCTCTAAGAGCTTCTAAGTATATAATTTCCTGGGTAATAGGCAGATCAAATTAATCATTCATGTTTTATAGGAAAGGAATAGGACTATATTTTTAGTTATGTCTCCAATTTGCAACACATAACCTTTAGAAGTCTTTAAAATTTTCAATAAATGTTGAATATATCTTGAAGATAAGGTCAGCTGAACTAGAACCATCTCATAAAATAAAACATAGCAAGAAAATTTCATAAATTTTTAGAAATTGTTTTTCTATAAAACAGAAAAATTGCAGAGCTTTTAAAAGAACTTTTACATGTTTTGCATAACAAGATATGATGGCATAAAATTTTTTATTTCACCCTATTGGCTCTCGTTAAAATATTGTTATTTGTGTTATTATTATTAATGGACCTTTTGTTTTTTGCTCTTTATTGTTCATGCTTTACATTTTTTATTTTAAATGCTGTCTATACATTAAACTTTTAAATACATGACCATTTGTTTAATAGCCTAAAAACAATTTCTGCTCGTGACATCTGTTCATTGTATATATATTTGTTTGTAAATTTTGTTGAATGTTTAAGCGTGTGGATTTTGTTACGGTATAAGTATGTTGGTATGTATGATGTTGTCATCTTGAGAACATCAACGTGAACAGAATAACAATTACAACAACAAGTAGAAAGGCATCAACGTAAGTTACGCTGAAGGAAACAACACTTGAACATATTTTGAATGTAATAAATTATAAATGTTGTGACAAGCTATTTTACTACCTAAACTATGCAGATGCTGTTGACAAAGTTATGAAACTTTTATTTAGTATTTGTTTTTGTTGTCCTGTTTTTAATTCTAATATTTATGGTCATTTTTGTATCACTTTTATTTATATATTTTGATTTGTTAAAAAAACAACAATCAAATTAATGCGCTATCTATATTCGGCTGCGCCGAATCTTTTATACCCTTCATCACAGGGGTTCTCAAATGCGTCAGCTTCAGGACCCCTTTTAGACATTGCAACTCGACAAAGATCCATTGCTGTTAAGCTAAAAGCAAATTTTAAAAAAGTAATAAAAATAATGCCTTATTATTTTCACATGAATAGTAAAAAATAATATAAGAACTAAGTCGATTTATTTTAGTCGATATCTCGAATATCTATGAGCCGATTTTTCATTTCTTTATCATAGAAATTCTGAAAAGTTTCCAAAATTGTATGTGATGGAAGAAGTCCTTCATACAGTGGCTCCAAAAAGTCGAAAAAACTTAAAAAAACGGCTCTTTTAAGATATCTCCGCCATTTTCGAATCAAATTTGCTGCATTTCAATAGCAAAATTCTCGAAAGGATTACCGATCATTTGATATATATTATATATCTATAATATCGAGCGCCTTCATTAATGCTATTTCAATCGACAAACGGACGAACGGACATCGTCCAATTTACATCGTTTCCTTAAATTACAAATGGAATGACAAACTAATATATATATATATATATATATATATATATATATATATATATATATATATATATATATATATATAATATATATATATATATATATATATATATATATATATATATAAAATACTATAAAATACTAAAAGTATTTTATTTTATCTGTTTTTGTGAATAAATCTTTATTATTATTATTTTTAATAAAATTTAATTTAGTAGTTTTTTTAATACATTTTTTGTTTTCATTTTTTCAAATAAATTTTAAGGAATTTTTAGGTATTGAAACAGTTGGCCCCTTTTTTAAATTCCCCTTTCTTGGCAATATTTTTCTTTAAGTCCTCTTTATTGGACATTTTTTAAAAATTTTCAATAATAATGCTGGTTGCACCATGTCAAAGTTCTAATTATAAAAATTGGGTCTTTATTTAAAGTAATTTTAAAATTAATTTCAAATGAATGCCGTTAGAAAGAAGGCTAGAATATTTAGCGTTAGGTTGGAATATTTTTAAATTATTTTTTCACGACTTTTCAAAGAATCAGCGTCATATATTAATTTTTTTATTAATGTCTTGTTTCTATACCTTTCCCTATGTTGAAACGTCTTCCGAAAAGGACCGGTCTGATATGTTATGTCGGTGGAAAAAGTATGCGCAGATTTAAATTATTTTAAAATTTCCTTACTGAATATTTATAAAGCGATGTTTTTTTTTGAATTATGTGAAGAAAAAAATTTTTTTACCATCAGAACTTCGAGAAGAAGTAAAAGAGTTTACTATAATCTTGTAAAAAAAATAGCCACAGGATATTTTTATAGAAATTTTTCAATAATATGCCTCAAGGTTTATTCTTGAAAAACGAAGTAAAGTTGAGGTAAAAATTAAAAATTCATGCGGAAATATTTTTATAGCTATTAAAGAGAACAATGATAAGCAATTATGTCGTCTTTATCTTGTCAAGAACTTTAGAGAAATATAAAAATCTTTGAAACTGAGCTTTATTTGTTAAGATTTTTTGCAAATTTTACATACATTGTAGCTTAACTCGTTTTTCATAGAGAGACTATAAGATGATGTGTTTTTTAAGCTGGCAAGTTGTATAAGACGATTTAAACTATCATCAATTTTAATTAAATTTAGCACTTATAATCTATTCCTCTTTGTGCTCCACATGGCGTATCAACCTGCCAACATCTAAAGGTGGATACATTAGCTTTTTTTTTATCAAACTTGAATAACTTTTATATACATCATCAGATTTCAACAATATATCATTGAAAGGACTGAGATTCTTCTTTATCATAAAGTCATAAAAATTAAATATCTTTCTAGCGCAATGACCCGTAAAATAAAAAATACCATTTAACCTTGGATATCCTGAAAAAGAGTCTTTTAATTTCCATTATTATTTACACGATGTTGACATTCTACTTGTCGTTATAGTGTAAAACTTCCAAAATTGGATCTTAATTGGGATCAGAAATTACAACAATTTTTCTTTATTAAGTAACATTGAGTGCTTTTAGGTATATTTGATAACTTATTCAAATTTGTATATAACAGATCATAATTTATTGAAACAAGTCGCACATATAGCATATTACTGATTCCGAAAAATAACTTGGTATTATTTTAAAAGTTTCAGGAGCACATTAACACATCTTTAACCCACTGTAACCTACTTTTCAAAGTCCATTAAAAAGCAAAATACGCAGAAAATCACCATAACTGGTTATTACTTCACCTATAACCCATACAAATTTTGTCCCCGAAATACTGATTAGAAGCATACAAATATCTAAAATATGTCATGTTTATGTAAATTTCACATAAGTTTGGTACAAGTATAGACCACTGTAGGAAATTATGTAATGATAGGTTCTCAAAGTTGCTCATATCTGTCATGCATATTCCACTACCTAAAATTACTTAAACGCGCATAAATAAATAAATAAATATACATATATATATATATATATATATATATATATAAACTAATACACAGTGGGGCAGAATCGAAATTTTTTGGAAATAAATCTGTAACTTCTGATGGGCTGGTTGCATTTTCATGAAATTTGGTACAGGCGTAGCGGAGGAGTGTACAATGTTAAGTTTGGAAGGGGGTACAACATACCCCTCAGGGGCGGAGCTAAGGGGGCTCAAAGTTAGGTACCTCTGACATAAAAAATTTTTAATCGTTTGCCAAATTTTTGTTTCTCGTCCGATTTCAAATATTTATATATATATTGTTGTAGGCCCTCAAAAGACCTATAAGTATGCTTACATGTCCTATTTATCTCTTATAGTTTTCAAGTTGTTTGCGTTTAAATTTTTAAGCACCATAATTTTGTATGTTTTTGGTCCAGTTTTTTTTCATATATATATTTCCGACGGATTGTATTAGTTTTTTTCGTATCCAGTTAAAGAGAATTATCTATTGAATAAAAAAAATTGAAGTCGATATCTTTACCGAGTCCAAAAATAAACAATTTTGAATTTTAAAATTGCAAAAAAGACGACTTTTTGTGTTTTTTTTTTAGCCGAAAAAGTATCTACACTCTTTTTTATCTAAAATAACATTTTCTTTAACAACATATAATAATTTCACACTTTTCTGAAAGGCAACTTCACGGAGATCACTTTAAGATAAAAAACAAACCCAATAGTCATGGTACACACCCTCCCGAATTCGACCCATTTTATATGAAAGTCTTGAACTTAAACCATTTTTTCTCAAATGCGAAAGCACGAGTTGACAAACGGAATATATTTTAAGAATTCTCAATATGTTGTTAAGAATTTTAAATCAAAATCTATAGGCCTTCGGAAAAATGTGAATTCTATAAATGAAATCGGACGAGAAACAAAAATTTGGCAAGCGATTAAAAATTTTTTATGTCAGAGGTACCTACCTTTGAGCCCCCTTAGCTCCGCCCCTGAGGGGTTTGTTGTGCCCCCTTCCAAACTTAACATTGTACACTCCTCCGCTATACCAAATTTCATGAAAATCCAACCAGATTAGAAGTTACAGATTTATTTCCAAAAAATTTCGAATCTGTCCCACTGTGCAATTGGTTTTTATAATTATTTCTATAATATAATAATGCTGAAATAATGCTATTGCTATGTAAATGTTGTATTGTAAAATTTAAATACTTATATGTAAATTTGGTGCTTAGTTCATGAAAAGAAAGGTTCTGTTTCTAAAATAGTACAAATCGAAGTAACATTCTTGAGATGAATTACAAAGCTAGGATAATACATATAAATAGTAAAAATGTAGCGTAATTTGTGATAACGTCGGTGAAAAATAAAACTTCCATACTAGGTTAATATGTACTATTTATAAGAAAAAACGAGAGATTCACATTTTTTGACACTTCTTCCAAGTTTCGTTAGTGACCAAATTGAGCTAAAACAGTTAGCTGTTTTAGCACACATACCTATGAACGTATATTATTCAATCGACAAATAAGATCAAATGGTGCAGTAGGGGATAACATATTTTAAGTGATACATTTCAGATGTTTTTGAATCATTTAGATTATAGTAAATATGAGTAATTATATTACAAAATCTGTGTGAAAATGAAGATTGCTTACTATTGGAAGTCTCCAAATGTTGGATTATAATTTTTTGTGTCAACATTTTTATAACTTTACTTTGTTTACTTTTTTTTTTTTTTGTCAAAATACAAGATTTTTTTTTTTTTTGAATTGGTTTAGAAATTATTTTCAACCAATAAAACGAAATATTAAAACCAAACAAATTTTTTTTTTATAAAATATTATTTAAATCCAAATAATGATTTATTTTAAAAATTCAAGTCATAAATTTTTCTGTGTATGTTTAAGAATATTTATAATTATAATTGTTTTTAGTAGTTTTTGTTAAACACATCCCTGAAGATGACCAACAAAGTTTGTCGAAATATTAGATGATAATAAAAATTAATATTATAAATTTGAAAAACATAGAAAAGTTTTTTGTTTTTTATTTTTATTTATTGAGACCTCAAGCCGACCAATAGGGAATTCTATAAAACAACACAAAAAGGTCTATAACACCCATAAAAATAAACATTAAAAAAATCGTAATTTGTTTTCTCCAATAAATACCGATTCTAGTGGAAGCAGGAATCAGTTCTAGTGGAACCTGTTTTAGAAATGACAGACTAGGAATCTGTTCACAAAATTATTCCGGGTATTGTTAAAATGATTTTTTTTTTTTTTTGGCTTATAGATTTTTTATAAGCTGATTCAAAAAATAAAAGATCCGCATTTTCATTGTAAATGCTATAAAAAAATTAAAAGTTCAACTTTAGCCTTAAATTTCTCTACAACTGCTAAACCGATTTTAATGGAATTAAAACTAGAGAAAAACTCAAGAAAATATCTCTTCATCAAAGGGAATTTCAAAGATATCTTATCGATCCAAAAGTTAAAGAGTTTTGGTTTGTGTACCGTTCACTGCATTCTGGCGACCAATATAAGTAAAATGTAAAAAAATTTTGGTCATTTGGTCTTCCATAGGGATAGTAAAGTAAAATATAGCAACTTAGTGCTAATAAACGAAAAAAAATTGAGCTTGAATAAAATATATGTGAAAAACGTATCTTTGTAAGAAGTGTGAAAAGCATGCAGTAAAATATGCTCATAATAACCGGATGAAGAAAGTATAAAGAATAGATATTCTGAACTGCATCATTCTCAGTTGTATTTCAGAAATTTCTTATTATATTTCAGAAATTTCCATTTATATTTCAAAAATCTATAATTTTATTTGAGAACTTTTTAATTATTTTCCACAAGTTTCTAATTATTGTTTAGAAATTTCCATTTGCATTTCAAAAATTTTTATTTATACAAGTAGAATGTACTTCAGAAAATTCTAATTGTATTTTAGAAATTTTCATTTGTATTTCAAAGCTCTATAATTATATTTCCGAAATTTCTAACTGTATTTCATAAAACACAGTTAAAAATTTCTGAAATAAAAATGGAAATTTTGCAAATACAATTGGAAAATTTTGAAATTCAAATGGAAAATTTTGGAAACACAATAGGAAAATATTGAAATACAAATAAAAAATTCTAAATTACAATTAGAATTTTCTGAACTACATATAGAATATACTGAACTACAGTATAAAAATAACTAAAAATATAAATTAAGAAAGAATGAATAAATAATTAAGTGGATGAATGGGAAACTTATTAAAAAACTAACAAAGCAAATATTGTGTTTTTTTACCACAAAGAATTAAAGAAAATATAAAAATGAAATGTTTGTCAGTTGGTCCTTTTCTTGGGTAATTATTATTTTTAAATTGTTCGGTAAGGCATACAATCATTATAACATGATGCAATATAAATAAATTTTGGCATAAATATATCTTTAGATAAACACATATTTGGAATATAAACACTCGCATAGGTATTACAGATTTATAAGCTAAAATATGTTTAAATAGTTTTACTTTACCTAATATTTACTTTTCGGGTTACTACATTTCTGGTATACACAAATATTTGTTTGGATGCAAAATTTTTCACGAAACTTTTAGTGTATTATATTTAAATAATATGCAAATTCACAATTCTCTTTAAAGAAATATTGTGTTATCTGAGTTGTGTTTTCTTTATATGCTACCAGAATATACAGCATTTATACACTATGCAAATTGATGCATATTAACAATGTTTTTCATTTGGTCTAAACGTATCTAAATATATAGTTTATTTTAATAAATTACCATAGTCACTAAAAGTTTATACACCCTTACACAAAATTCATATATAATGATTGTCCACTTAATTGAAGAAAAATTTAGATGTTTTTAAATGCGGTAAAAACTTTGTTTAATATTTTCTAAATTTTTACGTAAAAAAAACTCATTTATAACTACATAAAATTAACTATTTTTAAATTGGACTATTAAAGTTTATGCAGTATTCAAAAATTTTGCTTGATTTATCAGTTGATATCATTATTGGTCAATTAAATCAGTCAATTAAATATTTTATTGATGACAACTGAATTTAATTCATTACAGTATTTTACAATGGCAAATATTAGTAATTACAATCACAAATGTTTATTGTATCAATACATTTTAAAACAGAAATAAACATTCTATACGATCCATATTCAAGACCTCAATACACTATACCTAATTACACTAATAATACTTAATCCAAAATAATTGCAATTACACAACAAACAAGGGACAAAAAGTGAGAAAACATAATTTTTATCTAGATAAAGTATTAAGTTCAGATGTTTAAATTTCAGGTGAAAAAATTAGAATTCTTCTAAAGAAACAAAACATAAATACGAAATTTCTTTCAGTGCTGAAAAACCTTTTTTTTATATTTTTTCTTTTTTTAAGAAAATATAAAATAAAAACAGAAAAAAAAATCATATGAATTTTTAAATTTCAGTTGCAATCACTGAATACTCTTTATTAAAAGACAGTTGTGCTACCGGAAAATATTCGGGAATTCCAACCAAATATGTCCTGTAGTTCCTGCAACCGATAGAATTCTACTGGCAACAAATTCATTTACTACAACGAATCTGTTTTCCCTGTGCAGCAAAAACAAACAAAAGTAATATTTAGGGAAATTCGTTTTCATATCGTCCTATATATATATATATGTATATATATATATATAAATATAAATAATAATATATATATATATATATATATATATATATATATATACATATATATATATATATATATATATATACATATATATATATATATATATATATAGACAAAAAGATGGTTTTGTGCACATTGTGTGGAAATAATTTTTTTATCAAGATTTATAACTAAGATATATATATATAGATATATATATATATATATATATATATATATATTTAAATAAATTTATATATATATATATTATATATAAATTTTTTGAGATTTAATTCCATTACATTTTTGTCACATCATATGAAATAATAATTTAAATCCATTTGGAAAAGTATTTAGTCATTAGGGTTAGTAGTTGTATGCATCATTTGCATACATAAAAAAAATTTGGAATGATTTATATTTATAGGAAGATCATTAATAAAAATTAGAATATGATCGGACTTGATTAACCCCAAATATAGCATTTATATATTCAAATTTATAGTTGTTACATAAAACATAATATTTTCTTTATTTTAAATGGGAGTGGGTCCATTTTAGAAAAATTTTGTTGAAGCCGATAGCTTTAAGTTTCATCGTTAGTGGTTCATGGATAACTTTATTAAATGCCGTGGTCAAATCAGTATATACTACATCTGTCGGATTACCAATACAGAAACGAGGATTTTCATAGGATAGCAATTCCATCACATTAGTACAAGTCGAGCGACCTTTACAGAAACCTTGCTGATATGTGTATATTATGGATAGCAAATTGTGGGATAGCATTTCTTTCGCAATTTTCTCAAATAGTTTTGGTATTGCGCTAAGTTTAGCTATACCTCTTTAGTTGATCACTTCAGATCTTCTACCTTATTTATGGATTTGAACTATGAATTAGGTTCCAGTACAATGGGAAATAGCGATATTAAAAAAAAAACTGTTAAAGAAATAAGTTTATGAAAATGATAACGTTTCAGCATAGTTCCTTAAAGTGATATTAGCAATAACATCAGGACTAGGATTGGTACAAATTTTTATATTTCTTAAATTTTTTATGACTAAAGATTAATTCAAGAATATTATTTTTATCGGAAAAACTTCTTTAATATGATTTGGAATAATCGTGTCATCAACTGTTTTTGAGGAATAGGTTACAGCAAAGAACTCTGCAAAAACGATGGACATATCTACATCTTTCGAAAATAATATTCCATTTATACTCATTTTGGATGGAACGATACTTACTCTGCGTTACGAGTTGACGAAATTATATGAGATTTTAGGATTTCTCCTAGTATATATTGGTCTTTATCTTAAACAATTATGAATAGTAGTATTGAATTTTTTTCTTGCAATCAAACAATGAAAGGTTGGATTTTTCATTATTTCATATTGTTTGAAAAAGTGATTTTTTACGATTTTTAAGCCATCTTCATGTGAGAGGTTTCCAAAGTGAGCCTCAATGCGTTATTTTTCTACTTATTGGAACAGACTCTGATATAAATATGAAGATGATACTATAAAAACGTTGTAATACATTATCAAAATTAGGGTAACCCTAATACATACATACATACATATATATATACATACATACATACATACATGCATATATTAATACATTCATACAAAAGTATAGGTTGGTAAATATTTTGCATTTTATACGTGAAATTTAAAAAAAAATATTCCGTTTTAAGGCAGAAAAATCGTTTTTCTAATAAGTAATTCATTTTTAAAATCAGATATTGTTTGCAGGAAATATACCTTTTCAAATTTCAAATATAAATATTTTCTATTGGTGTACGAACTTTTAGTGATTAGTAATCGTAAGCAATAGGTTATACACAAAACTTATTTGATAGTTATGTTTTCTTCACATCCCAGCAAAAGAAGTTAAATAAAAATTAGTTGAAATCTGTTTAAATCTTTGATATTTAAATTTAGAAAATGCTGTCAAGATCATGATACAACTAAATCAAGTAGAATTATTAGAGGGAGTTGTCATTTTCAGGTCTTGTAAAATGAAGTAATTGAAAAAAAGAAAAAAATACAAATGAAAGAATATAAAAATGTTTTGTTTACATTTAAAATATTGAATAATTCTTAAAAAGTAGTACTTCATTTTCGCGCTATTTTGAGAAATTTAGCATGTATATTTTTGTTTCAAAAGAATAATTTATACACACTTTATTGCAAACGTTAGTCTTCTTAATATAAATTTGAATTTACTCATTTTTTTTTAATTTTTTATAATATATTTTTAATTTTTTTTTTTTTTTTTTGACTGACCAGAGAAATAGATTTGAGAACGTTCTCTCTACTGTTTTCACCTTGTTTTATTATACCACGATCAAGATTAAAAGTAATCAGAAACCATGAATGGTAATCCTGTAATTTATGTTGAATAAGAAAAAAAATTTCTTAGTTAGTACTCGTATAAAATATTTTATAACAGGATCTACATTTATTTTAATAATTTTCAATACAATTTTATAAAACTTGTACCTATTCATATTATATGTAGTTTTCCATATACATATCCATATATAGTCAAGCACTTTAATAAAACTTTTAGATATTTTGTTTATTATTATTACAGCATTTGCATAAATGTATCTTTTATTTAAAATATCTATTGAGTTGTATTTCTAAGATGAGAACTTATCCATATGTACATCACATGCATGAATTGTTTGTGAGAACAAAACTCTGTTGCTAAAATATACAAAAAATAAAAATAAAAGTAAAGAATTCTTTACATGCAGGTATATAAATTATAATTGTTCATCTATATAAAAAAAACAAAATTTTTAAATGCATTTAAAAACAAGTTAGAATGTTACATTCGAATATGTCGAATCTTATATCCCCTCCTCCACTGAGACAGCACATTTCATCATTTTTTATTTGGAAATAATTCTTCGTAAAATAATTCTTAACTAATTTACTTATTTTTTATGTCCACAATAGTATGGTGGTGGATTTTGTATTGTATATATGTTAAGATATTATAACAAATTATTAGGCAAATTATTTGTAGAAATTAAAAATTTCAAAAGTATTTCCTGTTCTATAAGAACTATAAGAAAAAAAAACAGCAAAATTTAAAGGGATTAAGATCTGTGACGCCTTATTTTTCTCACAAAAAGTCGATTATTTTGGTAAAAAGAAACAATTACTTCGTTTAGAGAAAAATGAAAAGGATTATTTTTTATTTAGTAAAAACTAAAATTCTATTTTGTAATAAAACTAGTAGCAGCAGAAAATCTTTAATCACTATATCTTTACAAAAAATTATATAAGAAATCTATAGACACTAGAGAGAAATGAGAATCTGTGATCACCAGGGCAAATTTATTAAGCTTTTGTATATTTCAAAAGTATTTTAAAGAAAATGAATTCAAAAATTAGTTTTCTTATTAAGAAAAGTGATTTTTTATTGATTATTTGTAGTTTGATTAACTGATTTGTATAAATTTTTGTGTTAGTTTTTTGAATACCTCGTATATACTTGTAAAGAATCTATATTTTTAGTTTTTTTATAAAAAGTCGAAAACTATTACAATGTAAAGTTAAAAAATTTCATATTTATATATACTTGTATAATAAAAACGTAAATCTGTGCAAAATCAATTTAAAGAACGAAAGACTGAAGTTTTATATTGCGTTCAAATCAAAACTCGTTTGGTAAGAACAGATTTATACTCAAAATAGGCTGATTGTGCTTCATTTATTATAGAGTATTTAAATTTTACCGAATTTACTACCTATTAAATATTTCTGTAAATCTTCGATTAAACAATGGCGACTTTTATGGCAAAATCATACAACTTTTCATATATTTGTCTATGACTAATGGACCGATTTAGCTAATTGTTGGTAATAATATGAAGTGAATATAGCTCGACATTTTGGCTAAATTTTATTTAAACACCTTAATTTTTTATTAAAAAATTTTCAGTTTTAATTTATATTTAGGGCTTGATACAGAAATGGTTCTATATATTTTTGTCGACTGTACCGATTTGGTTGGTTTGCAAACAAAGCTGCTCCTGGGTACAACAAATAACCTGGGTAATTTTTCATTCGAATAGGTCAAGTAGTTGGGAAGTGCGCGTGTTTTCAAAAAACGGACGGAGAGACAGGCAGACGGCATAGCTAGATTGACTCCGAATTTTATATGGATCAATAATATATACAACTTACGGGGTCTTAAATATATATATATATATATATATATATATATATATATATATATATATATATATATATATATATGTATATATATATATATATATATATATGCAAAAATTCCATACTTTTTAAATATGTTAAAAAAATCAAACATTTTAAATAGAATATTTAGCGTAAAATGCATTTAAAAAATGAAATTGCATTAAATTGCATATAAAAAAAATTTCGTATTCCTGAAATGTTCGAGGCAATGCCGATATAAGCAAACACTGTTTAAATTATCAAAATTCACAAAGCCTTTACAGAGACATTGTCATTTAAAGTTATATACTTTAGAAAATTTTCTGGTTTTTGAGAAAATGCAAAAGCGAAATAAAGTCGAGTGTTTTCACAATATCGCGAATCTTAGACACCTGACAAAAAACCTTTTTCGGGCTTTCATTCGTGGATTTGTCGTCTTATATACATACATGGACTATTATCAAAAATTTTTAATTTTAAGCCTTCAATAAATACTCAATAAATAAATAAATAAAATATAATATAATTTTTTGATGGCATATCGAAATCCATTTTCGGTAATATACGGTCAAATATAAGTAGAATCAGATAACATATAACATATAGACATTTTTACAAACTAGAAATTTATTTATAATTATTGTAAAAATTATTCAAATAAAATTTATGACATCTTCAATATTTGATGGTATTAGTGTAGCATATTCTAGAGTTTGCTAGTAAAATAAAAAAAAAAAAATTAGAATCTTAATAATCACATCGTGATTTTCAAAATTTCTGCGAAAAATGGGATTCGAATCTAGGTTGTTGCTCCATATGTTATACGAAAATATACCTCGTTGAAGTTTATTTCAAAGAAATGCTTTTCAACATTGTGATCGTTTTTTAACCCAAGTAAATTATTTTTTTGCTCAGTAAAATTGTTTTCTTTGGAAATTTATTGATGCGCCTCTACATTTTCGTGCACATGCAAATCTTAGCAAAATCTGTTTTGACAAAAATGTCGCATTTTCAACTATCAACGATATTTGACTTAAATTTATAGACCCGAACAGTTACATTTTTTGCTGTTCTTATATCTTATATCTATATATCAAACAAAAAGTACAATTCAAAAGGTCCATAAAATTTTTTTGCATTATATTTTTATTGATCCTTCTAATTTATAGTGTAGAATAACAAAAAAAAAAAAAAAAACTAAATTCACTTAGTAATTCATGATATTTCATTAGAAAATGTGATTTTTGCTCTTGTATTCCAAACTTTGAGACTATCTTATGCATTGACTCTTTCGAGCGCATCAACGACATATAGCTCAGAATACGCAGAATTGCAAAAACTAAGGGGCACAGACCCCGCTCATAAAACCAAACAATTTTAAAAATTAAAAAAATTTCGAAACAATATATATATATTGAACGTTCAGATATATGTATTTTGTTTTATTCTTTTTTTATTTTCTCTTTTTTATTTTTATGGGGCTGGAGTGGATTTTTTTTCTCTGTGAATTCATGTATGAATACTTTAGACATGTACATTATATATTCATGCTTATTTTCCTAACATTTCAATTAAACTGTGCAAACAACATCATCTTACCACATAGAATATTTTATAAATGCGTTTGAAAATCAATCATTTATGTCACAGGCTTTTAAGTCACAACATCTTTTTAAAAGTAAGATAGTGTTAGCTCGTACAACGTAACAGTCAGTAAGTAATGGGAAACAAACATGTTAAACATTTTGTTAGCTTAACAACACCAAGTAATCAGTGTAAATTACATTATCCGTTCTAAGAAGTATTTTGGCGTTAATTTGTAGTGATTTTATTGATGTGTATAACCACAAGGAACTAAAGTGTTACTTTGCTTAATAGAATTTTGCTACGAGTAAATTGAAAACTTTATGAAATAAGAAAAAGATTTATGAATATAGAAAAGCACAGAAACTGAAAGGCATGAATTTTACTTTTAAAATAAATTTAATGTATTTGGTAACAACTTTTTTATGCTTATCGTTTTCATATACCCCTACTTGTTGAAATCGTATGATATTGGAGTCCAATTTTTTGGTCCAAAACATGAAATTGTTATTCACCGGAATTGTCATAAACAATCACTAATTCTAGTTTGCCGCAGTCTATATGCGTATAAAATTCATTACGAAAACTTGACTGAAATAAATAAATTTTGTATTTATTCCTTAGTTACACAGTGCAACATGAATAAATTTTCTTAATTATTTAATCCAAATGTATTTAATCTAAATGTTTGTATATCTTGTTGTTTTTTTATAGACCATTCACAACATTATATTAGATTTTACTGGGTGTCACACCCTTTTATTTGTTTACCTTTTTTATTTTAACTTTATATTTAAATTACTGAAGGAAATTCTGACTGGATGCCAAGCCCATTTTTTTGAGCAAATGTTTACTGTATTTTTTGGTAAAAAAAAATGCCAAAATGCGTTAACATTTTGCTGATAGTAGTAAAAATATCACTGTATGATAAAAGTGGGCGAAAAAGAGCCCATGCAGACTAAAATTTATAATTTACAGTATTTTCTATTCCTTATGTATATCAAATTTGATGCAGATTATCTTAGTTGCATTAAGAAAGTATCAAAATTCGTTTTTTTTTTCTTTCATTTCAAATCATTGATATCATTGAGGCAATATTTAATGGCCTAAAATTTCTTGCGTAGTGTTATTAACTTTTTATAAAAAAATTAATCATTTAAATTTCTAAAGTAACTTAAAACAAAATAAAAATTGTTTCTTTGGCATACAAACTGATAATACATATGTACATACATAACTACATTTTCACAGTGAAAAATTTACTTTCATTTGCAAAAAAAAAGCAATAATAATTTAAAAAAATCTGCGAAGCACCAAAAAGCATTAAATACAGTTTTACTGCAGTTAAGCAGAATTTTGTGGCCTGACTTATATATGAGAAAATTTGCATAAACTCGCTTATGTTTTTTCCTTGTACTATTTAATAGCCTAAAGTAAAGTGCTTTAAATGGTATGAACTGATAACCTAATTCTTAAAGACAATTACCCAATTAACAACTTCGTTATTGTGTTATTTGTTAAGGTATTATATGAAGAAAAATAAAATTTTTGAGCAAGTAATCCTCGCAGAAAAAATTATTACCTTATGTTTTTCAATTAACACAGTTGTTTAATTTTACAGAATTTAATTAATATATACAAGCAATTACTTGAACTGCTTGAATTTATTAATTAAAATTAAACGTTTTCCTTTCTCATTTAAATTTTTAATTCATTCAGTTATCTATTTGATTTATTTAATAAATTTATTAAATGGAAAATTTTTTCGGTTTTTCATTTTTTATAGTTTTTGGTAATTGATACAATATTTTTGCAGATTTAAACAATTTTTGATTGAATGAATTATTTTGGTGCTTACTGACTTCTTTCCGAGCAGTCTGTGTATAAGTATGTTATTTTCAAATTAACTTTCGAAAAAATTTCAAAATTTTATATTTTTTGTTTTTTTAATTTTTATTTATTTATTTATTTTTTAAACGTGTATTTTTTAATGAGAAATGTTGGAAAAAATCTTATTTTTTAAAACTCAGCATTTCATAAATTGCAATACTTACACTAAAATATACCAATCGACGCAGAATATTTTCTGAGTCGATTTAGCGATGGAAATGTTTCCCCGTAATAGGGGTTCAATAATAATAATAAATGTCTTTTTTTTTTACTATTTCAATAAAATTCAATACAGTAAGTGTAAGTCAGAATACCAAATTTCATAGATCCATAATTAAGTACAGCTTCCATATAAGATTTTAAAATCACATTAACAAGCATAAATACCACGTAAATGATGAATAATCTATTCTTTGACACAAATAAATTTTATATTAGCAGAAACCTTGGTACCAAGGATTCATAAAGATCGATCCATAATTGGCCATAGGTCCCATATGAGTCCATTTCCGAAAAACTCTAAAATCATTTTGAGACTCAAACGCAATGGTATTGGATATCATACTGTTGATTTATTCATAAAAACTTTGATTTTATGAATAAATGTTTTTTTTTAATTTTTAGTATAAAATCGGATTCTTAATGAAAAATGAAATTTTTAATGAAAATTTGAATTTTTAGTGAAAAATTGAATATTTAGTAAAAAATTGAATTTTTTGGTGAAAAATCGAAGTTTTGTTGAAAAATCGTAGTTTTGGTGAAAAAGCGGATTTTAGTAAAAATTTGAATTTTTTGGTGATAATTTGGATTTTTGATAAGAAATCAAATTTTTGGTGTGAATTTTTAATTAAAAATTATTTTTTTTAAGAAATCAACAAATATTTAAAGTAAATAATTTTTAACAGAATATATTTATTAATTCCCCACAATGTTATAATGTTATTTTAAATTTCCATATAAAATTACAAAAAATGTTAAAAAATGTGTTATTTCTAATAACATATAACACATTAACTCAAATAATATACTATATATTAAATATAAAATATGAAAATCGATAAAATAATTTAAGGTTTTTCACGCATTTTGGTTGTAGGTTTACGGAACAGAATTATCTCAAAAAAATTGCTTTTTGCGAAAATGCAAAACTTTTCTATAAAATTTAATAAAATCTTAACTATGCCAAATAAATTTTTCTTATCTTCTGGGACAGCATAACTTATAATAACCCTAAAATGCCATTCACTCATGCAATTTATATTATTTGTTATGGGGATTTCTTCAAATTTGTTCACTTTTGTGATTTAAAAAATTTTTAAATTTTTTAATGGCACATCAGCGTTATTTTGTACCAGTATTAACTGGCTTTAATGAAATCAAATCTGTTCCCGTGAACGGCGTCAGTGTTATGGAGGTTTAAGATAAAAATTCTATTTCCCATCGTTCATATTGAGGGCACATTGACGATATGTATCTCAAACGATTCGTAATTATAAATGCATTAAACTGCAATTTTTCATTGAATTTTCCAAACGGTGCCAATTTTCTAATAAAATAAAAAAAAAAAATTGCAAAAATTTTATATTCTGAAAATTTTGATTTCACCATTTGTCCACAATATAATTTAACACTGGCCAACGATACACTGATTGATTATAAATTGTGCTATTTCTACAAGTATTTGGAGTTTACATTAGAGGAATTAAACATATCTGCTAAAATCCGCTATTAAAACAATCAAAAGAAAGAAAAGAACTTATTATTTTCAAACACTTTTTTGGATTCTTAAATTTTAGTGTTTGCCAGTACCGCACAGAATAATTTTAGGTCTTGAATTTTTGTTGTTTTACTCCACCAAATATTATCAACATAATTTTATCAAAAGTTATTTAAACAAATTAGAATTAAAAAAAAATATTTTCGGTTTAAAGTCGTTTTGATAAAGGTAAATTTAAAAAGAGAATCTCCCATATAAGTATTAGCATTTTGGCTGTTGGTATCAAACATAAAAATAAAGTACATGCATATTTGCGGAAATCGCATGTGAATGGCAACAGGAAACACCAGAGACACATTACTCACAACAGCTGAACTTTTTCCGTTGTTTACATTTATGCGAGCTTTCATATGTTCATATGAATGTATATAGAGGGAATATTTTCGTTTTCCTAAAACTATAAATTTAATTCACATTATATATTTTGGTGTTTAGATTTTCAATAAATATTTATATAATGTGACTGCATTTTAATGTAAATAATAAATAAATTTGTATGAGAACAAAGCGCAATAAGAATATTATAATTTTGAAACTTACTAATAACTTTTATTTCTATGTCAATAAAGATAATAAGATCGATTTTATTAATATTTTTATACAAACTATCTGTTTATCTGAAAGCCATATAATGAACGTCATATTAATTATTGTAAATGTATAAATTATAATAATGAGAATATTCAAACTTTATACAAAAATTGCTGTCGTAAATGAACGGAAATATACAAAAGAATTCGGACGAGTAGGTATAAATTATTTCAGTAATTTTAATAGAAATAAAATAATTTAAATTTAATTCTATATATCTTTTGTCCTGCCCGGTTTAACTTACTTGGGCTCAAATAAATGTATAACTACGTACAAAAGCATTTTTCACATATAAGAGAAAATTTTGGAAAACTTAAAATTTCGTATTTAGGTATGTAAAGACGTTATGCACCAAATTTCATCGAAAGTATAAAATGAGGTTAGAAAAAAATTTTCCTCATTTAAAAATGTAGGTGGAATATAAAAAGCTTAACATGCCTAATATAATCCATTCTTAGTTTTTTTCTATCATGTACAGATTTCTAATAGGCATTTCTTTCAAGTATAATAATATAATGACACTAGTATATTTCATTATAACTCTATGAAGGTTTTTTTTCAGGTAAGTGGAACATGATAGTATTTTGTTATCTTCTCAACAGTTCCGAAGTTATTCTCAAATTAGTTTTATGAAAATTGTTCTCATGCATGGTTGGGAAAATTTTACTACTAACAATTTTTTATTTTAAATGGAATACGGTACCAAATTTCAGTTTTTTATCCTTAATCATCCAAAATAATTAGTTGGAAAACTATTGCAATAATAAAATTATTACAAAAATAGCTAAAACTTTTTATTATAATTATTGAAAATTTTTAAATCTAACAGATTATTTATATTGATAATATTATAAATATAATTACAATTGTATGATGATTCCTAAAAAAGTAAATTTAGTCACTCGTGTGGAATTGATGAGCGCATCCCCAGGTGTCGGATAGGGGAAGCTTTGTCATTACTTAGGTTTTAACATACCACACTGTTAAACCTACGTAATGGCATGAGCTCAGGCCATGTCTAGTCACTGCCCGCAGGAAAAAGTGTCACCACTTTTAAGGTTAAAGTGGTTGGAAGCTCTGCTGAGAACCTGAATGGCTATTTAGTGGTTAAAGAAGGCTAGTCGCTAACAACACCCCTCTGACGACAGGACACGGGTCGGTTGTAAATGCTGAGTAGCCTAGTCCATGTAAGATCTGCACGAACAACAGATAGCAGGAGGTGGCAAGTCTACCAAATGCGTAAAATTTTAAGCTGGCAATTATGGAAGCAAAAGCAGCGAGGTGCCCCTGTGCTTCAAACCAAGCACCTCAAAAGCTGTTCTGGCCCACATCGGCAAAGAATCGGTGAAAACCTCTGCTTCGAGGGCTGTCCATTCGAAATCACCTTCTGTGAAAACAGGGAACTGTGAACAAGCTTTCGGGCTCCCAAGTACTACCTCCCCCCGCCAGTAAAGGAACTGTGATCTTGATTTCGAGCTCTGTATTTGCGCCTCCAGTCCAAAAGGGCAAGATACATGCATCCCAAAGGCACACCCTACCCGCCAGAAGGGCCTTCTTGAGACGGCGTGCTGTCGATCGTGTTTTGGATCGTCTTGGTAAAAAGCCGAATCTTGGTAAAAAACCGAACACCTAACCCCAGAGGAACTCGATCGGTCTTGCTCCTGAAGCAAGCGATTGCTCTTTTAATAATTTCAATTATGGGAAGGCGCTAGACTAGACGTAGTCTCTATTGACGAGATTCCACGTCGGCCTAGAGCCATGACCCGCGTATCGTATGAACCATCCAAACCAGAGGAGATCATGGAACTCATTCTGTTCGGTAACCTTGAGATCACCACAAATGATTGGAAGGTGACCTGAGTATCCGAATCCGACGGAGCATGCAGGGGGATAGTTATCGTAATGAATAAGGAGTCCCTGCCGCCCCTTCGAGGAAAAGTGGAAAGATATACTACAGTTTCTAGTCTACCTTTCTACAGGTCTATCGAGGATATGAGCGAGGAAGATCAATTCAGGATTATAACGACCCAACTCCAGAAGAAATGTTATGTGACTATATAAGTAATAGTTCTCTCGCACAAAAAGACACCCACCCAAACTATAAATCCCTGGGTGAGTTTTTTGAACGGGTAGATGAAATGGTTGACGAAGGCGCCCTCTTGGACTCGAACCAAGATGCCGTCTACGTCACAATCACCCCCATAAACGGCAATGGTGAAGACAACACAAGTTAATCTTCACCACTCTAAAGCAGCTTCGGCTGTGTTGATTCACCGGATGACTGAAAGAGGCGACGAGCTTGCACTTGTCCAAGAACTCAGGATCGCAGGTGAAAGAGTTTGCGGATTTCGTGCGAACATCTTTATGCTACTACATGCTGCAGGATCAGGTAGGAGGCGACCGTGCATAGTAGCAAGCAGGAAACTTAGTACCTTCATTCACTCTGATTTCAGTGATAAAGACACGGTTGTAGCAGACTGGGAAACAACTCATTGCACCATTTATATTGTCTCCAGCTATATGGCCCACAATAGCAGCGAATCATCACCAAATGCTAAAGTTCGCGCAATAACCAAGGCAGCAAATGATAGAAATATACCGCTCGTGTTAGGAGCTGACGCCAACTATCAACATATCACTATAGAATTCCCTTTTCCAAAGTAGGAGGAAAACGAACTAGACGGAACAATATGACATTCTGTTCCAACTCCTACGGAATTTCCCGGCTATTCGTAATAGGAGGGACATTGAGTCCTCTGTAGAATTGTTAACGAATGCATTCGACAGAGCGACTGCTGTAGCATGCAGACCGGAAAGAGTGCCGCCGTTTATTTAATGAGGCAAAGAGACTGGGAAACAGCTTAAAAATCCTCAATAAACAGGTTTAAAAACCTGATCAGGAATGCGAAAACCGACTTTAAAAATATTAAAGAAGATAAAAAATAAATTCCCGTATCCCCACTACCTTATAGAATTTTAAAATCTGGCTCCATTAAGATTTTTAGAACGAATAGTTTTATAAGTAAACCGATTTTTAATTTTCTACGACATCTGGGAGCATCACAAATCCCAGACGACACAGAAAGTTTAAATTCGGCTTAATTATGAATTATTCGTCCTAAAAATGAAATTTCTGTCAGGGATCTGAAATAATGATTATTATACTAATTATGCACATAAAAATATGTACACAGATTCGTATTCAGCAAGTTAAATTCTTAATATTTACTAACCAATGCAATCAATTTAATAATTTCAATTATTTTCTTTCGTGCTCTGACACTACTTTACTCACAACTAATGTCACATTGCACAGTGGAGCAGAATCAAGAATTTTTAGAAATAAATCTGTAACATTTAATCGGCTGGTTGTGTTTACATATAATTTTGAGATTTAAGAATATTAAAAATTTTAATACAAAATAAGTCAAATTCGGGAACGTATGTAACCCTGTTGAGTGGTTGGACTCGTTCTTTTTTTAAATTATCCATGTGAAGATGCCTTTCCGGAAAATATAAAATTGTTATATATTCTTTAAGAAAATTTTATTTTAGAGAAAAAAAAAGTTTGAGACTTTTTTCACAAAAAAAAAAAACACAAAAAATCATAATTTTTGCAATTTTTAATTTCCAAATCGGTTTTTGGTCTCGGACAGTATATTACCTTCAAATTTATTTTATTCAATAGATAATTTTGTTTTTGCACTAATTGGGAAACAAATTTAAAAAATCGGATTAAAAAAATTAGGATATATATTTAAAAAACTGCAAAAGATTTGCCCTACTTTGAGCTCTAAACGCTTCGATCCTGAGATATCTATGGGGTGCACCTTCCAAAGTTAGAGTTGTACACTCTGCTATATCTATGTAAAATTTTACGTAAATCTAAGCAGCCGATTAGAAGTTATAGATTTGTTTCCAAAAAAAAAAAAAAAAAAAAACGACTCTAACCCACTGTGCATTGCAATATATTAAAATTCATGAACTTATGTAAATAAGAATTTAATATAGAGTTTTATTTTAGATACGTATTTATTAAGAATTATTATATTTTATTTAATTTTAAAAAGATTTGTGTTGTTTTTTTGTTTTTACTCTTAGAATTTCATTATATTAAGCTAGATTTTTATGTAAAATATACTCGCATAAGCATACTTATTTATGAATAGAGGCGGATTTTTATGCATTTAGTTTTTGAAAATATGTGAGAAATGCATTTATAAATTCAAAATATACATTATAAATTATAAAAATATCCAGTTATTTATTATTATTAATTTTTATTTTTTTTTTTTTTGTTGCTGTCTATTAAATTAAAAAAAAATGTCCTATAAGTAAAAAAAAACAGAAATCTGACACAATATATTTTGTATTTTTAGACGTTAAAATTATTTTTAAAAAGATTAGTGCTTCACTAAGGGCAAAAACTGATTCCAAATTTAGTCACATTAAATAAATTACAAATTTACGGTTTACATAATATAATTTAATAATTCAATCTGCATTAATTTGAACACAAAGTGTTGAATTTAAACAGATACGGACAGATTGACTATTGACACAAAACGTTATAAACACTTATATATTCGGTTTTTTCTCTGGGTGTATTTGTTTGTATTTTTTTTAAATTTGTGCTGTTATTACGCAGAGAAAAAAATTCATATATTCGAAATTTTTTTTCATAAGTTTTTTCCCAAACTTTTTTCATAAAAAATAAAATGTTGTTCATAGATTTTATTAAATTTTACTTTTCTTCTTATTGATGTTTTATTAGATTTGATTCAAATGCTAAATAAAAATAGTTATGCATGAATATATTAACAATAAATCCATTTAAATTGCAATTTTTAAATAAAAAGCTGTTAAAAAGTAATGTTTAGAAATGTGCGTAAATTAGCTGCCAGTCTATATCACATGCATCATTTTAATAAAAATGCTTTTGTTATGTTCTTCTGTTCCCAACATGTGGCTAAAAATCATTAAAACTTAAGATTCTCTAAAGAAAATATTAAACATACAATTAAAAATTAAAAATATAAAAAAAATTTACATAATTTGTTAAAGTCTTCTTGACTTTTGATTCATTTCAAAAAATGTAAAGAAGTATTAATTTTAAGACAATATTCCTAAATGTTATGAACTAAAATCAATAAAAGTAAATTTTTATATTTACGCACAAACTTTTTTCTGTGTAGAGATACCAAACGAGATTGATTTTTGAAAATATGGAATATCTGCATGTTTTGATTTATATTCAGATAGCCCCCGATATGTAATGTTTAGCAGAAGAATTTTAGTTAGTTTGCAGTTTTTTTTTTTTCTGATCACATATAATTTGACAATAATTTCAGTTTGGCTTTCAATTTAACATAATGAAATAATTGCAGTTTAAACTATGTTTTCAATATGAAGTCAACAAATCAATGTGATCAAAATTATTACGTACTTCCAATTAAAACGTTGGCTATGCAGGTTATATGCAAAATTTTTATGTAAATAACTTTAATGGCCTTCGGTCACTTCACCATATATTTATGATAAATATGAGATATATATAGATATATATAAATATGAGATATATATGATTTTTATTAAATTTTCCCCAAAAATTTAAATGAAACATGAGCATGAAATATTCTGCAATTATTTCGTGGTTTGCAAGCTTTCGTTTGCTCCCATCAAAATTGTGATGCAAAACTTTAACATTTAAATTGACCATATATCGACCTATAATGTCCGTGGTCTTATCCATGCTTAACACTATAAATTTATCTTTTAAAAAGGATTTTATTTCCTGAAGTTGAATAAGTACTATATATATATTTTGACATAATTTTTTCAGAGCGTAGATTCAGATGGAACGCTTTCATTCGTGTAGGTCTTTGACAAATTCATTTAAATCGAATTAAGTAAATTATTTTTTAAGGAATATCTGCACACATAGATGTCACTTAAATAATGATAGTGTCAAACCTGTTTGAGAATAACCGCTAAATGAAAGTAGAATACCTGTTATGCTTATTTTATCTCATAACTAAAAAAATAAATATGAAAATTTTAGAAAAAAAGAAGAAACAATTTAAAAATAAAAGAAAATAAATAAATTAATATGTATTATTAAGAAAAAAATACAAAATATGCATTTTCCATTAAATATTCAAAAATATGCACTAAAAAATCGATGCCATTTTTCGACAAAATTTATGATGTATGTTCCGCAAAAAACATGCACCCCCTATTTATGAAATAACTACTAAATACTCTTTCATAGAAAACAGTTAATACATATGAGCCATTATCAAAAAATTTTGATTTTAGGACTTAAAAAAAAAATATATATATATATAAAAATAAAAACATAAATTTTAAAATCTATTTGTATAAATATAAAGCGAATCGAATGCATCTAGAATCAGTTTCGATAATCATTTCGCTCAGGGGGGGCAAAAGTCTTAGCGATTTTATGTTTAATCTAAAAAATTTTTATAAACTAGAAGTTTATATATATTTCTGGTAAAAATTACACGTGCTATTAAAATCTACTGAGTTATTCAAATTAAATTTATGATATTTTCAATGTTTGATAGTTTTTCGATTTTTGAAAATTTTGTAAAAAATGGGATTTGAATCTAAGTTATTTATCCATATATTATACGAAAATATATTCTATTAGAGTTTATTACAAAAAAATTCTATTTAATATTGTGATCCTTTTAAACCGAAGTAAATATTTTTTTGTTCATAATATTTTTTTCTTTAGAAATTGTTTAATGCGCCTATAAATTTTCGTTAAGTATTACAAACACCGCCTAATTATGCCAATTATGGTGCAGTCCTTGCTATGTGCCTTTGCAAAATGTGTTTCGACAAAAGTGTCCCGTTTTTAACTATCAATAACATTTGACTTAAACTTATGGTCCCGGTTAATTATATTCTTATATTAGTGTTGCCGTTTTGGTCCGATTGGACCAAAATAAGCAGATTATTATTATTATTTTTTTTTTTAACTTTCCAGGTTTGGTAGTATGGTTGGTTTGTTTAAATTATTTATGTTATTGTTTTGGTAGAATGTTCTACAACATAGTAGGTTACATATTTCGAATAAAAAATACAAGTTGTATTTCTTTTATAGTCATAAAATCATTTTAAAACAAAATTTCCTCTACTGTATTCAAAGTAGCAAAACAAAGTAAAAATCTGTAAATTTTGGAGTCTTTATCTGGATGACTTTTACAAATTTCAAAGATAATTAACATCTATTAACAATAAAAGGACGGAAAATTTATTTGTTTAATTAATTTCTCTTCACTTAGAAAATATTTATTTTTACTTTTTTCTAAGTCAGATCAATGTTGAAAAGGCAAAAAGGTAATTTTTACAATATTTTTATTGACAAATACTCGTAGTTGGAACTCTTTATTTGACTTATGTTTGAAAATTTTGGGAAATTACAAATTGAAACCAAATTTAAGTTTCTCGCCAAAATTTTATTTAAGTAATTAATTAGTTCTTTAAAAGATTATTTAAATTAATAATGTTGGTACATTTTGGTTGTTTTTGGAAAATAATTTTTGTGGAAAAAATATTTTCTTTGTGGCAACACTACTACATATACATCCAAAACTTGTACAAATTGCCATCTGCTATATAAAAGTACAAAAACAAAAAGTGCAATTTTTGCGTAATTTTCAAAAAGTCTATACATGTTTTTTTTATCAAATTTATTTTCAATGCTCCTTCGATTTTATTGTGTAAAATAATAGAAAAAACACACATAGTAATACCATTAGAAACTGTGAATGTTCCAAACTTTGAGACTACTGCAATGACTATTTCGGGTACATTGACGCGCAAGATAAACATTATTACATCAAACATTAATCCCTGTTTTAAATTTTGATTCCATTGAGGGGCACACAGACCCACACAAAAAACCTAAAAATGTTTAAATTTAAAAAATCTTGTCATCAGAAAGAGACTACCATGTATTTAACTGTCTGCACAATAACATGGAAGATGTAGAATTCCACAAAATCTTATTAGTTTATATAAGATAGAATAAGAGTAAAAAATCTAAAAGTACGAACAAAAGGTAAAGAAGAATGGGAAAAAGTTAAGTAATTTTAAGCCCTTTTTCTAATATTTTTAACTTTGAACTACAATCTTGATTACAAAATAAAATCTATGGTGCTAAAATTTTACACTTTATTAACTTCAATCTTTTGAGTTCAGATCTGTAACCATTTGTTTGAAATAGTTTTACCACACACTTTTTAAGGATTAAATACGGTTTCAGATAGATTAAAATTTTTTGATAATGGCCCATATACATTTATAAAACTTCATTTAAATCCAGTAATAGTTTGTTTGAGTAGATATTTTGCGGGGAAAGCAAAACTTTATTTAAACTTATATTATGACTGTAATAAGAAAAGTACAGTTTGTATGCATCAAACATAAACAACGCCTTATAATCAGTTTGCCACCCTCTTCCTACACTTGTATCTAGAAAATCATTGCCAAACACTATCAAAAAGTAACCATATTATCATCAACAAGAATAACATAAGTAATCTTAGTTCTTTACTTTGTTTTTGTTTATTTATTTATTTTTTTCATCAACCATTAACTTTGTCGTTGTCGTTGTCATTTCTCAACAGATCCAACATAGTGTAACACTATGATCTGCGGAATGCTGGAAAAGTTGAAATTAAAAAAAACTAAGCTTGGTGTAAACAAATGTACATAATCTGAAAAAATTTTGATCAAAAAAGGTATGGATTAAATATTAGATGATAAGATACATATAAATAGGAAAAATTTAGTTTAAAACGAATGCTTTAGTTTTGTCAAACGAATCAATAGGTCAATTCATAGGCAAAGCCTATAAAGTTAAATTAAAATTAATCTTCTACATTATATTTTAGATTTTAAGGTTGTATTAAAGATTTAAAATGCATAACATAGTATCTGTTGTAAATTTTAAGCATTAGCATAATTTGATATTTTTGTTTTTATTTCTCGTAAAAATTACTGAACCGTTATACTGTGCCTAATCAACGCCAGCATCTTTCATTTAGTTTAAGTGAATAAAAGACATTTCATTCCTCCTATTCAAGAAGTAAAAAAAAAAATGTTAACACTTATTGTTGAGTATAACTTTAAGCCAAACTAAGGGTAGCTGTTATTATTTTTATTTTTGTTTTCCAAAAATTGTTTGAAGCTGATTTCTTTTTCTTTTAAACAATAAAGAAATTCTTAACAATTCTTCATTTTAGAAGACTTTTCTTTTCTTCAAATTTAATTAAAACTTTTTCATAAATTGCACAAATAACTTTTTAATGCATTACAACGGGAATAATACATAGTCATTGTAAGAACACAGAATAAAATTATAGTCTACATGTACTAAATAATAGTACATTTATAAATATTTTATTAAAAGTTTTGTGATTTTTAATGATAACACCTATTCAGTTATAAAGGTATATGAGAAAATAACACCAATACTAGAACACAATCACTTAAGCATGGCGAAATTTGTATGTACAATACAATTGCAACCCAAAAGTGTCTCTGTTTATAACTAAGTGTTAGCACAGGATACCAGCGCAGCGACACCCATTTTTCTCTCACAAAAATGCACCCAGAATGACATAAAAAAAATATATTTTTTATAGCCTCAAATGGCTGGTTTTCCTTTTTATAGTGTAGCTTTAAATGTGTCGGAAATTTTTTCAGTAGACATTGTAGAAAGCTTTGCAGACAATTGCTGTTTCTTACATTTTGAACACAAATCTCCACAGAAAAAATTAAATTTCGTACTCTATTACTAAATTCATAAAACCAATTATATTTTTTTATTGAAAACGGATTTTACTAATTCAGTGGTAAAATCAAATATTCAAATTCGTAAATATTTTATTGAAAAAATTTTAATTTTTTTTTTATTGAAATATTTTTACTATTTATAAAATTGAGTAAATAGTTTTCAGTAGGTACTCTATTCCAATACTATGAAGCAATTTTAGTACATAACGTGACAAATTTGGAGACAATATCACTATAAACCGTCATTTTAAAATTTTCTACAATATGTATTATTATTATTATTAAAATTTGTTCAATATTTGGGGTTCATTTATATTTTTCATCATTATGGTACAAATGAATGAAATTTTTTAAGACAATTTATACTTATTTGCTTTCTATTGATCTTAAGATTATGCTTTGGTTAAAACTAATACATCAACATATATTCAATTCCTAATTTTTCAGCAAAAACGGTGCATAAATATAAACATTTCCATTTAAACTCCATGAATTTATTTTTGTCAATTAAACGATTTTAGTATTAGGTTGTATTGAGTACTAGTTTTTTTTTTCATTTAATTGCCAAATTTGTTATAAGTTTGAAATATATACATACATACGTATAAATTTCAAAAAACTCTATAAAAAAATGTCCACAAAGTATTTTCTCGGTTTTTCTTATTTTTCTAATATTTCGTTCATTGTAACCTTGACCAATATAAGATTTGAAATATATTCTTTGGAGTTATAACTATTATATCGTCAAATAATTATGGCTTCTGTATTATAAACTTTCGTAAATGACAGAAAGCAATTCGGACCACGTGTTGTAATAAAATTTATGCAAAATTTTTGCTGATTCTTATTCAGAACACTTTTAGATATTGTTCTCATAAAAATATTATTCAACTAAAAATACTCACTGAAAATATATTTTATACCATTATATATCGTCGGCGCGAGTGAGTTATATATGTAATTTTTGATTCACATTTTGTAGTATTACTAGAACCTACCATTACTTTTTCCACTACCTCAACGGGTTCAGAAGTTACAAAACGTAAGTTTTCTTCAGAAAAAAATGTTTTTCTACTACATCTAGAACTTTTTGTTAAGAGCAAAAATATTAAAAATTACATTTAAAATTTCTAATCGACAAAAGTCAATGTGTAGATTTTTTCATTTTCTTTTGCCTGTCGTAAGTCCCAAAAGATATCTATTTTTTAAATGTCCTTTTTTAAGTATATATTTATATTTTAAGTATATTTTATAGAAATAATGGTAATATTTAGACCTAAATAAAACTTAAACAAATAGAGCTAATCAAATGCATTTTCGACAGGAGATAGATAGACTTATCCCAAAATCTGACAACTAAAAACACGCCCACTGTTTTGCACCAAAATATTCGGAAAAAGCGTGTTTTAAAAATTTACTTTTTCTTTTCAAATGGGTACACTGTTGTTATAAGACGCGCCCGCCAGAAAATAATTTTTTTGAAGAAGAATTTTATAAACAAATTTAAAAAAATTGTGGTTTACTTTACATGCTTCCACATAAATACTGCATTTCATATATATATATATATATATATATATATATATATATATAAATGTGCTGAAGTTCAGCTCAAACCTATTTTCTTTTCGAGGTGTTTTCGAGTTGATTTGAAGGAGCATAGATTCGTAGCAGTCTGCTTATATTGTGTACAAATTTCGTTTGAATATCTCTATTCGTTCAAATTTTATTCATAACCAAATATTAACATTACTCCTAAAAATTAAAATTTAAAATTTTTCAGGTCATGGTCTGCAGGAATTTAATAGTATTTAGTTTATTTCTACTAGATGTTCTTCGCCACAATCTTATGAATTCAGAGATACTAAATGCTTTATCTAAAAAAAAAAATAACAATAAAAAATAAAAATAAAAAAAAAAAAAATTTTTTGTCTTCAGTGAGATTTAAACGTAGACACAAATTAACCATTCGTTTTTAATGACTAAAGTTTCAGTCAGTACACCATCTCTCATTTAATTTTCTAAGTGGCAAAACCTTTTTATACCCCTCATAACCATAGGTGGTTGGGGTATTATGTGTTTGTGATGATGTTAATAACGCATAAAACAAATCATCCAACACCCACCTTAAAGTATACCAATCGACTCAGAACCACTTTTTGAGTCGATCTAAAAATATCCGTCCATCCGTCTGGCTGGCTGGACGGCTGGCTGGCTGTTCATGTAAACCTTGTGCACAAAGTGCAAGTCGCATTTTGAGGATAATTCAATGAAATTTGGCACGTAGGACTTTCATGATAAAAGAACGAATTCTATTGAAATTGGTGAAGATCGGTCCATTATTTCACCTAGTCTCCATACATATGTCCCCACGGAATAGGGGCTTAAAGGTCATAAATGCGTCAAATATAACAATATTTTAATGAAATTCGGTGTAAGGAAGTTTTGTATAAGTTTCAATCTTTGTGAAAAATTTCATGAAGATATCACTTAAACCTGCATAAATCACAGACACATGTTCGTATGAGATTTATATTCGACACAGATAAGTTTTATATAAGTAGAAATCATAGTGACAAGTTTTATGAGGATTGCTCAAATATATCACAATAACCGTTAAATTCCTACAAATGTAAAAAAATAGAAATAGATTTATGATTTTTCAAATCTCACTGATAGGAACATTTTTTTGTTTTTTTTATTATTTTCATTTAGGTATATATTTTTGAGTACCCTTAGAGTACCTAAAAATAGCTACATGAATTTGTGGACAACTCGAACAAAATGTTTGCTGGGTATATCGTTGTATTCATTTTCCAACAGTTTTTTTTCTATGTGTATGTATTATATTTTTCTCAGTAAAAAGTTGAATTGCTTCTTAAAATAAATGATCCAGCATTTAAACAATAAATAAGTAATACGCGGTGTAATATAATTTTAAACAAAACCAATGAATAAACAAATAAAAAAAATTTAGACGATCTAATACGACCAATAGATTCCTTAAATCATTTTTCCATAAGTGTTGAATTACATTTCATCATATGGGAACTTTTTAATTATATTAATATGATAGAAAATAAATAATCCTTTTTCCAATCCTAAAAAAATTTTTGTTAAAAACATAAGAAATTAACGACCTAAAAAAGAAATTCATATATTTTTTGACATAGTGTAGCCTTTAAGAAAAATATTTTATGATTTATATATAACCAAGCAGTGCCAAGTTATGTTGGTATAAATCAATAAAATATATAAAATACTTCTAGTCAGTTTTTTATGAACTGAATATCTGCGTTAATATATGGGTGTGACAGGCACAATACAAACATTTTTTTTGATAGTAATTTCCTTTGAAATTTTTTTCAAGAAATGTAAATTCTTTGTTGTCAAGTACATTTTTTCAGAAAAATGAAGCTTTGAGGAACTTGAGGGTGAAAAAGATGAGAATGTCAGAAGGATTTATATCGAATGACCTAAAGAATATACTGATATTATTACTGAAGTCTTATTTAATTAGAGTTTATGAGTTTAGTAGTCATTTATTATTCTGTAAATAAGAATAAGTGGATGTCTTCCAAAATCCAAAAGCGGATTCACAATACAATAAGTTTTGATGATCATGATGAAGATCATCTTTTAGTGCCAAGAACTCAAGTGGGTACACTTAAAGCTGGATGTTCGATATGTAAAATATGTTTATTTGCAAAATACTAGAACAAATATTTCCTTAATTAAATTCGCCAATAAAAGCCATTTCATTAAAAATTTACTCATTTCATTCTTACAAAAAATAAACAATTTCTATGTAATGCTTGGTGTGACCATATATATGGTAACGGACCATTATAATAGGTAATTTTTTTTATTCCCTATATATATTTCATCAATTTTTGAAACAAAAAACATTTCCAGTCAACTTGGTTTAATGAGATTTTACGAAATGGTTTGAAATTCAGTAGTACGTTTGGAATTTCTATTGTACTTATCTGTGTGCAATTTTATATATATTCAAAGTTTTTGAAGCCATTTTTAAGCATTTTCAACAGAGTTTATTTTTAGACAAGTCAATTTAAAATTGCGAATTGAAGTTAATGCTGAAATTAGGATGCATAGGGGCAGCAAATTCTGCTATTCGGGATGATGAAACCGCAGTATTCGCTTACGGGTCTAAAATTGACACTGATGTGAATCGGGAATATTTTCTGAAAATTTAAGACTTTCGTTATCTTGGATACATGCACATTACGGGTAAAATTGTAGGCAATGTAGTACATGTAAACATATTAAGAAATACGATATTATTATTAAAAAAGTTATTCCCCTAATGTACATGATTCCATTCAGATTAAGCCTTAATTTCCTAAGTGGTCAAGTATATGAGAACATATAGATTTTCACAAAACGGGAACAGTATAATTTGTTTAGGTAATCGAATGGCGATATAACATCTTTTTTAATCTTGATTACAAGATGGATATGGATATTGGTTTGTTACAAACATTTACCCAAACTACATCCAAGGCTTTGTAGGGCTCAAAAAGTTGTAATATCTAAGGATGCGAAAACTAAAAAAATGAATTAATAAAGTTGGTAAATAATTTACTTAACTGTAGTATTAGCAACAGGAGCTGAAACAATGCACAATTACTGAACACTCATAACTTTCAAAAATGTATACACACAAAGGTATACCTTAAACATAACGGTGTTTTCTTTTATATAAAAAAAGTGGAGAAAAATGTGTGAGCAGATGTTGTTGCAAATTTAGTATTTCGCTCTATTATTATACTAAACTAAAAAGTTAAAAGGAAACCATTTTGTTTTTCTATAACTTACTCTTCGTTTTAGGATTATAAGTGTAGTATTTATGAATTTGAGTTTAAAGAGTGTTGCTAAACAAATACTAAACAAATAATACTTAATTATTGAAGCTATATATTTGTACATTTTTAGTAAATATTCATTACATTTTAATTTAAATGTTTGTTTGTTCTATTGATAGTAAAATAATTTTTAGTTTTCTTAGTTTTTTTAATAGTTTTGTTAAACACCTTTCGTACTATCTGGCAACACTGAATATTGGTTCATGGCAAGTATTACGTGAGCGAATTTATTCCTTCTTGATTTATATTATAATTTATTTTGTGCGTTTTTTGGTTGAGTTAAAAAATTTTCCATTTAACAAAATTCATGTTTCGTTGTGTGTTGATATGGTTAAGTTTATTATTTTCTGTATGTGTAGGAATTTAACTCTTAAAATAATTAATCAAAGTCAAACAAACAATGTAAAACACAGAAGTTTTAATTAAATTTTTTTAAATATATAATAATTTTCTAATTCAGTATTAAATTCCTGTATAACAAAAGCAAAAAATATATATATTTCTTTAAATGCTACAATATAGTGTACGCTGCTTTTTAAAACATTTTAAATTTCTCTTGTTAGAAATTTAAGCTTTCCATTTATCTACAAAAGTTATCTTCAAAATTCTTTTTTCGTTTACCCCATTCTTTGGTGAAAGTTATTTCCTTAAAATTTAAAGGTTTCCATGTGGAGTACTTAAGATGAAAAATGAAAATCTATTCTCCACTACACAGTGGTCCCAAAATGAATTTCTTGGATATAATTCAGAAACTTGAGAACTAATCGATATTGAACGAAATTTCTCTCCTGAGGTACATTCTAATCGACTTGGAGGAGTACAGGCTCTTACTGAATCTGACAGGAACAGACATTGGACCTCCCAAACTATGTCGCCTCAGGTATGAAAATGTTTAAAAAAGTCGCCAAAATTTCATTTATGATTAGATTGAAAAAATACACATAGATAGTCCTTATATATAAAAAATATGCGTACATATGTGGAATATCTCTTTTACTTTAAGAGATATTTAGAGCGAAGCAAAAATTTTGACCCATTTTCGGATTTTTTTTTTATTTTTTTAATCTGGCGGGCTTAATCTGAACCCTAAAATTCTCAAATATATTCACTCGATTCTTTATATATATGGTTCCGATAAAAAGTTATATTATCTTGAAATAGAAAACTTTTAAAAAATTGTGATTTTTCTCGAAAAGGTGGTGATATTTTTTTTTTTTAATTTTAAAATCTATTATTTTCCTATGGACCATACATTTCACCACGTTTCTAAAAGAATGCTTAACGTAAATGCATGTAGCTGATTTATTTGTGGTTCAAAAGCTACACAAAATTATTAAAAAAAATATGTTGAAACAGCTATGCGCTTGTGTGAAAGAAAATGTGAAAAATTTCCTGAAGGGGGTCAAGTTTCAGTTAGCTTTTGAATGAATGTGTAAATAACTTATGCAAATATTTGGTATCGTAGGAAAGGTTATAATTTGGAAAATAATATATAAAGAGTAAAGTATTAAAACTAAATCTTTTCACTACATTTATCAAAAAAAACGTAAATTTTGAAGTTTAGTGTTATTTTGTAAAAAAAAATAATATTTTAAAATCTACAAAAAAAAAAGATATCATTAATACATTTTATTATGATATAAAAAAGTCGTCCTTAAAACAAGAACATAAATAGTTTCTTTTTTCAGTAAAATAGTCACCCCTGTCGTTATCAGAGATATAGGAATATATCAAGGCACTCAATATAATTAAAGTGTTTATTATTTAATTCCAGCTTTGACATTTTTGAGCTCCACAAATAACAGGGGAGACTGTTACTCAAAATGCCCTCGGATTTGTTTTACATGATTAATGTTAAGCATTCATTTAGAAGCATATAAAATATGTGGTCCAGAGGAAAATAATAGATTCTAAAGTAAAAAAATGTCACCATTGGCCATGCGAAATTTCATTCCAATACATCCATTAGTTCTAAAGTTACAGAATTATTAAAAAAATCATTTTTAGACCACTGTGCACCAGCTCAACAGCTATTTTCATCGTTCTTATATCGTTTTTCGAGTATTTTTTTTTTTTTTTTTTGTTGTTGCAAATCGTCTTATTGTTATACAGGTTTGTGCATTTCCGCATTGTTTGTTTGCTGTAGTGTGTAAATGTGTGTGTGTTTTTTTTTTTTTTTTTTTTTTTTTGTATGTAGGTGTATACAGGAAGTGACAAATTGCAATTTTCGAAAGTTCAACAAACATGACAATAGTATAAAAATTGCTATATATTATTTTTTTTTTTTTTATTTGTTTGAATGTATTTCTCCATCCTTTGATTATAAGATGTTACAATTGGCAAATATGTAACACTTACGACTACTTTTCTATTGTCAATAAGCAGCAATGTGGGAAAATAAAAATTTTTTTAAGGTGTGATTTATATATTTTTTAGAAAAAAAGTTTGGCAAGATTTCTCAAATTTAACAAACATTTTTAATAACTACATATCAGAGCTGTAAATTAATCATTGTTTTTTTTTATTTAATTCGTTACGAATTAGTTAAATTTTAAATTAATTCTTTTCACAACAAAAAAGAATTGAATGAATTTTGAATAAATTCAAACAAATTAGGCAGAAGTGAATTTCAATTCGTTTCTAATTCAAATGAATTTGTGGAATAAGTTGCAAATCGTTTTCAATTCAAATAAATCTGTAAAATGAATTGCAATTCGTTTCCAATTCAAATGAATTTGTTAAAGTGAATTGCGATTCATTTCCAATTCGTTTGAATTGAATTGATTTTAAATTCATACAATTGAATTCTTGAAGTTTTCACTGTATATGTATAATTCTGTGATACCCAAACGTAAAATGCATTTTTCGATAGACGTAGAAAATTCCTAATTATTGCATATCAAAGAACTACTGCAGACAACTTGAGGATAATTTTCTCATTAAGATTGATAATTGTGATGAATACCAGGCGGACAAGTCTAGGGCGAGTGGTAGCTCCCATACACGTGTCCATATACATATGCATATATATATATATATACACCATATATATATATATATGTGGGATTTTTATATTATTAAATCCCTGCGATTTAAGCTTGATGGCTTTTAAATTAAACACAATTTATTTTGATTAATAAATTAAAGTGTATATTTTATTAATTAAAAAGCTTTAAATTATTTTAAGTTTTAATATATCGGAAGTCGCTGGTCAACTTTATTTACTCAACTTTTCAACTTGAATTCTATTCAAAAACTACTCTACTCAATCTTTCAACACTACCTTTTATATTATGCTCCTACACTACTCGCTACATTTCAATGTACCAGAAAGTTCCCAGCGAGTTAACCCTATAACTATCCTTGTCTCGTCCATTAAAAGTCCGTTTATCAAAATATAAGTCCCCATCCAGAATGTTCGTCTTTCGTTATAAGATTTCTCGTCCATATTTTGTCTGTAGCCTACGTGACTAGTTACAATCTTATTCTCGAATATTCTGTCCGTTAGTAATATTAACCCCTTCGTTACCAACGTCTGCCAGATCTGGTTACGCGACCAGGCTCCAATCCCACATTCGGCCCTCCTGACGGGGTATTCGACTCGAATACTGGTGCCCATCTTTGCATATTCGCCGCCACAGTGACCCGTCTTCCTGGTCCTTCGCCCTCCGTATTCCTCCCGACCTCATATCGATCATATTCCACCCTACTTTTCACCCCGTATGGACCAAAACGTTTCCGCTTCCGTCCCACACAGTCTCCATCTTGTGTGCGTTTGTTATTCGTCGAATTGTGCAACCAAAAGTTTTCCAACCTGCGGTTTTCCTTAAAGCCCCTCTGATTTCCCTTCTTTAGACCACATAGGTTCAACATACCCGATTTCCTTCCGGTTTCACGTATATTTTGATCATCATTTTCCTGCGCTAACACAGTGGCTTCTACAACTGTTTTCTCCAACTTGTCAACTACCAATTCATCTACCATTTCCTGATCCTTAGTTGAAATATTTCCCGTTCCCTGAGCTACTGACACATCTTTTCCTATATGTGATCTTCTAACACTACCTCCTACAACGCAATCGATGGATTTGCTCATCAGTCCCGAAGTATTGATGTACTTCCGATGATCATCGATATTGTTCTTCCCAATATTAGTAGCAGTCTTGGGAACAAGTTCCACACCGTCTTCCCTTATCATTATGTCCACAAACTGTAATAGGTTAGTGCCCAAAACAGCCGGATAATCTAAATCCTCTGCGCGCACAACATAAAACTTGATTTTTAGCGGAATACCATCAATTACAACTGGCGCCTCGAAGTAACCCTGGGTATAAAATACGCCTGCACCTGCACCCTTCAAGCGTCGTTGTTCTACTATCAACTGGAACTCGTTACGTACCCTGTCATAAACATCACATCTTATGGTGCAAATGTTGCAGCCGGTATCGATGAGACCATAAAATTCAATATTCCCCAACGTGACCTTTTTAAACTTCATACCTGGCTCAAAAGGTTCCTTGTCATAACTGAACGTGTTAACATTACTGTGCTCCTCTTTGACTTCAGGTTTAATGACCTTACAATCAGCTGCGCGATGCCCTACACCCTTGCATTTAAAACATTTAAATAGTGTTTCCCTGCAGTCCTTAGCCAGATGATTTGAACTTCCGCATTTGAAACAATTCTTCTTCACACTACCTTCCTTCTCTTCCTTAGGGTGTTCATCATTCGGGGCATTAGTCCTCTTTGCATCCTTATTCGCCGAGCTACGAATTTTTTCATATATTTTGATCTGTTCCTTCATCTGTTCTACTGTCTTCGACTGATATAGGATGGCTTTATTGAACCGAGAATCAGGTATACCCTCAACAAAATAATCCAAGAGACTTTTGACATCTAGATTAATTGGCTTACCGATCTCCATAAGTGCATACAAATACTCGCGGTAACTCTCAGTTTGATTTTTTCGACGATTTCTCAACATCTTGTGGATTTCTGAGGAAGGCAACATTTCACCAAATTCATCAATTAAAGCATTCTTCAACGACTCCCAATTTCTTAAACCGGACTGACTTCTAACAAACGATTTTGCAGCACCTTTCAGAAGCTGTTTGCCATAAATGAATTTTTGAATATCATTCCACCCAACCGTCTCGGCATTTTCCTCAAAATCTTCAACCCAATGCCTAACATCTAAAGAATCAGTTCCACTAAATACAGACAAACTATCAACAATGTCCCTTAGAGTGAAGACAGGACCATTCAGACGGACCCCTGAAGACGCACTAGCACCCACATCTTGGTATTCAGAATTTATCGATTCTCCGTCGTCCCCATCAGTTTGATGACCGAAATGTCGTAGGAGCCTGTCTCTTAGTACTGGCTTCAACCCATATGTGTCCAACCCTAATTCCCTCAACTTATTGCGCAAAGATTCGCAATTCATGGACATAATACTTTCAATCTCCATCTTCTACCAAAATAAAGAAAACCAGCAACAACCTTACAAAGTAATACTTACAACTAAATTTTATGAAATAATATTAAACAAAATTCAATTCAAAATTAAAATAATTTAAAAATCAAAATGTAAATTAAAATTAAATATTCTGATAATCAATTAAAATTATTTAAATTCAATAAAATTTATAAATAAATAATTACAACAAGAAAAAAAATGTAATGGCAACTACACAACTCTTTAAAAAAAACAAATAAAATATCATTAACATCAGCCAAAAAAATAAAAAGTAAAATGTTAAATGACAAAAACTATGTTATTTCAACATAAAAGAATTTTAACTTCACTGTAAACAATCTTAAAATATACAACTTATCTTATTAGAATTGAAAAGTTCGTTCAGCACTCCAACTAGATTTCTACAGCTCACATCATTTGACTCGCCTGCTTTGCTTAACGGCCATGCATTTGAATCTCCAACTTACATTTATCCCTTTTCAACTTACACGTCGCTCTCTCGATCTTTCTTAGATTTTATTCGTTGATTAGTATAGCATTCGTTACAACGTTTTTTTTTTCTTCCGCCTTGACTACTCTTTCTATTTTACTCTTTCTCACAGGTTAATGTTCACTAACGAATTATTGTGCGTTATTTATTTATTATTTTTTTTTTTTTAAGTTCACAACTTATACACACACCAAAAAAAATGCATATACTTGTTTATATTTCTTTTATCTTCTACTTCACTGTTTATGCCTTAGTGTTATTTTTGTGTGTGTTTGTTTTTGTTTTTTATTTATTTGCGATCACTCTTTAACAACATATATAACAACCCTTATTTAACTTTATTGTTTTCTTTATTTTGTTATTATTTTTTTTTTTTTTCAAATAAAACTACTTTGTTGTTTCTCACTTCAACATTTCTCTTTCGTCTTTTAAGAGTTTTTCAACATCTTTCTGTCTCTTAAGCTTATGTGCTCTTTATTTGCACTCGTTTCGTTTTTTTTTCTATCACAATACTTTTTTTTTTTAACTTTTATTTAATTTTTATTTACAACTTTTATTTTTTCTGAAGTTTTCTTTTTTCACTGTTTTTTTTTCTATTTACTCAGCAGTTTTCTTTTTTAATCGTCAAACACAATTTCAACAACTATTATGATCATTTTTCCACTTTATACTACAGTTTTACACATTTTACACAGTTTTTCTCTTAACAACTTTTCACATAATTTTTATGGTTTTCCATTTTTTTTTTTATCTTTCAACACTTTTCACTTCATTTCCAAACTTCAATTCCGGTCGAGTCCCCAATTTGTGGGATTTTTATATTATTAAATCCCTGCGATTTAAGCTTGATGGCTTTTAAATTAAACACAATTTATTTTGATTAATAAATTAAAGTGTATATTTTATTAATTAAAAAGCTTTAAATTATTTTAAGTTTTAATATATCGGAAGTCGCTGGTCAACTTTATTTACTCAACTTTTCAACTTGAATTCTATTCAAAAACTACTCTACTCAATCTTTCAACACTACCTTTTATATTATGCTCCTACACTACTCGCTACATTTCAATGTACCAGAAAGTTCCCAGCGAGTTAACCCTATAACTATCCTTGTCTCGTCCATTAAAAGTCCGTTTATCAAAATATAAGTCCCCATCCAGAATGTTCGTCTTTCGTTATAAGATTTCTCGTCCATATTTTGTCTGTAGCCTACGTGACTAGTTACAATCTTATTCTCGAATATTCTGTCCGTTAGTAATATTAACCCCTTCGTTACCAACGTCTGCCAGATCTGGTTACGCGACCAGGCTCCAATCCCACATATATCTTAATTATTACATATTTAAAGAACCATTACAAATATTATTACATTAAGATTCATAACAAAAATAGGGCAGATAGGTCTTGAGGGAGTAGTTTCCCTCATACGAAATAAATGTTAATTCCTATAGGTTACATGAAAATGGAATGGGTAGGACAAGAGGGAGTGATACCTATCATGCAGAGAAATTCTTAATATTGGTGATAATAATTTTCCCGTTAGAATTCACAATTGTGATGAAGATAGGGTGGACAAATTTAGGGGAAAACTGTAACAGGAAAAGCCTTAAGATTTTAAATAACTTGCTGGTGAAGTTGTAATGAAAATGTGGCGGTTAGGTCAAGGGGAAGTAGTAGCCCCCATATTAACCAAGTCTTAAATACTGCATATATAAATAGCTATTGCACAGAAATTCTTAAGAAACTTAAGATTAAGAAAATCTTAAGATTCTTTAAGATTCGTCCTTGTGTCAAAATAATTACTTGTCATCATCAAAACACCTTTCAAACTGAGAGCTGCGTTTTCTTCAAAATTTACATGGATAGCCAGCCAGGCGGACGGATATCGATAAATCGAATCAGAAAGTATCTCGTGTCTCAGATTAGCACATTTGAATATAAAAATATATAGATCGCTCTCTAAGAGAATTTTTATAAGGATATACGTCATTTTTCAGTTTACTCATTTTGGTACTTCATAAATTATAAATTTAGCATTATTTTTTGCAAAATTACTAAATTTTATATAACGTAATATCTTCACCCTATACTAAAATTTTTGTGCAGCTCTAGTAAAAATTATGTAATTTTTGCAAAAAAAAAAAAAAAATGACAGTTCGATTAAAATTCTATATTAATTTTTAAAAATTAAATAAAATCGTCGCTTAACCACTGTTTAATCCAGTATTTCTTTCATTAAGTGTTTTTAAACATATATTAAAGAGAAAGTCATAGATTTTTAGACGTTTAAGTGTTCTGAATTCAAATACAAAAAATTGTTAGTGTAAAGAGTATAAATTTGAATACAAATTTGGAAATATCATTTGAACTGGAAGAGTAAAAGTGTAAGTGTTCGGCGGATAATCTGAATTTTGTGGATGTAGTAGACAATTCTAACTTGTCAATGAAATTAGCGTAACAATTGAAAGAAATTTGCGAGCTGAAGAAATTAACGATATACTATGAATTTTCTACAGAAAAGAAAGCAAAATGTGTTCCAAATTTTACTATTATGTAAAAGACGAAAGGCTAGAACATATTGTCATGTTTGATAAAAATCTTAAATCTCTGGTGAACACCTGATTATAATTTATCACGACTATTCATGAATGCGATCTTGCTATATTTTTAAGGGGTCGTAAATTTGTATTCTTATTTGGAGTAATTCCAAAAACTTTGACACAGATAAGGTTTTAACCACATCCGATTTTGATGAAATTGAGCACATAAAATCCACTCCTATATGAGCTTTGTATGGCGTACTAACCTGCACCATAACACTAATGGTTCATATTCTATGAACCTCTAAAATTGGACATCTCGAGCTTTTTTTTTTTGTCAAAAATTAGCAAAATTTAAGCTTGAATAACTTTTACGTGCATTATTAAATTTCAACAAACTTGGTATCATTGGAAAAGACTGAAATTCTTCTTTATCAAAAATTTATAAGAACTAAGTATCTTCCTGGCCTTTATCCTTGAATATACTGGAAAAGGGTCTTTTAATTTTTATTATTTTTTTACGCGATGTTTACATTCAATTTGTCGTTAGAGTGTAAACATTTCAAAATTGAATCTCAGTGGATGATAAGTTACAGCAATATTTCTTTACTAACTCATTTTCTACTAGATATTAATTTTGAAATTTTAATATTATAGATCACTACTTACTGAAATAAATAGCACATATAGCGCATTCATGATCTCAAGAAAGTAATTTTGTATTATTTTAGAGCCCACTATAACCCACTTTACAAAATTCGCCGAATTTATTTAAAGTTTATTTACACAAATCTGATGCATGGAGTTACAGGGACAAAATCTACTGAAATTTTTCATATTATTATTTCACCTATACCCCATAAACAATTTTTTCTCGGGACAGTGGTTTAATGCATATAAATATCTGAAATATGTCGTATTTAGTTAATTTCAGCACACAGAGATTTTGTACAAGTATAGGTCTTTGTAGATTTTATAAAAATCAGTCCATAATTGATATCTTTCATGCAGGTTCCGCTGCGTGAAAATTACTTAAAAGCGCATAAATCCCACATTAATGTTAACATCAATTTTATATATTGAACAAAATTTTATATATTGAAGTTGTATACAAGTACAAATCTTCATACACAATTTCATAATAACAGATCTATAATTGAACATAGTTCGTAAATAGTCCCCTTTCCCTAAATCAATAAAATTTGCATAAATCTTACATTTATATTAATATGGAGATCAAATTTGTACAAGTACGCATTTCGCCATGAAATTCCATAATGATAGGTCCTATAGAATTTATATTCCCGAAAATCTTTTAAATTATATAAATCTCACATAATGCAATATCGAAATAAAATTTTAGATAAATAATTATCATATACGCATTAATTATTGTATTAAACTTCATAACTTTCGTTCCACAATTGACCATAAGACCCTCTCCCGATAATCATTTAATCTTTTCCTATTTGTTTTGATACTAGATTTAAAATAAAAATATCAGAACAATTAAAAAGATATTAATTTGTTAGTAAAATTTTTCTAACTGCTACAGACAAACTGTTATATTTCTGATTGGATTAAGATTCCATTTTGAAATTTTTACACTATGATGACAAATTGATGGCAAACATCAATTAAAAGACCCTTTTTTAAGATATCCTAGGATAGTGGATATTTTAGAGGTTCTTGCACCAGGAAGATGTGCAATTATTATTATTATTACTTTTTTTTGATAAAGAGGAATATCCTCCCTTTTCCATTGTTTATAAAAGTTATTTAACTTTAAACTTTGTTAGTTTTTGACACAAACACCCGAGATGTCCTATTTTAGAGGTCCATAAAACATGAACCGTAATGCACGATGACTAGTTCAATGAACAACCCAAATTTAGAAAAAAATCAAAGGTATAAAATTTTGAAAACTGTAATTTTGGGTCGAAATTTTTTGGTATTAGTCTTTGTTAATGTTATTTATTTTTTCACTTTAAGCCTTTTTATAGAAAAATAAATAATAAATATGCACTTAGCTGATATAACAACAACAATAAATAAAATTTTTTAGAGAAATAGCCATGGGACTGCGCTCGAAAAATCCGTGCACGCTTTATTTTATTATACGTGAAAAAATTAGCACCATTAAAATTTGTTATATTTATCAGTAACTATGTACTAAGCTCTGTTGTAATAGTATAATTAGTTAGAATTTAACAAAATTCGTTCACACATAATGAAAATTTATTATCGAAATATATGTCGAAAAAAATGCAATTGCTAGGTATACAGGAGGGTCAGGAATTCACAATCACTGAAAAGAATCCTGATTAGAGACTGTAGGATTGCAGACAAAATAGTACGAATTTTAAGAGAAGTGGAATGTGACTCATGTGTAAAAACATCGAAACTGGCGAATAAACTTTTGGTCTGGTAAAACATTTGTACATATGGGGAAAAAAGCACCTCATTCCTAATAAATAGCACTTTTAGCAGAGAAATGTACGCAAATGAATACCTACAGAATAGACTCTTTCTTATCACTAGAAAACACAAGAAATTCATATTTTTCTAGTCCAATCTCTCTTCTCATTAATACAACAAGAAAGTAACAGAGTGGTATCAAATAAATGATGCTGTTATGTATCGAAGGAAGTCAATCTACTAAACTGTTCAGAACTCTGTCCATTTTAAATGTATTGGGTCATAGTAAAAAAATATTTGCTTAAACAATATACTGCAAAATAAAAAACAGTTTGAAAAGAATTGGACCCATTTCAAAAAAAAAAAAAAAAAAAAAATTAACCGAAAACACAATAAAATTCTTATGAAGGATATTCCAGAAAATATTAAATATTTTTTTAAAAGCAAATAAAAAATTATTATTAACATTATTACTTTTTTAATTTCAAATATTACGACAACAGCCTTTGACATAGTCAAAATTTCAAAGAGATTGACCCATAGGCTTTATTTTTATAAGCTGAATTTTGTGCACTAAATTTTTTTCATTGAAAATCTGGTGTATTACGGTGTATGTAATTGAACTCCTTCGAAACGGCTTGACCGACTTTTGTGAAATTTTGAATGTGTATTTGTAAGGTATGAGGATAGATCGTAAAGTATATTTCATATCGCTAGAGGGCGTAAAATATGCCACAAGAGGTAAAAGATTCCCCTCCCTATATCTTCTTAACTAATTAAACGATTTTCTTAAAATTTGGCAGGCAAATAGTATAACATATGGAAGGAACTATAGCCCATAACTTTTATTACTTAGGGCGTAAAATAAGGTAAAAGATTTCTCTCCCTATATCTTCTTAACTAATCAACAGATTTTCTTGAAATAAATAGCAAATAGTGTAACATCCGAAAGAAGCTATAGCCTATAATCTTTATTATTTAGGACAGGAAATAGGGCAAGAGGCTAAAAGTTCCCTCTCCCTATATCTTCTTAACTAATCAACTGGTTTTCTTAAAATTTGGCATGCAGACACTGTAACAAGTAGAAATAAGTTAAAGATATACATTTTTTGGAAATTCCAACATTTAGGGCGTAAAATAAAGCAAAAAAGATAAACGCACGTCCATCCATCCATACCCACACACTTACAGTTGATTCGTTATTTTTTAATTAAAAACCAAAATATTCACTAGAAGTAAGTTATATTGCAAAACAACGTTTGTCGGGTTAGCTAGTACATATATAAGTATTTGTATATTAAATACAGTTTATTGAGTGCAATTTTCAAAAGTTGCATTATGGTTAATGAAATAACTATACATGTCACTGAATTTATTTTTAAGCTTCCAATAACCGCTGGCATTGGTTATTTTCTTGGACTTTTTTTGTGAGGGAAATAAAAGAGCAAGTGGATTTTTTAATTATATTTCCTGTATTCAAACACTCTTGAGAACATAACCATATATTTGATTTAATTGTGTTTGGCGTAATTTATTACAGAAATATATATATATATATATATATATATATATATATATATATATATATATATATAAATTCTCCCTTCAACTAAAGAGCACTTTTAAAAAAAGTTGTATTCATACATATCTGAATACCATAAAGTTGTTGATGGATTATACAAAAAATTATTGAAATACACTATGAATACTGAAAAAGTCCTGTGCACAAAAATTTGTAATTACTTAGGGGATTTAAAACGTGTAGGGCTTTTTTATCATCATATACCAATTATCAAAGTTATTTTTTAAATTTTAATTACAAAAAGTAATTTCTCTTTTTACAAATATGGGACACAAAAACTTATATGTGAAACACATAATCGTAAATATAAACTTTTTAATTAAAAATTTTTAAGTTAAAACATAGAAAGCGGTATAAAGAAAATATGCAAGGAATTCATATTAACTTAACTTTTTATTATTATTAGTTTTTTTTATCAATTAAATACATGGAAAGTGAAAATATAAAAAAATTTCTTAATTATAGTCTTGTGCAGCTAAAACTTTCTTCAATAATAGAAACATTTTTACTGATTGCAATTTGTTTAAGTTTTCTTAATTCTTGAAACACAACACAATATAAATTTCTACAATCTATAAAATTCTTCATTGTAATTTACAGTCGTGAACTTTGTTCCAACTTAAGATACTTTTATTGTTCCAACTTAAGATACTAATTCACTTCGTAGGTGTTGAAAACATTTTCCAAAAAAAAAAAAAAAAAAAAATTTACACCCTATGCCACCATCGGTGTATAAGGTATTATGCTTTTGTGTTTTAATTTACTCTGAAGTATTCTAGTCTTATTTCATATTTTTTTAATTTAAAAAAAAATATTTGTTTTTTTAATCTTAGAACTGGCATATTATTGAAATTTTAATTAATTCTGTATGATTTATAATGTTTTGTTTTGTGTTATTTATTAAAAAAAATTTATAAGAAATTTTTATAAAAAATTGTGACCTTTCTTCTTATAACTAAAGTTTCCCGGGAAAAGAAATATTATGGAAAACCCCAAACCCTCCGCAGAAGTGACATTTGAGAGTTTGCCTTATTTAAGTATGGATGAATTTGGGGGAGATTGTGCCACTGTTAGGACTTCTAGCGGATTTATTTTTTTATTTATTTCAAATACGGGTGGGTTTTAAAAACCCACCATACAAACTCATTTTCAAGTTCATACCAATACTATATCAAGTTCAATCAGCCTCGTGTTAATTTCGACACAAATATGGTTGCAGTTTGATACCATTGCGTTAAACAAATTTTCGTTGTAGATTTGAACATGCCGTTTTCAAATACATATATATCTGATACACTATTTATACTGAATGGTATCATTATGAGCATGATTTTAATATTATTTATCTGGGTATGGCTGTAGTGAAAGAAGTGAATCGTATATAACATCGGGCATAATAAGCTCAGATATATATATAAAGGAGTGTCTATAAAGAAGACTGCTTCTATTATAAGAAAGCATAGAGTCGCACCATTCTTCTGGCTTGATTTGGCATTGTGCCATTACAGTAAAAGTCCTTTAAAACATAATGATAATTCTATTCAGAAAAATGCCAACCCTATTAAATATCCAGAACTTTGGTCAATTAAAATATATTGGACCCCTATCAAAAGGGAATTAAGGAAAACTAATGTTTCATACTGGACAGCTGGTTTCAAAAACGGTGTTTCAAAGAAAATAAAAAAATCATACCTAGTCATTAATTTGTGCTTCTTTGTTGCGTGTGATAAACCTGCAGAAAAACACTAACATGTATTGTTTCATTAATAATTGTAACTTATTTCATTCAAATTTAATATCATTATTTGTGCGTTACTTTTTATTCGAACGCACACTTTAAACCCCTCTTCCGAAAGTCACTTAACGTGCATAAATCCCATAGGAATGTTAGTATCACTAAATAAATTTCAAAAATCATATAAGTCTTTCTTTTGGGAATCACCCATAATTATATAAGTCTAGCGTTACCTTTGGGAGACTTTAGTCTCAAATTGCCCCTTTTTGGAATCCGTTGTCACTTTTTATGCCCCTTTTTTATAATGCACTATATTTGCTTTTTGGCATTATGTGTCACTATTTACCCCCTTTTTTTAATGAAATACGGCTTTTATTTTTTTTTTTTTTATCAAATATTTAAAAAAGTGAAAAAAATGGTCTTAATGTTATGATTCTGACAAAAGTTTTATATAAATTTATCTTTTGTACATGAATAGAAAAAGGTGCTGGCTAAAATTATCCTCAATATACTTTTTTAACCGCTCAACAGTTTAGTAGTTATTCACAATTAGTGACAAAAAAAAAAAACTATTTTTCATAGAAAATGAGAATTAGATTTTCAACTTAAAAGTAATATTCTCCCGGTAGCTATAAAGATTTTTAAGATATGTGTATTCAGATAGTTTTTAATATGTTCAATATTTGTTCATCAACTTTCATGACATATGACTTATTTTATACATAAATACCTTACTGATAAAAATAATAAAAACTGATTTTTTTTATTGTAAATTTTTTTTGAAGATTTTAGAAATAAAAGTTTCAAATTTAACTTGAAAAATGTTAAAATATATAGGGGCTATCAATTACATACCGATGCAATTTGATACTATGATTTATACTTATATAAAACTTATTTGTGTCAAATATTATCTCAATAAAAATTTTCTATGAGATTTATGCACTTTAAAGTAATTTTCGGAAGTGGACGTTATATGTGTGATCTGATCAATTATGTATCATGCAAACTGATTTATTCTTACTAAAAAGGTTTTAATGCTGAAGTTTATTAAGATAGGAATATATTTAAGTTATTTATAAGTTAGGTGTAATAAGGGACCGATCATAACCAATTTCAACTGACTTGGTTACTGCATAAAGAAAGTCATAATGTAACTGAATTATTTTCAAAAATGTAACCTGTATTTTGCGCATAATGTACACATAAGTAGCCAGTCCAACGGTATTCTTTAAGGTTAGATTCTGAACCATTTAAGATGTTGTAGGGTGTAATTATAAAAGAGAAAGATAGTCAAGATAAAAAGAAGTTAAATTAAAGCCAACTAATATAAGGCTTTGGGGCAGGAGAAGGCTTACAAATATTGTTTACTTTTATGAGAAGAATTCTCTTTAAAAGAATATAGCGAATAGACCCCTTTCTGTATAACTTTAAATTACTTGATTCTGTTCTTTCGAAAATTCGTAATCATTTATGGCTTTGATTTATGAAAACTTATAAATACAGTTTACAGTAACATTATCGAACGTACATGTAAAAATTCATAATTTTGTTTTATTAAAAGCATGTTTATTATCTTTTAATAAAGCTAAGACAATAAAAAAAATGTATAAACATAGTTTTAAGACAAGAACTTCAAAAATAATGAATAAGAATCATAATGACAACCATGTGTTAAAAAAATAATTTCTGCTACGTTTTTCAGCACTAAATACTTCCTTTCAATGACAACATAATGTTAAAATCATGATTTTTCAACTCTTATTTTAGTCCTTCTTTTGCATATACAGTAATATATAAGTGTGGCTAATGTTTGCATCATAATTTCTGTAAATTTATTCACGATTTTAAACTAAAAAATAATTACTATTACTTAATATTTCATTTGCAATACCTTGCAAGTATTAATATAATATTAAATGCAAACACTAATAAATAACACTGACTGGCAAAGAAATCCTGCCATGAATAAAATAAGTTGACTAGATAGAATTTGAGGTGCTAACAAAAATTATTTAATTATTGTATCTTTTGTTCAGTTAATAAAATTGAAATTTTTGACGAAGCTATATAATTTTAAAGAACCTATATTTTTATGTCATTATAAAAGACTTTCACAAAGTTTAACGAGAAAGAAAGATATAGTCTGTCAAGACCGACTATGTGATACCCTACATTATTGCTTACGACCATGAAAATTCCTGAAGGGGACTTGTATTACACCTGTGGCCAATTTTACTGAATATAGAATAAAATGCATAAAAACGGAATAATGCGTTGATGCTAATATTTAAACGATTTTATGAACTTCAGGGTGATTCCTCGGGCTCCATGAAATAATTCCCTACGAAATATCTCCTCAAAATAGAAGTGAAATAAGTTCCCAAAATTTTGTACAAAGCGCAGCAACAACGATAATTGGGACGTTGTTTCATTTTTTGTGGACATAATTCATTTTTATTTTTGGAGAGTTATTTCATAATGAAATAAATCGCCAAATATTAAGAACGAACTAAATCCTCAAAAATATTTTTGGGGAGTTATTTCATTTTAAATGAACTTGAGGTTTAGAAAAAATGCAAGTTATGTACCGTTATATTTACAATGTAATTAGAACGTCGCGTATTTAAGATTGGTGAATATTCAAAGAATAATGAATTTTGAAGTGATAAGTGAATATCGAAAAATAGTCAATTAGTGTATGTTATTGATCAAAAAATGTTATATATAAACAAATCAATTTACAATAATACTGAAAAATATGAGTGCAGAAATAAATCTTGCAAATCTTACAATGTATTAAAAACTATAAATAAAATAAAAGATATTTACCAAATCTTGCAGGAGTTCTTAGAGGTGATAAAACGGCGATGAGTTCAATAAGATCTTCATTCCGCCAGATTTGTGGAAGGTAAGAGAAAAAATTTTATATTTGAATTCATATGTTAAATTTTGATTATTTCAGTGATCAAGATACTACCAGAAAAATATCGTTTTCAAAAATTCAACAAGGATTGCAATATATCGTTAGTAAAAATTTAATAACATCACCAAAAAATGCAATTCAAGTTGTGGAAGCTTTTAATTTGGAAAATGTTTGGACAACGTTTGGTTTGAGCAAATGCGAATCCCCAAAAATGGGGAGTAATTTCATTTTTGTTTGGGGAGTTACTTCATTTCATTGGGGTTTTATTTCATTTTTAAAAATAGGGCATTATTGCATATCGAAATAACTCCCCAAAATTGGGGACCTATTAAATTTTTACTTTAGGGAGTTATTTTGTGGAGAGTTATTTCATGAAGCCGATTCTACGAAGTGGGTTTATATAGGAGCTATGGTAACCGATTCTCATAAAATTTGGCAATGTTGTTTCTAATTACACAAAACTTATTTGTGTCGAATATTAACTTGATACTGACATTCGTGTGGGATTTATGCACTTTCAAGCGATTTTCGGAAGAGAGGTTTATATGGGAGCTGTGATCAATTGTGAACACATCTTCATAAAATTTGGTTCAAAGATTGATACTTTTGCAGAATTTCTTTGCACAAAATTTCATTAAAATATTCTTATTTTTATTTCCGGGGGGACATTTGTATGGGGCTAGGTGAAATAATAAACCGATCACAACCAATTCCAATAGGCTTAGTCCTTGTATCATAAAAACCCCCCGTACCAAATTTCATTGATATATTTTTAAAAGTATGACCTGTACTTTGTGCACATCCAGCTGTACAGCCAGCCAGACGGAGGGACATCGTTAGATTGATTTAAAAAGAGATTCTGAGACTATTGGTATACTTTAAGGTGAGTGTTGAAAAACTTTTTCTATGCGTTACAAATATCAGCTCAAACGCATAATAGCAAAAACAAAATTTCAAGATAGCATGCAATAGTTATGAGCTTCAAGAGGCGTCTTAACTCATTAATATCCGATAGTACAGCTGAATTATCGGCTGTTATTTTTAAATGCAACGATTTTCTTTTTTTCTATTTCAGATACATTTAAATTGTAAATAAATTTTATATATTTAATCTCTAATTGCCCAGCAAATTTCGATCAGTAGAAATTCTATTACAATCATTGTAATTAAATCTTTTATTTGAATATAGGTATTCGGAAAAAATAATTCTATTACAATCGTTGCAATTAAACCGGTTAATTGACTACGAATTATTCGAATTATTTTTACTAATATTCATGTGTTCTAATCTATTTCAAAAAGCATAGTGTTCTGTAAAGTTTATATTCTATGGCTCTAAAAAAATTTCATAAATTATTGAATATCTTACCAATCAATAACTTTCATTATTTGTGTCACATTATCATAAATATTCCGAATAATATATATTTCCTTTCGAATTATTTATTAAATACTCTGAGGTAAAAGATATTTATAAACGGTTTCCTCTTTTATTACATAGCACACAAAAAGGAAAGGAAAATACTATATAGCTTATATATCGGGTCTAAAAAATTCTTGAAATTCCTAACCCCATTTTTGTTCTAGGAAAAATTTACCCATTTGTAACTTACAAACCAAGGTAAGTTAAATTAATATCTTGTGTGAATAGGAAAATAATTGTTAATTTTCTATTAACAGTAAATTCAAGAAGGCACTAGGAATTTGGAATCTATTTTATACCAAGCCCAATTACAATACACAATTATTTTTCTATCACAACAATTTGCAAAATTACGGACTTTTTTGGACCAATTATACTTTAACACCTTTTAAATTTACTTAAAAATTTTCATTAACAAAGTCTATTCTTTTTTGTTTTTTTTTTTACTAAAAATTATTTAAATTAAAATATTATATCCCTATTAATTTATTCATATGTTCTCCATTCATTAAAATATTTCCATTCCTTATTTATTCTTTACCTATTATTTTCCAATTATTCCTAAATTTATTAAATTATTACTTATCATTTTAGTTAGAATTCGTCGATGCGTGCTTTTAAACGCAATTCACTAATTTTACGTACAATATGTTTTTATTACAAATTAATTAAATATAAGTTTTAAATTAAAGAATAAAATACGTAAAGTTTAGAAAATATTAACAGGAAAAGAAAACTACTTTAGTAAAAATAAGTTGTATTATCATAATAAAATATGTATAAATGTATCATTTTATATAGAAGAAAAATAATAACCAAACCCAATAATATAAATATGTATTTATTAACAAAATTTTATATCAATGAATTAGATGTTACAAAAATTAGCTTAGAAAAAGAAAAAAAAAACATAAATATCAGCCACAACTTCGACTATCACTGCAATCATCAAAGGCCTTTAATGATCATCCTGTGGATTTATTGCTAATAAATTAAATTGTAAGTTTTGCCATATTTTTTTATTTACTTTTATCTAGTTTTAATTAATTTTCATTAACTACGCATACATTCATCAATTTTGTTATCGTTGTCCGACTTGACATTTTTATTTTTCACTTATTTATTTCATTTTTTTTTTTTTTTTACTTCAACTTAGACATTATCCTATCACTTATTTTATTATATTTTTTTATCAAGTTTTCTTTCGTTTCAACTAGTGACTACATAAAAATTTTTCTGTAGATTTCCTACAGTTATAAGCGAATATTTTGAATTAGTTAAATAATTTTATGTCAGCAAATTTGTTGTGCAATGGAATTTGCTTGTATTCCAAAATGAAAAGCTAAACTTCCTCTTAAGCGAAACACCGTATCTTTCAATTCAAAAAGTTTTATTAACAATGATAAAATAAGTTTGTATACTAAGAAAAAGTTCTAAAAACAGAAGGTTCTTGTTAACGAAAGCTCAAAAAAGAATTAGCAACATCTGCAATATTTTAACGATCTAATGTAATAAACAAAAACATAGAATTAGAACATTAGTAGAACAGAGTTGCCAGCACTTTAGTTGTACTTAGGTTGTAACGTTTTTTCAACATTTTAAATAACAAATATAAAAGAGGAATGTTAAATATATATATATATATCGATATATATATATATATATATATATATATACATATATATCATGTGGTTGATAATTAATGATTTACTTTAAAGGAACAATTTACAGAAAAAAAAAAAAATAAAAATGGCTTTCAATTACGAAATTGTTTATATCAATTAATTTTTTTATTTTGCTCCAATCATCAAATTGATAGTATTAATTAAGCAACATAATTGTTTTTTTTTTATAAATCCTAATTATTTTTTTAATCAAATAAATTACACGTATTATTGAAATTTTTCTAAAACTTAACTAAAGTATTAATTAATACAATTTAAAAACTAAAAAAAATATACGTTTGTGCAAAAATGCTTTCGCCAGTATATATATATATAAATTGATTTCAAATTATTTATTTCAATATTTCAAATGTTATTAAATAATATTTTACAATAAAATGTATATAATTGCAATTATATATAATAGTAATGTACATATATAGTATCCAATTGGGTGTGTGGTCTTAAAAATAAAAAAATAAATTTGTTCTTATTTCACTGGAAGATACGATAAAAACTAAGATTTTGCGGGATGTTCCAACGAAGTGAAGATGAACAATGTCTTCAAGATAACCTAAAGGAAACAGATAGTTAAAATGGTTCAAATAGTTACTCTATACTTACATATTATACGAAAATAGTTTTCCAAAGAGAATTTAAATGCACTTTGATACGCGATATATGTCTAGGCCTTTGCTATTTCCAGCACTAATGACGATAAAAAAAACATCAAAGAGTAACACCAAACACGAAAAGAAGTGTACTTACCGAATAACTAGTACATTTTCTGCAATATATCACCTTTGAGATCTAAGCATATATTCACAAATAATAAAAAAAAACGCTTTAAATTAGCAATAAGGGATCAGAATTTTCTACTAAATAAAATTTATTTCCTCTATCTGAAAGTATTCTCCGAAATGTTTGCCTTTTTTGCATGAATTTTTTAAAAGCTGTTAAATTTTTGAAAAAAAATAGAATATTAATGGTATGAATTAATAAAAGAATTGAATTTATTGAAAAAATTAATTAACAAATTACTTGAAAAATTTTATTGAATAATTTTTCTGACTTATTATATTATCGAGCACGAAATTGTCATAGGAGTAGCTTTTAAATCTATGGGTGGGGAAAATGTGCTTCAGATCAAATATTTGAGCATATATATCCAACTAGGAAGAAACTAATATGCCTAATGGAACTATCATTACAATGAAAAATTATTGTCATATGCGTAACATATAGTTTAAAGAGTTCCATTTTTTCCTTTATTATTTAAATAAGTGTCAAATGTAATATAAAATTGGGGGATATTAATGGTAATATAAAAAAGTTGATTGTGAATTTTCACATTTTCAGTAAAAGAGTAAATATTTATGTCATTTGGCAATTTCTTGAGGTTTCATTTTTCTCAATGTTTGTTTCGAGTTTGATTTTTTTGGTTATATGATGCTTCATTTGTAAAATGTATGATGTGAGTCCATTTTAAATCTAATTTGTAGAGGAGGGTACACATGCATGTAAAAAGAATTTTATTAATTTTAAGTTTTGAAAACTGTGGCAACTTTATAGTTTTGAAAGTGGTTAAAAATTATGTTAAAATGGTCACAACTTTCATTGTATAAGAGATATCAAAATACTTCTTTATTAGAATTTAATAACAATATTTTTTGAAATACATATTTTTTTTATAAATTTGATAGCTATATAAAAAAATAAATCCACTATTTTTTATATTTTTTATATACAAAGTTCAGTCGTTTGGTATTTATGTATAACCAAGAAATTTTCTGAGTGGACTGAAAGTTAATTTCTGAGATATGAGTGAAATTTTTGAAATTTTCATATAGTTTTTCACACATTTATTTTTTGATTTTATATTTTTACTATTTTTATAAGTGATAAATAAGAGGTAATACAACTTTTTACACTTAAATCGCTGTTTGTACTCATACAAAAATTTAAAACTAAATCTCATTATTCTAGTATGTAATTTAAAGCATTTTGCTCATATCTCAGAAACTAGTCTTCAGTCCACTCTGAAATTGTCTGTGTTATTATAATACTGATTTATTTGTGGATTTATTTTTTATATAGCTTTCAAATTTATTTTTTAGAAAAAAATATATTTAGAAAATGTTTATTCTAAATTTTATTAAATTTTTATAAATTGATACAAAAAAATTCGTCTTAAAAAATCTTATAATACTGCTTGCAGTTAAATACACACCCCACAAAGGAAGACTAATATATTTTTTAAGAATTTTTAATTTTAATACATCAGGTATAAACGATAATAATGACCATTAATATGTTAATATTAATAAAATCTAAATTAATGCATAGAATAGTTCTTTTGATTTACTAGATCGTGAATCTGAAGTTTAGTACCAATATCATGTACTTATTTCTGAAATACATATGTAGTTATGAAAAAATATTCATCCAAAAGTTTTCTCTATAAATGGAAAACACAAACACTTGTTATAGGTAATGGTTTTGAATGAAAAACCGTTTTTTTTTTTTTTTGAAGTATTTTTAAAATTTTATAGTTGGCCAAATAAAGTACCTGGCAGTCCTGAACTCAATTCAACACATTACTACCGACTAAATTCACAAACCTACATCTACTTGCATACTGGTGGCTAAGCTAACAGTTATTCTCTACAGTGTTTTAACTTCAGGAGAGCTTTTTATTTCAATCTAAATAAACTGACGTAACTTCTGATACGTATCAAACTAGAAAATTCTAAAATCGTTAACTTAAACTTATAAGACTAATTTTCGTAACAATATTATCTTTAGTAAATTTAACTAAACTTGAAGATGACATATTCAGTGTTACTATCGAGAATTTTTAAATGTGACCAAAAAAGGGGATTTTAAAATATAAAGTCACCAAAAACGGTAATTTTTTACTTTAATACTTTGTTTTTATCAAAATATATTTAATTGATAAAAAAAATATCAAAAAGTGTTATATTTTAAGTAAAACTACTAAACAAAATTTAATTAATAACAAAATAATTTATTTATAATAATTTTTATTATTGCAAAAATAAGAATTTACTCATAAAACTAGGTAAAAAAAAAAATTCTGTTTTTTATTAACTAAACTTCTATACTTTTAAATAAGTTGTCCACTCGGATTCCATTTTTGCAAATCCCCATCTAACAAATTCAGCACTGAAAGAATAGATTCACAAGTGTTAACCTTAAGTCAGTTGCACAATTTAATTTTTATTAGTGATAATTTAGAAAAACGACGTTCCGCCGAGGCATTGCTATTAGAAAAAGTAAAAATATAAATTAAGATGTTCATCAACTCTTTTTTTTTTTTGTAATTTTTACAATCCGGTAAAAAAGATATTTATTATTTAAAAAACATATTTCATATTTTAGTTATTTTTTCATACATTTTATCATTAGATTTTAGCTTCAGTTTATTTATAAATTTTTTGGGGTTTTTTTGATATCACTATATTGTGAAACGAACTCAAAAATATTAATTTCTTCATTGGAATTAATATATAATGAGTCGAGATATTTAAAACAACTTAGTTTCTCTTCATTAACACATATTCTTAAAAACCAGCCATTTAGTTCCATTTGAAATTAGGGGTTAAATATGTGGCGAAGTGGTTGAAAAAGGAGCAATTGGCCACTAAATTCGCCAAAAGCTAATTCTGGTCATATTCAAATATTTTCACTTTCCTTTTCTGGATTGTTCCCTTTACACTTATGTACGATGTTTCCAGAAGGTAAGGTGGCTAATGAAAAAATAAGGCCAGAAAAGAGTTTGTTTTCTTTTAACCTTATTTTTTCTCGTTCTCATTTGCTTTTGATATTTTTCTAAAATATTGTAATAAATTTATAAATAAAACATAGAAGGTTTGCCAGTAAAATCCAATGAAAAATCGCCCAAAAATTTCCATATAAAGGATTTTTGTAATTTTTTTTAACTACAGTACCTTTTTGATACAGCATTTCTAAATTAGGTGATTTTTCACTTTTATAAGATTGCTTTAATTTTATTCGCAAATAGTATATGAAATTATTGATAAAAATCCTCGGAAATAAATTAACACGATTTTCCTTTACATAAAAACAATATTACATAAATTTTATTAAAACAAGAAAAACTATTACAAACAAACTTCAAAAGTTGTGTGTAGGAATATGTTCATAATTTTCTATGACAATATAAAATAATTTTCAATGCTAACAAGAAAATAAAAATGTTGAGTAAGAAAAGTGTTTTTGTATAAGGTATATAAAGTATATATCTAACAATTATTTAAGTACTTTTGATTTGGAGAATGAAGCTCCACAGGCGAAAATGCTTGTTAAATATAAATAATCCGGATTTTTTTTACGAATAAATACACAAAAATGTTTAAATTTATGACTCTTTAAAAATAGAACTATAAATAGCACATAAGAAACTATTTTCTTCGATGTTGAAGAAAGAATTTTAAGAATCAAAAAAAAAAACTAGAAAAAATAGCCAGAACCTAAAACGAAAATTTTGATGCTAAAAACCAAACCAAAAGGCTAGATTTAGTTTTAAAAATGCTAAACGGGTAACACTGCATATGTATTTCTAATATTTATTTTTTATTTTCTTTATATAAACAAAATAGTATCTTTGTCTAATTATATTAGAGTTATATAATTTTTGTCGTTCATTTTCACAAACATTTAAATAAAATGTAAATAAATTTGGCCTAAATCTTATTGGTATGAAAATAAATAAATTCCTTTTAAATTTTACTTTTTCTGCTTTTTCCTTTCTTTTTACAATCGAAGAATTTTCGTTTTATTTTCCAATCACATGTTGCTTTTTTTGTCTCTTAACCAATAAATTTAGGTTACATATATTGGATATTTTTTTAATACAGACAAATGTGTCCTTTTATTCAAAAGTCAGTGGATGTATGTACATTTGTAAAAATATTTGTAAATTTGGTTCTTCTTTGAATGAGAAAGTGTAGATTTGTATCAGTTAACAGAAGTGTAGTTTTCCTGTATGAACAGCTTGATAAAGTGCCACCAAGCAATATTAAGGCTCTTTCTTGAATTGTGTTGAATTCTAAAAAAAAAATGGAATAAAAAAAAGAAAAACAAACGGGAAAAATTTTTGCTACAAACATATGTATATACATATAGCATAGAAATGCTATTAATCTTACCCTTTCCACAAAAATAACATTTTATGCTTGCCGCATACTCGAGTTCTAAGGATTAAGAACAGTCAAACAAGTACATACATTTCAAGAGTTGTAATTAATAAGAATTATTATTGTTATTATTATTATTATTATTATTAAATTTTAAAATATATTTACAAAGTTTTTTAAGGGCTGATATTTCTGCACAGAAAAAAATTAAATTTCGTATTCTATTACTAAATTCATAAAACCAACTATATTTTTTACTGAAATCGGACCTATCACTGAATTGGTAAAATCAAATATTCAAATTCGTAAATATTTTATTGAAAAAATTTTATTATTTTTTTTTTTTTATTAAAATATTTTTACTATTTATAAATTTGAATATTTGAAAATTCTTATGAAATTCAATGATATGGTTTATTAAAATCAAAAAAATAATACTAAATTTTTTGCAGATTTTCAAACAATTTTTATTTTTTATTTAATATCTTTTTTTACATTTTCTGTAATATATGCAATAATTCGGATCGAATGTTATTACTGTATTTTATCATGTAAATGCATGTATGAGAATTTGGTGTAGGGAAGCGAAACTTTTATATAATACTAACTAATTATGGAAACTTTTTTAGATGAAATATAGTTTAACGGTAATACACAGTGTATAGTATGTAGATAATGTATAATTATGCTGGTGAAAAATAATGGTGCCATAACTAGTAGTTTATGTATTCATATATAGTAATATATAAAATATAGATATATGAATAGAAAGATATATATGAAATAAAAGAAGACACGGCACTATTTTCAAATTTCATTAGTGACCAAAACCATCTAAAACAGAAACGCAATCGTTATCAATTGAAGCATTTTCTAAATGAATTCAACTTACATACGAGACGTTTTAACAGAGTGAAATATTTAAGTTTCAATGAAACCAAAATAGAGAGGATATAACAAATGCGCAAACAAACTTTGCTTTGGTACCGCAAAACCGTACAATGGAGCAATTTACGATTGCAAACATGTATCAGTTTGTTAATGACCACTTCCGCTAAAGACCATTTCTGCAAAATAATTTTAAATACAAAATTTAAAACACATTAAATTATCTTCAAGAAGTCCAGTTGCTTTCGCATAATTATATCACGAGAGGGAGCTACGTGTGCAGGCACAGAATTGATTATGCTACATGCATGCATATTTCATATGTTTAGAAGATACACAAAAATAAATCACTATACGTATTTGGTAATGAAATATATACTAAAATTAAGGTAACTTACATCTGGAATCCTGCAAATGATGGATTTATTTTTTTTTCTTTGTGTCAACATTTTATAATTTTATTTATTTTTATATTTTTAATTGTCAAAAAATAAGAAATTGTTATTGTCCTTCGTATTAATTTAGAATGAATTTACAAGCAATAAAATAATATATTAAAATCAAACAATTTTTTTTATAAAATTTTATTTAAAGTTAAATAATGATTTATTTAAAAAATTCTACTCATAATTTCAGATCTCTACTTAGCGTAAAAATTATGCAATTAGAGGTACAAATATAATGGTCTAAAATGAGAAGTGTAATTTAGTAAATTTTCTATATTTATTGTTTAAGAATTTTGCTGAAATTATAAAAAATAATGATAGGAATTATTCAAGAAAATCTTATGAAACAGATCAAAAATGGAATGCTTTAGTAAAAACAATAGGACTTAGGAAAATTGGAAATATCTCAGAAATCTCCACAGCGACAAGACCAAAAATGTCTAGATCCAACTTGCACTATTACATTAGCCTCTAAAAGCAAAGAAATTTGGATTTAAAAGTCGCGGAAATAATAGATGCTGTAAAAATGCACACAAGGTTTGAAAAAACTCATGCGATTATAGCCATTTATTCTACTTATGGATCAGATTATTCCAAAAACAAAAAATAACAGTATATTTTAAACATTTTGTTTTATTATTTTGTATTAGTCTTCTTAGTTGTTACCTGTCTGTATTAATCACTTATTGAAATTTTGATATTCGTGTGGCCTTTGAAATTCGAAAATCATTTAATGTATAAATAAAACAAGTTTGAATTCCTTTACATAGCCCGCATTGTTAAACAAAAACTTAAACAGCAACAAAAAATAAACAACAATTTAATTTATTTTCTTTTCATTTCTTTTTTGAATTTAAACATTTTTAAAATTCGAAACTCATACAATTTTTTTTTTAAAATATGGTAATGTTTTTTGTTAGAAACTAAAAGCAACAAAACATCTGGAGAGAATTTAAAATATTTTTTTTTTCTTTTTAGCCGAGCCGCATTGCACATTTTTCATACAAATTTGTATGGAAATTTCCGGACCGGACTTGTTGTGTTTATACATTTAAATAAATTTTACAAACATTAGATATCTTAAAATTTGTATTTTTTAATACTTTCCACTTTACCTCTACATTTTCCTTTTGTAACAGATTTTGCAAGAAGTTTGTGAAAAATTATTTTTTAAATTACTAAATAGAATCTTATAAAAATGTTATAATAAAAAATACTACATTTACATCATTAATATATATATATATATATATATATATATATATATAATATTATATTATATATATATATTATATTATATATATTTTGAATAAAGAGATTTATTTTGGGAATGTTGATTTTCAAACGGATAGTACGGTTGATTCAATAAATTTTTCTGTAAAAATTTTAGCGAGGATACAAAACTTTATAATGGTGAACAAATATTTTATTAAGACATACTTTTTAGTAGTAAATAGCCCAGTTTTAGTAATTTTATTATTTTCATTTCAAAATAAAATGTTAGACAACAATCCATTCTATATAACAGTTCCATTAGAGGGTTCAAAAGATTATTGTTTAGTACTACATTACAGTAAGATTAAAGTATGCTCCAGTTTACCACAACCTCCACTTTATATTTTGTTTCAATAAATGTTTTCGTGATAACATTAAAGTATTAACTATTAAATCATTGACAATTTTTCTTTTTCAAGACACTGGATCCAATAACATATTTTCTAATGACCTCACAATGTAAAAGGACTTAAGAAAGTAGAATAGAAAAAATTTAAGTCTCCATATGTCCTGGTTAAAGTGATCTCAGTCCTGTAGCTTAGTTTTATTTGTATGTATATTGTGTTGTATATAAAAAAGTTAATTGTAAGAATTTTTTTTGTGTACATAATTTTTTTCCTCATAATCCAAAGTTTTAACAAGGAAACAGTTTTTGTTATGATGTTTAGTTTGATTCACAGAGAAACATCGACTTCCTGTTTATATTTAATGTATTCTTAACAAGTGTAAAAATTTGTATGTGTTATTTATTAGAAAAAATTTTATTTATATTTGACACAGCACTACAACTAATATCCAAAAATATCCCCTATATTAGGGAGATACATATGCTGCAAAAAATATTTAAACAAAAGTCCCACACAAGGTTGCAGTATTATTATGGCAGCTATTTTATGTTTACGGAAAAAGTGGGAAACAAATTATAAATAATTTTAATAATATTGTGTTCGTGGAAATAATAATTATTTTTAAGTATTATAGTTACCCCACAAAGATCAGTCCATTGTAAGCTATGCAAAGTAATATATTTCGTATTTTAAAAACTTAAAGCAATGTTTGGAAGGTGTAATGCTATCTCCTTTTGCTCTTTTTTAAATTTGTTTTTTTTTAGATTAAATTAGTTTATGATACCAAGTTTGATGCAGACTTAGTAAGATGGGCCTTTATTAAATAAAGAGCAATATTTTTTATTAAGTTACAAATGTAAGCGATTGTCTATTTCTTATATAGAAAATGATATTCCTACATCAGCAAATGTAGCAAGAGCATATTCTAATTATTGTAGTTTTGAAGAAGAGTATTTTTCCGAATACTAGATGTCACCTGAATGCAGAGAAATGCAAGGTCAAAAACGCACTTTTTGACCTTACCATTTCCGATTTGTATAAAGTTTAGTATATAGGCTCAATACGTCAACAAAAATTTTAAGTTTTTCAAACTTTTCAAAATCATTGTAGCTGTTATCGCGGTTCAAAGTTCACTTTTTTAGAGACTTGTTTAAATCACATGAAATTTAAATCTTCGGACTTGTTTGTTTTGGCTCAAACTGATGTCTCACTAATCTAGTTTCTATTTTTTTTTTTTTTTTTTGTAAAAAGAAAAGGATAATGAAATTAATATTCTCTCCTATATCAAGCTTATCTTACATTTATATATATATATATATATATATATATATATATATATATATATATATATATATATATATATATATATATATATATATATATATATACATTATTTCCCTTTTATTTTTCGAAGTTTTGAATTCGATGGAAAATTTTCTGATTTTCAGGACTACATATACATTTTGTTGAATGAGACAAAATCAAATAAAAATTCAAAAAGTTGTTAAGCATACATTTCTTCATATATTTTAACGCAAAACATTTTGGTTTTCATTTCACTAAAATACATGAAAAATTTTAGTAAGTTACTCCAGATAATGTTTACAACAAAAATGCCTTTAAAAATTATTGCATCGTTTTACATTTAGACATTTATAGAAAACTGCAATAAATCACAGTTAAACTCTTGCTTTTAATATTTAACCAAAATATGATAAATGTCTGCGATTAAAAATCCTGTTTTCTGTACTTTCGAAAGAAGTTTAAAAACGAAAAATCAACAAAAGAATAACAGAATTACGAATGCATTTATACAAGAACCTACCCAGAAACAATTTTATGTAAATAACTCGAAATTTTGAAGGTGTAATGCAAATTTTTAAAACTGATTTATGATGTCCTCAGGAAGGCCTATAATATAAGATATGCAATTTTTCACTATAGCAGCGTGCTATTACTGAATTAAATAATTTTTTTTATTAGATATTAATTTTCTCAGCTTTACCTCATTTATAATGAATCTCGGCCTCATATGATGAATTTCGATCTAACTTCATCATGGGACTATCGAGACACGGGTTACGAATTGTGGTAGCCGTCGCATGGTATTGGATTGCTGGCTCCCATGCTGGGTAACTAGGGCTCTCTTTTAACGACTTTTGTAGAAGTCGCGATGACGAAGAGGAGGATCTTTTGTGCCACCGTCCCAATATCACTGAGATTAGGACTGCTAATTTTTTCAATCCATTTGTACATCAGGTCTCTCTGATATTGACATGAGATGGATCAATTCTTTCATACAAGAGTCGGGCTGGTTCGAATTGAACTTATGGACATCATAAATTAGTTTTAAAAATTTGCAATACAACTTCAAAATTTCGAGTTATTTACATAAAATTACTTTTAGGTAGGTTCTTGTATAAATGCATTCCTAATTCTGTTATTCTTTTATTGATTTTTACTTTTTAAAATTCTTTCGAAGGTATAGAAAACAGGCTTTTTAATCGCATGCATTTATCATATTTTGTTTTAAACAATGTCTAGAAAAAATTGTATTTTTCCACGATTTTTGAGTTTAACTGCGTTTTATTGCAATTTTCTATAAATGCCTTTAAAACGATGCATTAATTTTTATGTTGTAAACATAACAAAATTTAATATTTTTAAATTAGACAAAAACTGTTTTCGATTTATCTGTAGTAACTTACTAAAACTTTTTGTACATTTTAGTGAGGTGAAAACTAAGTAAAAAATAAAAAAACTCAGAACACTGCGTTAAAATGTATGCAGTTTAGAAAATGCTTAATAACTCTTTGAGTTTTTAAGCGATTTTGTACAGTGGCATCTCATTTCAAAAAATAATTTCATTCAACAAAATAGTACTTCAAACTTTATACATAAGTATATGTAGTCCTGTTGAAAAAAAAAAATCATAAAATTTTGCATCGAATTCAAAATTTCGAAAAATATAAGGGAAAAAAAATTTTAAAATTATATCATTACTCACGTGGACATGTGAATTGTTAATACATAATCCGTCATGGTTTCATAATGGGACCAAATTGGACCCAAGTGAGTTGTCTCCTATTGATTAGAGAGCTGCCGGCTAAACCTACCTACGAATAATGAAAAAGTCGAGTAAAATACATACCCTAACTGGCACACAGTGTAGTTGCTGATTTAGTAAATTTAATAAGAATGTCGATATTTGTAATAATTGAACACAATAATTGTTGAATAACATTATACATATTTGTTTTTTTTTTTTAATAACATTTTAATTTGCTTTACATACTAAGTACACATACGTGTGTGAAAATAATTGCACAGTGTAATACAAAAAAAATCTTATAAAGAACGTGTAAAATTTAAAATAAATAAATTAGTTTGTTGTTTTTAAATACAAAAATTTATTTCATGTTCAATTTAGGTTATAAATGGGGTATTCGCACAAAATCTAGTTTAAATGAGATTTCAAGCAAAATCTATATAATTTTACTAGGTTTAAATTTAATTTTCCACGCAAATCGAAATCTAGTTTTTAACAAGATGTTAACAAAAATCTACTGAAATTTAATTATATTTTGAAACATATCATTTTTCAATTTTGTTTTTCTTTTAATGTATTAGAAACGTAACAATGTTTTAAATAAAAATGACATTTGTGTACAAAAAAAGTATATTTTTAAAATTAATAATAAATAGAATTATATTTGAAAACGTAAACATGAAATTAAATTAATAAATGTTTTGCGGAACATGATACTAATTTAAAAGTATTTAGTGCATGTTTTCTATTTTTATAAGAAGCAATTAGTAAACAAAATCTACAAAGCTGTCGTAAATATGTAATGTAAACAGGGTAAATTTTTTTCAAAAATCTCGTTCAAACGGGATTTCAAGTGTAAATTGGGTACTATTTTATTTTTTTCCTTTTTTGTTTCGTATTTATTTCAATATTGTGTTTTTATAACACACGTTTCTAGAACTTTAATACCTACTTGTATTGTTGTGGTTACATTTGTTTTCGATAGAAACCATAATTCTTTTTAAGTCTATACTTCTAACAATTTGTACTCATTTACCTCAAAAACGCCATAACTCCAAAAAACAATGTGTGACATATTCTCTCCTCAGTCGATGATCTTAAAAGATATGTTCACGTTATTTTTACAGAAAATAAGTCTTGATATTTCTATATTCATTAATTTAAAAATCTCGTTTTTTGAGTTATGACATTCTTGAAGTAAATGAGCGATATGTATGGATGTAAGTATTTGTTATCTTTTTTATACAAAAGGTGTTTTAATTCAAGAAATTGGTCTTGTCAGTACATCAACAGTTGTATAAGTTTACATTTAAGTACAGTGCCCAAAATAAGTAGTCGACGATCTATTTTTTTTTTCTTATAATATTTTTATAATTTATATACTTATTGAATTATTTTGAGTAAGATGGCATATATTCATTTGATGTATGTGTTTCCCTTTAGTTTTATTAAAATTCACAGAACTTTAATGAGCACTGCCATTTTTTCAACAGTACACATATATTTATTTGATGTATGTATTTCCCTTTAGTTTTATTAAAATTCACAGAACTTTAATGAGCACTGCCATTTTTTCAACAATACACGAATTCAAACTCAAAAAAGTATTCGACGATCTGTTTATTTGCCCATTTCAGATCACTACATCAATTTTCTTATATTTTATAACTAAGATAACAATTACATGTGTTTTAAATAATTTTACATCTTTTTATTGTGATTTGTGTAAATAAAGGATGAAAAAAATAAACTTCATAACTAATCATTTATAGTAAGTGAAATCTGTAAATTAAATTGTAGAAAAGTCATAAAAGATAAGAAAAACGTCTCACTATATTATAATATAAGTCTGAATCAGCAGACCATGCAGGTTTACAAAAGCTGGTTGAACCTAAAGTGAAACAAAGACAGTGAAAAATACTTGAGAATACGCTTTGCATTCAAGAAAATTTGAGATATTAAAAAAAACATAATGCTAGAGCCAGGTCTTGTATGAAGAAGCCCCCACATTTCAAAAAGGATATAAAAATAAGAATAAAATTTGTAAGAGGATATACCAAAGTTCTGGAAATTTTTGAAATTGGGATCAAGCAAAATCATTTTGTCCTAATCTATTGAATATACCGTGCTAGAAGAGATAAATTAGTTAGTTACCGTAAAGTACAGTGATCGGAGTGTTATAGTTAGCTGGTACGTGATAGGTTCTGGAGTAGGTGTTTTAGTATTTGTAGATGGAATAATTGATTATCGGTATTATATAGACATTTTACAATAAAATTTACATGAAATTGCTGAGAAGTTAAAATCAACAGATATCAATACGAATGAACATTTGTGAAGTTAAAAAAATAGAAACGTCTGAATTTCATGAATAAAAATGGAACTAAATTGAAATTGTAATTGCAATGAAACAAAATTCATCCAGAGTATAGCAAAATCATTGTCAAATCGTTATCAACACGCTTAGGAGAGGTTATAAGTTGAAAATAAAAAGCTATTAAACAGTGAGTTTTGTGATTATTCGAGGAAAATTTTATTTATTTATTTGTCTATATATTTTTTATCTTTACAGACATTTCACAAAGTGTAATTTACAATTAAAGACGTATAAAAATATACACAATTTATTTAAAAAAAAAATATTATAGATTTATTTCAAAATATCAAGTGTTGATGAGAAATCGATAAATCTATATAACAGAATAAATGTTAAATTAGTTCTAAAAAATTTCACAGAATTTGGTAAGAAATTGCTAGATGAGCGTTAAGATATATTGAATAAGATTTCATTACTTAGAAAATCCGAGCAGATGTCAACAATGATAACGTTTAGAATAAACGACAAATTCAATAGAATCCTTCGGCTTTTTAGAGTGGGAAGTTTGATAGGAGCAACATGAGCTGAGTACGAAAGCAAATTAAGGGGGGTTAAAATATAATCCCCGAAGAGAAAACAGCACGAATTGTTTTTGCACCAATTTAATTGCATAGGAATATGTTTGATAAATATTATTGATCTATATTCAAGAATTGGGCGTACAAGGGATGTGTATAGGGTCTTCGCAATATAGGGATCATTAAATTCCTTTGGCCAGCGTTTTATATGTATGTTGTAATGGTTGTGAAGAAAAAGTAAATTTAGGGTCAAATAGTATACCTAAATCCAAGAAAATTTCAACCATTTCCACTTGGTAATCACCAAGGAAATAATTCACGTCTAAATGGTTATTTCTTACAAATCGCATTATCTTAAATTTCATCAAATTTATCCCCATTTTTTTGATATTAGACCATTCATATAGATAATCTAACGCTTATTAGAGGTTAAAATGTGAAAATGAAAAGCTATGTGTTATTAAAAGATAAAGTTTTTGTGATTTTTCGAAGAATAAATTATGCTGTCGAATTTTTCTTTCGCCTTGAATTTTAAGTTAACTTTTACTTTTATTTACTTTAAAATTTACTCAGAATTGAAATTCTTATATTGTAGTAAACTTTAAGTCATTTTTTCTTTATTTTCAATTTCTAAGAAAATTATATTATTTAAAAATAATAATAAATTAGCATCGTTAATTTTTTTGGCCACTGTATGTAAAAGAATTTCTTTACATGTATTTTTTTCTTATAATATAATAATGTGTAAGTTGTTATTGAAGGTTTACCAAATAAAATAAAATAAAATATGCAAATATTTGTATATGCTTCAATGTGTTTTGCAAAATATCTTTAAAAAATTAAAATTCCAAAATCATTTGTTGCACAAGGCAACGCCTTTTGTAATTTTTTTCTTACCTAAAGTGGTAGCTACTTTTCTGTATATTCTTTGAAAACCTTGCAAAAAATCTTAACAGATTACAATATACATATCAACATGAAGAAATATTTACGATTCAGTAAATGTGTATTCTAAACTCATAAAAATATGTAGCAAGTTACAAAGAAAAATGGGTTCATAACTAGGTACATAATTTGATTCTTAATATATTTTTAGTTTATTTTCAGGACATTAATGTAAAAAAAATAAATAAATATTTCCTTTAGAATACAATAAAATCTTTCTACAAAATTGTGCCCAAGACTTCCTCCGAAATTCCAGAAACAAGAGTACTGCATAGAAATATCAACTTACATACATGACAAATATACTTACAAGTTTCGGCTTTATATTATATTTGGAAGAATATAAAAATATTAAACGTCTAAGTTTCTCATTTGTGTAAATTTGTGCGATAAGTTTCATGAAAACTTTTTCCAAATGTTGTGCAATATTAAGTAAATAATTGAAAAATTTTGTTGATATCAATGATACATGCAATGATTCTATTATAATTAGCGTAATTGTAATTTTTTACATCGCATTTATAAATAATTTTTAAATATCAACAAAACGTAGCTGATTTATAAGTGCACAATTAAACAGCGGGAGTTTGTGAGACTAAATATTGTGCAAATTATTTTCTACACAATTTTTGACAGTTCATTGGCAAGTGGGCAATCTTGCATACATTACACAGTTTGCGAAGGTTTTGCGCGATTTCATGAGGACCCTTATTATTTTACTTACCGCCACCATAAATAATTATGCTAAAAAAGTTTATAGCAAAATTTATTTCTGTATACACTTAAACATAATTTTTATTTATTATTATTTTATTTATTTATTTTATTATTTTTTTTCCACAAACAAAACATTCATACGTTTTGCTTGTATTTAGGTTTGACTGAAAATAATGTGCCAAATAAATTACATATCAATCATTTTTGTAACTTGCATGCCTATGATATACTTCTTTTTAATGTGATATTTTATTTACGTTATTGTGTTAGAGTTCAATTCCAAGTAAAAAAAATAATTTAGCAACAGCAATTATCAAATGCTGTTTAGTTTGAACCTTTAAAAGTAATAGAAAAATTTTACTAAATATTTAAATACATTTTTTCACATATTGTTACGAAAATTGGTTTTATAATTTTAAAATAACGATATTAGATTTTTCAGTTTATTTAAATTTGATTAAAGTTTTTTAATTATTATTTATCTTAATTATCCAAGAGAGTTCCCCAGCATTTTCTGGTGGTTGTTGCGAACTAGACTACATTAGGGCAACACCATTTACTTTATTAGCTACGTGACTACTAACTTTAACATGGTATATCGTAACAAAATATGATCCTTCGAAGGGTGTTATTAATTTTGGAACGAAACTAACTTTAATTCGACTGTGCTCGTCGTTGGGGGAAGGTGTGTTTATTCTGTTCCAAATAAGTATATATTTCACATCATTTACCAGGAATTTATACTTCGGTAGCATTAGCAAATATAACTCACGAATAAAATAAATAATAAAAAAAAAAACTTCGTACCTAGTGTAGGAAGGCTAGCTGTGATGAAATTTGATACAATCTTCATAATCCCTCCCACCATGCTGACTAAAGTCTATAATTTGATTGTCAGCTTAATATGAAACATGAAAAAAAAACTTCTTAACTAACCCATACCTATACCTTCACTTTTCATAATAAATGTTCAACGGTAAACAAAATTTCATATTAGAAATCATAATAACATACATTTTATTAATATTTAATTGCACAAAAAAATGTAGTATATATAAACAATAAATTTCTATAAAAAAATTAAGGCAAAAAAAACTATATATATATATTACTAAAATCTCAAATAGTATATATATATATATATATATATATATATATAATTATTTTTTAATATTCATACCACTTTCTATATATATATATATATATATATATATATATATATATAGAAAGTGGTATGAATATTAAAAAATAATTATATGAATGTATGCACAGGTTTATTCTAAATGCAATATCATTATTATTATTCTTTAATTAAAAACAAAATTTACCACTATGGCAACACTAGTTGAATTAGTTCAGAATTATTTATTGCATTTAGTAATTGTTTTTAGTTTATATAAGAAAGTGCTCAAAATATTGTGTATTTCAAGTATACATAAAATATAACTTAAATTTAATTCAGGTCTGTCGATGTCAAAAGGCGCCGGGTAACAGCAGACTCCATTATCATTACGAAATAATTTGCTAATAAAGTTTTATATTTGAAATCTTCGGGATTTGTATAAGTGTGTTTTATGTATTTATGGGAAGTATTTGGTTAAATTATTAGTGAATATATGAATGTTTATTCCTTTAAAATAGGATCAATCTGTTTAAGTAGTACGTGACGTATGGTTGTTAAAGTATAAAATTTAAGTTTATTTTGTGTAGTATACTGTTATGCAGTTATATAAAGTTTTTATAATGGAATTTGTATTAAATATTAGACTTAGGTATCTTTACACTGTACATATAACGATTTTCAAATGTTCAATAGGGACCTTACTCTTCAGAGTGTTCCTTTCATGTCTTTAATTTGAACTTCATATAAAATTTACACAATTCCTATTTGTTTCTCATTAAATAATTTTTTTTCGTTTTTTTTTAATATGAATTTTAGATCTCTCCCCTTTGGAGAAGACTCTATAAGTAATCTCCAAAATATGTAATATTTTTGGTCTGACAAAAAAAATTAACAATCTCACTTTCAGATGCACTTCCCAAGAATATATTATCTATCGAATCAGTTCTTTAAAATTTTGAGGATTTCCAGTGTCGTATCAACCAATGGAAATTTAAAGTCAGTTGTAAATCTTTGGAATAGCACCATCCAAGTGTAAATATATGTATTAAAATGGTAAAAGAAAAACCTAAAATGAGTTATGTTAATTAAAATGCCTAATCTAAATATTGTCTAAAAATTTGAATTAAAAAGAATGTTAAATAAACTCTAAATTAAAACAAATATCTTAAAATTAAAATCGCAATTAGCTAATTATAATATGCAAAATTTTGGAAATTATCTAAAATAATATTAAGAAAATTGTCTTATTCTTATTATATAAACTATATTTATATCGTAAACTATTAAATTGTAAAAACATATATATATTTTTCCCTATTAAAATAATTACAAACTAACTAATATAAACTAACATTATTTTTTTATGAGTATTAACATATCATGAAACCCCTTTAGGTTTAGAGTATCTAAATTTAAGGTTTATATTATATAAATTTAATTATTTACAAAAGTATCAAAAGATACAACCAACAACAACATCACTCATGTCGATCTTGTTCTTCTCCAATTGTATGTAAGTCTCATTATGTTTTAACACTATATTTTTATGTTTTATTTTTTTTATTATTTTACAATTTCCTGTTATTATTTTTCTTACTAAGATCATGAGCAAATCGTAAGTCCGTTTTCCAAATGTTCCTCTAGTAAAACGTATTTTTTTATTCACTCAAATTCATTCTAAAAATAAATTATCATTCTTTGTGTATTATTTTTATACTTTTGAAAGAATTTATTATCTTATGTTTTGTTTTGCTTCCTTTATTTTATTTTATTGTTATTATTATTATTATTATTATTATTATTATTATTATTTTCATTAAGAAATTTTGTCATAGATTAAACTAAACAAAAATGCAATTTGGAAAAAATATATTAATATGGGAAGGATAGCCAATAAAAAAATGTGAAATATTTTAAGTACAATAGTGTCATATTTATGTACAGATAAATAAAAAAAATTTGGGTAGATAATCTGTCAGGAGTTGAAAATTATTCATCATGGGTGGGAGTAATGATACCCTACGCGACCTAACACCGTGTTGTCATATCGTTCCTATAAAAATTCATAATTGTAATCTGCACAATCTAGGGTATTTGTAGGCATGTAGATTATGTTATATGTTTAAGCGTTGGAAAATTACGGGTTAAGAAAAAACCATACCAAATATAGAGCTAGCTGTGAAATCTTTCATGCCACTTAATCAGTTTATTTTATATGGTTTTATTGAAGAGTTTGTGAACTTTTAATTTTTATTACTTTACATGTGGTATTTTTACATTGACTTAGACAGCAGAAGAAATTAGCTTTTCAACTATAATATAATTAATGATTTATTCGACATTATTAAATTTATTTTTCTTATATTTTTCGAAATTTTGATGTAAAGATTTAATGTAAATTTTTTTATTTTTTTTCTTTAAACTTAAAAACATACATACATACATACATATACACATACATACATACATACATACATACATACATACATACATACATATACATATACATACATGCATACATCATGCAAATAGTTTAAGTATTTCTACTTTTTCCTCTTAATTATTATAGTTATTTACAAATTTAGTTATATATTGTTGGCTTAATATAGAAAAGGCACATTTCGATTTTTTTTTTCTTTTTTTTAATCGCTTTTTTAACGTATTCTGGTAGACGACAATCTAATATACGTATCTTAAAAATTCAGTGCGCAAATATTGCAAATATTGAATTTAGAGGCATTTATAAAAAAGCCCTAACTCATTTGAACTTTAATTTATTATTTTCATGTACTTTATTTTAAGAAATTTTCTAGAATTATAATGAAAATGATTCTTGTGAAACATTCGCATATCAAAATATTGTTTGTTTTTGTGTTGAAAAGTTCTTGTATTAAATAAAGGGAATTGTTGAAGAGAAAAAAGCCGAACACAAACAAAATAAATAAAACAAGCGAATGGAAGTTGAGCAATATCTGAGTATTTCTAAAAGTGGTCTTTGTAACAAACTTTCTAGGCAAGTAGGGAAACATTATTATCTTCAAAAACATTATCTTAAATTTCAGGAAGAAAAACTGCAAATGCTATATTAAACATGCTTCGAGCCTTCTGATATGAGCTGTTATTAGTAATTTATTTCTAAACTAATATAAATGATGAATTTACACTATTGATTATATCTTCCCTGATTGTCTTTAAAAAAACTGGTCATATATAAAAAAAAAAAAAATGTAACGAATTGCAAGCAGCGTTATCATTTGAGGACATAGTCGCCAATTTCCTCCTTTAAAACCGCCTGGACACTTTTTTGGCCCCTTTTTTAAAACAAAACTAAATAGCGACCTTTTAAGACAATCTGCTAATGACGAAAATATCTCGACCCATTATATGTTAATTACAGTGAAGAAATTATTTATTTTGCGGTTATTTCGCATGATATAAATGAACTAAAACTCTTAGAAAACTAAGCGCATGATCTTTTCGACCGGATTGCGAAAATTAAAAATAAAAAGATTCGATTAATTTATGTTTTTACTTAGCCTTATAACAGTGCAGAACGTCATTTTTCTAAATTATAACTAATGAAAAATAAATTTTCCAAGAGACTTAAGGTGAACAGTTATGAAACTAGGTTGGACGGGAATTTGGAAGATTGTTGTCCGTGTGAAGCCTACGTACAAAAGTACAGAAGTTTAATTAATAAAATGAGTAATTTATGTTAACTATTTTTATGAATTAATCTTTTTGTTTACATCAAATAAGCAAATCAAAGCAATTTTATCAAATAAGCAAAATTAAAGTTTTTTGGGTATTAAAGAGGTATTAATGCCCAATTAAAAAATTTCCCTTTTTTGACTACTTTTTTTTTTAAATTCCCTTTTAAAAAATTCTTGCTACTTTTTAAAAATTCTCGTTCCTTGCAAGATCTAAAAACAATCCTACCACCATTTTCATAGCCTTTTTAACACTAAATATAGCCTTTTTATTTTACTTTTAGCCTCAAAATTTTCGTCTTTGCTCCTAGCTAAGATATTAGTATTTTAACAATGAAGAGAATCATTTCTTATTTGCTAGCTTTTATCTATTTAATCATTTTTGCGTATTTATTTCATGTCATTTATGTACTAATTACATAATTCAAAAAAATAAATTTTGGAAATTCTCAAGATTATACTGGATACGAAAACTTTTCTAAAATCACCATCGTCGATCTGACGAAGTGTAGCCTTTTCATAATAAAAATAAGTGTAGCCTTTCTTGACCTTTTTATACCCTACATCACCATAGGTGGTTAGAGTATTATACGTTCGTGCTGATGTTTGTAACACATAGAAAAAGTTTTCCCACCATAAAGTATTCCAATTGCCTCAGAATCACTTTTTAAATCGATCTACCGATGTCCGTCCGTTCGTATGGCTGGCTGGATGGCTGGCTGTCCATGTCAGCCCGTACTTTGTGTACAAAGTACGGGTCGCAATTTTAAAGATAATACTATGGAATTAGGAACGTAGGATTTTTATGATACAAGGACGAAGTCTACTGAAATTGGTTATGATTGGTCCACTATTTCACATAGCTCCCATAAAAATGTCCTTCCGGAATAGAGTCTAAAATGCCTTAAAAATAAGAATATTTTAATAAAATTAGGTGCAAAGAAGATTTGTATAAGTATAAATCTTTGTACCACATTTTATGAAGATCGATCCACAACTGACCATAGCTCCCATATAAATCCCTCTTCCAAAAATCACTTTAACGTGCATAAATCGCATATGAATGTTATTATCAAGTTAATATTCGACACAAATAAGTTTTATGTAAGTTGAAACAACAATGCCAAATTTTATGAGAATTGGCCCATAATTTGCCATAACTCTCATATAAGCCCACTTCCAGCAATCGCTCTAAAGTGCATGAAATCATCTGGATGTTAGTATCAACGCATTATTCTGTATTGGCATATTTTATTTTAATTTAGTAAAATTGGCGAATATAGTCGCTCTTGACCGACTATATCTTTCTTTCTCGTTTTTTCGAATAAAATTGCTGTAATTGTTAATGGGATCACATAAAGAGATTATATTATTGCATTATTTATTTGTCCTTGGTTTGATATATTAAAACTCAAAAGATAATAAAAGTTTTTCAAATATGAGTAAATATTATATAAATCTAAGTTCTCTTTCTATTTTGTCATTTTAGTGGTGGATTGTACTCCATTAATTCAAAAACACCTAAAAATCTAAGTAAAATTTATAACAAAAAATTAAGCCGTGTATTTAAAGTTTTTTTGGTGAAATTATGGACTTTTAAAATTATTTTTGTATAAATAGATGTAAATTGATTACTAAAGCAATATTATGCAAAAAAACGCATTTACCAAAATTAGGTTTATACGCCCTTATACACGTCCATGCTTCATTTGCAAAACGAAAAAAAAAATATATATATAAAATTGCTTTCAAAGAATTAGTCTAGTTCATGCCTTTGTTGTTTTTATTCACAAAAATTTTTTTGTAAACTAAATTCACAGCAAAATCTTTATATAAAGTTCATGTCTTAGAAAAACATTGTATTGTCCAACATTTTTAAGCATAAATAATAAATTCTATTTGACGTTTTTGGTGTTGCATCCAATTCTTAATATTTATTTCTTTTTTTATTTTCCTTAAAAAGAATCCTGCTCTTTAAAAAAAATAAAAAATATTTGAAAGTAGTCTAGGAAAGAAATTTTATGGATGCTTTTCCAAAACAAAAAAAGTAAAAACGTAGATAAATAAAATGTTCAAAAACACCTTTATTTTCTTTTTCCCACTAAAGATAAGGGTATGTTATAGAATTACATAGAGAAGCAAAAAAGGTTGCTGTCGAAGGCCAAAAGAGACTTTAAATTTGAAACCCTAAAATAATATAAAAATTTCACAATAAAAGGTATTAATAAAGTAGAAATTAAATCTCAAAATAGACTTAACAAACCATTCAAAATGTAATTGAAATAGATATTTACGTAAACACGTATCAAATAGGGACTTATATGAGTTGTACATGCAACGAGTTGGGTCAGCTGATACGATCAAGTACGTTACGAAACTGATAGCTGAGGCTTAAGCCATATATCATGAAAATTGATAAATGATTTTGCTCACAATTAACTGAGGGTATTTTGTTTATTATAAAATATTACTATCAAATTTTACAACTTTTGCATACTCGATATTATTCAATACTTTTCATTTAGGTACTCCATACTACTCGAAACTTAACGAATTTTTTAATTTGAAATATAATTTCTAATTAACCCAAATTGACCTGGCGTACCCATATGGTAACGCAAGCAATGGTTACATAAAAGGCTATATAGCATAGAAAATATTAAAAATTTTGAAAAAAAATCTGAATTATATTTCATCGTATGGGAACTTGTTAATTATATTAATATGATGGAAGTTCATTCATATTTTTGTTTGGAAGCAAATTATCTTTTTTGAAACCCTTAAAAATTTTATTGTTAACAATGTAGAAAATTAATGACATGAAAAAGTAATTGATACATTTTTTGACACTGTGTAGCATTTAAGATAAATATTTTATGATTTATAAATAACCAAGCAGTGCTATATTATATTGGTATAAATCCTTAAAATATATAAAATATTTTTATCCAATTTTTTATGAACTATATCTGCGTCAGGCACAATATATAAATTTTTTTGATAGTATTTTCCTTTGCTAATTTTTTCAAGGCATGTAATTTTTTGGTGTAAAACGTGTTTTACTGGAAAATTTTCCATCAATGAAGCTTTGAAGAACTTTGGTGTGGAAATATGTCTGAAGGATTTTTATCGAATGGCCTAAAGATTATATTGATATTAGTGACCAAAGCGATGCTAGTAACGTTTCGAATAGTAATATTTCTCGTTTAGTCCTTGAAATATTCCTTTAAACCAAAATATGATTGTCTATCATATTGAATATAGATCAGAAAAATTGCAACAGAATTTTTACATATCTAAATAACATTTATGTTGTTCATCTTCAGCGTAAATAGAAAGAAAGTCTTAGTTAATTAGAGTTTATGAGTCCTATAGCCATTTAGTATTCTGTAAATGAAAATAAGTGAATGTCTTCCAATATTCAAAAGCGGATTCGCAGTGCAATATGTTTAGGTGATCATGATGAAGTCATCTTTTAGTAACAACAGTTGAAATAAGACATTGAGCGAGAATCATATTTTTATTGTATATAGACTTAGAAATTAATTGTAAATGGCGCAATTAGAGAGCATGTAGAATTAGAGAGCACATAGCAATTAGAAGCTCATTGTTGTCAGCGATGTTGTAGGTTACGTATAATTTATATTAAATAAAATACATAGTAATTAATTCACTTAACTACAGTTTCTGGTTCATATTTAAATATCTTTTTTGCGGATTTGGCAAACACTTTTCTTTAGGATTTTTTAGCACTCCCTAGATAATCTTTGTTTTCTTTGCATTTTAGGTATTTAAAATATTTTCACAATCTCAAACACTTATACGAAATATTTATAGTCTAATATAATATTAATTAATATGATTATTTTTAATTAATTAACATTTTAAAAATATATTCAGTATATTTTCCAATATGTTTTAACACGACGAAAAATAACAAACTCTATATAATGATCACACTAAACTGAATAAAAATAAACAAATATACTTATTTTCAAATATAAATTATGTATATTTTTGTCCATAAAAAGCAAACATTTTGTTGTTGTTAAAATAAAATATATAATAATATTTTTATGTATTAGTATATAGAATTTTAACAACCATAACGTGAGTCTAGCTCAACAATATAACTGTGAAGTTGAGAACAAAAATATAATTGCTATAAACAATTTTTTTTTTAAATAATATATATTCAACAATAACGATGTTTGCGACGACAATATTTTATTGCGGTGAAAATAATATTTTTGGGGGATCTATACTGCAAAATAATTTTCTTTACGTTTATTAACTAAAACAACCTTTGCAAATAATTTACATAATTTACATAAATAAAGTATTTATATGACAAAAGTCATTTATTGTACTGCCTCATCTTTATTTATTTTCCAAAGAAAATTATTTTAATAATAAATATGTATGTAATATTAATTGTTATTACACAGATCAATAAATACACTTGGCTTATTAAATAACAAATCATATTAAAAATGAAATACACATAGATACTTACTTAAGTTTATACAAAATAATTTTTTTATGCACCTTTTTCAAGGCTGAAATAACAATTCAAATAAATATATATAAAAAAATAGTTATCTTATAGCAAGCAAAGACATACGTATACCCTTATTAATCAGCTATATGTAATATTTATACATACATAATATTTAGAATAACTTGTAACCTGCCCTTAATTTAATTATAAGAATCTTTTCAATCAATTATACTTAATCATGGTTATCATGCAGAAAATACTTTTGCGGAATATGTAATAGACAACGAAACTTATTTAGTAAACTTTTATAGTCCTAACGCATTGATTTATCTAGGAGAACATATCGTCTGTCAGCTAACAAAAGCTCCTACGTGTTTTTAAACGACATTTCATGAGATTTAAAAAATAGTTAATTTTTTGTGTGAAAGCCATACAAACTTACATATTAACCCTTTTAATAATTTTGTAACTATTCCAGATGTTGAAAAAAATTAAAAACTGAAAATGCAATAACAATAAGCTTTAAAGCGGTCCAATAAAAAATATTTTGAAAAATCAGCGGTGTGTTGATATATTTTTGAAAAATATACTTTTGGTGAGAAATGAGTAGATGAGTTTGAAAAAAAACCGAAAAGGTATTGATATTTTAATCACCTTATTTCGGTTTATTTCTGTAAATTACAAATTAATAAAAAAAATCTGCCAATATTTAATAAAAATAAAAAAGGCGCTCTTTTACAAATACCTTTGAATGTTATGAAATCAAGGTAGTTTATGCGAATTTTCCAAAATAGGAAAATTTTGAATTAAGAAAAGAGAAAAATATGCTAATTCTTTTTTTTATTTTTAAACGTATTTTCATTAATGAGATCCAGTAAATGGTAATCAAAAAAGTATAGCTGCCAGTTTTATGCTAAACTCGAAAAAATGTTTTTTCCAAAGGCGAATTTTGGCAATAAAATCAAGGTTGAGTTATAAAAAAAGTAAAACATCTTAATTTTTTAATTTTTAAACCTGTTCATTACTGGGATTCATTATATTGTAATCAAAAAAGAACAGCTGCCAGATTTTTGTTAAATTCGAGAAAAATGCTCTTTTGAAGACCAGATTTTTCTTGGAAAATCAATACCAATTTTCCAAAAAAAAGGCAAATTTTAAGATAAAAAAGAGGAGCATATGCTAAAATATTTTCTTAATTTTTAAAATATTACTTGAGAATAGCTGCTAGTTTTTTTACAACGGAATTAGAAATTAGAGATTTTAATTCATTTTTCAAAATGGGTAAACCTTACGGTTTGAAACGAGAAAAAAATGTGTTTATTTATTCATTATTACTTTTTTTTTAATATACTAAAAATAACATCATTATAAAAAAATACATCACGAGAGTTATAAAAGAGCGTTGCGCACTGATCCCAAAACACTTTTTTTTCAATAATTCTGTAAACTGTGAACCGTTGGTTATATCTAAAAAATTTTATATGGTCAGATCTGAGATGTCTTCGAGTTGAAGTAGAGGAGCACCCGTATCTATCGGATCAGAGGAGCCAAGTTTAGACTTCCAAAGTTGGTCACGTCGGGAATGTAATAATAAAAAAGGTCAAATATTAATTTATGACTTGAATATATAAATCTTAAAAAAAAAACATGCTTAAATGTGTAGTTTGGAAATACATCCTAACCCAGCACGAAACATACTAAGAAGTAATCGATACATCCGACTGAGAAGAAGAAACACCGCAGAACTGAGCCGAAATTAAATCATATTCATTAAAATCGCTTTTAGTCTGAGATTTAGTTCTTGTTAGTTCACTTAACTTTTGTGAAGATTCAATAAATAAAATTACTGAAAAAAATGTGTAGTTTATCTCATTTAGTTTAAGAGGTAGTTAAGTCGAAGCAGATTGATCACGCACCCGAGTTAACCAAATTTGGAGGAATTCCCTCTACCCCCGTGACCCCCAAGGGGCCTATGCTCCACGAAATCATCTCGAAAATACGATTCACACGCTACAGAATTATTTCCAAAAAAAAATGCTTTGGGATCACTGTATGTTGCTCCTTAAAAGGATACATTTATTTTTGTGCTCATTATTATACATAGACAAACTTTTAGATAATAGAAATAGCGCTAAAATAAATATTCCTCTAATCGAATTTTTTAGTGGTCTATTAATTTATTATAGAAAAGCCGCCAGTATATAAAAGATAAAATGAAAAATAACAATTTTTACGTGATTATGTTAGGGTTTGGAAAACGAGAATTCCCGGAAAATTATGAACTAGAGTTTCCGGAAAAAAATTGTCTGTATTCTTGGGAAAACGGGAATTTAAAATTATACACTTTTTAAGGATTTATTGTATTTTGGTTCAAAATTTTATTTTGTTATTAAAAAACTAGTTCATCTAATCTATGTAATTTTTATAATTTTATACAAAACAAAAATAGCACGGAAAATATTGAAATAAAGCATAAAATTGTCTTAATCCGACCATTGTCAGAAATTTTGTAAAACTAACAGTATTTGCTATTAATGTTTGAATTACATTAATATCGAATACTGTTAATTTTAATATTAAATTAATTAATATTAAACAAGTTTGCAATCGTAAATTGTGTTGTTGTCTCTGTTAGGCAGTAGCAAAGCATAGTTTGTGGATTATAATTAAGCACCGGCGGAATGGAATACGTATTTTCAGCGTCACTACACACTTCATCAGCATTCGCTATTTCTTATCGATATAGGTTTCAGTGAAACCTAACAAATATTTTGATGAAATATCTTAAAAGCGAAATTATCGATATATGTATAATATAAATGACCAGAATAAGCATTCTAATAGCTCGTCTTGGAATGCTCAAGGTCGAGGAGAATTTAACTTCTTATACGGAAATTCTATGAGTAGTTTTGGCGTATTTATAGAAAACTAAATAAATAATTACTTATAAATAGCAAAGTTCATATATATATATATATATATATATATATATATATATATATATATATATAGAACAATTTTTCAAATTGTACGTATGAACAAATGTAAGTAAGAACAATCCCTATAAAAAAAACTAAGACTGGAGATTTATTAAAATAAATATTTTTGGAATTTTTGTTACAAAAGCAAAACGCTTGCAAAAAAGCAAATTCTAATATAATTAATTTTTCACTTTTTTCTAATTTATTCCAATTTATCTAGTTTATTAGTGTTATCAAAAATTTTATATAAATTTTAATTTAGCTTTCATCCAAAAAATTAACTTACTTTCATTAAGAGTTTTGAGAAACCTTTAGTAGCAGAATTTTTTCATCATACTGACAATATTTTTTTTTGAGAAACCTTTAATAGCAGAATTTTTTTTATCATACTGACAATATTTATTTCGGAAATAGCTTTTTTCGATTTCAGCACATTTATTTAAAGTAATTCTATCGAATTGCTTTCGAATTGCATTATAACAAAACTCTGTATATTCTGTCATAAAACTATGTTTAAGTTAGTGGTTTCTCTCGAATTCCCAAATCCTAGTTTATATTCAGTTTGGCAATATGTGCCTATGAGTAATATCACTTAATTATAGCAAGTATACGCTCCAATAAGCAAATTCGCTGAAAAATCTCATATTTTTATATATTTTGATTTACAAAATCAATTTAAATGAAACTTAATGACAATGTTCATGCTACCAAAAAGGTATTGATATGATAATTATTTTTAATATGAGATTAATTTTGGCGGATTTATAACAGTTTTAAGAAAAAGAATATATTGCAGGTACAAGTATCCCTGATCCGATTCCAAAAAGCTCTATAAGGTTTAAACATAATGATATATATGGAACGTTGACCAAATTTCGGAATTTTTGACAGGTAAGTGAATCCTTATACCGATTTTTTCTAAACTTTAGTTACTTCTTAATTTTTCCAATATATAACTATGCACCAAATTCCATAAGTCTAGAATAACTCCTTTTTTTGCAGATTTTTATATGGGAACAAATCTCTGTGCGCCGGCGATATGTACATATATTAATAAATTATCTTTTACATTTTCTGGTGTAATCTTAGTTGTATATTTATGGATCGAAATTTCTAAGATATTTGTAACATCATTACAGGTGGTAATTAATTAAATTAATGATAAATAATCGAATATTTACTGCTGACTATTTAGTTATTTCCTCACAGTTTTTTTTTAAGCCACTATACATATAATCTCTGCAATTAAAACTTACTTGTAAAACTTTTGTTATAATATATGTTAGTATATTAGTGCTGCCAGATTAAAATTGAGATCTAACTTGAAATTCTTGGATAATGAGCATATATTTCAAAAAAAAAAAAAAAAACATATTTGTCGACTGTAGTCACCAATTAATCTTTTTTTTTTAACACCTGGCTGCTGGCTGCTAAGATGGAACTAAATGGCGAATTTTTAAGGCATATATATGTTAATGGCGAGAAACTAAATTGTTTGATATGTGGACCCATTATATATCAATTCAAACGAAAAAACTAATCATTATGAGAGTGAATTAAAAATGACCTCGAAGAGTTTATAAATGAACTGAAGTTTTTAAAACTAAAGCTAATGATAAAGTGTGTGTACAACTACTTAAACATCAAATTCTGAAATTTTTTACATCGGATTGTCAAAACCAAGAAAAAGACTTGATGAACACTTATATCCCAATTTTTATTTTTACTTCGGCTTATAGCAGTGCCTCGGCGGAATGTCTTTTTCTAAATTACCGCTAATGAAAAATCCAAATGACTTAGGTCAACATTTGTAAATCTATGCTTGCAGTTCTAAAATTGCTGGACAAAGATTCGCAATATATATGAATATTATAACTAACTCATTTTGTTATTAATAAAATTGAATCTATTAGTTTTGTTTAATACAATATTTTTTGTTTTTAATAAATACAATTTTGACGAGTCTTTTAGGTATTAAAGCAATTGGCCCGTTTTCTTCAAAAGCTCTCTTTTTTGAAATCCTCATTTTTGGACACCTATTAAAAATTTTCAACGGTAACACTGCTTAACAATCTGCTGCCGCTAAATATCGTTTACATTTTGCATGAAACCTACATAGAAAATACGTATGAAAATATGTCGTTACAATAGCGATGTAGCTTTTAAAACTTTCGCAAAAATAAGAGTTTACATAGCATATCTCTTTAGGCCATGAAAAATATAGATTTTTGCAATTAATTTCTGAAAAAAATAAATAAACATATGTCACAATTCTTATTATATTGACTCAGTACAAATATTTCAATATCTATTAATATTGCTTCTGAACATTATTCATGGCATGGCATGGCATGCTTTGAAAGTTTTGAAATAAGTCTCGATTAGTAAATATATATATATATATATATATATATATATATATATTTATAATACAACAATGCCTTCTGTTTTATTATCCCTGAAAATGAAATTTGTGCAGAACAGCATAGTAACTGAATCTTAATAATTAAAACATAATATATATATATATATATATATATATATATATATATATATATATATATATATATATATATATATATATATTGCAAATCTTATAAAAACTTATTAGGCATTACTATTAGGCATTAGAAATCCTTAAATTACAGTGCTGTGTATCATTTGCCGTAAATTAATTTAAATTAATTTTAAAATACAATTTGTATAACGTTGATGCGCTTGCAAAAATTTTAAAGTGTTTTTAACAACTTTTCAAAAGGCATGAAAAACAATTTATTTTTCATAGGTCATTTTGATATGTATATCTTTGGAATTTTAGATACTGTTAGACTTTTGTAACTCGCCTAAAATATTAAATTAATGTGCATAGTTTCCTTTTAACTTAAAACTAAATCATAAATGAAACAAAATTTTCCACAAAAAAAGGAAATGACAATTAAAAAACCTAATTTTTGATATTGACGATTTATTTACGATTTTAAATAGTCGATTTGACGATTTCGATGAATTTTTTTTTTCAAAATTTGATGATTTGGTATCAAGTTTATCTGGCAGCTATGATTGTAGACATTTCTTATATTTCTTATTATTAAAAAAAAAAAAACTATCAGCTTCAACGTTTATTATTTGGGATTCACACAGCAAATTTTTCTTTTCTAGAGTACTAAACTTTACATTCCATTCAGCTCCCTCCCCTAATAAGTCAGAATTTCGGCAAGAAAAATTACTATGTATGAATCCCGACTAACTTAAATTATAACAGTACCTTTTGTTTTTTACACATACAAATTTAAATTATTATGTGTCGAATTGTAATTAATTACTATTCAGAAAAACATAGTTATGATACATTATGAATTTAGAAAGAAACCAATTTTTTGTCCGGACTCTGCAAATTACATACAATTACATGAACTTTTAACTTGATAACTTGTGAAATATCCTGACAATTAAGTTCATTCAAGGCCGTTTGGCAACCCTAATGTACATATATGTATGTATGTATGTATGTATGTATGTATGTATATATGTATGTACGCTGGAAAACACCAAATAGATTTCGTGCAAAAAGCCTAATCATTTTTCAAATCTTTATTTGAAGTAAAAATTATGAAATCGGGGTAAAATTCAATACATAATTTCACAAATTTTTAATCAATATTTTTTGCAATTTGTTTAATCACCAATGACTTGATCATATCTAAGAAAATCTAATAAAACATATAAAATATGATGCCTTAAATTAATAAAACATTGGAAGATTGGATATAACTCAATAAACTCTATAGCAATAAGATTTAAAATTCTTAGATTCAACAATTATCATTACATTAAAGAAAATCTGGATTTAAAAATCGCGAAAATAGTGGATGTTGTAAAAATGTACACTTGGTATGATAAAACCCATGCAAATGATTTGTGCACTTAGAGCGTACGAAAGTTGTGGCAACATATTATATCTATGATTTATACTATTTTAAATACGAGAAATAACTGCTTATTTTTATAACTTTTGCTTTATTATTTTTTATTAGTTATTATCTATCCGTTTTCATCAATTATTTGAATTTCGTTATTTAAATGGCCTCGAACATATAGAAATCATTTAAAAATAATTAATAAGCACTAAATATCTTCAAATTTGCTACTCATAATATTTTCCACTATACTCTAACATTTCCCATTGTACCCAGAATAGTTGATATGAAAAACCGCCGAAAAATAATATCAAAAGATAAATTAATCTTATTATTTCTATGTGTTATGTTAGACAATAATACTGGTCAACACAATTCTTGTTTCCTTTATTTTTTTTATTTTTTTTTTCTTCTGTTATTGGGTATTTCTATGGCCCTGACTTTGAAAAAAATATTTGTACATTGCTAACAGCTTTAATTTTTGAAATGTACAGTTTTATTATTTTGTTAAAAAAAATTAATGCGTATATTAATTAAAGTTATATCGAACACTCTAAAATGATGTTTTATAAGATTTCCTTGAGTACACAACTTTAGATAAATGTCGTTGAAAACTCCAATATTAGTCTGCCATCATATGTGAGTCCCACCTTCCCTGATAACGCTTTTCCATTTTCGAACATAATGATAAAATCTTTCACCCTACTCCTTACTAAAATCACCCAGATTTTGTGGAAATGGGTCTAAATGCGAGTGCAGGAAGAGGATTTTTAAGCTTATGTTGCATCCTAGCTCTAGTAAGTTCGCTAACATGTACTCAACTAGATCGACATGGTCGTCAGATTTCTTTTTACCTGGGAAATTACTCATGGCCAAAAAAAAAAAAAATAAATAAATTCAAAGCTTTCGATTCGGCTTCAATCATTGATTTGACAAAATTAGGATCTTTCACGATTTGCCTAATCTGTGGCCCACCATTTAGTTTTTTTTTTTTCACTTGATGTATTTTGTTCGGATTCTCAGATATTTGGATCATCTGAAGATTTAGATGTGCTAGGTTGTACCTCATATGATTTTAATTGAGGTCTTTGAGCAGAAGATAAGTTAGGATATGACTATTTACTTCGATTTTCAGATTTAATTCCATTTATTTTCACAACGCAGAAGTAGCAGTCATTATGATGGCTTCGAGGTACTCGCCAAATCATGGATGTTACGAACATTATTGCATGCCACACATTTCTGGTATACAATATGAGGTAATCATGGATTGTCCTTATTGCACAATTTTATTTTAAAATATTTATGATAAGCAGTTTTCACAAAGTCCGATATAGGTTTTCGATCTTTTTCAAATATATATTCATCACAAATATAGCAAAAACAATTTGGATTAAAAACACAACATCTTTTTGACTAACCAACAACAAACAACAAAATATATCTTAGTTTCAATATCAAACGATAATCTCAGTAAAAATAGTGCATGGGAGTAGTTAGCTATAACTCAAAAAAAAAAAAAACTAGGGAAAGATTGTATTTAAAAAATACGCGTCAAATTGAGATAGAAACAAAAAAAATCACAGGAAACAAAAATTTTATTTTGTTGCCCAGTGTAATACATTCTATATAACTGTTCAAATGCAGGGTTAAAATATTATTCGTTGGTATTTTATTGAAGCAAGATTAATGTATCCCAATCTCCCCTATTTATTTTAAATAAATTTGCATTACCAAAACTAATTTATTATATGTAAATAAAATTACTAAGTTTTTAACATTAGAGAAATTTCTGACGAAGCACATTTTATTTCATTTTCCTCATCCAAACATGATCTAAATTTTAATTTTATGACATGTAGGGCAGAAAAACCAGTTTCGCTTAAATATGTATATACAAACTGTAGCAAAAGTTACAATGCTTCATTTACAACCAACATGTAAAGTTTATAATATTTTAACCAAAAATATTAAACCAATATAGATTCAAAGTCAACTTTGGCACAAAAAATTATCTGATATGTCATCAACAACAATATTGAATGGATTAAAAAGTTAGAAGGCAAAAATTGGTTTTAAGAAAGTAAGTACATTGTTATACTTTTCACATCAGATGAATCCAAGATATCACTCAGTAGTGGAAATGAGGAATATTTTGATAGAGAGCATTAAAGTCTTTTCCATAAAAAAAATTTTGCATAAAAGCACTTATTGAAGCAAATTCATTTAATATATTTACTTTTCTGCCTTGTAGTTTACTGTTAAGATTATTTAGTATCTCCAAAAATTTAGAGACATAAGCAAAGTAATATATAAAAATAGTTTTGTCTAAATTTTTTACAAAGATGTTCTTTATTTTTATTTCTTAAGGCATAAGTTTTTGTAAATTTACTACGTTTAGAGTAGTTTCAAGAGCACTTTTAAATATATCAGATAAGATTTCATAGCAAGTACGCAGTGATTTTTAAGTGATTTAAAAAATCTGATCGCGATGCTTTCATTGATGCTTTTCCATCTGTACACATATTTAAGTCAGAGACAAAAATTTTGTAAAGAATAATTCCTCCTTCATTTCACTTTCTACTACAAAATAAAATTTGGCTTAAATTAGAAACATCTGTCATTTTATTGTACTGCAGGCCATCAGTTCTTTTTTTCAGAGTTATCTGATAGAAGGATTTCAGGAGTTTTTCTTTTGTGGGCTTTTCTAACCAACAATGAAAATAAAACAAAGCTTTATTAAAAGTTTTGCTATTAGCATTGATGTATTATATTTCACCCATCCAAATGACAGACACCTTTAAAATCCAATTTCGGCACCATTATATATTATATGTATTACATGTTTTCGGTCTCACTTGTGGATTCATAGAGGTCCACACACACCTATTTAGAAAACCTTGACTTAAACTATGCGTACATATTGAGGCCTGGTTTTATATTGTTTTATATAAGTGCAAACTTAGTTAAGAAATATTTAAGTTAAAGCTCACACTTAAGTTTTAAGTTTTACAGTTTAAAACTTAAGTTGATAAGAAAATAAACAAAGAGCTGTAAGCTTTTATGTACAAGTATTTACAATAGAGGGCTTCCAATTTTCGAAATATTTTTCTTTAATTAAAATCATAGATATATTTTATTTATACAAAAATGTTTTGTATTAGTTATGTTATTTTTTATTTTTGTTTATTTTTTTATGAATATCCTTTAGCTTAGATATCTAGATACTAGATACTATCTGCTTATGGTAAAGCCAAAAATGATTATAAATTTTAAACTTTATTTTTGCCACCCTAAGTTGGCACCAAAAATAAATAAAATAACTTAAAAGATGTAAAGAAAAATTGAGCTTATGGACTATAGAATTGGAAAGGTGTTGGTAGAAAATATATAACCACAAAGAAAAGATAAATTTAGAGCGTATTTTGAAATTTTTTTAAAATTTTAAATAATTTTGTTAGATTTTTTATTTTTATTTTTTTTTTTCCATAAATAATTTTTAAGATGTCAAACAATTTTTATACTTAGGAAAAACTTAAGGGGAGGAATAAGAATACATAAGCTTTCAATCAAAAAACAATTTTAAGAACTTAAATACGATTTTGCCACCAAGTGAGCAGTACAATACCGGACCTAAGAATTGCACTAAGTGGATCATTGAAATAGTGCAGTATTTGTGTGGGAGCTGTCCATGTTGCAAAATTGTAATTGTTCAGATTTTATTGAACCAACATCCTCTTGTTAGTTAAGGTGTATTTTTTGCTGGGTATATTTAAATGTTTGTATTTGTATGCAAATACTTATTATATTAAAAACAATTCAAAAACTTTTTTTAGGTTTCTATTTCGTGGGCTAACTTAAGCGATTTTTAAGCTGTTAGTAAGAGCTCACCAAATATATTTTATACTTATATAATACACATATATATTTAAAAATACTTAATATAGCAAAAAGTTAAGTTGCTACCTTAGAACTAAGAAAAAATTTACATATTTTATTATAATATTTATTATAATATTATTAATATATTATATTAATATTAAGTTTAGTTTATTCAACAAATAAACATAAATAGTTATGTTTTTTATAATCGAAACTTAGTATATAGGCAAAAACACAAAACTTAAGATTCGACCAAGATTTTTTCGGGCTTTTTTTCTTGGCACATTGGTACCGTTTTGAACTTACCCATTTAAAATCGATTGGTGTGAATTATTTTCGCGAGGAAGTTCAAAACTTACCGTCGTTTAAAGTTGAAAATTTAGAAAAAATTCTCAAAATTTTAAATTTCACTTAATTACATTATAATTAGACACATTAAAAAATGTTGTGAAGAACTATCAGCACAACCTAAAAGACTGACAAGAATGCCATTGCTAGCTGAGTTAGACAGAAATGTTAATTTTTTTTAATAATTTTTACATAATTTTTGGATAATAAAAACGTTCAATTAAAAAAAAATATTTTGTCGATTTTAAAATTCTTTATTTAGTGTTAATTTAATGGTTTAAAAGTTATAGAGGTTTAAACCATACAAACCCTTAATTTGTACTGAATATATATATATATATATATATATATATATATATATATATATATATATATATATATATATATATATATATATATATATATATTAATATTTTTTATTAACTTAAGTATTTTTTTTACTTGATTACGAGCATTTCTTCGTAGTTCTTTAGACATCATAACTTTAGTTTTGAGAGCTAAATTGCCAACCAAAAACCTCCTGTTAGAGTTTTTACTTAAAGACATTTTTAGGATGATGTTTGACAAAAGTTCAGTAATCTTCCTAAGTTCTATACGATATACTTGGATTTTTAAAATTTTAAAACTATTTCGGATTAAACTATAGAAAAGTAAACAGAAACTCTTTAGATCACTCAAAAATTTGTGTAAAAAAGATTTTATAACGTCATAATTTTTGAGATTACGAAAATTCATTTGTGTTCATAAATTCTACAAACTTCATAATTTTTTACGACACTAGGTTGTACCTCATATGAGTCACATTTTGATAGTTTTTTATCCCGGGTCTTAGATGGTCCAAATATGCACATCACATACACATACGTTTAGATAAAACCATCTCCTATTCAGCCAAAACATATTTATTTTGACGGATTAAAAAAGTTAGGATTAAAAATATAAGTTGCAGCAAATTTCTCAAAGCGCTTCATACAATTCTGATAAAATCTGAAAAGTTGGCTAAATTGTCAAAAAGTCTTTAAAACTTTTGCAATTCAATATTTTGAAGCGCCCCTCCATCCATGGAATGTTAAAACCAAAAAACTCAATTCTCTCTGATTTTTTTAAGATTTCTAGAGTCTAAACTATGTTATTTAGGTCGGCATATTAATGAAAGACATCACAAGCAAAGCAGAATTACCACGTTTTTATATATATGATATAAAATTAATATTAAATAGCTAATGTTTTGATGTCAAAGTTTATCATTGTTTAAATTTTGACCGGTCATTACAGTTAAAGCAATTTTGTTTCCGTTTATCCGGAGAGCAGTTCTCTTATACAGCTTTAACACAAATAATTCGAACTTGTGGGGAAAAAAATCAAAAATATAAAAAAGCCTGTTCGCTTCAATCACGTATTTTGAAAATCTCAAGGTTGAGGTACTGTAATAACTAATAAGACCGAGGACCACAAAATTTTGCTATTAGATATCTTATAGTGTTACTAATTTAATGTTATTAGCCATTTTGACAAAAACAAAACCGTCTTCGAAACTATTATAATAATAAATAGGTTTCATTGATTTTAAATTTTTTGTGTCTTTGCCCATATGTGTATGTACGTTTTTGTACTTTTTTAACTGTTTTAAAAATAGCAAAGTTTTACTAAAACTCTTAGTGACTTACAAAAATATTTGTAAAGCGTTTATTTTTTCTAAAATTCTTTAGTAAATATTGGTACATATTTAGCTTACATGCAAAAAAAAAAAAAAAAAAGAAATAATAAATAAATAAACGGTTGGAAAATAAAGCTGTAAAAGATTCGTCTACATTTAAGTAATTACCTAACTAATAAAGAACGAAAGTCAAGTTAGAATAGAATCTTCAGAATAGGTACACTAATTTGTACACTTTTCGTGATTCTAGGTTAAATTAGATGGGCAGCTGTGAATATGTAAAATAAACAGCTCACTTGGGTCCAATTGGTTAAGTAATGTTAGTATGAGCTATCGTGTGAATCTAAAAATGCCTAAAAATAGGTTTTAATGGAATCAACCGTACGCACGTAGCGTGTGCACCAACAAAGTGCCCTGTAATAATGGCTAACATTGTTCTCAACTGACGCCCTGGCAATTCTAGAATGAAACTCGACCGTTTTTGATCGTACTGGAGCCATATCAGTCTCGACATAGAACATGCGCACTCGTTTGTCCATCTTTGTTGAGCTGTTCTCGACAAGTTCTGCAGTATCATTGATCTGCAATATGACAACGGTATACCAACTAGTTGGTGCATTTCTTCACTTTGAAGAAGAGAAGCAGTTCTGGCTAATTCATCCGCAATAATATTTCCTGGGGTACTTAAGTGACCCCTTACCCAGATCATCTCTAGGTTTGAATGTCTCGCCATCTTATTTAAAGATGTCCGGCATTCATGTACCAGCTTGGATGTCTAATAGACCCCGAAAGTGAATTAATCGCGAGTTGATTATCCACACCGAATATCCTATAGTACATTAGCCAATTTACCGCTCTCCTAATGGCAGAGATCTCTGCTTGAAGAGCACTGCAGTGATCCAGCAATTTAAAGGAAATATTCCCTCTATATGCATGAATGAAGTCACCTCCTCCAACTCCTTCAGAAAATTTGGATTCATCAGTATAAACCTCAATCGGTCCGACTTTTATAATGGGGTCGGCTGAAATTGAAACTGAAAAGCCTCTGTCCATAAAGGGTTTGGGAATACAACAGTCAATATATTAGGGATATGATAAAAAATTCCCAAAATGGTCGCATGGCCAAAGCTCGTACCATTCCATGCACCTATAGTACTGACCCTAGTCGCTGATATGATGGCGATTTGTTTGGTCATTAAATCCACTGGCATCCAGTTCATCAAAACGAATAAGGCCTTGGATGATATTGTACGAAGTGCACTTGTAATTATCAGTGCTAAGCTACGCAAAACCTTGTTGAAGATTCCGCACATGATGGAGTTTTTCATCGCTTTCCACCATAATATCTCTCCATACATAAGTGTAAACTTGAACATAATATCGAAGAGCCATTTTGTATTCTTAGGATTTAATCTCCAAGATTTCCCTATGGTCTTCCCACACATATAAAGGGCATTGTTTGCTCTAGCTTGGGTATTCTGGAGGCGACGTTTTTGAACCTCATGGAATCAAGTTCTCTGAGCATTGTATTAACGGCGATATTCCAAAGAAGTGGTGATAGAACTACCTCTGAGTAGTGTCTCTATTTACTACTCTATATATGGCAGCACCTATAGTGAAGATTATAACCCTTTTGGTTAGAAGTCTCCATGTGAAGTTGACTGATGTAAGTTCAGTTTTTCCATAGCCATTTTAATAGCATCTGGAGTCATATTATTAAAGGTTCCGTTTATATCAAGAAAGTCCACTAATGCATATTCTATGTGCTCGAAAGCATTTTCTATATAATCTACAGGCGAATGCAGCGCCGTCTCAACTAATTTGCCTTTCATGAAGTCATGTTGGGACGCTCAAAATAGGTTAGGGTATATTGTTTTGCGTAGATGCAGATCAATCAGCCTTTTCAATGTTTTCAAGAGGAAAGCCGATAGACGAATAGGTCTCGTATGGGAGATTCTACCTACTTTTGGGATAAAGGCCACTTTACATGCATGATAAACAAGTCGAGTATATCTGAAGCAAACATGGAACATAATATCAGCAATATACTGTAGGTCTGCAGGCATAATGCCTTCTTAGCTCGTGGATTTAAAAGGGACAAAACTGTTCAGAGAGCCTGGGATAAAGGCCACTTTACATGCATGATAAACAAGTCGAGTATATCTGATAGCCTGGGATATCTGATAGCCTGATAGCCTGGGGATTTAAAAGGGACAAAACTGTTCAGAGAGCCTTCCTTCTATTAGAAACTGCAAGGGTTGGTTCCTTACCGTTGTTCATTACATTGGTAAAAGAGCTTCACCAAAAGATGTGGAGTGCGTTGGCGTTAGCTCATATTACGTGCGGTATGTTCCCATCATTTGCCGCCTTGGTCATTGCGCGAACTTTGACATTTGGTGGTAGTTCTCTGCTATCATGGTTCACATAGCTGCACACATATAAATGCTATTATATGCTTACATATCATCGCAGCTCTAACGTGAATGGCAATGTCACAATTTTTGATTTTTTATTACAGCATTTTAAACCTTTATTGGTTTCACATGTACTCACCAAATCGTTCTAATATATGTTGATTGGTTTAGAAGTTAGAAAAATCAGCTATGTGTTAGTTATATATAAGTTATGTGTATAACTTCATTTAACTGTTTTTGGGATTATTTTGCAAGTTTTCTTTAAATTTTTTGTTTAGAATATTAAACCATTCATAAAATTTCTCGAACTAGTCAATAACTACATTAAACTAAAAAAGGATATTTACAGATTTTATCAAAACGGACAGAAAACATCCATTTTCGGATTTGACATCTACGGTTTTAATTAAATTCACTACGGATATTGGCTATTGGAAATGTTTCTTATCTTTGTACATACAGAGAAAATATATTGCGTTGATTTTAATGTAAGTGGAACATATTATGATTGGACTATATTGTTAATAAAAGACGGTGTTTTTGATAGCAATGTTTTTGATAAAGTTTTATCATTTAATGTTTAATTTAATAAAATTTTATTTTAATAGTACGTATGCTTTTTAAAAATATGGTTGAAAAATTTATAACTTGTTTGCTTTTGTATATATTTTGTTTTAATGTTTGTTTTTCAACTTCATCATAATTCTCATTTAGTTTGTATATGTATAAATAAATATAAATAGGCAAGGTTTGGTTACACTCGTGGAGATTGAAGCAACATGAGAAAATTTAGTATAGTTAATAAAAAATATCTTAGTATTATCTTGGAAAACATAAAAGTTATGATATAATTTATGAATATTATTGAACAATTAATAAATGATTTATCAAAACAAAATTAATATAAAACATGTTATGAATAAGTCTGAATGTATTTCAAGTTCATTTTATTATAAAATTGGGCCATGGTATGAGAAAATTTTATCATGGTTTGATAAAACCGGATCATTGCGTGATAAAAAAAATATTATTTATGACCATGAAAATTTTTATAGTAACGATATAGTCCAATCATAATATGTTTCTCTTAGATTACAGTCATCGCAACAATATTTCTTCTCTGCGTGTATGCTCATTAATATTAAGGACATCATTAGAGAAAACGTAACATTTTAAAGAAAAAATAAATTATTTCTTAAGAACCAATTTTCAAAGAAATTTCTAAAACAGTTATGTGAAAAAAAATTATAAATCAAATAAAATTGTACTAAAAATGTTCCAGCAAAATGAGTTATGTGTAGGTTTTTGAAATGTTTTAATATTGCTCTCTTGTATCATCCCGCTTTTTTCCAAAATTCATCAATTTCGACCACTGCTGGATGCAGGGTGTAAATATAAATCGATTTAAAATTTCTTCATTAGCTATTCATGATGCCTTGTCTTTTGAAATATGTCAAGAAAAGATTTTTTATAAAAAAAAAACTTTGGGAAAATAGTGAAGTAATTGCATTATTTTTTTTTTTTTTTTTTGGTAAAAATTGGCATTTTCATGCTAATTTCAAAGTACAGAGTTTAAAATTTTTTCACGGCTAAGTGAATTGATATAATTAAAAAAACTCATATATACCTCAGGACTTATTCCCGAAAAAAAATCTAAAATTTAAAACTCAAGCGTAATTATCGTTTTGACTGTAAGAGTAAAATGAGTATGCATGGTTTTTCTTAATCGCACCAAGAAATTTACATAAATATACATACCAATCTTTGAAATCGAACTTGATTTGTGGAATTTACGTTTTTTTTAAATCTTACATACTCGAGGTAGCATATCTAGTGTTATTACAAAATTATTATTCTGAAAGCCCCAGTCCTCCTCTTCACTTCGGTCCTAACAGTAGCACAGATTTATCACCATAAATTTTGCGATTGGACCACTTCACAACGTTGTTGTTTAATTACTATTCGTAATGTATAAAGAAGCAAAGTAGTATGTCAAAAGTTTTGACTAACTGATAAAGTTTTGATAAACCTTTATTTTTTATATTTTCTTAACTTACTTGAGCTTTTCTTTGCCCTTATGAAAAGACTTTCCGAGTTCATTGTTAGAAGTTGCAAATCAGAGGTTGGCTTTTGCATTTAACAAAATATGATTTTTGTACACTAAATTGCACGTTAGAATTTTAAATTTTCATTTTATCTCCTCGTATACCGACATCTAATACCATGTAGTAGAAATAGTCAAATAAAGGTGACGTCATCAATATAGCACACAGAAAAAGTCACCTATCACCAAAATAATTCATTCAATTAAAAATTGTTTAAAATTGCACCTCCTACAAAAATGATTATATATTACTAATATAATATATTACTAATAACTGTAAAAATTGAAAAACTGAAAAATTTTTCAATTAGACGATTGAATAATTTCAAAATTTTGATGAGTAAAAAACTTACTAGAATTGCTTGAATATATTATTTAAATTTTGATGTAAAATGAAATAACATTATTGGTTGAAAAATATAATTTTGTTTCCACCGTAAATTTATTGAACGTATGTAACGTGGTTTACGAAATAAGTGACGATATATTTACAGTCTTTACGTTTTATATATATATATATATATATATATATATAGGGTGGTTAAATTTCAAGGGCCGATGTTGATTTTGAATAAAACACAAACTATTTAGGAAATTATTGTAATTTTATTTTATTATGATATATTGGTATTACTCAATTATGTATGGAACAAAATATCGGCCAAATGGGCGCCGCGACCACGGCGGCACACCTCCATCCGATGGTCCAAATTTTCGATAACCCTGAGGTATAATGGAGGTTCTATGCCGTTAATGTGCCGAATTATCTCATCCTTTAGCTCTTGAATTGTTGCTGGCTTATCGACGTACACCTTTTCTTTCAAATAACCCCAAAGAAAAAAGTCCAACGGTGTCAAATCAAATGATCTTGGCGGCCAATTGACATCGCCATTACGTGAGATAACACGGCCATTGAATTTGTTGTGCAAAAGAGCCATTGTTTCGTTAGCTGTGTGGCAAGTGGCACCGTCCTGCTGAAACCACATATCGTCCACATCCATATCTTCCAATTCGGGCCATAAAAAGTTCGTTATCATCTCACGATAGCGAACACCATTCACAGTAACTGCCTGACCGGCCTCATTTTGGAAAAAATACGGCCCGATGATGCCGCCAGCCCATAAACCGCACCAAACAGTCACTCTTTGTGGGTGCATTGGTTTTTCGACAATCACTCTTGGATTCTCATTCGCCCAAATGCGGCAATTCTGTTTATTGACGAATCCACTGAGGTGAAAATGTGCCTCATCACTGAAGATGATTTTTTTCGAAAATTGATCATCCACTGTTGCCATTTCTTGCCACCATTTTGCCCATTCACGACGTTTGGAATGGCCAAGAGGCTTTAGTTCTTGAGCCAATTGCACCTTGTAAGCGTGTAAATGCAAGTCTTTATGTATAATGTTCATCAACGACGAGCGTGAGAGGTGCAATTGTTGGGCACGACGACGAGTTGAGGTGGACGGCTCTTCAGCCACACTATCGCGAACAGCAGCAATATTTTCTGCAGTACGAGCTGTACGAGCATGCACTGGTGTTCTCACATCTTCTACAGACCCGGTTTGCTCGAATTTTTCCACGATTTTTGCGATTGTACGCACATTTGGACGATCAAATTGACCAAAAAAATCACGAAGTGCACGATATTATATATATATATATATATATATATATATATAATGTAAAGACTGTTATATATATATATATATATATATATATATATATATATATATATATATATAGTGGTGCAATAAATTTAAAAGCTCTTTTCCCGTTACATATGTATAATAACTGATTCTATGCGATATTTTATGTTTATGTGTCTGTATAAGTGTGTCTGAAAATGGCAAACACTGTCATCTACAGACACTGATGTCAGTAAATTTAATTAAAAATATTATTGTTGAACAATATTTGTACACGTGCTTAAAGATTTTGATACATAATTTGTAATGTTATAATATAGATATATACAATTTTACATTACAAATATATACAAACTTATATATAATCTATAAGTTTGTATAAATATGTATGTATTTTTGTGTAAATGAAAAATGTGGTATTGTAATAAATGTATTCTTTGAATTTGTATATAATAAGTATTTTATTAATATTATAATATGAACCGTGTAACATCCTAATGGGCAATTTTCATTTCTAAAAACCTTTATTAAAGTGTTTTATTATTATTTTTAATGTTTGTACAATATGCTGAAATGTAATGTTAATATATAAATGGTGACCTGCGTATTTAATAAAGAAATTATATAAATTTAATTCTAATTACTTAATACTATTTATTTAATATAACACATATTTTATGTTATATACATACATGTCAAATTTTTGGGTAAAGGAATTGTTTTGAAAAAGTTTTACACATTTTAAGAAAAATTAAAGTTTTTGTATTGTATTATCAATTTATATAAAATTTCAGGAAATATCTTTTTTTAAATACAATTTTCGAAATTACCTTGTATTTGCAAAATCGTTTGTTTAATTTTTATAATAGTTTAATAAGTTTAGTAAAAGAAGTAACGTATACATTTTACAATTAATACGTACATACAATATTACACATAAATAGGGAATCGCACTTTATTTTGCCTGGCAGTGTATATTTGTAGTTACACACAGTAAATGTATCTAGAAAATTGGAAAAAATAGAAATATATGCCATGAAAATTTCTAAAATCAAATAAAATCAGATTTTAATACTATTAAAATTTATTTCAATATGGAGAAAATAAATTTCCAAAATCTACACATAAGTAAAAAAAACTAATATTTTCTAAGACTTTTGTTAACTTAATAAATCATGATTACATAAAAATTTTTACATTTAAAAATTTAAACACCTGTAGAGAGTGTCAAACAAATCTTATACTTTTATAAAACTAGACTCTCGACACTAAAGAATACAAATGTTCTTACTGTTTTTGTTTAAAGCAGTCAGTCAAGGAAAAAATATAAAAAATTTTAAAATTCAGAAAAACTAATTTTGCACACTTCTTTCACATCATCTTTTAAAAACTTTTGTAAATTTGTCAAAACATATAATAAATGTTTGCAATTTTTTTATGATAATATTTGTTACCTACAATAATTGATTTTGGCTTAAATTTCATTTAATTAGAATTAATTAATTAGAATTTTATTTATTTAATTCTACATTTAATTAAATCTCTCCTTCCATAAAAACGCATGGAAAAAATAGAATTGAATTATTAGACATATTTAAATAATACAATACAAGTAAAATTAAACGAAAAATCATAAAATACCAAATTTGATTCAGGAAAACCAAACGTGGTACATATATAGTTACTAACCTCTGACCTTGAGCATTCAATGTAACTCACATGTGATTATCGGCGACTTTGAAAAGGGTTTATAAGACACTAAAACATAACTATATGTCAAGTTTCGTTTTCCTCGTTTAAACTTTGGTGGTAATCACTTATTTAATTTACAATAATAAATGTTTGTAGTGTATATATAATAAAAAAAATCTATAAAATATAATTTACTAATACATTTAAAGTATGTAATTTTTATACTTATATTTAATTCCCGAAAATTTATCATAAAAGAGTTCATCTCTGCGGGACGTTCCAATAAGTATCATATTATCCTATCTGAGTGCTCTTGCGACCAATGACGAGATATCAATAACAATATGACAGATGTCTGTACAAATCGTCAAAAGTCGTCAATATGAACTGATCTTATATTTTATATAAAAAATCTTTCAATCTTTAATAGAACAAACTGGGATCTAGAAATTTAATACAACCTTCGTTACCAATGACGAAAATTTTTACAATAGCATAGAAAGAATAATAACCTCTTCAAATATTTAAAATTTCTACTTACCAAATAATTTTACATTCAACACGTTACCGATGACTGAGGAAATCATGTAAATAATTCATATTAATATTGAGCCAATTCATATTAATATTGACAATTGAAAATTTGCAACTATTTTATTAAAGTTACTTTATTTTTATATTTTTTTTTCCTTTTTTCTTTATATTTTTTAAAAGCTGTCGATTTTTGTCAAAATATTTTAAACCTGTAAATAAATGAAATAAAATAATTAAATTTTAATATAAAGTTAATAAATCATTTTATTAAAAAATTATGTGGGATAATTTTTTCGGCGTGGATTCAACGCTTATTATTTTTTTTATTCTGAAAAATTTTACTGATTCACTTTTCACTGCCAAATCTAGGAAGAAAATCGACTAAGTATTTTAATTTTGATATATCATTTACCAAAATTATCACTGCTAACAAACTTTTGTTCGACTTTAAGTTGATTAATTTTGTGTCATTTTTTATTTTTAAGTTTATAAATTATATATATATATATATATATATATATATATATAAATATATATATATATATATATATATATATATATATATATATATATATATATATATATATATATATATAAAAATTTTACAGGATCAAAAAATATTTTGCTCTTTCCAATACAAGAGAAGTCACATATATTAATCACATATATTAATGTTGTAAAATAAATTTATTTTTTGTTATTACTTTTTAACCTTTTAATTTAACCTTTTTAAAGTGTTTATTATCATGATAAACGAAAAATTTCAATATTTGACGCAATAATGACATCTTCAGTTTCTATAGAGTCTTAAATAGTTCTTCTTTTTATAAATTCTAAATCAAGAATTTCAAAAGATACTGGCTATTCTAGAGATTGACAGCGGTAGTTTACGTAAAGATTGTTAAAATCGTATAAAAAATTCCTAAATATATTCTACGAGAATTATTAATTTGTAAATAGTAAAAATTAAGCTTTTCAATTATTTGTATACCCTACACCATCATAGGTATTATGTGTTTATTCTGATATTTATAAGAACCAAAAATATTGATCCAAAGTCTACCTTAATTTACACCAAAAATCATTAGAATCATTTTTTGAGTCGATTTAACGATTCCGTCTGTCTGTACGTGTGACTGTCAATTTAGACCTTATAATCAAACCACAGGTCGCAATTGAAAATAAATGAATGAAATATGGTACATAAGTCCCTTCTGGTGGTGAAGATCGGTTCATAATTGACTATAGCTGCCAGCCATATTAACTCTTCTTTAAAAAATCACTTTAACTGGCATAAATCCCATATAAATGGTAGTATCAGGTTAATATTTCATATTTCAGAATTGTATAAATCGAAATCACACTGATACATTTTATGAGGATCGGCCCATAATTGATCATTACTCCCATATAGAGCTCACGTCCGGGAATACCTATGTTTCATAGAAAAATGCACTATTCCTTGAATAATTATTGGTCCGCATTTGGCCACCGGTTCCATATATGGTCTGATTTGAGCGACTAAATACTTCTCACTTGTTTTGTACTGATTTTTTATTTCATTTTATTTATTATTTTTAATACTTCAATACATGAAATATAAAAAAAGGCGGAAATCTTAACTTGAAAAAAATTAAAAAAAATTAAAATTTATAGAAATAAAACAAAAAAAAAAAAATAGACACTTTTATAAATATAAAATGTGTCATGAAAAATTAGGTTGTGAGTGTGAATTTTTTCGTACAACTTCAAAAAAAAAAAAATAATAATAATAATAATAAAAAATAAAATACTAAAACAGATGCTTCTGAAAATGTAATATATGTCATGGAAAATTAGGTTCTTGATTTCGTTGATATGGGTGACATAGAGATGACAGTTTAAATCCAATAATACTTTTGCAAGAACAATATACCAGATCTGTAATTTTTTTTTTTTTTTGAGTTCTTTTGTGATATGTAGTGTTGCCAGGTGTTAGGAAAAAAGAGGCTAAATTGAGCTTTAAAAAAGGTCAGAAAAGGCTAAATTTAAAAAAAAAAATAATATTAATAATAAATAATAATAATAAAAAGTAAGGATAGAAAAAAGCTAATATTTTTTTTTTTAACTTATTTATTTCTTTTTTGTTCTCATTAGTTTTTGATATTTTTTAAAGATATTTAAAAAAATTTTAAATCAAACATAAAACCACTGCCTGCAAAATACTAAAAAATTTCCACAAATATTTTGACATAACTCATACGAGAAATGATCCAGTGTTTTGATTTATCATTTCCAAATTTTTGCGTGATTTTTCGCTTCATATAACTTTTTCATATAACTTTTTCATTTTCATATTCATAAATAAAATAAATTGAAATACTAAAAATTTAGCCTTTTTAAGGCAATTTTAAGAATCGAAATAAGGCTAAAAAAGCTTTAAGATAAAGCGAATATTTTGAGGCTAAAATCAAAATAAAAAGGCTAGATTTAGTCTTAAAAAGGCTAAACTGGCAACACTGGTACTATGTAAAACAATAAAAGTTTTGTTCAAAAATTTTTAAATTCGCATATAATCATATAACTTTTTTAAATTATAATCATAAATAAAATATATTGAAGTACTAAAAACTTAGCCTTTTTAAGGCAATTTTAGGAATCGAAATAAAGCTAAAAAAGCTTCGAACTAAAGCAAAAATCAAAATAAAAAGGCTAGATTTAGTCTTAGAAAGGCTAAACTGGTAACACTATGTAAAAAAATAAAAATTTTGTTTAAAAGAATTTAAATTTGCAATGAAAATGTAGTCATTTTGATTCTATTTAGTTTGTTCTACATATCGAACTTCAGCGTTAATAAACTAAAACAAATGCACTTATTTCTTTCAAATCATTTCGTTGCAAAAAACTTACTTCTAGTAACCGTTGCCCTATAGTACCACATTTTAGTTGACTACTTCAATAATCATTGATGATTTATAATTATTATAAAACTTATTTTAAGAAAAAGTTTGCCTGTAATATGTTCTTATTTTTTATTGCACTAAATAATAAAAAATAAAAATGAATGTACATATATAATTTGTTTTGTTTGATGCTTTACTTTTATTCATAATATATTGAACTTTAATTGTTTTGTGTTTAATTTAGTGTAAAATTTTCAAAAAGAAACAAATAATTGTTAATCAAAAATTGTTGAAAGTTTATTGAAGCATTAACGTATCTACACAAAAATGCTCTATTTAAAATTTGTTCATTATTTAAAACAGAAGAAAAATAAACAACAGCAACTACATAAGTACAACAAATGAAATTTTGTTATTGAAAATTCAGCCAAAATAAACACAACATTATAAAAGAAACAAAAATGAATAGAAAACATTAACAGATTATAGTGAAATAAGTAAATGGTAGATTCATTTTTATACAGAGAAAAAATTATTACCATATATTTTTCAATTAACACAGTTATTTCATTTTACATCAAAAATAAAAAATAAAAGAAATAGTAAAAATAAAATTCAAGTAAAATTTTTTTCTAATTCAAACTTTTAATTGAATGAATTAATTTGGTGAATATTTTCTGTGTACTGAATTATAATATTTAATAAGGTTTTGATAACGGTATTGAAAATTTATGAATTAAAATGAAATTTAAAATAGCGAGATTTTTAAATTATTTTTTTAGTAATACATAACTCGTAATGCATAATTTAAAGTTTTATCTCAAAATGCATTTATATCAGCAAATACAATTTATGAATATGAAATTGGATAAATTTCCTGCGCAGCGGATAAGAATAATATTTTTATTAGGGTGCATACAAAATTCGTTTTAAACAATAATTTTCCTCATATTTTTACTTACGTTTTAATGAAGTCTCTTCATTAAAAGCTCAACAACAAAATAAACCCCTGTTGGCCGTTAAAAAAAAAAAGAACACAAAATAGAAAATAAACATTTAATTCTAAAGAACATCAAAATCATTACTAAATAGAAAAGAAAAAGGCAACAAAATATCAATAGATGCTAAAATGAAATGTCCTTATAATGTGAATGACAATGACACAATTCAATGTGACAAAAACATTTCCACAGACATAATCATAAACATATCCACCAAAATACTTATTCTTATATTTTTACATATTTATATTTTTTTCGTTTTATAAATTTAAAGAATTTTTGTTATAATGGATCCAACACCAAACACAGAATAAACGAGTAGTGTTAATGACAAAAAATACAAAAGCACTCAAAAGGAAAAAAAAAAAACAAGTAAGTGAGTTAAAGTCGGTAAAGCCCGACCATATGATACCCTACACTATTGCGTATAGTATATAGTATAGCATATAGTATATATTACATAGTATGTATAATATGAACATAAGATTTATGCACTTTAGGGTGACTGCCGGTAATGAGCCTTATATGGAAGCTATAACAAATTATGGCCGCAACTCATATAATTCTTCAGTTTACTTTCTACTTACATAAAAGTTGTTTGCACAAAATATTATCATAATCAGATGTCAGATTATGGGATTTAACCCCAAATTGTGGACTTCTTTTTGCAAATGGGAATGAAAAAATTGGTTTGGGAATTGGGGCATTTATTGGGGATGTTTTTTAAGGTTTAAGGATTTTTGAAAGTTTTTGGGAATTTTTAATTTATTTTTATAATTTTCTTTTTAACTTAATAAAAATAAAAAAAAAATACATAATTTTCCGCCAGATATGAGCTTTTTAGTAAGGTAAACCTACATTTATTTCAATAACAGTCCAGTGAAGAATATACTGAATATGGTACCATAAAGGAAAAAAAAACATTACGGATTGGCAGCGAGGGTAATGTTTAAGCAATTGATGTTCTATTGTTGTTACTGTAATGGTAAACAAGAATTTAATAGCTTTCAATGAATAGTTGTTTAAAAGTCTAAGAAAGTGTATCAACAATAATTAAAGCAATGGAACGAAGAACGATCTATGCATTAACTAAAAAATGGCCCCAATATGTATATCAACAAAGGAAATAGGTGAAAGAAAAAAAATAATGATATAGTTTATATTATTAATTAACATAGATATGAAGCTCTATTATCAAAAACTTAGGTTGGTTGTCAAAATAACCTAAATCTAAAAATGTTGAGTTATTTTTTTCAATCATTTTTTTCTGCATTAATCTATGGTTTATACTATCTCGAAAATTAAAGTATTATTTTAGTTGGCATTTTTTGTGGTAATATATTCTGTTATTTAGGGAAATTTGTGGATGAAAAGTTGCCATTTAAAGATATGACTCGAAAAAAATCTGGAAATTCTAATCATAATAATAGTGTTTATATCGGATTTATTCTCGTTAAAATGATTTTTGGAAGAGAGACTCATATGGGAGCTATGGCCAATTATAAACCGATCTTAATGAAATTTGGTACACAGGTTTTTACTTATTATTCTTATATCTAAGGTATTTATGAGCGTAAAACCCAATTGCGGGATGACATTTGTGTGGAGGCTAGGTGAGATAATGGACTTATCATAACTAATTTCAATAGACTTCGTCCTTGTACCAAAATAATTATTTGTGCTTAGCTTAATCAAGATCTTCAAAATTGCGGCCTGTATTTGGCTTACAAGGTTTACATGAACGGACAGACAGCCAGAAGTGTTTCTGTGTCGAGCGGCATACTGTGAGGAGGGGGTCCAAAGATTTCTTCTGTGCGTTAAAAACATTAGCACAAATGCTTAGTACCCCAACCACCTATGGTGGTGTAGAGTATAAACAGTGTAATAAACCACGAATCAAATCCACAACAATGAATTAAAAGCTATTGTTGTATACAACATAACACCATACTTTGTTGTGTTAGACAGTACTCCCAACTATAATATGTTCGTAATTTGTTTAGAAAAATAGGATTTTAAAAGTTTTTTTTCACAAAATCTTTTTATACCAAAGACTATCAATAGAAGATTTGAGTATTACAGAAATGTTAAAAAATATTTTTTATATTCACTACTATTTAAGGGGACAATTGTTATTGTTATTGTCATCATCGCCTAAACTAGAATATGGTGTTTTTGTATTTGAACATGAAATTCGAAAGAAAATAATAATGTCCTTGATATCTTTAACATTAGCAAGTATTAGGGTATCCAATCGATTAACCGTCATTCGGTTATCCGGTTAATTTTGGTCGATTAACTGTTCGAATAATGTAAAATTAACTAATCGAATAACGAATAAACTGAATAATTTGTATCGAATAACAGATTAACCGAAATGTAGTTTTCTGGAGTTATAAATTAGAATATTTTTTATTTTTCATAATAAATTTATGTCAAGTACATTTTTTATTTTTTTGTATTACAGCAAATATAAAAAAAGTAATTTTTAGGGATGTATTCTTTTATTACTTCCAAAGTATCAATCAGTGTATGTTTTCTTGTACTTAGAAATATGTTGTACGTAGGGTTTGGGATTTCCCGTGATATCGAAATGAAAAATTAAATTTACCGGGAATATTTAAAATTCTATAATAGTTTTAAAATCCTCAATGAAATTTATTCTTATATTTCTTTGCAGTTTAATTGCTTGTATAAGACATGAGTCTAAAAGAACTGAAACATATTTTCAAGACACAACTCAATAATATATAAGTTTCACCAAACCAATAATACAATTAAAAAATCAAAAATTTAACTTGAAAAAAATAAAATTGTTTTAAAATTTCATTAAATTCTTAGAAATTCTATGACAAGAAATAATAATACTCTTGAAGAATAAGATATTTCGTGTTTTATCCCTCCCGGGAATTCCCGAACCCCAAAACCTAGTTGCACGTTCTTTTTTCCCTATATTTATTACCTGCATACTGGTCCACTGAGCCACATAATATAACGGAAGTCATTTATTTTGGTCTTATAAAAATTATCCCAATGCTACTAATTAAAGTTGAACCCTCAGATCACTCACCCACAATTGTTATGCTATTGGGCCTCTAAGAAATTGTATCCCCGAATACAACTTAGCGATATCACGACAAGAATAAATTTTACTCACAGAGGATATATCGCTAGATTCACCAGAAAAAATCAATCTCTCTCAACAATATTTATAGAACTTTAAAGCTAGCCAACCTCTCCACAAAACAGATAAAATAGAATTTATTGCGCAGATTTCGAACTGCACTTGACTTGAAAAAGAAGTATTCGAAAAGAGTGGCAAAAAACTGCATCATTGAGTAAATGTCTGGAAAAGCTGAATACAATGTCTTAGTCAGATTCCTCACTATGGTGAGATACAAGAAAACTCAAGGGAACTGTTATAAGTATATAAGTAAGTCTTTTATGCAATACAAATGGATAATGGGCAAGAAACGATATCGAAAAAGGGAATATATTTATTAGTACTTTAAAAAATGTATTTACCCCGAACTTATCAAATGATCTAATTGAGTTGCCATCTGACGTGCCACATATCAGAGTAGTTTAACCCCTTTACTTTGAGATTGAAGAGATCGACAAGGCTATTGTTGATTTAAAATCCAAAAAGCACATGGTATTAATAAAATCAATAACCAGATGCTTTTGGAGCACTAAATCAATACTTTTATTTTAACGCTGTATTATGCTTTAAATATTATCCACTAGAATTATCTAATATTTTTAAGCTATTTGAGAAGCTCCTAATGAAAAATTTACACCTATTAATAAGATAATGCATCCCCAATCTTCAATTCGGATTCAGAGAAAAACACAGCACTATCGAACAAACACACAGACTGGTAAATGCAGAGAAAACACATGGTTAAAACAAAAATATTATGTTCTCATTGTTAATTTTCTTGAATTTTAATAAATCTGTGTTCACGATAACAATATTTTTGTTTAAATTTTGTCATTTAATGTTTGCAATCAATAAACATTTTAATATTATTGACTGCAAAAATTATATGTTTTTAAATATTTTTACCAGAATCAAAATTTTAATAATATGGAAACTATCATTACTTCCACAACTACTAAATATATGCAGTCTTTTTCCTTGTTCTTAAGCCATATTAATATTACTATTATTCCCATGACAATGAAATGTTTTAAATAAATATAATACTTTTCCTTTTCACAAACTTAGTGAAAAAATTCAGTACATGTTCGTTTTTAAATTTATTTGGTTTTTAGTATTGTCTTAATATTTGTTCTCATTTAGTTTATATGTGAATAAATATTAATAGACAAGGTTTAGTTATAATGGATATGATTTAAACTATATAAGATACTAATTAACTACTATTAAAGAGTATAGTTAAAAAAAAAAAAAACATATCTTGCATTTTAAACACATATGGTGATATTAATGAATGTAATTAATGAATATTATGTAAATATTTTTGTTCTCTCTATTATTTCCAATAAAAAATTTATAAAAATAATAACTTTTTTATTAATACGATCTATTTTAATATATGATATGACGAAATAATAATATGACAGAATGAAATAATAATATGGATAATGACATAATAATATTATAAAATGGAATCGTAATATGACAACGTGATAGAATAATAATAATAATAGTAATAGTAATAATAATAATAATAATAATAATAATAATAATAATAATAATAATAATAATAATAATAATAATAACAATAATAATAACAATAACAATAAAACAACATCCATTCATAATCTGATAGAATGGGATAATGATGTAATAAGATTCTTCAATTATATGCAAAACTAGAATCACAGAATGAAAAAACAAATATAGCACAAAATGAAAAAATGGAATTATAATGATTATTACTTATAATCATTTATATTTTTCGCTGTGATCATATGTTCCAATCAAAATATGTTGCTCTTAGATTATGATCACTACAACTATATTTTTTCTCTGCGTGTATAAACAGAATGTTTGAAGAAAATAAATATTTTTCCTCTCTCTTCCTTAACGTATCGCAAGCTTTTAACAAAATGTTGTTATATAAAATAGAACAAAATTTACTAATAAATACACATAAATTATTGAAAAGCTATATAATGGGTCATAAATTTATTCTTAAAACAGGTGACGTTTTAAATACACCGCAGTCTATTAAAGCAGGCATGCTCAAGGTAGTGTATTGGACCCTAGGTTGTACCTAATATACATCTCCGAAATGCCAACTAATAATCAAATCCATAAGTTAACATTTGCAGATGATACAGCTATTCAGAAATAAAAAATATGAACAAATGAACAAAATTATAACCGCAGACCTCTGCTATATAATAAATACTAACATACGTAAAGATCAAAACATTCCTTTGGTAAAAAATGTAATAAAAAATATGCAGGAGCATATTTGAAAAAGTTGGAAATACACCCTAATCCACCAGCTCGTAACATAATAAGAAGTAGTGTTGCCAGGAGGTGAGAAAATAAAACGCCTAAAATGGCTTTTAAAAAGATCAGAGAGGCCCAAAAATAAGGCAAAAAAAACTGATATATATATATATATATATATATATATATATTTTATTTAAAAACTTGGTTCTCATTAGTTTTATATATTTTTTTTTAAGATATTATAATAAGTTTATAAATAAAATACAGAACAGCAGCCAACAAAATGATCCAATAATAAATCACCCAGAAAATTCCTATAAAAATTTGGATTATATTTTTTGAAATAATTTTTCATCATTTTTGAATTATAATACCGTTTTTATCATTTTTTAATTTTTTGCTTTTGTAATTTCGTTTTTTAATTATAATTATATTTATAATTGTGGCGTTTGCAAGGTGTCTTGATGGAGTTCCAAGAGAAAATGTTTTCTTTCTGATTTGATCTTCTCCAAGGTGTGGCAGGCAGAAAATAAAAGAAAAACCGCAAGTTTGTAAAAAGCAAACTTTTATTCGAAATTAAAACTGGGAAAAATTAAACAATGAATGGTGTATTTACAAACTTAAAATCTAAACTATAAATAAGTGTGAAACAAAAATTTTTAAATAAAAAAAGAAAAACTAATTAACATTGTACTCAAAATTTGAAATTTAAAACTATCTTCAAAATACAAGCTACTAAAAGGTAAATCTAAAAATTCAAATACTTGAAAGTAAAAATAAAATAATAATAAAAGTTACAATATAAAATTTATAGTTAAATGAAATTTAAACAACAAAAAGGTTAAAACTTAGAAATTATGTAAAAGTAAATAAATAAAAAGTTAAAGCCCGAAAACTATCTAAATATATATATATATATATATATATATATATATATAATTTAAAAAAAAAGAGAACACAAGTTAAACTTAAAAACTATTCTAAATAAAAAAAGAACTACCAAATATTAAGACTAAAGTTTAAAAGTATTGAAAAACACCATAGTTACAAATAAAGACAGAAAATGATAAAACTAAAGCAACATCCAGCGTAGGACTGTACCAGGTATATCTCCAGGTGACGCCAGACTCGGACTGCCAATTGACGGACGAAACTAAAAAAAATACATATATAAAATTTTATTAATAAATAAAATATAAAAGAGAATATACATACAACAAATTTAGTAAAAAGTATTAAATAAGAAAAAAGTAGGAATAATAGCTAGGGCATATATAACTTAACTCTAGCTCAGTCCCTTAACAAAATGGTTAAGGTGCGCGTTGTTAGGAACTAAAGTGAGCTCGTTTTAGGTCGCAGTCATAGTTTTCTTGGGTATGCAGATCCGCAAAGAAAGTGCCATATCTACAATTTCTATAAAAAAAGGTTAAGCATAAAAAAATATATAAATATATAGAAAGTAATATATGTGATTTTTTTTTAATTGAAATAAAATAAATTAAGTATTCGTACATTCCTTAAGGGCAAATTAAGATAGCTGCCAAAAACGTTCGAAGAAAACATCAGTAGAAATTTCACCATTTTGAATACTTAGTATTTTCCTAAATAAAAGAAATGTTTAAATGATTTTTTTTTAATTTTTCCTCTTTTTTTCTAAATTATTTATACTTACCTTTTTTTATATGCCTATTGCAGAAATTTTGTAAATTTTCATTTATTTTGTTAAAATTTTTTTCATGTTGAAAATTTATATCCTAATGTAAAACCCCCTGTTTGGAATGCATTTGTTTTCCTTTTAATCATTTTTTTTTATCATTTTTCATTTAATTTTATTTGTTTTAACAAAAACTAGGCAAGAGTGTGAACATAGCTCACTTCGGGTCCCCATATAAAATTTTACTTTTTATTATTTTTATCATTTTAGCTGGTATATATATTTTTTTTGTGTACCGGCTGCTGGCCACCTGAAGAACTCCACCCCATCCGGCGAGTTATAGTCCAGCTTCCGCCAGATACCAGCGCCGCTCAATAAAATATATGCTGAAATATTTGACAAGCCAGTCGGTACACTACAAAATATTTATAATAATTGCTTAAGTACGTCCAAAAAAATAAGTTATGTTTAATTTATAGAATGAAGCGCCGCAGCCAAAAATGTTTGTTAAATGTAAGTAATCTCGATTTTTTTTTTCTTTTTTTTTTTGTGAATTAATACACAAAGATAAAAATAAAATTAATAAAAGCCAATAAGAAATTATTTTATTCTTTGTTGGAATAATAAAATTTTAGCCTTTCTTACACTGTAAATAAATACATGACTGATTTATTTAATAGAGCTGAATAAGAAGAATGTTTTGTAAAAAAAATTCTAGTTTTTATACAAATGAGCGAAAGAATTGATAAGATGAACCCCTCGTGAGATCATTTGATTTACGTTATGTTTCTGTTCTAACTATTTCAATACATTAAATACTATAATTAGTGTTATTTGTGTGTTTCAACATATTAGCCGATAAACTTTTAACCTCGAATAATTGTTTGTCGAATTAATGGACAAATATGAAAACCCTTATTATTGGATACTCTAGTAAGTATATACAATGAAATTTTTATGAGAATATTGGATTATTTTAGTACTTAGTTCGTTTTGAATAATACAAAATATTTACTGTTGCTTCTTTGTTTCCTTAGAAAACGAATTGTTTTTCATCATATACATATTATTTTTAAAAGCTGTCTCAAAAAGTCACTTGAGTAGTTACAATAGAAATTACAAAAGTTGTTTTTATTTATTTAAATAGAACATAAACATAAAAATGTTAATGAAAAAAATGTTCTTAATTTGTTAAAAGCAACAACTGGAAAGGGAAATTGTTACATGCATAGAGAGATTATGTTTATGGATTTATGTTATTAGAACAAAATTTTAAACATCTTTAATAAGAATAATATACAATTTAAATAGATATTCTACGATAATCCCGTAAATCATGTTGGATTTTCCATAGAATATTGGATTCTAGCATAGAATATTGTTTTGTAATGGTTTTAATTTAATTTACCTTATTTTGTTGCATGTTATTTTTAAGGTAAATATCTAAATATATTAAATATTTTCTTTGTCTTTTTAAATCACCAGTCACAAAGTGCGTATAATAATATCCAAACTAGAAACTATAATCAGTTTTTCTACTAGATTAATTAAAAAACGTGATGTATAAAAATATATTTTTTCTTATGTTTTCCTCAGCTGTGGTCTAATGATTTGGCATAAAATTAAAGGCTGATTCAAGTAGAGATACTTTTTTCAATAGCCCTTTTTTGACAGATCACGTGTGAGTCGTGTCATGCTGTCATGTTATTTTTGTTTAGTATTATTTGGTATTTCATAATGGAAAGACTGACGCCTAAACAACGTTTACAAATCGTTCAACTTTATTACGAAAATTCACGTTCTCTGAGGAGTGTGTTTCGTGCATTTCGCTCATCTTATGGTCAACATAATCGGCCTACTGAGCGTACCATTCGCAACACCATCACCCATTTTGAGACCCAGCATTCATTGTTGAATAAAATTCGACCGAATAGATCACGTCCAGTACGCTGTGAAGAAATTATAGCTGCCATAGCTGAGAGTGTACACGAAGACTCCCTCCACGAGTCGATTTGGCGCATTTTACGTCGAGATCTTAAATTGAAAGCGTAGAAAATGCAGCTTGTGCAATACCTGAAGCCGCTCGACCTTCCCAAGTGACATCGCTTCGCCCTATGGGATCCGACGTTTTCAGCGATGAGGCCCATTTCTGGCTCAATGGATATGTAAACAAACAAAATTGCCGCATTTGGGACGAAGAGCAACCTGAAGAGATTCAAGAACTGCCACTTCATCAAGAGAAAACAACGGTTTGGTGTGGTTTGTGTGCCGGTGGAATCATCGGTCATATTTCTTTAAAAATGATGCCGGTGCGAACGTAATTGTCAATGGCGACCGTTATTGTGCCATGATAAATGAATATTTGATACCTGAAATTGAAGCTCGTGATCTCAGCGACATTTGATTTCAGGAAGACGACGCCACTTCCCACACATCGCATCAATCAATGGATTTATTGAGAGAACACTTCGGTGAGCATATAATTTCATGTTTTTGGGCCGGTCGATTGGCCACAAAGATCGTGTGATATCACACCGTTAGACCTTTTCCTGTGGGGATAAGTAAAGTCAAAAGTTTATGCGCTTTGATTCAGGCCTTGGAGGAAAACATCACGCGTGTCATTCGCCAGTTACCAGTCGAAGTGCTCGAACGAGTCATCGAAAATTGGACTCAACCTATGGACCATTTGCGACGTAGCAACGGCCAACATTTGATAGACATAATCTTAAAAAAATAAATGCTAAAGAATGTTCTTTCAAATGATAATAAAAATTCTCCATTAAATTTGAATTATCTATATTTTTTTCTTTAAAAAAGTAGGGAACCACGAAATGGATCACCCTATAGAGAGGATCTTTTAATTAATATATTAATTAATTTTTTAATAAAATTATGCTAATGACAGACATATTAAAACAAAATTAATGTTCAATTGAAAAACTAGAAAGCAAAAAAAAAATAAATTGAAATAATAATAATAATAATAATAATGATAATAATAAATAAATTAAAAGTATTTTAAAAATGATTAAAAGCAAGTTGTTTAATTATTTTTATAATGATAAGAAATAACAAAATTCTTAAAAATTAAAAAGAAAATAATAAAGATAAAAATTGGTTAAATTTTTATTAAAATCATCAAAAAAAAAAAACATGAGGAAAGTGATAGCTCCCATTCACAGCAAATCTTAATTATAGCATATCTAAAGAACTATTGCTATTGTAGTTGAGTTGGGAATAGGGCAGGTAGGCCCAGAGGAAGTAGTAGCCTTAATGCAAATTAAGTATTGTTTTTCACACCAATAGGGGTAGCGAAGCACAATTAAGAAATCAACAAAATAAAAATGAAAATGGCAGCAACAATAAAAACTCAATAATTCATCAAAGAGTACCCCAAACCAAGTCGGGGTTTAAACACTGCGATATTTCTTGCAGCAGTTTAAAGTAGAGAGATTATATAGGAATACCAAGATTTTACCTCTCTGTTCTTATCTCTCTTTTTCGATATTAATAAAACCTTAAAAAATTAAAACAAAACCATTTAAATAAATTAAAGTTTTTGCATTTGTATTCAAATTGAAACACTCTTTCTTCATTTCAATAATTTTTGTTTTTATCTTTCGAGATTATTAATATTTATTTATTATATTTTTTTTATTATATAGAATTAATTTTATTAGTTTGTTATTCCGTCGGGCATTTCATTTCTCTTTAAATGTTAGCTTAAATTAGGTAAAAGTCATTTAAATTAAAGATACCAAATTTATTTATAAATGCATTTTTTTTAATTCATGTTTAAAAGTTTATTATATTTTTATATTTTTCTTATATAATGTTATTATAATGTTCATGTAATTTTCTTAAATTGTAAAAAAAAAATTATTTGTTTCTAAATAAGCAATAAATTTTGATTTTTGTAGTCATCTAAGATTTTTCAATAGTTTTACTTGATTTTCTTTAAAGCTGACAATTTGAATGTGCTTGATTATATTCTTCACCGAATGAAGAGTATATGAGGAAGGTAGGTTTAGGAGGGTGTAGATCTCAGAAAATGAACACCAATTTCCTAGCTTTTATGTACTAAATACGTCTGAAGTACATTTGAAGACATATTTTATATTATTTCTATATACAGTTTCACAGGGACTCAGATAATGGTATATGATGAGGGACTAGGGTCAGGGACTACCCCAAAAATACTGAAGCTAACAGATAGAATGGGTCATATGACCCTATGGTCCATCAACAGATAGTGATATATTATAGCGGCTAGTAGCATGCAGTAGGAATATTTGATTGGAATGATTGATTTTTTTCTGGTTTCTATCATTTTTCTAGAGGAACGGTTTCAAACCCCCTATACATCCTTAATTTTCTATTGAGCTCTAATAAATGAGAAATCGTTTGTTCATTGAGCACAAAGGTGATAATTATTTATTCTTCAGAAGTCATATCTAAAAAATTATAAATAATCCAGTTAGCAATTGATTCTTAAATAATATGATACATCAGATATATCAGAAAAATCTGGAGAGGAAATGCTGCAAGAAGTTGATTTAGTTTTAATCCTAACTTGATTCGCTCATCTTTATTTAATTTAAAAAGAAATATGTTACGTTTTATTTGAACGCTCACCTTATAATATATATCTGTTAATAACATTAATTTTTAAGCAAAACATTAAAAAAACTCAAAATCTTTAACCTAAAATATTGGATCTCCTAAAATTAATTTCAACAGCAAATAAAAACTTTTGTGAATGAATTTTTATTTATTTATTTTTTATCATTTATTATTTATTTATTTTTATGTGACCACCCAATTTATTGCCAAAAAAATTTGGTCGGTTCCACATACTATCTGTAAAAATCATTGCAGTTACCGATTTTCACTTATCACTACCGTATTATTGACTCCCTATTATAAAAAATTCGCTTCTGATGGCCGAATTTATTATCACAAAAATCGGTTATTGCTACCGAATATTTTGATCTCCATATGTTTTAACAATTTTTTTAATGCTTTCTTTATTTTTTATTTTCTTTTATTTTTGCAGAAATAAAATACTTATATATTTATATAAAAATTAATGAAATATAAAAAAGTCTTACAATGTTATGAGAAATTGATTATGTTGACACATATCTCTATGACCGAGTTGCTTCTTCTAGGTTGTGTTATTTTTGTTTTTATAAAAACGAAACACATATTACTGAAAATTCATTAAAATAATTATATCGTTGAAAACAGCGATATTTCTGTACATAAAGTTATACTTATATATAAATATCCTGCATCCGCACAACTCAAACAGGCCAACATTCCAAATGGTCCAGTATAAGTATAATTTTTTATTAAAAGCTACAGCTCTTCAAAAAACGTTACATTAATGTATAAATACAATGTAGAAATAAATACATGTTTCCTGACCCTTATTAGACCCTATGTTCATGATTATAGTTTCTAGCGGTGTTGCTTTTATTCCTTAACCTTTTTTATATTTAAATTTGCTTGTAGTTAACTTATATTTGAAAATCTTATTTCTATTTATAAAAAAATATCATAAATAATCTAACAATATTTCGATCAATGTAAAAAATATTTGCCAGTTGAGAACACCAAATTTAATTTTTCATCTAATTTTTCACATCTGAATGATAAATTCTTGATTAAAGCCGAACCGAAAAACTAACTGTTTATACTATTGTTATAATCTCAATTAACTGTTAATTATAACCACCCAATATGTTTTTATTATTTATATATAAATAAACTAATTTAATAAATGTGGGAACTACAATTCAGTCATAAATATGAACTTGCAGCTAAGTATATAAAAGATCATTTGAATTAAATAAAGTTCTTTAATAACAATTAAAATTTAGTTTGCTTTATTAAATTTTTATAACTTCAATCATTTTCTGACCAACCTTTTTTCTATGTGTATCAATTCTAAATGTTAACTTAATATTTTATTATATTTATTATTCTAAATTTTTGCAGAATTTTAGTTTATATATTTTGATTTTCTTTGTTCACATTTGTAAATAAATCATATCATCATATATTTTTTTTAACATATGTTTTATTGATGGAAATTGATAAAAGAAAAATATCTAGAAATTTTTTGTTCGAATTTGAAATCTAGGTGGAAAAAATAATTTTATGAACTTTTTTAATGGATTTGAAGTCCCTGAATTCAAAAAATATGTTAAGTTCCATAGATTTGTGTCTATTAAAATGACAAAAAGAAATACGAAAAGCGGTACGAAGTAATATGAGATTTTTTAAGTACACTTTCTTTTATATATATATGATCGATAAAGTAAGTATAATTATAAGATGGGCTTTGACGGAAATTTTTCATTATAAAAGTTATGAAAGATTCATAAATTTCCTAAAATTTGCTTTATATAAGTACGATAATTATCAAAATATGATAAAAGGACGAAGACCAATTCCTTATTATTCCATGTGAGTATCTATTTAATATGTATACGTATAAATACGTATAAATTTCTAAATAATTCATTAAGTAAAATAACTGTAACATATTAAGTTAAAAATACAAGTGAATAGTTGTTTCATTTTTCGGGTCTGAGCCAGGTATTAGGTATTGAAAACAAAAATATTCCAAACTGAAGAATTAGTTCTTTTTTTTATCTAGATTTGCGATTTAACCATAGTATAAAACTATTAGAATGTGGGGTTTCCCGTTATATTACTTTTCTCGGGAAACGGGAATGAAATTCAATATCCTGGAAATTCCCGGGAAATTGAATTTTTTTTTTTTTAAAACTTAAGTTATAGGAAAAAAGCACTGATTTCTTATAAAGAATATTAAGCAACATTTCAAATTATAATTATTTAATAAAAAGTAAAATAATATTAAAGTATGATGTGCTTTTAAGATTTGAAAAATTTTAAATATTTCATAAAAAAAAAATAAAAAATAAGTACATATTATAAGTTATATTAAAAACTGTATATCTCAGATTTTTAGTATAATTATCTTCATCTTACATTATTATTATTAATTCTGGAAAATACTATTAATCGTTTTAAAATCCTCAGTTAAGTTTGGAGGCTTCAACATTTATATATTTCTTTACAGTTTATTTGCTTGTATAAGACATGTGTTTGAAAATAACTGAAATATGTTGTGTTTTCAGTGAAACAATTCTCAACTTAATATTTTTTTATAATAGTGAAATTTTCGAAGCGCAACTTATTTAATTCTCATTTCCACAAACCAATAATACAATTAAAAAATCAAAAATTCAGCTTGCCAAAAGTAATTTTTTTTTTGAAATTCTATTAAAATCTTAAGATATTATTTTACGAGATGCACTAAAAATTGAAAAATAAATTAGTTCGTGTTTTATCAGTATGTCAAAAGATTCGATAGGTAATACTTCAGGCCGTAATATAATGATTTTATATTTAATTTAGCTTTTATTTTTCTTTCAGTATTTTTTCTTTTTTATTTTTTTAGAAAACTTTGATATAATCTTGTTTTTGATAATGCAAAAAAATACTTTATTGACACATATGAAAATCAAATATTTTTAAATAATTTAAAATATCACTTTTGTATCGAATTTTTGACAAATCTTAATATTCAGTAATACTAATTTCCCGTTTTACAGGCAAAATTAAAAAATATCAAAGTATTTCCCGCCCGGGAATCCCCGAAGCCCAAAACCTAAAAACCATTAAATTCAGCGTACTCGCTATAATTTTATGAAATAGCACAGCGCAACGTTATGTAACACGTATAAATATTATTGAAGTCAGGAATTCGTATAGCTATATTTATGATAGAGTATTTCGTTGCGTACATATAATTACATATCAGCAAAAACTCCTAGTTATCCCAGGGGTTACTTAGTAAGGTGTGGTCTTTATTTTCACCATATCCACATGCAGCTGAGTAACGAGTTATTATCATTACAATTTGGTTTTGTATGTGACTATGTTCACTAGAGTGTCTGATTCGAAAGCTACTGTTGGTTTAATCACAAATTTTGAGGGTGATAAATGGTATAAAAGATGCAAATAAAATAGTGTATAATGATTTTCATACATGTTATAAAACAAATAAAATAGCCTAAGTGACATCATGGTACTTGGAATCCCATTTATTTGCAATTAAAGCACTTTTAAATTAATGAAATATCATCTACTAGTATCAGGCACATTTTTGAATGACCACAACTAAAAATTTATTTTCTGAAATATTAGTGTTTTCTCAGATGTCTAATAACACAAAAATTTCAAAACTCCATTATCTCGAAATGGCAAAAAAATTATACACTATTGTTTTATTAAGGGGACGATATGTAAATGTAAATTTTCGAGTGATTTTTCACTGAAGTGCATTAATATTTTTTCCGTTAATATTTTATTGATAAATCTTTAACCAAAAAGAACTCTTATATTAAACTCTGCCTATATATTTACTACATTTAACTTTTTGTAGCAATAATTACCAAATTTTAATTTTGAAATAAATAAATATAAAGCAACTAAGTACAATACATTATCGCTGTGTTTTTTTTTTTTCAATTAGAAAGTTTAATTTTTCCTATACTTATAATTTAATTAATTTCATACCTATTTATATCTGAATAACACGAAACACATTATAATTATTTACTTAGTTAAATAAATCAGCAACGATAACAATTTCATTATTTTAACACGATTTTATTTTAAACAGCAATTAATTAATTTTGAAGTCTAATTGACGTTTTATTGTTTGAAAAGGAGGTGCGAACAAAGGTAAATCTTGCAATTAGTTACTGTATGTAAATATTTAAATACTACAGTTTGCAAGTCGTTAAATATCTGGTTGTTATGTTTAACAATTTGTAATACAAAAAGCTTAGGGGAATTTTGTAGGGATTAGTATATAATCAATACCAATTACACCCAGGCGATTATATACTAAGATTAATTTTATATGTAGTTAAAAATAGTTTAGAATATCTTAATTAGAATAAATATTTGAACATGTTTTTAATTACATGCAGAATTTTTCCGAAATTCCAGAAATAATGTAGAAATCATTTTATGATTCTAAAATGCATTTAAATGTGCTAAAAAGCATGATTTATTGATAGATATAGACTATGTCCATCCGCCTGGTTGAATCGCCTAAGTCAATAAAAATTCAATTAATAATGAACTCTTGGTATAATAAAATGTTAAAAAAAGGAAGGAAAATTTGTAAAGACAAGTAAAGACTTGTGTTACACAAGGTAGATATGAAAATATATGAATTATATACTGCCGGACAACTGATTAGATTCAAGATTATCATTAGATTAAAAGTCGCATTATTTTTAAAATAATAATGAAATTAATGTTTTGTTCATCATAAGCAAAATTAATTTAAATGATAACTAAGTAAGGTGTAGAAAAATGTGAAAATACTTTTAACAATTCCCATAATATGAGATTGCACTCTGTGCCATTACACATCTTTGTCAGCTATGTACAGTGGGGCAGAATCGTAATTTTTTGGAAATTCGGTATAGGCATAGAGGAGGACTGTACAATGTTAAGTTTGGAAAGGGGACACAACAAACCCCTCAGGGGGAGCTAAGGGGGCTTAAAGTTAAGTACCTCTGACATAAAAAAATTTTAGTCACTTGCCAAATTTTTGTTTCTCGTCCGATTTCAAATATATTGTATACATATTATAAATTTTTGTAGGCCCTGATAAGACTTATAAAATACACGCTTACATGCCCTGTTTATCTCTTGGAGTTTTCGAGTTATTTGCGTTTGAATTTTTAAGCACCATAATTTTGCATGTTCTTGGTCCAGTTTTTCTCATATATAACCTAGTATTTCCGACCAATTTTATTAGTTTTTATCTCAACTAGTTAAAGAACAAAATTATCCATTGAATAAAAAAATTTAAGTCGACATCTTTACCGAGTCCAAAAATAAACGATTTTGAATTTGAAAATTTCAAAAAAGACGACCTTTTGTGTTTTTTTAGCCGAAAAATTATCTACAATCTTTTTTATCTAAAATAAAATTGTCTTTAGCAACATATAATAATTTTGAACTTTTCCTAAAGGTAACTTCACTGAGATGACCTTAGGATAAAAAACACAAGCTCAATAACTCAATTGGTCATGGTACACATCCTCCCGAATTCGACCCATTTTATATGAAAGTTTTGATTTTAGACCATATTTTCTCAAATCCCAAAGCACGAATCGACAAGCGGAATATATTTTAAGAATCTTCAATATGTTGTTAAAAGTTTTAAATCAAAATCTACAGGACTTCGGAAAAATGTGGATTATATAGCCATAAATGTATAAAAATCCCATTTTTAGGAATTTTGATTATTTTTTTTTGGGAATTCAGGAAAACTCTACCCCTGATTTTTGATTAACGCGATTTTATTTATATTAATATGGTCTACATTTTCTGGAAATTTCATTAAGATATCTTTATAAACAAATATGCTATTACAATTAGAAAATTTGTATTTTATCCAAAAACCCCAAATTGGACCTTTTGTTTGGTTTATTTCTAAATAGCGAAAAAAATTGAAAAATATGTATTCCAAATTAAGCTTATCCTTTAGCATATATAATTTCCGATCTTTTGCAAAAAGATTCAAGTCAATATCATGCCTCATTTCAGAAATATGCGCCTTTAAACTTTTATATTTCCAATTTATTGTATATATGACTATATTTTTACAAACTTGCAACTTTTGCCTTTAGCTTTGTGCGAATAATTACTTAGAAAATTATGAATATTTCTGTATACTTTTAATAATATCTATACACAAAATATTTTTATGAAAATAATTTATAAATAATGCCACATTTCCCAAATTTAGGTAAACCCTTTTCTAAGCATTCATATATTTCTATTAATGAATTTAAAATAACAAAACAAACAAAAAATGTCTATATAGGTCTTATCAGGGCCTACAACAATGTATAAAAAAATTTGAAATCGTACGAAAGCAAAAATTTGGCAAGCGATTAAAAATTTTTTATGTCAGATGTACCTAAATTTGAGCCCCTTAGCTCCTCCACTGCGGGATTTGTAGTGCCCCCCTTCCAATCTTAACATTGTACTCTCCTCTGCTACGCCTCTACCAAATTTCATGAAAATTCAATCTGCTCATCAGACGTTACAGATTTATTTCCAAAAAATTTTGATTCTGCCTCACTGTGCTATGTAGGAGACATAAATAGCGTTGTTCTTTTCTCAAATCATGAAAATAATAATTATTATTATTTTCCAGATTGTTTTTTTTTTTTTTTCATCCAAAAAAAAAAAACAATATGTTGCATTCCTTTTTTTAGAGCATGTATTCAAGGACAATCTGTATTGCGATTCTGTAACTAGCTTTAACGATAATCGAATCGTTGAAAACTATAAACAACAAAATTGCCGAATTCGTTATTCTCTATCATTTTTAACGATATTTGTTTGCGTCAACTTAAAGACAAAATTTTTTGTGTTGTTAATATATTGAAAAAAATTAGCCAAAAAGTCAACCCAATGATTCAGTCCTTGTTTTGTGGTTGTAGTCTGTGCTTCCATGGTTATAGACCGTGCTTCTACGTTTGCGAATCTTCTTTCAGGAGTAGTGGTCATTTTGAAGAAAACCATTTACAGAAACACATCTTATCAAAGAGATAATTTAATCACTCACCGTCTTAAAACTGTTAAAAAAATTTCGATTTTTCTCAAATTTGTTTGTTTTTCTTTTTTATTTGGTTTTGAGCCTTACTTTTATTTCGGCATTTCCTTGTGGAGAGCTGCCACACGAAATAATAGTTATATACAATCGTTTAAGAGTACTTAGTGAATCACACAATTGATACTGCAAACAACAAATGCTATTGACAAGTTTTGCGATTGCCGAATTGTTAAAAGTTACTGAATCGCACCACTGAAGTTGTTTTACTTATCGAATGGCGTTTAGAGGTGGCTTCTTCTTAATTTTTAGTATTTCGAATCGTATTTTTTAGAGTAGAAACACTTGATTTAATATCTCGTTTTTGTTTAATTTTTGAAGTAGAATCAGTAGAATTGGAGGCTTCTCGAATGATAGCTTTTCAGTCCGCTTTCGTTGTTGCTACGTAACTCTTTTCATATTTTTCCATAGCAAAAATGATATCTTAAAAAGCTGCTGACAAAATTTTGACTTTGCTTAATTTTTTTCCGAATATTTCTTAGATTTATTCCGAATTATCTATAGTCTATATTTTTGCATTTTCCTTTTTCGGGCAATTGTTTTACGCGACCAATTTTTAAAGGTTCTTATAGAATTATGGCCGTATTTAACAAGTACTTGATGCAAACTGATTTTATTCTTAATAATCCTATTAAATTGAGTCAGAAAAATGACCTTAAAAAATACATTTGATGAAAAAATTAACGGGTTTTTTAATAATAATACCTAAATATTAATTAATTATTTCTTGCCAGTAAATATCTTAGAATTCAAGTCTTCAGAAATTAAGATGAAACAAATTTAACTAACTGTCTTTTTTATGTATTAAATAGTCCATTTTCAAGCACAAGGGTTCTCAAATGTAGGTCCGCGACCACCAAGTGGTCCGTACAAACATTCTAAGGGGTCACGAAAACCATTTACTAAAACAAAAAATTTAAAACATTATTTTTTTACTTTAATGTCTGTGGCAAAACTACATAATTGATTTTTACAACTTTTCACGAGATTTTTTATGTTTTAAACTGAAATTCAAAGTCGTAGGTACATAATTAGGAATAATGTAAATATCTACAGAATTAAAATAATTAAATAAATTAAATTAAAAATAATTTAGTGCATTTTTCTAATCGATCTGTACAACCACGTACGTATACCAATCGACTCAGAATCACTTTTTTTGAAATTGTTAACAAATATAATTTTAAAATTCAAGTTCTCTGCTATGAAAATTTTAATATTTAAATAAATTTCTAATTTTTACTAAAAGCAATTTTAAAAAGATTATAAATGTAAAATATTTTCAGTAAAACTATAATGAAAGTTCACAGAAAAACCATTTGCTTATATGATATTTGTATGCTAAAATTATATTTTAATATTGTAAATTTTAACATTTTTAATTTTTTTTAAGCAAAACATTATATATTTATTGTGTAGTCTTTAGTAAAATGAAAAATATTTTTATGAAATTTTAAACTCTTGTTTAGTCAAATAATTTTAAGTAAAAAATTTGCATTTAATCTGAACATCCTTAAAATTTGTTTTTCCCTTCACGTATCTTACAATATTTGGTAGCTGCTTCAGCAAACAAAAAGCGTCAAATAAATGTGCGTAATATGAACGCAAAATCAACTGTGTATTTAATTGCAAAAATTTCGGTAAAACACAGTAAAATATTTCGTGTCAAATATTTGCCTAGTATGAACTCAGCTTAAGTTGAATATTTTCCTAAATTAAGTTTTGTCTTTGGGTTTAAGATTTAAGAATAATATGGGATATCAAGTACCATTTTTTGAATATTTTCTCTTGAAAGTATATCAAACTGAGAATACTGCATTTTTCAAATATTCTCCTTTTTGTAAAAATGCATGCATTTATTTTTAGATTCCAGAATGATTAAAGTTTGATACCAAAATAAAAAATTATCATTTATTTAACGTTTTTCTTAAATGAGCCTCAATTCAATTCAATTAATTTAAATTAAATTAAACTTAAATTTAAAACTTTAGTCTATGTTGCAACGTTGTTTGCAAAACATATTTGATATCAAACATGTAAAATCGTATTTCAAGCCTTTGACTTGTGGTGGGTCGTTCTCGCGCTGTAATTTCTCAAGGGGGTTGTGAAGCTGATGCTCGAGAGCAGTGTTGCCAGTTTAGCCTTTTTAAAACTAAATCTAGCTTTTTATTTTGCTTTTAGCCTCAAAATTTTCGTTCTAACTTCTAGCATTTTTTATAGCCTTTTATGATTCTTAAAATTTCCTTAAAACGACTGATATGTTACTATTTCAACAACAAAGAAAATAATTTCTTATTACAAAAAATCTATCTTTTTATATTTAATAAAAATTTTCGTCTACGGCGCTTCAATTAATGGAATTATTAAATCGATTATTATAATTATTTTTTTTTTTTGCCTCATTAACTATAGAAACTATTTATAAACATAATTTTAGCAAATTCTTATAAAATCGAAAAATCACACAAAAATTGTAAAATCCTTAATCGAAAAGGAATTATCGTTTAATAATACCGAAAAATCACTTCAAAATACAATTCGTGTGCGATTTATTTGGGTGATGTTTCATTTGGGTACCTTTACATACAGCTGTTCTATGTTTTATTTATAAGTTTATTAAAATATCTTTAAAGAAATATAAAAAACTGTTGAGAACGTGAAAAAATATGTTTTTAAATTAAAGAAAAAAAATTAACTTTTTTCTGTCCTTATTTTTTGGGACATTTAGCCTTTTTTGACCTTTTTTGAAGTTGAATCTTGTCTCTTTTTTTCTCGGCTGCTGGCAACACTGCTTAACAAAAATGAGGTTTTGTTAAATGAGTAAAATTTACACTTTGCTATCCTAGTTATCAACCATATTTTTATATTTGTTAACTAAACTTAGTATCTGTGTTTCTAAATATACTCGCTGTAAATACTTTTAATTAATGATTGAAGATTAAAAACAATGTTGAATTTAAATTACATAATGAACTAAATGAAAATTGTTTAAGTGATAATTTAAATTAATTAAAAGTTATTATGAACTAATCCATTAATTAATATAATTTATTCATGAATGTTAACCATAATACATAGCAGACATGTATTTTGTATAATTTAAAGTTTATTTATTGAAAGAAAAAAAAACTCATTAAATATTTACGTTAGAAAAAAATACTGAAAATTATTAATTCATTAAAATTAATTAACATACATTAAAAGCAATTCATAGCACTTTTCCTATTTTTCCACTTTTTTAAACTCTTACATGATTAAATTTACGAAATTTTATAAAATCACTTATCATATATTAAACCTTAAATATTATTAAATGTATACCCAAAAGAGTTATATCGGGTTATTAAAAGGTTTGAAGGCCATTTATTATGTACATATATTAAAGTTCGTAAGTATAACAGAGTTCATTGTAAAAGAAATGTTATGGATTTTAGTTAGTTAGAAAGTCTTGTGTTTTATATTTATTTACTTTATACTCTTGTACTTGGTTATAACATTTTGTCATTATATATTGTTATTTATTTATTTTTTATTTTTATTTGTTATCTTTTAGTTTTCTTATTTCAATTTAAATATTTTTTATGTATAAATTGGATTTCTAATACCACTTTAAAAAGCTTTACGGTTCATATATTTTAATAATGTTATTCAAGGAATCAATAGTTATTAAGTCAGATCATCAAGTAGTCATACAGTCAGTTCGTTAGTGGAGCATATAACCAACATAACCAACATCAAAACCAAATCATATACCACTTACATATATTTTATCAGAATACCCAGAACAAAAATAAATTTACTATATTTGCTTATGTACATGCAGATATAAGTTTTTATAAAAGAGTTAGCTTATACCCGCTTGACCTGAAATAAGAAATTAGTGAATGTTCACAAAAAACGAAGAATTTTCAAAATAAATATGTTCAAGAAATTATCAAAAATTAAACGAAATGTGAATGTTCGTAGCGTTGTACCCTACTTAACAATTTCTCGATGGTAAAAATGCGAGAATTCTTAAAATATCGATTATCGCAATATCATCTATTTTAATTTCTTGAGCTTTTGTTACTTTAAACAAAAAACAACGTATCTTCTTATTTGTGCATGCAAAAGACTAAAACATAGAGAATGTATTATCACTTTCGAGTCATGTATTATCACTCTTGAGTTCATATCGATAGGTTGTAAGATGTCGCTCTTTAAAATTTATAATGTTAGTTTAATTTTAAGAACTTTATTTTTTTATTTTTTATTTTTACTTTTGTAACACAGAAAAAAGTCACCAATTGCCAGAATATTAGTAGATAATTCATTCAATTGTAAACTCTTTTAAATTTGCACCTCTCAACAAAATGATAGTAATTGATATTACTAAAAACGGCAAAAATAAAAAACAGAAAATTTTTCCCATTAAAAAATTTAGCAAATCAAACAAATACATGATTGGATGAATTAAAAATTTAAGTTAGAAAGAAAATTTTGCTTATATTTTATTTGTATTTTATATTTACTTGAATATATTTATTAAATTTAGATGCAAAATGAAAAACTGTGTTAATTGAAAAATATAAGGTAATATTGTTTTCTGTGAAAAAGATATCTTTTTTATACAAATGGTAAATGACGTAAATATAAATAAATTCACAAAATATAAATATATTTATAAAATATAAATATATTTACAAAAAAGCATATTTATTGGAGTAATCGATTAATCAAATAACTCAAAAATGTTTTATGAATTAATCGAGTAAAATTTTTAAGTTACTCGAGTTATTCAAATAAATTATAACTTAAAATTTTATTCGTTTCCACGTGTTTATCAAAAAACAAATCAATCTATCAATGTCTGTTAAAAAGAAATGTTAACAATGTCGACATTAATTGAGATTACTTAATTTAAAAGAAAGGATTAAATTACCTTTCTGAAACTAATATCTAACTAAAATTTTAATATATTTTTCCTTTTTTTTCAGCCATTGTTTCTCTATATTTACTCAATACTTCAATAGGAATATGAGTACACAGAAAAGAATTCATATATTTGAAAAAAAAAAAAATTCATAAATACTATGAATCGAACATGACTTTTTTTCCCAAACTTTTTTTTATAAAAAATTAAATTTTGTTCATAGATATTATTAAATTGTTCATAATAAAAATTTTAGTAATTTTGCAAAAGTTTAGTTAAATCTTTGGTTTAGTTTTATTAGATTTGATTGCAAATGGTACATGAAAATAGTTATATATGAAAATATTAACAACAAACGCCTTAAAATGGCAAAATTCTAAGGAAAATTTTTAAAAAAATAATGTTCAAAATTTGCATAATTTCGCTCGCATTCTGCAGCACATCATTTTGATAAAAAGCGCTTCTTTTTTGTTCCCATAATGTAACTAAAAGTCATTAAAACATAAAATTTTCCGAAGAAAATTTCAAAAATTTTTTTACAAATTGAAAATATAAATGAAAGTTTAAACAATTTATTTTAAGTTTTCTTGATTTTGATTCATTTCAAAAATGTAAAAGTGTGTTAATATATAAGACATTATTCTTAAATACTACAAACTAAAATCAATGAAAGTAAATTCTTATATTTATGCACGAACTTTTTTCTGTGTATCACCTAAACCTGTTAATGTTAAAAGATCATTGAACATTAAAAAAAAAAAAAATAACATCGCATTAACTTTAAATAAAAGCATTCAGCGATTCTTAATATTAAATATGAGTTTATTGCTTAACTCAATTTCATCCAAGCCATCATCATTATATTCACTAAACCAGGCTGAGCCTCTATTGATACTCATTCATAGAACAACAATAAGATTTTCCAAATCATGTTCAAAATCTTCCAATTTCTATCTTATAGAGAATTGAATATAAAAAGCTGAATTTGTTTCTTCTATCTCCTCCAAACCCAAATTATAAATAACAAACAATTTATATTTTACATTACATTTTTTTTTAAATGACGTTTATATATTTGGTTTAATTTTTGTGATTGAAAAACATCCTCATACTTAAACTACCTTTCATATTTCAGATACATATTCGGTATTTTTCAGTGAATAAAATTTATTTAATAAAATTTCAAATCATGGTAGCACTTGCCGTTATACTAAAACCTTTAGACTTTAAATATTCTATACGATAGTTTTTTCAGGCACAATTTGCAATAATAATAATAATTATAATAATATAAAAATCTTTTTTAAAACTAGTTAAATATTTTTTTTACTAAAATTACTCAATTAATCGCCATAATTAACTCAAATAAATTTTTTCACAAAATTATTGATTTTAATTTAATCGAACAATTATTTGATTTTAATTTGTCGATTAATCGAACAAACATTATACATGAATACTCTAATATTTATCTAAATGATTAATCGTAACGATTATGAGCAATATAATATATCTTTCGATTATGTAAAAAAAATCACTCGCTTTAGCATGTCCTTTAACAATAGAAATTCATTTTGAATTTTTCCCTGTTAATTGTACAACCTGCAATATTAAGAATATTCAATTATAAGCGACAGCTTATTTGTAATATTATCAAGATTTCGGCAATGCTTACGTGTACAAAAGAATTTTCTCAAAAATTTATCAAAGTAGAACCATTTTAGACAGCAGCAGTTATAGAAAAGTCGTCCTTTATATGGGTGTTAACTTTAAACTGAAGAAATTTATAATATATGTATGTATTTTAAGATAAATTGAAAAATTCTTTTCGAATAATATTTAGAGTTGTTCCTATTGAGTTCTATGAGTAAAATAAAATCCCAATAAGCAGAAATTACTTATTGAAATTGTATTCTTTGCAACAATATTTATCTCTTTTTTAAATTTATAAGTTCTTATCAATTAAAAAGTTTACAGAATTCTAACAAGAATGAGTTAACATATTCGAATTTTCTAATATGTAATGTATTAGAATTTTCCAGTTTGTAACGTTTGTTTATTTAAATTTAATTAAAGTGTCTTAATTTTGGTTTATCGGTTTACCGTGATTTTTGAAAACTCTAGCAAGCGTATTATCCCTTGATTTTATAGCCAGCACCTCAATGATGTGATCCACCAATACCTTCTCATCGGGTAATACTTTCCCGTGTGTATTTTTAAAATGTATCAGAAAAGTTGTATATCAAGTTCAACATTCATGCAATATTGACTTCAAGTGAATGATTTCAATCCATATTATAATTGTTATTCATGTTATCATATTCATTATATGTGTGTTATCATTAATATAAACTGAGATTTTTTAGCATCCACATGATGCAAGAAAAATTTCACATCATCATTTAATGTAATGTATCCAAAATTGTTTAAAAAGAGCAATTACCTATTCCAGTCCTAAATACTTTGTTGGTAGCATTTTTTTTTTTTTTTTCAATCGCGAGTAATACTACCCTAAAGACGAATAGTAGAACTAAATGGACTTTGATGAGCTAAACACGAATCTGCTTTCAGTTTTTTTTTTTTCATCAGGTCTGGATTTTTTTAATGGGCACATCTAACATATCGCCCATAATAAGGTCACTATACGAGTATATTTCACCATAACTCATGAACGGTGTGTACGGTTTATATAAATAATACACCAAAAAATTCGGACTAAAAATGTTATGTCTTATATACGTGAAAACGCCAAAAATGTTTCTGTTTTTTATCTTTAACATGAAGCACAAGTATTGATTTTATTCACAGTAAAGCGAAAATACCAATGTGTACCTAAAATCAAGTGAAGAAGACTGGCGGTTAAAAGAAATATTTGTTAAAGAAAATGGGTAGACTAAATGAAATTTGATGAGCCAAAAAACAATCTGCTTTTACTTTTATTTTTATTAGCATGAATAATATGACCAACTTATACTTGTATAACTCGAAAACGATTTATCAAATTCAGATAGAATAAACCCCTATATATGCTGACTAAATTTATTTGGAGGTCATCTTAACATCATTTTTTATCCGGAGTTAAGGAGAAAAAATTCTTAAAAATTTTCGTGAAGAGTTTATATATATATATATATATATATATACATATATATTTTTTTTTTTTCCAATAATTTTGCAACAACTCCAAAAATATAAATAGATAAAATAGTAATGTTAATATGACTCAAATAGAATTTTCGTCTGCAAATTTTGGTGTTTCAAATGTTTAAATCTGGCAAACTGTTCTCGAGTTATAATAAAATATACTCCTGTAATTGCTTTATTGATGGGAAAATATTAGACATGTCCATAAAAAAATCAATACCTGATAGAAAAAAACTTTTGGCAGACTCGTGCTCAGCCTGTCAGATTCCACCCATTTTTGTTTAAAGAAGAAACAAGATTTTGTTTTTGCCCACCGTATATCTTTAATTAATTGTAGGCATACATGGTTATTTTCACTTAATTCTGAATAAAATCAAGATTTGTGTATAAATTTCAATGATATATAGCTTATTTTATCTATAGTAATGCCAACTTTGTAATAATGGACTAAAAACTACACATTTTTGTCGGTTTAAATTCTTAAAAGAAATTTTAAAAAATCTTCAATTTTACATGAAAAGTTGATTCTTCCGACACTAGTTTCTTAATAACTCCGAAACTGGTCAGCAGATAAAAAAAAAATAATTTTAATATGATTTAGATATGATTTTCATCTGCATCTGTTAGTGTTCCAATTGTCTAAATCGGATTACCCGTTCTCGAGTTGTGGTAAAATACATATACTTGTGCATTCTGATTTGTATTTAGTAGGCCAAATTCCATATAATCCATTTATCTATATATATATATATATATATATATATATATATATATATATATAGTAGGCCAAATTCCATATAATTGGATTATATGGAATTTGGCCTACTAAATACAAATCTGCTTTCAGTTTTTTTCCATCATTTATATATATTTTGTAGGACGAAAAAAAATTTTTTTGTTAATTAATATATTAATTGAAATATATCAGCGATTAACCGTTGCTAAACATGAAAAGAAACATAAAACCAAATACTCTCTACAAAATTATAACCTCAATAATCATCTATAGACCAAAATGAAATTCTCTGCTTACAAGCAGAATAAGGTAAGAAAAAACCCAATCACAGTAAGTTAAAAACGAATGTAAAATCCATAGCATCTCTTAACGATGATTGCCAAATTTTATTTTGCTTTTAGCCTTAAGATTTCCGTTTTAGCTTCTAGTCTTTTTTGATTCTTAAAATTGCCTTAAAAGGGCTAAAATGTTGCTATTACAACAAATAATAATAATAATAATAAATTTCTTATTTACTAATAGTAATTTTGTTTTTATAGTATCATCCATTTATTCACACACAAAAAGAAACTAGATAATTTACATTTGGCAAAAAGTCTGGCCTGTGGGGCTTCATTCTCAAAATCGAAAATAAAGTAACTAATTTTATGGACTTACTATTTCGATTATTATAATTATTTTCTAATATATTTATTAAACCATAGAAACTATTTACGAATATAATTTTATATAATCACACAAAGCTTTGGAAATGATTAATCAAAATGGAATTATAGTCCTAAAATGACGAAAAAATAAATCAAAATATTGAATAATTTTTCGTATGAAATATAACCCAAATTTGTGTGATTTTTTTATTGGGTTATTTTGCTGGTAGCCGTTTTATGGTTTATTTAAAAATTTATTACAATATTAAAAAAAAAAAATATGAAGAACTGATGAGTACGAGAAAAAGTATTTTTTTTTTTAATTGAAATAATGTCTTAATTATCTAAGAGTGTTCTACTTATTATAATGATAAATAAAGCTTTATGTTAACTTGCTTATGTATTTGTAAGAAATTTTTGTTATAAAATCTGTTATAAATTATTGCTTAAATATTGGGGAGAAGCTTATTGCATAAGCTGTTTTAAATGATTGCGTATGTGTTGGGAGATTATAAAAGATAATTGTCAGATTTAGTTTGTGAGATCAGTTAGTAGTAAATTGATTAAGCTGTAGATCAGCAGTAAAGAACTATTGCCAATGATTCTTTAGCAATATCAATATCTAGCACTTTTCGATCTTTCTCGATATTGATATTTCTAATGTACATTTTCTCGTTTCGCTATCGATATCGCTAGAGATTCAATATTGATATCATAAACGAACCTTCGATATCGACTGAGCAATAGGTGAGCTCTACGAGTTAATTTTCGCAACGGCTTTGATAATCGTTCTCAAAGGCGTTTTTAGAGAAATATTTGCGAATTGTTCGAAAGCGATATCACTGTCGAAGTTTGTGGTCAAGCAGCTAAATATTAGGATGAGTACAAATGTATATATAATGTACACAAAAAGAAAAACTGTAAATTTTTCTCAGATAAAAGTCACTACTTTGTGTACTAATAACATATCGTTTGGTTGTTTAACTTTACTATGATCTCCACTTTAAAGAACTTTCTTTAGATTCAGAGAAATATTTTCCTAAAATATTTATTTGAACACCTTATTTTAGCAAACTGAACGGAAGAAAAAATTTTTTTGCGAAAATCCAACAGATTCAAATTTGTATTAAAAATTTTAAAAGTTGCGATACTGTATTTAGAATTATCAAAATATTGCTATGTGATTCTATTCTATGTTTAGTAATCCATTTTTTTTTAATATAAAACATCCGTACATACTGAGGAGTCCATACAAATGTGACCATTTTAACAAATATATGCATTTGTACAGTAGACTGCACCAAATTTACCGATAATTTGAAATTTGACCGCAATTCCCCCTAGGATCATTCATTAGATAGATAGATAGATAGATAGATAGATAGAGAAGGTTGACGTGATACCACAAAGTACCAAATCTCCACCCAGAGACCGATCTCGGTCCGTTGTGAGTCCTTTCATTGTAAAGCTGTGAAATAAAGAATAAAAAAAAAACAGAAAATAGGAGAATAGGAATAGAAAAGAAAATAATAGGAATGAAAACGAATCATGAAGGAGGATTAGTAATGTTACCAATCCCCCTAGGGTTGTACCCCTGATTCTCCCTTAAACAGTCGATTCCCATGACGAAGCCTATGACGTCTACAAGTTCTACGTCCTGAACGTCACTTAGCCCGCCGAGGAACAGGCCGCCCAGCCACTTCATCCTACGATGCTGCAATCGTGGACAATGGCATAAAATGTGTTCAATAGACTCGGTCTCGTCGACTTCTCCACACATTCTATAAAAATCGGAATTGCCAGCGTCCCATCTAGACCTCATCTTCCCTATCAAACAGTGACCCATTATGGCCCCTATCATGATTCTTAAGCTTCTCCTATTCAAGCCCAGAAGAGTGCTAGTGCCTGCGTTGTCTTGTGCCAGCCATATCGCCCTCGACACCTTACAGTCCTCTCTACTCTCTCAAGCCGAATTGGTTCTGAGCAAGATCCAATCATTGATCTTCCCATAGAAGAAACCCAGTGGTAGTTTTACATAGGTTTCCCTCTCCGAGACATCCTTTGCTGCGCCTTGCCTTGCCAGTTCATCAGCCCGTTCATTGCCTGGTATATTGCAGTGACCAGGCACCCAGCAGAGTCTCGCCATGTAATCCCTCATCAGCTCTCTCAGTGACTTCTTACAGGCAGCAACTAGCCTGGATTTCACCAAATGTGTCCCCAGGGCCCTCAGAGCCGCCTGACTGTCCACATAGAGAGTAACTTCAGTACCCCTCGCAACGTTCCGCCTGATTATTTCCGCGGCTTTCAGGATGCCGAGAATCTCAGCCTGAAAAACGCTGCACTCATCAAGGAGTCTAAAAGAGCCTTTCATATCACCAGTACCTATGTTCATCTTCGATCCGTTCGTGAACACTGCACAACATTCATATAGTCTCTCAGTGCCGGACCAGATCTCCCTATCAGGTATCACCACGACAGGATTTACCCCAAAGTCCGATTCAGCGGCCATGTAATCTGATGCCCCCATGAAGTTCAGATTAACCTCACCATAAATGATCTCGTATATGACCCTGGAGTGATCTGCTCTTGATGAACCTAAAAGTCCTAATTCCTTAAGTCTCAGCAGACTCCTTGCTGCCATACCCTTTACAAGCTCTTCAATGGGTAAGAGATGAAGTGTGACATACAGAGCCGTTTGTGGTGTGCTTCTCATTGCACCTGTAATGCCAATTGAGACACATCTCTGTGCATTCGACAAAAGGTTTCTATTACTCTTACGTTACAGTGCCTGCCACCAGACAGAACAACCATAAGTAAGAATTGGTCTCACCACCGAGGTGTAAATCCAATTTAAAACTTTTGGTTTGAGCCCCCAATTCCTACCTATGGAGTTTCTGCAGGTGTAGTAGGCATTGAGGCCACGTTTGAGTCTCTCCTGAACAGTCCTCTTCCAGGTCAGCTTACTATCGAGGAATACTCCCAGATATTTCGCTGAGTCGGAAAGCCTCAGTTCAGTTCCACACAGTACCGGTAATCTGAAATTCTCTACCTTCTAGTAAACAGAACCAACTCTGTCTTTTCCGGATTCTCTCCCAGCCCCCTATCAGCTTCCCAAAAGGACAGCTCACCCAGCGCGGACTGCATGATCTCACTGATTGTAGGAAGAAATTTTCCCTTTACCAGTATGACCCATCATCAGCATATGCCACGATCTTCCGTCCCCTACTGTCAAATTGACGCAAAATCACATCGACAGCTACTAGCCACAGCAGGGGTGAGAGTACTCCCCTTTGCGGAGTCCCCCAAGTCATTAGTTTCCTTAAGCATACTCCACCCAAGTTCGAATTTACAATCCTGTTGCTTAGCATGAGGATTATCCACTCGATCAAGAAGTCATGTACTTTAAGATCCACCAGCGCCTGCTTGATAGCGTCAACCTTGATATTGTTGAACTCTCCCTCAATATCCAAGAACGCGGCCATGGTAAATTCTTTATACCGAAGTCCTTGTTCTATATATCCCACCACATCATTCAGCGCACTCTCAACAGATTTACCCTTCAGATAAGCGTGCTGAGCACTACTCATGAGGTTGGTGCCAATAGAAGATCTTAAATATAGGTCTATCAATCTCTCTAATGCCTTCAAAAGGAAAAACGGTAGGCTGATAGGTCTATAATCCTTGGGTTTCGAGTGACAAGTCCTACCACCTTTAGGTATGAATATGACCTTTACCTCTCTCCACCCCTTCGGTATGTGTCTAAAAATCTCAACCAGTAGTAGACGAACCACCAACGGTGCATTCTGCAACATGGCCGGAAGAATACCATCCTAAATGGCCTTGCTGTACTTAATCCACGAGGCTCTTTTAGCTCTTCTAATTTCCTTTTTGTACTTATTAAAACACACTCTATAGGTGCTACAATCTTCGTCCTTACAAGTTCTATGGGCTCTGTTATACAACCTACCATTCATTGAGATGTACAAAAAATATTGTGTGAAATATTAGTGAAATTGTAAATCGTTAGCCCGTGCCGCATCGGACCTGAAGTTTTTACAGTGTTTTAAAAAATTTAGCTACTAAGTACTTTGATTTGTAACAAAATGCTAAAAACTCGTATTCTACATATAATTATCTACCAAAGAAGATATAGGAAGAAAAAGTTGGTTAAAAAGTGTTTGCTATTACGAATTACCAAGACCATTAATATGTTTGAGAGTACAAACAATTTAAAATTTTTTGAGTGATGGTTAAATAAAATGATACTTTTAATTAAATTTGATCCATAATTACTGCAAAATACATCCTTGTAACCGCAGGATAATCTAAACCCCTTTCCATGTTCGGTTAAAAAATGTTGAAATTTTTCAGACTGATTCACAACTCCAATTTCAAACTTCTAAAAATTTTGTTAAATAAATTTCAAAAGAATTCGAATAAAACTCTGCAGGCTTATGACAACACTTCAGGAAATAAAATTGAGAACTAATTAGGCTAACATTTTGTATGACAGTTATAAATTTGTTCTTTCAATTCAGCTAGAGATAAGATAATTCAGAAACCTTATCTTAAAGTGAAGTAAGCTTTCATTTTATTTGGAAACGTCGATAGCATATTTTTTCCTCCGCAAGATCGGGTCTTCCCTAATAATCTCGTATTTATTTAGAGTTTTTAAAATTACATGTACACAAACCTCTTTAGTTTACATTAGCTTGATTGAGGTTTGTTATACAATTTTGTTCTGACCTCAATTTTGTACAGTTGTATTCTTCTCTTTCTTTGGGGATTAAAATTGTAATTGCTATAAAGAACTTAAGACTCTTATAAAATAATAGCAAACATATACACATAAGATAAAACTTTGTAAATTGTAAAAATATATGAAGTATTTGAACAAAATTGATTTGAAATTATATTTAGACCAATTTAAATGTAATAAAATTAATTTTAGAGATAAAATAATCGGTTTCAACAAATTTTGCGTTAACTAACACGCTGCTACAAAATGACACTTTTTATTTTTACTCGGAAAACAATATAATATGAGCCGTAGACCTTCTTAAGAACATCACAAAACAATCTTTGAAAATTTTGAAACACCTCCTAAGTTTCAGGAAAAAGTCATTTTTATGGTAGTTCCTGCGCTCTAGATCTCGTTGCTCAGTAAATTTTAAGTCAATTTAGTATTTTAAAATTGACTTGAGAAATTAAGTAATGAGTTACTCGTCAATTTTTAATTTATTAACCTTTCCTTTTTCTAAATTTTAACACTGATGTAAATTTTTTTGCATTTTTTTCTTTAATAATAAGCACATTTTAAATGCTCATTAGTTGAGAATAAAACTGAATATTCATGTATAAAATCGTTTAAAAATTTAATAAGTTCTTAAAGATTTCTTAAGATTTGTTCAAAAATGCTTCATACAATATTTTAAGACAAAACATTTTTACCAAAAGAAGTCACCAATCACCAAATATATTAGTAAATAACTCATTCAATTAAAAATTTTTTTAAATTTGCACCTTTTACCATAAATGATTATATCAATTACTAAAAACTGAAAAAAATGAAAAACAAAAAAATTTTTCCAATAAAAATTTATCAAATCAAACAAGTGGATGATTGAATGAATTAAAAATTTAAGTGAGAAAGAAAATTTTACTTAAATTTTATTTTTATTTTATATTCACTTGAATATATTTATTAAATTTAGATGCAAAATAAACTGTGTTAATTGAAAAATATACGGCAATATTTTTTTCAGTGAAAAAATATTATAAAGTTTTATAAAAATGGTTAATAACGTTGCTAGTTGTCTAAATATATTAACAAAATAGCATATTTATTGGGGTAATCATTTTAGTTGACTTTTTCGTTTTTCGATTAATCAAGTAACTCGAAAGTTTTTAAATTACTCGAGCTACTCGAAAATTTTGCTCATTTTTTCGTATTGAGAAATATACGGTAATAGTTTTTTTCTGTATTTTTTATACTCTCCATTTGCTGCTTACCTTTTGAGGAAAAAAATTAAAAACATGTGGAGTTTCTGTAAGTTATTCTAGATAAAATCGAATAAGTTCTTTTTCCCAATTTGAAAATATTAGATTTGGTAACTATTTCAAAAAAAAATTTTTTGTATCGTTTTATAAAAAAAAAAAAAATATAAATAAATCGAAGTTAAACTCGAAAAATTTTAGAAAATAATTTCAGATTTTGTTTAAAAATTGGTTTTTAATATTTTACCAAAATAATAACAAATGCATATCGTTTAAAAGCCTGTTTCTTTTACTTAACAAAGAAGTTTAAAAAAGAAAAATTAACAAAAAAATAATAATAACAATAATAATAATAAAAATAATTCAATTTCCCGGTGAAAACGGGAAACAAAATATTCTCGTACTTTCAAAATACCATAGCAAACATTTTGCTATTTTAACACCTTATATCAATGAAAGGTTGACGTTACTATAAACGTGGTACTTTCAAGAATATAGTAATTCAACCAGAACGTTATTTAAGAGGAACGTTTATGTTGCATGAATTAGTTTTTTGGCTAATGAATTAGGTTTTAGTTTCTATCAGAAATCCATATATATGTTGTTTCACATGAAATTTTAAATTAACTTTATTTTTGTCATGTTAAAATTTTAAATACTTTACTTTCATTATAGCCTTGATAGCTGTTTATTTTAAATACTTTAATGCAAAATATTTGTTAAAAACAAATTACTTTTATTTTCAACTTATATTTTTAGAAATCAAATTGTTTAAAATCATTTTGTAAATTTTAAAATACAATTTTCAGTTATTTGAAATTAATTTGGAATAGAATTATTTAAATATTATTCCATTTATTAACAAGCAAGATTATAAATTATTTCAAAAGGAGTATTAGAATATACTTTTATAAAATTCATATTCCAAAGTGTTCCACTAATTTGAAAATAAATTTTATTTCTTTAGCTTTTTATTCCAAAATGTTCCACTAATTTGAAAATAAATTTTATTTCTTTAGTTTGAATATAATAATAATATATTATTCTTTATTTTATTTTCAATTTTAAAAATTAAATGTTCAATTTAATTGTTAATTTATTTTTTTTTTTCGAATAAATTTAAATTTGTTTTTGAAAAGAAAAATAAGTAATATTTTTTTTTTTTCGTTTTTTTAATATTGCAATTATTTAGTAGGTTAACTATTGTTTGCGTTATTTACTCGACTTTAACCATTAGATTCTCCTGTGAAGATTTTATTGAACAGTCGGAGAAGCCATAAGAAATATTATTTGCTTAAAAAACTTCTGAAACAATCGATACGTTATTCTTTTTTATTTAAATAGTTGAAAAAATTATATGATGTTTTTATTCAAACTTCTTGTAGATGAATAATTTAATTTTTTTGATTTACTTTTTTATTTTTTTGTTTTAATGAAAACATCAAAATGTTTGAAAATTTTCTATTCGAATATATTGTTTTCAAATGAAAATCCTAAAAATTTGTATTAAGGAAAGAAATACATATGAATATTATTCAAAGTTGGAATATTCAAATATATATATATAAAAAAAACAAGAAATTTGGTTATCTTTTTGTAAAAAATATATGTTTCACTTTTGATTAAATAAAATATTTGTTTTGAAATTCATTTTATTCTTTTTTATTTATTAGATGCAAGAAATCCCTAACAATTTTATTTAAAAATTAATAAATAGATTAATAAATATTTTAAATTAGAAATAAAAATGAGAAAAAAAAAATTAAAAATATTTTCATTTTTTATTTTATTCACAAGTAATACCTATAATAGATTTGTGAAAGTGAATATTAAATAAGTTTAACTTCGAAAATACTCACTATTATTACAAAATTACTTGACTGGGAGATTTTTTATCCCAACACAATATTTGAAACAGCATCTCTTATCCAAGCAATGAATATGAAAATGTTACATGCAAATATCATAACTTCAAAATCCTTAAAAAGAAACTAATTTCCTGTTGTATTCATATGTTTCTACGTTTATTTTTTAACACTATGATTGATCCAGAAAACGTTGTTGCGAATAAATTTTTAGTATTTTCCATATTTATGTTTAATTTAGTAAGAATTAGTTAGTAAAAATTATTAGTTAGTAAAAAATAATATATATTAGAGAAACAAACGGCAGACTATTTATAATAAAATTTACCCCATAGATTAGGATACATTTTTAAGAAATCATAGCCTTTTTTCTTAAAACTATAGTTTTAAAAAATTCCCGGGAATTCTCGGAATTTTTATGAACATGTATAACATGACCCCTTTAACAAGGCGGTCACACTCGATAACGGTTTGTCCAATATAATAATATATAAATAAAACTGCAATACGTGGAAATTAGTAGCGAAAAAATCAACTTTTTTACGCAAAATTGGAAAAATGTTCTCCTTAAAAGTTATTAAAAAGTAAATAATTAATAGTAAGTCATATCGATCATTTACTGCAACAACGTCTTAACTCAAAAAACGAAAGTTTCGAGTTAACTCTACCAGTGCATAGTAAATATTGTTTTTTATTAACTGGTGGTCTTATGTACTAGTTTTTTTATATTTTACGCAGGATCGCAATAAAAGCATTTTATACAAATTATATAATCTATTGTGGATTCCTTGCAACAGCGCTTCGCTCGACTATTATGTAGTAAGTTTCTTAGAAAAGAGATTAAACTTCATTAAAAATATTATTTTAATTTTTAAAACTATATATATCAAATTAGAAACTAAAAAGTATTTCCTAAAAAAAATTGATTTTTTGAATTATAATACAATTAACTGAATACACCTGTAATAAAAACTCCATTCAAATTGTAGACGTATAAGTTTTTCATCACTAATTGCAGTTTTATGCATCTAAGCTATACTAGTCTTAAGATGGTCTATTAGTCATGGCCATTAAAAAATGAGTATGTCATAAAAAAAAAAAATTGCTTAGTATATTAAAATCCATCTAGCTCACCTGCTTTTGCTAAAAAGATTTGGAATTTTTTTTTTGTATCCTGGCAAAATCTGCATTACCAGAAACAAATTATATTTCTGTTTTGCTACTACAAGAAATTTGAACAACTAATAAAACCTCTTAATTTCTCATGTATATATATATATATATATATATATATATATATATATATATATACATGAGTATGTATATGATATTATATATATATACTTTTGGTCTCTATTCTGAGTCGGTTTAGCTATGTCCGTCTGCTACTTGACCTATTCGAATTAAAATTACCCAGGGTATTTATTATTCCCAGAAGTAGCTTGAAATTCTAAACCAGTCAAATCAGATCAGTACAAAAAAGGTAACAGAACCACATTTGGACTAACTCCTAAAGCTAAATTAAAAGTGACAATTTTTCAATAAAAAAATTAACGGATTTAAATACAATTTATGATTTAACTACAAAAGTCGTCGTCGTTTTACTTTAACAGAACACAAACAACATCATGTTATAATATGTGTATGGAGTGGGTGTGTGTGTGTTCCCTTCAAAATGAGTGTTGATAAACACAAATGCATACAACTTATATTTAGTTTGATGTATGATCGTGGTTACCAGCGAACACCCCACGACCTGGTATATTGATAAACTTACTGTTTTAAAATTCTAAACTAGTAGTTCAAGTGCAGTGTTTCCATTTCAGCCTTTATAAGGCTAAATCTAGTATTTTTATTTTTCTTTTAGCTTCAAAATTCTCGTTTTAGCTTATAACCTTTTTCTAGCTTTTTCTGATTCGTAAGATTGCCTGAAAAAGGCTTAAATGTTAGTACTTCAACAACGAAGAAAATAATATCTTATGAGCTATTACACACTAGTTTTATTTTGACAGAATCATCCATTTCAGCAATTTTTGGTAATTTATTCGCAAAAAAGTCTAGATTGTTTATATTTAGCAAAAATTTCCGCCTGCGGCGCTGCATTCTCCTCAGCAAAAATAACAACTAATTTTATGGACTTAGTAGAATCGATTTTTATAACTATTTTTTAATAAATTACAGCAACCCTAGAAACTGTTTATGAACATTATTAAAAATAAATTCTTATAAAACGTAAAATCACCCAAAAATTTGCCAATGTTCCATTAAAAAAGAATAATAATTCAAAAATTACTTCAAAATCAATTCAAAACATTGGGTATTTTTTCATACCAAATTTGTATGGAAGTTTTTGAACGATTTGTCACTGGATAGTTTTGCTGGCAGCCGCTCTTATTTTTTTTTTTTTTTTGGTAATTTTATTAAAATATCTTTAAAAACTAATAAAAAGGAGAAAAAATATGTTTTAAATTAACAAAATAATTTTTTTCTGGTCTTAATTTATAACGTATTTAGCCATTTTTTACCTTTTTTTAAATTTAGCCTCTTTTTCTCTCACCTTCTGGTAATACTGCCGATGTGTTTCAAGCTACACACATCGATAGGGAAGAAAACTTGGATGAATTTTTTAAAAGTTTGTCTGCTAACGTGTAGAAATAAGTACAAATAATATTTCCGGGATGAATTTCATAAATTTGAAGTGATTTTACCAATTTTTGAAGTTTTCTTTGGCTTAATGAAGAAAAAGTATAGATACGTATATTATTTTATAAATCCTTACTGATTATTGTTTGTTGCTGTGTTTAAAATTAATAAATTTTTAACGTGATGATATTTCTTGTAAGTTTCATTGTATGTAAAAATAAATCTATAATGTGCTTAGTTATGTAAGAATTGTTTAGAATTGTTTATTACATTTTGATTAATTTAAATCGCGTCGCCAATTTTTAGCATTTTCTTAAAGATTTGCAACTTTTTTCAGAATTTAATATATCTTGACAGCAAATGTTTAATTTATAATTGGTTGCGATAGCAGCAAATTATGCAGAGAACTCGTTACAGTTAGAGTTATAAGATTATACTTTGTTTTAGTTACTTACTTAATTGTTTCAAACTAAAACTTTAAAAACCCAAGGCCAAAATGAGGGAAAAATTTGCTTCGACATAAATATCTCTTAAACTAGAAGAGATAATCTACACAAGTTAGCATAGTTTTTATAAAGAATTGCAAGCACCATTATATAGTATGTAAAATTTTCATTCAAATCATAAATGAATTTTTGCGAATTAAAAAAAAAAAAAAAAAAATACATACCCGAGGAGATCAGCTTTGGAGGTCTAACTCTAACCCCATAATCCACTATGCACTCGTGTTCCTCCAAATCAACTCGAAAATACCTCAGGTCTGACCATGTGAAATTTTCTTTAGATATCTCTAACGGTTACTTCAAAAAGTGTCTTGGAACCACTGTGCCACTAGCTTTACCAGTAGGGTGCCCTTATTTATTATATATATATATATATATATATATATATATATATATATATATATATATATATATTATATTAACTTATTTTTCATTTCATAAAATTTCAAATTTTTTTTATTCATATTTAAATTATCAAATGGGAGAAGATGAACAAAAGAATAACATACATAGAGATTTTTATTTTGTTTATCAGTATGTTGTTATCAGCAGTATAATATACAGCCATAATAAATGTCGAACTGTCAGCAATTAAGAAAACATTTCAAAAACCTTGATTTTCGCACAAAAATTTATACTCGTAAAAGATACCATTTGTAAAAAAAAGATATACTACCCCAGATAACAATGACACCTATAGAAAATATGTTATTTTAACGCTAAATTTTTTACACGTGCCATTATATAACAAAAGTAAATGTTTAATGAAAAACATGCCCTAGAGATTTGAATACATAGGACACGCAGTAGTAACAATACTATTGTTACAATTCTGATATAGCTATATAACCAAATACTTTTTAACAAAAAATAAAAAATAAAATAAAATTCAAGGGCGGTATAAATAATATCTACATAAACACATTAAAACATACAGTCAAGAAGACAGCCAGACAGCAAGTTGAAGTCCAAATTTATTGATTTATTTTTTGCTAAGACAAAATAATAATATTAAAAATGTCTAAAGGAATAAATATAAAGTATACATATGGGCCATTATCATCAACTTTTGAATTTAGGTCTATTTTATATTGTGATCCTTTTTTAACCCAAGTAAATTTTTTTGGTCCATAAAATTTTAATCTTTGTTGATGCGCCTCTACATTACCGTTAAGCATATTTGTGTTGTATATGCGATGTGCCTTAATAAAATCTGTTTTGACAAAAATCTCCTGTTTTCAACTATCAACGACATTTGATTTAAATTCACGATCCCGATTAATTATATTTATCGCCGTTCTTATTCCTATTATACAATTGCAATTTGGTATATAAAAGTACAAAAACAAAAATTGCAACTTTTGCGTAATTTTCAAAAAGTTTTTTATTCTTTTTTTTTTTTATATAAAAATAAGTTCACGAGGTAATCCACAATTCTATTAGAAACTGTGAACGTGCCTTGCCAAAAAACTGACTCTTTTAAAAATTTTCGCTTAAAAAAAAAAAATGAAACTAACTACTACGTTGACTATTTTTGGTACATCTATGAGATATAGCGCAAATTACAACAAGTATCAACCTTTTTTAAAAATCGTATCCTGTTGAGGAGCGCACAGACCCCGCTAAGAAAAAAAAGAAAGCAGCAAATTTTAAAAATTAAAAAATTTGTCATCAAAATTTGACTACCTTGTATGCAGAGTTGGAGTTGCGAATTTTTAAAAAGGGTTCAAAAAAATGGGCTTCAAAAAATAAAGTCATCGAAAAGGGATTTTTTGAAAAAAGGGGCCAACTGCTTCAATACCTAAAAATCTTCTTAAAATTTGTTTACTTGATAAAAACAAAAACAAAGAGTATTGAGTTTTAAGAAAAGCTACTAAATTCAATTTTATTTATATCAAAATAATTTATTTGTGTTAATTTTTATTATTCCGAAAATAAAGATTTATTCATAAAAATAGCTAACATAAAATTCTCTTTGTATTAATAAAATTTTCGTACGTTTTTACAAGGTTTTCACTCGGACTCCAGTCTTACAAATCCCCGTCTAACAAATTTAGAACTGAAAGCATGGATTTACAAGTGCTGATCTTAAGTCTGTTGGATAATTTATTTTTTATTAGTTATAATTTAGAGAAAAGACGTTCCGCCGTGGCACTGCTTTGATCTAAATCAGAAATATAAACTAAGGTATAAGTATTTTTCAAGTCTATTTTTTAATTTTCACAATCCCGTCCAATAAGATTCAGCATTTGATGTTTTAAATATTTGTTCATAAACTTTATTATTAGCTTTAGTTTTTAACTGTTTCAGTTCATTTATAAATTATTTTGTGAAACAGTCTTAAAATAATTAATTTATTCATTGAAATTAATATATAATAGGTCGAAATATTTCATAGCCTTAAAAAGTCGCCATTTAATTCTATTTTAATAAAAGGGACCAAAAAAGTGGCCTGATGGTAGAAAAAGTAACGTTGTCGATATGTAACTGTTGAAAGTCTGCACAACAGCAAAGAAGGTGTAGAATTTATCCACAAAGTCTGATTAGCTTATATAAAATCGAATGAGATTAGAAAGTATAAAAGCACGAAAAAAAGGTGTAGAAGCATGGGAAAAAGTTAAGTAATTATTAGCCCTTATTCTAAGTGCTAAAATATGCTAAAATTTTGCACTCTATTAGTTTCAAATCTTGTGAGTTTAAGTATGTAACCCCTTTGTTTAAAATAGTATTAGCACAAAATTTATTAAGGATTAAAGTCAGTTTCAGTGAGATTAAAAATTTTTGATAATGGCTCATATATAAGAATTTAATTTATTTAGTTTTATTAATAGCACACAAGTAATAAATTATTAATCTTTTTCGAATTTTTTCAGCACGATTACTATACTAAACGCAATTTACCACTAATATTTCCAAGTTTTTGTTTGTTTAAAGTGATGAAATCCTTTAAAAAAGATTTTTTTAATAAGCATACCAATTGATTTGTTCCTTAATTGTTGCTATATAATTAAAATTAATGAATGGTTTTTTTCTTATTTAAATAAAATTATTTATATTTGATAGATACAAACTAAGCACAAATAATGTGAAAATATAGAAATTTTAAGTTAAGGTAAAGTAGACGTTCGTAGTTGAACTTTCGCCATATTTACTAACTTTTTTCTTTTTTATCTTTCTTCTATTGTTTTTTTTTAAGAAACAGGAGATTTATAACAGCCATAAAAATTGAATTACAGCATTAAATAAATCGAAATTTATGTTGTGTTACAACAAGCATTGGATACAATGTGTTACTATGAGTACGAAGGTAAATAAAATCTAGATACAGGCTTACTTTTGCAGACTCATATATACAATATATTTAATAAGGGGTTTATTAGGGTGGCATCTTTTATGTATTATTTGTGGTTAAAAAAATCCCAACATACTTCGAAATATTTAAGCCGAAATCTGTAAGAGTGATTACACGTCATATAGAACAGCTATTTGACATTTCCGATTTCAATGAAATTCATCACAGACATTGGTGTGTGTTGGAAGTGTTTTTCGAATCATAAACTTTTAGATCCTTGGTCCTTTCTGATTAAAAAATAAAAAAAAAAAAATATATAAAATATATTTTGAAAAAAAGTAAAAAAAAACTTCACAAAGGAGTAGTGTTGCCAGTTTAGCCTTTTAAGGCTAAATCTAACCATTTTATTTTGATTTTGGCCGCGAAATTTTCGCTTTAGCTTTTAGATTTTTTTCCAGCCTTGTTTGAATTTAAAAATTGCCTTAAAAAGTCAAGAAAATAATTTCTTATTTACTATAACTAATTTTATATTTACAAAATCATCAATTTAAGCATTTTTGTGTATTTATTCGCACCAAATATCGAAATTATTTATAAAATTAATTTTTAATATACTTCATCAAAAATAGAAACTATTTATGAAAATAGTTTAAAAAAGATCTTGTTAATAGAAAAATCATCAAAAAATTTGGAAAATGAATAATAGTTGAAAAATAACCAAAAATGGTTCAAAACATTGGGTAATTTTTCATATGAAATATAACACTAATTTATATGTAATTTTTTTTTTGGCAATTTTTCATTGAGTATTTTAAAAACTAATGAGAACGAGAAAAAATAATTATCCAAATTAAAAAAAAAAATCTGGCCTCAGTTTTCGGAGTATTTTACCTTTTTTACCTTTTTATATCCTACACCACCATAAGAGGTTGGGGTATTATGCGTTTGTACTGATATTTTTAACTCATAGAAAAAGTTATCCAACACCCATCTTAAAGAATACCAATCGACTCAGAATCACTTTTTAAATCGATCTAACGATGTCCGTCCATCACCATGTATACCTTGTGCAGAAAGTATGGGTTTAAACACTCAAAAATAAGAATATTTTATGAAATTCGGTGCAAAGAAGTCCCATATATATATATATATATATATATATATATATATATATATATATATATATATATATATATATATATATATATATGTGTATTATATATATATGTATTATTATTATCAACGTATTATTCTGTATTTGTATATTTTATTTTACATTTATTAAAATTGGCCACAGGTATAATATAAGCCCAGTTCCAGTCAGTCTTGACTGATTATATCTTTCGTCCTCGTTTAAAGTTCATTTTAGCCCTTGTTTTCTCATATCCTGGCAACACTGTAAAGGAGTATTTTTTTAATTGCTAATAACTTCTAAACTATACAAGGTGGATTTCTAGTTTTAGTTTCATATTACCACATAAAGGTATACTTGTTATCTTTGTGATTTTTTTTTTCGTTTATTAAAACGTCATATTTTTGAAGCGGAAAGTGCTATGAGATTACTATTTAAATTTTTTAATTTACTTATATTAGCAAATACTTCGACAAAAGGAATTTATAACATTTTAAAGATGAGAATCTGGATAAAGCTTTCTGAAATATTTAGGTGCACACTTAAAAAAAATCATGATTTATAAATATACCACCCTAGTAAACAACATACCTAGTTTATACACATACATACATATATACTATAGATAAATAAAAAAAATAGATATTTATGTGAATGGGATATAAAATTAAATATTTTATTAGATTATGTATAACAGAAATCAATATTAAAATTTTAATAAAGATATATGGCACATATATTACATTCCTGTTTCTAAATGCCAAGGACAAACAGCAAAAAAACTGTAAGTAGAATCTAGGGAAACCACATGTTGAAATTAATTGAAAATTTATAATAGTTTTCTTCAGACACCTTCTTTACACACTACGGTGTTCGGCATATTCGGCATTGAAGTTGATCAAATAAAATTTTATAGTCTTTTTAAGTATTCGTGGGATTGAATAATCGAACGAATAAAGAATAAAATATATTGTTCGAATAATTAATTACAAATTTAAAAAAATGCAAAAATTTGTAAACACAGAAAACAGATTCATTATAGCAACCGATTTTTATGCCAATCGAATTTGGTTGGTTGCGTGTACTATCCCATAATTCGATTGGTATTTTACGATAGACACAACTATTAAAAAAAAAAATATTCCTTTGGAACATCTGCAAAATATGTATATAAAATATTAGGCTTAACCAAATTAGAAAAAAAATGTTTTATTATTTTTTTAATTAAATAAAATTTATTATAAATTTAATGCAAATATTTATCTACTTGACAGCTTACTTTATAATACGTATATTATCTTCCTCAGCTATATTACCTATTCAACCAAACATTATGCAATATATGGAAGTATTTCATAATGTTCAATACCAATAATTTAAATGTACTTTATGACACCAAAAAGTGTCATAATGACCATGGATACTATGCCTTTTTCTGGTATGAAAAAAATTAATACATTATATGATACAAATTTTTAAATCAGCAGAACTTTTATCTGAGTAGGATTCTGGTCTGGATAAAACAGTTTTCTAGACATCAGACCTTCGACAGGCTCAGAGGTTTTCAACTCTGGAGTAATTCAGATAGCGGTTTCAAAATCAAAATTATTATTATTTTTTTTTTTTAAACAGGATGACTACACAAAATTATAAATAAGCCAAATAAAAATAAATAAGTCAAATAAAGCCAAATAAAATAATATAATACCTTAGACCGGGAACAGTTTTGTACAGGTATGAACAGCACCACAAAAATCTTTCATTTAATTTTTCAAGCACAATTGCGGCAAAACTTATTTGGGGAGTAACACATGAAAATAAAGTGTAAAGGAAAACAGGTCCTTGGATGTAAAACAAAAGGCATATTATACAAAACCAAGCAATAAGGAAAGATTTCGTGATAATATATACCACAAGTCTTAAATTTTTTATCCTACAGATATGAGAGGAATACTGTATAGAGCACCCCTATCACGAAAACCTTTTTCGATGATAAATAATAGGAAACTGTTAAGGTTTATCGGTTAATTTATTTATAATATTTGTTGAAATAATAAAACAATAAAAATAGGCACAATTCATTAACTCACCCATTTTAAAACTATTAAAAAAATTTTTAATATAATGCGTACATATTTCTAAATCGAAACTAAATTTTGTTTATTTAGATATTTATTTTTGAAAATGTCAAATAAAATAATTGATTTAATTAATAAAAAATCGTACTGATTTTTAGCGCCGCAATTGAAAATATGGTTAAACTTAAACATATTCAAATACGAATAAATGTTTAATAGCAGCCACCAATATTTCGTTTTAAAATATGAATTAAATTACGATATCTTCACCAATATAATTCAATGTATATTAAAAAAGCACAAATTGATTTTGGTAACTAACTTTTTAATTGCAAAAACCTTAATACCATTGTATGCATACTTTTTCTCTTTTGATGAAAGAAAATCTATTGTAGTCCTAGTATTTTAGTATGTATAATATATTTTGTGTTTATTCTGCTGAATTTTAATAATCTTAATAATAATTTTTCAATATATTTTTTTCCTGAGTGTATTTTTTAAATCAACTTTTTGTTTTCATTAACATTGAAAAAAGATATATATATATATATATATATATATATATATATATATATATATATATATATATATATATATATATATATATATATATATATATATATATATATATATATATATATATATATATATTATATATATATAAAAAATTATAAAATGAAGTAAAATTTTTTGTAAAATAATAACTCTTAAAGAATATAATTAAGCATTTTGGGTTTAAAACGATTTTTATTAATAAAAGCAGATGTGTAAAAAAACCTTTCACTTACTATTGATGGTGGCAATACAGTAAGAATAGCATTAAAAACAAATATAGTTTTGTTTTTCTTTTTAGATTTTACTAAATATAGTCAATGATCATCAATATTGCTAATCAATTTTGCAAAGTTTTAATATTATTTAGTGATTGAATTCAGTTAACAAATCATCGTCATAAATTTCAAAACCTTTTCTTATTTCCACATCAATTGAATTATTCAAATAACTTTTGAAATAAATAACAAATAAAAAAATCTCAAAAATAAACCATTTCCATATACTTTCCCCTTTTTTTTTGAATATTTAAAAAAGTTAAAGTGCGATAAAAAAAATTTACAGAATTTAATTATAACTTATATATCTCCCGGTTATTCTAAATTTAAGCCGTTTGATTAAATCTTTAGAAAATGTATTCTAATTTTTTCCAAAATAATACTTTGACTTCAGTGTCCATAAAAGGCTTCAACCCGAAATCTGTTAACATGTGGTTTACAAATTAGTAAAAAAATTTTCAATAATTTTCGACAGAGTTTTCCACCTAAACAAAACTTTTTAAACCTGCACAGAGAAAGCAGATTCGTTGCGGCTACCAAATTTATTGCCAATCGAATTTGTTCGGTTCCAAGAATTATCAGTTAAAAATGGAAAATAATATTATGGTAGCAATTTTCTTTAAATAATTCGATTGATATAACTCAATGTTTCTGTAATGTATACATTTGACATGCCCAAATAAAAAAACACCTTTTATATTTTTTGTTTTTTTATTTAATAAAACTATTGCAAATACATATAAATACAATATGTAAATATATAAAATCTGTAATATCACTTTATTTTTATCATAACTAAAATATATGTATTCAGCGCCATTTCACTCGGGAGACAACTCTTCAAATATATTTGTGAGATGTCTAAAATGAGTTACATAAGAACAGAACAACTTGTTTGATATGACGTTTAATGCATCAACTAAAATATACGAGAGTTAAATAATAGCCCTTAAGGGATTTTTTGATAATAACTCTAGTCAAATAGGAAATTAGAGATAAAAATCTCACTAGTTTCAAAATGATTAAATACTAAACCTAAAATTTTCTTACCTCAATATGTTTCACCTGGGAGATAAACGAAACTTTAATAGGGCTGTGTAAGCATTTAAGCTTTAGATCTTTGAATTGACTGTTCATGAATATAAATGTAATGCCTCTTATAATCCCAAGGCTTCAAAAATAGTTTGACACTCTATGGAATTTTATAAAAAACAGATTTTCCTATAAGTGTACCATAAAAAAATGTGATTGCGCTTAAATATATACATAAACATATTTTGCAATAATTATTACAATACTAGTGATCAAGTGCTGCTACGGTCACTTAAGATTATCAGCTGGGGCTGATATAATTTTTAATTAAATTTTGTTTTAATTGCATGCACAATTTTTTAATTAATTTAAATTCTTTTTATTTTGGTTCCACGTTCACTATCAAAATATTCATTCGGTTGTAAACAAAGAATAGATTTTTTTTATATTCTAATTTTTTATTACCATCACTAATATTTATCCATTAAATTAGAAATTATTTTAGTTCTGTTTGTCGAATTTGTTGAATTTATTTTACAAATTTACATACTGATCAAGTTGACTAATACAGCAACTGTAGGTGATTTCACTATAGCTACGTTTTTACTATCCTTAATAAAGTAATATTTTCTACTTTATTAATACCATATAATATATATATGTATATATATATATATATATATATATATATACATCAAATGATTGAAAATCGTTTCAAAAATTTTGCTGTCAAAACTATAATGGCAGAGACATGTATCAAACAAATAGCATTTATGATAATATATATATATATATATATATATATATATATATATATATATATATATATATATATATATATATCGAAAGATCAGAATTTTTCCAAACCTTTTCCATTGAAACTCGGAAAAAAGCGGTTCAAAAAAAAGCGGAGATTGGAAACCTATTTTCTATTTACTGAAACCCCTATATAAGCTAGTTACTTCGTTTTTCCACAAAAAATAAAATCGGGAAATTTTTTTCCGAATTTTTCTGCTAGTTACGGAGATATTGGCCAAGAAACATTTTTGGCCGATATCCAAGTTCTACATTTTTTCCACCATACCCTTTTTTAATTTAAAATTTTCTTACATTTATTTAATTTAATAAAGTCTTGTATTTATAAAGTATTTTTTCTTCGTAGAAGTGAGTGTATCTTCCTTTAATATGTGCCAAAATTTGTAAAATTTTAAGTATTAAATTTGTTATTTACTAGATTTTACCGGTGCACTTCACTACCTTATTCGATGCGATAACTAATATTTACTTAAAGCTATTCACCCTATTTGAAATTTGATATGAAATTACTTTTAAATTAATTTAGGACTCACTTCCCCTGGACTTATCCGTTGTATTTTCATTCCACCAATGCGAAATTATAGGATAAACGTTCCAATAAAATTTGAGTCCTGATACTATTACGACATTTCCTTAGATACTCTATATTGAAATTTGCTTTATATGGGGAGTACTACACCTCCTGCTCCGACCTTAAGCTAATCGGTTCACCCGTTTGAGAGTTTTAAAAAAATAAGCATGGCATCCAATCAAGATCCAACATGACCTATAAAATTCTATGCGTCTTATTTCATGTAAATAGCTTCATTAATAACGTGCAAGATTGAAACAATTTTTAAAAGTAGACGTAAAATGTGGGTGTGACTCCAAAGTTTATAACCACTTCTAGCACCGATGCTATATGTGTATCAAATTTGCTGAATATCGGTTCAGACGTCTATATGTAATGGATACACAAACAAACAAACAATTAAACAAACATACTTACACCTCACTTTTATAATATACAAGGATATAAGGATTTATAAAATATTGATTCAATTTCAGTACAAATTATTTAAAGTTTTTAGCGTTTACATAGATTACTATATCTATGTAAATGCTAAAAACTAGGCAAATATATTTGAAATTACATTCAATATAACGTATTTCATTTTCATTTAACACACCTCAACATGGTTATATGGTATATGATTCGGCACAGCCGAATATAACTTACTTGTTTTTGATTAAACTTCTGTAATTTTGTACGAGGTCTTCGCACCGACTACAGTTTTAAAAATCCTCGTTTTACAAATTAATTACTGAAGAGTTGACCTTAAGTCTGTTGGACAATTTATTTCTCATTAGTGGTGATAATTTCGAAAAAGGATGATCCGCCGAGGCACTGCTATGAACCAAATTCAAAACGTTAATTAGGGTATAAGTATTCATCAAACCTGTTTATTTATTTTCATACTACGGTCCAAAAACATTCTGTGTTTGTATTTCTGTTTCCGTTTATTTATAAATTCTGTTTCAGTTTATTTATAAATTCTTCGGTGTCTTTTTACATTACTATATATTACTAAATTTTGAAACAATTTCAAAGTAATTAGGTTTTTGATTGTAATTAATATATAGTGTATAGAAATACTCAAACAACTTAGTTTCTCATCACTTAGCACACAGTCTTAAAAAGTCGCTATTTAGTTCCATTTTAAAAGAAGGGTCCAAAAAGTGGCCAGGTGGTTGAAATAGGGGTGACTTAAACCGTCAAACGGTAACGCTGTTGTATTCAATATGGTTTTATAACTCAACCCACGATTAATAGATTTAAAGTTTAATAATGCATATGATTAGCCCTATTTCTTTTAAGCTTTTTTCACACTTTATTGATGTTACTTTTTTTCTATTTTCATTTTTGAAAAAAATATCATATGATTACACTGGTCGGCAAAAAAATGTTTCGTCCTCCTTAAAAAAGTGTGCACTAGATGGAATATGATCTGCCAAATACGAATTTGCTCTCAGTTTTTCAAAAACAATTGAAACACTTAAAGATGTAGATGAAAATTATATTTAAGTCATCTTAACAGTTTTCATTGATACACAAATCTTGATTCTATTCACAATTAAGTAATAATACCCATGTATGCCTACAATTAATTGAACATAATGTGGTCAAAAAAAAAAAAAAGCTTTCTTCTCTAAACAAAAGAAGGTGGAATTTGACCTGCTAAATACGAATATGCTTTCAGTTTTTTTTTCCATGTCTAATATTTCTCCCTTAATAAGACGAATACATGAGTATATTTTACCATAACTCGAGAACAGGTTTTCGGATTTACACAAATAAAGCACCAAAAGATGCAGACGAAAATTATGTTTAAGTACTCTTAACGCTATTTTTTATCCACTCAATATTTATACAATCTTTTCATGAAAAATTATAAGAATTTTGCTCCTTAACCCCGAAAATATTGGGCGGATATAAAAATAATGTTAAGATAACCTGAAGATAATTTTAATCGGTTTTATATATCTAAATTTGTGAGACCGTTCTCGAGTTATACAAGTGTGATCGCTGAATATGGAATATTAGTCATGCCAATAAAAAAGAATCAGTAAGTGATAGAAAACAAGCAAAAACAGATTCTTGTTTAGCTTCTCAAATTCCATCTAGTCTACCTATTTCGTTTAACGAGAAAAAAAATTTCTTTCTCACCAGATTTACCTTAAGTGTGAATAATGCATCAGTTTTGATGGTACATAGTTTATTTTATTTTTAGTACTCCCATGTTAGAGAAAAAAAAAACAGAAACATTTTAGACGTTTTCACTTTTTAAAAGAACTTTTAAGAAAAAAACATTCTAAAATTTTTGCATGAAAAATTGTCTTTTTTCGGAAACCAATTCCTAAATAGGATATCTTGATGACATTTTTAATCTGCATCTTTTGATTTATCATTTATATAAATCTTACCCTCCGTTCTTGAGTTATGTAAAAATTTACTCACGTAATGGCCTTATTATGGGCGAAATATTAGACACGTCCATATAAAAAACACAAATCCAGACCTGTTGGAAAAAACTGAAAGCAGATTCGTGTTTAGCATATCAAAATCCATTTAGTCCAACTATTCGCCTTTAGGTAAGGATTTTTTTTTTTTTTGAAAGCAGATTCGTGTTTAGCATATCAAAATCCATTTAGTTCAACTATTCGCCTTTAGGTAAGGATTTTTTTTTTACCGGCCTGTGTTATTTCCCTTCATATATCCGGGATTATAAAGCCAATTTTTTTGTATTTTTTGTTTTCTCATACCATTTTTGCTTATTCATGTAACAAATTTTAGTAAACATTTTTCACTTTACTCTTTGATGTCAATAAAGAGAAAAAATGAGTAATAATAAATATAAAATAAAACGTGCTACAAAAGGATATTTCCATTAATTTTTTTTTGCACTTTGTTGGTTGTCGAAATAATAATCTATGAATTTATAATATTTGACACGTATTAACCGATAACATTGACTACACATACGGTAGATACATAATAATGTATGATTCTTTTGTACAATTCTTTTTTTACTTCGGTATATAATGTAAGCGTTTGTGTAGAAATGAATACATTTATATGTAAATTGGAAAAATATTCATACGCTCAGCGTCAATTTGTATACTAGAAAAATACTAATAATTTTAACATGCTTACCCCAAACATCTCCAATCATCACAGATTAATACCAACCGTACAAAATCGGTTTGATTATATGTATATGAGCTGATACTTAGAAGTATATACATACATATGTTTATCGTCTTGCAATATTTTGCGTAAAAGATTCAATATACACTTTGTTGGTAGGAGGATAAGGTTCAAATAAAAGGCACAAGTTTTCAAGTAACTAAAACATAAAGCCAAGGGTTTCTTCAAAAAATCATACGAATAAGCTACAAAGGTGTGATAGAAGGAATCCTTCTATTTCAACGACGTATCTAAATATTCATTTTTTGTCTACTGGGTGTATTTACATAAATATGCAAAAATTAAATATATTTAATATTACATGTATAAAAGCGTTAACATATAAAACGTGTTGAATATATGGTATATACACAACGTGACCAGATATCCCAATTTTTGGCGGGATTAGCCCACTTTTTAAACTTCAATCCCGCTTAAAATATTTTTTCATTCTTTGTATATACAAATCCCGCTTTTTTAATTCCAGCCATTATTTATTCTATTTCACAGAAAAATATCATTACCTTATATTTTTCAACTGACACAATTGTTTCATTTTACATCAAAATTTAATTAATATATTCAAGCAAAAATAAAATAAAACAAATAGCAAAAACAAAATTCAAGTAAGATTTTTTTTCATTTAATTTCTTAATTCATTCAATCATCTACTTGTTTGATTTAATAAATTTTTTAATTGGAAAAAGTTTTCAGTTTTTCATTTTAGTTTGAGGTGAAAATTTCAACAGTTTTTAATTGAATGAATTATTTTTGTTATTGGTGACATTTTTCTGTAAAATTCTTACATATATAAGATATAAGCACATTTACAACATTTACAATGAAAGCTTAAACAGAAAAAAGTCACCAATCACCAAAATCCCTTTTTTTTCATTCAAATAAAAATTGTTTAAATTTTAAACTCTCACCAAAGTGTTTATAACAATTTCTAATAACTTTAAGAAATGAAAAACAGAAAATTTTTTCCAATTAAAAAATTTATTAAATCAATCAAGTAGTCGAGTGAATGAATTTAAAATTTAAATGAGAAAATATCTTACTTCAATTTTATTTTTACGATTTCTTTTTTTTACTATTTTTTCTTACATTTTGATGTAAAATTGAACAACTACTGTGTTAATTGAAAAATATAAGATAATAATTTTTTTCTGTATAATTTTTCTGTGATAATTTTTCACATATATTTTTTGATAATTAAAAGTTTTAAACTTACTGTAACGATGATTAACGTCTCTACTGACTGTTATTTGTTAAATACGCTTTCGACTACCTTCTGGTGACTTCGATGTAATATAGAAAAATATTGATACTTTTTTAAACTCATTTTTAGTTCCCTGTCAGTGATTAAAAATCTCAAGCCAGGTATATTTTGGTCAAACAATTTTAGAGTTTTTCCACGAAATACGTTTAAAATTGCGTTTTTATAAGAATGTAAGAATAATATATAAATTTTTGGTGGAAATAATCTTGTTCCTTCAGGGAGATTTTGAGATATATTCTGTTGAAACTTACTAAGAATTTTAAAAAGTTTTCTTCATCAAGAATACGTAACCACTATGTAAACCCCATAACTAAACCACTTCATGAATTAACGATAACTCTAATTTACTTTTTTGCTTAAGTGTCCCAAATTATTTAGCATCAAATATTTTCACTATATTTTTAAATTTATTTCTTTCGGGTATTAATTTATTTTTAAGTTTAATAAATATTTAGGAACAACTTTTGATATCAAATTGAGAAAGTATCACTTTTTAATTAATTCCAATTTGAATTTAAACTCTAAATTTAACATGGAATTTTTTTTGCAGATATCTTAAGAAATACGTTAAAATGATTACATTGTAGTTTGTTGCTCCAAAATTCCGGTGGATCATTCTTCAGTTATAAAATATCGAGTGGATCGCGATGCTTATGATATTAACTTGATTTAGAATTGAGATATAAAAAGAAAATCCCTTTTTTTCAAAAATTTTCTATAAAATTTTCCTCAGAATCCCGCTTTTTTCTGGTCACGTCATATATACATAAGCCTATACATAAAAGCAAATGTTTTTCTGTACTAACATAAGTATATTTACATATACATACATATTTCTATGAATATAGGCCATACATATGTCAGAGACTATTCAAAAATACTCTAGTGATGCTTCTTACAATATGGGAATTGTGTTTTTTCTTCTTGTTTATTATTATTATTTTTTTTTCAAATGTATTTTAACATATTCCTCTCATCTACATAAATAATTCCTTCAATGAAGGTAAAGACAATGATAAAGTCAATCATCTACTTAATCATTTTATGGTTTTGTATATTTTTGCCACCTGTACGTTTTTACTTGTTTATTTATATGTCTGTAGGCGTCTATGTATTTACTTTAATTGTTTGTATTTATTTTTGGTGGTGTTAGAATGCTTCAGGTTTTGTCCGCAAATAACTGATGACTGCAAGAAAAGCGTAAAAAAATTTATTCAATTTTGCTGGCATTTAATTTTCTAACAATGATATATTTGTATAATGCTGAAAAGCAATAAAAAGCACTAGCCAAATAAAAGTCTGGGATTTGGTAATATTTATATATATTTATCCTATTACTAGCTTAAAGTCAATATGTGTGCTTTGCTACATCTGTCATCAGCATTACCATTGAGAATTTTTAAAAGTCTAAAAAAAAAAAAAGGATTTCAAAAAACAAAGTCGCCAAAAAAGTGGATTTTTGGAAAAAAGAGGCCGACTGCTCCAATACCTAAAAAACTCATTAAAATTTTCTTATTTGATAAAAACAAAAACAAAAGATATTGTGCCTTAAGAAATACTACTGATCTAAGTTTCATTATTAGCAAAATAATTTACTTATTAGAGTATTTTTTTTTAAAAAATTCAAAAAAATTACGTTTAGTTCTGCGTCTCCTCATATATGGATTACTACTTCGCCAAGCCTTGCCCGCCGCTTTTTTATTTTCCTGCGACGTTAAACGTCAACATCAAATTCTTTGTTGTATTTAAAAAATATCTAAGAATTTATAATGAATATTTCTTAATCAGATTCTTCTATTATTTCTTTAAAATCCTCACATCTATACGCTTCACTTGAATTTGACCCAACACCACAGTAGAGGGGAGACTATTAGGCGTTTATTTTAATGTTTGTAAGACCTACCAATAGTATACTAAATTTCAAAATGATCAGTCCATAACTGACCTTTTCTCCTACAAAAAGCTCCATTCCAAAAATCATTTAAAGGTGCATAAATGAGTATCACAATGAAATTTTGTTTATGTTAATTTTACAAAACTTAATCTACAATTAACCACAGGTCTCAGGAAAAAGAGAACTCGTTGGAAGAATTATAGACATTTTCTAATTATTTCTTCGAAAACAGAATTCAATAGGAGATTAAAGTTTTCTTTTTTTTACATTTTAATTTAATGTCTTTTAAGAAAACATCTTTAATGTTTTCTTAAAAAAAAGGTCAAAAAAGGCTAAATTCCCCAAAATATAAAGACAGAAAAAAGCTAAATTGTTTCTTTTTTTTACTTAAAGTCTGTTTTTTCTAGTTATCTTTAGTTTTTGTTGTTTTTAAAGATATTGTAATAAATTTGTAATTATAACATAAAATGGTTGCCAGTAAAATGATCCAATGAAGAATACAAAAAAAAAAAAAAAAAATCACACACAAATATGGGTTATATTTCATACTAAAAGTAACCCAATGTTTTGTAGTGATGTTTTGTAGTAGAATTTTTTTTTTAACTGTAATTTGTTTTTGTATGATTTTTTTATTATATTCATAATATTATATAATTATAATAATTGATTTAGTAAGTCCATAAAACTAGTTGTTATTTTTCATATGGAAAATGAAGCGCTTCAGAAGAAATTTTTTGTTAAATATAAATAATCTAGATTTTTTTTATGCTAAAAATACGCAAAAATGCTTAATTGAATGATTCTGTAAAAATAAAGTTAGTAATAGCAAATAAGAAATTATTATTTTCGTTGTTGAAATACTAACATCTTAGCCTTTTTAAGGCTATTTTAAAAATAAAAAAAAATAGAGAAAGCTAAGAGCGAAATTTTTGATGCTAAAAGCAAAATAAAAAGGCTAGATTTAGTCTTAAAAAGGCAAAACTGGCAACCCTGCTGACATTACTGAAAAATATATTTTTGTTTCGCAAAGATTCAAATGCCTTGCAATGTTTGGTTAAAAAATGTTGATATTTTTTAAAATTGTTTCAAAACTCCAATTTAAAAAAAAGCCTTTTTGCAGAAATCCGCAAAATTCAGACAGTTGTTTACAAAAGGTATTAACCTAATTATTTTTCAATTTTATTTTCTGTAGTATTGTCCTTAAACTTGCATAGTTTTATTCAAAATTTTTTGAAATTTGTTTAACAAAATGTTTAATGGTTTGAAACTGGAGTTCTGAAACAGTCTTAATTATGGTTCAAATTTAATTAAACTTGCATTCCTCAAAAAATTAAAAATTTGTTTATATATTCCTTACACAATTGATCTAAAACACATTAATGGTCTGAGGAATTCTTTTTATGTATTATTTAATAGATAGTTATGTGAAGATTACGATTTTTTAATATATTGTTAGAAAGAAAATTACTTAATAGCTAAATTTTTATAAAAACTCTAAAAAAAAACCATATTTTCCCCATATAAATGTATAATACAAACTTCGGGTCCGATGCGACACGGGATAAAGATATCCGATTTCACACAATATATATTTTTGCAACCCAGTGAACTATTTTAGGGAGAGTTAGGGTCAAAATTTAAAAGTCGCTAAATTGTGCTGCAGTCTAACGTGCATATATCACTAAGGAATCTAATATTGATGTAAAATACATTAAATACTTTAATTAAAATATTATTTCTAAATAACTACACTCTGTTATAGTGAAAAATTACTCGAGAAATAACGTAATGTAGTTTATAGGTCTTCTTGTAGACATCATAAATCAGTTTTAAAAATTTGCAATACATTCTCAAAATTTCGATTTATTCGCAAAAAAAAAACTGATTATGGGTGATAGAGTTTTCAAACACCTTCTAGAAAAAATAAAAATTTTCCGCAATTTTTCGAGCTTAGCTGCGATTTATTTCTTATAAAAGCCTATACAACGATGCAATAATTTTAAGGGCATTTTTATTGTGAATATAACCAAATTTAATGTTTTTTAATTGGACAGAAACTGGACAAATTATTCGATTTTGTCTCTAATAACTAAAACTTTCCATACATTTATAATTTTATCCTCAAAAAGTAAAAACAAAAAACAAGTGAAAAATATAAAAAAAATATTTTGTCTAAGAATATATGAAGAAGATTTTAATACATTTTAGAAAATGCTTAATAAGTTTTTGAGTTTTTAAGTAAGTTATATAGAGATATGGGAAGTTCTCTTTTTTTTTTTTTTTGTTTAATATTAAGAAGCTTCAAATATTTCTTTTTTTTTAATTTCGATTTTTTAAATAAATGTTTGATGCAATTTTTTTAACAACGCTTGGTGGAGTAAAGCAACAAAAATGAGAGTCCTGAAATGGTTTCATGTGGTAACCGCAGCACTTAAAGTTTTTTTTTTTTTTTTTTTTTTTTTTGTTGCTAGTAAAAGCGGATTTTAGTATATGACTCCAATTTCTGTAATGTAAATTACAAAATACTTATTGAAGTACGTCAACTTGTGTACAATCATTGTGCCGTTGACCAGCGTTATCAAAATAGTTTTCCAAAAACGTTATAACGCTTTAAAATTTATATAAAATTTTGCGTACTTTCTATTAGCATTTTTTTATATTTCATGTGAAATTATATTTATAATAAGTACATCTAGTTAGTTAAGCAAAAAATAGGTTTCAGTAAAAAAATTGCATAATTACCGCCTTGCATAATAGGTTTTAGTAAAAAATAAGGTTTCAGTAAAAAAATTGCATAATTAGCGCTTTGGGCACACCCAAGGCGCTAATTGAATTTAATGCAACTTTTAAAATTTTTCGATGTGTATTTTTGTCATTGAAAATTTTATTTTATAGTTATATTATTAATATTTACAACTTTTTATTTATTAACATCAGTTAAAGATTTTTTGTGGTTTAATATGAAAAATATATAAATGAATTAAATACAATTAAAAAAAAATATATTCTATATTCCAAAGGTAGGTTAAATCGGAATTATGGGCCCGATTATGTTTACTATTATAAAACGTATCGATGACACTTTAATTTGTATTTTGTATGACTTTTTGCAGGTTACGTATGTGCATTTATTTTTGATATCGGATTAAAAATGAAATATTTAAAATTTTTTAATTACCATTAATATCATAAAAAAATTAACTGTCAAATATTAAAAATATATAAAAAAATTTTATAAAATTAAAAAACGAGGAAATCTATGCATACTGTTTTGAATAAAATTTTTTTAATGGAATGTTTAAAAATCACTAAGATCGAGATTATCTTCGGTGTCATCAACAATATCGTATCAGTTTTAATTTGTATATATTTTAGACATCTTAATGTAGATTATGTACTTGTAGAAACTTTTTAAATCTTACTGAAAATAGAATTTTGACAATTTTTTATTACCTTTTATTTTAAACCTCCATAACACTAACGCCGTTCGATAAAAGATATTCACGCAAACAGATTTATGTTTTTTTAGTACCAGGTAATACTGGTACTAAATAGCGTTGATGTGCCATTAAAAAAATTGATTTTTAGATGAATAATTCATTCTTTAGTTTGAGTGTATATAAAATATGATCAAATGGTTAAAATGTTATGACTTTCTGCTTTCATAGTCAGTTTAAAAATCTTAAATTTACTTAGATTTCATGAAATTACGAAATTCAGAGGGTACTTCGAAATTTTTTTAAATTGTTTCACTCGCTTCAAGTACTCTTTCCACATATTTAAGTATATAAATGTGTACAAACATAAATATAAACTACTAACTTTAATTCGAATATTTTTATGAAGCATATATCAATGTATTTTCAATATCCCATATGCAATATATAAACAAGAGATAAATATTTCAACCTCAGGAATATTTTAAATCATTTAAGCTTTCAACACATAATAAATTTTCCTGGTAGTCTCGCAACTACATCGATGTGTATGTACAAATGTATAAGAAAACATAATTATTTATATTATGTATTAATGTTCATAAATGAACGCACACTTCCTGTTAGGTAGACATTGTTGAAATTAAAGTTACCATACCAAAAAAATATTTCAAAATTATATTTTGAATAAAAACAATAATTGATACCAGCTCAAATATAAATATGCATATTATTAGGCATTTTTTTGTCATAAATTTTCTTTCTTCATATCATCCTTGTCAGACATAATATAAGAGCTTTTAATGATATAAATCTTCTTAACAAGAAAATGAATTATTTGAGAGTATGTTTCTGAAATGTAAACGCTTTAAACCAACACAAATCTAAAGTATCATACTACATAAAAAAAACAGAAAATCGATGTGATGTTCAGTGTTACCAGAAGATGAGAAAAAAGACACTATATTTAACCTTAAAAAAAGGTAAAAAAACTTTAGATGCACCAAAAAATAAGGCCATAAGAAAGTTAATTTTTTTTTTTTAAATTTAGAAACTTATTTTTTCTCGGCCTCATTAGTTTTTGATAATTTTCTAAAGAAATTATAATAAATTTATAAACAATATCCAGTAAAATAACTCAACAAAAAATCGCCCAAAACATTCCCATAAAAATTTGGGTTATATTTCATGTGAAAAATTACCCAATGGTTTTTCGTCATTTTTGAACTATAATTCCTTTTTGATTAAGCATATCCAATTTTTTTTGGACAAGTTTTAGCACTAATAAGATTCTTTTAAATTATTTTCATAAATATTTCCAACTTTTGTTGGAGTATATTAAAAAATAATTATAATAATGGGATTAGTAATTCTACAAAATTTGTTAAAGCGCTTTTAATTTGTAGAATGAAGCGCCGCACAAAGGGGTGAAAGTGAGAAAAATGGCAATTGATTGAAAATTAATATTTTGAAAAAACAATTGACTCTAAGTAAAAATAGATAAAGTAAAGTATCATTATCTGTTAAAAAAGGTTCTTTAATTTTTTTCACTCTCCGTGACGAACTTGGGTGAAAATAAAAATTTTTGTATTTTTTACTTAATAATTGTGGTATGACAATTCCAAAAATATTTTGCGAATTTTTTAAATTTAAAATATATATATATATATATAACAGAAGTAATAAAAATTTAATTTGCTTAATTTTTTCCATTACGTAAGAAGAAAGCTATATAGAATTTTCGAAAAATACTTAAAACAAGTAGAGAAGTTAAAACAAAGCATATTTTTCCACATAAAGTCACTTTAACGAGCAAATGTTATTTTGAATTTGCGTTAACGTGACAAGAGCTTATACGAAAGCTATGGTCATTTATAGACTAATCCTTCTAAAATTTTGCTGGAAGATTAATACTTAAATAGGATTTATTTTTATCCAATTTTATGTCTATGCGGCCATGTTATTATATAGTATAGTATAGACTTTTTAAGACTATGTGCTAAAGGACGAGAAAATAAATTATTTGAAATATCTCGACTCATTATATATTAATTCCAACGAAGAAAGTAATTATTTTGATGTTGTTTTGCAATACAACATAGAAAAAGACTCCGAGGAGTCTATAAAGGAAATGAAACTGTTAAGAACTGAAGCTAATGTTAAAATTTATGAACAACTATTTGGAACTTCAAATGCTGAATCTTTTTGGAGCGGATTGGGAAATTTGATAAATATTTATATCGAAATTTATATTTTTACTTTGGCTCATAGCAGTGACTCGTTTTTTCTCTAAATTACCACTAATGAAAAATAAATTGTCCAAAAGAATTAAATTCAGCACTTATAAATCCCTGCTTTCAGCCCAAAATTTGCTTGACGGGGATTTGTAATACTGGAGTCCAAGTGGAGTCCTTGTACAAAAGTACAAAATTTGATTAATAAAAAGAGGTAAAATTCTCTGACTATTTTTATGAATAAATCTTTTTTTTTTTTTTTTTTTGTTTGCAATAACAATGTAATAACAAGAGTTATTATAAATGTATGTAAATATTTTGTTATTAATAAAATTCAATTTAGTAGTTTTTCTTCAAATACAACATTTTTTTCTTTTTTTCTTAATTATCAAATAAACATACTTAAAGTTGTTTTTTTTGAGGGATTGAAGCAGTTGGAACCTTTTTTTCAAAAAATCCCCTTTGTTTTTGAAAATCCTCTTTTTGACACTTTTTAAAAATTCCTTTCGGTAGCGCTTATTTGGCCTATTTTGGGGAAAATTTTAATATGAGGGCTGAGTGAAATAATGATTGCATATTAACCAATTTTATTGTGATACATTTCTAGCTCAAAGTACTGAGAACTACAGATTTTGAGAAATTATGTTTTTTGATATACGGACAGCCGGTCAGAAAGAAGTTTATGCTAAAAAAACTTCTATCAATTCAAAGTGTATTTTTTTATGTATTAATGAGCAGGTTATTGCAACAAAATTGTAAATTTTTTTATTAAATGTAAATAATGTCGATTTTTTGTGGAAATAAATACAAAAATTCATGAATGGATGATTTTATAAAAATAAAATTAGTAACAGCAAATAAAAAGTAATTTTCTTCTTTGTTGAAAAAACAAAATTTTAGCCTTCTTAAGGCTATCGTGAGAGTCAAAAAAAAGGCTAAATTGGTGATTTTAATCTCATAGACTCATCTCACCAGTAAATATAATTTTTATATTCGAGGTTATACAATCCATGGTATAAATCATCCGGACGTAAGGCACATGGAGGTACTGCTATACTAATTTGCAACCAATTACGACATTATGCCTTAGAAAATTTGTCAAAAGTCTATATGCCGGCAACATCCATTCATCTTGAATATTTTTCTGGGAATTTAACCCTAAGCTCACTTTGTTGTCCATCACGATTTTCAATGACCAAAGAACACTTTGAGGATTTCTCTAATACACTATAATACCAAACATACTTACTGTGGTTCCATATTGATAAATCCCAGAGGTATACAGCTACATAAGATTCTAGTTGATCGATGCAATACCTTACTGGCCCTGAGCTCAGAAAAATTAATGATCTTATTGACTTTGCCGAATCTAAAAATATTACTCAAAATTGGATAATCATAGCAATTTCAAATGATTTATCTTCTGATTGTTCTCCAATAATACAGTACAACAAGAAAAATTTGCCATAAAAATTCCAACACAAGATGTAAGTATAACAATAGTTTAATAAAATCCCAAAACTTTTTTCTAACTTAGTTCGAATTTCGGTTTTATTGCCCTTTTTTTAATATAGTTGGAAACAAAAAGCATTTAAATTATTTAATCCAAATGTTATTATGTGTTTTTGTTATTTTATGGAGTACCAGCGTTATTATACTAGAATTTTGCTGGATGCGACCTTTTAACGCCCATGTATGTAATAATTTTGTTTAATTTATTTGACTTGACTTTATGTCTAAATTATTAAACCAATTAAAATGAAACATGGCATGTATATCCTTGAGAGAAGCACTGACTGGATGCCGTGCATATTTTTTTTAAACGGATTACTTTGCCTCTTAGAAAGTCAATATAAAAATTCAATAACATTTTTAATGACAGTGGTAAAAAAATATCACAGTATGATAACAGTGGCCGAAAAGGAGGCGCGGTACATATACGTGCTAAATTTTATAATATACAGTATTTTTTATGTATATCAAATTTTATGTGAATTCTCTTAGTAGCATCAGGAATGTTTTAAAATTCATTTTTGCTGAAAGTGGGCTAGAAACTGGATGTTTATACAAAAATACTTTTGATAAATTTAATTCGAATTTAAAAAAAAAAGAATTGTATAAAAAAGTAGACGTCGAATTTTTTTAACATAATATCCTATATTAGGTTTCGTAAAATGCTCGATATATATATATATATATATATATATATATATATATATATATATATATATATATATCTAGCCGATTATTTTAATGGGTGGGATGCTAAATAAAAATCTTACATATTATCTTCGATAAAATTTACATTATATAAAACAATAATTTATTATTACTGATTTAAGTGCTTTTTATTTCCACACATAATGAAAAAAGTGCTCCAAAATATCCGCAGTTTAAGAGTCCATAAAATCTAAATTCGAAGAAACTTTGCAAAACCCTATGAATATTTTATAATTATAACGGTGTACTTTCATTTCGCGTTGAAATTATTGAGGCAATATTCAATAACAATAAAATTTTCTAATAACACTTTCTATACAACAAATTGTTTGAATTATAAAAAAAGAAATATATTGGTAGTCATATATATTTTGAGTGTGAGGAAGATATAAACAACTGCATCAATGACTTTACGTCATTAACTGCTTCAGCTCTGTTATATTCTAAGAATCAAATTTCTAAGAAATGCAATTCATATATATCAAATTCTGATGTAGACAATGACAACAAACCAGATCACCTGCTGCAAAGCTGAGGCGTCCATAGGCATTCAAGTAGAAGAGGATCGACAAAATAAAAATTACTTTGAAAGCTTAGCAAATAATATACATACTAATTTGTTCTTATGAAGGATAACGAAAGATATTAAGACACGGGTAGAGGCACAAAATTCTTCAAGAAAAGCTGACGGGCCGGTAGTGCAGAAGATAAGGCCAACTTATTTTCGTATTATTTAAGCTCAGTCTTTTAATCAAATAACCAAACAAATGATTTTGTGTTAGGAGAGATACCTGACGTTATACTAAATAATGATGACATGATTGTTGATAGGCCGCAGGACATTAATACAATCATCAAAGAAAACATAAATGTAAAAAAGTCACCTGAATATAAGTCAATAACATCATCCATGATTAAAAACATACCGAATGTATCAATAATCGTGCCGTCTATAATATTCAATGCGATCTTGAAACTAGGAGCCATTGCAAAAATTTGGAACACTTCTCAGGAAAGAATTTTATTATATCGTCTTCCTGTAGACCTATTAGCCTATTTTCTTGTTTGTCGAACCTTTTCGAAAAAGTATTCTAAAAGATAATTATGCCATTCTTAAACTCTTCTAACTGGAGAGATAAGAAAATCTTTTGAATTAAAGAAGTTTTGTTCAGCTATTTGTTTTCTTAGATGTCACGCAAGTATTTATTACCATAATGTACTTAGAAATTGCTGGAGTCTTTTCTACCTGACCATCTATTTAGAGTAAGGTACAATATGACAGATTAAGATTAAATCATTTATTCCACAGGGAAGTATTCCTGGATCTACCTTCTATTTAATTTACACTTCTGGCTTGTCTATATGCGATGACCTAACCATTCCTACATTTACTAATGATACAGCAATACTTAGTTCCCATAAAAACCCGAACATAACATATTTATCTCCAAAATATGGCGACATGGTTAACAAAAATTGACATATATGAATAAATGAATTGAAAAGTAACCATTTTACGTTCACTATAAGAAAAGGAAACTGTTCATCTATTACACTTAATGGTATAAATATATCCCATTCAGATTATGTCTCATACCTTGTTATTCATTAAGATAAACAACTTGCTTGGAGTCGTCATATAAAAACCAAGAAACTCTATATGAAATTAAAAGCCCTAATCTCCACTGGTTAATCAACAGCCAATCAAAGCTAAGCCTTGATAATAAAGTCATCCTGTATAAAATTGTTTTAAAACCAATTTAGAATACCATGACGGGTGCAACATGGAACATAAGAAAGACGAGTTTCGAAAATTCAGTGAAAAACACATTCTTAAACTAGAGAGTCATCTTAATCCACTAGCAAGACATCTTGCTGAAGTACAAACAGACTCAAGGTTTCGTATAGCCGACCCATTACTTCGCTGATATGAGACTCATTTGACCACTTAGGCATACAAAAGGCAGATTCAATAAATAAATGAAAAGTAAAAAAAAAAATCTTTAGTCTAAGTTCACACACAACAATTTTTATTTCTTATTTAATTGCCTTTGTTTGTTTTTAAGTACGAAAATGAAAAACAAAGCGAATCTCGAAGTGCAGGGAATGTTTAAATGGACAAACCTTGAAGCATTCCCTCTGTCTCTCTCTATCTTTCTCTCACACGAAATCAGAATTTCAGTAAGAATAATTGCCATGTGCGAACTTAGATTTTTAAGAAAACTTTATATCAATGAAGTAGAGTTTATATACAATTTCTCTCATTATTTAAAACACCATATGGTCAGCCTACTTAAGCTCATATATAAACTTTTAAATTATACCTTTTTATTTTGACATTGCATACATTTTTCAACACATAAAATATTTTTAACACGTAAATATATATTTTTTAACTGTCACAAATATACCCGTAGCATATCATTAATCATTATTATATTTTACTTAGGTGAGTTACAACGAAAAACTGTTATTTAAACTTTTAAAGTTTTCTCTTTCGATTTCATGAAAAATACATGTCGAAGGGAAATATTTAAACCAAATTTAGTTTCATGGCATTTCTAAAGAAATTATTTTTGTTATCAAATCAATTTATTAAGTAACTTTTGAAGACGAAGAGATTGTTTAACATAAGTTTATATTTATAAATCAGTTCTCCAAAAACATAAAAAAATGAAATACATTAATGAATTGAATAAAAACGAAAAAAGATTAAATTATGTGTTGAATATTATTAAAATTTATTATTATTATTTTTTTTTATTCAATTAAGGCAGTAAACAAATTTAGAGTGTAAAACTGTAGCGTACTTAGTTTATAATAGTTATTTGATATGTGCACGAAACTAGAGACCATACGTAGTAGAACTACGTAATCACTTTTCTACAGGACATCATATTTCTTTAAAGGAACTTGAAAGTTTCGCAGAATACGCATTATATATGTATACATACATACATATATATAAATATATATATATATATATATATATACATCAAACGAGTATGTCAAATGAAAGCTAAAAATTTCTGTAATATAATATACTTTATTTAAATGTACAAAAAGTTAAGAATATATCTTTTTGAAAATTTAACCCTTCAATATTATATTAATTAGTTAATTATATACTTCATATGAAAGATATTTTTTAATATTTTATGCTGCAACATTTAAATAAAAACTTTGGTTATATTTCTCTTAAAGTTTTGCATTTTTCGAAAATTTTAAGTCCTTTTGAGAGAAAATTTGATATCTTGGAAAAAAATTGAGAACATACGGTGTGATATTCCAAAATAAACTTTTCCAAAAATGACTTTATATTATAATTTTACATTATAATATCTAAATCTATATTCCTTTGGTCAAATTGTCAAATGTGATGCAGTAATCATTCTTGTTAGGAAGTGTGAATAATTTGTTGAAGTCGGTCTTTGAAAAGGGTCGTCAGAGTCTAAAATCGAATAAAAAGTCTGTTAACCGATACACAAAATTAGTTAAATGAGTTAAAGTATAAATTTAGACAAGCTTATGCTTTAACTCCCCAAAAAAAATTTTGTAATGACTTTTAGTAACTAACGTAGTTACTTTTCAATGACTACAACATACTGTCTTCATTACATAGAAGTAGTTGATCGACAACTATTATGTTTTAGTTTGATAAGATTTAAATTTATAATTTTTATATTTTAAACAAAAAGAAAATTAATAGCTTTTTCAGCAGTTATTTATAATATAAATAGTTCCTATTGTTTTTTAACAATGTTTTCAGTAATACCTTAAAATTAGTAAGTTATTTAAATACTCTTAAGTAATTAGTTCTTATAATGAGTTTTAAGTGATTGCTTCTAAAACGTCTACTTGTAATAGTAATAAATAAGTAGAAAAGCTAGAAATGACGCTTAATTCATTATTTTTAATTTTGTTGTAATAATTGGGTCATTAGCACATCAAATAAATACTTTCTGAATTTATAAGTAATTTATTTTTTTACGTTCGGCTGTCAGTGCATCAATTGCCAACATTCGAGATAACCTATAGGTCGCCGTTTTAAAGATAATATAATAAAATTCAGCACTTGAACTTTTCTTAAGCCATTTATATAACAGAATAAAATTAATTGTAGTCGAACCATTATTTCACCGAGCCTCCAGTAAAATAATGGTTTGACCTATTTTCACGGAAATAGGTCAAACGCTTATAAATATTCTCAATATAGCTGTATTTTCATAAATTTCTTAACAAGTGATGTTTTTCTAAGCAAAAATCATATCACTATCACGTAACTCCCATATTGAACCCCTACATAAAATCACTTTTCCGGGCATAATTCCTTTATAAATATACCTACCCAGGAAAAGCTGTATTTGTTCTGTAACTAGTCCCAGAATTCATGCAACTTGTTCTACTTTGGCGTTACGACCAATGATTTTTGTTTGAAATTTTCACCCACAGCGCAACTCTTACGGAGTGTTCGGTTATAACACTGGTTCTTTATTCAATGATGTTTGTTCAAAATTATTATATTCAGAACTAGTTTTATAGAAGTTTTTTTTTATTTCTCATTCTAGTGAACCATATCCTAGATATCACTCCTTTATATCAATTTAATTTTGCTGCTCATTCTTTTTTAATTTTTTTGAATTTTAAAAGTATTTTTCAGTTTTTAGAAATTCATTGGGGAACCAGTAATTCGTACAGAGAAGTGATGTGGAAGTAATACAGAACGAGTTCTTAAGCACTGGTTCTCAAAAACATTCTTTCATCCCCTAAAATGAAAGAATAGTTAATGAGGTTTTCAAAAATGTGATGTTTAAAATTAAATACTTTAAAAACTAAAAAAATTTATTTTTGTAAATGGCTTTCATTACATAGGAAAATAATTAGACATTTGGCGGGAATGTGTCCGAGATACCTGAAGTGATATCTAGAATTTGGTGTTAGATTCAAAAATCACCAAAAAGAAAATTTAAGCAGTTGTCAAACCTTTAAAAACGACATAACACATTTTTATTTTTAATACGAGTAATAATAATAATTTTTGCATTTTTGAAAACCTCATGAACTGTTCTTTCATTTTAGGGGATGACTAGTGTAGCTTATTTTTATTTATTTTTTTATTTTATTTTTTTGTGTGAAGGCCAAACACACTCTATCTTGGCTATAGTTTTGAGTACTAAGGTGATTTAATAAGGCAAAACTTACTTCGCTGCAACTATTTTACTCGTTTTTAATATTTTCGTAAAATACTATATAGATCTAAATAATTCTAAATAAATCAAATAAATGAGTGAAATAAAGCTTATTTTATTATTATAATATTTTATTTTTTTAGTATATACAATTTTCATTTTATTTCGTTTTTGATCAGAATACAACGTTTTTGTTGAGCAAGGGTAAAAACTTTATAAGTTAACAGTCATTATAGCAAAAAAATTTTAAATTTATAAAACTGTATAAATTTTGAAATCTACAAATATCTTCATGACAATACCATTCATTTAAGAATTTGAAGTAAAATATGAAAAATCAAATTTTTGCTGAAAAATAAATAATTTTTTGGATGTTGAAATGTTTAGTATTAAACAAATTAATTAAAATAATTAAATTAAAAAAATCGGAAAAAGCTACAACGAATAAATTCCAAGGCTGAAATAATAAAAGAACCAAGTATTAGTGCTATAATCGGTCAAGTCCGACCACTTGATTCCCTACACCATTATGCGTAAATATGATTTTTGGAGAGATTCTTATACGGAACTTGAAGTGAATTGTGGACCGATTCTAGTGTTAAATATTATACTAATACTTCCGTATGGTTTTTTCACGCTACTGGAGCTGAGCACAATATGAGATTTTGCAAAATTAGTTGGCCAAAATTCTAGTCTTGCTCTAAAATATATTTTATATATAGTAATAAATATATTGAATAGAAATGAGATAGGGTAATTTTTTAGCCTATAGCCTTTATAACTCATTTCCCTCAGAATAACTTCAGAGCTCCTAAATTCCTTAAAAAAATGGTATCAAAATTAAACTCCATGAACATAAATTATTATCAATTCCAGTGTATTTGACCAAAATTCTCATGTTATCAATATGAAGGTTAAAAAATTTGATTATTCATATTGTTCCTATAAAAAAGGTTGTAGAAGCAGGAATAAGCACATGATTTTTTTTAGCTTATAATATATATATATATATATATATATATATATATATATATATATATATATTAGAGCTATAACCAAATTTTTGTGCATAGTATCACGGAGTGGCCAAGAATGTTTTAGTAATGATAACATCTGTTTCCCTCACGCAGGGAAGCAAATTTCTAAAACCTTCCAAGAAATTTTTCTTAGAAAAATTTTTTATTATTTATTTATGTTTTTTTTTTTTTTTTTTTTTTTGTATTTATACAATATTCATGTATTAATTTATTCTATACATAGTAGATTTAAATTTATATACTATTGGATGAAATAAACTTTTAATTTAATATTCGCTATGATTTACACAGTGGTTAAACTGTACAACTTTTATTGCTCTCTCTGCACATATATTACTCCTTTGTTGCAAAGGAATTGCTGAAGGTTCTTTTACCCTGTGTCTTTCAAAACACGCCTTTGATTTTTGAAATTGGGTCAATGATTGTCCTAAGCCTTTGTAATTTTCTTCATTGAAGCACTGATCGGAAAACCAAATATCGTACCATTTTCCACATATAAATTGACAAATTAGGTATAGTTTAGTTCGGTATTTTGGAATAAGAATAAAAGCTAAAATAGCACGAATTGCCCTTGAATTCCATCGAGCATTGCTAAGTGGGGGTATGTTTTTAAACTTTATTTTCGGAAATTTATTGTTGCTTTGAAAGTACCTGAATATGGCTCTGGGTTCATATAAGAACTTCATATCATCACGCCACTTAATAGTCTCTACTTCAAGTGTTTCATTAGTTTGCATAAAATTTGTTTGTAGTTCTTCATAGTTATTTATTAATACCTCAACAAAGTTATATGCTATTTCTGGTGATGAAGTTTTTTCAGTTATCAACTCTTCCATAACATGTCTTAATATTAAGTCCAATATGTGGTGCTGACAACCAATATATTGTGGAGGAGGAAGACATGTTGAATTATAATAATTTTTTAAATGGGCAACAACACCATTTTTCCTGTATTAACACTTGTAGTGTCGCAGATAACCATTTTAATATTTTGCCATAAATGAAATTTTGTTAGGACTTCCTTCAGTTCATTAAAAAATTTCCGTTATCCATAACAAGTATTGCTAAATTTACTTCTCTTACTTCATTTTTTAATACTACAACTTGGAGTTTTTTTTTTATCATTTTTTTTTTTTTTTGCCATGAAAATGTAGGCACTAGTTTTCACTTTTTAAAGTAGCTTTCAGAAGCTCTTCTTTTTGTTCAGACGACTTAATTACAGCTTTTTAAAAAGCTGCTTGTGATGGCGTTGAAATGTTAACTCCGACCTCTGATAATTTTTTTTACATTCTTTCTGCTTTTCTGGTGCTAACCTTTGCGTTAGTAACTAACTTAACCGCGGGCTTTGCTGTCAATCTATTTAACTTTATTCTTTTCGAAGGTTGGTATTCAGAGTCCTCGGATGAATAGTCCTCCCTATACTTGCATGTCATAACCGAATTTGCATCATATATGTCATCCTTATCACTACCTAGGGCTAATATAGAGCCTCAGCTATATTTTCTTTAGTTATAGTGAATTTTCTTCTAAAATTAGTATTATCATAATACTTAAAGCCGTCTTTACACAATTTTATCAGATCTTCCACTTTTGTCACTACAGATCTTTCGCTTAATTTTGCAATATTCATTCTATACCACAAAGTGTTGAGTTCATTACAAATTATAGCATACCTTTATTTTTTTGATTTCTTTCAAATATCCAGAGCATGGAAATTTCCTATTACAATTTTTTCGCTTGGTATTTTGCTAAATTTATATAATGGTTTATCAACATCTGCAATATTTCTTTGAATTTTAACGCTATCTTGAAATTTGTTCAAAGACTTTGACCAGACTTTAGAATCTTTTTGGACATTTAAATCACTTTTCTTGAAAGACATCTTTTATTAATTCAAACAAACAACAAAATTTAATAATATATAAATACGCAACAATTAACATGCTTTCTAAATTAAATAAAATTTTTAAAATAAAAAGTTTTACAACTTTTTCGTTTATTTTGAGATTTTTTTTAATTTTGCATGAATTTTGATTGGAAATGGTGTATTTTTGAAAAAATATAGGCATTTAGTGATGGTACAATCTATGAAATTCGAATCACTGCTTATATTTTTATATCGCTTTAAACATAAGGTATTTTACTCAGGTTTTTAAATATAACGAATTTTGAACCGCGATGAATTATAAACCGGAGGCAAATTTTTAAATCTAAAGCAGTGGATGAATTCCAAAATAGCATTTAAGAGATACGTATAGGAATATATACAAATATCAGGTGTATATTTTTTAAAATTTCCGTGAGATAAAAATGGTTGTTTTCAATCTTCAACCCGATCCCTGTGTGAACTTTTTTAACGATCCGAAAAAATTATCATATTTTTTTTTAATAAATTTTAATTTTCTACACGTCTATACCATGCCGTTTTTGATATTCGCAAAAAGTGTGAAAAAGTTATAGCCCTAATATATATATATTGACTAATATAATATATATATAATTGACTAATATATATAATTGACTTTTATATATATATATATATATATATATATATATATAACAAAAGTTGTGTTTTAAAGAAAACAATTGATATTTGGCCTTTCTTAAATAGGTTTAAAATGAATAAATTATAGCAATAAAGAATTAACGTTTTTGATATATATATAAATAGGATATAAAAGGAAATAAAAAGCCTAATAAATAAAAGAGGAATTATGAAAAAAATCGCTTCCAATAAAATCTTATGGCGTTTCAACAATTGTTTGTTTTTTAACGTCTAAAAAATATCTCACTTCGAAATTTCGCGATCCGCTAAGGACCTGTGCTCATCCAAATCAATTCTAAAACACCTCAGCTCTGGCCATGTACATTTTTTGTTATTGTCTACATACATTTCTTTGAAATATACAATCCTTTTTTTTCATCAAATTCAATGATCAAAGAATTGACTTTTAGCCGGCTAAATCATCAAAATCTCACACTGTGCTATGACTCACTATGGTCAAATCCCAATAAAATTTGGAGCAGGGCTTTCTATTTTTTTAAGTGAATTATATGTGAGCTATTGCCAATTATGGACCGATCTTTCTAAAATTCGGCACGCTGATTTTATGAACATATTTATGAAGAATTAGGAAAAGTGTGGGTGCGTTCTTGATCCGATTTTATTGAAAATTTTAATTTTTCTTAATTTTTCCATAAGGCACTATTGTAACAAAATTTTAAGTTTCTACGATAATTCCTCCATTTTCGTCGATTAGTTTATGGGAAAAAAACACTATGTGGATACGCCCCATATGAAGTATCTTAACTATCTATAGGAAAGTCTTAAGACTTCGTGGAAATAAATAGCGTTTCAAATTCCACGGGTAGACCTAGGAAAGCCGCAACCTCCACGCAAAGTAAATACTAATAATCATATATCTAAAGAGCTATTGAGTGATTTAATGCTAAAACGGACAACAATCGGATTTGACATCTCCAATGTCAATGAAATTCACTACAGACATTGGGTATTGGAAATCTTTATCAAATTATAAACTATTTCCGATCGAAAAATATTATGGTTTAAAAACAAAAAAAAAAAAACAAAAAAAAATGATGTAAAATAAAAACTTCACAAATGTATACTTTTTTAATTTCTAATAACTTCTAAACTAAACATGCTAAGCCTATTTTTTAGATTAATATTGAGTATAAAGAAATTACCCTTAAATGATATATATAAATTTTTTTATATTAAAGTTCAAGTTTTGTATTAAAATTTAAAACAACTGTATTTTAAGAATTCTTAAAAAAAAAAATTATACAAAGTTGAGTTGAAGTTATGATAAAATTTCAAGGTACACACTATTTTAGTTTAGAAGATATGGACCAAACTAATTCTAATTATTAATAACTTCCGAATTATATACAATAAAATTTTAATTTTAGTATCATTTTAAAGAAAAAATATTGCCTTTAAAATTATATGCAGTAACTTAATTTATTTGATAGTTCAAATGTCGAAAGACTTACAAAAATGAAAACATATATTTAAAAACGATATTTTTAATATTCTTAAAAAATATATAATATTAACATAACTCTTCTCCATACTCATGCAAAATTTCAAGTTTAACACTCTTTTAGTTTGGAGGTTATATATCAAAATATAAAATATAAAATGTCAAATTTTTATTTATTTAAAATATGAGCTCTAAAAACTAAACTATACAAGTATCTCCCTTGAAATTTTGTATGCTTGCGGAAGAGTTATGTCATCATTACATAATTCTTTAATAATTTTCACAGTATCCCTTTTTTATATATAATGGTTTGATTTTTATATGTTCGAATTTGACCTTTGAACTTTTAATATAAATAAACCTTGTAAATACATATGGTTATAAAAGTAATATCTTTGCCTTGAGTCTAAAAATGTATGATTTAAGAAACACTTCCAATAGACAACGTCTGTAGTGAATTTCATTGCAATCGGAGATGTCAAATTCAAGAATGGCTGTTTGCTGTCCATTTTGATATAGAATCATTCTATTACAACGGAAGTCTTAAGATTTTTGGGGAATAATTTTCGTATTCTAATTTTCGAATTTCTAAAGAACTTCTAGAGCAAAAGTCTTAATATTTTGTCTGTAGTGACAATTTTCGAATTTATGGTGAATATAAAATGGTTAGACCTAGGGGAAGTTGTTGAATGGGAGGACTGGTAGCCTCTATAAGCATACTCAAATAATTATTACATTGAAGAGCTAAAGATTTTGTGGGAATAAATGAAATGAGATTGTGTAGGAAGAATTTTCTTAACAATTTACATAACAGAGAGAAAAATAAGCTGATTAATAAAAATATTTTTATTTTATGGACAAGTTTTTTTTATGGAAATTATATAATGCAAAAATAAAAAGTTATATGGCAGCTTTGTTACTTTTGAGTAAATTTTAAGGACAAAAGTCAAAACTGATTGGCGGGTTTACACCAGATTGACAAAATTTGTACATATATATAAACTTTTGTAAATTTGATACCTTTCGTGGGTGTTCTAAGATACAATTATAACACTTTCAATAGAAATATAAAGCTAATTATAAATATCTTCAAGAAAAATAGGTTAACTCGTGCAAAACCATGAACATTATAATCAAACTATAGGTCGCAGTTTTTAAGATAATAAGTGAAATTTTAAATTTCACTAAAAACTTCTTTGTTTATTAAATAGTTACACTTTACTCTTGCTAAGGTATCTTAAGGTCGATCATGATCGACCTTACTTTTTTACATGTTTTATATAAATATAATTTATATATGCACATTGAATAAGTTTTCGTAAAGAAAAATACTAACAAATAAACATTTTTGTTACAAATGAACACTTCTTATTTTGAATGAAGTAGTTGTCTCTTTGTCAAGCTTCCATTTTGCTGCATTTAAACTATGTACAAAATATACACTTTCAACCTGCTTAAGTTTCTGAATCATTATAAATGTTAAGGACACTAACTTGTCACATTCATTCATATCTTTCATGCAATGGTAATACAAAGTTCTTTCTCTTGTTAAAAAACCATAATGCAATTGCATTCTTTTACCTTTTCTTTTGTATGCTATTGGTACTCTTTCCGTTGCTGCTTTGGTTAAACTTTAAGTGCATTTTACAATGAAACAAATGTAAAGAAAGATTTTTTAAAGTCCATAAGTGTCAGAGTATTACCAATACAATGGAGAGTAAGTAATATACGTTTTTGAAAAACCAACTGGGTTATAAAGAAACTGAAAAAAGTCAGCATCACTAGATAAAAAAGGATATGAGTATGTAAAGTAATTCTAAACATATAGTGGTAATTTTTCTCCTTAAGTATACTTATTTCTTCAAACATACTTACGAAGCGTTCAAATATTTGGAAGATAAACTTGTTGCCAATCACACAGACGTTACTGCTTAGTGACTTCTAGATGATTGTAGGAAGACTGTTCGAAATTTACAAAAACAAAATACAATGGCATTGCTTATTAATCGTGCAGACGTCACTTCTTAGCGACTTATAGATTGTCATAAGTGTGTATGTAATTTAAAAAAAACAAAATACGTATACTTTTAAGTCGCTTCGGGAAGATAATATGATAAAAATTCGAATTTAGCAAAACAAAATATATTACTATTGCGCTTTAATCTTCTTGGCGATTGTCAGTTTCCTATAAAAAAAGACACAAGTAAAATCATGTACTTCAGTAATAATTTAACTTAGGTACAGTTTTGCTGTAATATTAAATATTGAGAAGAAAATTTTTTCCGATAATTTAGTGTCTTTTATTGCATAAAAATCATATTTTTAATACTGTTATTAACTTTCTTTTCTTTAGAGGTACCGAAATTCATTAGGAATTTCTCATGAGATTGCTTTTTAAAGTTTTTTTTTAATGTAAAGCTTTAATTTGTGTTATAAATACAAAAACAGTAAAAGTGCAAAATCATCTTTTATTAGATACTAAGACGATACTGAGCATCGTCCGTCCAAAGGACTCTTTTACGATATTTTTTGATGTGTCTTCTTGGGGGCTTCTAGAAGAGTCTTCAACGAGGAACAGATGATTTTTATTATAGCTGAACAATAGTTTTGGTTGTGAATTTCAACTTTTATATGACTTTTCTTAGTGACTTCCGCAATAACGAATGTTTGCAGGGGATTCGCATTTATTTATGTGTACAAGTGTGGGTAGCGATGTGGCTGCAACTGTTATCGTTTCAACTATATTGGAGGTACTTTCAATTTTACCCGTTTATTCAATTCTACCTTTGTGCTTTACGCATCACAGTGATCTTTTGAGATAATAAGCAGATTTTATGAATCTCTTTTAAAAGTATATTTGAAAAAAATATTGACTCATGCCAACATCTCAGTAATCAATTTAGTGACAATAACATTTCTTTAAATTTTTTTTCTTTTTCAAATCCTTATATCTTCGTAATTTAATCCCTAATAATCACTGTATTCTTTATTGCGCAATACTGTTGTATATCAGTATAAGTAACTTTTTCATTAATATAATTTTATACTAAAGTAGATCATTATGTCTTGGTTACACTTAAATAACGAAACTTATGGTTGCATATTCGTACAATTGTTAAAACCATTTGAATTACTTTATAAGGTGGTTAACAGATGTTAAAAGCTTTTACGTAAAAATTACTTATTTATATCTATAAAATATATTTAAACCATTTTTCAAGGTAGATAAGAGTGGTCAGACAATGAAGGTAAAGAAGAGAAAAGTATTTAATAAAAATATAGGACTCTGTTTTACTCAAACTTTGAAGCTGAAGTAAAACTTAGAGAAAACTATGACCTAAAATATAAATTAGATGCTTTTTAGCCTAGCTTCAGTAAAAATTAATGTTGGCCCTTTCTTAATGCTACTAAGATAATTCACACAAAACTAACATACACAAGGAATAGAAAATTCGAGAGCGGATCAATAAGTCCGTGACTTTTTGAATGAAACACAGTTTTTTTTTTTTCAAAACAGAAATTTATTTTTCAACATAATCTCCTTTTAACTCAATACACTCAGTCTAACGTTTCTAGAGTTTTTGTATCCCTTCCAAAAAAATAGGATTTTTTTAGAAGGGATGAGGTACCAATTCGTAGCCCAATTTATAGAGTTTTGCCATTGAGACTGCACACGTGTGCACCCGTGCATTATCTTGATGAAAAAAAAAACTTCTTTCTTGGCCATATGTGGTCGTTATCTTTTTAAATCCTCATTAAATCGGTCTAATAAGTTGGCATAATATTCGCCGTTTATTGTTTTTCCCTTTTGAAGGTAATCGATGTGGATTATCCCGCGTGCATCCCAAAAAACTGTTGCCATCACCTTATTGGCCGACAAACTTACCTTGACCTTCTTTTGAGCAGATTCACCCGGAGAAACCCATTGTTTAAGCTGCTGCTTGGTCTCCGGAGTACAGTAATGGATCCATGTTTCATCCACAGTTACAAAACACCGCAAAAACTCATTCGGATTGCGGTTAAACAACACCAAACAATCCTTTGAAGTTGTTACACGTTTACGTTTATGATCAATTGGGAGCAAACGAGGCACCCATCTTGCAGACAACTTTCTTAAACCCAGCTGATCATTTAAAATCGAAACCACACCGACTTATGAAATGCCTATGGCATCAACAATCTCACGCACTTTTACTCTTCGGTCGGCCAACACCATATCGTAGATTTTTTCGACATTTTCGGGTGTACTGAATTGAGGTCAGTACACCCGAAACGTTCAGCGTCATTTCCACTTGTGCGACCACAACAAAAGTCAGTAAAATACTTTTTTACCATTGAAATCGATGGTGCAGAGTCCCCATAGTATTTATCGAGGTTCTCCTTGGTTTGATTGACGGTTTGTTTTCGCAAAAAATAATGTTTAATGAGCTGTTAAACGGAAAATAAATGACAGAACTTGTTTAAAATTTGACAGTAGTCTATTAGCAGGTGGTACTTGATGGGAATAGTGTTGTATTTCATATAACTACGAGGGAAGTTCGAAAAGTCACAGAATTATTGATCCGGCCTCGTACTATATATTATAGAATTTATTCTCTATGGGTACTACGCCTTTTTAACGAATTTTAAAATTAATTTTAATCGATTCAATAGTTTAAACATAAGGTCAAGTTAAATAAAGTAAACTATATTATGACAAAAATGGGCGTAAGGAAACTAAATTCAGTAGGAATCTAGTATAATAATGCTAGTAGTCTATGAAACAAAAGCAACATATTATAACATTTGGATTAGATGGTATAAATGTTTTTTTGTATTTCAATTATGTTAATAAAAATTGCTCCAAAAAATTCGTTCTTCAATAGGCCATAAAACCTAAATGCGAACTATCTTTGAAAAGACTCTTGGAAATTGGTACACTTTAATTTTTGTTGGAAATATTGGGGCAATTTTGTAATGTGAAGAATTTGGAGGTAGATCAAGGAATTAGCTAATTGGGTTCAGTCTGGGTAAGCCCAAGAATTTTGTGAAAAGAATTATACCACAGGAGGATATAAGGTCTCCATTTCTATTAAATCTTTGTAATGAAATCTTTTTCTCAATTATTGTGCTTCGTTGTGCTCCTTATAAGGGAAAATTTATCTGTACATTAAGTTATCTAATTAAATGTATTACCGAAGTGGCCAAAATGAAAGATATGTGTGTAAACCCATCAAAACGGTTTGTTACTTTTTACAAGAAGACATAAAATTCCAGTCGTAAAATTTTCAAGACTAGATTGTATTTACTTATAACTTTCCAAAGAAACCAAATACCTCCTAACTTTAGTTAAACTTTTAGGGTTTTTATAACTGTTAGTAATAACTTGGTTACAAATTATATTATTCAGAAAAATGCAATCGCATTTCTCATTTACGAGCCAAAAGCGAAACTTGCAACTAAATTGGAAATATCTTCTGTTAGATTACCTCATAAACACAAAGTTTTTCGATCAGAAAATTACCCTAAAACTGCGTCTGCTAGATGACTTGTAGAGCTTTTTACGAAAACATCGACTATTGAAATTTAAGTGAATATATATATATATATATATATATATATATATATATATATATATATATATATATATATATATATATATTAATGCGAATCCTTCTAAACTATCAAGTCCTTTTAAGAGGAAATGAAACCGGTTGACCGGTTTTTATTAAAAATAAAGAGCCATATCGCTCTTCTGTAGCTAAATGATAATGCTCAAATTTTGTATTTTTTGAATTGAATTCTGATAATGCTTCTTCTGATCCAATTCTGCCTTTGCACCTATTTATTGAAAGTCATCTTATTCATGTGACAAAGGATAAAACTATGGTTTACTTCTTACCTAGATTCTGTTAATAAAAATTAGTTTAAATCTATTAAAAAATACACAAATCTCAGTTCTTAGTACATCTGGTGCTACTCAAATTGGGAATTAAAGAAAGTAGCATTAAAGCTTTATTAGTTCTTAATGAAAATAAAAAATACTTTAAAATAATTCAGGGCCTGTTTCAGTATAAAAAGCGAATTATTTAAAAGTAAAATTTTGTATGTAAACTATTTAAAAAATTAAAAATTTTTAAACAAATTTTATTTTTAAACAATTTGGTACTTTTAATGCATAAGACTATAAATAAGATGCAAGTATAAAAAATGGGAGGTATACGTTAATTTAATAAACAAAAATAAAAAAAGGAGTATTTCATAAAAAGCCGGTTAACCGACAGAAAAAATCGAGACTGTCTAATTATTTGAAAAAAAAAAAAAAAAAAAATATTCGAAATCGGTCGGTTTTTTAAAAAGTAAAAACCGATTAACCGGATTCCGCTTTGGTTACTGAATACACTATTCTAAAGATGAGAAATTTTTAAGAATACTATAAAAACTTTACGAAGATTATATTAACCTAATATGTATGACAAGACAAAGCTACGAATCCCTGCAACAGAACAATATACTTTATTTAAATATTGCAGAACAAAAAAAAAAAAATAAATTTTTTTTGACAATCTGACTTTATAACATTAATAATATACTTGATATAAAGGATAATTTCTTAACATTTTTTCAACTATATTTAAGTATATACTCTTTGTATATTGTAGGGATTCTTAGCTTTCATTTCACATCCATACTGGGTTGATATAATTTTGGTAAATATTTTACAATTCTAAAGGTTTGTGTTTTTCGAAATTTAAAGTACTTTTGAGAGAAAATTTTACGTCCTGGATAAAATTGATCCTGTTCCTATCGAAAAATAAAATAGCCTATTTTAGTTGTGGGATTCAGAGAATGATATCGTAAAAATTTCAAGAAATTGGTTTAGCAGTTTAACTGTATATAGTGTACAAACAAACAAACTGTCAAATAAACACAATTCATTTTTAAATATGTGTATTAGACTGCAACAAAATTCACCGATTTTTGAAATTTGTCCGTAACTCCCCCTAGAAACGTTCACTGGATCGTAGAAAGATATTGTGAGAAATATTAGTGAAATCGTATATCGTTAGCTCATGCCGCATCATACCTGAAGTTTGTATGAGCGATTATGTGTGGAAAATATGGCTCCTTTACAGTTTTTAGGAAAGTTTAACTATTATATAATTTTCGTTACAACAAAGTATTAAAGAATTCTACTCTGCACATAATTCTCTATCAACCAAGATATAAGAAGAAAAAATCGGTTAAAAAATGTTAAAGTTATTACGAATTTCCTAGACCATTAATATATTTTAGACCACTAGTGTAAGGGATGTACAAATAAATTTTGAATTTTTTTAGAAATGGAATTCAATTTTGATTTACATTTTTGCAGGATAATTCAAATCCCTTCCTATGCTTAGTTAAAAATGTTGAATTTAAAAATTTTCTTACAAAAATTTCAAAAACGTTGGAATAAAATTTAGCAGGTTTATAGGCAACACTACAGAAAATAAAATTAAAGAAGAATTGGTCAATGCCTTGTATTGCTAAGCTACGCCTGCGATTTGAATTTTGCTGAATTGGAAAAAAAGGAATTTTTTGCGGTATTTTAATATAAAGTCAATTTTTTCAGAAGTAATAATCGGAATAAACAGTATAATTACATAATAAAATAAATTATATCTCAGAAAACATATTCAAATGTGTTTAGGAAAATTTAACATGGACAATCTTTAAAACACGGTGTTTAAAATTCAAAATTCAGTTGATATTAGCAGTAAAATAAGGCAAATTTAACCCTCAACTGAGCTTAGGGTCAGAATTTTTTAAACATAACTTTTTTTTCTCACATATTTGTAAAGTAAATTTTATTAATTAATACCATTAACAAAGTCATGTTAAACTATTGCAATTCCACACAGAAATCATTGCGTCAAAGTCTAGAAAAAAATAAATAATTTTTTGTGGTGTTTTCCTTAAAATTTTGAAATATTTAAATATTTGACCTCCTTATTTTAAAGGTTATCTTTGTCCAATTTTCATAAGAACTTGAGAATGTAATTTCTGATATATGTTTTAGCTTAATATGTAACAATTTTGTTTAGATTGAATATCAGTAAAAAAATACTTTATAACTAAAAACCGGCAAAGCAGTTACGACTTAGTCATATAAAGTATTGACGTAATTCTTTTATGCGTAGCTTTATTTGAACGTTCTTGAAAATTGTTTAAAAATTTTTAAAAATTAGAGTTTTGAAACAGTCTAAAAAAACAACCAAGCATGGAAAGGGATTTTAATTATCTTGGAGAAAAAATCGTATTTTTCAGTAATTATGATTCAAATTTAATTAAAAATAGCATTTTGTTTAAATATTTTTCAAAAAATTAAATATTTATTTGTACTGCCCTTACACAAGTGGTCTAAAACACATTATTGGTCTAGGGAATTATCTACGAACATTTTTTAACCGATTTTTTCTTTTTATACCTTGCTTGATAGATAATTATGTGTAGATTAGGATTTTTTAACATTATGTTATAAAGCAAAGTATTTAATAGCTAAATTTTTCTAAAAACTGCATAAAAGCCACATTTGCCACCATACAGACTTCAGGTCCGATGCGTCATAGGTTAACAATACCCGCTTTTACTAGTATTTCACACAATATCTTTTTACAATCCAATGAACGATTCTAGGAGGAATCAAATTCAAATTTTAAAGCCCGTATATCTTGGTAATGTGTATAGATAAATCATATTTTGTCGCACATACGAAGTGGTGTGAGGTATCATATGGTCGAGCTTGACCGAGCATAACTTCCTTACTTGTTTTATTTTAAATTTGAAACTTGTATATAGCAGTCTTTAATAAAAACTAAACTTCGAAGTAATAAACCTATTGGTTTATTTTTATAATCAGATTTATATGCACTCTTTTCCTTTCCATGCGGAGTTTAGAATGTATAATATTTTTTACATAATCAAAATGGGAACCACACAATCTCCGAATATTCCCCCCCGATCAAAACAGTTTTTAGTTTTCTTCCTAAAAGCCAACATCTGGTCACTCTATTATCTTAGGTTTAGTTGTGTTTAAAAATCATGATTAAGACAAAGATAATAAGTATTATCAATTACAAAATTAAATTCTATACTCTATTGTATACAAATTGAAATTCTATAGATATTTAAAATCTTCCCTCTTACCAAAATGAACTGTGATTGAATTAGCAAAGTTTTGTGGTGGTTTCAATCATTAAGGTTTAATCCTTTTACATTTTTAATTCATTAAACTTCTTGCATGCAATGGCCTAAGCTAACAAAAAGCAGAAACAAAAAAAAATCATTTTATTCTTTAATTTGTTTAGTCTTTCTATTTTACCAATTTTTATTTCAAAAGACTGTAATGCATCAATAACTAAAAAGGATAATTGTGGTAAGAGTTACTGCCAGAAAAAAAAATACTGCTGGACTTTCAGTTAAACTTTCTATTTAAATTTTTTTACTCATCAATTTTCGAACAATTTTGTTTAAACACAAATTGAATTTTTATGTAGTTTTAGGATTACAGAAAATTTTATTTGTTTCCTTGTTCTTTTATTTTTGCATTACGTATGTATATTGCCATCCGCATTTATAAGGAAAAGGCTTTTAGAAAATGAAAAAGGATATATATAAAAGAAATTAATTTCATGAGTGGAAAAAGGTTAAACAAGAATTCAATCAATAAATAAAATTTATAAGACCTTATTAAATAATGCATGAAGTATAAGAAGTTCAATAATGTATTTTCTAATAACAGTTTTAAATGAATAGATATCTTAAAGTTGTTAACTTTTTTGTCAAAATAAAGTTTATGGAGTCCAAGAAAGTTCATGTATTAAAAAAGTAGTCAGTATTTTTGGAGTCGCTTTTTAAACATAAATAATATTTCGCTTCTTAAACTTCTTAAAAATTTAGTATTACGATAAAGCAGTAATACTTAATATAAGCATATTAAGTTAATTAAACTTTTAATTATAATTATTCCATAAGGAGCTATAAGGGGATTTCAAAAAAAAAAAAAAAAAAAAAGGATCAATTACTTCAATACCTAAAAAATTCCTTTGAATAAAGTACTTCTTTTTAAGAAAGACTACTAAACTCAATTTTATTAATAACTAAATAAATTATTTATAATAAAAACTTTAATTATCCGGTAAGCCAACATATTACATTGTCAAAAGGGTAACTAGTTTTAATTCGGGTGAAAAACTCATTATATTTTTATGGTGAATTCACAGGTCCCCATTACTAAAGTAATTATTTTAAAAAGTCAAATAAATTGTTAATCAAATACTACAAAACCTTCAAAAGAACAAAATTCCTAAAAAAAAACAAAAAGTTGCCTGAACTGAGATTTGAACCTAGGCAAAAACATTCTTTAATGTTTCAACAACTACTGTCTTCTGTGCGTCGCTAACAGTTTTTTATCAATAGAAATTAAAATAATTTCCTAAAAAAAGTATGGATTTAGTTTTGGATTGAACCGGCAATCTTTTGAGTGGCACGCAGTCGCTCCAGCGAACTGAATCATTATAGAACTAAATGAATTAGTTATTTTTTGGTAACTAGCTATTCTACTACACAAAGAAATGATAAAACTAATAACAATTCATTACCTAGTAATAAGTTTAGTAAGCAGTAGTTTTTACCTTAAGCCAAAAAACTTTTGCATTGTTATTACAAAAATAAAGACTTGTTCACACAAACAATTAACATAAAATTCTATTTTTATTAATTAAACTTTTGTGCTTCTGTAAGAGGTCTTCACTCGGACTCCAGTCTTACATATTATGCCTAAAAAATTTTAAGTTGAAAGCATGGATTCTCAAGTGTTGACCTTAAGTTCGTTGTACAATTTATTTTTAATTAGTGATAATTTGCAAAAAAGACTTTCCGTCGAGGAATTTAAAATAGGATATCATCAAATATATTTTTTTTTAATTTTCCTAATCTGGCCGGAAAAGATCTATTTGATGTTTTAAATAGTTATTCATAAACTTTATCATTAACTTTAGTTTTTATCAGTTTTAGTTAATTTATAAATTATTCGGGTTTTTTCATCACTACATTGTGAAACAATCTCAAAATAATTAACTTCTTCTTTAGAATTAATATACAATGGAAGGAGATATTTCAAACAACTTAGTTTCTCATCATTTAGTACATAGTATTAATATAAAAATGGGGCCAAAAAGTGGCCAGATGGTTGATAAATTAGAAATTAATGACTAAATTCGCCAAACAATAATACTGCATATAAAAATTTAAATAATGCTAGATTGGGTATATTTTATTTCAGATCACATTTAAAGGCGTTAAACATTATCAAATCTTGTTCTTTAAATAAACTAAATTGTCCTTTTAAGAATACCTAAAATCAAGTAGCGACACATATTTTTCATATTTTGTAATTTTCTTTAAATTTTTAACAATTTCTTTTTAAGTAAAATTTTGTGGTAATTTAACGGTTTTGTGGATACTTTTGTATGCAGCAGTAAAATAAGATATAGTTTAAACTTAAATTCTTTGAAATTGTATACGACTAGAATAATAAAGTGACAAAAAGGAAAATTTGAACATAAATCCTTTTAAAATAATATACAAAATGAAGTGGAAGGACCACAATAAAGTTTAATTTTCTAGTTGCTTTTCCAAGAAAAAACAAAAAACTGTGAAACGAAATAAAATGTGAAAATAAAATATAAAAAGTGAGTTATAAAAACAAAAGTTTGTTTTATGGCTTTCGTCCTTTTTTTGCAAGAACAATTTCCAACATATACGAATTTGTTGGTAGAATTAAATAAAATGTTAAAATTTCTTTGTCATCGTTTTGTTTTAGGTTTGTAAAAATTTTGTAAAAACTTTATATTCGTTTTAAAGTAATTTTTGTTTCTGTAGCTTTTTAACAATCTGATATGTTAACACTTAAGGGACAGACTTCAGATTAAATGATGACAAAAGGAACAATTTGGACAAGTAGACAGACATACTCCAAGTACACATATTCATTCAGTACAATGTTTAACTAAATGCCTTTCAAAAAAAACTTTTAATTCAGCTGAAAACAAAAGTTTGCGAAAAAAAAAGTATTTTAAATTCTTAAAGTCATGTAGTTTTTATTTCTACTGGTATTACACTTTTACTGTTTTTTATAACGTGGGTAATTTTAAAATTATTAAAAAAAAAATACCGCCAGCTTTAATAGTGTCGTTCGATTAAGAAAACCTTAATAGGAAATACTTCAACTATTAATCCATTGGAGATCATTGGAGATCTTATACGATTCACACTTTTTTTCAACCCCATGACCACTTTTTTGGCCCATTTTTTAAAATAGAATCAAATTGCCACTTTTTAAGAACATGTACAAATCACGAGAAACTATTTGAAATATCTCGACCCATTATATATTAATTTCAACGAAATAATTAATTATATTGAAATTGTTTCACAATATAGTGATGTAATAAAAAATCCCCGAGAATTTATAAATGAACTCAAACCGTTAAAAACTAAAGCTGATAAAGCTTATGAAAAATTTTTTAAAACATCATGTGTGAACCGGATTGATGAAATTAAAAAATGGTTTCGATGAAAACTTTAATTTATTTTAATTTATTGTTCATATTTTTTTAGACTCCATATATAAACTTCTATATTTAAAACATTGTCATATGAAAGCATATAGCGTGTAATTAATAGTTTTAAAATATGAGCATTTTTAACCGATTTTCCCTATTTTCGCATTAAATCTTCAATTAAAATTACATTACTTTAATTACACAGAAAAAATTATCCCAAATAATTTTTTAATAAAATGAATAATTAATTTTATATTGAAATTTAATTATATTATTAATAAATGTAACTAACTTTCTTATTGATTTAAAACTTTTGACAAAAATCGACAGCTTTTAAAAAATAGAAAGAAAATGGAAAAACGTGTCAATAAAAAATATAAAAATAAAGTAACGTCAGTTCAATTTCCAACCACTTTCAACTGTGTGTACTTAATCTATCATTAAAAAATAGTAATAAGAAATATTTAGGCGATTTCCTCAGTCTTCGGTAACGCGTTTAATGTAAAATTATTTGCTAAGTACGAATTTTAAATATTTGATGAGATTATTAATTTTTCAATACTATTATAGATGCACCTGTCATTGATACTGGAGGTTATATTCGATTTCAAGGTCCCAGTTTGTTTAAAGTTGTTCTATAAAAGACTATTTATAAGATCTATTGATTGTTTTTGACGATTTTTTCAGACATCTATCATATTGTTATTTGTATCTTGTCCTAGGTCGCAAAGACACTCAGATAGGATAATATGATTTTTATTGTAATGTCAAAAAAAGAAGAATGCTTTTATGATAAGTTTTCGGGAACTAGATATATGTAAAAATATTACATACTATAAATATAATATTAAGCGGACACATTTTATAATCATTATAGTGAATTATATTACATAGATTTTTACTTACACATTATTCTAAAAGCTAGTTAAATAAGCGTATAACACCAAAATTTAATGGAGGGAAACGAATCTTGATAATAATTGAATAAATCCTTTTAAAGGTCACCGATAAACACAAACAAAAATCTGATTTATACGTGATTATCGGTTTTTTACACAGGCTGTATATGACGTCTAGATGAAACTATATATGTACCAAGTTTCGTTTAACTCAATCAAATTTGGCGATTTAATATTTTTTTCATTAATAGTAATTATATTATTTAATTTAAATATTTCTAATAATTCAATGAATAATTTTATTTAAATCTATACTTTTTTTTGTTGAAGAAGGGATATAATTAATTGTAGAACTGAATCAATAAAATTTTCGATTCATTTTAGGCAAATATTCAATAATAATTTTAATTAATTTGATTAAAAAAATTAATTGAAATTTATGCCAAAATCAATTATTAAGTTAATTAGTATTATTATTTTGGCGATTGGAGCAAAATCAAAAAAAAATTTAATTAATATAATATAATTTCGTAATTGGGGTGTACTTTTTTCTCTGTAAAATTATTATATGTTTACTAGACATTAAAGCAGTTGGCCCATTTTTTGGACACATTTTAAAATTTCTCAACGGTAACGCTGATCGTGGATAACATTGAAATTTTCCAAAAATCCTTGCTTTAAAAAAGCTTTTTAAAATTTCTATGTAAAATCGACAAAAACTTCTCATAGAGCCTTTATATACACACATATGAAGAAACCAAGTGATAATGTCATATACAGTATATAGTGTTTAGATGACAGCTCTAGTTTTTCTCCGTTCCTTTTCTTTATGGCTTTTGCTACGTATGTGTACGTAAAAGTTTATACTGTCGTTTATCATTTCCGCCGGAAGTGTTCGTTTGAACTTTCTTTGCTTTAGTGTGGTGGATATATATTCAACGCATTTGAAACTAGTGATTTGTATGTGTGTGTGAAGTTAAGGAAACCTAAAGTTAAACTTTCATTTTTTCCAACTAGTTTCCTTTAATTTATACTATGCTCAGAGTTAACGTACTATTGGGTATAAAAATGTGTCAATATTATTATATGACATTGTTGGGTGTAAAATTTTTTATATTATTTTCTCTATTATCAAAACGTTTTACTTTGAGCTTTGCCTACAGAGATTTAAAATATTTTATAGCTTGAGTAAATTTAAATTTAAATTGATTAGTTTTTATACATGACATACATCTTTATATTTAAATATATTTGGTGATTTATGTATTTTTTAATGTTGGTATAAACTTTATGACAAATAATAAACCAAACTTGACTATGTCCAGTTTTTGCTTAAGGCTATAAAAATAAAAAAATATATATATAATTTCTTATGAAATATGACTTTACTATTTACATAGACAAACAACTTTTAAATATTATAAAATTATTTCTTTTTAAACATTTTATACAATGTTCTTCTTTTATATTTAATGCATATTGCGTTGAAGAATATTAAAGTTATTAATACTCGTTTCTAGTAAAAGCTCAAAACTTCTTTTAGGCAAAATACGGTAGGGAACTGAAATTTAATTTTGAATATTTTTAAATAGTTTTCTATGTGGACAATTATGAACACCAAATCACATGCTTGTTTTATTGAACAGGTAAATAAGGTAGTCACATTGAGCATAATAGGAGCAAGAAGATCCTCCGCCACTTGGGTATAGTGCAGATTGTATAAATTGAACTGCTTTAATTATATATGAAAGAATACCCATTAAAGACCCAAATAAAGTTGAGCCAAAATGAACAACTGGAAATTAGAGATAATAGACATTTATTCCTAATTAGAAAATCTAACTACAAAAATTTAATAACGGATTACACAACAACTGAAATTTGGTGGGATAGGTATATTACAGCGATTATACTGCCGAGAGAAGACTGGCATACAAGTAATCATAACATGGAGGGTATTGAAGTGTACACTGGTTTGAGGAAAGATAATGAAATGGGCAGTAGATCTCTTTGTGAAAAATTATGTAATAAATACAACTCAAGACAGAACAATGCTTGTAGTATTTTCCAAGCTTACATTGTCTGAAACAGCAGGTCTAATATAATGATGCCGATATTTAGCGATATCAGAATAATAAAGAGATAGTCAGGCTATATATATATAGTAATAGGAGTATTATATCAAAGTTGCTCAGCCAATTTCGCAGAGATTTACGAGTTGTCAACGCACAACTCTTTTAAAAACTGTGCTGGTTATCGGGTCACAATAATATTCAAGTAAGTGAAATAGCTGTTGAACTAGCATGAAGTGGGGCAGATATAGAAAGCATGTGAAAATTTTTATCCAGAAATAGATTATGTATATCGAAAAATAAGAAACAAATTTAAACTTGATGCACTCTGGGATAATTCATCGAGATATAAGCGTTATGGAAATTAAGCTATAACAACGCATTTAGAAAGGTTCTAGATATGGAAAAGAATGAATTGAAAATCTTTGTATGTATTACTACGGATCACAACAACTTAAAATATCTTCTTAAAAAAGGGTCTAAGCGATGATAATATTTGCAGATGGTGTAACAAGGTGGAAGAGGATACATTTCACTTTCTCTGAGAGTGTTCTGAACTATCACGCTATAGATTTAAATGCATTGGTTCTTATTTTTTCAGAACTTGAAAGACTTAAGAGAAACAAGTCTATTAAAGGTTTTGAAATTTATTAAGGCAAAAAAAAGATACATGAAGCAAATAATAATGGGTGTCCAGAAATATGACAATTATTGCTCCGAAGGGATAGACAAGAAACCAATGGACTAACTGCAAAGAAGAGAACCCACTCTATTGTACTCTTTTAATCTAACCTAACCTTCATTTGGAAAACCTGAATATTAAGATTTTTATTGTATATTTTAGTAAACATAGAAAAGTTGTGCTAAACTTTTCAAAGAAAAATATTTGATTCTTTTATTCTTGTTTATATTCTTTTTATTCTTGTACCTCTCTAGCTAGAACAACAACTTTGTATAAAACAAAGCAAATGCACTTTTTTAGTCAAACTACAATGTATATAGTACAAGTATGCAACAATAAACCTTTAAACCTTTAACCTAAATGATTCTATTATCTAGATATTTGCTACTCAAATACAAAATAACTAGAGGACACTACGTTACTTTAACAATTTTCCCTAAAAGTAGATTCAACAGAACTAGGGCTTTTAATTTTCCGACATTTTCCAGCTCCCGGAGATCGGGATTTTATTTAAGGCATTTCCGAGAATTCCCGGTTAAAAACGATTCTCGGGAAACCACAATATTATTATTAAATATAATTTAAATCACATTTTATTGTTTGTTGAAATATGTATTATATCGTTCGTAAATACATATTGTTTTTATCTGTATAAAATAGATACAAAGTTTACTTTAAAGTTCATCGTCTAGATATAAAGTAGTTTAAGAAAAATGGTAAAAGCAAAACTTAAATAATATTTTTTCATTCAGCCTATTTATGAAATCCTTAACGGAATTAGATTGTGAATGAAATTCCAATGCAATTTCAACTTGAAATGTGTTTATGAAAACGTATTTAGACTCTAAATTGCATTGTCTTTAAATAACTAATGAAAGATTTTAGGAGTTGTTTTAAAATTCTTCTTATAAACTGGAGACGAAAATATTTAAAATTTCAAGTCCAAATATTGGATTTCATAAACAGAAATGGAATACATAAACCTAATTTATTAGTTTTGTTGAGAAAATATTGTAAAACCAATCCGAGTAGGATTTTATAAAGAGGCTGATTAACATTTTTATTATTAAATTCACTTTATTAATTTAATTCAAATATAAATGTTTATTAAATTATTTTTTTCGTTCACTTTTTTAAATACTTTGTTCAAAGTCTACATTTTCATTCCCACCATATAAATAGTCATTACGTTTCATCATAAAGTATATATTGTATATTCTGGGTCTTCGTGAAATTCTAAGATGATCTTATTATGTCCGCCTGTCTGTCCGTTGAAAACAGGATAGGGCGGAAAATAATGTTCCCTTAATAAGACTTCAGATATATAGGTTTTGTGTTATTTATCACATACCCAGTAAAAACTGCGCCTACTAAAAAAAACACTGGGCTCGCTTAATATTTAAAACCACGTATTACAACACTGTAGCACAAACGTCTTGTATTTTTATGCACTAAAAAGCGGCTTTCATAAAGGTATATTTTCCGACAAGATCGTAGTACTTATGATTGTGGAGTGCTTATAGCCATATCCAATTATTTATTTTCTGACTTCCTAGTGACTGACTCATCGCTTGATATTGAATATATTTCCGTTATTATTAAAATTTAAAATAAGAAGATAATCGTTACGTTCTCTTACATTCTGCCTTCGTCTCCACCTTCTGTTTATATTCAACATGCAGAAGCTATTAGATCTGTTTCTCGCTTCGCTAACGTAAATAATTTCCTTATTGTTACGAGTGATTTTAACATGCCATCTATAACTTGAAAGTATTTGCATGACTAAACTAAATGTAAATTTGAAAGTTTTCTTTAATATTTTATATGACTTAAGCCTTATTCAAATAAATGGTATTCTAAATGGTTACTCTAAAATACTAGATTTTTTGTAAATAATAAAGAAGAATATTATGTCAAACGATCCACCCCTGTTACTCTTCCAAAGGATAGACAATATCCTACTATTGAATTGACTATATTTTTATCATTAGAATGTGATTCGCCAATGTCCACAATAGCTTAAAAAGTATTTTCATTCAAATAATCTAACTATTATATGTTAAATCAACTTATTAAGAACACAAACTGGCATAATAATTTATCACTTGCACCAAGTGTGTAGGATTCTCTGCTACAGATTTTTGACGTTTTTTTTTTTTTTTTATTTGAATCACTCTCTGAGCCACCTTGGATTAATAAATATTTAGCTATGTCTAATAATAAAAAGAATCAATTTTCTAAACAATTTAACTATTTGGATCTTCTGTTGACTATAAGAGATATTCTGTTTGCCATGCTGACTACACTATATTAAATAAATTATACTATACACGTTACCTAAATAAAATCAAATTTAACTTGAATCGAAATCCTAAATTATTCTATAAATTCATCAATTCGAAGAAAAAACTACTGGTTATCCCTCTACGATGACATATAAACAAATTGCATCAACTGATGATACAATAATAAGTAACATTTTTTTTCCTATCATAGTCTAACCTATGATGATACAATTAACTATACATACCAGAAGGTCAATCAATTTCTTTACTATATCTACAAAAACTGAAGTTCTCCTATAACTTTGGTTCTGATATAATTCCGAGTCGTATCTTAACAAATTGTGCTGAAGCTTTAGTCATTCCGTTGATACTTTTATTCAATTTTTCTATTAAATATGGATTTCAGATTCAGGGTGTTCTACCACAATAAATCTTATTTAATTAACATGCGCTATATATCGTGGGTATTTGCTAAAAAAAAAAAACAGATATCATCCTTACTGACTTCAGTAAAGCGTTTGATAAAGTAAACCATTTACTTCTTATAAAAAATAAAAAAAATTTTGGGGCTTACTAATTTGACTATTAACTGGTTATACTCATATTTATCTGGCAGAACGCAAACTGTTCGTTTTAAGAACATGATCTCGAACAGGATAAACGTATTGTCCGGTGTATCTTAAGGTAGTCATCTTGGGGAGTTGGTGCTCTTACTATTCATTAACGACTTGCCTATTATTTAATATTTTTATAATAACAACTAAATAAAAATTAATATTTGGAGGTGCCTTTTTAATATATTAAATAAATAGTTTTTTATGAATGTATCTTTTGGGTAATTAATAAGATATACATTTATACTCGTATTCATAAAATCTTTACACTTTAGAGACAAAATTTGTATAAAAAATTTATTGTATTTTATTTTATTTTATTTTATTTTAATTTATTTTATTTTATTTAAGGGCCTCATTTTGTAAAATGTAACGAAAATTTGATTTGAATTTTTATATTAAAAACAACAAATAAATTAGTTTTTTTTCTTTTGTTCTCGGTAGAAATTATCGAAACGAATTTTCGCTTCGTTTAACAAAATGAGACCTTTAAATTTATTTAAGTTTAAAAGTAATTGGTTTTTCATCATCGATAATAAAAACTTTAAGAAAGAATCTTGGATGTCATTCGTCACAGACGCAGAACATTTAACCACAAATAAACATATCTTCAAGAATAATTTATTTCAAATTTCACATGGATCCTGATCGATTTCTTCAAGACTTAAAAATAATTTTCTTAGTCTTGAATATAGAAAATTAAAGTGAAGGTTGAAATAAAAAATCATACAAAACTGTTGCGTGTATTCATCGAACACAAGCTTTGTGTTCTAATAGCAAAGGTTTCACACATAGAGTTTATTTATTTAATTTTATTTTTTAGTTCGGAAATTATTATTTTTATTATTTTTGTTTTTATTTTATTTATTTATTTTTTTTTTTTGCATTTTATTCAAATCTTTAGAATTAATTACACCGAACTGGGTGTAAAATAATATAATCATCTAAACCTACGTTTATTTTATTATGCTCAGTCAATATTTTTATAGAATTTTTGATTATAAAAAATTATAAAAGTGCACTTTTTAGTTCTCGGGAAGTGAAAAATCTGCAAAATTCTCGGGAACTTTGTCCCGGCAATTCTCGGCATAAAAACCCCAAAAGAGTATGTTGCTGCAAGAGGAGATATTTTTTTTTAAATTTTTAAGTGAATCAGTAAATATGTACATTAGACAGCTCTAAAAAAGTAATAATAATAAAATAAAGTCCGAATTTAGACCTTAACTAGACTAGACCCATTACAAAATAAGTTGAAAAAAAGCAATTTTAAAAAGAGTCATAATATTTCCGCATAAATTATTTTCTAAACGAGGTACGCGCTAAAAATATCCGATGACCAATATTTTTAGGAAATTTTTTATCATTCTCTTTAATATTGGCGCACTCTAATGTGCTTTTATAATTTTATAACTTTATTTACTTGTACTTTTTAACCACCATATTGAGGTAGTCGTTCCGTTTGTATATCAAAGTATTCGTATAAGTCCAAATTATATATGAGGAAAATCAAAAGTTTTAAAAATAAATGTTGGAACTCCAAAATAATTATATCAATTATTAATAACTGTTAAAAATTAAAAACCGAAAAAGTTTTCCAATTAAAAAATTTATTGAATTAATCGAGCAGATGTATCTTGAGCTATTTCCTTAAAGGTATTTCAGCATAACGGTATTTCCAATTGTAATGTTTACTATATTTAGAGGTAGTTTTTTTAGCGATAACGACAGCCAATATTGGACATTATAAATTTTAATCAGTTAAAAAATTATTTATAAATCCATTCAATAAGTTACATTCATCAGTACATGTTTTTTTAAACAAAAACTTATTTTTAAACCCGATTTTTGTGTTTGAAAAAAACCGGTCTATTCGAAATTCGAAAAATTAACATTTTTAAAAAACCGACAGTACTTGAACCGAAAAATTCAGTTTATAAAACGGTTTGAAAACCGATCCGATCACTAATAAACACCCAGCAAAAACATAAATGCAAAGGAGCTGAAAAAGTCATGACTTTAGCATTGCGTTATCAGTGGAATAAAGTACTTAGTGCTGGAAAAGAGCTGCAGAAGTTCTTTTTTTAACCCATGGTTGTCATTGGTAAGATGTTCTTCTTTTATATTTCTTATTCATTGCTTTTGAAGTACTTTCCTAAAGACTATGTTTATAAAATTTTTTTAATAAAAATTTTGTTTTGCTCTATTAAAAGTTAATAAAAATACTTTTAAATTTGTAAAATTTTACTTTTCAGAGGAATTATTAAATTATTTTCCTGCTAAAAAGACACTTATGTTCACCTTTTTGAAAGTAATTATTAAAAACTTTCCAAAAAGCAAAAAATATGCACTTAGTTCTACTTTAGAAGTGGCGAAAATAGTTTTCTCTTGGAAGCACTTAACCTTTGATTTGCTGGGTATTGGTTTATAAAATCACAACTAATTTCGTTTCAGGAGAAAATAATTTTATTTAAAATTTTTTACATTTTCGATTTTCATCATATACATATATAAATAAGTATGAAATTTTTCTTTTTTTTTTTTGTTTTTGTTTTGAAGTAGTAAAATGAAAAACAAAACGAATTTTGAAGCATAAGTAAGTTTGTACTCTTTCATATTCCCTCTCACCCGCTCTCACATGAAATCAGAATTTAACAAGAAAAATTGCTTTGCGTGAACTTAGACTTAATATATCTATGTCGAAATATATTATATATATATATATATATATATATATAATATAAAATATGAAAGTGCAATTAGATAAAGCAAACAAAAAATATACATACAAACATAGGTTGAAACAGTCAAAATTGAAATACTTTTTATCTTAGTTAACTTCAAAACTACTAAACTAAATAAAATAAAATACATAGTTTGATTCTGTTATCTTATATGATCACCAGGATTGGGAGGTAATGATTATATTTTCAATTGGATTACTTTACATGTAATTGTAATTTCTTTTTTTTTTAATTTTAATTACAGTAACTGCAATTGAAAATTTTCAATTTCAATTGCACGCAATTGCAAATTACAGTCTTTAATTGCATTTTGAATCATTTAAAAGTAAATAATATCAAGAGTTTATTAAGAATTTTCAATATACCATTCGCTGTTTTCTAAAACTATTTATTCATTACGAATTTAATTTGTAATTGAGAATTTCAATTGCAGGTTAATTGTAATTGTGTAAGTAATAGATTACTGAATGTAATCATTACACCCCAATTCTGATCATCACACATATCGACGGCTTAACCCATTTTTTATCACTTTTTTTTTCAATCACATCATAAATTAAATTTTGGCGATTTTTAAAAAAATTTTCATACCCGAGTTAGTTATATAACTATAAAATAAATTTGTCATAAGTAATATGATTATCTGGTGCAGAAAAAAGAATTAGATTGTCGAAAATACTGTCCACGCATTCCTAGTCTGAATTTAAAGATTCATTTAAGGCTGTATTACGAAGAAATAAACAACAAGGTCAAGCAGCAAAAATAGCCGATATTCTTCCTGATACATCCCCAAGTGAAGGTATTGGAAAACTTTTCCAACACCTTCACCGGCTTCAGAATTTTCCAATTTATATGGAAAAAAACCCCACATCATTAACTACTCCGAGTCCAAAAGTAAATAATTCTGAATTTTAAACTTGAGAAATAATAATTTTTGGAATATATTAAGACAGGAAAGCGTTACCACACATAAAATATGAAAATTTTCTACTACGACCATTCAATTAGAAATTATAGATTTTAGAAAGTGTTCTATTGGCCTGCTCTAAAAATAACTTAGATTTGGATGTTCTACTATATTTTATAAATTCTACATCATTTAAAAGTGTTTGTTCTATTCCTATTATGTGACTAAAAAGCATTAAAAACTAAAAATATTCCCAAGAAAATTTCAAACATTGCTTTAGAATTTGAAAGGTCATTTATCAAATTATTTAACCATTTTTAATTTTAATCTGTTTTCAAAAATCTGGATTAGTTCCGAAGTAAGCATAAGGATTAATAAATTTGCATGTGTATGTTAATAATTTGGATGGCTTTCATACAAAACATAAATTGTGTTATCGCATGTTGGAAAACTTTTCGTTTACACAGCGAAATTCTTAATAATTTTATTCAAGCTTTGATGACTTTACTTAATTTGAAAAAATATGAAAGCATTTTCATTTCTATCTCTAAAATTATGTTTAAATGTTTCTAACTGAAATCAATGAAAGTAGCTTACTTCATTTAAAGATTTTTCTATGAATTTTACAAATTCCAGACTGCAAATCAGAATTTTTGTAAAAAATTTCAAAAAAAATTGTTTTCTTCATAATTTATAAACCATTTTAATACAGATTCCCTTTATATAAGTAGTTGCAAATTCTAAATCAATAATTTTAGATTTTAAAAAACGATTATAAAAAATAATTTTAAAAATTAATCGTATAATGAGGAACTACTAGATCACGATCTAGCTTAATTTTTGCGTATTTCAGATCACGAATTTTTATGAAATTTATTTAGTTTTAAATTTTTATGAGGATAAAATTAAAATAATAACAACGTATTTTACACCACTAACGTTTACTCAACATTCCTAGAAATATTCATTTTAAAAAAGTATAATTATATTTTTATGTGTGTATTTCAAAAACTGTAAAGTTGATGTAAAATATCGAGATTTTTGGGCTACAAAAATACACAAATTTCATAGCTCAAAAATTCGATTAAAATCTATTCTTTAACGGTTTTATATTGGCTGAACAAACATGAAGTTTTAGTAATAAAAATCGCAAATTTTTCGTACTAAAAAAATGTCAAAATAATTCCACCCTCCAAACTGCTTTAGCTGGATCCGTCAGAACATGTAAACTAAATAACAAACTCAAATAATTTGAAAATTCTCAATATTTTTCTATACGATAAACCAAATCGTAAGCGGTACAAAATAAAATACACAAAATCGATTACAAATCTGAGTACTCGGAAAACTTTTTGTGTGGAGAAAAGTGGATTTAAGTGCATAACAAATAGTAAAAAAAATCAACTTGTCATTTAGAGTGGAAAGAAAACAATATCCACAAGAATGTTCAGGATATAATTGAAGAAAAATGCGATGGAGAATGTGCAGAAATAACCGAAAACAATATGAGCATACATTGAACCAATTATGGGAAATCCAGGTACAAATTGTAATCCATCAAGGTTGTTGGTTTTCCAGAGCCTACAGTTTTCGATATACAGGATAAAAATTCAACATACTCAGCTAAGTACAACCTTACAATGGTGTAGCAAACTATATATTGGAAGCAAAATGTAGTGGTGGCCATTATGGAATAATATCATCAAATCTACGGTGGACGCGAAAATTCGCTGTTAAACTGCAAGATTTGAAAATGTTCAGTTTATGCACCAACTTTGGATTATAAGTGAATTAACGAAAGAAAAAGTTGACAACATCAGAATAAGGCGAATGTATGGAGAAAATATTTTATCTATATTATAAAACTGTCTACAATCATATCCAAAAGAGGCGTTTTCTTTCAGTGACAAAAATATTAAAATTCAAAATTATGAGCAACCTGGCGGCCAAAAAAGTGCAAAAACTAGCGTTTGAAAAATCCTGGTTGCTACCAAGTTTCTTGGATTGCCTAAAAGTACATCTACTGAAAATTTTCAGTAGTGGTAGCAAAATCACTTATCATTTTTTGTAGTCTAACACTTTCTACAACTACTGCTACGCGCAAAAAAAAAGAAGCTACAAAACATGTACACAAGTAAAAAGTAGTAAGTAAAGATTATTCTACATCAAACTAACTGCCTGTTTTTATAACACGAACGCAAAAACGACTCGCCTAACTTACATTCAAAACAAAAACAAATTTTGAAATTTTGTTATTGTTTCAAATGTAAATTAGACGAGTCGTTTTTGCGCTCGTGTTATAAAAACATGCAGTAAGTAAACTTGCGAGAAATCTCAATTTGAAATGTATTTTTCATAAGAAACTTATTAAGTTGAAAACTAACTTATTAATTTTTTTATCTCTCCTGTAAAATTTTAAGAAGTGTTGATTTTCCACTTTCCATTTTAGTTTATGTTATATTCATTTGAAATAAAACAGTAAATTTTATTAATTTAAAATTTCTCACAACAGTATCGCACAGACTCTCACGAACGGATGTATGGCTTCTCACATTTGAAATGAACGTTTCTAAAATGTTTGCTAGTTTTCTGCTTCTCATCCGATTTCACCATTTTTATTAAAATAGCTTAATTTTCTTTAAGAAAATATAAACATTTCATACGTTTATGGATTTTATTCCTAAAAATAACTCAAGTCTAATTTTTCAATAGAAGCCAGTCTAGATCCTTAATATTTTTATCTATTCCATATCAAAACTTTGAGTTTAGCCCTTATATTCTAAAATTTGAAAGCTAAGATTAATAAACAAAATACGATTTCAGAAACCTCAGTACCGTTTCTAAAATCATCAATTGTAAGCAAAATAAAAATTTTCAAATTTGGGAATAATAACTAATGTTAGCTTAATTGAACTAATAAAGAATATATGACAGATACAAAATTCAGTTGCAACTAAAACCAACCTTCTATCAAAAATTCGCCTATTTGCAACGGGTAACTTTTTTTTATGAAATACGGCTTAAAATTGCAGGTAATGAATGTAATACATACCTCTTCTTATTAAGTGGAATAAAAGTTAGCGCTTAAAATATTCATTGGTAAAAACCTCCAAATCTAATTGTGAATAAACAAAGTCTTATATCCTTGATGTTCTCCATTTGAAGTACAGGCAAACACTTCACTATTGTGGTATAATTCTTAGATTAGATTGTACTCGCTATTGTTGGTTGGTTCAACAACAATTTTAGAATAGTAATTAAAATTTGCTAAATGTATGCATAAATGTTGGAATCATTAGACATTCTAAGACATGAATATTATGACTCTTGAAGATATTTTTTGATATGTATTAGTAAGTTCAACTCGGTAATTTTTTGGAAAATACAATACGTTTATTTCGCATTCCAATACTCAATATGGAAAATTTCATTTTATTTTTTTTTCAGTAAAAATTTTAAAGCTTTTCGATGCACGTAAAATTTAGAAAAGAAAGCACATGATTCGAAATAATCGAATAAGTAAAATAAATGAATAACTTTGCCATTATACGAGTAATATATTTTAAGAGATCGAAATATATTTTAAACTTTTCTACAAAGTTATTAGCATTTTTCCATTTATCATCCCTTATTCTAAGTTATAACAAGTGATCGGCAACATCGGGTGGAAATAGCTGGTATTTTATAAATAAGACAATAAATTTTATAGATTGAAAAAAATATCCTTATTTTATTTTGTTTTCCACCAAAGAAGGGTTTTTATGCGAAATTTATTTTAGCTGAATATTTTCACTTTTTCAGTTATATTTAAAGTTTAAAATATTAAAGTCGTACTTTTACATATTTATAAAATTTTTATAAAATAAAAAAAAATAAAAAGGAGTTTCTAAATATTACAAAAATAACATGACAAAAATACGACCAAGTTCCTCTTAAATATAGGCATTTTTAATACTTATAAAGTAGAATTAAGTGCATTATTATTATTTTTTTTTTTAAGTTATTAATAATTACTTCTAAAAAATCAATGCGTTAAAAAAGTGAATTATTCATAAGAAAATTACAGTTTGAAAATTTATATATATTTTGTATGTATTTAATTTTAAAAATAATATTTTTATAAAAAAAAACTATGCAAACATCACTTTTTGAACTCTAACTTTTGTGTGTAAAGTACAGGAACCGGATTTATTTTATTACTGATAGTTTTATTTCATGTTATATAATTTTAATATATTTGTAAAATAAATAAAACAAAACCAATAAATTACTTTACATTTTGTTAGTGCAAATCGCTGTCATATTGTTGATTGTTTTATAATCATGTAACATTTTAAATAGATATGTTTAATACATAAAACTTCGTAGGTAAATTAAAAAAAGTACCGTTCATTTCAAAATTATGATGTTAGAGAAATCAGAATATTGAAAATGTTGTAGTTTTTCTACAACATGTAATGACATATTGAAGCATGTAAAAATCTGGCAACAACATAATTACCATTTAAGAAAGCTTATTATAAATAATGAGATATATAAATTAAAAAAAAAAAAAATAAAAAGGCGCATAATTCTTTAATTTTAAGATATATTTCAAAATTAATGTTAAACATATGATATTTATAAACATTAAATAAATATAAATCAAAAGTGTTAATATGCAAAAAATACTAAATATGTGAAAAACTATATTTAATATATATTATTCATTATTACTTTGAATTTTACACTTTGCATTGAAATTTTTAAGCTACTTGATTTTTCATTACACTACTTCAACTGATACCTTTACTGCTACCTTTGTTGCTATCCCTGCTGCTTCCTTCGCTTTCCATTGCTACTCTATTTACTACCTGTAAATCTAAGCAAGGAAGGTAGCTGCTCTTATGAATATAGATAAAACTATTATTACTTATGTGTAGTAGTAATAAAATTATAAATAGCACACTACTTTCAAAGTTTTGGTTTTGACTACAACTAAAAATACTGCTACAAAAAATTGAAGGTAGCAATAGTTTAAGCAAATGAACTGCTACAAGTATTAAACATTTTATAAACTACAATTTTTTTGCTCTCTTTTTTGCTGCTAGGACTATCTGGAATCTAGTTTTTCCAACGCTGGCAAAATCTAATTAGACAAATTCGAAACATGTGTGGTTTTTACTTTGGTTTTAATTTAGTGGTCTTAAACTCTACTTCACATATAAAGTTGGCATAAATTTAGTTTTTCACATTGCCAGTTTTGATATGAATATATAAAATTGCATAATATAACAAAGTATATATTATATAGGTTAGGTACTAATAATCACTTTTTAGCAATAAAAAATAAAATAAATAATTGTTTTTTAAACAAGCGATTTGTACCCCACATTTTTATACCATAAATAAAATATATATGTATATATATATATATATATATATATATATATATATATATTTGGAACTACATATTTAATTTTAAACACAATATAAATTACAATAAAACATATAAAAAATTGTAATTGTTTGCTAACGACAATCTAGCTAGTTTTATCCTTGTCTTTATTGAGAATTAATATGCATATATGTAAGTAGTTTAAAAAACTAAAAAAAAACATTGCATAAAAATCAGAATTAAAAAGTAATAAATTGTTTCTAGTTTTTAACCACAACATTCTTAAACAGTAATAGAATATAGATATAATTTGTCAATACTTCTTTTTTAATAAGCTTAAAATCAAAAGTTTATGAATAAAATATAAACTAAAACATAATGTCTATTATTTACATATTTTTTCTGTTTTTGTTGTAGTTTTGAAAATAATTTATTCAATTTCCCTCTATTGTTTTATGTTGTTGACAAATGATCTATGAATTTTATTTATTGTTGACGACACAGATTACATACAAACATACAAACGAAATATAATAAATTTTGTTTACACATTTAAATTATACATGAACACAAAGAAAAATATGGTATTATATAAGTAGATAGATATACATTAGGGATCCCAGCATTCCTGGGATCACGGACTAAAAAATATAGTTATCGTTAATCGATATAAGTTGAATATTATAACATATATGATGTGAATCTCTGTGTTAATGAATATAAAACAGGAAAAAAAGAACATCTGATCTATTGATTAGTCAACTTGATTAAAAATGAAGGTATACAAGGTTTTGGACATGTGCAACCAAAAAAATTGGTTTTAGTTTTTAAGATATCAAAAATTGTTTACTATATTAGGGGTTTGATAACGAATTTATTCAATTAAAAGTGATAATTCGGAGTTAAAGTAATGTCAAATAAAATTGTTCGTATATCTTTGGATCTTTTTTATGTATTAGACTCCAATATTGGGAATTCAACGTCCCAAAATCCTTGGTATTATTTTTCGATTTCCCCCAAATTTTATTGCATTTGCTTTCTTTTCTCGTAACTCGTACCGATAAACTGTTAAGTGAAAAATTGATATATCGAATTTAGAAAATAAATTTTCAAAGTTATTCGAGCATAAGTTTTGTGATAATTTTGCCAGAAACTCTTCATTAATTGCCTCAAATCAGGGGATTTGTAATTACCGAAAATGTTACGAACAAGATTTTCTAATCATCTCTCCATTGACAGTTTATTAGACGTTAAATACTTTGAAAAGATTCCATCGGTTATTTGTTTTCGAATAATAGTTTTAAAAAACACATTCTAAAAAACACATAAAAAATTACTACTATTAATAAATTCATTAAAATTAACAGAAAATTAGTAAATTTGTAAACAATTATGTTTATTAAAATTAATTACATAATTTTGTTTATATAAATATGTTCAAAATATTGTATTCGATATTATAACGATATCGAAACGATATCATCTAGGTGATAAAATTTATCACTAGTGAAAATCGTTTTCGAATCAAAAACGATAGTTTTTATGGACTGCAGTGTACCTTTCGTTACGATATCTTTTTTCCATAAATCTATGATATCGTTTTCGATATTATAATTTCCAAAAATAACGACAGTAACATAGTGATATTCCGCATTTTGTTCTGAATGCTTTTTAACATCAAAAATTATATATTTTTTTTTTTTTTGTGTTTAAATGCATTAAATGTGGTAATAAACAACAATAATCAGCTAAAATAAGAAAAAATCTTAATAAATATAAAATATATCAAAACCATCATACATGAAGTATTTTTATGCAAATATTATTAATATTAACATTTGCAGGCACGATTTTTCCTTATGGATAAGTTTTTACAATTACGTACTTAAAAAGTTTGGTTTTAGTATTAAAAAAGCTGTTAACAATTATTTATTTTGTAATTGACTCCCAACTTGTTTTTGTTTGCTGAAAACTTTTTAATTTTTATTTTGAAGTTTTTTTTAATAATTATGTTTTTATTTTATTGGAAAAAATATTTCGAAATTTCGATATCATAGTAATATCGTTTTCTGCAATACAATACGATTTTATAACCGGCACCTAATATGATATCGTTTACGCTATCATATCGTTCTACGGTTTATTGAGTACTGTAAGGATCTAGTTTGATTTAGGCCAATTTAGGAAATTTTACCTTACAAACTATATTTTTTATTTTAATTAAACTTGCTTGGAAAATTTTTTCGTAAAATTCAAAAATTTTAAAATTATTTTCTTCATTATTGAGAAATTTGCTAAATTGAATTGTTGATAGAAAAGAAAAAATAAAAAAAAGCAAAATAAATTTGTGTCATATATATGTTAAAAAGGAAAAAAAATTTGACGTTGTGAAAAAGGAAAATTTTATAAAATCAGAAGCTTTTCCCTTTAATTTAGTGTTGTAATTTCGCCAATTTTAATTGTATATTCCAAGGATTCAGAATTTTTAGGTAAGAATTTTTAATATATACGCAACTTTCGGGTTTTAAGAATTGTACAATATTTTATTTTGTAGTTGTGTTGGCCACATTGGAGCTAGTTGTGAAAAGGGAAATCTCATTGCTATTTGCGTCTAACGATTTTCTTTGGTGACCGAATATTTCGAAACCTACATTTCGTAGGACGAATATTAATAGGGAGAACCTTTACGTCTAACTATTCACGATTTTATTTTGGAGATTCCAAAATTTCGCAACTAAAACTGCGATTTTAGTTCTATGTAAAAGTTACTGCACTGGTTATAGTTTGGCAGGATATTGTTATACAAATCTATGGGAAAATTTATTAAGTGATTGCATCAAGACATGTTCATTTCCTTGCAAATATTCTCATCTTAAAAAACCATCAAATGAATCAAAAGATTCCTCAACTCTGTGTTGGAATGCAACTGGATTTTCAAATTCTTTAGAATATAAAACTCAACAAGGAATTTCGTTTATCGTATATTATGTAACTTTTCTATTTAAAATACATATCTCGCATATGTTTCTACTGAATTCTAATTAACTTAAATCTAAAAAGGTATTATTTAGTGAAAATTTAACAACATTAATCCAGTAACTCAAATAATCTTGGACAACAGGCCTGCTGTCGACGTAGGATAAAAGAATGGTGAGTTTAAGAATTTCATTTATATATACATATATATATATATATATATATATATATATATATATATTTTTTTTTTTTTTTTGTTAAAAATTTTTACTTAAAAGATATATATAGGATATATACAATAGGAAGTGTATAAAAAATGCACTCATTTTCATATAAAATATTATTTCCTCAATCGATTTTCCTTTTTTCATTTAAATTAATTTTAATATATATTTAAATATAATAATCATATCAATTTTTTAACGTAAACAATTTCGATGTTTGTCATTTTTGATGTTGTTATTAGTTCTAATTTTTTTTTTTTTTTTCATAATAACAACGTTTACTTTAAGTAAAATTTTTTTTCTTCTTAACTAACATAATTAAATGTTTGCTTTATTTACAGGAAAAGGATTATTATATATATATATATATATATATATATATATATATATATATATATATATATATATACATATTTGTATTTTAGTACTCCATAAAATCTACAAATTTGAATATGGATTGAATAAAGCTATATTTTCTTATAATATGAAATTCTAATCTTTTAAATAATTTCCATGAAAAGTTAAAGACAATATTAGGTTATTCATATTAGGGCTATATGTGAACTATTTTAATCGAATATAGCAAGGTTTGGGAGCGTGAAGAATAAGGCAGTGGTAATAACATCTTAACCTCTGCAACTTGGCAAAATCTATTTTGCTTCTTTTCGTTTTATAATAACATTATTATTATTTCTTTATTTTTCTTTTTTTTTTTTTTTTTTTTTTTGTTAGCTTGCTTCAATATTTTTATGTCGATTTTATCGTGCAAAAGCTACCTAAATTTTAAGTTATGGTTTGAACCGTAGTCTAACTAGAAACTGACAAGAACCACCCTAATTTTCCATGAGCACGGCAGGTATGTATAGGTAGCACAACCACTCTATAGTCGGTGCCTTTGGGTTCGGTTCGTTACAGCACTCACCTTTTAAACACATAAATGGGTAAATGTAAACATTTATTTTATATTTATAACCTAAAACACTATAGGTGGTTGGGTGTTATGTTTGTAGTGCACATACCTTAAAGGCCCTCACATTAAGGTATACCGTCCGACTCAGAATGTCTTTCTGAGTTGATTAAAGATGTCTGTCCGTCCGATCGTCCGTCTGGTTAGCTTGCTGGATGTCTATGTAAACTTTGAGAACAAAGTACAGGTCGTAATTTTAAAGATATCTTGATAAAATTTGACACGAATAATTATGTTAACACAATTACGATATTTTCATGAAATCCTGCACAAATAAGTTTCATATAAGTATAAATCTTTGAACCAAATTGCATGAAAATTCAGTTCCTAATTGATCTTAAACATCTCTTCCGAAAATTATTTTAACTTGTTAGTATCAAGGTTATATTTGATACGAATAAGTTTTGTAGAAGTAAAAAATCTCAGAATCGACCCATAATTGACCATAGATCACACTAAAGTGCATAAACTCATGTAAATATTAGCATCCATGTAATATTCTGTATTCGTATATTTTATTTTACACTTAATAAAAGTATCGGTCCACAATTGGTCACAGGTCTAATACAGAGCTCCTCCCTGTATTTGATGTACATGCAAAATGGTATAGGGTATTATCATGTCGGGTTTACTAGTTTAAACATACTACACAGCATGTATTTTTACCGTAATTATAGTAAGAAACCTGACTGTTACTATAAATATAGTAAAATTTTTTAAAAATTTATTAGAGTGTATATCTTTTTTTAATTGTGGTTTTTGGATGTAAAGTGCTTTGAAGTAGTTTTTGATTAGGTGTGATTCTATGTGAAGATGTGGCTTGAGGGTGTTCTGTGAGCTTAGAAGTATTAAAAGGAGACGTTTTGTTGTCCGCAACAGATGATATCGAATGATGTTTTCATAAAATTAAATAAATCGTTAATATCATCAATAAAGTATATGTTATATTTCTCTTGAATTGTGTTCATTTTTAGTCTCGTTTACAGCTCAAATTTAGTTGAACATGTTTCTTATTTTTATCTCTATGTTATTGTTTAGTTTCAAAAGATTTTTTTGTTATCTTTATATGAATATATTTTAGTGTGTTTTTTGTGCCACGCATGTGTGAATCACGTTGGTACCAACCCTTATCTTTTCACACTTCACTGTGATGTTGTTGGTTTTGCCGAAGGGGTCTCAGTGGAGATAAGGAGAAACTTGTCATATACGCATGTGTACTAGCAAAGTCTTGAATTTCTATATACAGTACTTAAGGTTTATATTTCATTTAATAAATTAGTGCCTTACAAGCATTCCCAAGAAACCTTCTACATTGCAAATGTGAACAAAGTATTTATTTTGGATTTTTACTGTTTATTATTATTATTATTTTTTTTTTACATTTTGCATTATTTGACTTAACAAGAGCTAAATATGACAATTCTACGTAACAGCTCTTTATTGACTAGTTCTACCATGTTTAGAAAACCAATTCAAGAATTTTTTATTTTTGGAAGTCATTGTACATGTAACGTCTGCTGATAATAATTTAAAATATATCAGTTGACAAAATTTTTTACCGAAATCCTCCAAAGTGATTCAAATGTGAGATTAAACTTTATTAAAGAATATGTTGCTTCTATATACTGAGTAATTGTTAGCATTATAGATCTACCGTTTCTTGACCTTCTCATATACATTTTTTATAAATTTTTTGCAAGACAAATTTAACATGTTGTCAACGCTATTACAAAATTTACGACAATATCGTTTCACCCTTTCTCATTTGGTGGTCTCTAGTGCTGACATTTACTATATATCTAAGGTGTTTAGTAAATAAATTTAAAATAAGTCTGTAATTAGTTAGTGTTGTTAAAGTAACTACGGAAAGGAAGTCACATGTAGTCATCTCATGACTACATGAGTTTACAACTGGGTTTTAAATCAAACTTTGTTAAAAAAAATTACTAAAATTATTTAGTTTTTGTTAAAATTCTAGTATTTTTCACAAATATAAGTGCGGTATAGCAGTATTTGAAAAATAGCAAATTTCCCGGGAATCCCGGGACGGAAAATCCCGGGATGCAATCTCTAATATACATATGTATTTTTTACTTTTTTTTAATTAAATATTGTATAAATACTATGAAAATTTATCAAATTTTGTTGATTAAATATTCGTATATAAATATTTATCAAAAATTGCCATCTATGTATTGTTGCTAACATAGGCGTTTAATAATATTTATATGCATGATTATTTGCAAGTGTAGTAAATCTGTGAATGTTTTTGTGTGTTTGCCTAAAATTTTACATATTTAATGAATTTATGCAATTTATTGCCTCAAGACCATTATGCACTCATTTACCGATTATTTAATATTATACAATTTAAAACATGCCGTTAATTAAACATGAAGATAGATTTTGATAAATACATTATTTATTATTCGGTTATTTCAACAATACTAAAAAAATAATAATAATAACTATAATACATAAATAACTATAATAAAAAGTTTAAGCTGTTACAACTCAATCATATAAATCCTTGTCCTTAAGTGATTAAAACTATTTGTAATAACTTTGTCGCAATGCTAATATTAAAATATATTGGATACCTTAACTAAACCACATTTAATTAATTTTCCTATATTTATTACTGTCCTTTTATCTGTTTTCGATTTGTGGTAAGAAAATATTTTACACTTCATTACTTCATTGCTTAACATTTTTCAAAAATTTAAATTAAATACTTAATTTGCTGCTGCATGTTTTCACTTTCTTCCTTTGTCTTTTTAATTGCTTAAAGTTTAAAAATGTAGGTTTCATAAAATCAATAATGCGTTCTATCCTCAAATAAAATTATTTTAGCCTGGTGTAATAAGTTTAATATTTCCGGCCAGAATACGTGACCGATACATTTCCCTGGAAATCGTGCATTATCACTTAATAAAGTGAAATCTTTAAATTATATTTCTGTAAAAGAGAAAGTAAAATAATATTTATGAAGCACATTTAGCGATGTTTGTAAAAGATAAAGGTACTTTTTCATTTATTCTTCTTTATCTTTATATTTCTTAAAAATTATTATTACAATTTTTTTGCCATCTTTGGTCATAATAAGTAGAAACATAAATTTGCTCATATAGATGCTATTGCACAAACAGTCAACTTTATTCCTGTGCACGTAATGTTTGACAATATTTATAGTTTAATATCTATATTACATTAGGCCAAGTTGGGTGCTTCCAAGCAGGGAAAACTAGCATTAAGGAGCCCTTCGCAAATACCTTATTACACCAGAAGACCTGTTCCGCGAAGTGCATACTCCTTTTCATTTTACACAGCGTATCATTGCAGGCAAAGCTTTGACTTCTCCCTACCAAAAGAAGCGAGTAGGTAAGTACTTACTCCTAAAGAAATCGGCTCTCTTATGTTCAATGCTATTTAAAAAGGGAAAAGGAATTAATAATGGATATTCCCAGCTGACCACAAACTTCGTTAATAATACTTTTTGTAAACATTTCTCTGACAATACTTTCGAGAACGAATATCGTTGGCGATCCGAAAATAAACTCATTGAGCTTATCCATCGCTAATTTTGTGGCAGCAAAACTTTCTATCTCGAAAATTCGTCTATTGTATTAATAGTGAACCTTTAGCGATATCGATAGCGAAACCTAAAAATATTTATTAGTAATAAATAGGATAGTAATTGGATATCATAAAATTATAAAAATTATTCAATCAATTTGATATACTAACGAGTTGTGATTATTATCATTAGCAATAGTATGAAAACGATAGTTTTCTATTATGTTTCATTGCCATTTGTTCCTAATCTAAAACTAAAAGTTATTTTAATTTTTAAGGTTATAAACTGAAACATAAATTTAAACATTAAATCAATATATAAATTAAACTTAAACAATATATCAAATATTAAAAAATATATGTAAATAATAATAAATTAGATTTCAAAAATAATAACTCATATTATGAAGAATAAAATTATTTACATAAGAATGGTAATATTTGAAGTATTTTGTGCAAGATTCAACTTCGCCCAGAGGAGTCATCAATATTTTTTTTTTTCTTAATATTATTAATTTTTATTTTGCTCAAATCCACTCAAATCTTGTAGTAAGAAATTTTCTGAATTAATCTGCAAAAAATATATTAGATATTTAAATAAATATCCTATTTTGCAAATCCATTTAGACAAGTTGTCGACATTACTTACCATTTTTTCTAAAATTTTATAATATTTTTTTTTATTAAAAATTGCTGTAAATTTAACTAACATCATAAATTTTATAGCGCAATATTTTACAACCGATCGCTATGAACTATGACTCAGTAACGACACTACATTCACTTTGTTTTAGTCTTTTGCATGCTCAAATAAGAAAATACGTTGCTTTTTTTTTTTGTTTACATAAGAAATCCTCGAGAAATTTTGTAGATTAGACAATTTCTCGAAACATCTAGTTTCGATTACGAGAATGTTTACTATCGAGAAATCATCGAGAAAAGTTCGATGCTACGAACATTCAGAGTTAATATAATTCTCGATACTTTCTCGAACATATTTTGAGGAATTTAAAATTTTAAAAGACAAAGTAAAATGGCTTTTTAATCTTTTTGGAAAGGAGTTTGTAGGCATTTACAAAGGCCTAAACAGTATAGGACTGTCATATTTTCCTGCTGGGTTTAATCGCCCAATTACACAAACGAACTTACACACACACACAGATAAACGAAGCATAAAAGTAAGGTTTTTATGATTTGTTCACTTTTCGTAATGTAGGTTTAGGGCTATATAAAATAGTATTCTATTGAAAAATCAAGATATAAAAAAGAAAAAATATGAAATGAATGTGGTATTTTTGTAACGTACAGTGATGATGTGAAAAAATGTACTGTATTAATGGACGTTGTTTAAAGAGAAGTTCCTTTATTGGGTCAGTAGTTTTAGCTTGGTATATAAAAGTATTTGACTTGTTTATGACTTCGAAACTTTAAAGACTCATCTTTTCAAAAATTTGTTATAATAAGTTCTATGGCAACAAGGAAAAACTACATAGTTTAAAATATGCAAAAATCTTGCTTTTTCATTTCTGAAATCTTTATATCCAGTTCTATGCTGTATCAATTTTTTTGTAAAAATCTAGTAAGTATTTAAGGAGGTACTTACATTTGAATTTACAATTTTCTATAACATTACATGGAAATTAAAAAATATAAACTGCTCTCCAGAAAAGTTAAAAAAAAATATTTATGTACTTTTTCCTTGTTACCACAGATTTGTCAGCAAGCAAGTATTTGCAAAACTAAGTTAATTTAACTATAGTCATAAATCCATTGACCATACATTTGTATAAAACGACCCGTTTGACATTGCAATCACCATGGTTTGCCTTATAGTTATTTAAAGCGTAACACGAGTAGAATTTATTCAATTTAATCGAATCGATGGCCTATATTCCAAAACATCTATCTTAGGTTTTTCCTGAAATTGTGTTTCCAATTCCACTATATTTCCTAATGTAACCTTAATCTGTGATATAAATTACAAACAAAAGTTCCAAGTTTTCGAAATTTTATCAATGTTTTTATAATTATTTTACTTTTTACTAACAAATAGCCATTTTTACAATGCAGAAATCATAGCATGTATGAAACTAGAGACTCTGCATAAGAAAATTATGTATTCAGTTTCCTACATTAATCTTCTTCCCAAAAGTACTTCAAAATTTCGAAGAACCGAAGAGAATAGAATCATTATTTTTTATGTATTTACACTGTTTTCTTATTAATTGGTTTCAATATAAATATACTTGAAGAGAAAACACGTTAATTTTTAATAAAAAATTATTATTTTTGTAAAAAGTGGAAAATACTTGCATGAATTCTATAACATGTAGAATTTAATCCTTTTTTCCCAATTGAATTTTCTTTACTATATTTACAACTATTATTAGCAATTATGAAATTCTTTATATAGCGACGCAAATGGATATCATAGTGACGCAAGTCGAAATCATAATAACACAAATTGAAGTCATAACGAAATTGAGTCCCTTTTTGAAATTTCAATATTTGGATTTGCGACGTTATGACTTCAATTTGTGTCATTATGATTTCGACTTGCGTGACTATGATATCCATTTGCGTCGCTATCTAAAGAATATATAAATATATCTATATATATATATTACTTTTGTGCTTAAAAAAATCATCAAATGTCAAAGCCTACATCAACAAAAAAATATATTGGCCATCTACGTACTCCCTTATATTGCTAAATACACGAAAAATTATTTCTGACTCACGCCTTTTACAAGAGCTGGGTATTCATTTTAATGAAAAAAAAAAAAAAAAAAAATAAATTTTGGAAACAAGTTTAATTTATAATTATTCAAATCCTTTTTAAATTGAAACTTGAGCAACTGTATTCTGTAGATAATTTAACAAAATTTGCGAAATTTATTATAATAATTTCACGATTTTGCCAAGCCTCCACACAAAGATGTAGACACTACTAATGAAAAATGAAATTATACTCCAATATAACTCTCGGAAATATCTCTAATTGGTATAAGTCAAAATTCTGGTACTATAATAAAGTTCAGCACAAACAAGCCTTTCACAGAAAAAAGTATAATAAATAATTTAAAAAAATACAAACTTTAAATAATGTGTTATTTGAATGAGTAAATTATAAATTAATCGAAAATAAACATTTTAATTGAATCAATCAACTAGATGATTGAATAGAACAATATTTTATTTTGAAAAAAAAAATTATATATTTTTAAATTTTTTCATTATATTTTACTTCTTTTTTTTTTTATTTTATTTAGGCAATACTTTCTTTTTTTTTTCAAAAATTTTGTTTCTTTGATTTTTGAGTTTTCTCATTATATTGAAATTTATGTTAATTTATCGGCAGTGGATTTTTGGATTCTAAGTCATTCATACTTAATCTTAAACCTCTTTTATTTACACGCTCTATGAAACTGTGACTTTAAAAATGAGAAAATAGGCGTTAATAACTATTAATCTTTCCATTATCTAAATAATTACATTTTACCAAGTTTCCTGTTCGTTTTTTTTTTCCTTAAGCAGTCAAGTGCCTTCTCCAGAATCTTTCCATCATTTTAGGTGTCCACGACGAAGACACCTGAAAAGTTAACAAGCCTTTTAAAGCTGCAAGATGAATCAAAAGTTCATTCTTCTCCTAGAAAGGTACAAAAAGGACAAATTTTTCAAAATATGTACAATAGAAATTAGTTTTAAAAATTTTTTTTGATATTTAATTTTCAATAATTAAAATATATGTTTTTCTTTTCATTTCTACTTTAGTTTTTCAAAAACGTTTATGCAAATTTAAGAATGATTGAATGCATTGATCACTTAATTAGCTCTTTATATAAAATCAAGCAACAGTGTTGTTTGAAAAATTTTAAGCAATAATTAATTCTTTTTTTTGTGATTGGATGTTTTATACATTTTTTGAGGAATCGATCCGTCGTTTGAACATGAGATTAGCGTAACTCTTCTTTAATATTTATAATATTAGAATTAAGCAAAATATTACGTGAAATACACAATGTTGTCGGGTATTACATTCTACGGTAATATTTTTTAAATTATTATAATATTTAAATGATATTATATAAGTGATGCCGTCGAAGAGGTATAAGCCCATAAAAAGTTAATTCGAAGCATTCAAAAGTTCTCAATTTCTTAAAATCATTCAATTAGCATTTTTTTTTTTTTTGCCATTTAAAGTAACAACTACTTTTTTTCTCCACATTTTATAATTTACATGATTCTTTGAGTGCACTTATATGTATGTATGGATGTATGTATATTTCAGTAGATAAAATAATTTGTTTTTGTCGTTTTATAGCATTTTAGTAAATGTTCTATGTACAAAGAATTTTCCTGTTAGCGTTGTCAACTTTTAAATTTTAAAAATCACCAAAAGTACATAAAAAATGCACAAAATATTTTCTTTATTATATTTTTCAAGGTTGAATTGTATTTCTTCTATAAATAATAGAATTTTATCTATTTTATTAATTGGTAAAAAAAAAGTAAGATAACGACAACTCTTATATTTTGTTTTTGCATTTACATCTCTTACGTCAACATAAATTATGACATTTGACATTTTTGTTTACAAAGAACAAAAACAGATTTGACATTTCAAGAAAAAAAAAAAGAAAATAATTATAAGACGCAATAAACAAAAAATGTAAACAGAGATTGTAAACATCAATACCAATTTGACACTAAAGAAAAAACTTCTCAGCTGTTTTAGTTTCTGTACCTTATTAGCCTACCTCGCTAGAGCCCATACATAATAAAACTGCGTTTTCTGTCAAAAGTACTTCAAAGTTTCGAATAATACACAATTAAAAAAAAAAAATATATATATATATATAAAATATTTACCAAAATTATTTGAACCCAATATGGGTGTCGATTGAAAGCTAAGAATCCCTGCAATATAACAGAAGTTTTTATTTAAACATTTCTGCACAAAATGTCAAAAAATATCTTTTGTTATTGAATACGTATATTTTTCGTGACTGAAAAATACGAAACGTTGAGTTATGTAGATTTTGCTACTTAGAATACTTAAATAGATCTATTTGTATTCTTTAATATCAAAAACTTACTGATGCAAAAATTTGGAACTATTCTTATAAAGGGGCCCATTCCTAAAATCGATATTTTTTCTAGAAAAATAAAGTAAGTACTTTATCTTTATTTTAAGTTTATAATAGCTTTGCTCCATTATATTTCATGACTTGTAAAAATAACTTATGAAATTTTAAGAAAAACAACAAAATTGTCAAAAAAAAAAATAAATTCGAAATACCCAGGAAATTTTGAGATATTTCAAAAAAAAAAAAAAAAAAAAAAACAGTTTTGATGATAGTTAGTGCACAAAAATATCGTAGCTATATAAATTTTAAGTCAATTTTGAATTTAATTGAATGAAGAAAACAAATGGAGGAAGCTTTTAAACTTTATTTAAATATTTTATATTTATCACAAATAAGAAATAATTTATTATTTTTATAATTAAATTTGCTTTTCTATTTCAAAATAACACTAAAAATATCAAGTTTTAAATGCTATTACATTTATAATAAAATAATTCGTCAATCTTTCAAATCGTTTAAATACTGAAGCAATTAGTTAATTCCAAATCTTTATGAAGTTATTTTTAATATATTAATATATTAATTAATTTTTATAATTATTTTATGCTTTATTTGAAACACTCATTCCATATAAAATCGAATAAATTCTAAAATTTTTGTCCAATTAAAAAAATAAATAAATAAATCTCATTATGCCAACAAAAAAGTTTTTAAAAAATATTACATCGTTGCATAGCCTTTTGCACAGAAAAAAGGGGTCACCAACCATTAAATATATTGGTAAATAATTCAGTCAATTAAAAACTTATTATTATACCTATTATCAAAAATTTTAAAAAATGAAAAACAGAAAACATTTCCCATTTATAAAATTGATAAAAGCAATCAGCAGATGATCGAATGAATTAAAAATTTATGTGATAAATAAAATTTTACTTTAATTTTATTTTCATTTTATATTTACTTGAATATATTTATTAAGTTTAGATGCAAAATGAAACAACTGAACTAATTGAAAATATACGGTAATAATTTTTTCTGTGTGTAGAAACATTTATAATAAATTGTTGTTAAAAAATTTTCTTTCAATATTTCACCAAAACATATAAAAATGTATATGAATGACAAGCTTGATACTGTAACGAACCACCATTTATATATCCATTCACATGAGAACTATGTTACCTTATTCCGGCCGCGTTCAGGGATAATGGGCTGGTTCTTGTCCTAATAAGTGGAATTTAGTTTCGTATGAGAAAAATCACTATATAGACAAAAATAAAAAATAAAATCAAACAAAAAAATAACTAACAAAGCCTTGTGGAGGTGGTATAGATGGTAATACCACTATTATATCTTTCACCCTCCTATTACTATACTTAGCCCATCTTTTAGTGGAATTAAAAATAAATTTTTCAGTTAATCATCCTGCCAAAAAATAGTTAAAGTAATATATACCTATATTTGGTACACAGAAAAATTATGACAAATATTTGTTTTATTAAATCGTTATTTGACTCTGGAAAATATTTTAAAAAAGAAATGTTTAATTTGAATACTTTGTTTTATTAGGTAAAACAATTTTGAAATCGACTAGAAGCCAAATAAATAAATAAATAAAAAAAATACAAAAAGAAGAAAAAAAGAGAATAAATGAAAGCTTCAATAATTATGATTTTCATTAAAATTTTTTTGGAAAAAACAAAAGGCAATAAGAAGATGTCCTCATAATTTGAAAACTAAATCCGGGAGTAAGATTAAATTTAGAAGATGCAGTAACAATTTTGCAATTATTTTTATTTTGATATCTAAATACTAGTTATATCAAATCAACATACATACATAACTTCAAAACTGGCTTGGTCACAATTTTGGTCTTCCGATATTTTTTTATTAAAATAAGATAATGGTAAAACACAACAGTAGCTGCACATTGATCACGCCAATAAACTCTTAATATTGGGTTAGCAAATATAGGTTGGATGTTCTTTAGGTTATAAGCACAACATACATAGGTAAAAGATTTCGATATTTTAATTTAGATATAAATTAAAAAAATTTATATATTTCTTATCATTTCAGCAAATTAATTTTATATTAAATTAGGTCACAGCTCTACACCACGGGCAATAACAGAATTAGGATTTATTGTTAAAGCTAAATTACTTTATTACATTGATCATCTGTGAGATTACATCGATCCTCCGGTTTAATATAAAATTGGGCTTTTAAAATTAAGATCAAGTTGGACTACATACAGCTCAAAGATGTACATATATATTGTAGATAAAACCTGTATTTGTAAAAAAGAATAAATAAATAAAAAACTTTTATTTCAAAGTATGTGTTTCTAATATTGACTTTATTGATTTTAAAATAATTTTAATTGAATATTTATTCAAGCTCAAAAATGTTGTTTACTGTTTTTAATTATTAAAAAAAAATTGTTAAATTTTATATATATATATATATATATATATATATATATATATATATATATAACTAACAAAACTAGAACTTTTTTGAGCATAGTTCAAAATTTTTAATGATTTTTTAGTTAAGAAAGTGAGTATATTTTCAATCAATCTTCTTTTAAGTGTTTACTTGAAAATTACCATTTTTAGATATTTATCGGTGATAAATTATGTGTAAATATTTTTATTAGCTTCCAAAATAAAATTGTCTTACAATACGCAAAATTTTCTTTATATATAATTTAATAATGTCTAGAATGGATATTATATTTCGAGAAAATTTGTGGAAAAGTTTTTCTGTGTTATTACTTAAGCGCTTTTTGTAAAAATTTTGTAAAAAAATATTTTTCATTAACTGATAAAACTGGAAATATTATTTTTTTTTTATCGAAAAATACATTTTTAATCGTATGATCGGTAAAATTTAAGCTTAAGTTTAACGAAATTTGGAAATTTAGAATTTCGGAAACCCAGGAAAAATAAATGAAATTGCAAAATTACTTGCTGATTTTTTTTAACAAATATTTTGTTTTACTTAAAAATTTTCGAAAGAAAATGCAAATTTTGGATAGATAATATTAAAGATAAATTTGTCATTTTTTTTCTATTTACGAATAGCTAACTTTTTCCAAAATAATTGTTTTTTTCCTTTTCTTATTAGAAATTTTTCTTTGTATTTAATTTTTATTAGTTTTCCTTAGCGGATAAACACCAGTAGATCAGAGCCCGCCGTACTGGTTTGATGTAATATTCGTAAATATTCTATAATCTTTTTTAAAGTGTGTATCCTTTGAAACTTTAAAGTAATTTAAAAAGGAAATTTGGGGTCCTGGATTGAAAAACTGAATATTCAGTGTGGTCTATATATCGATTTTATTTATGTGTGAAAATAAGCTTACAAAAATAAAGGGAAATATTATGTTCAAAAATTTAATTAAAATAAATGATCATCTTATTCGCAACAATAACTTTTCACTCTGAAGGAATAAAAGATATTAAGTAATCTTAATAAGTATAAATAAGAAAGAACAAATTGAGGAATTCAATTAAAACTAATTAAATAAAAATGGAATAATAATAAAATATATGTTATTTTGTCGCAAGGCTTTAGTTGGAATACTTTTTTAAATACAAGTAGTTTTCGATAGTAAAAATCATTTATCATCTACTAGAATTTCTGAGTTTAGTGTCATTTTTAAAATCACTAAAAAAAATGAGCACTGATTCAATATTTTTTCCAAGTTTTTAAAAATCACTAAAAACAATGCTAAAAGCACTGAGTTGACAACGCTGGTTACTAGGTACTTCAAAGTGAAGCAGCAAGCAACAAAATATGCAGACAAAAATTTTTGTTTTTTCCCTCTCTCTCTTCTTTGTATGTGGCAAAGATTTATGTAAGTATATTTCAAGTCTAAGTGTTCTGTACTAAAAATACTCACATTTGCATAAAAGATAAATTTACAAATGATATATACCAAATGATGTTACTTGCAAAGTGTAGTCCTTTTACTCTCTCATGCCAATATTTGTTTGTGTATCTATAGTATAGTACTGTTGTATAGCAATAAAAGACAAAGTAGAGACAAAAAAGAAAATACATTTCAAAGAGTAAAAAATAAACATTTTAAGGTAAAATTTCCATTAAACTTGATCCATAGCAAATATAAAATTGGAAATTAGCTTTAAAAATTGTATTAAGTTCAACAGGATTTTTGACATTGGATAAACAAATAATGTCAAAGAAATCAAATCAATGTATAAAGATTACATTTTCTACTTTTATGAAAGTAGACATAAGCAAGTGAGTTACACTTGAACTGTAAAAACTTTATAAATCTTTTTTAATAAAGGAACATCGTACTGGTTTAAAGCAAACATTTTAAGAACGACTTATTTTTGGTTTAACGAGATATGATTTGTAATACTTATAAACCTTAAAAAATGTTTTAAATGGGGATGTATTTTTGATTGTAGTTTCGAAAGAAGCAGATAATTTTAAATAAAATGAGTGGCTATGTATAAAATCGAACATCAATTGAATTTAATATCTCCTATTTTTTTGATATGTACAAAGCTAATTGAAAGCATTTCTCAAATCATACCATTTTATACTCAGGGTCATTTGTTCGAAAAAAGCGACAAAGTTGTTCACACTTAATTATTATTAATAACTTTTAAGCTATTCGTTATAAAATAGATGATAGAATTATAAAAATATAATTTTTTGGAGATATAAAAGTTCAATTTCTGTACGTCCGAATTTGGCTTCTAAACTTTCGAAAAAGTAAAGGCAAACGCAATATCTTTATCTTTAAAATGAAATCAAAACTTAAAATTTTTAGGTCTAGTTCTATTTTTTCAATTTTCAAAACATTGTATTTTTAGACCAGAAAGTGCTTTGAGCTTAAAAAAATTATGAACACTTTAAATAGCCAATGTGTTTAATTAATTTCACTGAAATCTTAGATGTCAAATCAGAAAGTGACGGTTATCTGTCTGTATTGATATGTATTGAATCAAATAGCGTTTTTTTTTTTCTTTTTTTTTTTTTGTTTATAACTCAACAATATCTCATAATTTGTTAAAAATTTGAATAACTAACTAGAACAAGATTTAAAAAAAATACATGGAAATTGCCGATTTGTTTCCAAAATACTTATATATTTCAACTCCTTCCTCTGTGCATTGGTATGTATAATTAACATGGTAAAAATTCCATATTAATGATACGCCAGGTACACTGTACATAAATTTGTATATGGGCAAAAACACAAAAATTTTAAAATCAATGAAACGGAGTTTATGTTGTAATAATTTCGAACACGGATTTGTTTTTGGCAAAATAAATGGCTTATAACCGGGGAAATCAAAATTCGATCTAAAAAATGCTATAAAAATCGGAAAATGCCCTTAAAATTAAAAAAAAAAAATATATACTCTAAATGAAATTTTTCTGGCCAAATTTTAATTTTAATAGCAGTGACTGGAATGCCAAATGGAGGGAATTTATATTTTTATCAAAATTAAGGGATTTTTTTTAATGTTTACAATTTTTCTCAAGAACAGAAACAAATCATTAGTAACGAATATTAACCATCTTTTGTCATATTTTCGAAATTTGTTTAAAAACACTATTCACAATTTTAAGTTGAAAAAAGAACTATTTGTTCAGCCTGTTTAGCTTTAACTCCCACTAGGTTTTGTTCCAGGATATGGCCATATTGAACACAACTTTTATAGAACATATATGTTCGATTTTTCAGCTTAGTCATATTTTAATTTTTTTTTTTAATTTTCACAAACTTAGTTTGCAAAAACTATTTGCGCATTTTACTACTAAATCCTATTAGCTTTAATTTTCACTAAGTTTTACTCCCTGAGATCGAAGGATATGAGCATAATAAACATATCCTTCACAGAACATACATGTAAGATTTTTTAGCTTAGACATATCTTTAAAATATCTTAAATATATTCACGAATTCATTTGGAAAATCTATTTATGCAGGGTGTTATCAGAATCTGTTGTTTTTAATTTCTACAAGGACTTATTCCTTGAGATCGAATAAGGTGAATATACTAAATATATCCTTCACAAAATAACTATGTAAAATTTCTGTACTTTTTGTAGTCATGTTTTGCACAATTTTTTAAAAGTGTTCGCAAATTCAATTTAGAAAAACTATTTTTTCAAAATATGAAAAATTATGATTCTTATTGTGTGTTTTATATGCAAAATTATGCTCTTACATATAAAATATATAAAAACGTGGCATTTAAATTGCTAAAATATGCTCTAAGGTAAAGATTTTCTAAGAAAATATGACAAAATATGACGAAGTATGCAAAAATATGCAGTTATGGCCGAAGGATGCAAATATATGCAAAACAAGCCGATGCCAAAACCCTTAAAATTTTCTGAAACTGAAAAGTAACTAACTGTTTGCCTCATTTGAAGCCCAATAAAAAATATGGTTTTTCATATTTTTGATAGCCCTGCTTAATTAGTTTATTTTACAATTCTTCAAAGTTGAAAAATCACAAATAATGTGACTGAAACGAACCAGGGTTTTTTTTCATATTTTTTGTCCTACAAGTTCAAATTTTTGTTGTTAGAGTTGTAGAAAAGAACTGCTATCCAGGCATAGACGAACAATATTACTTTATTTGTTAGAACCAGTATTGCCATTTTAGCATTTTTAAGGCTAAATCTAAAATTTTTATTTTGCTCTTGGCCTTAAAATTTTCGTTTCTAGTTTTTCTCTAGCCTTTTTTGATTTTTTAATTTGCCTTAAAAAAAAATATAATTTTAACATTTGAACAACAAAGAATTTTTGTTTTTACAAAATCATTCATTTAAAAATTTATGGTATATTTATTTGTATAAAAAAAAAATCGAGATTATTTATACTTAAGAAAAAAATATCGCTTCCTTTTCCACATCATAAATAACTTAATTACTTACTAAATCGATTATTATAAATATCTTTAATTCACTAGAAACTATTTATGAATATAATTAAAAACCAAATCTTATTAATGCGAAAAATCACACAAAACTTTGGAAATGCGTTATCAAAAAGGAATTGTAGTCCAAGAATGAAAAAAAAAATCACTACAAATCATTGGGTAATTTTTCATACGAAATATATGTATCGCAAATTTTAAAGGAAATTTTTTGGACAATTTTGCTGGCAGTCGTTCTAGTAGTTTATTTATAAGTTTCTTACAATATACCTTACAAAAATACAAAATACTTAATACAAAATACCTTTAAAAATTGTCAAAATAATGAAAAAAAGAAATAATCAAAAAAGGTTTTAATTAAAAAAGTTTGAGCATTTAGCTGGCCTTGTTGTTTGAGGATTTTTTAACTTTCCTTTAATCTTTTTTAAAATTCAATTTAGGCTACTTTATACTCACCTCCTGGCAACACTGGTTAGGGCTCTATCACTATTCGGTTAAAAGTTATACGATGGCAAACATTAAAACCAAAATTTTAAATATTTTAATATTTGTATACTTTTGGGTCGCTGTATGTGCATCCCTCCATGAAGATGCTAATGTGCCCTAGTAACGACAGAGTTTGATCTCTCTAAATCTTAAAAAAATAAACGTGAATTTTGAATAAATAGTATTTTTCGCCAGACACGCGCTCAGTTCTTTCACTACGCTATTACTACTTCTGGGATTGTTAAGTGTTTTAAAAAAAATTCTGGTTATTTTTCTACCGTTTAATTCTAATATTGTTTGATCAAAATTAAAAAAATTAAAAGTTCCGTTTATATCGCGTCGAAGTTATATAGAATCTTAGAAATGTCTTAAAGTAATAACTTAACAGAAAGATTTTGGTTGGCAAGTTAGCAGTTCAAATAAGGTTTAGGAGCCTAAAAAAAATACCACCAAATGCGAGAAAAGTAAAAAACAAAAACATAATTGTGTTTTGTTTATTAAAAATAATTTTAAAACTTTTCAGTAAAAATTAAAGGATAGAATGATTTAAACCTGGGCAATTTTTAAATCATTAAAGACATTAACTTAGTTTTTTTTCGGAACTAAATAGTCTCAAAGTTAATAAAATGTGTTTTTGTTTTTAAAAATTTGCACCATGTCATTTTATATGTGGTGTTAGTTCCTTCACAAGATTTATGAATATATGCAATTATAATGTAAGTGAAACTTTAAATTTTGAGAATTTTTAAAAATTTTCAACTATTGGATTCACGGCAACGAATTTTAAACACTGAAGTATTTTTTTTTTTCGTTCATAATGTCATTAGTGTGCCAATAAAAAAGCTTATGCCCATATGTGTACGTATGCTTGACTGTACTACAAACTTAATTTTGGCTTTAAAGTAAACCTTGGCAATTCATTTAAAATAGGTACTTTCAAAAAGATTGTTGTTATATTAACTTATTTTTTTTTATATGAAACTTTTTATATAATGTCTTATTGCCGAATTGAAATAAGTGGAAAAATGTAAAAAGTTTTTGTTGATTTATTGTTTGCACTTAATTCCAATATGTTTAAATAAAAAACTACTCAATCATTCTTTATGCTTTGAATAGTTGAAAAATAACATTTGAGGTTTAATGCTCATAAGTACATATTAGCTCATATATGAATACAAATACATAATATTATGATTGTTAAGCAGATAAGGATTACGCATGAAAAAAATCTCCGCGCACTTCAAGCAGTATAATTTTTTCATACGTGAAAAAAATTAGTGCCGCATCTATGTGCTAAATTTTGTTGTAATAGCATAATTACTTTTTCTTAAAATAAAAATTTAATAAAATTCCTGCAAATGCATAATTTAAATGTAAAACCAAAACACATGTCGATCATACAAAACAAATGTTACGAGTGCAGGTGAGTTGAGAAGTATAGAACCTTAAAAAAGAAAAAATCGTTAACTCAAATTTCATGGTCTTAAGTTGTAACCGCATACGTTTATACGTACGATTTCTAGCTAGATGATTTGGGATTACGAATTCGATCTTACGAAGCAGGAAGTCAGAATTAATGGAAACGTTTACTAGATTAATTACAAAAGAAATATTCATATATTTTCTCCTACATTCAAGGGTAGGGAGATCAATAAGCTATAATCGACTTTCATATGATGACAAATTAATATTAGGATTCTACGGAGGATTACAAAGACAATACAAGAGAAATTGTTTCCGAACCGATTCAATTTCCTTTATATGAACTTCGTATTGGGGATACCAGAACACAGAAGCATATTTCAGGATTGGTCTTTCGAGAGATATGAATAAGTGCTCACTATTCCTGCGCTTAAGGGGACCTAGAACTCCTTTTGCTTTATTAACTATTTGCGAAACGTGGGAATTGAAGGATAGTTTACAATCAATCAGCACACCCAGATCAAGAAATTCTTCGATTAGATCAAGTTGATATTCATTTATTGTGTATCTACACAGTACTGGACTTCCTATATAGAACATCATGTGTTTACGCTTTCTCAAATTCAGGTCCATTAGAACATTGGTAGGATTAGTTAAAGCTATAGAATAGCTTTACATCATCAGCATACATTAATATTGCAGAATTCTTAATGCAAGCTAGTAAATCATTTATAAACATTAGCAATAATAAGGGACCGAGATGACTAGCTTGCGGAAAACCGTATAAAACAGCCACAGTCTTCGAAGTACATCCTCTAAATAATACATTTAAGGAAAACAGGAGCATTCCGAGTTTATCCAATTTGAACAATAGTAGATTGTGTGTCTGCCTATAAACCGGAATCAAATGCAGTTATAACTGAGGTTTTTAACTCCAAAAAATTAGTAGTAGTTGAACATCCTTTTCTAGATCTATGCTGAAATGGGGAAATATATCAAGCTTGATGCGAAAGGATTTCAGTAACTATCTTTTCGAAAAGTTTTGGAATAACACTTAATTTGGCAATACCTCTAAAAGTGGATATATTGAACCTGCTTCCGGATTTAAGCAAAGATATAATTTAAGATTTCCTCCAAATTTTAGAAAAATAACCACTACTGCTATGTTGAATAAGTAGATTATTGATTGATTAAGATATAAGAGTATGTAAACGTTTTATAAGAACACAGCTTGGAACACTATCAGGTTCACATTTATCAGAATATTTTAGATTTTGTACAGCTGTCAGTACCATCCATTTTTTAGGCTTACAGCATGAATATGGATAATTTGAATATTGATATAATTCAGCAAATCTATCGCAAATATCTGCATCGTTTGAGGATTCCTTATCTCCAAATTTTATCATGGATTGATACTCAGAGACTCGACGCATATAATTTACAAACTGGTAAAACTTATTGTAAATAAAAATAATTTGCAAATAAATAACTCACTATTTATATGAAAATTGCATATATATATAAATAAATATTTTTTTTATTTGTCGTTTCGGATGGGAAAAATACAACAGTTATCTTCGAAAATTCTATGAACGTAAAAGGAAGTATCAACACCAAAAGTCCAATTCTTTAACATCGTTTTCCAAAATTTTAATGTCATTCAATAGCATATTTAAACATATTTAAATTAAAGTGGCCAAAAAATTAGATCGAAATATTGCTAATTGTGTACGCGGCATGCTATTAAATACAAATATTTTATGTTGGGAAATCCCGGGGTTTCCCGGTAAAATGTTGTAGGGAATTCCCTTGAATTTTTTTAATTTTCTCGGGATATTTAATATTAGATATATAGTTTTAAAATTATATACCAAAAATATTACTTTTTTACGCCTCAAAGAAAAATATACATTATTGTACACACACTACCTACTAGAGGCATTTTTAAATGATAATATTGAATATTAAGATTTGTCAAAAATTCGATACAAAAGTGATATTTTAAATTACTCAAATACATTTGATTTTCATGGGTATCAATAAGATATTACATTATAAAAGGATTAAATAAAATAAAATTATTAGTTTTCTAAAAAATCAAAAATAAAATAAAAAGAAAAAATATTGAAAGAAAAATAAAAACTAAATTAAATATCAAATCATTTTATTACCGCCCGAAGAATATCGAATCTTTTGACATACTGATAAAATACGAAATATTTTATTTTTCAAAAGTATTAATACTTCTCGTCATAGAATGTCTTAAGAATTTAATAAAATTTCAAAACGATTTTACTTTTGGAAAGTTAAATTTTTGATTTGATCAATAGCGTTTTTGGTTTGTGGAAATCAATATTAAATAAATTGCGTTTCGAAAATATTCACCATTATAAAAAGAGCTATTAAATTGAGATTTTTTTTGCACACAAAACACAACATGTTTCAGTCAGTCACGTCTTATACAATCAATTAAACTGTAAAGAAATGTATATAAATATTAAATTCTCAAAACTTAACTGAGGATTTAAAACGATTGTGCTTTACATCTTTAAATTAGAAAGAATTAGTTAATAATATAAGATCAAGATAAAATGGAAATAAAGGAATAAGAGAAACTATTTGTATTGAAACTTATACATGGTAGCATAAATTAGGGTTTACATTTTTATTTTTGGCATGAAAGTCGAATTAATCTAAAAATTTGAGATATACAGTTTTCAATGTAAGTTACAATAGGTATTTATTTTATTTGTATGAAATATTTAAAGCTGTTTAAATCTTGCAGGATGCATCATGCTTTAATATTATTTTATCTTTTGTTAAATAATTATGATTTAATATAATTTTTTAACATTATTTTTAAGAAATCAATGCTGTTTTCTTATAGTTTAAGTTTTTAAATATGAAAAATTAAATTTTCCTGGAATTCCATTTCCGTTTTTCGGTGGAAAAATATCGCGGGAAACTCCAAACCTTAGGTGTGAGTGACCAAAAATCAATGATTGAATAATTAGAATATTAATATTGATCTTAATGTAAAACATGCCCAGTTTTCTAAATCTGTTTTCATTTTTATTATGTATCTTTTATTTACAAAAATATTTGGTTTTGAAATCAGCTAAATTTAATCAGAATAAGAATTAATTTTTGAAGCAAAAAACTTTTCAGGAGATCGAAAAAAACTATTTATTTTTTGTATGAAAACCATACAAAATTTGATATTAATATTTTTTCTATCTTCGGAACTTAGTTTTTGAAAATATATAAAAATTTAAAATCAGCGACCAATTGAGCTTTCCATTCTTTTACACTAATATGCGTCTGGAAGTAAACACTCTTGTATATAATGAGCATGTTGCATGAATTCTGACCCCAAACATATATTACTGAACACATGGTCAATGTATGTAAGTTGTGTACTCTTACGAAAGCCCATCAATAATCCTGTCAACTCAACAGCAGTAGTGACAACAATAACAACAACAACACTGTCACTGACAATATGAATGGATTAAACAGCAACAAAAAGTATTTCCAGCCAAAGGATGCGGAAACATCAGTAAGAGTGACAAGCGAAAAAAAAAAACAATGAGTATTATTGAAATTAACACTATTGTATGTAATTTCATATATACATATATGAGCCATTATAAAAATTTTTAACCTGGCTGAGACTGAAGTTAATACTTAATGCGTTTGGTGGTAATACTATATCAAATAAATGGGCTATAGATCTGAAACTAACAGAATGCAAAATTTTAGCTCAATAGGTTTAATTTTATAATCGCTGTCATTGTTCAAAGTTGAAAAACTTATAAAAAGATTTTTAGCCTTTTTCCAATTCTTTATACTTCTCGATCTCATTCGACTTTATGTAAACTAATCGGACTTTGCGGTTAAATTATATATCTTTTTTTGCAGATTCCCAACAGTTACATACAGGGTAGTCAAATTTTTGTGGCAAAATTTTTAATTTTCTTAAATTTTCTAGTTTTTGGGGTGGAGCCTGTGCGCCTCTTAATTGAATATAAATTTGGAAAAGGCCTTAAAACTTGTTGTAATTATGCATATTTTACGATATATCTCGTTGATGTGCCCGAAATAGTTAACGCAGTACATTTTATGGACTTTTATGGAATTTTATGGATTTTTTGAAAACTCACAAAAATTGCACTTAATGTTTTTATATTTTTATATAGAAAATTGCAATTTGTACAAATCTTGGATATATAGATATAAAACGGCGATAAATACAATTGTTCGGTACAATAAATTTAAGTCAATTGACGTCTATAGATTAAAACCGGGCGATGAAAATGGGTGTTTGTATTGTGGAGGCACATGAAAAAATTTCGAGAGATAAACACTTTATGGACAAAGAAAAATTTAGTTGGGTTATAAAAGTGTTACAATGTTAATGTGCCATCCAAAAAAAAAAAAAAAAATTAAACAAAATTTTTGATAATGGCCCATATACATATGAAGATATGTATGTGTCTGCATTAATAAGAAATATATTGTGTAAGGGATAGAAAAAAAGTGATTTTTACACGGGTAAGTCCTCCCATACAAGACCGAAGAATTTCAAACCCATTAGTCTATCCTCTTTCCTCTTGTAAACTTTGGAAGGTTGATTGAACTTCATAATCAATCCTAATCTTTTGTCAGCATCTCAAAACACGTACATGAAAGGCAAGTCAGTTCAGACGGCATTGCATTCGCTTGTAGGGTATATAGAAAATGATCTCGAGAACAAGGAATATGTATTACTGGCTTTTCTTGATATACAAGGAGCCTTAAATAATGTGACCCCGGATGCTACTAAAATGGCAATGGAAAGATTGAATATACATCAGTCAGTTATTGGCATCATATGGAGATTTCTAACCAACAAGGTTATGATCTCCACTACAGGTGCGGCTGCCATATATAGGGTAGCGAATAGAGGCACTCCTCAGGGGGAGTTCTATCTTCATTTCTTTGGAATATTACCGTCAACACAATGCTCAGCGAACTTGATTCCCTGAGGTTAAAGACCGTTGCGTATGCGGACGATATGGAGGTGGCCGTATCTGGAAATTATTTGGATGCCATATCTCACAGCCTTCAAAATGCCTACTCAGTAAATGGAGCGTGAATCTTGGAAAGACTGAACTAGTTCTCTTTTCAAGGAGACAGAAAATACCATCTTTCCTACTCCCTTGCCTAAATGGAGTTGAATGGTGTCAGACAGTGCGAAGTATCTGGGTATAAAACTCGGCTCCAAACTATCCTGGCTTCAGAACATCCATGCTAGGGCTTCAAAGGCAAACATTGCCCTTTATATGTGCAGGGAGGCCATAAGGAAATCTTGAGGATTAAATTATAAGAATACAAAATGGCTCTTCGACATGGTGATCGAGCCTATACTTATGTATGGAGCGATAGAATGGTGGAAAGCGATGGAAAAATCCACCGCTTGCAGAATCTACGAAAAGGTTCTGCATAGTTCAGCGCTACTAATTACAGGTGCGCTGCGTACAACGCCATCCAAGGCATTAATCGTTCTTATGAACTGGATACCAGTGAATCTAATCGCCAAACTGCGACTAGGTTCAGTACTATAGGTGCATGGAACGGTAGAAGCTACGGCCATCTATTTTAAATTGCTGGATCACTGCACTGCTCTTCAAGCGGAGATCTCAGCCATTAGGATAGCGGTAAATTGGCTAATGTACTATAGAATATTCGGAGTGGATATTCAAATTTTTACCGATAGTCGACCCGCGATTAAGTCTCTTTCCAGGCTGGTACATGAATGCCGGACATCTTTAAATGAGATGGCGAGACATTCAAACCTAGAATTAGTATAGGTAAGGGGTCACTCAAGCTCCCTGGGAAATATTATTGCGGATGAATTAGCCAGAACTGGTTCCCCTCTTCAAAGTGAAGAAACGGACCAATTAGTGGGCATACCGCTATCATCTGGTAGATCAATGATACTGCAATACTTATCGAGAATAGCTCAACAAAGATGGACAAACGAGACGCATGTTCTATCTCGAGACAGACGTGGCCCCAGTATGATCAGGAATGGTTGAGTTTCATTCTGGAATTGCCAAGGTGTCAGTTACGAATACTTGTAGCCACTATTACATAGTACTGGTTTGCTGGGGCACACGCTAAGAGACTAGGACTTCCATTTAACGACTATTATAGAAGCTGTTTTAACGAGGATGAAGAAGAGACAGTAGAACTGAATTTGGCAGTCCGTATATGCACGGACTATCTGATCTCTCTGCAATTGATTTTAGACGAATCAGATCTTTGGTTCATGTGTCAGATTGGTTCGTTTCGAACCTATTTTCGGGCATGTGAAAACAGATTCACATGATGTATTAGAGTAACACAACGGGACCAATAGGACCCAAGTGAGCTGTATAGTTACATTTGCGGCTGCCCATCTAACCTAAACTAACATAAGAAATAGAAAATAATTATGCGTTGGAATTTTTTAAATTTTTAAATGTTCAACTTATACTCTTTTATGACTTTTAGCCCAATTTAATAATTTTGGTCATAAGATGCGAAATCTTGTAGATGGTATCATTTGATTTTAACTTAGTTAGTTCCAATTATATGTATGTATTATTTTTTTCCCAAACAGACTGTTTGCTTTTACCCCAATCCTATAAATCAAAACACATATGTTTACATAAGTATTTTTATTTATATATTTTTTTTTTTATTTTTTAATTTACATGAATGCTTGAACATACTCTTACTTGCATGCGAAGTCATTTGACGGTTGTGCATATAATATATACTATAAATATAACTGCATAACTATATATTTAATAGGGCATCCAATCGATTAACCGTCATTCGGTTATCTGATTAACTGTTCGAATAAATTAATATTATCATCATTCGTGTTGAGTTGAAAATGAAATACGTTATATTTGATGCAATTACAAATACACTTACCTATTCTATATCTATGTAAACATTAAAATACTTTAAATAATTTTCATTTTCATATAAAGTTGAAATTTTTATAAATCCTCATATACTTATATATATTATAAAAATTAAATGTAAGTTTGTTTGTATATTAATCATAACTATACGGCTGAACCAAATTTCACCAAATTTTACATACATATAGTACCGGCATCAGAGGTAGTTACAGGGTTTTTTTTAGCTCTCGGTTGTCATAACCACAACTTATGCCTACTTTAAAAAAAATCTATTTTTCTTTTCAATTGTACACGTTATTAATGAAGTTATTTACATGAAGATATTTAAATTACACTGTAGAATGTTCTAGATTATATCGGATCTTTATCGAGTGATACTCCCATATTTAAAAAAAAAAATTAAAAGTAATTATAATACCAAATTTCGAATAGGAAGACTTGTTAAGTAATAGCTCATATATAAAGTAGATATTAGTTATCGTATCAAATAAGGTAGAGCACCAGTAAAAGCTAATAAATAACAAATTTAATACTTTATAACTTTACATAAGTTGGCACAAATTTAAGGTAGATATAATCACTTCGGTGTAGAACTGCTCTGGCACTGCCAAACAGAGACAACAAGGCAATATACGATTGAAAACTTATTTATGATCCTTCGAAGCAACTACTGGAATCACATCAAAATTGCATGCAGTGCAAGGCGGGCGCCATGTTTAGGTTTCAACGAAATCAAAATGTATAAGACACCACGAATGCTGATGAAGTGTGCAGTATTCCATTCTACTGGTGTCTAATTATAGTCCACAGACTATACTTTGGCGCTGCCAAAAAGAGACAACAAGGCAATTTACAATTGCAAACTTGTTAATAAATGTAAGACAATATTAAATTAAAAAACAATATGGTGGAAAATTTATGGACCGATTTGACTGATTTAAAGAACCGAAATTTGTGTAAGAATAAGGCCCATGGCGTATATGGGAACTGCAAAAATTTTAACAACGCGTTATAACTAACTATAACTAGGTTAGTACGGGATCTTAGTTCACTTTTTCAACACAAAAACTTCTTTGAAAAATTTATGATTTTTCTGTGAAAGAACGAAGTCACTAGCTTACATAGGAAGAAATACCAAATATGATTTAGTTTATTGTTGTTGTTTTTCACAATAGCTATAAGGAAGCAGATTTTAGATAAATAAAAAAACTGATTTGTCAATAACTCGGTTGTTTATCGATTCGACTTGATTGCTTCAAACAACAAAAATTCAAGAAAAATATTTTTATCGATCTATATAAAAACCAAGTCCATAGCTTATTCTGGACTTGGATATTGGTAAAAAATGCATTTTGGCCGATATCTCTGTTACTAATGGACCGACGGACGTACATACAGATCGACATCAATCCACCCAATTTGCGTTCGGTTGTTAATTTTGAATATACTTGCTGCTAGAAAGAATTGTTTTAAGCAAATGAAAAATAATATTATATAAAAATTAAAGCTTATTTCGTTGTGCCGATAAGAAAACTGTTTGATGTTCATTGCAATTTTGATTGAAACCGTCAACATAACTTCCTTCTCAGTGAATAGATGTGAAAAAAGGGAACATATTCCAATGACAAGATTATATTAAATTTATTTTTCTTTTTTTATTTTTTATTTATTTATTTATTTTTTTTTTTTTTTTTTTGTTAGGATAGATTGTTAATAAAATGCGACATTATTGTAACTTCATAAATACTTGAGACAATAAAAGTTTTGAAAAAATACTAATACTAATTTTGACTTTTATGACCAAACTCATTTGCAGATAGAAATTAAAATGAGTTACATCAAAAACAAAAAAAAAAAAAAAAAAGAAATAAAAAAAAATAATAATAAACTGATTTATTCAATAAATTTGAATTAGGAGAATATTTCTTGGCATTAGCTCAAAAAATTATTAATTTTTTTATACCAATGGGCGAAATGACTGATAAGATCAACCCTCTTTTTGACTTTGATCATACTGTTTCTAAAAAAACTATTTCATTAGATTAAATACTATAATTATGGATAGTTATATATTTTATATGTATTAGAACTAATCAGTTAATCGAATTATTTTGTATTAATAGGTTATTAACGTCGTATAATTATTTGTCAAATTTATTGATTAATATGAAAACCCGATGGATGGATGGATGCCCTAGTATTTACATATACATATACATTTTAAAGCTTTACAAAAAAAAAATGTAAATAATTACATTAATGGGCATATTTCAACGACAGTGACAGGACATTTGGTTTTTGTGTGAATATGTGAGAAATGAACAAATAAATTAAAACAATTTTTTGCTTAAGAGGTCAACAACGAAATAATTAAATATATTTTGTGAAATAAAAAGTCTGCAAATTTTACTGAGTTAATAATATAAAATGGCAGTAAACAATGTAACTTAATCCTTTATAAGTAAATAAAGTTAACAGTTTCATAAAGGAATAATGAAAAAGTAAACCTTAAAGATAATTTTAGAAGGGATTGAAATAAATACAAGATGCATTTTGATAACATTGTATAATCTGATAAACTGTATGTGCATATTACTATAAATTTTCTATATAAAAATATCTCAGTAAAACAAATGATGTTTTCTTTAACAAAATATGTATTAAAATTAAAAACAAAATTTAAATTACGTCTCATAGAATTTACGCAACAATAATTTTCCCAGAAAAACTCTTTTGATGCAAAGAAGTCAGTGTAACTTTAAAAGATTTGCAAATATTTGACAAATAAATTTAAATAATTTCTTATAACTATTGCAATATAATTGGAGATTTGGTCAAAGTGGAGCATAATATAGTATAACTTGAATAAAATACCAACCCATAATGTTTTGAGCCATACTATGGTACTATTTTATAGAATAGATTATTGTCTAACTTTTTAAATAAAAGCAATAAGATTATTATTATTATTATTATTATTATTATTATTATTACTATTATTATTGTTATTATTGTTGTTATTATTATTATTGATGTTATTATTATTATTATTATTATTATTACTATTTTTTTATTTATTTATTTTTTTTTTGTATTATTTTTCGGCGTTCTTTCAAATCAACTATTTATGTGGTAAAATAGGAAATATTGGGGTAAACTGAAACATTATAAAAATGTCTAATTTAATGACAATTAGCTTTTATTAAATATTAATTGCTTTTTTTTACATAAGAATTCAAGTAAGTGATGAAAACAGGTAGCTAATAACTAAGGTAACCCGAGGGTTTTTGTCAAAAAGTGATTAATTAAAAATTTTGTCATAATCCGCTCGAAACGTTACAACTTAAGAACGATCCACCGAAGTTTTGGAGCAACAAACTAAAACGTTTGAAATGGATAATTTTAACGTGTTTCCTAAAATATTTTCAACAAAATTGTAACTTAAATTCAAATCGGAATTTATTAAAAAAAAACGCTTTACTTTCTGAATTTGATATCAAAATATGTTCTTCAATATTTCTTAGACCTAAATATAAATTAATACCAATAAGAAAAAATAAAAATGATATTTCCTGATTTTAATATGAAATGCTATTAGCAAATCAGGCAAATCAGGAAATAAATTAGTGTTACCATTATTTCATCCAGTAGTTTAGTTAACGATTTTGAGGTGGTTACGTCTTTTTGATGAGCTAGCTTTTTAAAAATTCATCTCCAGTTCTTTACCAAGGAGTTTTGAGTTCTTTATGAAAAAAAATATTATTCAAACTCTCTTCGAAGATATTTATGTCCAAAAGCAAAAAACTCTAAACGCTTAGGAAATGTTGCTACATCGAAGTCACCAAGAAGAACACGCAAAGCTCATTTAACAACAAACAGTCAGTAGAAGAGTTAATCATGGTTACAATAAGTTTAATACTTTAAATTTTTTAAAGCGTTTTCCTTGCAAATGTGGTTATATCAATTTATTAGATTTTCCAGTGGAAAATAAAAGTGCTTTTTGTTATTTTTGAAACGCTATAAATTGTCTAGTTTTTACACTATGGAAAAACTAATGATACCCAATTAAAGGTGATTATCTATACTTTTAACTTTTGGAATACCTTTTGATTTTGTTTCGTAACCTGACTTTTTGATTTGGACAAATTCTAATCTGTATACGACACAGAGGTTTTCAATTAAATTTAAAATGTTTGTGCAATATTTGCAAGTATCGGAGATCTGACAAAACCTGATTTATTTAGTGCATAAATTGTCTTTAAATGGTTAGGTTATAACGAAATAATGACTGACTGACTGACAGACTAGCTCACTACCAACTAGGCCATCGGGGCACCCTACTTAATAATATTTATCATGATGCACTTTTAGTCAGTTCTTGCTATACTAATTGGTAAAAATTGAGGGCGATAGCTTTAAATAGCATCATTAAGAAATTATCTGTAACATACCGGCAATAACCGAAAGCTTTTAGGGCATTCATATGAGCATTTATTATTACACAAATGCTCATTAAAATAATTTTCTCTTTTTTATACTATGGTGATCTCTACATTATGTTTCAGTTTAATTTTGTGCAAAAATATTTCGCAAATCTTTATGTTCTAACGATATCGGTAATAAAATTAAGAAATTATAATAAATAATATAAACTTATATAATAAATTAGTCCAATATGCAATTAGATAGAACTAATTACTTTTTTCCATTTAAAAGTTAAATTTATTGAAAATTCAAAATATATAGTTCTTTCTCCAAAATGTATACCTAAGAATTATAGTTGAATCAATTTTAAATTAAACCATAGCTTTTACCAAAATGTGCTATTTTTATAATAACTTAGCAAATACGATTGCCGCCATATTCCTTGGACTTATATCACTTAGGTTGTGAAAGAGTTATGAAAATATATTTATTAGTTGCTGAGTTATTGCATTTTTAATATGCCAAAAAGTACTTCGGACTACCCTTTAATTCCAAACTAAGTATTTTTACATAAAATTTAAAAATATTGTTAAATATGTTATATAAGACTTAAATAAAGAAATCGAAAAGGAATGGCTAGGGTTAAAAAGAGTGGGATTTCTACATATAGAAATCGGGATAAATATTTTAAAGGGAATAGAAGTTTAAAAAAAACATCCGCCAAAAGCGGGATGTCTGGTCACATTAGTAATCACTGATAAAACTACTAGAAAATAATAATTCAAAATAAAAATAGGCAGTTAATTCTCGTATTTGCAATAGTCTAATTCATAGGTATAAAAAATTGCTATAACTATATATTTTACAGCATCCACGATTTCCGCGACTTTTAAATCACAATCTTCTTTCTTGTGTATGCTAATATAATGTAGATTCTAAGAAATTTTAATCTTATTTCTGCAGCGATCACAGCACGCCGTGGAGTTTATTGAGTTATTTCTAATTTTCTAATGTTCTATTTAGGATTTAGATATAGTATATTATATTCTATTATAGTTCTATTCTATTATATTTCTTTTACCGGGAAACCAAAAAAAACAATTTCCCGAGATTCCCGGGAATTTTCTAAAAATTTAGTTATAAAAAAAAGTTCATGATTTTTCACAAAGAAGAAAATTTTTGCATAAACACAAAAATGTATTAGCATTGATTTTAGTTTATAATATTTAAGAATAATATCTTAAATATTAACACATTTTTTATATTTTTTTAAATGAATCCAAAGTCAGAAATACTTAAACAAATTCTTTAAATTTATATTTATATTTTCAATTTGTAAATGCATGTTTGAAAGTTTCTCTGGAAAAATTTTAGTTTTAGCCAATGTTGGGAATAGAAGAACCTAGCAAATTTAGGTAAACATCTGAAAATTTCTTTTTAACAGCATTTTCTTGGAAAATTATCATTTAAAAGGATATATTGTTAATATTTTCATGCATAAATATTTTTACTTAGCCCTTGAATCAAACTTAATAAAAATAAATTAGCATTTTTGAAAAATTTGTGAAATTTTCATTTAATACAACGTGATAATATTTATAAACAAAATTTTATTTTTTATTAAAAAAGTTTGGGAAAAAATGTCATGCTCGATTCGTAATATTTACGAAAAAAAATTAAATATGTGATTTTTTTTTCTATGTATAAAGAAAATTATTTTTTTGTTGAATAAAATAAAACGAAATATTGTACATCATAGTGAATTAACGAAAAATTGATAATATAAAATTATAACGTCATTTCTGAGATTAAAAAATTTTCCAAATTAGTACCTTTTATTATTTATATTAAGAATTTTGTTTTTTATGCTAAAGCTTTTTAAATTTTACTATAAATAGCTTACATTTATTTATTTGTCTAACTTGTATTTTTTTTTTTTTTTTTACTTAACTAGTTCTTACTAAATTAAATATAAATCTTGAAAATACTAAAAATTGGTTCGCCACAATGTTTTTCCGAAACTGATAAAAAAAAACCTCTTATACATATGAATACAATATGAAGTTAGTTTTTTTATAAGTATTTTGAAGTTATAAGACTAACATCTAACATTTATATATCCATTGCTTGGATAAAAGATGGTGTTTCAAAAGAAATGAATGAAAAATCTCTTAGACAAGTAAACTTTTTATATTAATAGGTATTTTCGAAGTTTAGATTATTTAATATTAATTTGAACAAATCTATAATAAAACTAAAGTATCTAAAATTTTACCATGACAAAAATAAAGTTTAATTTATGTGAAACGGCTTGTAAGTGAAATCGTTAAACTATATATAAACAAACACGTAGATATTTGACAGAAAAACCCAAATTAAAAGTCAAAAACCTAATTCATGCAACATTAACGTTAATCTCAAATAACGTTATAGTTAAATTATAAACGTTAAACTCATACAAGTACCATGTATACAATAACATCAATCTTTTATTGGTATAAGGTGTTAAAAAAAGCAAAATATTTGCTACAGAATTTTGAAACTACGAGGGTATTAAATTTCCTGTTTTCTTAAGAAAAGTAAAAAAAATTCCTGGGAATTCGCCAGAGAATTTTGGCGGGAAATTCAAAACATCGTGGTTTCAATACAGCATGATATTTTGGATCTATTTTATTGCATTTTCTTAAATATTTTTATACCGTTTGTAAATAAGCCAATTACTTCGTATATTCTCAATAAAATTGCAACAACTATTGGCAAAAACTTGATAAAATATACATCGCATTTTATCCCAATATATTTTTGTCACATTAGAGCATTGTAGAAATTTCATAATTTCTACGCAAAGAAGAGTCCTAAAAAATCATAATGTTTTTGAAACAAAGCTTTTCTCCTGCTGAAGTTTATGCTAAATAAACTATTGAATTTTTTAAATCGATTTAAGAATGATCTTGATTTGGATATCTTCCTCAGAAACATCAGTATTTAAAGGAAAGCAATAAAATCAAAGATTCCATGGATGCAATATATATTAGAAATATACTGCAATAATGACAAATATTTAATAGTAGTATTTTCTAAAAAATTAAATAAATAAAAGTACGCGAAAAAACTAATTTTTCCTTCATTACCTCATGCGCCACAATACCACAATTTCTCCTTGTAATAATATCGTTTTCTTTTCCAACCAATGTGTTCTATATCTTTTTTACAAGTTACCATAAACCAATGTTAAAATTAAAATTTAATTTCCGTTTATTTTTGATCAAGTATAACACAATATATGTATATCGTTCATTCCACTACAGATTTATAAAAAAAAAAAATTTACGGAGAGTAATTCGATTTTGCTTATATATAAACTATGAAGTCGTTTATTCATTAATTACTATTTTTTCCAATTTCAAAGTGAATTTATAAATTATTTATTTAAAAATGCACTCGTAATTGCAATTTTACAATGCATTTTTGGAAAATGTCTACTTGTTTAATTTAAATTTTCATTCATTATATTTAAAAGCAACATTTTCAATACAAGATGCAATAATAGTTGTTCTGGGACAAAGTGACCTACTGTTTTTAATATTTGTTTAGAAAAAATACCATCAGTTTTTTTCATATAAAATTTTAATTTTTTTTATAATATTTTTGTTTTTTTATTTTTGTTTATTATTTTTTTTTTCTCATTCAGTTATGTGTAAATTTAAGGGTTCATAGCTCTTTAACTATAGGCCGGATTTTATTGGTTTTCAAACCAGTATAAAGCTTATTACCATAAATATTGTAAATTATATTATACAATTCAAAAATAATGTTTTTGCCAGAGATGCAATCACAGCAAGAATGTAATTTTCATTTTTAATAAATTTCTAACCCTTTGATTTTAAATAATTTTGCTTAATATTGAAACAAATATGTTCATTACATAGTAGATTAGTATTCTTTATGTAAAAAAAGATACTAAACCACCGATAATAAATTAAAAAGTGTTATGACTAAAACTAATTATAAAATAAACTAACAGAAAATAAAAAACGAAAAAATCATTTTTGTATAAAAAAAATCTGTAGAAATATTTAAAACGGTTTTTTAATAGTGGACCATTTTGTTCCAGAACAATTTATATTACAATTTTTAAATAAATTTCTAATTTTTATAACATCTGTGGAAGACAAAAATTGAAGGGCTACCTATTTTTTAAAAATGTATTCTGAAATTGCACTTGCATTATAAATTCATTTTAAAGTGGAAATATTATTTCCAAATTATTGCGTTTTAAGAGAACATATTCATTTTCTTATATAATTTAAATCATTAAAATCCGTTTACAACTTATAAAGATATTGGTGTTTAAACTTACACATCTTTTCGATTTTTTTTTTTTTTTTTTTTTTTTTTTTTTGCAAAAATACAAATTGTTAATAAGTTCCTCAACTTTTCTAAACCAAAACACAATAATAAAAATGGAGATATTTAAATGGCTTCATAATAACAGGTTTTTTCGCGGAATGAATGATATGTATGCACTTCAGTGCACTTTTGCTGTCATAGCAAAAGAAAATAGGAAAAAAATATGTGAATTAAAAATAGTACAATAGTAATAGTAATTTACGTTTATTTAGGAAACAAAGAAAATTAAAATGTAGATTGAAGTAGAACTTGTGTCGTTTTTTTTTTCATAATGGTTTAGTAATAAATTTTTAGTATGCTTTTTGTCTTTCAAATTTACGGTTATCACGGGATATATAATTATAACATATCGCACAGTGATTTGGTCCCTTATAATGGCTGATTAAAAATAAAAGGCGATGTCCAAGATTTATTAAATTCTTTTATATATTGAAATAGTCAAGGAAAATATAAAGACTGGAAAAATCATCACAAGAAATCCTAAAATTTAAATGTGCAATATTTTCCACAAAAGGAAGGAAAAAAATATTCTCAAACTAGGTGATACCAATATTTTTTTAATAAAAACGCTATAAAACTTCTAAAAAATAAAAACTAAATTTCTAAATAGCATCAGTACTTGCTTTCTATGTATAACGAACATAATAATTTTTATTGAATTTGGGAAAATAAGAAAGAAATTGTTATGATATATATTTTATCAATAAAATAAATATTTGTGGGGGAAAATTATACTAAGCATATTATAAATAACACATATTACTCATACGCACCGTATCAAAACAGAAATTTAAAACAATTATTAAAACTTGTTAATAAAGTTTAATTTTTATATATATATATATATATATATCATAGGTTGTCTTATATTGTCTGAGAACGAAGAATATTGAAATTGCTTGTGAACGCAATATCATTTGACCCGGAATAAGGATTTAATAAGCATATATGCCCTAAATATAGCAACATTTTAAAGAAATTTGACAGATGTATGTTTCATATAAATAAAAATCTTAGAGCCAATTTCATGAAGATCGCTCCTTAATTGATCATAGCTCCCATATAAACTACTCTTAAGAATATCACTTTAACGTGCATAAATAGGCAAGTTTTATGCAAGTATAAACCACTGTGTCAATTATATGGGACTCAGTCCATAATTGATAATAGCTCCCATATAAGGCTCACTTTCTGGAATCACCCTAAAGTTCATAAATCCCATATAAATATTTGTATCGGATATTAATATCAAGTTATAGATATAGATATCAAGTTATAGATATCGTATTACATACTTGAATTTATATGAGCTCTTTTTGACGTATTTAAAAACAAAAATTGTCTAATATAGACACTAGGTTGAAAGAGAATTACTAAAAATTAACTAAAATATTAAAAGTGACGTACAATATTCAGTACTTCAAATTTCGTTTAATTTATAAAAGTAAATTCAGCTTTAACAAAGCCAACGAAAAATGCAGTTGCTAATAGAAATTAAAAGAAAATAAATACAACTTTGAATACACTTTTCTGAAACATCGCTCCATTTAAGTTCAACAAATTTAAAATTTATTGAACATTATTATATTTTCTAAAAGAATAATTCTAACACTATATAAGAACATTGGTCCCATTAACTTATAAATTGTTTTAAAGAATTAATTTATTTATGAACGTTTTTATTTTACTGTGAGCGAAATCATTAATATCCTTAATATATTTGAAAGATGATGGAAAGCAAATTTTCAAACATTTACTACATAAGTATTGTAAAATATATTTTTTGTGGATAAACTTTCGTAAACTAAGTAGAAGATATTTATAAATTAGGACTCATCATTCGCTAGATAGTTAAATACTGAAAATAGTTGATTTTTAGTAAGGAAATTTAATAGTTTCTTTCCAAAAATGCATATTTAATAAAATTTTAAAAATTAGCCAAACAAATCACCACCTTGTTTATAAATTGCCAAAAAATTCGCCATATAATCAAATGGAAAATTCAGTCGCCAAAAGCGATTAAAAATCGCTATCTAACAGCTCTAGTTATGGCGAAAAAAATTCGAAATTATTAAATCAAATATTTACCTATATCGAAAAGCAGCCTTTTAATATTATTATAAGTTTTTTTGACTTCAAATAGTAATATTAATATATATTAATATATTGTCAATTGTTTACCACAAATGTAAACTTGTTTGACACTACAAATAGATTTTTTAGTTTCTTTAATTTTCATCTGTTAAATTTTCTGGAGGAGACAAAATTTAAGTGTGTCAGTAGGTTTACTTATATCAACATGAAATAACATTAATAATATGGATATAAACCGCATAATGCTTCCGGTGAATAGTTTTCACATATACAGATAACAATAAATTATATGTATACGTGCTTTGGTGTTTATACCCTACAGCTTTCGTTACTTGTTTCTATCATGAAAATATTTATCTTTGCTTCTCTGTACAATGCATCCGCAACCCATTTGTATATACTTTTTTAAATATATAATATAGAAAAATCGATAACTGATACTTTCAAAACTGCAGGGCAATATTTTATTGACTCTCAGTTTTGACATTTTTTTTTTTTTTTTGTATTTATATTTATTTGTAAAGCTTAACAAGGCCACAAAAGCAATGAACCACAAAAGTTGTGTTTTGTTGTGGTGAAGAATTTCTTTTCATTTATTTATTATGATACTATTGTGTTTTTTCCTTTTATTTAATTTCCTGGAAATAAATACTATAAATGGAAATCAAATTGCTATTAGATATAATTTTTACTTTTATTTTCGACTTCAAAGATTAGCTTGTATTTCATGTATTAAAAATTTTTGTTTTATGGAAATAAAAACAAAATAAAAAAACTAGTTTCTAAACCAGAATTAATAAAATGTAATAAAACAGAAAAAAACAACAAAAAATGATTATAAATTACTTTTAATTATGATTGTTATGCAATGCACTATAGCGTGTAATACAAAAGGAATAACTTTTTAATATTTTCAGTATGTTTTTATTAATTTTTTTCCAATATGGAAGTTATTAATTACATAAGAATGTAAGAGAAAAAGCAAGAGATTTAAATATTTGGGGTAATACTTTTGTATAAAATTGCTTACAGCTTTTTCTTTAAATATTTCTCGTGAATTTGCAATGAAAAAAATTAATTCTAATAACCTTTTATATACTGAAAATGGCATAAAAAAATGGAAGAAATCTTATTAAAATTAATATTAGTTACTAAATTAACTTATAAGTTTCTCCAAAATATATGTTTTCAAATAATATAAACTTTTTTGTGCTCATACAGATTTAGGTTTTTCCTTTGATGAAAAAGTATCACTTGAAATAATATCACATTTACATTTACACTTGATAAAAAAATTTTTGACCTTCTCTTGTGTTTTATATATTTATAGCAATAATTCACAGTTATACCTTTTAAAGGCATTTAGGCGATTGACAAAATCCACACCTTCTACAAATGAATCATCATATATCTTTTACTTGACTTGCTTACACTTTGTTTTATTTTTTGGCTTGTGGTTTTTTGATTTGCTTTATGGAGCAACTTCCAGGGTGGAAAAGTGAACGCCTATACAGATTTATAAAATTCTATAGCTGCAAAAGCAACATATAAAACACCTTTTTATCAGTTGCTATAAATCAATCAAACCATTTAAATGTGTTACACGAGCAACATACCCACAATCCAAATATTTAGCTGACTTTGAATGAATGTGAAAGTGTGTGTGCTTGTGGGGTAAGGCTGTCACAGTTTTAAAGCAATAGCCTTTCCGAACTTTTGTATATAAACATTCAAACATACATATGCCTGGTTGGAAATGTTTGATAGACAAGAATTTTATTCTTTGTGCGGACTAAGGATTTAGTGCTGAAATGTCTCTCGTATCAAGATATATTAAGTAACATTTTGTTAAATGGTGGTCGTTACATAACGCATTTATTTCCAGTTGGGAATTTGTGAAAAAAAGTTTGTATTTATACGTAATTTCTATTAACAAATGTAAAACCATTTATTTTCATGTTTTCTATATTATTTAAAAAAATGTTTCTCCATTTAGTTGATTTTTTCTGTTTTTCTTTTTTGACTTATATAGTTTTTGGGCTTAAATTTACCGTTAAGTAAAAAACAGAGACCATAAAATATATTACTAAACTTTTGCGTAAGTGACGCTATTACAAAAAGCCTTTAAATGTGTTGTCTTTCAGGATGCAGGTCGCTTCAATTGTTCAACATGAACAAATGTCTTGCTATTATTTGTCGTTTATCTTTGTAATTCTCTACTACAAGTTTTTGTATTTCAAATTTGTTATCAAAATATATTATTACTCCAAATATTATTATGATGAACGTATTTGAAATCAATATAGAAATAGCAACAAGTCATTTAGCAAAGATTAATATAACATAATAAGAATATAATATAACAAGAATAGCTTTTCTTTTTCTACCACTTAATTATAGACTAATTTAATAAAATAAATCTTTGTTTTTTGTTCAATAAAGTCTTTTATGTTTGACAAAGATTAAAAAAAAAAATAAGAAATAAAAGCTCAATAAGCATAGAAATATTTGAAAATTTACAGCAAAATAAATTTCACTTTATTCAAAGATCAGAAAGCGTTTTTAATTAAATTTTTAACAAAAAAATTATCATAAAAGTTAAAAAATATTTGAAATTACAGTCTAAAAAAATACATGTATAATTACTATTATAAAAGTACTAAGCTTTCGTGTAAAATTATGGAAAGTGTGTAATTTTAGGGCATATATGTTTGTCATAATTATTAAAATATATTTATCTGTAGAAATACATAAAAATGTAGTATCTTCAATGTTGGTATACGTGTTTATAATATAATAAATATTATATATTTATAGTTACATATGTCGTCGGTAAAAATTAAATTTAAACACAAAAAGTGTGTAATAGTACCACTTTAAGCAAGTAATACAGGAATTTCCTATAACCTAAGTAATCAGAATGATAATATAAATGATATAAATTTTTACAATAAGTGTTAATAGCTGTAGGATGCTTCATTTTAAGTGCTCCTATAAATTCTTCATTAAAAGCTATTGTTTCAAAACCTGAGATATATAAAACTATTCTTTATAACATTTTAAATTATGATTGAATTTTTTTATTTTTGCATTTTTAATAAGTTGTGTCAGTTTCACAAAGACTAATCTTGAAAACATCTAAGAATAATTTACAACATATCCTAAAAGTTCTTTTCCATATTTCTGTCATTCTTAGCTTGGCGGCTACGTAATTTTTAACTCCATTTAATATGATACCAAATATTCATAATATTATTGTAAAATATATTTTTTTAATATTTATATATATAAAATATATATAATATATACATATTATTGTTATTATTATTATTTTTATTATTATTTTGACTTGGTTTTTTTTTTGCTAAACATTTTTTAAACATATTAATAGGTAATTATACAAATTTTGTTTTGTTTTTTTTTTACGTAAAATATTGCAAATAATGAATAGTATTTTCATCCTAATTATAGTAGGAGTCAAGTTACCTATTAAAGTATATGCGCGTAGTCCGGCTTCCTTTTGCTAATATTGCTCTCTCCGTATATGTGTGCCCTGTGAATTGTGAAAGAACAAATAGAAAAAAAAACATAAAAATTTTACGTAGAAATATTTGAATTACGTTTTTACGCAATCACTCAATATTTTATATATATATATATATATATATATATATATATATATATATATATATATATATTTGAAACACGATTAGCCTTCTTTTATTTTGGTAATAAGTCCAATTCGCACAAAATATAAAATATTATTTTATCCCTTTTTGACAATTTATTTTAGAAATTAAAATATACAACAAAGTTTCAATTTTTAGTATAGAAAATTCAAACAAATTGAATTTAAAAAAAAAAATATACAAATATGTGTTAATGGGGAAAATAACAAATCACCAACACAATTAAATTTTTGTTACTAACACAAACATAGACTCAGATACTTTTTCACTAACACACTCTTAGAGTTAGGCACTCCTGCCAAAGATCCGGACTAATTTATACTTTAATACCTACTATAAATAGAGTCAATTTATATAAAAATTGTTACAGTGTATAGGAAAGCAAAATAAAAAACAAGTAAGAAAAATATAGTCAATCATGCCCGACTATATGATACCCTGCAGCATTCTGTATATACACCAAAATTCGGGGAGTAGCCTTATATGGGACCTACGGCTAATTGTTGACCGATGCTTGTATTAGGAGTGTTGTAGATTTCTATGAAACATATTTATTCCCTGAATTAGGCCTTATATGGGACCTATGGGTAATTATGGACCGATTATGATAAAATTTGGCAATGTGATTTCTACTCATGTACAACTTATTTGTGTCAAATATTAACTTGTTACTAACTTTTGTATGGAATTTATGCTTGGGGAGGGGTGTTTTAATGGCACTGTAGTCAATTACCGATTTTCATTAAATTTGGCACACAGATTTCTATTTATATATGCCAAACCTCAATTAAATATTGCTGTATTTAAATCATTTATGATCGTTAATACACCAATCAGGAGGATATATGTATGGAGGTAGATGAAATAATGGACTGATCATAACCAATTTCAAGAGGCTTCGTCCTTGGAGTATAAAATATATGCGTGCTAAATTTCATTAAATTACTTTCATAAATATGAAATGTAGTTTGATTACAAAGTTTATATGGACGGATAGATAGACAAACGGCCCGACATTGTTAACTAAACTCAGAAAGTGATTCTAAGCCGATTTGTATACATTAGGGTGTGATTTAGACATCTTTTTAAATATTACACAGAGGCATAGTACCCTCTCCACCTATGGAGGTGTAGTTTGTACAAAAAATATTTACAAAATATACTGTATAGTGCACCGATTTGCAAGAAGACAAAAAAATGTTGCAAATGTATCCACATAAAATTAAAGATTGGTATGTTATAAACTAACGCCCATAATATTTCGGTTCAGTTATTTCATTCAGATGAGCTGGAAAAAAAATTACAACATGCAATAGACACATGTCGACTACTACGCAATCGCAAAGAGTTTCTTAAATTTAAAACGAAATCTTCATTTCACGGGAATGAAAACTAATTTCAAAACTTTCATATAAAATTCGACCCATTTTATATGAAAGTTTTGATTTTAGACCATATTTTCTCAAAACCCAAACCACGCATCGACAAGCGGAATATATTTTAGGAATCCTCAATATGTTGTTAAAAGTCTTAAAACAAAATCTACAGGACTTCGGAAAAACGTAGATTCCATAGCCAAAAATGTAAAAAATCCCATTTTTGGAATTTTCATTAGTTTTTTTGGGAATTCAGGAAAATCGTACCCCTGATCGAAATTTCATTAACGCTCTCTTATTTACATTAATAAGATTCATATTTTCTGCAAATTTCATTAAGATATCTTTATAAACAAATATGTTATTACAATTAAAAATTTGTATTTTCTCCATAAACCCCAAATTGGGCCTATTGTTTGGTTTATTTCTAAATAGCGAAAGAAATTTTAATAATATGTATTCCAAATTAAGCTTATCCTTTAGCATATATAATTTCTGATCTTCTTCAAAAGAATTCAAGTCAATATCATGCCTCATTTCAGAAATATGCGCCTTTAAACTTTTGTATTTCCAATTTATTGTATATATGACTATATTTTTACAAACTTGCAACCTGTGCCTTTAGCTTTGCGTGAATAAATACTTAGAAAATTATGAATATTTCTATATACTTTTAAAAATATCTATACACAAAATATTTTTATAAAAATAATTAATGAATATTATTTACTTTTAATAGGGTTGCCACATTTCCCAAATTTAAATAAATCTTTATCCTTTTCTAAGCATTCATATATTTTTATTAATGAATTTAAAATAACAAAACAAACAAAAAATATATATTTTAACTTAATCAATAAGTATTTTGTTAGTTTACATTAATGGTGTTTACCTAAATTTAACAAATGTATTTATCTATTGGATATGGTTAAAAATTTATATATTTATGATCTAGTGACAATGCACATATCCTTTCCGGTGATACCTAACAGCAATATATAATATCAATGAATTCGGTATAGGTACTCTTCCAAATTGACTCTTTCAAATATTTTACCTAATGAAAATTCACAGAATAACTGGAAATATATATACCTGTGCTATATAATTCTTATCAACATCATAACGACGTTGATTACCATGGTGATTACATTGAAACATGAACAATTGTGTTATGTTGTGTGGAGTTTATCTAAAAATGATCTTAATCGTTTAGAAGCTACAGTGGAATTCGTAAAAACTACATATCATTCAAAAGTCGACGTCATTGGTAAATCTCAGATGGAGAGCTTTTTAAAGTTGCATGACGTAAAAATGAAGTCTTTGAATCAGCGTAATAACAGATTAAAAATTAAACATTCCGATTGGATGGATACTGATATAGAAATATTGGCGTGCAAAATATCAACTGGAGCACCCTGCAAGTACAAGATCTAAGAAAAAAAGACTGGTCCATAAGCTTTCTATAATTTTGAATGAAGAAGTTTTTGATACATTCAAAGAAATGTTATAAAAGGAGAAGCAGCCTAAGAGTGCAACTAATATTGCTGAAATACTGCCAACTGCATCACCAAAACATCTTAAACGGATTGCTGAAAGTGTACCTACTGTAACATCAGAATCCAATTTTACAGAGGAAGAAGCAATTGCTTTAATGCTTCAACTGGACCTCAGCCGAAACAAATATCAAATTTTAAGAAAAGCTCTGCTTGAAAAGGGACACTCAATTCTTCCATCATACAAGGATATTTAAGAAAGAAGCAAACTATTTTATCATCTATTTCGATTACCGAAAAGGAAGTAATCTTCATCAAAGTGTAAAAACTCATTGGTGTTAAGCCATACCAATCCTGGATCAAAACATTCTTGTAGACGTATTTGGTTCGAATACACAAGGGAGTCGAAGACAACAACAAAGGATTTAGTGGAATATATTAAAGATGAAATAAATGATTTACAACCTCTTTCAATAACCATAAACCGATACACATTCGACATATCCTTTCAACTTAGTCTAACAATGATTGATGGAAAGGTTAGTAATGCCATTACGGAAACATCTTCTTTTTGGATATGCTCACTATGTGATGAGACGAAATCACAAAGCAAGGAGTATTACTGAAGAATTTCTGTCTTTCGGAATATCTCCACTTCACGCCAGAAAATGGTTCATGGAGCATTTTCTGCACATAGCATATAATTAACAAAACCTACCAGAAACAACGAGGATTTAAAAACACTTAGAATATTTGAGAAAAGTAGAATCCAGGATGAATTCAGAGAAGAGACGGGATTAAACATCGACAAACCTCTGCCGACTGGTGGTGGTACAAATGACGGAAATACAGCAAGAAGGTATTAGTAAAGAGTTACTTGAAAGGACTAACATACTATTAATACTACTAACTCTGCTCGATGTGGAGAATATGCAACAGCAATATCTAAACTACTCTATATCCATGGAAAGAAATGATACCAACAGTACATAAAGTATTGTGGCATGGCGAAATTATAATTGAACGAAATATTCTTCCACTTTGAGAGCTTACAGAAGAGGCTCAAGCAGCAAGAAGCAGAGAGTTTAAGCAAGTTCAATTATTCAGCTCCAGGAAATGCTCCTGAACGTCACAAAACGAAGATATTTTTAATAGCCTATTGTTATCATCAAACCCTGTACTGTCATCAATGAGAAAACGTTGGATTTATTATTATCCTTTATCAACTCAAATACTGAAGACTTGAAGGACCTTTATTATCTTTTAGATATGTATACAGATAAAACAGATTATTTTATAGAAAATAAGTAGTACAAGTTTAAAATATTAGAAAAATTTTCTACATAAATTTAATGTAAATAAGTAATAAAAAATCTTATTAGAAATAGAATATTTATTAAGGTAGATGACAAATACTCAAAATAATAATACTAATTAATTTTGTTTTGTTATTTTAAATACATTAATAGAAATATATGAATGCTTAGAAAAGGATAAAGATTTTCTTAAATAGGGCAACCCTATTAAAAATAAAAAATATTTATTAATTATTTTTATGAAAATAATTTGTGTATAGATATTAGTAAAAGTATACAGAAACATTCATAATTTTCTAAGTAATTATTCACGCAAAACTAAAGGCAAAAGTTGCAAGTTTGTAAAAAAATAGTCATATATACAATAAATTGGAAATATAAAATTTTAGAGGCGCATACTTCTGAAATGTGGCATGATATTGACTTGAGTTCTTTTGAAGAAGATCGGAAATTATATATGCTAAAGGAAAGCTTAATTTGGAATACATATTTTTAAAATTTCTTTCTCTATTTAGAAATAAACCAAACAATAGGCCCAATTTGGGGTTTATGGAGAAAATACAAATTTTTTAATTGTAATAACATATTTGTTTATAAAGATATCTTAATGAAATTTGCAGAAAATGTAAATCTTGTTAATGTAAATAAAAGAGCGTTAATGAAATTTCAATCAGGGATACGGTTTTCCTGAATTCCAAAAAAAACTAATGAAAATTCCAAAAATGGGATTTTTTACATTTTTGGCTATGGAATCTACATTTTTCCGAAGTCCCGTAGGTTTTGATTTAAGACTTTTAACAACATATTGAAGATTCTTAAAATATATTCCGCTTGTCGATGCGTGCTTTGGGATTTGAGAAAATATGGTCTAAAATCAAAACTTTCATATAAAATGGGTCGAATTTGGGAGGGTGTGTACCATGACCAATTCAGTTATTGGGCTTGGTTTTTATCTTAAATTCATCTCTGTGAAGTTACCTTTCAGAGAAGTGCAAAGTTGTTATATGTTGCTAAAGAAAATTTTATTTTAGATAAAAAAGAATGTACTTTTCTGGCTAAAAAAACACAAAAAGTTGTCTGTTTTTCAATTTTCAAATTCAAAATCGTTTATTTTTGAACTCGGTAAAGATATCGACTTCAATTTTTTTATTCAATAGATAATTTTGTTCTTTAACTATCTGAGATAAAAACTAGGATATATATGAAAAAAACTGGACCAAGAACATGCAAAATTATGGTGCTTAAAATTGAAACGTAAATAACTCGAAAACTATAAGAGATAAATAGGACATGTGTACATGTTTTTTATAGGCCTTATCAGAGTATACAACAGTATATAAAAATATTTGAAATCGGACGAGAAACAAAAGTTTGGCAAGTGATTATAAATTTTTTATGTCAGAGGTACCTAAATTTGAGCCCCCTTAGCTCCACTTCTGAGGGGCTTTTTTTGCCTCCCTTCCAAACTTAACATTGTACACTCCTCTACTACGCCTGTACATCATTTCATGAAAAGCCAACCAGACGATCAGAAGTTAAAGATTTATTTCCAAAAAATTTCGATTCTGCCCCACTGTGCATTGTTCGAACTTTTCGCGAACACCTCTGTGACAAAACATTCGGGAACGAATATCGTTGGCGATCCGGATATGAGCTTACCCGTTTCTCACTTTGTGGCAGTAAATCTTTCAATCTCGAATGTTTGTCTATTGAATTAGTAGTGAAATTTTAGCTATATTAATGGCGAAATGTAAAAATATTCCTTTGTGATTCGGTTATAATATCAAAAAATTATAAACATATTTCAATATTGATATTAATAACAATTTGTGATTATAATCATTGCTCACAATTATGATAGTGTATTTTGTTTTATTTCCATTTTGGTAATCAAAGTTTTTTCTCCCAATGTTATTAATTTTTATGTTGAACAAGTGCACACCTTTTATTTAAAAATTTTCTGAATTAATCTTCAAAAAATATGTAGATAGATATTTAGATAAATATGCTATTTTGCAAAATCCATTTACACAATTATCGACATTACCTACCGTTTTTTCTAAAATTTTATTATATTATTTTTTATTAAATTAATGCCCAATATTTTAAATGAACTATGACTCAAGGAGAGTTCTTGATTCTCTTTGTTTAAGATTTTGCATGCACGAACAAGAAGCTACTTTTCGTTTTCTATTTAAGTTATAAGTTAAATTGAAAAGAAATTTAGAAGAATATAAAACTTCTCGAAGAACTCAGTTTCGAGATTTTATTCAGAAAAATTGAGTATTGCGATATCTTTTTTTTAAATTCTGGAATATGACGTGAGTGTTTACTACCAAGAAATTGTCGTGAAAATTTCGATAGAACAAACATTCATCTCTAATATAATTGTCGATAGTTTCTCAATCATTCTGTTTTGAGAATTCTTCGATAATAAATGTGAGGACTAAAATTCTTAGAATTTGGCCCACTAATTATTAAGAAAAACTTTTTGAAATGCAAATATAGTATAAGAAAATAAACGATACATTGGAGTTTTATTAGTCGGAAGTTGGAATACATCCATCTAAATTTTCATATTAGATATTCTGGATGTCGATGGGGTAAAGGATGGAACGAAGTCTTCCGGAGATCGATGGAAGGAAAAGCTTTCAGTTCAGGGCTAGGTGGTGGGTTTGATCTTAAATGGCCATGCTAGCCATTTGAGAGTTAACTATGAAAAAACGCAGCAGGCATAAGTAGCAGAAGAAATCAGCAGGGAGAAAAGCCATATGAATACGTCACAGCTGAGCAGGCGAGTAACAGAACTGATGAATCACAGAGGTAGAAGCGAGAACACAGTAATAGAGAGGAGAAGTAGCAGGGAGAAATACACAGGAGTGTAAGAGTAGCAACGAGCAGTGAAGCAAAGGAAAGATTCAAATACAATAAGTAAGAAGGAGACAAAATAAATAAACAAGAAGCCACATATACAGACACTCACAAACAGATGAACGAATCTGTTACAGCAGCGAACATAAAGGAGACAAAAGAAAGGAAGTTTCGATGCTACAACCGCTATCGCTTCGAACAAAGTACAGAAAAACTGCAATAATATTAGTTTTAAGAAATGTATATAAGCCAGCATAAACTTAAAATGGCTCTCTTTTCTCCCTTTTGTGCTGGACAGTGAACAAGGCAGCCGTGGTGAGTAAGGAAGTGAGAAAGGAAGTTTCGATGCTACAACCGCTATCGCTTCGAACAAAGTGCAGAAAAACTGCAATAATATTAGCTTTAAGCAATGTATATAAGCCAGCATAAACTTAAAATGGCTCTCTTTTCTCCCTTTTGTGCTGGACAGTGAACAAGGCAGCCGTGGTGAGTAGAATAGAATTAATTGAAAAAATAAAAGAACAAACAGAGCATGTTAGGGGAAAAAATAATAATGAATGAATTGAATTCGTTTCAATTCAACGTAGGATATACTGATTTACAATCAACAAGATTAAAATTTTCAGCAAAATTTACAATCTGGTTGAAGTGGTAGGAGGTAAGCACTGCTCAGGCCCAAGTGATAGAATATTTGCTTAGAAGTCCAAGATTTAAGAAAAAGTAGGAGATACTAAATAGGAGATGTGGAACTAGAAAGGCAATATGGAGGCTTAACGAACAGCAATTTCTCAACAAAGAAACTTTCAATTAAAAATGGCTCAATAAAAAAAATATGTAAAATATAAAATAAAATATATAAAGTGTAAAAGACAAGTAATAAAGAAACAAAATTAGAATTAAAATAAGAACAGTGTTCTTTACATAAGAACCCCGGAAACGACTGAGTTTACACCAATAAGCAGAGGTTCCTTACATAACAAAACTCCGGTCAGGCGCGATTTACTATTTTTAGCCGATTTACAAATTAAATTGTTTAGATGGCAGTTTTCATGAACTGTTATATAAATCCGCAGCGCTGCATATATCAAATATTCGAGCAATGGAATTTGACAGCCTTATAAAATATTTCTCTAAGAGAAGTAAAATTAGGAAACAAGGCAGACGGTACATGCTTTTTCGCGAAATAAATAACATCTGAAGATCCCTTCTCAAACAAAGAAATAATGTGAGTCTTTTATAACAGTATGAAAAGTTATAAATTTTTGCATTTATGGTTAATTTTTACAATGGATGCTTTTTGTCGAAGATATCCTTCATCGAAAATATCTTATTTTAGCTCCAAACTATTATTTATTATGTTAATGTCCCTACAGAAACTCATTATCACATTCCTTTTCTTTAATTTGTTCTTTTTAGAAAATTTAAAGGAAAACATTTTTTCGTACATAAAAAAAATATATTTTTTTTTTCATGTATAAAATTATTTTAAACTTGAAAAATATATTTTAGTTTTGTTATTATTTTGTATTTTCTGTTCGTAATTTCTGATTTCTGCTTTAATTAAAACTTTTCTCTATACAATTAAAATTCTAACTGAATTTAATGCAATAACCAAATCGATTGCATTAGTTAATTAATTAATTAATTAACTAATTGGAAACAATAGATTTTTTTTTTAAATTTCAATTAATTTTTTTTCTTCAATCAGTTGGAATTTTTACTGGAATTTTACTTTAAAGCAATAAAATTGTTTACCATATTTGTTTTTTTTTTTTAATTTTTCTGGTTTTTGTCATTCGGTAATATGTAGCTTTAAGCGATCATAACTCTTTAACTATAAATCGGATTTATTTGATTTTTAGACCAGTAATTAATATTGTATATGTCAAAATTAATACTGCATATGTCAAATGTAATGTTTTTGCTAATGATGCACTCACAGCAAGAATGCAATTTTCAGATGCATTTTTAAACAATTTTTATCCCTTTGATTTTAAATATTTTTATTTAGTATTGAAGAAAAAAAGATTGTAGACCAGAAATAAATATATTTTAAAACAGTTTGTCCCAGAAAATTTTGTATTAAAATTTTTAGTAAATATTGTAAGTTTTATAATATCAGAGGAAGACAAAATTTGAAGGAAGAATTGAAGAATTTTTCAAAAATTGATCCTAAAATTGCATTATGAATACATTTTTAAATGGTAATATTATTTTGAAAATGTTGCTTTTAAAGAGAATATATTCTTCTGTACGTAATTTAAGTCTCTAAAATCTGTTTACAGCTTATAGAGATATTGGTGTTTAAAGTTACACATTTTTTTTTTTTGGATTTTTTTAACTTTTCAAAAACTGAGAACTGTGAACAAATTTACAAGATTTTTAAAATTAAAAAAAACTGTAATGGAAATAATCAAATGGAATCATAGGGTACACGTATGTCAAATATCAACAAAATCCAATGATGTAAAGAAAATTTTTGGACGTTCTTTCCTGGAAAAAGACCTATCTGCACAATGGAGTTGTTGATATGAAATTTATTACTATTTTAATCAGTTTAAATTTTTGCTTGCAATATTTATTTATAACTATGAGTACATTTCCGCTTCTTTTAGTTGTAACATTTCAATATGATGCTGCTAACCATCAAACTTCGTAAGATTGTAAGATATTATAAATTTAATATATTGTCTAGTTTTTTCAAAAATTTTATCTGTTACACCACCTTTAGTTCACACTGGTTGGGCTATCTGCCATAGCTTCGCTAGTAATATTCTTAAACGTATTATTTTTAGGTGTGTGTATAAAAATTTATGAAAGAAATAGTTTTTATGCTCTCCTGAATTATTGAGGTTTTGCAGATAGTTCTTTTCGAATATAAGTCCTCTATATATATATATATATATATATATATATATATATATATATATATATATACAAGGTTGTCTATGATTAGTAATTGTGCTTAATAATATTTGTATTCTTCTCCACACAGAAAAAAATGGTATGGATTCATTTTGACTTTTAATATAAATTTTTATTCATTTCATTTTATTCAATTCTTGGCAAATCTTAGTTCATACTCTAAATAATTCAAGGTTCTTCTGATAAAGTTAAATGAAACTCATTAATATAAAACCAGAAACTATTTTCATAAAATCCATACAGTAGGTATATTTAATTTATGCAGAATTGTATCAAGTATCAAGAAGCTCTTATTAACGTATATTTGACATTTAAGCTGATACTTCAAACTTCTAGCAAACTTTCAACAACTTTCCAAACTAAAGGTTTGTTTGGTCCTACCGCAAGAACAATTTGTGCATAATTTAAGTTAAAAAAATAAAAATATAAAATAAAGCAAAATGTTAATGATTCGTACATTTAAATATACAAAAAAGTGTGTATCTGGACTGTTACGTGAGTGTAATCAGAAAATTCGTCTGCAGTACTCTGTGAGCTTTTAATGGTAATGGTAAATAACATTAAAAGTCACTTTTACGACTAGTTGAAATAAAGGATGAGCCATACTTGTTTACCATCAGGTATGCGCACGTATACATATCACAATATGAGATTTTGATGATTTAGCCAGAATATGTTCATTTTTGACCATTGAATTTGATAAAAAAAAAGAAGACAATTCGGCATACAAAAAACAGTGCAATGATAAAAAAAAACAACTCAATACGAAATAGTTTTAGATTGACATAACCTTCTATAGGAATTTTTGCATAATTATTGTTATTTTTATTTTTTATTTATGAGGAATTTTATTAGTGCTCACCTTGTTTAAAAATTTAATACAAAAATTACTATTTTTTTAATACTCCTAGTTTTAAAGGGTTAACTGTGGATCAACTTTTTGTTCCTTTTGAGTAGAGTTTTCGTTATTTGCACGTTTTTGTCAGCAGATTAGTTTTTACTATCAACGGAAATATAAATTATAAGGAAATATTAATTATAAGTTATTTATACTTCTTCATCAAATTTAGCAGTAATAATTTGAATACTAAAATATTTTAATATTCATATTATTAATATGAAAATTTCCTTCAAATATGAACGGGGAGTAATAATAAGTTGTTAAATAGTTATATGGTGTTTATAATTAATTGCCATATAATTTCATTTCAATACCAATTTATTTAACGAATATACTATCCTATCTTATTTCTATTCAGTATATAGACTCTTATATTAAAATATTTTTATAGAAGTTTATAAATCATTAATTTCAAAATTAGAATTTTGCCGAATTAAATTACCAAAATCTAAAATAGTAAACAAGAAAAAGGAGCTTCATTTGATAACTCAACCACATACAGTGGTTCCAAATCGATTTTTCTTTTAATAATTCTGTAACTTGTGAACCGTTAGAGATACATACACAAATTTTTTTCGTTTTCGAGTTGAACAAAATTTTTATTTTATTATTTTTTATTATTATTACTTTTTTGTAAAATTCTAAAATTCCAAAGTCGAGATCAACAAAAAGTTATATCAGCTATATACCGCCATATATTGATTAAACACATGAAAAATATTTTTTGAGCCACGCCTTTCACAGCAGCTGGGTGATCATTTAAATGAAAAAAGTCAATATAAAAACAAGTTTATCATGTTCAAATTTTATTTAGGTCCAAATATTGATATTATTTCCCAAAAATATGCCCAAAATCAAATTTAAAATTTTCCGGGATATGGTTCGAAAAAATTTCACGGCATTTAATTTACTGCTGTTAGCTATAATTCTCCACATTGTCATGAGTTCAGAGATACCAAATGCTTATATATACAGCTTACATCTGAACAAAAAAATTAGAATAAACCTTGCAAATTGTGGAAATTTTTAATATTTTAGTAGTACTTGCTATAATATATTTCTGTGTTGAACTTGGTTTTTTACATTTTAAAATTTTACAGAAAAAAAAAAAAATAAAAACTATTATAGAAATTTTGTAACCCAGAACAATATATTTATATATATATATATATATTTAAGTTTGAACTTCAGATTAATATAACTTTTTATCGGATATTTATATAATTCTTACAGTAATATTATTCAAAATTATGTGAGAAATCGTTAGAAATTGTGAGAAATTGTGAAAGAGATGATTTATGTTTCTTTGTAGAGATTCATAAGAACTACCTGTATGTAAAATTCTTTTACATACAGGTCATAAATGAATTTTTGGCAAATTTTTAATAAAATTGTGTACCAAAGGTGACCAACCACGTGACCTCAACCATCGTAACCCGCTAGGGGCCAGTACACGTTCAAATCAACTCGAAAGGACCTCAGCTCTGATCATGTGAAATTTTATTTAGATATCTCCAATGATTCAGAAGTTACAGAATTATTTTCAAAAAAAAAAAAATTGTTTTGGGACCACTGTGCCATGTTTATATGTTCATTTAATATCTTTAGATTGTTCATGTATTTTAAGTACAATCGTATTTGTTGTGCACGAATATACCCTAGTATAGCTACAATAGCAAATAAACATTTCCAACTGTAAAATGTATAATAACAAATATAATCATCTATGAAATAAACAACAAACTTTATACATAAAATCTTCAATATCATATTTATTAACACATTCATTAAAATTTGATTAAACTCAATTTCAAAGGACTGACTAAGGAACTAGCTACATGCATGCGTATTGACATTTATTCATATTTGGTAGTTAAGATATATCTAACAAGCTGGAAAACTTAAATATATTCTAGGCTTCTAAAAGGCCCTAACTGTTATTATTGAATTCACGTTATACTCTGGACTCGAAATAACCTAAGAATTCTGTTCTATAAGATCCAATACAAATTCTTATTTTTTCACGAGTTCTCACATTTTTTAGAAGGTTCGTTACACTTCTAATAGGGAAGACTTTGGTCATTATCCACTCTCTGTGAAATAAATATTGAATAGGATGTGGGCTTCGCTTCTTCACTGTCTTCTGTGTCGTATACTTGTGTGTATTACTTTGTATGTGTGATTGCGAAATCTTAATAGCTAGATTCTGTGTTAAACCATACATTATTCTATCAATGCTGTATGCATGTTATATCCATGAATACCCTTCAAACATTTTTAAGATAACATTCTTAGTGATTTTTTGAATAATGCAGCAGACTTTTGCATAATATTCAGCATAATGGTCGAAATTAAAAATATGGGTACCAATGTATTTAAATTTTTCACACATTACCATATCAGGCTTTTTTAACTTTTGTAACAAAAGTTGTGTAATGACTACTACTTACTACATCATTACTTTTCTTCTTACTTTTAGCAGTGGGATTATTTGCAAATTCATTTAGTTCTGCAATGGCTCAGTTCACTAGAACATCTGCTTAGCAAACAAAAGATTGACGGTTCAAAGCCAAACTAAACTCATACATTTCTTCGAAAATTTTTCAATTTTTATTTGTGTGAGAAAACCATTAGCGCCGCATACTAATTTAACGTATTTAGTAATCTTTATTTTAATCTATTTTAACGTATTTAGTAATCTTTGAAACATGTACAAAAATATTTGCATAAGTTCACATACCAGTTGAGCCTTTTTTATTTTGTTTACCCATCATAATCATAAAGGAGGGGGAGATGTGTAAATAAGACCCATTAATTCTTAGACATAACCACAAATTTTATTAATTAATTAGCTTTTTACTCAAATTATAAGTAGGTACCGGCTAGTAGCAATGTGATTTGCTGACTTACCAAGTAAGAACAGGTTTTGCTGATATTGCACAATATTAATTCGTTTTTAGAATCAGAATTGACTTTTTCCTACCAAAACATTATGATAATATTAATATTGGTTTGATGTTTGATAAAGTAATTTCAAGATATACATACGTGTGATGGAAATTATTTGCGGTCTACAAAATGTTTGCTAGTATATACAATATATTCGTATGATAATGTACTGTGTAGCACATTGTCTTCTAACACATTGAAAGTTTAAAAAAGTTTGATCTTATCTAATACATGATAGCTTTGGAATGAAAATAGATTCAGTGGTCATCTCATAGGTTAACTGGTAATGAGTTGTCATAATCATTTTTATACACTTCACTACATAAATGTCCTACAAAAAAATAACATAATAATTTTCTATTTAAATGGCTAAGTTCGCTAGAGTGTCGCATTAAAGAATAGATGATGGCTAGTTCAACTCCAAACTATTGGTGTTATTTTACCCTACAACAGGCGTCTATGTTGATGTTTGTAGCACTTAGTAATATTGGGGCAGGGCCCACCTTAAAGTATACCAATCGACTTAGAATCTCTTTCTGAATCGATTAACTAATGTCCATTCTTCCATGTAAATATTGCAATCAAACTACAGGTCGTAGTTTTGAAAATTACTCAATGAAATTTAATATAAGCAGACAAAAGATTGGTTGAAAAATGGTTACTGTTATTAAAATTTAATTGAATAAACAAAAAATATTTACGAAATATAAAAACAATATCAATTCAATAGACTTTCTTTAACTATAGGGGTAAAAACATTACTATAACTTAAATAAATTATATGAAAAGAAAGAAAATTTTTGTTCTACGTGCGGCTAACCTGAGAAAAAGTGAGAATAAACTCTAACTCAATTATTTCTAATTGAAAAAAATACTAACTTATATTACTTTATTATTATTTGTTAAGGTTCTTGCAAATGTAAAGATAGTTATCAAGCAATTTGAGATTTAATAAAATAATTTAAAATCGATTGTTTGGAATAACCATATTAAGCTCATACTTTTAAATCTATTATTAAAATTTGCTATTTTGCAGTGTGTGGACGGGACAAAAATAAAACAGCTGGCTGTTTACCAGCACATGAAGTGGCCAGACTGACGGCGGCACTGGTATACTCGCTTATGCCGGGCTGGGATTGGTTCTTGCCGCCAGAGCTGGGTAATTGTCCACCTACAAAAAGAATCATACCAGCTGTAGAAGGAGTTTATAAAAAAATTAAAAATATTATATATGTTGAGGCCCGAAGTAAGTTTAATTTAAAACCAACTCCCTGATGCTCACACACCTAGAAATAATGATTTAACTGGTGTTTTCGCCAAATCACACTCTTCCCTCCCAGATCTAGCTAACTCTCACCATTACATTCCTACATAATTCTGTTCGGAATGTCCCTAAATTATTTTTAACACCTTACCATTTCACTCCTCCCCGTTCACTCACTGTGATGGTCGTTATTACCACCTCCAATTTTTTTTGTTTTCGTTTTGTTAAACTCTATTTTTTTGGTCTAATTGTTTTATTAATGTATGTTTTATCAGCAAAATCGGGAAACCGATATGTTGGAAATTATCTTTATTTTGCTTTTACCAACTTTTGTAATCAAAGTTACACAAAAAGTTTGTCGGCGTATCTACAAATGATCATGCTGATGTGGTTCTTGTCTAGGTTAAACCAGGAGATTTTTATGTAAATACAGAGGATAAAATAAATCTATTATAAAAATTTTTTTTGGGGTGCAAATTTTCGAAAATGATAAAAATTATTAAATTCAAAATCAATTATCAAAATTTTTATCTTCAATACAGGATGTTTTTGATAATAACATTAAGAAAAAACGTAACCGTCTGGGAGGAGACTAAAGCGAAAACCCATTGTTTGTCGGATAAACGTCTTAAGTGGCAACTTTATATCTTTTTTCTATTTTTGACATTTCTCTATTCATTTACCTAATCTTTTACAAAAATTACATATTGCAAAGCTTATGTAGATAACTAAAAAAGCCACGCTACTTCCTTTTTCGTCAAACCTTGGAACCGTAAGCATTAAAATTTTCTAAATAATCAAAAGCCAAAGTATCTGATAATCCAGGGAAATCTTAAACATCCAGCCCATATTTACCAAAATTATTTAAACAATTTTTCCTAAAATCTTTGAGCAACCATAAGAAGGTAATTTTTATTTTTTTTTCTGAATTTGTGAAATATTAATATAATCGACTATATTTGAAGATTTACGAGATACTACTACGTGAAGACAATGGGGTACAGAGCAGTCTGTTCCCCAAAATAAGTCGAAAGACTCTTAAACATCTAGAAGATTTACGAAAAAATTAAGGAAAGTGCTCATTTGTGGTAATCAGACCTATTTTTCAACCCCTAATTGCTTGGGAGATTATTACCAACGTTTTGCTTAAACTTTTATATTTGATACTAGTTTTAGTAGTCAAAAGTTCAGACAACTACAGAAGATATGGGGTTCTAACGCTTGCATATCCCTGGCATCTGTATTGTACAAAACCCTATACCTGATTTAAAATAGAAGCAATAAAAATCACAGAAAAACATAAATTAGGAAACCAAATAAAAACCACAAGACATCAAGAATCAGCAACATCATTATCATCAAAATTTAAACATACAAACTTACATTTGTGACCTGAGAAAATAATAATTATAGACTCCACCATCAAACGAATATCCAACTTCATAACGCTAGTCTTGCGTTATCACCATTTCACATAAATTCTTACACGAACAACATATAAAAAGTGTTAATTCATAAAAGTGCAAATTACAAAATTAGTTTTCTCTCAAATTAATTCATAAAAAGATATGTTTATTAACGCATTAAAATGTTAAAATATCAAATTATTTTTTTTTAAGTAATAATTTTAAAATCCTAAATATGTTAAAATAATAGTTAAAATCCTAATTATATACCTAAACTAATCGTTAAAACCTAATATGAAATCGAGCAAATATTCAACAAAATTAGTTAACGATTACTAATTACAATATTAAAAGTTAACTTAAATATAATATTTTTTTATAAAAATATGTGAAACCCCCTAATGTGCAGAAAAAAAGTAGAAGAAGAAAAAAAAACATAAAGAAAAAAAATATATATATCTAAAACTAATGTAGAAGCAACCTAAATCTAAAAACCCAGACTAAAAATTAAACAAATAGCAAAAACAAACAAAAAAATAACATCACCTACATACATGCGAGAACAAAACATTTTTATACTCAACAGTTTAGCAACAACCTGATCGAGTTCGAACGAGAAGGCCTTCTTCAAGATCCCGAACAAGTTGGTGAGTTATAATAATCAAACCTTTTTTTTTTATATATGCATAATTTTTTTTCTTCTTGCGTTCATGTTGTAATCACAGAAGCAACAACTAGAAATTGAAAAGAGAACCTACAATGCTCTAAAATTAAATGTTTTTTTTTTCTTTCATACCATGGTATGATGCAAAACAAATATAGTTCCAGGCTCTCTACTTATATATATTTTTTGAATTTTCAAGGTTAATTTTGTTTATTTCCAATGGCCTAGTTATTGCTTCTACGATCAGCTGTTTATTTTTTTGTTTACCTTATATTAATTTGCACAATGGGTCAGAAAGTTTTAATAGTTAGCATTGAATATTAATTATAAACATTTGGGATTTCTTTAAAAATTACTTTATATTCATAAATTTCAATGTTAGTTTAAATTTTATATTTTTTATCTTACAATAATTATATATTAATAGCGTAAAGTTTATTTTCTTTCATGCTTTGAAGAAACATGAAAAGTTCTGTGTCCCTGAAAATATAAATGGAATAAATAAGTATCCAGAATGGAGTTGTAAAATTGAAATTTAGTGGTTTACTTATTAAATGTTATAATGGAGTGAAGTAAATTTGGATGTGGGGCTCTAGAAAGATATTATTCGTTATGCCGCTAGAGCATTGGCAGGAGAGGGTAATGAGGCATCGGTCCCCAATATTATCAGGGAGACTTAATATTTTTGGTCATAATAAACTTATACTTTTGTGTAAATTTCAAACTGTGACCGGAATCTGGGGTTTTTTTTTTCTTTGATTTAACTTTCTAGTCACAATGGTCCTTTAACTAGTTTTCTTTTAATAAAATTAATAAAAAGGGAGTCTATAATAATAAACTATTGTTTTGAAAAAATGACTGCATGTAGGAAAGGACACTTACCCCCACCCGACTGCTAAGCTAGCGGAATTAATGGCTCCCGTAGTCCTCTTTCGAATTGCAGATCTAGATGCACTTTAACACAAAATATAAGATTTTGAATAAAATAGCATCATAAACCAAATTATATTTGGTGTACATTACATCACCGCTTTTGAATTTTACCAACACATCAGTTTAAATGACAAAACTCAAAAATTTCATTTACAAATCATAAACATTGTTAGATTCTTTTATTTTCAAATCTATACAGCAACATTTTTCTTTTAGCTTTTCTTTAGCTTCACCCAAATAAATTACAATAGAAAAAGGAAAAATAACTTTACAAACAAAAGTAGAAAATAAAATTTTAAATTAAGATTTATTTTTAACTATTTTACAATTTATGATTCCAAACAAAGTTATTTTATTAATCAAAAGTTTTAATATGCATTCTCTTTTTCCTATTTCTATTTTTCGGTTTTAATATAATGGTGATGTATTTTTTCATCGGGTCTATGCTAGCTGCTGATTCTGTTTTTGCAGGTTACGGTTGTTGTTGGCTGACCTTAAGGATTGAGACGCTTCCTGGTTTTCCGTCCGTATGTTGTCCTATGTCCTGGGTTTTTTCTGGTAAGTACTTTATTTTCCCTTTTAAGGTTTTATTTATTTGTATTTTTTTTTCTTCAGGTTTTTTTTATAGGTTAAACATTTAAACGCTAATGCCTCATTCTAGGATTACTATTACGACGAATTTTTAGGCCTGAGCTCAATCCTAACCTCAACTAACAAAACGGTTTATAATTTCTTTCCCGGTTAGCCTAATGTTCTACCCAATCTACATTTAATTTATAATTATTTTATTTATGACGTTTTGGTAAACTCACTTAATGGTCGAAAACCTTTTACCTAGCACCCCTGGTAAGTGGTATGCAGCTTCTCCAGTGTTGGATGTGTTACCAATGGCAAGTGGCTGATTATCGATGGCGGCAGTATTCTTATTTTCCGTTGTTGGTGTATCTTTAGTTTTTGTGTTATTTATATTAATTTGTTATAAGTTGTAAGTAGTTTAAGTTTTTTTTTTTAATATGTAGTTTGTAGTTTGTAGATAGTTTTTAACTTGTTTTTTAACGCTTTAAGTAATTCAAGTTTTTAAATAAATTTTAAGCTTTAATTAGTTTTGGGAAAATTATTCAAAATTTTCTTCAATAATTTTTTTCCCTTGCCACTTCCAAGTACTTTTTTTTTTTGGTTATTTCCTCTTTTTTGTTTATTGTTCTCCGCAGCCATTGGACTCACCTTCGTAACCACTCCGCAGGAAAATTAAAGTTTTTCCTTTCAAAATCTATCTTGATAGCTCATATCAACTAATATGTCTCCCTAGCCATTTTCCTATCTACACTTTTCAGCAATTAGTTTTTTATATTTTTATAATTCTTCTTCTTGCTTTCGTTAATTTTGGTTTTGTCTACAAGATCCTATATTTTTCCCTTTTCTACGCGTTCGCGTTGCCAATTCCTCTCGCACAGTGTGCGCACGACGATTTTCAGTTTCAGTAGTAGTCTTAAAAACATTCGGTCATATGTATCTCATATTACGAAATCAATACGGTTATTTCAACCATTTGAGTGTTGTATTAATAAAACCAATTATTTCTTTTGATATTTTGAAAAAGAAAAAAAGTAAATGGTATAAATTTAACTCTGTTCCAGTATTTGTCAAATTTATTTTTTGTCAGTTAGTAAGAAATTGCAAGAAAAACAACAAGATGGAAATTTTGAGCATGGAAACACTTTCCTGTAAATTCTGACTAAAACCTGCAAGTTTGACAAGTACTCGAACAAAGCTATTATAATATCTATTTGCCTTAAAAATGGTAAGTACGTGATATTTTACTAGTCGCAAAAATTGTGTATTTATATAAAGTGTCTTAGTGCATTTATTTGAAATTTAAATGCTTATGAATCTCCAATATTTTGCTCCAATTCCTGTTTCTTGTCATTGAAATTTGTTGACTGCTACAAACTACTTCCATTTCTTTAGTAGACTAATGCAGGATTTGTTGTAATTACGTAATGTACAGATATTAATTTGATGATTTTTAGATGAATGTTACACAACAATGCACAGAGAAAGTTTCGTTGTGACAACCGAATTTTTAGCCAATAGAATTTTGTCGGTTTCATATGGCATCTGACAATTCGATTAGCATTACCGAATATATTATTGATAGACCTGTTTTTAAAGATTAGATTCTTGTTTGATAGTAGATAAACATGTCAATATTTATTAGGCTAGTCTGTGGAAATTGAATTTCCAAAAAGCTTTTTTTTATGTGACATTTGATTTTTATTACTTAAAATATTGGTGAAAATAGGCATAATCTATATATTTTGATATAATAATAATTGCTGTAATAATCTATATATTTGTTATAATAATATTTACAATATAATTTAACAATACAAATTTATAGCACATTTACATGCAGAATGGTTGTAATCAGAACGTTTCTTTAGGATATTATTATATTGGCACATAATATATTTCTTACCATCTCATTAAATCCAAGTCATGGGAGAATTATTTCATTTCAATTGTCCAGATTCTGACTTCTAGTCACATACATATTCCGAAAACTATAGTTAAATTTTTAACGACTTGAAGAATTTTGGATTAAAGTGCCGATTATTCAATTTCGGGATGCTTGAAGCTTTCCTCGACTTCTCATTTCTTAAATACACAGATCGTTTGGTTTTGTAGCAATTCTCCGATGAGTTATGGAAAAAATGAGTAAAAAATAGCCGGTATAATTTGGGAATGTTTGAAAATATATAATTTTCTTACCACTTGTCTTGAGAATATATAATATAGATATTTATATTGTAATTGGAAGTATAAAAGAAATGAGCAGCTTTCTTGTTTAAAATAATATATTTAAAAAGTTTTACCAGAAATATGGAACTATAAACTTTTTGTAACAAATTTTTATTTGATAAATAATTAATTTTAAAAATGTCAATTCAAATAATACCAAATATTTGTTTGCGAGAATTTTCAGTTCCTTTTATAAAATAAATAATTACAATCAACAATACATACATCAAACAAGAATCTAATCGTAATTCCAAATCGTCCAAGTAGAAATTGCACTCCTTTAAAAATCAAATATGTTAGAAACAATTATGCTAACTTTGATCCCATGAGACGTATATGTAATCTATTCAACATTTTTTATCCATATATTGATTTCTCAGTAAATCAAATCCGCATTAAGAGGAGTATTTTTAACTTAGTTAAATAATAAAACTTTATTATTGAATGATTATAAAAAATATTTTATTGTAAATAGCTCCAAAAATAATATGCATGCTATCCTGCAAGATATTGGAACTTCATTGGCTGTTAAATAAATAAATATATTACTAAAAATAATAAATTACCTATTATCTTAATAGACTTATTACTCCCATAAAATAATATACATTAATTTAAAACTGACTTTTAGTATTATGTATGTATTGTTGATTGTAATTATTTATATTATAAAAAGAACTGAAAATATGGTTGTGATATGAAAGACTAAATTCGGTTCTCGCAAACAAATATTTGGTATTATTTGAATTGACATTTTTAAAATTAATTATTTATCAAATAAAAATTTGTTACAAAAAGTTTATAGTTCCATATTTCTGGTAAAACTTTTTAAATATATTATTTTAAACAAGAAAGCTGCTCATTTCTGTTACACTTCCAATTAGAATATCAATATCTACGAAGCAGGAACTCGAAGTTTGTTGAACCGTTTACTAAATTAATTACAAATGAAATGTTCATATATTTTCTCCTACTTTGAAGAGTAGGGAGATCAATAAGCTGTAATCGACTTTCATATGATGGTAAATTAATATTACGATTCCATGGAAGATTACGAAGACAAATTAAGAGAAATTGTTTCTGGACCGATTCAATTTTCTTTATATGAACTTCGTATTGATGATCCAAGACCACGGAAGCATGTTTCAGGATTAGTCTCTTGAGAGAACTGAATTATTGCTTTGAAACGTAAGGATCATTAACTTTTCTTCCCCATTGCTTGATAAAACCTAGAACTCCTTTTTCATTATTAACGATTTGTGGAACGTAAGAATTAAGGATAGTTTACAATCCAGCAACATACACAGGTCAAGAAATTCATCGACTAGATCAATTTAATATTCATTTATTGTGTAACTAGAGAGTACTTCTTATGTAGAATATCCTGTGTTTACACTTTCTTAAATTCAGATCCAATTAAATTCATCATGCTCCAATTATAAAAATGATAGTTAAAGCTATGGAACAGCTTTTCATTATCAGCATACATTAATATACTAGAATTCTTAATGCAAGCTGGCTGGTACATCATTTATAAATATTAGGAATAATATGGGCCGAGATGACTATCTGGCGAAACACCGGATAAAAGAGGAATGGTTTAAGATGTACATTCTCTAAACAGTATATATTGGTATATATTTTTAAGATATGTAGAAACAAAGTTAAGGAAAACAGTAGAAAATCCGAGTTTATCCAATTTGAACAAGATCGTGATTTACTTTATCGAAAGCATTACTAAAATCTGTACATATTGTATCTGTCTGGATAAAGAAACTGTTCCATTCACAACTTTTTGCATAGTTGTTAAATTTATACCATTTACTTTTTTTCTTTTTCAAAATGTCAAAAGAAATAATTGGTTTTATTGGTTGAAATAACCGTATTGATTTCGTAATATGAGATACATATGACCGAATGTTTTTAAGACTACTACTGAAACTGAAAATCGTGCGCACACTGTGCGAGAGGAATTGGCAACGCGAATGTGTAGAAAAGGGAAAAATATAGGATCTTGTAGACAAAACCAAAATTAACGAAAGCAAGAAGAAAAATTATAAAAATATAAAAAACTAATTGCTGAAAAGTTTAAATAGGAAAATGGCTAGGGAGACATATTAGTTGATACGAGCTATCAAGATAGATTTTGAAAGGAAAAACTTCAATTTTCCTGCGGAGTGGTTATGAAGGTGAGTCCAATGGTCAAAGTTTGTTATTAGTTCTGATAAGAAAATATCATCCGAACTAATGACAAACTTTCACTAATAATATTATTAAATAATAGTATTAGTAATAGAACATATATAATATATATATATATATATATATATATATATATATATATATATATATATATATATATATATATATATATATATTAGTTAGACTAATAATATGAACACGTATTTAGCAAATATTCCAACTAAATAACGGCAACTACAAAATAATGATCGAATTCGATTGGTAGAAAAAAAAATCGGTTGCCACAATGTAAATATTTTCTCTGTGTACACATGTATTTCACAACTTTTGTTATTATAAGATACATTCAGAACTAGGGATGAAAATGATACAAAATAGTAAGTATGTAAACTACACAAAAATATTCCAGTTACGTTTCTCTTAATATCACTCTGCGCAAAACTTTTCTTTTATATTAGTTTATCTAATTTTTTTAGGTAAAACTACGTGTGTGTAATATACAAAATATATTTATATTTATACTAGACTGCTCCAAAAATAAAAGACGACTTTTAAATTTCGACCGTAACTCCCCCTTGTATTACTTCTTTGGATGTCGCTAGCACGAACCGTATTTAAAATCCCTTAGAAAATATTAAAATTATTAAAAATTCCTACGACTATTCAAATATTTTCCAACACTTGAGTGAAGAATTTATAGACAAATTTTTATTCTTTTTTTGAGAAACTTTGAAATAAAAAGCTACTTTAGTCAAATTTAAACCACAATTTCTGAAGAATAAGCTCTGACTCCTGCAGTATAATATAATTTCCTTCTCATGCTTTATAAAAAATATTGTTCTAAATATTTACGATAAAAGTAAGCTGTTTTACAGACAATAGTACAGAAAGTAAAATAAGAAAAAATTAATTCAATATCTCCTACAAAATAAAAATGCCTTTTTCCAAAATCTGCAAAATTTAAATCTAAGGTACAAACAATTTATAAGAAATATCGACCTTGTTATTTCTTATTTTTAATTTCTTTAATGTCTAGAAAGCATCATAGTTTCTTGCTAAACTTCTTTTTAAATTTGTTTAACTACATTCTTTAACAAAGTCTTAGAAGGGGATTAAATTATCCTGCAGTAGTCAAAGGTTATTTTTCAGTAGTTATGGTTGAAAATTTTATTAAAACAGCATTTTGTTTCAACATTTCTAAAAGCACTAAAAATTTGTCTATACGTTGCTTACACAAGTGTTCTAAAAATAACATTAACATTTTCTATTCAATTTTAGCTACTTCTATCTTGTTTGGTAGATAATAATATCTAGATTATGATTCGTTTACATTAAAATGCAAAAAATAGTGGGAATAGCAATATATGTTAAAAAAACGAAATAGTGAAATTTCTCTACATAGTTAAATGTACCCTATAGGTACATGAATCAATCTAATCTATGTACACATATACGTTTTCATATTACTGTAGTCTTGTAAGATTATATGAGAATATATGTATCTGTGGTACACGTATATACAAGATGATTGCTTAATATTCTGAACTCTTTGCTCAATTTATTTGTCATTGACAAACAACAAGTTGAAACAGTTTATAATTAAGACACTAGTTGATTGTTCAAAAGCAAAAACTTTAGATTGCAAAAATTTTTAAAGTAACAAAAACGTAGTAAAAGCAAAACATAGTTGTCTAAGGAAAATTAACTTTTGTGTTGCGGTTTTTATTTACAACATACTGCAACGATAATTTGATTTTTGCTACAAGAAGTCTCAAATCAAGAAATGTTCGTAGATGTTATTTAGAAAGTAGAATGGATCAGTTTATTATTAAGTTTAGCTATAACAAAAAATTATGAAACAATCTAGAGGATTTTATATTTAAAACAATATATAAATTAATAGAAGCTCTTTGATATGCTCTTACGAAGAAAACCTAAGTAAGTTTTACTTGCTTATAAAAACTTCACAATTTGTTAGAAAACTTGCTAAATGAAATATTGAAGTAATCAAATAAGTTTTCAAAAACAAAAGAGAAAAGATTTTATGGAAAACATCTTTGATATGAAATTAAATTAACTTCGCAAATATTTATACTTGTTTTCATTTTAATTTTAAATACTTCATTTTATTCTATTACTAGGAGTATTTTTAAAATTAATTAAAAACTATTTACTAAGAGATTAACACACATATTTCAATAAAAAAATCAAGCAAAGGAGGTAAACAAAACAGCTAATAATTAACGTTTATCATTGCTTTATTAAACGAACTAAATAAAAACTACCCAGCAAAAATTTCCGCTGCCAAAAAATAAATTTAACCCTAATTGACCGGGAATGTTTTTTGTTTCAGATATTGATGAAATTAACAAATGTAGATCTATGTGTCCTAAGAAAATTTACCTACATAAAATTTTGTTTCGGCCTCTAGGTCGAGTACTACATAGATTTTTTTTGTAAAAAGAAAATTAGTAAATTTTTCAAAAAAAAAACATTTTTATTAATTTTTTTAAGGAGACGCAATTTAATATTATTTCTTGTGTTGTATTGCGAAACATATTTTTCGTATAAAATATCCACCATTAAATATGACCACTTGAGTTGAAGAAATCAACTTTAACTGTTGGTAAGAAAATATGACCTTCATCATGATCATGAAAAATTATTGTGTTACTAGTTCGCTTTTGGATAATGGAAGATAGCCACTCATTATAATTTACAGGGTAGCGAATGGCTTTTGGACTTCCAAAGTCTAATTAACATAGATTTCTTTTCCATCTTCCCTGAAACTGACCAAAGGTTTCAACACAAATGACATTTAGATAGGAAAAAATTCTGCATTACAATTTTCATTCATGTTTTGAGTTAAAGGAAACGTTACCAGCATCGTTATTAGGAACGTTAACAGCATCGCCTTCATCACTAATATCATTATAATCTTTAGGCCATTAGATAAAAATCTTTCATATAAATTATCATTTTCTGGCAAAACACTCTTTATACTAAAAAAAAGAAAAAAATACATTTCCTGACAACATTTTCAAAGGAATATATTGCAAAAAAATTATATTTTATTCCTGGCTCACCCACATGGTAACGCAAATATACAGTTCATAATAAACTGGATAAAAATATATTATAAATTTTATTTATTTATACCAATCAATATAATATAGTACTACTTTGGTATATAAAAATCATAAAATACTTTTCTTTTACATTTTTAACAATAATTTTTTCAAGGCCTTCAAAAAGAATCACTTGCTTTCAAACACATAATATAAAGGATCTTCCTCCATGTTAATATTATTAAAGAGCAACTCAGATTGTTTCAAAATTTTTAATATATTTTCTGTCATATAACTTTTTATGTAACCGTTGTTTAGGTTGCCATATGGGTGTGCTTAACTTAACTTATTATTTTAACATAGAGATATCATTAGATGCAAGTACTTATCATGTAGAGTATGATTTCAAATAGGATCTGAAATAATTGACTACTATAATAAAAATGTCTGTATGGGTCATTATCAATAGAATATAGAATCAGTCCACGTTAATAATTTCGTGCAGGGGGCGCGAAATTTATGGCGGTTTTACGTTGAACATATAAAAATTTTTACAAACCAGAAGCTTATCTATAATTCTGGAAAAATTTACTAATACATTCAAATAAAATTTATGATATTTTCAATGTTTGATGATAGTAGTGTGGCATATTTTAGGGCAGGGGTTCCGATCTTTTCATGCTTTACGGACCCTTTTAAAAATATAATTACTTGTCTGAGTTATAGTTTAATGTTAAGATTGTTTAACGTCTCGAAAAAAATTCAAGATACGAGGCGGATCAATATTTCCGTGATTTTTCGAAATTCCCTCATAGTTATATGAAATGAAACACTTTTCCCATCAAGTACCACTTGTTAGTAGACAACTGTCAAATTTAGAGCAATTGCCATCATTTACTTTGCGTTTAACAACTGTTCAAAACATACAACCTTGAGTATGTTTCTAAAAATGGAAAAAAGTGAATTTCGAGTGCTCATTAAACATTATTTTTTACGAAAAAAAACGTCAATCAAACCAAGGAAAAGCTTGATAAGTACTATGGGGACTCTACACCATCGACTTCAATAGTAAAAAAGTGGTTACTGACTTTCGTTGTGGTCGCACAAGTACAAATGACGGCCTTTTAAGGTCAGTACACCCGAAAATGTCGAAAAAATCCACGATATGGTGTTGGCCGACCAAAGAGTAAAAGTGTGTGAGATTTTTGATGCCATATGCTTTTCATATAGCAGTGTGGTTTCGATTTTGATGATCAAAGAATGGGTTTCTCCGGGTGAACCTGCTCCGAAGAAGGCCAAGGTAAGTTTGTCGGCCAATAAGGTGATGGCAACAGTTTTTTGGGATGCACGCGGGATAATCCACATCGATTGCCTTCAAAAGGGAAAAACAATAAACGGCGAATATTATGCCAACTTATTAAAGCGATTTAATGAGGATTTAAAAAGAAAACGACCCCATATGGCCAATAAAAAAGTTCTTTTTCATCAAGATAATGCACGGGTGCACACGTGTGCAGTCTCAATGGCAAAACTCTATAAATTGAGCTACGAATTGGTACCTCTTCTGCCATATTCTCCGGATTTAGCCCCTAGTGACTACTTCCTATTTCCAAACCTAAAGAAATGGCTCGGTGGAAAGAGATTCAGCTCCAACGATGAAATTATTGACCAAAAAAATTCCTATTTTAAGGACCTCGAGAAATCCTATTTTTTGGAATGGAAACAAAAACTAGAGAAACGTTGAACTAAGTGTATTGAATTAAAAGCAGATTAAGTTGAAAAATAAATTTTTGTTTTGCAAAAAAAAAAACTGTGTTTCATTCAAAAAGTCATGGACTTATTGATCCGCACTCGTATAAGCAAAGTAATATAAGTTTGTGAGTGTTGTATACCTTTTATGTTATCGAGTTCCCTATTGTGCGGCTTAAGATCTCAATATATTGGATGAAAATAAAAAGTAATGTAATAAATTTAAAAAACATAAAATGAGTTTTTATTTTTATTTATTGAGACCTCAAACCGAACAATGGGGAATTCGATAAAATAGCTTTCTGTAAATTTTTTATACAGATCTTCATTTCTGTATAAAAAGAAAATGTCTGTCTTTGTCTTTCATTCATGTAATCTCTTCTGCATATTTCTTTTCAATGGACATTAATATGAAGTAGTAATTTTTTTGTTTTCTATATTTAAATCGATACAGGGCTTTAAGAATTATATTTCTTAAGGCACTAATTTTTATAAAATTTACTACGGGTATAGAAGTAAGAAGAAGAGCACTTTTAAATATATTAGTTAGTCGGTGGATTATGCAGTAAGATCTAAGTGATTTAAAAAACTTGATCGTGATCCTATAGTTTATTAAAAATAATTCTTCCTTTATTTCAATTTCTACAAATAAAAGTTTACTTAAATTAGAAACATTAGTCGTTTCGTTACACCGCAGGCCATCAATTCCTTTTTTTTAGAGCTATCTGACATAGGAAATCTCATGTCTTTTTCTTTTGTGGGCTTATCTAATATTATATTTCTAATGATAGCAAAACAAGGCTTTAGTAAAAGTTAATCAATAGTGTATAGTTTCATTGTTTTTACTATTAGCAGTGATATATTTTACAAAGCTTCGATAGATTTTTTCCCCTCCAAACGACAGGCACCTATAGAATCCAACTTTGGCATAATTATATATGCCAGAAAATAAAAACATATACAACGTACAATAATTCCACACACATTTTGGTCTCTCTTGCGAATCCCCTGGGATATTGCTGTGGGCCCCTAGGGGTCTGCGAGCCCCCATTTGGAAAACTTTGTTTTAGAGTTTCCTAATAAAAAAGTTTTCTTTATACTAAAAATCGTGCTTTTAAAAATTTTGCCAAAAATTGGGATCGAGTCTAAACTATTTTTTATTTATTATAGAAAAATATATTTTATTAGAGTTTCTTACAAAGAAACGCTATTTAATATTGTAAACCTTTTTTAACCCAAGTAATTTTTTTTTGTCCATAAATGTTGTACCTATGGAAATTTTTTACGTTTCTTTATATTTGCTTTAAGCATTACAAACACCACATGTTCATATGATGTGCCTTAGCAAAATATATTTTGACTTCAATTTATGGTGCCGATCAAATATACTTATCACCGTTCTTAGATCTATATATGCAAGACTGCAATTTGCTATATAAAAATACAAAAACAAAACGTTAAGTTTTGGCGTAAATTTCAGAAAGTACATATTTTTTTTATCAAATTTATTTTTAATTCTCCTTCGATTCTATTGTGTAAAATAACAAAAACTTAAGTTCACGCAGAAATCCATGCTAATCGATTAGAACTCTAAATGTGCCTGGCAAAAAACAGATTTTTGTTTTATTTTAATTTTAACTCTTATTTTCCAAACTATGAGACTATCTACTGCGTTGACTATTTCGTGCACATAGCGCATAATATGCATAAGTACAACAAGTATCAATCTCTGTTTCAAAATTTATATTCCGTTAATGGTGCACAAAGAATAAATTGAAAAAAATTAAAAAATTTTGTCACCAAAAGTTTACTACTCCACATTTAACTGTTGAAAGTGAAAAAAGTGCAGAAAAAAATGAATTTGTCAACTTTATCAACAAAGTCCGTTTAGTTTACATAAGATCGAATGCCATAAAATAAAAATTGTAGAAGTATAGGAAAAAGTTGAGCAATGTCTATCCCTTTTTCTAAGTTTTTGAATTTTGAACAACAATCATGTTTATAAAATGAAACTTATGGTGGCAAAATTTTTCACTCTATTAGTTTCAAGTCTTGTGAGCTAAGATATGTAACCCATTTGCTTAAGATAGTTTTACCATAAAAGTTATTAAGGATTAAAGTTAGTTTTTGCAAGGTTAAAAGTTTTTGATAATGATCCATATAAAATACCACCTCAGTAATTAATAAAGTTAGGAGTGCATACGAAAAACTCTGCATACACTTTAATGGTTATAATTTTTGTTGTACGTAAAAACAACATAACTGTAAACTTGCTTATAATTGTTTCTATTCTCAGTTACTATGCGCTAAATTTTATTGCAATAGCATAATGAGAAGTTAGCAAAATTCATGCAAACGCCTAATTCAAATTTATTATTGAAACAAATGTTGATCATATAAATCAATTGCTAGAAGTGCAGGCTTTTCTAAGTCATAAAAAATGTAAAAAGTTGGCGAAAACCGAAAGAAAACCTGATAACTGAAGAAAATGTTATTTTACTGACTTTAGGATCGCAGACTAATTTTAAGATAAATCCCCACTTCTCTGAATTAAAAATGACTCATTCTTTAAAGCGTTCTGTATCATTTTTCAAAGAAGTCAAAAAAGTGCTATTCTGAAGACCCACGAAGTAAAAAAATTTCCTAACTAGAACGTCAAAATATGAAACCAAAAGAGAGGTCAAAAATCACTAAGATTAATTTTTTCCAAAAATATTAATGCAGCCTAAACGGTGATAAAGTATGCATAATTGTAAAGTTTTTACATGAATTCCATATTACAGATATTACGGGAAATGCATTTGATAAATACTGTGTAAAAAAATCGGAATTGATTAATAAACTTTGGTGTGACAAGACATTTGTACATGTGAGGAAAAAAGCATAAATGACACAACAAATGACACTTTTAACAAAGAAATGTACGAAAAGAATTTTCCTACCATTAGAAAACTCTACGAATTATAATTTGATTGGCCTTGTCTCTCTTCTCATTATTACAACAAAAAAGTAACTGAGTTGAATCAAACAAATGGTGCTTCTATGTATCAAAAGAGGTCAAATCCACCAAACTATGTCCGTTCTAATAGTATTGGACCATAGTAAATAAATATTTAAATAACATTATAAGCTGACTAAGAAATATAATAGTGTTAAAGAAGAAATGAACCTATTTAAACAAAAAAAAGTAACAGAAAATCCAATGAAGCTCTTATGGAAGTTATTCCAGAAAATATTAAATGATTTATTAAAGACGAATAAAAAAGTAATCTTTCTCTTAAATTTTAAATTCGGATATTACAAAATCAAAATTTCAAAGAGATTGAGCTATTGGTTTCATCATCACAGTGGGGCAGAATCGAAATTTATTGGAAACAAATCTGTAACTTCTGATCGGCTGTTGGATTTTCATGAAATTTGGTACAGGCATAGCAGAGGAGTGCACAATATTAAATTTGGAAGGCGGGCACAACAAACCCCTCAGGGGCGGAGCTAAGGGAGCTCAAATTAGGTACCTCTGACATAACAAATTTTTAATCACTTGCCAAATTTTTGTTTCTCGTCCGATTTCAAATATTTTTATATATTGTTGTAGGCCCTGATAAGACCATATAAACACATGTCCTATTTATCTCTTATAGTTATTTGCGTTTGAATTTTTAAGCACCATAATTTTGCATGTTCTTGGTCCTGTTTTTTTTTTCATATATATCCTAGTATTTCCGACCGATTTTAGTTAAAGAACAAAATTATCTATTAAATAAAAAAATCAGAAGTTGATATCTTTACTGTATCCAAAAATAAACAATTTTGAATTTGAAAATTACAAAAAGACGACTTTTTTGTTTTTTTTTTTTAGCCGCAAAAATATATGCACACTTTTTTAACTAAAATAAAATTTTCTTTGGCAACATTTAATAATTTTGCACTTTTCTGAAAGGTAACTTCACAGAGATGACTCTAAGATAAAAGCAAGGCCAATAACTCAATTGGTAATGGTGCACTCTCTCCCGAATTCGACCCATTTTATATGAAAGTTTTGATTTTAGACCATATTTTATTAAATCCCAAAGCACGAATCGACAAGAGGAATATATTTTAAGAATCTTCAATATGTTGTTAAAAGTTTTAAATCAACTTCGGAAAAATATGGATTCTATAGCCAAAAATATAAAAAATCCCATTTTTTGGAATTTTCATTAGTTTTTTTTTTTTTTTTTTTTTGGGAATTCAGCAAAACCCTACCCCTGATTGATATTTTTATAAACAAATATGTTATTACAATTAAAAAATTTGCATTTTCTCCAAAAACCCCAAATTGGGACCTTTGTTTGGTTTATTTCTAAATAACGAAAGAAATTTTAAAAATATGGTTCCAAATTAAGCTTATCCTTTAGCATATATAATTTCCGCTCTTTTTTCAAAAAGATTCAAGTCAATATCATGCCTCATTTCAGAAATATGCGCCTTTAAACTTTTGTATTTCCAATTTATTGTATATATGACTATATTTTTACAAACTTGCAACCTGTGCCTTTAGCTTTGCGTGAATAAATACTTAGAAAATTATGAATATTTCTATATACTTTTAAAAATATCTATACACAAAATATTTTTATAAAAATAGTTAATAAATATTTTTTATTTTTAATAGGGTTGCCACATTTCCCAAATTTAAGTAAATCTTTATAATTTTCTAAACATTGATATATTTCTATTAATGAATTTAAAATAACAAAACAAAAAAATGTCTATTTTAACTTAATCAATAAGTATTTTATTAATTTACATTTATGGTATTTACCTAAATTTAACAAATGTATTTAACTATCGGTGATGGTTAAAAATTTATCTATATATATATTTTTTTTTTTATTTTATTTTATATATATATATATATATATATATATATATATATATATATTATATTTTATATATATATATATATATATATATATATATATATATATATTTATAATGCAATTTATTCACTATTCACAAATTTTTCGTGCGCAATGCTTAATTACAAGTAATACATGTGAATCTTAATCATTAATATAAAATAACTTCCAAGTAGCGCAAACTGGATGTTATATTGGCGTAGCGTTCAAAAGCATGCCATTCGGAAACTACATATGATTACCAAATCTTTTGCTGGGTAATTTTGTCTAGTTTTTATATAATGTTATACTTGTTTGTATTGACATTCAATAAGAATTCATTTTTTGTTATAATAAATCAGGCATAAATTGGAATCTAAACATATTTTAAATAGAAGAGATTAACTTAAAAGTGCTATTGTTTTTATAAACCTTTGAGTGGTTTTAAATTACATTTTTAACATTTTTGTGTTTTCGTTAGAAATCATATGCACATAAAAAAATACATTTGTAACTACAAAATGAACAATAAAATATTGAATTTAAGATAACCGTTTACATGAATGCATGCACTATACGAATGTTATTAGTTTACATTAATTCAAGTATAGTGTATGTACTTGTATATGTTTTTATGAAAAAGTGTATCTTTAATACAAGGTGATAAATTCTTTTAGTGGGTGTTCAGACACAGCATTTTTCCTTGCTGCAATTCGTAGAAGAGAGAGACGGAGGGAATACTAAGTTTTTTGATTCTCCTTACCTCTCTAGCTCTCTCCTATGGACGAAAAATTGCGACAAGAAAAATTACTGTATGTGAACTCCGACTTAAAGCTTTTAACATAAGATTTCTTCAATTTATATTTATTTATTACATAAATATTAACAATAGTTAGGTTATATCTCCTATAGATGAGTATATATATAATATATATACATATATATGTATATAATATATACACATATACATATTATATATATATATATATATATATATATATATACTAAGAAATATATATATAAATATATATATATATATATATATATATATATATTATATATACATATACATATTATATATATATATATATATATATATATATATACTAAGAAATATATATATAAATATATATATATATATATTATATATATATGTATATATATTCGATATTGTAAATTTCCAAACTTCTTTAAGCTCAAGCTTACATTTTATAATACTTATCCTACATGTAATATTTATCCCAGATATTATTAAATTATACATAACGAAATTTTTGCTTATTTTGAGAAACTTTTATTTTATAAGCTAAATGAAAACATTTACGCATAAATTGTCTACGATAAATGTATAAAATGGTAATTTCTTAAGTAAAACATTATTAAAAGAATTACTGAAAATATGCATAACTTTGTAATTAAAAATCATTCAAAATTTTTAATTATTTTCGGAAGGACATTTTTTTTTGGTAAGTTCCTGTATAAATTATCTTATTATTTTATTAACTTCTTCTTTTTTAGGTTTTGTGGAAAGTAGAAGAATCATGCTTGTAATCCATACACATTTGTATATGTTTTGGTCAAATATTGAAAGAAAATTTTAAATATTATTTTAAAAAACTAAACTTTTCAAGTTCTAATGCAATTTATTATAAATTTTTCTGCAAAAGGCTATGAAATGACGCAATATTTTTAAGAGCTTTTTCTGTAAGCATAAAAATATTTAATTTCTTTTAAATTGAACAAAAATTTTAGAACTTATTCGATTATGTATGGCATGATTTACTCAAACTTTTATACCTTTTTTTATTTTTGTCCAAATGTGCTTATTTGATAAAGTTTTGAAATTTTTAAATATTTGTTTGATTTGAAAGATTGATATCTCGTTCTATCGTAAGTGATACAGCAATTATAGAAAAGCAAATTTAATTAAAAAGAAAAAAATTAATAAATAATTTGTTATTTGTAGTAAATATAAAAGACTCAAATAAATTTTAAACGCTGCATGCTTTTGCTTTATTCATTCATTTAAATTCAAAATTGACTTAAAATTTAAATAGCTTGACACCGTACATCAACATTTTTCACGTATGAACGAAACCATACATACATGAAAGTAGAGATATTTTATAATAAGTTTATTATTTAGCGTTCGAAAATCCTTTTAGAAAAACTTTTAAATAAAAAAAAAAATTATAATAATAACTTTTTTTATAAATTTTAAAAATCTGTGACTTGCTCAATAGTGTCTCGATATAAGCATGAAATGATAGAATAGGATTTAGAAATTCCAGTAAAACTATTTGTGAAAATCTTTCAGGGTTTTCTAATGTCATAAATGTCCTTCGAGTATTTTATCCTTAAATATCCTTAAGATTTTCCAACAAATTTTTAAACACATCATATATGTTTACTTAGTCTCACATTTTGCTTTTTCAGCTTCAATAATTCAATTTCCATAATATACATCGATAATGGTTCAAATCGATCCGTTATTTACAACTGTTTTGCAGAAATTCGCTTTCGCGATCATAATTATCTTAAATATGCGCACATTTTTATTAAAATCGGAAAAATAATGTTTTCTTTCGACTTTGTCCTTACATTAAAAATTCAATAGACAGGCTACATATTTGACCATAGTTTCCAAATGAGGCCCTCTATCGAAAAACATTTTAACGAATACAAATACTACAAAAATGATATTAGCGAAATATAATTTAGCATGTTTATTTTATATTTAAGAATAAATCATGCTGTTAAATTTCGCAAAAATCGATCACTAATTGACCATATCTTCCATAGAGTACCACTTCTATAATATCACTGGCATATGAATAATCATGAATAATTATTTATCAATAAAATCTATATAACTATAAATCTATATAACTATAAATGACATTAAAAAATTTCAAAAAAATCGGTCTACAATTGCACATAGTTCCCATGTAAGATTGGTTCTAGAAAATCATTTTAATGGGCATAAATTTCATAAAAATGCTATATTTTGAACTAAAATTGGAATAAGTATATTTTGTATAAATGCATAAACAGTTTCTATATAAGGACCTTTCCCGAAAATAACTTCAACGTGCACACATATTGATTTAGGTATTATATGGTTGCGCTTGACTGACTACAGCTTCTTTCTTGCAATTACTTACAAAATGGTTTTAAATAAAATATAAAAAACATATTTTACTGTTTATTTGCAGATTAAAATTATAGGTAATGAATTCAGAGTTTAATAAATATAAATACTGAACATATCATCGTTTTTACCATAGAATACAACTAGAAGTTTATGTGAAAGGTACTTCCAACTAAATTAAAAAAAAAAAAAAAAAATTTAATCATTTCTTTTTCCAACCACAAGAACAAAATATATGTGACTACATGTACTTTGTTGTTGCATGAAATAGGTTTTCGACAATTGAATCTTTTTCACATAATTATCTACTTATTAATCTATGGGTTTGACATTCGAATATATTTTGTAATCCGAATAATATTGGTATGTTGCATATAAGGTAAAAATTACTTAAAATTTAAATATTTTGGCTTCAAGGCTGGCTATAATGATTTTATAATAAGGTTAAAATTATAAAATTATATTACCTGAAATTGGACATTGGTGTCTTTAATATATATTATTTTGGAAATTATTTGTTAGCAACATTCAAGAATATTAAAGTTTGAAATATTTGAAGGATTTTTTTTGCAATTTTTGTTTGGAATATTTTAATAGAAAGCTATACGTTATAATGTCAGAATTTTCCTCTTTCCTTTGATATCCATATCCACTCTATAATATTAAACTTAAAGTAGTAAAAATAAAAATTAATCTCGTACATCCTTAAAAATTTTAAAATCCTTCAAAAAGGAAAAATGAATACGAAATGAAAACAAAAAACACTTTTATGCTATATTAAGTCTATATTTTCACATGTATATCGAATTTATCATGTGTGAGACAAATTTTTGATTTTTATTGTATGGTGATATTATTAAATTCGGAGAGAGGAGGTCGAAATTTCTAATTTTGGGTGTTGGTTTTAAATGCAATGACTCTTTACTAGAAAGTCTTAATTTTTTTCAAGCTTTAAATAAAGTAGATAATTACGTTTTTCTATCTATATGACTGGCAATCTGCTTGTTTGTTCATGTAAACTTTCACAGTATATAACGCGTGTACAAAAAGCACGCTGAAGAAAATCTCCTGAACGTATGTATTACATAAAAACTCAAGTAAATGTTAGTATAAGCATAAATATATTATTATTAGTTTTATTTATTTTAATTTTTATTTATTTTATTTTATTTTATTTTATTTTTTTCTGTCTAAATACACTGGTGCACATTCCTATAAACGCATTTAAATTTTTTTTCTTTGACGTATATTCCTTTCTCTTAACCAAAAATAATGTTATGTTGTTACAATAACTCTCGATATAATAATACTTTTATTATGTAAGAAATATTTGTTTCATGCTTTAGTTGTTTTCTTTAATTTAGCAATCAGAACATATTAGTGATCATTTCAGTGGAATATTCTTATAAATGTAGTCGAAACAGATTTGTTGCAAAAAAAAAAATAATTAAAAAATTTTAACAGTTTTAGTTGTTTGTTTTACTTAAGGTAAGTTTCTGATGGCAACATCTCTGTCTACTGCAAATATTTTTGTTTTAATTGGGAAATTTCATCATCAGCTTAAAGGTAAGCAAAAGAACTTTCTTACAGACCAGGAAAAAATTCGAATTAAATTTTTTCGTAACCAAGGCTGTTCTAACAGAGAAACTGGACGATAAATTAAAAGATCGGAAGGAGTTATTCGAGGCTTTCTTATGAAAAGATAGAAATACGTGGTGCGGAAACCAACAAAAGATAATCAAAAATCAGAAGATCATGGGGAAAACAACAAGTGCATTATCTTCGCCATTTCAGAAAATAGCGCAGTTGAGCTAGTGAAGGCGGGGCTAAAACTGTACTTTGGGGTTAAAGTGTTCCGTCCCACAGGTCCAGGAGCTGGCGAAGCAGCTGAATTGGAGGTAGCCAATAATCTGCTGACAGGCATGCAGCTAAACGAACCTGCAAAAAAACCCAAAACCGACGATGAAAATCGTGCAAATTAATTTGCAGCATTCAAAATATGCTACAGACAATCTGAGTCTTATTTTAGCGGAAAAGAACTTCGATATTGCTATAGACTTCAACATATTAAACACTATATGTAAAAGATAAAGGTAAGCCAAGATCTTGTATTATTGCTAAAAAAAAACACATAAATATATTTCTCTGCTCACAGTTCAGCTCAGAAAACCTGACAGTCGCAAAGGTCGAATTAGTGTAAAACAAGAGTTTCCTAATCGCCTTCAGCTACATGGCACACGACAATCCAGCCCCGCCAGACAAAGTAAAGGCGTTTCTAGCCTCTATAGAGGCTCAAGAGGACATTATCCTTGACTGTGATGCAAACTCAAGGCATAAAATATGGGGTAACACTGAAATCAACGACAGAGGTAGTGTTTATTTGATTTCATTATTACAAACCAGTTGGTCATATGCAACTCTGGAAACGACCCCACATTCGTTTTTCCGAGCTCGGTGAACCGTAATGGATGGGAATAGGTGCTAGACATTACACTTACGAAAGACAGATCTAATTTATCAATTAATAGGTGGATAGTATCCAAAGAGAAATCCTTTTCGGATCATTGCTGAATACTTTTCGACATAGGACTCGTCTGCAATGAAACAGTGTCAACTTTCAGAAAGCCAAGACGAACATACTGGACTAAGTTCTATGGGATACACATGCACAAACTGAATGAAATACCTACAGTTCATACCAATGACTGAGTGTCTTGATCAAATTGAGAGCACATTAAGCAAGGAAATTGTTAAAGCTTTTAATATATCCTGTCCAATGACGATGGTATTATACCACGGATGCTAAAAAGTGCAAAGGTATATATTATACCCTGGTTACATAGAATCTTTAAACTCTGCCTAACTCAATTATGTTCCCCATAATTGGAGGAGTGAGGGTTGTTTTCATTCAAAAAACCGGAAAGAGAAGTCATGAGAATGCAAAGAACTTTCGTCCGATTAGTCTCTCATCTTTTCAGCTGAAAACTCTGGACAGACTCATTGATTTACATATAAGGCAGCGTCTAGAGGGTACAACTCGACTCTCAGTTGGCTCCACGGAGACGGCTCTGCATGAGGTCGTAAGTGTCATCGAGCGTTCCATTCAATTTAAGCAATACGCTATGGTTGCCTTTCTGGACATAGAAGGCGCCTTTAACAATGTCACGACTATGGCGATACAGAGAGCTCTGCACGAACAAAGAGTTGACGATTATATCACCAACTGGCTGGTGTCAATGCTAGAGACAAGAATCGTCATTGAGAATTTAGGAAACAAGTTATGCGTGGAGCTCTATTTTGGACTCCAATCGTTCATGGAAGCTAAACATTCAACATAGGGTTAGTAAGGCTGCGGTAGCATACTACACCTGTAGAAAGATGTTCAGTGTGAAATGGGGTTTGAGTCCAAAATTGACAAAATGGCTATACACTGCAGTAGTACGGCCCATTCTTGTATATGGATTTCTTGTATGGTGGACCGCTACTAGTAAGAGGTACATGGTGGATCAACTCTACAGGATATGAAGATCCGCTTCCATTGGCATTGCAGGTGCATTACGTACTAGTTCATCACAAGCTCTGAACACTATATTGCTCCTAACACCTATAGACCTATACATTATAGAATCATCAGTCAATAGTGCGATAAGATTATCTGCAACGAAAGCTGGAGATCAAGAACGTATGGGCACGCGAAGATATTAAGTTTAATACCCCCGCAATTCCATCAATTTACCGACTATATGATTCCCCAAATGGACTTCGGAAATACTATTAAAGTCCTATTCCCCACCAGGAGTGAATGGAGAAGGGGAAATCTTCTTGAACAATTTGGAACTAGGATATAAACTGACAGCTCAAAGATGAACTGCGGTGTCGGCTCTGGTGTCTTCTCTAACGAAAACATGCAGCAAACTTGGTTTCCATTACAATGAACATTGTCGTAATTGTGGCAATCGCGAGAAGGAGCGGACATTATATCATCTTCCATGTGAACGCCCAGCCTTGAACGCAATCAGACATAAATTTCTGGGAAGGTACCAATTAGATAACTTTTGTGAGATATCTGACACTAGATTCAGTGACATTATTTAATATCTCAATGCTACAGGCTGGATCTAATTAATTTATGTTCTCATTGTTCTTCGCTACACTTCTATCTCATTACAGACTCAATACAACTCATTCACCTGGCGAGTAGTGTGGTTCCATCAAAACTGATTCTAATGAGCCTAATTGATTGCCCGTAAGCTTATGGGCTACCACGTAAACCAACCAATCAAAAATTAACAAAAAGGCTAATAAAATAATAGAAGAAGACACCTGCAATAAATTAAATGCTACACAAATCAAAAATAAACTTGACCTTCCTGCCACTTGCAAATATGTTATACACATTTTGCGAACTGATGGTAACATAAAATGGAAGAAATCAAAATGTAAGCCAATATTAAAACAGCATCGTAAGGAAAATCATTTAAAATTTGCGCGCAAATACATGAAATGGATAGATCAGTAGAATAAAGTGATGAAAAGAAATTCAGTTTTCTTCGTTTAATATTCTTGCTATTGTCATAATTTGAAGTCGAACGAAATTCGTATGTCGAACTAAAGTGAACGGTGCAACTTAAATTAACTTAAAGGAGATACTCCTCTCTCATTTATGAATGAAAAAATGGATGAAGAATAATCCTGCTATATATATTTCCAACCAATCTAGATCTGACTGGCGGGCTCTCATTCCGAATTTATAACCAATGGAGAATCTTTGGGGGCACATGACCCGCAAAGTTTACGCAAGAAATATACAGAATAATGGCAATAACTTAGCAAAAAAAAAAAAAGAAACATTCAAAGTTGTCAACAAAATCCTAAAGTTGTGATTCAGAAGTAGTGCAAAATCTTATCATTTCCAATAAATTTAACATACGCTTGTCATTGGAAGATATTTTCTTTGATACCGATTCACTGAGTAGGAAGTCATGCTCACGATGTCATGTAAAATTGATTTTTTAGATACCTTTTTTTTATCAGTTCAAAGGAATTACTTTTAGTTTTTATATAAACCAAATATCTTTTATTCAAAAAATATGTATAACAATATTTTTCATTTGATTATAATTGTTATTATTAAGTGACAAGTATTTGTAAATTCTCAACGTTTTATATCAGGAAAGCTTATCTGAATCGCTCTTTAATAACATGTTTGGGTGATGTTTATATAACCTCTTAAGCCCAAGAAATCTTACGCTTACTAAAATTACTTGAAGTAATGAAAAAGTACTTCCTTAGAAAGGACTTCTATTCATTTTTGCTAGGTAACGGAGTTAAAACTAAAAAATAAGTTAGTATGGGAAGAAACTGAGTGATTTTCTTTAAAAAATTAGTCGAATCAATGCCAGATTGAATTTTTTGAAGTTATTCAAAACATATTATTAATAATGCTAAATTGGTTCATTAGTTTATGTGCCTATATAAGAAAATGCCATAAAAAGTGGCACTAAACTTCTAAAATTACAATGAAGAAAAATTGAATGTACATTTTAAGCTTATTGTTATTAATTTTTAAGTGAAGTTAACAAAGAATTTAAAAAATTAATTTGTAACACTTTAGCTATTGGTTAGCCCCATTTTTGGTAAGTTAATTAAAAAAAATTAATGTGCGTTTATTTGAGTATGCAACAGTGTATAATCTATTAAGTGTTCTTCCCTAATATGTTTTATTTAGTGGGGTTAAGTTCGATAAAAGCACTGATTAATAAATAACTCTATAACAGTTTACAATTATTTCAAAATTGTTGTAAAATGTATCTTTTGAAAATAAATTCAATATAGTGACCTTAGTTCTTTGTGCGACATACCATTTATTTTACCTTTTCACACCCTGTATTAACTGTAAATTTACGTTAACAAATAAAAACATTATTTTTAGTAAATCTATTACAAATGTGCATACAACTTTTATTGGCTATATATGTATGTTTGTTTATATAAGTGAGCTTATTTTTATTATACATAAAAATAAGCATAAACTTACAAATTTAGTAAAACCACAAAAACCATAAAAGCATTGTAAAATAGATGTATTTATTTAAACATATTACATAATATTTGAGAGTGACCTAAATGGAGATTCAGATTTGTAATGTGAGTGTAATATTTGTTTATATCATTACGAGTGTTTCACTAAAAATTGGTGTTAATTACTTTAATATAAATGATCTAAGTGAGAGGTGAAACAATGTAGCAGATATTTTTAAGCTGCGATTGAAATAATTACAAACTTTTCCAATATTAACAATTTCACAGAAATAAAGACTAATTAAAATCTAGATTTGAATTATGTATAACTGAAGACTATAATCATAACGCCTTTTCAGGACTATGTGGTTAATGATGAGAGACTAAGTTGTTTGAAATAATACGACCTATTATATATTAATTCCAATGAATAAATTAATTAATTTGAGATTGTTTCACAATATACTGAAAAAAAATTTACGATGACTTAAATATAATTTGCGATGATTAAATTTTATTCTACCGATTGTCTAAATCGGATAACCCGTTCTCGATTTAAGGTATTATACATGTAGAAAATAAAAAAATTACGACCTGATACAAAAATAAAAAAAAAACTGAGAGCAGATTGGCAGCAGGTCAAATTTTATCTAGTGAACATATTTTTTTTTGCCGACCTGTGTTATTTCGGCAAACTAAAGGAATTGCAACAAAATGGCGTCAATTTGTTATCGCAAATTTTGAGTAAAATGCATAACATTGCCTATTTTTCAGTAAATGCATAAATTTTGCATATTTGAGATTTTATTTAACCTTTTTATATTTTTGACTATAGACTAATAACACAGGAAAGTAAATTTCATGGACAAAATTTTGCCATTTACGTAGCTTCGCTTTGGAGATGAAAGTCACCAATAATCTATAATAAATAAAGGTATCAAAAACAACCTTTTTACTTTTATCTCGCTCACTATGTTCTGTACACATTTTGGTGCCATTACAACATTTGTAGACTACAACATTTCGTACAGTTTCATTGAAATGCATTTTTATGTACTATCATCATTTTTGGAATTATTTTTCTTCTGTATACCCGCTATATTTCATGATGGCATTGCGAGGTTATATAACATGTATTAGCTTTTGATATTTACTCAGCCTTTCGAAGAAAAAAATCTTTGGTTCACGTTGTAAAATTGGAAGGTGTTTATATCACTTGTTTGACACACGATTTATATCGTGTGGCTGAGATCTCATTTTTAAGAGATAGATTATAAACAGATGTATTAATTTCAAATGGTAATAAAATTAATTATACAAATAGAAATCTAATATAATAACAATTCCACGAAAAAGCACCCAAAAAATGTATTTTTTTATCTGATGTTTTTCATTTTCCATATAATTATGTATACACAAATTCCATAACACCATTTATCGATTTCAGTTTTCAGTTTCGCGAAATTGGAAAAACTCTAAATTTTTTTCGCTTTTCACTTTCTTAAATAGCAATATCAATGGGAAGGCTTTGTAAATTTTAATGACTTAAACGTCGTTTGAATTATGCTTATGTTGGTTTTAATACGAATATGTTGCAATTGCAGCACTCACTTGAATAATATTATATGGATTTGTTTTATGTTTTTAATAAATATTATTTAAAAAATATATTTTTGTTGTTAATATTTTTAGTTTTAAATGTACATTTTTCATATTTTTAGTGCATAATTTTTATTTTATTGTGCTTTTTATAAGAACATATTTTCGATTTCTTGGTGCATGAAAGTATTAGCCCTGATTATTACTATAGGTCTTATCTAAAAAATATGTATAACAAATTTTATTTCAAATTTATTAGTTTACATAATATTTGCAAATGATTTCCCATCTCCGCAAAACTAAAAGTTACCGACTTACATACATTATAAATACAAATAAATATTTAAGCCATTCAACAAATATGTTTTTGTTTAAATGATTAAAACTAAATACATTTTATTTGTATTAGTATTCATTTAAGTACTTTTGTAAAGTGGCTTTTTGTAAAAAGAATAACGCATAAAAACAATTGATTTTACAAATAAATAAAATAACTTAACAAATAAATATACGTGCTTAACAAATTTATTTGTTTAATTTATTTGTTTATTTGTGATATTTTACAAAAAATTTTTTATTTTAATTTGACCACTTAAGCAAATAAATTTTATATAATTGTATTAAGTATTTTCTAAAGGGGGCACTAAATTATTTTGTAGTATTCTGAAGATATCTTTAATCCTATTAAGACTCTAAATATTTCTAAACCGTTATTGCTTTTTATAATGCAAAATTTCGCAAAGTTTTTCAATTGTAGTATCATTTTTATTTCAAAATCCATTTGATTTTGGATTAAAAAAAAAAAATAACAATAATAAAAAACGATATTTGAGATCTGATATTAAGCAAAGTATTGTGGTGTAAATAAACCCTCTTTAAGGGCGTTCAAATTCAATATTTTTTATCTTAAAATCTTGAAATATTTAAAACTTTTTGTATTTCTCTAAATTCTTTTTGATGATAACTAAAAATATTTTCTATTATACATTCTTTATATTATGTATTATATGTGAAACTGATACTAGTACAAAGTTATATACTAAGTATGAAAAGGTATTTTATTCTATTTATCCTATGAATAGAGTTCACATATTGAAAGATTCTAAAAGATGTAACAGAGGAGAAAGTCCTTTCCTTTTAAATTGGAACTCATTTCAATTATTTTGGGACTTATTTCATTGGGAGTTACTTCATTGTATTAGGCACTTACTTTCTTATTAAGATATAAAGCCAAAAATGCTGGCAATTATTTTATTTATCCCTTTGGAACTTATTTCATTTTTTTTTTTGATTTGGGAGTTTCTTCATTTTTGTTGGGATTTATTTCAGTTAGGAGTTATAGCATGATATCATAAAAATAATGTTAATTTAATTTAAAGTTGATTTTAGCCGGCATCTCTTGATTTTTTTTTTTTTTTTGTTTATCTGAATTGAACAAACCGTTCTCGGGTTATACTAATATGGTTGTTTGAAAAGGGGGAACTTTAGACATGCCCAAAATATCATAGCCTAATAAAAAGAAGTGAAGCAGAATTGTGTTCAGTACAATACATTTCATCTAGTCCACCTATTCTGATTTAAGGAAGGACTTTTCTTCCGATCAATGTAATTAGTATACAGTGTGTTGCACCCAAATTTTATTTATGTTTTCAAATATGCTTACCAATTTAAATTTGTTAAACCAATAAATAAAGTACAGATAAGGAATACAAAAAAAAAAAAAAAAAGAAAGCAAAATAAAGGCAAAATATGGGGGCCTATATTAAAAAACTCGAAAAGCACAACTTTTCAGGAGATCAGAAAACTGTTTATTTCTCTTCTTTTCAAGTATTCAAAATATTTTCTCTTAAAATATTTATTTAAAATCACAACTAAATCTTAAATGTAATATGTTTTTAATGTTTTACAACATTGGCAATTTTAAAGAGATATAGAGGGTTTTACATTATAAAAAATACAACTGATTACCAATTAATATATTATTATTTTTTTTAAGCAGTTAATAATTTTAAAAACCAATATAATTCAAATGGACTACTTTATTTTGGGATCGGATCAGAAGAATGTGAGAATGGTGCTACCACAAACAAAATATTAATTATTATTGGAGAAAAAATTATTTAACGCTTAAATGAAAAACTATTAGAGCAAAAGATTTAAAATTTCCTTAGCAAGAATCATAACTTATGTCAAAATAGGGCGGGCAGCTCTAGGGGAAGTTTTAGCCCCTACATAAGATATCTATTGAATTATTACAGTAAAAGTCTTGAGATAATTTTCCTATCAATTTCTTCAATTGATATGATAATAGGTAGAGTAGCTTTACAGGGAGTAATAACTATAAAAAGTGAATATTTGTTATTGTATATCTAAATAACTATTCAACCGATTTAAGTTTTTTGGTCAGATTCATATTCGGTATGTATAAACTAGTCAGAATTGGTATATGTTATGTTATATTTAAGCGGTCAAAAATAAAATAATCACTTAAAGAACCCTCTATGGTTTTGCACTAAAAAATAAAATAAGTATTTAGTTTGCAAGATAGAAAGATAAAAAAATTTTGATAAAATTGGAAAAACTATGAATTATCATTTGAAATTTGTATACCAAAGGTGAGCGTTATTATAGGGAATATAATGGCAACAAAAACGTGGTTTTGTAAAATTTTGAATATAGGCCCTCGATATAATATTTTTATTTCCCTTAATATCTACATGCAGTAAGAGAGTTTTGTCTTAGAAACATATTATAAAAAATCTATATTAAATATGTTAAAAAATGTCCTTAATTTTTTGTCACTTTCAAAGATTTTTTTTATTTTTAATCACAGTGTTAAAAAGTGAGTCTATTTTTTCAAGTTTAGATTTTTTCATTTTATTTCATAATAAGTACTTTTTATACCCTACACCACCATAGTGTTACATATTCTTTGAATACCTTTAATAAATTAATTATTTACTGGTATCTTATTTATGTTCTTGTTTTTTTTTTTAAGTAAATATTTCCACTTTACTCTTCAATTATCCAATTAACAAATATTTTTTAAATTACATGATTTATCAATTTCTTCAAATTACATTAAACTAGTTAACTTTGTTCAATCTATGCTAAGCAAGATGTCGTAATAAAATGTAGAATTTAGTTCTTAAACAAAATTAGAAATGTTTAGTTGAATGATTTGGAAAAAATCATTGAAAAATTAATAAAAAAAAAATATATATACATTTCTGCTGATGTTCGTAATGCACAGAAAAAATATTCTAAAGTATAACAATCGACTCACGATAATTTTCTCAGTAATCTTATCGATGTCCGTCCATCTGGCTGGCTGACTGGATGGTTGTTTGTCCATGTAAACCTTGAGCATAATGTACAGGTAGCAATTTTATGAAATTTGGCACATATGTTTATTTTAGCATAAGTACGAAGCCGATTGAAATTATTTCACCTAGACCACATACAAATTCTCCCCAAAATAGGGTTTTAGCACTTAAAACTGCCATTTTTGTCACTATTTCAATAAAATTTTGTACGAATAAGTTCTATGTAAAAGTGAATCAGAATACCAAATGTTTAATACAAGAGGATATCATAATATCCAATTTCGTAAAGATTGGTACAAAAATGGTCATTGGCTCCATATTAAATCCTTTTCCAAACATTGTTTTAAGGCAAAGAAAAATTATATAATATTGTCGGGCTAGACCGACTAAAAACTTCTTTTTAAATGGAGTTGTTTAAACTTAGATATACGAAAAAAATACCCTTGTACTTATTATTGTAGGAATATTTTTATTATTATTTTTTATTTTTTTAAGGTTGGTCTAAAAATCGGATATTTTTCACACTTATATAGAATTTGTAGAGTTTGTAGATGAATCTGAGTGAAAATAAAATTTTTTTAATTTTACGTAATATATCTAGTATGAAAACTCTAAGCGAGATTTCGAGAATTTTTGCGTTTTTTAAGAAATAGATATTAAAAAAAAATTAATAAAATTTTATTAAGAAAAATAAAATAGAATTAAAGTAAAAACAAAAATCAAAATAAATGTTTAAATTACTTAAACATTTATTTAGGAAGAAAATATTTCAACAAATATAAAAGTAACAAACAGTACAGCCATATCAAGTCGCTTTGAAATGCAAACATAATTGTGAATTTGCTTTGACGTGAAAGCTATGGTGATTATAGACCGATCTTTTTAAAAATTTGTTTTTAATATTGTTACTTAAATACTAGTTTACAAAGTTTTATATTTATACGATTCCTATATAGGGATTATGAACGTAAAATTAATTCCAGGAGAGGTGTTATATGAGATGTATAGTCAATTTTGAACCGATCCTTATGAAATTTGGCAGTATAATTTTTGCTTAGACAAACTCATCTATTTTGCTTAAATACGAACATATTTAAGATATTTATGATCATTTACCTATTTTCGGAAAAATTCTATATGAGGACTGGATAAATGTGAGTAAAATAATGATTTGATTTTAACCAATTTTATTGTGTCAAATTTTATTAAATTAATTTTTAATCTGCAACCTTCAGATTCGCAGAAATGATGATCATTGTTGCATGAGTAGTCGGACGAATAGAGGTTTAAGTTGGAAAGTTTTATAAATTTTAAAATTAGTATTTTTTCTATGTACTAATGACCTAATTATTGCCATAAAATTGTAAAGCGCTACAAACCTGAATTAAGCGGCATTTTTTGGCAGCTCTACCTCACTGTGTGGGGATAGACTTGCTTATACCCAGCTGGAAATTGTGATTTGAAGACAGTTTCATAATTGATTCTTAACGCACAGGTCATTAGGTGATGAGAAATTACATCGGACGCTTTAATGACACTTTCTACAATTGACTAAAACAAGTATCAGTTTGACCAAATTTATAAAATGGCTTAATAACTCTTGTAATGGTGTATAATGACATTATAATTTCGATAGTGAAAAAAAAACTTATTAGAATCACAACGTTTTTGTTAAATTTTTTTAGGCATTTTTAAAATATATCAGTGACTAAGAAGTAAAAAAGTGTTACCATCATTCAATCAAAATCACCACAATGTCAGTGAAAATCATTCAGTTCTTGTTTGAAATGCATATTAAAGATAAGTCACCATTTTTTATAACTACTGATAACCTGCTAAATTTGTTATAAAGAATTTTGACAAAATATATGAAAATGTCATAAGGTGTCATGAAGTTTTTTTTTTATATATATGGGAACAACGGACAATTACACTGTGCTCGAAAATGAGACTTATTTCTTTAACAAGATGGGCACCCATTAGATAAAACTACGTATACGAAGCTGAGGTTAATGATCTTAATCATTTTAAAATCCATTAAAGTTCAACTCATAGGCATTTCCTGAGCCGATTTAACTTTGTGAATAAAGTACAGGCCGCAATTTGAAAGATATCTTGGTGAAACTTAGCACGAATAATTATTTATCTACAAGGATGAATCCAATTGAATTCACTTAGCTCCCATTTAAATGTACTCCCGAGATAGGGTTTTACGCTCATTAATGCTTTAAATAAAGCAATAGACAAATTTTATATATGCAAATATGTGTACGAAATTTCATCAAGATATTTTTATGATTGACCATAGCTACTATATAAACCACTCTTCCAGAAATCACTTTAACGTGAATAAATTCCATATAAAAATAAGTATTGTGATTATATAAGTAGAAAGTAAACTAAGAAATTATATGAGTAACTATCCATTTTTTATTATAGCTCCCATATAAGGCACATTTCCGGGAGTTACCCTAAAGTTCGTAAACCTTAATATAAACATAACTTACAATCCTTAAAGCAATTCTGTAGGGTATTATGTGGTCCCTATTTTTTTTTTTATTTAATAATTTATTGTTTAAATTTAAATAAAATAAACAAATAAAATTCTATTTAAGTATAGGATTATAAATTCTTATCATCAAATATATTTTGTAACCTAAAAACTTTAAACTAACAAATAATATTACTACAACTCCTTAAGTAAACTACCTAGTGTTACAAGCTAAAAACTTTTCAAACAAAAATACAAATATATTAAAAATTGAACTGAGATTGATTTAATTTATGTTTGGAGAACATGTTCAATCTATTTACTGTTTAATTTAATATGTACCAGCGCTAACTTCGAAAAACGGCTGCCACCATTACGTTTCAATAAAAATATATAAATTTATATGTGCTTATTATATATCATGAACTATAATAAGTTATTATGTTTTAAGTGACTATTAGTTTTAAGTCAGATATACATATTATATATCTGCATAAATAAGCAGAGAACATTCAACCCCAATTAAGCATTTTTATAAAGATAAGTATAGAATGTATAAAAAATTTCATATTTTTTCTCATAAAGGTTAAAACCTATTTGAATTCAATTTACTTTTAATAAAAAAATAAAAATAATAAAATAAAATACATTTTGCCACTCATTCATTATGTGCTAAATAAGCCACTATTTTAAAAACATATGGTGTTTTTACCCTTATTTATATAAAAATACTAACCCTTTTTAAGTTGTAAAATGTGCTTATATGAGCATTGATGTGAACAAAACTAGAACTGAATTATTTACATTATCTTTTGACTAAAGTATTAAGTGTAGTTTATTAAAGAAACTAAAAATAAAAAATTAAATAAATCAATCACTTTTGTTCATTGCATGAAATAGATCTAAGTATTATAATTCTCAACACCTTACGTACGGTAAGTAATAATATTTTTTTAAATTATTGGTAGAAAAGCTTTTAATTTTACGCGTATTGTCTAATATTGTATTATTACGCATATTTAATTTTAAATTTCTACTAGTTTTCTACACCCTACTGTTTTTAAATTATGTAATAAAATATGTAAAAAAAGAAAAAAAAAACTAAGAACTCATTTTTAAATGACAAAGAATTTAAACTAATGTTCAGTTTTTATTTAGTAAAACACATTAATATGTTTGCAAATACAAAATATAAACATTTATACATACACATACAAAAAAGGGTTTAAATTATACAATAAGGGCACTTATAATGTTACCACTTCTTATTTGTATTTGGTTTTTTAATGTAAAAAGAAAAAAACTTGTAATGGGTAAAAAAAAAAACAATAACTAAAAATAAAAGAGAGCTATAAAACAAGGATATGGAAAAAGATTGAATAAATGTAGGTGTACACATATGTAAATGTGTGTCAATATACAAGTGAATGAAGCGTAACTACTGAAATGGATAAAAAATATAGGTTAGTATTATAATAATGATGATTAATTAAGAAAATAATTCAACATAAAAAGGGGACTGAAATAAAAAAGATACATTTGCTTCAATCAAATTGCTTTACAAACTTAAATTATTGCGATATGTAAAAAATAAGCAAAAATGCTTATATGTTAAAATCGATAAAACAAAGTTAAAGTTTAGTACATATATATATATATATATATATATATATATATATATATATATATATATATATAGTTATTTGTTATTTTAGATTTTAACAACACGTTCGGTTTTTATTAACCTGTACAAAATTTATTTCACAAGTTTAAAATTTTTAAATTCGTGTAAATGTCTAATTTCTCAAAAACAACAATAGACTAATATCTTTAGTATCACCAAAAATTAAATAATCTTCCCATTTGAGAAATATAAAGTGATCCATTTAGTGCCTTCATTTTTACTTTCAAGTAAAACACTTAAAATAAAATTTAATGTCGTAATCTTTATTACGAACCCAATGAATATTTTCTAAAATTTACTTTTTAAAGTTAATTTAAGGCTATGCTCTAGGTGATCCACATAGAAGGTCTAATTTTCGATTACACTTTCCAGAAATGCTACCTGTTTCTAGCGAATCACGCGAGTAATGTTAGCTTCCAAGTTTTGAATTATAGTTGGCTTATTAAAGAAGACTTTTTACGTAAGACCAAAGAAAAAAATTCCGGCATGTAATATACATCATATACGTGGCAAGTTGGCAGGTTTGGAGTACGAAATTCACTATTAACCAAAATGATTTCTCAATAAAGTCGTTGTTTCTCACTGTATGTGCAATATGTCTTGCTGAACGAGTTGTATTTTTCAAGCCTTTACAATAAGATTCTGGTGCAATATAGAGCAAGATGTTACTCAATGGCGTATAATCGATTTGTCATACCGCAACAATCTCTTCACTACATACTAGATGTAGTCTATACGGTCGCGTTTCCTCCAGTGACGTACACAGCGACCCAAATTTTGCGGTTTTATTGGTCATAGTGAAGTTGGAAGACCCATGATTCAAACTATTGCACTAGAGCTCCGTTCGGCATTACCATTGATAATTTTTAAAAAGGATACAAAAAAGGGAATTCCAAAACATAAAGTCGATAAAAAAAAGCCAACTGCATGAGTACCTAAAAAGCTCATTAAAATTTGTTAATTTGATAAAAACAAAACAAAAAATATTGTGCTTTAAGAAAAAGTACTAAACCCAATTTAATTAATAACAAAATAATTTACTTATAATAATTTTTGTTATTGCAAAAATAAAGATTTTTTTTTACAAAAATAGTTAATATGTTATGAATATGAAATATTAAACCTTTGTACTATTGCACAGTGGGGCAGAATCGAAATTTTTTGGAACTAAATCTGTTACTTCTGATCGGCTGGTTGGATTTTCATGAAATGTGTTATAGACATAGCAGAGAAGTGTACAATGTTAAGTTTGGAAGGGAGGAACAAAAAGCCCCTCAGAGGTGGAGCTAAGGAAGCTTAAATTTAGGTACCTCTGACATAAAAAATTTATAATCACCTGCCAAATTTTTGTTTCTCGTCCGATTTCAAATATATTGTTGTAGGCCCTGATGAGACCCATAAAAGCATGCTTACATGTCCTATTTATCTCTTATAGTTTCCGAGTTATTTGCGTTTGAATTTTTAAGCACCATAATTTTTCATGTTCTTGGTCCAGATTTTTTCATATATATCCTAGTATGTCCGACCGATTTTGTTGGTTTTTTTCTTAACTAGTTAAAGAACAAAATTATCTATTGAATAAAAAAATTTGAAGTCGATATCTTTATCCAGTCCAAAAATAAACGATTTTGAATTTTAAAATTGCAAAAAGACGATTTTTTGTGTTTTTTTTTTTTTGCCGAAAAAGTATCTGCACTCTTTTTTATCTAAAATAAAATTTTCTTTAGCAACATTTAATAGTTTTGCACCTTTTTGAGAGGTAACTTCACAGAGATAACTTTCAGATAAAAAACAAGCCCAATAATTCAATTGGTTATGGTAAACACTCTCCCGAATTCGATCCATTTTATATGAAAGTTGTGATTTTGGACCATATTTTCTCAAATCCCAAACAACGAATCGACAAGCGGAATATATTTTAAAAATCTTCAATATGTTGTTAAAAGTTTTAAATCAAAATCTACGGGACTTCGGAAAAATGTGGATTCTATAGCCAAAAATGTAAAAAATCCCATTTTTGGGAGTTTTCATTAGTTTTTTTGGGAATTCAGGAAAACCCTACCCCTGATTGAAATTTGGTTAACGCGCTTTTATTTATATTAATAAGATCCATATTTCCTGCAAATTTCATTAAGATATGTTATTACAATTAAAAAATTTGTATTTTCTCCAAAAACCCCAAATTGGGCCTTTTGTTTGGTTTATTTCTCAATAGCGAAAGAACTGATTTTACATACATTCCAATAGTTTTATATTTATACAAATAGATTTTAAAGAACCACATTTTTATTTATTTATTTATTTATTGTTTTATTTTTTTTTTTTTTTTTTTTGAAGGCCTTAAATCAAAAATTTTTGATTATGGCTCATATATAATTTCTGTATTTGAAGTTGATGCTATATCCCAATAGTTTAAAAAAATAAAGCAGTATTTGAAGCGTTGATCTTGGGGGCGCTTACCTAATTCAACAAAGTAAATTCAAGCTATTTAATGCGATATTTAGTTAGCTATTTAATGCGATATTTAGTTTTGCAAAATTCGTACTTTTAAAATTTCGAGAGACTCTTTGTGGATTGTATGTATGTAAAGAACTTAGTTGTATATAATAAAACAATAAAATCGTTGAACAAAATTTTGAAAATTTTATAAAAATAAAATTAGTTATATTTTTATTGAATGATGTATAAAGTAATAACTTATTGCATTTTTTATATAAAAAATAATAACAAATAAATTAAGAAAATAAATGAGAAAGCTACTGTGGCCACGCCCGACCATATATGTACATGCGAAAAATTTTGGATTTTTGGTAAATATGGGAGGATGATACAGGTATAAAACTTTTAAGTGCCAAATATTATTTCGATACTAATATTTGTAAGAAATATTTTCATGTTGAAATGATTTTCGGAGGTGGATCTTATATGGGGGCTATGGTAAATTATCCTGATAAAATTTGGCGCTGTGCTTTCCACTTTTTAAGTCCTATTTTTGTCAAATATTATATTTATACATATATTTTTGTGGGTTTTATGCACGTTAAAATTGTTTTCGGAAGTGTGGTTATATGGGAGTTATTATCAATTATGGACCAATCATCTTAAAATTTGTCACACTGATTTATGCTCACAGAAAACTTTTATATGCCGAATTTCACTAAAGTTGTTATATATTTAAAATATTTATGATCATAATCAATTTCAGTATGCATGTCAATGTATAAATTTTGCTTGCAATCTGTAGGAAAAATATCATTTTGAAAACTCAGTTCCAGTGTCGCTAGTTTAGCCTTTTTATGGCCTTTTTATTTTGCTTTTAGCCTCAAAATTTTCGTTTTAGCTTTTGGCATTTTTTCTAGCTATCTTTGGTTTTTAAAATTGACTTTAAAAAGCTAAAATTTAAGAATTTCAATAACGAAGAAAATATTTTCTTATTTACTATAACTAATTTTAGTTTTACAGAATCATTCATTTAAGCGTTTTTGTATATTTATTTGCACAAAAAGTCGAGATTATTTATATTTAATAAAAAATTTCATCTGTGGCGCTTCGTTTTCCAAATAAAATTGCCTTAACTAATTTTGTGGAATAAATAAATCGATCATTAAAATTATGTTTTAATACACTTCATCAACTATAGCAACTATTTATGAAAATAATTTAAAAAAGTTCTTATTAATAAGAAAAATCACAAAAAAATTCAATTCAAAATATTGGGTTGTTTTTTATAATTAATTAGGGTTATATTAATTTTGGGCGATTTTTCATTGGGTCATTTTGCAAAGTGTTATTTATAAATTTGTTGCAATTTCTTTAGATAAATTTTAAAAACTAATTATAACAACAAAAAAGTTTCGAAATTAAAAAAAAAAGTTCCTTCTGACCTTATTTTATGGAGCGTTTAGTCTTTTTTTACCTTTTTTTAAGTTTAGTTTTTCCAATTTTTTTCTCATCTTCTGGCAACACTGTTCAGTTCATATGGAAAGTGCTCCTGTTCTTGACCCAATTTGGATGAAGATTTGTTTTTTCCTTAATTTTGCCATAAGACGCTAGTGTATCAAGCTTTATGTTTCTAGGGTATTTCCTTCATTTTTTGCCTGTTCATTATATGGGAACAAAGCACTGTGTGTATGCCGCAAAATGGGAATAATGTATTGCTATAATAAGCACTTAATTTGATAGTAAAACGTAATCATTTGAACGTGTTGCTCAATCATGCAGTATGACATATCGCTATTGGAAACCAACCATTTAATACTATTAACTGTTTTCAAATATATTTGATGAGATAAATCTTATTAAATGTTAGAAAATAATTTATACCATTTTGAATTAAACACGAAGTTTTTAGATGTAATATTATAATATTTATTTATTTTATAATATTTATGTATTAAGTAAAGTTGATAATGCAAATACTTATACATTTTAGTTAAAAAAATATTCCTCCATACTTAATTCTGTATACATTTGCATATATTATATTTCAAGTATTTTCTACCATCATCCTTGCATACTACGAACATGTTTATTTATGTAAAATTTATTAAAAATTTCCAACGAAATTCCTTTTAACAAATAATAAACTTATTTTGCTGACATATTGCGTTATTTTAATACAAATGTGTACTCCTACATTATTTTTCATTCAACTTAAATCCAACGTATACTTAATAGTGAATACAAATTATTATTTAAAAATTGTTCAAGCTTATGTTCACACGAAAACGTGAGTGTTATTTACTCACCAACATAAATCCATTTGGGTTCCCTTATTGTCTGTTTTAGTTTCGACCTTTTTTGTCGAATATATATGAAATATTTTTTATATTTTTTGGGTTTTAAAAAAATGTTTCATCATGAAAATATTTTACACTTTGGGATTAAGTGGATATTGCGTCTGCCCTTAATAAAAAATGAAATTGAATTCATGTTTCCTTTTTTTTTTGCTACCGCTCAGCAAAAAGGGATGGTATTCTTATAGTCAAAAGGATTTGATTTACAACAAAATTTCTGTTCCAGTATTTGCCAAACTTGCAAGTTTTAATTTTTCTGACTAAATCAGACTAAAATCTGTAAATTTGACGAGTACTGGAACAGAGTTAAAATAAAACGTAAGGAAAAACAAATATTTTATTCATTTTATTCATATATATATATATATATATATATATATATATATATAGCCAAAGTTTATTCTTAATTATATTTGTAATTTTTTCTCATACAAACATATATTTTAAATGTATTTAAACATATATATATATATATATATATATATATATATATATATATATATATATATAGGTGGAACAGAGTTCTAAATAGCCTCTATCGCCAATATAAAATTCACCAAATTTTCAAATTTTCCTCAAAATAAAATTCGCAAAAATCTTGTTTTAAATATGCATTTTTATCAGGAGATCGTAAGAATTAGCACTTAGTGGCCATTCCTCATATAGTTCATAGTAACATTCTCTTACTCTCTTTATCTATTTTACGTATTATTGTATTCTTAACACACACTCTTATTTAAATAAATTAAATATACTGAGCTTTTTCATATTATACTATTGTTTTCCATACCCTTTCATACGTACGTGTATGTTGTTTTAATATATTTGCCAATTCGCTTGCTTAAATTTAACGTCTTTAAATATATGAGGAATTTCAAAAATTGTTGAAACCTTTTGAAACCGACTCTACTTGTCTTGTATTTCTAAAGTTTGTTTTAAAACAGGAAAACTCTTAATGGATTTTGCTAAACCTTACAAAGTAACTCAAAAATCAACACTATTAGGTCATTCACCTAAAATCTCAAAGAACTACAGCCATTTAAGGGTAATAATTAGTTAGAACTTTCACGAATTTTTTCATGCATCTTTGTTTTGCACTCACAATTTACATCTTTCGCACTCAAACCACAAACAAGACAACACAAGACTTAGAAGTTTATATGTTGTATAAATAGTTAAGATATTACTATTTGACTATTTGGTGGAAGGTTGATAAAAAATTAAACCAAAAATTTATGATTTTTTAAATTTCGCAGTTTTTTATTTTTTATTTTTTTATTATTATTTTTTTTTTTTTGATAGGAAATTTGCCCGCATAAGCGAAATTAAAATAAGGGAAGAGAATATAAAAGGCGCAGAGTGATTGAAATTTGAAGCTGATCCAGCGGCATTTGATTCAAATTCTGAAAACTTTAAAATCGTACTTTTCCAAAAAATTTGCAATATTTATTCGCTTATATTTACTAATTTTTTTTGTTCTATATCAGTTTTTTTAATGTTTTCGAAAACAATCTTAACGCAAATTCGTGAAAAGTATATCCGGAGCAGTTTGGGGCAAAGGCCCTAACCAAAGTTTGTCAATTTTGAAAACATTTATTTATTTATTTATTTTTTTGTGAAATTCCCAAATTGCAAAGCTGCGATCAATATAAAATTATTTTAGTTATATATATCCAAATATAAATTAAGCACATAAAAAGTCTCTTTCGTCGTGTTAATTGACTTGTTGAATTTAGTTGTGTGTACCGATCAAGAGAATAAAATTTGTTTGCAATCAATCAATACATTGTATTACAACAATACAATATTTATAAAAATTCCAATATTAAAAACCGGTTTCAAACAAAAGCAATTAAATAAAACAAAATTAAGCGGCTACGAATGTGTGACAATGATAACGCAATGAGCGTTCAAAAGAAAAACAAAAAAATTAAAACAAATAATAATGGATTTAATAATACACAATCCAACAACTACTTTTCTCCTCTTCAAACAATTGATGACGATAAAATTGACAATGATGAAGTGATAGTAGAAAAGACTACTAAAGTTCACATTCCTCCAATTACTATTTTGAAATGTAAAATAGAAGAAGTACATGAACTATGTAAATTAATTAAAGTGTCAGATTATGCCATAAGAAAAATTTCGATTGGGCTTAAAGTTTTTCTTAAATCCCAAGCTGATTATGAGTCCATGCTTAATATACTCGGTGATAAATATGAGTATTTTACTTATTCTTCCAAAAATGAAAAACCGTACAAAGCTCTTCTATTTGGTCTTGATAGACAAGATCCAAAATTTCTAATGAAAACGTTGACCGATATGGGACTAAAATGTATGGATGTAAAAATCGTTACCAAGACTTCCTCGCACAATTCGGAGTATATAATATACGTAGTTTATTTCCAAAGGCAAACTATAACACTGAAAGAACTACGTCAGAATTATTCTGTATTAAATTTCCTTAAAGTAAGATGGGAACATCAGAAATTAAACAAGTCACAAATAACCCAATGTTATAATTGCCAAATGTTCGGGCACGGTTCCAGTCGTTGCAAGGTCAAAACTTTCTGTGCCAACTGCGCTGGATCACACAAGACCTCAGAATGTAAAGATGCTACAATCAGATGTGCTAACTGTAATGGATCACATAAATCTACGTTTGACCAATGTCCAAGCAAGGTCAATTACTTAAATATGAGACAACGTTCTCAGCCTGTTCAACAACGTCGTCCACGCAACAGTTACGTTAATCAGCCAAACAGCAACTACAATAATAACTTTCCAAACACACTACATCAAAGCGCGAACACGCCGTCTAGTATCTGGATAACCCAAAGCAATGGAAACAGCAATAGTAACCAAAGCAACAACAGTAATGATCTCTTCACTCTTCAGGAAATGAAGAATATAACATTAGAATTAATTACTAATCTTAAAAACTGTAAGTCAAAGATTGAGCAATTTGAAGTTGTAACCAGTCTAGCTTTTAAATTTTTATCATAATGAGTAACAATGGCATCTGTATAATAACTTGGAATGCAAGAGGTGTTAGGAACAAAAGTTTAGAGTTATTTCAATTCTTAATTTCTCGTAATGTGCAAATCTGTTTATTAACAGAAACAGGGCTAAGACCAGATATATCTATAAGTCATAATCAATTTAGGATATATAGAAATGACAGAGTGAATTCGAGAGGTGGTGGGGTTGCAATTATAGTGAAAAAAGATGTTCCCCATCAGTTACTCCCAATTGTAAACACAGACTTGGTTGAAAATATCGGCATTAAAATTTTTACTACTTTACATAGTATACATATTTATTCATGCTATTTTCCTGGTGGATTAATGGGAAATAACGGAGTCAGGAAAAGAAAATTTGCTTCCGATATTTTTAAACTAAGTCGAGACGACAGGTATATATTAGGCGGTGATTTTAACTGCAGACATCGGTCATGGGGGTGTTTAAGAGCCAATGGTTGGGGAAACATCTTGTACGAAAAGCTAGATTCATATGACATTGATATAGTGTATCCAAACGATTTTACATACTTACCTGCTAGTGCAAATAGGCAAGGTTCTACATTAGATATATTTTTAACAAATGTGCTTGGTGTATTGTCTAACGCCGAAGTCATAACCGATTTAAGCTCAGATCATCTTCCAGTTAAAATCATGTTAAATAGCTGTTATAACACTACTACAATTTTTAAATATGATTTTGTAAATGCTAATTGGAAACGCTTCTCTAGGCTGCTAAACAGAGCACTGACTATACCTAATTTAAGTAACATAGAAAATACTGAACATATTGATAATCTGTTATTAGATTTCAAGTTTGCTATTAATTATGCAGTGGATCTTAGTGTACCAAAAAAACAATGTTCACAAAGGAACAAACCATTACCACAATTCTTAAGGAGTTTGATTCGAAGAAGAAACAGTATCAGGAGAGACTGGCAAAGATTCAGAAATTTAAATGACAAACACGAAATGAATTTATTAAATCAAAAAATCAAAGAAGAAATAACTAAACATAGAAACAAATCCTGGGATTACTTACTTTCAACCCTTGATAAAGGTTCTCCCCCATTTTGGAACTTAACCAAAATTCTAAGAAAGAAATCAAAAAATATTCCAATCCTAAAGCAAAATAATAATATTTATACTACTAATCGGGAAAAAAGCGAAATTTTGGCTCAAACATTTGCATTGAATCACTCAATTTCTACTAATCTTGGTGATATATATACGAATTCCCAGGTCCAAAATGCTCTCGAATCGTTAAGAAATTCTAATTCAGTTCTAACAGATGAATTACTAACCAACATTTCAGAAGTCTCTGCAATTGTTAAATCATTAAAAAGCAAAAAATCCCCTGGAATCGATGGGATCAATAATATTTGTTTAAAAAAGCTTTCAAGCAAAGCTCTTAAGTTCTTGACTATTATAATCAATGGGTGTTTAAAAATCTGTTATTTTCCTAATGAGTTTAAGGAATCCAAAGTTATTCCTATAAAAAAAACCAAAAAAAACCACCTGATATTCCTTCATCGTACCGACCTATAAGCCTACTATCCTCTATTAGTAAAATTCTTGAAAAAATTGTAAAAGAGAAGTTAGTGAACTTTTTGGAAATGAATAATATAATCCCTCCTCATCAATTTGGCTTTCGCCGAGAACACAATACTGCCCATCCACTGATTAGAATAAGGAACTTGGTTAAAGAGAATTTTAGTGCTCAAAAATCAACTGGTATGCTATTACTAGATGTCAAAGCTGCATTTGACTCAGTATGGCATGACGGACTGATTTTTAAAATGATAAATTTTGGATTTCCCATGCAACTTATAAAGATAGTTCAAAGTTTTCTTAAATCACGCTCCTTCAAAGTCTATATTGGTTCGACTTATTCTAATTCGTATTCTATTGCAGCAGGTTGTCCGCAAGGCTCTTGTTTGTCTCCAATTCTTTATAATTTGTACACCTCAGACTTCCCCCAATTAGATTATTGCACTGTGTCAGTCTTTGCAGATGACACAGCGGTGCTCAGCTCCGGAATACTCTCGATAGATATATTAACTAACCTGCAGAGAGCTTTAAGAGAATTACAATGTTATTTTAACAAGTGGAAAATAATGTTGAATTCTGACAAAACACAGGCAATATATTTTTCCAGAAAGCGTAAAGCATGTTTTTTACCTCAAAGCAACATTATGTTTAATAATTGCTCTATTCAATGGGAAGATAAAGTTAAATATCTTGGAGTGATACTGGACTCCAAAATGAAATTCAAAGACCACATTCATTATATAATAAATAAAGTAAATGTTCTAACACGCATGCTATACCCTTTCATAAATAGAAATTCTGCATTAAGCATTAGCAATAAAATGTTAATACTGAAATCAATATTTCACGCCGTTATTTACTATGCAGCTCCTGTTTGGTCGAACAGTGCTAACTGTCACTTAAACAAGTTACAAATATCACAGAATAAATTATTAAAACTAATATATAACCTTCCTTGGTTTTATTCAACAGCTCGCCTCCATTCTCTTGCTGATATAGAATTAGTTAAAGATAGACTTTCAAGACTAAATGAAAATTTTAATACAAGGTGCCAAAACTCTCCTTATAATCATATTAATGAGCTAGCTCAACTTACGTAGGTAGGATTTAGAATAAGTGTTTTTATAAAATTAAGGAAAAAAAAAAAAAAAATATAAATAAAATAAAAAAGAGGCTCAAATAGGTTTTTGCTAAATTTTTGCCTCCAATATAATTTTGTCAATATATATATATATATAATAACTATCGAAATATATTATAATTAAGTAGGAAAAGATACTAATCTTAAACTCTTCACAATTAATTATGTAAAACTGAGATGTAACATATTAAATATGAAATAAATTGAAATTGAAAAAAGTCTCTTTTGACGGACGCCCCTTATAACGACAGGGTCATTATTTAATGAAAAACGTCAATTTTTTAAGCACTTTTTGTACGGATTGTAATTTGAGAATTTTAATGCAAAAGCGTCGGAGTTTTTTAATTCTCTGATTTTAGCACAAGTTTGCACATATATTGAAACTTCTCTAAAATATCACTGTTCGCTTAAATTTTATTATATTTAAATATTAACTTTATTAAAAAAAAAGAACACTAAGCAGCTAAATTTTAATTTCTTAGAAAAATGCTGGAAGCAAATTACATTCTACTAACTTTTTTTTTTTTTTAATTATCAGTCTCCATATTCTAACATTTTCTTCAGTAATAAATACTTGTACAAAAATTTAATACGTTTGCTTAAAATGTAACAGCAACTTGGACTCCTATAGCCAAGTTTAGCTATTTCTTATATATTTGTATACTACTTAAGACAATTTATTTATACATATGAATGTCTAAAGCTATATTCAGACTAGTAAAATATTTGACGAAAAATTTTTGAGAAGAAAAACCACTCAATAAAATAACTCTTAATTTCTTTTTTCAATTCGGAAAATGTTTTTATTTATCGTAAGTCACAGCTGACGTTTTATTGAATTTTGTTTGGCGTTGTTTTGTTCAGATATGATGCGTAAAAGGTTAAACAGTTAAATGTTTATTTATAAATGAGATATTTAGAAAGGATGTAATTGTAGCGATATTTTATGATTTGTTAAATTAAATGTTTTTACCTGCTACTTAGTTCATTAAATTGTATTTAACAACTTATTAATAAGTAAAACTTATAGCAATTTAAAATTTTATGTATTCCAGGTCATTATATTAGTCATTGTATTTAATAATTTTTTTGTAAACATTTTTATATATTCAGGTATACTTGAGTAAACTTCTAACCCATTGCGATTTTCCTGAATAGGTAAATATGTTTATTTTATTCATAAAAGCTCTTCCGTATCTGTGAAATGTTATAAAAATTGGATATAGTTATTCGGAACATTAGCATTTTTATCACCATGACAATAACTCTACAATCTAAAGTTCTATGCTGCGTCCTTTGGATCGATACAGTTAAGCAATCAATTGAAAATTAAAGTCATTTGTTTGTTGAAATCTTTGGATATTATTGATGGAAAGGTATGCAACGCCATAACGAATAAGGATTCTGCATGAACTTAATCAATATGTGGAATAAAAAATCCGAATTTTCTCAAACCCCCATAGGTGGCACTTCTAATATACCCATTAATAAAGATATCCTACAATTCGGTATATCTCCCCATTACGTTCGAATACGCTTTTTGGAATACATTCTTCAGATTGCGTTTGGTCTCAAATATATAATCATACATGGAAATCAGCAAAAAAGTGTTAGAAATAATAAGGATCTCGCTTAAATGAGAGCCTATGAAAAAATAATAATTCAAAATGAATTTAAGGAGATGCATAGCCTAAACATAGATAAACCTCTCGTCGGATATGGAAGTACAAATGACTGCAATAAGACAAGACGTTTTTTGAAAATTATGAAATGTCGCCAAAAGTTATTGGAATTGGTGTGTAACTTCTTCGAAGATGTCACGTCATATTGCGGGCAATAAATAGTAAACATCGTTTAACCGATGAAAAATTTTAATTGTACACCACTGATGCGTTAAAACTCCTACAGCTCTTATATGTTCATAAAATATATTGACGTTGCAGTCAGATTATAGAATCAAATTTTCTCCCACTAAGTGTAAAGAAATTTTTTGCCCATATAAATATTATTATTTAGAAATTTTCTATTATTTTATTATTATTATTATTTTTATTGTTTATTTTAGGTTTTGCATAATATAAAGAAATAAAACTTTGGACTTTTTACCACATACGCACTATATATGTAGGTTTGAGTACTTGATGAATTAATTAGAGAAGGTACTTTTATAATATCCTATTATTATGAATTATTTTGGGTGAATAAATTAACTTATTATGCTAATACATTTGGAACCTAATAACAGCAAGTGCATTTGTTAGTAAGTCCATAGTTACAATCTGGTTATAGTCTTTTTATTCTTCTTTTTTTTTCATCATTCTTATGAGTGTAAAAACATCTTGAGAGACTTTATTGGTCAATATGATCTCGAAAATTCTACTATGCTTCCCTTTTGGGACAAATCTCCTCAAGTTAAGACGTCTTTTTTCTAAAAATTTATTTAAATTGGAATAACCAGAAAACTCTTAAACATCACCATAAAAATAGATTATATGTTGTGCGATTTTCTAAAAAGTAAAATATTTCGGATAAATAAAATGTATCCAAAAAATATACGAGACAATCCTTCGAAAACATCAGTTTTTGGAATTAACCTGGGAAGTTTACCTCTTGTGTGACACTACCATTACGAATTTATGTATATAACCCAGTGAATATAAGGTAAGATAATCATACTTTTTTTTACAAGTTAAAAAATATGATAGTCATTTCCTTTCTAAACACGTATATTTTAGATTTCACCAAACATCCATATTAAAAGGATAAGCTTACCTCGTATTATAAAATTCATAGTGAGATTTATAAATGCCAGAGTTCTTTACATCACAAAAACATCCACTCATAAAGTAAGATCAGATTATAATGTATTAACCGAATCTTTTGCACTGTATGAGGAGTTTGAAATCGAGCATAAGAAACTCTAAATTAAGATCCACAATGCTACCAGGAACCTTTATATAATGCAGCAGTTCTTTTTTGAGAAAGATCAGTATTGAGAAACCCCCCCATTCAATCTTTTGTATTTTGCAAGCCATCCATATCTACAAAGCACAAACATCTTTAAAACAAACGACGGCAACAACCTCATTAAAAACTATTTTCCAGTACCATCGTCATAAATTTCTAAGTATTAAAATGTCATGATAGTGTTACATTTAACTATTTAATTAATATTCTAATCTAGGGAACCAGCAAAATAGAATATTATCAATACATTATCATCAATAATCGATTCGCTAGAAGTCTTCATCGTACGTCGCCTTATGTTGGTGAGTGTACTTTTTTTCTTGCATATCTTAAATTTCGATGAGGCCCATTTCTGAACAAAATTTGCCTCGAAAATGCGCCAAGTCGTTCCATACGTCAGTCCGAGTTGCTGCGAACGGCGCAGAATCGACTCTCCATGGTCTTCGTGTACACTCTCAGCTACGGCCGCTATATTTCCTTCACAGCGTGCTGGACGTGGTCTATTCGGTCGAATATTATCCAGTAATGAATGCTGCGTCTCAAAATGGGTGATGGTGTTGCGAATAGTACGCTCAGTAGGCCGATTATGACCATAAGTTGAGCGAAGTGCACGAAACACATTCCTCACAGAACGTGAATTTTCGTAATAAAGTTGAACGATTTGTAAACGTTGTTCAGGCGTAAGTCTTTCCCTCCAAACAATACTAAACAAAAATAACATGACAATATGACACGACTCACACGCGAAACAAAACAAATAAAATAAACCAAGAAGAAGCAAGCACTAAATTTAAGAAGATCATGAATTAGAAAGTTATGAATAAATGACAGCGTAAATGACAAATATTCACTCATAATTACTAATTAAATTGTAACAACAACTACAGTTCCAATTATTGTTTATTACTTCTATTTGTTTTTTATTGTTTTCGGTTTGTTATGTTCTGTTAATAATAATTGAAAATTGATCGAGTAATACATTTGGAACCGAAACACTTTTATATTGAAAACCGTTAACGTAAACATAATTTCTTTATTTTTTATGATTTTTTTGTTTTTTTTTTTTTTTTGTTGGTAACACTATTATGAACGATTAATGTAGATTAATTCATTAAAATTTATTTTAATTTAATTTAATTTAAGATGATTACTTAACGCTGTACATATGTACATATTTTTTTTTTTTTATACTTTTGTTACCACCTTAAGATATAAAAAATAGTTTATTTTATCCCCAAATTGTATTTTTTATAACTAGATCGATGAAAATCTTTGGAAGTTTTTGGAACTAAGTGGCTACTTTTTAAGGCAATGTAAATGAGAATAAATGAGAAATATCTCGACCCATTATATATTAATTCCAACGAAGAAATTATTTTGAGACTGCTTCACTATCTTATAAGATATACTGTCAAAAAATACACATATATTTGTTTGTGTGTGTATGTATATGTATTACTAAAAAAAAACAATGTTTTTGTTAAATTATTTCCTTTTGGTGATTGTTTTACATTCAAAACACATTCTTATAAAAATTGTGCTGACTGATTGAAAATAATAATATCTTATAAGATTTATTAAAACACATATACCTCTTATTTAAAATTTAACATGATATAAACAAAATAGTTACTCTCTTCTGCCACACATATCTCACATATTATATCAGTAATAATCTCACTTGTAGACCTGGCGTTAATGAACGTAAAACAGGTAAAACAGGTGGTTACACTGAGCAGTTCCTATTCTCAGATCCTATTTCTTTCAATATGTAGAGAAATTAAGCGGAATGAATACAATCAGGATTCTTAATTTTATAAAGTAAACAGAAAAAAACTCAATAGGGCATTTTGGTGGGCGTCTCTTATTAGTCATCTCCCTCCTTTTTATTTATATTTACCGCATGTAGTGGTATTTGAATGAACATAAATTTATACTGGTTGCTTGTATATATAAATGACTTGTTAAAAATTTAATGCATATATGAACCAAATTTTAAAAACAATAGATTTATTGCTTTATGAATAATCATATAATGTAAACCAAAATTATGCGCATATTTATTATACACTAAATTAAATTGCAAGTGAATAAAGCAATTTTGGTAAAAGGGAATTCAAGCTGAAAATAATTTTTTGTGTAAACATGCAATCATATACATAAAATGTAAAATAATTAAGTATGTTGTTTTAATTAGGATACATAAATTTATCAGAAAATTCGTATTAGTATGTAGTTTAAATACTTCAAAGTAGTGCAGTTTTAACCAAAACAAACGATAGTTTCACAATGTAATATATTTCTTAAAATAACAATTTTCTTATATAAAAACATGCGGTTTGTAGTACACAGGACATGTTTGAAAAAGAAAACACTTTATTCCAAAAAGTACTTTGAACGTTTTTAATTGCTAAGATTATAGAATGTTATCCTACACCAATTATGTAGTTCTATTGTTAGGGTATAAAACAATTTACATAGCTTTTTTTAGATATATAGATTAGAGGCTTTGGTCTGGTTATATGAAAGACTCTTTCTCATTACGGTATCAGCATGTTTAAAAGCGAGCAATATTATTTACCTTCAAATTTTAAAATTACCTGGTAATGTACTTATATTCAGTTGGATGATGTGACAAATACTAAGCTCATGTGAAATATTACATTCACATTTTCTTAATGCTAAAAACCTTAAACCAACTTCTTTTTTTTTCATTTCATAAAATCTTAAAGATTACAAATCACGTAAAAAGTATACATTTTTAATGGCAGTGAATTTGCCAGAAATAACAAAAAGGAAGTTTAATAAAAACAACAACGTTACCATCATTAAAAGCATCAGCAAGATGGCAGAAAGTTTTACCTTGAAATGAAAAATTTCACAATTTTTTTAATTTTTTCCATTTTTGTAACTTTTAGGCTTAAATATTCAATGTGAGTCAAACAAACGCATATAAATTTATTTTTACTCATATATTTTGGATGAGTATACTGTCATATACAAGTCAGGAAAATATGACAGTACTTCATTCACTTTGTGAATGCCTCTACACATTTCTAAAAAATGTAAAGCACTTGCATTCTATAAAAATTCCTCAAAGGAAGCCTCGGCTTCTTTTTCAATAAATCCTGTACCAATTCTTGTTTTCCCTTTCATTAGATGCTAAGTAGAATTTATATTATAAATTACTTATAAACTTTCTCATTAAAAACAAAAACAACCTTAATTGTGACACAAAGCTCAAAATAATTTAGTCTTATTTTAGGTATCGTTAATTAATTATTTAATTTAAGGAATTCATAGGTAAGTTTTATTAATTATGTAGGAGTTTCTTTAAATATCAACAAATTTCAACTTTTCTTATAAGGATTTTAAAAGCAACGGGTGTACCAAAGGTTTTCTGTGGACAATGAACACGTTACACGTTTTTACGCATTAACTTATTTTTCATAATAAGCAGATTAAAAAAAAATTCAAAATTAAAAGTTTGTGTGCATTATTGTGTCCATTATGGCTTAAATTCATCAGCAATCGAAAATTTTAGTTTCACCAAGCGAAGTCGCTTTGAGATTGCAATGTTATAATATATTTGTATAACAGTTACTGAAGTCAGTAATATTGTGATCTCGTTAATTACAATTTTCTTATTATATAGTGCATTCGAATTAATATTTGTATTAAGTTAAACAAATTGTCAGTTTACCACTTAATATATTGATTGATAATCAATTACCCGGCAAATTTACAAATGATCTTCGGTCCAACTAGGTGGCTGGTTGTCTCTGAATATAAACTTGGTTTTGCATACGTAAATTTTATAGGTTTTAAAACTTTACAAGAATCAGATTTAAATTGATCACAGATATTCTATAGTATATATAACAATTTATCTGAATAAAGCTTTTAAGGGACACATAATGGTGAATCATATGGTCATATGGCCTAACTTACTGTCTGCGTGTTGAATGAAAGTGAGTCGAAAACAGACAGTTAAAAAATATATCTATTTATTACTTGTTTTGCTTTGATTGCGCGATTATACACAATGAAGCATAACTCAGTCTATTTGGAAGTTATGTAATATTCAATTATTTTCTGAAATTTTATTAAATATTGGTATTTCTTTCGTATAAGCTTTTTATTTATTATTATAGGATAATTTATTGTGAATGAAAATGAAGCTGTTTATAATACATAAATATTTAGCATTTTTATTATTATAAGTAGATTTTTATCATTAAATAACATAAATATAATAACTTATCTATATACACTCAAGCCTCGATTTAAGTCGTTTCAATTTGCGTCATTATGATTTCGATTTGCGTCGCTATGATTTCGTTTGGCATCCCTATTTCGATTTGCATCACTATATAAGGAGTTTCATAATTGTTAATAACAGGCGTAAAGTTTTTGAAGAAAGTTTTAACGAAAAAGAATGTATTAAATTCTCAGAGTTAATGTAGAAAATAGAATTTATGTAACTATTTTAATTTCACTTCGCTTCAAAATAATACTTCTTTTTTATTAAAAAATAACTTCTTTTCAGTTAAAATATTTTAATTGTAACACTAATTATTAAAAAAAACAGTATAAATACCTAAAAATAGTGATTCGATTTTTTGAGTTTGCGTCGCAATTCTCCGGTCCACATTAACGACACAGACCGAGGACTCAATGTAATATGTCTTAAATTATAATTGTATTACATTTTATTTTTATTTTATAATTTTAATACCACCATTAAATAATATGCGTATATACGAGTATATATATATATATATATATATATATATATATATATATATATATATTTATATATATATATTATATTTTAATGAAACATATTTTAAATGAAACAAAAATTAACATTTTTGATTATCTCTAAGAATCCAAATATTATTACGTTTGCCCTCATTTCTTTTGAGAAGGGATAAGGGTAGGCCTAGCATCTTATGAAATGCCGTGTAAAACGGAAAGGAAATTGGAATACGGGAGGCATGCCTTGTGGCTACTAAATAAAACATTTTATAATAACTCTTTAGCTCTTCTTTGTCAAGCTTATTGTGTTTTGTGGTATTCAAATTGTTCGGTTTTTCTATTATTGGAACATAACGAATAACTAAAAATAATAATAAAGTAAAATATTTGTGATTTTATAAGTTGCTTTAAAAATTCGATTGTAAAAAATAACAGTAACATATAAAAAGTTAGCAATTCATTATAGATTATTATATAAATGTAAGATTTTATACTATTTTCTGACCGAAAGTCATCAGATAATCTTCACGTTTGTTATACTACATATAAGACCTTTTCATTCAAGATGAATTTTTAAAATTTTCATTTTTCTACAAGTCAATAAATCGACAAAATGTGTAAGAGCCTATTTACAGTGGGGATTTCTGCAGTTTTTTATGACATTTTGTTATGAATTTGCTTTGAAAATACTTCTACAAACTTACAATCCATCAAAAGTCCTCAGAAATTAACTTAAAAAGAATAAAATTTAAACGAGTAGATTTAAGCCGATTTTGTTCCTTTGTTTTTATGAAACTTAATTTTGAAAAAGCTGAAATTTTTATTGGCGAAATTGCCAAAAGTGAATTTATTTAAATTTGGCACTATGAAAATAAATTTCTATAAGTAATTTTGTATTATAAATAATCAAATAAAATCATTTCAATTGCAAAAAAATAAATAAGTAAATAAATAAATTATTCGTTTTGTTAAAGTATTCGATGTAATATTCGAATAATACGTTATTCGAAATATACCATTTTTAAATTGATCCATTAATTCGAACGAACATTAATGGAAAGAATGCCCTAGTATACATACATATACATGCATCATATATCAATACAGTTAACGAAGGTAGAATTAAAAGATTTTAAATTTCATTGGAAAATTGTAATTAATTTATTTTTATAAATAATTGAAAGAAATTGTAGCATACATAATTATCTAATTTTAACTTTAAACTAATTAAATAAATTTTATATACTAGCATGTTCTTAATCAATTTTGCCGTGAATTGTACAATTTATTTTATAATCAACTTTATCTTTCCCTACTTATACTAAAACTTATATATACTTCCAGTTATTATAAAATATTGACTACAATGATCAAAACTAAAAGGTTTTAAAGTTCCATGATAAATTATATTGCAGCTATTAGAATGTTACAAAAAAAAAAAAAAAAAAAAAAAAATTATAATAAAAAAACCAAAAAAAAAAAAAAAAAAAAAAAACAATAAAGTCAAATTTATAATTCGTTTCATTTTTTCAATTGGGTTTTCTTTACTTATTTTCTTTACATATTTGTGTAGCTTAGTGCAAGTACTGCATATTACCACAATTTACATGTACATATATCCTTATATATACGTACATTATAAGAATGAGGTGTACACCCAAAGAAATAATGATTACAATCATGTTCAAAATGATAACTTTCAGTGTCAATAGTGTATCAGGAACGTACATAATTTGTTGAATTTGAAAACGGCGTGTTCAAGTCTGCAACGGAAATTTTTTAACGCAATGGTGTCATATTAAAACAAAATTTGTGTCGAAATGAACAGGAAAGTGAGTGAACTTGATAGCGCACAGGTATGGTCTTGAAAACGAATCTGTATCAAATTTACTCCTGTTTTTTAACCCACCCCTATTTAAAATAAATAAAAAAAAAAAAAAAAAATTGCATCTTATTTCTTGTCATATTTATTATAAACATTATTATAATATGTATATACACATTATCTAGTAAAATATAATCATAATTTTACATCTTTTTTCCAATCAAAAAGTTTCGCTTTGAACTCCGTTCACAGGTCTAACAGTGGCACAGCCACCTTTAAGTCGTCCATACTTATATAGGGCACACTCTTAAATGTTATTCATGCGGCTAATAATATATTTTATGTTAATGTTAGATATAATTATACTATACACTGAAAGACTATACCTGTAGGAACTCTATAAGCAATAACTGGGGACTCAAACCGAAGGTTTTGAATCGGATCTACGCCTCGGTAATGAGACTTATTCTAACATATGTTTGTTCTGTTTGGTGGCAGGCACTGGAACGGAAGAGTAGTGGAGAACTTTTGTTGAAAGCACAGAGGTGTGCTTCAATCGTCATTACAAGTGTAGTGAGAAGTACACCACAGACGGTTCTGGACATCATACTTCATCTCTTACCCATTGATTAGTTTGTGAGAGGTATTGCTGCAAGGAGTCTGTTGAAACTCAAGGAATTGAGACTATTAGGTTCATCAGTAACAAGTCACCCCCGGGTCGTGTACGAAGTCAGTTTTGATGAGCATTAGATTACATGGCCACCGAATTGGATTTTAGGGTAAATCATGTTGTGGTGATTCCTGATAGGGAGATATGGTACGACACTGAGAGCCTCTATGAAGGTTGTGCAGTATGTACAGACAGATTAAAGATGGATATCGGTACTGGTACTGGTCTATATTATGGATACGGATATAAGAGACTCATATAGACTTCCTAATGAATGTAGCGTTTTTCATGCAGAGATTTTTGGCATTTTCAAAGCCGCGAAATTGGTCAGATTGAACATTGCGAGGGGTTCTGAGGTTACTCTCTATGTGGGCAGCCAGGCGGTAAAATGCAAGCTAGTGGCCACCTGCAAGAGGTCACTGAGGGAGCTATTGGAACATTACGTGGTGAGACTCTGCTGGGTACCAGGCCATTGCAATATATCTGGCAAGAAATGGCCGATGGATGTGAAAACAACGTGAAACCCCCATTCAGTTTCTTCTTTAGGAAGATCAATGAATGGATCTCGGCTAGAACCAATCAGGCTTAGGGGAGTAGAGTGGACTATAAGGTATCCACACTGGCAATTACGATTTTTTTAGAATGTGTGATGACGTTGATGAGACCGTGTCTATTGAACATATTGTGTGTTACTGTCCACGATTATAGCATCGTATGATTAAATGGTTAGGCAGTCAGTTTCTCGATGGGTTATTTGACGTTCGGAATAGGAAGCTTGTAGACGTCGTAGGCATCGTTATGGGAATTGGTTGGCTCAGTGGGCATTGGGACTATAACCTTAATAACTTTTTAGTTTCTTTTTCTTGTAACTATTTTCTTAAGTTTTGTTTTTTCTCTTTTTTCTATTCTTACTATTAAAGGGACTCACAATGGACCGTCATTGGTCAATAGGTAGAGATGTGATACAATAAAAGTATCACATCAACCTTCTCTATCTATCTATCTAGATATAATTTTTAAATTCACCTTTAAAATAAACAAAACAAAACATAGCATATTAATTTCTTCCAGGAATTGATGGAGTTATTCGTTGTCACTGGATTCTGCTGCTTCCTTGTTTCCTTGTTTGATGAAGAAGTTGTACAACAGAAACTTTCAATATATTTGACTTTTTCACCACGTATTTTGGAAAAAGTATTCCGTTTCATAACAACTGACATTTTTTAAAATTTTTTGATAAATAATTAATTTTTTCACATTAACTTCACGCACTTACATCCACGCACTTAATAACAGTATTGTAAGAAAACTAAGCCGAGCAAAATTTCCAGCGTATTAGTTTTTTTTTTTAGTTACAGATACTTTACGATTCGAAAATTGAAATGGAAATAAATATGCAGTTTCAAAATTAATAGTTTGATTTGAACCAAATTTTACACGATGATAGTTACAGACACTCGAGTTTGAAAATAATCTATATCTGCACCGATTTTAAAGGTTAATATATTTCATTTAGTTTAAGAGATATTGGTCTTCGAATTTTAAAAATTTTCACTATACGGGGTTCAAATTTTCACAGAAACTAAACTAAGCATTATATTACAGATAATTAAATGTATATTATTCGTTAATCATAAAATTTGCGAAAGACATATATCGTTAAACACATATATCCTTAAACTTGTTCACAAGAAGTATTCGACGTCTGAAAATTTAATGGTTTTCACAAATCGTCGGCGGACGATTCAAAAAACATTATATAATTATTTCATACACATATCGCTTATTTGACAAAGTCCTTTATACGGGTTTTTTATATTTCACACAGAATCGCGATAAAAGCATTTACATTATTTATTATTTATTTACATAATCTATTGTGTATTACTAACAACAATGTATTATTTTATTTGTGCTCAACAGAAACTCTGAACAGATATCTCTATGTATCAGGTTCACAAAAAATTAGATAAATTCGGTGGCTTTTTAAAGTTGGAAAATTAACAACAGAAAGTGTGGATGAATATTATGGTATTAAGTAATAATCTTGATCAATGTGGACTTTATATAATGGATCCCAAATAACTGAACCATAATCTAAAATCGGTCTGACTAATGTAGTAAATAAATGTTTTGTGATGAATGGGTCATTGAACTCTTTTGCCCAACGTTTAATAAATGCAAGGTCTCCACTGGCTTTATTAACACACTGTTATATGCCGAACGAAGTTCAATTTTATACCAAACAATATTCCAAGATCTGTTTTATTATTAACTAATTCCAATTTATAGCTATTAAATGTACAACAGTCAATAGTATCACATCTTCTGAAGAAGTAAATTTTTTGAATTTTTTTAAGTTCAGTTCCATAAGAATAATATTACATCAATTATAAAAATTGTTCAAATCGATATGGAGATAAAAATGTTCCAAAGAATGATTGAAACTTAAGAATATTTCCACATCATCTGCAAACATCAGTATATTGGAATGTTTTATTACATCAGGCAAATTATTAATAAAGAGTAAGGATAAAATAAGGCCAAGGTGTATTTCTTGTTGTAAACTAGATTTTACTAAAAAATTTTCTCGAGATTTTATTATTGAACAAAATATATTGCGTTCTGCATTGAAGATACGACTTCATCCAACTTATATAAATATTTTTAAAATCCGTAGTATATAATTCTATAAGCAAAATATTGTAGTTGACTTTATGAAAAGCTTTACTGAAATCTGTATAAATGACGTTGGTGTGTTTATTGTTCAAAAAACCTTTATTTATTTAGGATGTTAACTGCAGAATATTAAAGGTGTTAGTAAAGACGAGACTTGGTGAACAAATAGAATTTGTAATGCATTTTTCAAACAGTTTTGGTATTGCGCTTAACTTAGTGTTTGTCTATACTCGATTTGTTACTAGATTTAAAAATCGTAATGTAAATTTTAATGACATATTATAGGCAACGGAAATAACATATGCCATCCGGTCCTATTGAGAGTATAGTTTTAATTGATCTTATGCAGCGATATTATTTCACTGGTATGAATTTTGAAGGCGTAAGTAACGTTATAATATCATATTGAGCATTCGAATAGGTAGAGGCGAAAAAATTTGTAAATAATTTGTAATTTCTGACTCATCAAAAGACTCAATATTTAAATAATTCGTGTATTTTGGGGTGCCAGCAATTTTGATTTTTGAGTTCACAAACTTAAAAAATAATCACGGATCGTGATTATTTTTTAAGTTTAGAATTTAACATTTATCGTTTTGTATTCTGTGCGAAGAACTGATTATTTTGCATAATGAAAAAATAAAATCGGATTTTTTATAGTATTTATTTGTTAATTGTTTGTTTGGTTCTCCAAGGAGAACAAGAGAACTATAAAAGTTGTAGCCAATTAGTATTGTGTAAATGGTCGATTAATACACTTTAATCTGCATGTTTGTAAGAACATTTTTTCTAATTTTTTATGTCAATAATGACGTTATACGAGTTTTATGTGTTGCAACATATTCTAACTGTGGCAGCGTTATTGAGTCTACTCGTTTCAGTGTGCATTCATTTGGTTCATTTAAAAATACTAGGTCAAGCAGTTTCCCAAACTATTACAGATTCTATTACTTTGATGTAAGTATATACGAATAAATAAATTATATCGAAAAATAAGTATGAACTTGTGTTATTTATGTTATGTTAAGAACTAACAAGTATCCATCAGTAATTAATAGACATGCAAAAAATGTCAGTTAATATGCAAACTCTTGGATGGCACAAACAGCAGATAACTAAAGCAACTATTAAACATATGGAAATTTACGAGCTTTTTTTCATAATTTTCCCGGTTATGTTAAAAATTTGTAATTATTTGTAATTATTTTATAAATAATTTCTATAGCAATATACAAAATTTAAAAAATTAACTTCTAGATGAGGATCGTCATCTCAAGAAGTAGTTTTGAATTGTGGAAAACTGTGCGATGAAAATTTTAATATCCTTAGAAATTTTAAAAATGATGTTCTGCAAAAAAGGCCATAAAGAAATGATGTTCTACAAAAAATACCATAAGAAATGAACAAACCTACTACAAATTATTTACCTTTCACATTATTTGCTGCCTATAGAAACTCAGGAAATGTTCCGGCGAGTTATGAAGAACCCCTTGACGATCAATCCTGGTTTTTATATTTAAAATAATTTTAGAAAACCTCGTACTTGAGGCCAGTAATACATTCTTGGATCCTTATTTTTCTAGGATGTATGTTTTTCAATAATTCTGTATTTCCATTAGATGTATCAGATTCACAATTTTTAGTTGATACAATCGCAATATCCAAATTTTGTGACATATTTATATCTTAACTAATGACTTATTATTTTTGTTGAATTATTAACACAACACTTTAGAATAGGACAATCCTTCTTAAATCATAAATACAAACGGGGTTGTTACCTTTTTCTTTTACATTTTTCTTTTGCTATATTTTTCGTTAGAAAATTAGGCTCTTTTTTCTTGACTTTAGAAAATGTCAGAAAAGGCTAAATGCACAAAAAAAGGCTAGAAAAAAAATAAATTTTTTCTAATTAGCATTTTTTTTATATTTTTTAAAGTTATTCTAATAAATTTACAAATAAAATATTGGACGGCTGCCAGTAAAATAACTCAATGAAAATTGGCCCAAAAATTCACAAACAAATTTGGGTTATATTCCATATGAAAAATGATACAATGCACAGTGGGCAGAAAGTCCAATTTTAAAACTTCGAATTTTGCAAATCTAAGTATGGCATTCAATAGACAACAATGGGTTAAACTTTACCCCAAACTTCTTTTTTTGATATATCATTTGTTAAACTAGATGAGCGCCTCCAAAATCGAAGTTTTTCAAAGCATTATATTATTTTTTTAACCTTCCAGTAAGTCCAGTAGAATCTACTTTAAAATAGATATAGAATAGAATTTATATACACATATGGTAATATTTTTATTTTACTTTCCCTTGTATCATAAATTATTGATATCTTAAAATACACATATTTATAATGTCAATTTATAAATTAAACAATGACGAACAAATGTTCAGCTTAAACTGAATAAAATAAAAAATATGAAAATTTGAAGTCTCAAGATGTATAACCCAGCAAAAACTTGGTAACTACATACAGTTACCAAAGGACAAGCTTTTCAACGAAACTCCAACATCGACATCCCTTCTGAAATACCTAGAAGTTGTTATCATTGTTAATTTTATTGAACTTTAATAACTCTATGTTTATGAATATCATTTTATCACAAACATAGAGTTATTAATGTTTACACGCTATAAGAGTTTTAGTATGATTGATTGCAAAAGTTATATATATATATATATATATAAAGAACTTGGTTGGTTTGTTGGTTGGTTTACGTGGTAGCCCGTAAACTTACGGGCAATCAATTAAACTCGTTAGAATCCGTTTTGATGGAACCACACTACTCGCCAGGTGAATGAGTTGTATTGAGTCTGTAATGAGATAGAAGTGTAGGGAAGAACAATAAGAACATAAATTAGTTAGATCCAGCCTGTAGTATTGAGATATTTAATGATGTCACTGAGTCTAGTGTCAGATATCTCACAGAGGTTGTCTAATTGGTACCCTCCCAGAAATTTATGTCTGCTTGCGTTCAAGGCTTGGCATTCACATATAAGATGAAATACTGTGTCCTCCTTCCCGCGATTGCCGCAACTATGACAATATTCATTGTAAGGCAGACCAAGTCTGCTTGCGTGTCTTCCGATTGTGCAGTGACCTGTAGACAATGCTATTAGTCTCGAGATGTCTTTGCGTTTGTAGCCAATGAGTTGCATTGAGCGTTTTCCGTTGTTGGTAGGCCACATTTCTTTCTCGACTCTACATTTGTCCAGATTTCGCCATCTATTTTTCGCCTTTTCTAGAAAGTGTTTTTGGATTCTGCTTTTAACTATTCCTAATGGGATTGCCGCAGAAATCGATAAGGAGGCATTCATAGCAGAGCCTGCCCGGGCTAATTCGTCTGCCTGTTCATTACCATAGTAGTCCCTATGCGCAGGACCCCAGAGTATAGTAATGTCATACAGTCGACTTAGTCCTAGCAGTTCCTCTTTACACTGTCTGACTAGAATAGAGGTAGTTTTCGGTGATTTGAGCGATAGTATTGCCGCTTGACTATCGACAAATAAACCAATATTCCCTTGAATATTTCTATCGCGAATTAGTTTACACCCTTCCCTGACCGCTAGTATTTCCGCTTGGAATACGCTTGCCTCGTCAGAGAGTCTACATGAGTGTCTAATTCCAAGATCATTAGAGAAGACACCAGAGCCGACACCGCAGTTACCTTTGAGCCGTCAGTGTATATCCTAGTTCCAAATTGTTCAAGAAGATTTCCCCTTCTCCATTCACTCCTGGTGGGGAATAGGACTTTAATAGTATTTCCGAAGTCCATCTGGGGAATCATATAGTCGGTAAATTGATTGAATTTCGGGGGTATTAAACTTAATATCCTCGCGTGCCCATACGTTCTTGATCTCCAGCTTTCCGTTGCAGATAATCTTATCGCACTATTAACTGATAATTCAATTATGTATAGGTTTATAGGTGTTAGGTGCAATATAGTGTTCAGAGCTTCTGATGGACTAGTAAGTAATGCACCTGCAATGCCTATGGAAGTGGATCTTTGTATCCTGTAAAGTTGATCCACCACATATCTCTTTCTAGTATCGGTCCACCATACAAGAATGGGCCGTACTATTGCAGTGTCAATTTTGGACACAAACCCCATTTCACACTGAATATCTTTCTACAGGTATAGTATGCTACACTATACTTACTAACCCTATGTTGAATGTTCAGCTTCCATGAAAGCTTGGAGTCCAAAATAATGCCCAAGTACTTTGCATTGTCCGACAAGGTGAGATCACAGTTTTCCAGCCGTGGTAGTCCGAAGCTCGGAATCTTGGTCTTTGTGGTGAAAAGTACCAGATCTGTCTTACCCGGATTCATTCCTAGTCCACATTCTTTGGCCCAGTCACTGAGTGTAGTCAGAGCAGTTGACATGATATCACTTACGTTCAGAAACAGTCCTGGTGCTAATATCCGCGTAAGCCACGACTTTCATTAGCTTGTCTTCCAATTCGCACAGGATAGTATTAATGACAATAAACCACAACAGCGGAGAAATCACTCCACCTTGTGGAGTTCCACGCATAATTTGTTTGGTCTTAACACTGTTGCCTAAATTCGCAGTGACGATTCTTTTCTCTAGCATTGAGACCAGCGAGTTGGTGATATAATCCTCAACTCCTACTTCGTGCAGAGCTCTCTGTATCGCCATAGTCGTGACATTTTTAAAGATGCCTTCTATGTCCAGAAAGGCAGCCATAGCGTATTGTTTAAATTCAATGGATCGCTCGATGACCCTTACGACCTCATGAAGAGCCGTCTCTGTGGAGCGACCTTTAATGTAGGCATGTTGACTTCCTGAGGTCGAGTTGTACCCTCTAGACGGTGCCTTATATGTAAATCAATGAGTCTCTCCAGAGTTTTCAACTGAAAAGATGAGAGACTAATCGGACGGAAGTCCCTTGCATTCTCATGACTTCTTTTTCCGGTTTTTGGAATGAACACTACCTTCACTCTCCTCCAATTCCGGGGAACATAGTTGAGGGTTAGGCAGAGTTTAAATATTCTATGTAACCAGAGTATGATGTATACCATTGCACTTTGTAGCATCCGTGGTATAATACCATCAGGCCTTGCAGATTTTTACGGAGAGAAGCTATCCATTGCCCATGAAATTTTCTTAACGGATATTATGTCATCCTCGATTCCTTGCAAGGATTTAATATGCCCCATCTCCTGGTCTGTAACATCTGTACTGCCAGGAAAATGAGTATTAAGTAAAATGTCCAAAGATTCCGCCGACGATTCCGACCATGAGCCATCCATCCTTTTAATATAGGATGGATTATTATGACCATTTTCCTGGACTATAGCAATTTCGAGGTCCTTTTCCGGTAAAAGAAGCCTCAGATTATCTGTAGCATATTTTGAATGCAGCAGATTAATTTGCACGATTTTCATCGTCGGTTGTGGGGTATTTGCTGGTTCGTTTAGCTACATGCCTGTCAGCAGATTATTGGCTACCTCCAACTCGTCTGCTTCGCTCCTGGACCTGTGGGATGGAACACCTTAACCTTGGCGTCCCTAACCCCAAAGTACAGTTTTAGCCCCGCCTTCTCTAGCTCAACTGCGCTATTTTCTGAGACGGCGAAGATAATACACCTGTTGTTGTCCTCATGATCTTCTGAACGTTTGACTGTCCAGTCACCCATGGGGATACTGGGGTTCTGCAGCTTCATACACTCCAGTATTTTCTGGTTGTCGCAGCTCAACCTTTGCCCGCGGTCTCATAGGAAGGAATTCTTTAGAGAACACGTCCAAGCATTTGATTATCCTGTAGCTCCGGTATATCTCACCAGAGTCAAAACGAGGAACTGTAGAGTCTTTAATTTTGAGTACGTGTTCCATCACGAGTTCAGCCAATTTGGACTCTATTGCACCGCATTCTGCTACTACAGGAGTTAGATAGCCGCTTTTTTCATTGGCCAGTGCCATCAGCAAGTGATCTTTAACCACCCCGTTAAACGGCCTTCTTGCTGACGTTATTGTGAAAGGAGCCGGAGCGATCGATTTATCTTGGACATTTCTCCTCTTCGGCGAATTGCTACCCTCAGCTTGAGAGCGGTTTCGCTTCGCTCTTTCCTGCACTGCCTGGGATGTGGATGGTTGAGAGACCTTCAACTTAAGATACTCGTCAACCACCGATTGGTATTTGACACGATCTTCCTAATCACGCGTTCATGAGGAGTGCCATTTGCCTTATTCTTGGCATTTCTTTTCCAGTATAAAGAGAGCTTTGACATAGCGTTGTCTCAGAATCTCTTTCTGGCTTTTCTTTTTCTTTCGTTTCTACTTCGACTGGTCGTCAGACTTGATATCCTCTCGAGGAGCCATTGTGTTTTGTAATATCGGGGTGCTACGACTTTCTCCCCTGCAGCCAGGTTGTTCGACCAAGGTCTCTTGACCTTGTCAATTTGGTTACCACGAGTAGGCACGTAAGCGGATGGACCATCTATGCAGGGACGGCGTACATGGACTAGACTGGCCCGTGTCCTGGCGCCAGAGGGGAGCTGTTAGCGACTAGTCTTCTTTAACCACTGACTAGCCATTCAGGTTCTCGGCACTTCTACCAACCACCTTATGTGGAAGAAGAGGGGAGATAAGATATATATATATATATATATATACATATATATATATATATATATATATATATGAAATAATTTTTCATCATTTGTGAACTATAATTCCTTTTCGATTAAGCATTTCCAAATTTTTGGGTGATGTTTCGCAACAACAATTTATTAAAATTATATTCATAGTTTCTAATATTAAAGATGTATACTAAAAAAAATATATATTAGATTTAGTAAGTCCATAAAATATGTTAAGTTAAATAAAATTATTAAAAGCAAGTAAGAAATTATTTTTTTTCGTTGAGTACTAACATTTAGCTTTTTAACAGGTAGTTTTTCACTTTTAGATTAAGTGCCAATTAGTAATTAGATTTGTTAATCTTAAAATAAATTTCATCTTAAATTAACACGCTTTTGTGTTTCTTAGTTCTTGTTTAAATTTCGTAGTATTGCCATATAAAATATCCGATTTTTTTTTTATAAAAATATGATAATTTTGGAAAATTTCACAACTTGTCATCAAATCAACCGACATTTTGAAGAATAAGAAAATCGCGCTTATTTAATGTGAGAAGTAAAAATTAGAAAAAGTTAAGTAATTAATAAAAGTATAATGTGGTACAAAAAATGGAAAATCAAGCAAAAAGATCATCAAATTTTACCACAGATGAAGTGGAATAATTAGTTAAATTAGTGGAGGAAAAAAGAGATATTATAGAATGTAAGAAAAAGATAGAACAACCGGAGAGGAAAAAATGCGATCCTGGTACGAAATTGAAATCAAATTGGGAGTTGAAAATTTACAAAATAAGATTAATTTAATATCTTAATAAAAAAATTAAGTGTTTAGATTAAAGAAAAATGTTTTTAATTTTTAACTTTAGTTACAATAATTTTTTCAAAATAATCTTTTATTAGGGTACTGCAGGCCAAATTATTTTCCTGACTGCATTCTCTACTGTCTGGTACAGATAAAAAAAATCAATATCTTCCTGTAAATTATTTGGCAATTCACATTCTTTGTTAATACAACGAATATTGTGAAAGACAGCTGTTGCGACAATTATACCTTGTACTTTGTTTACATTTAAACGAATTCGCCTTTCCCAGACTCCGTAGCTACGTTCAATACAGGAACGTGTTTTTATTTGGGATTCATGGAGTTTTTAGATTTAATGATGCGGTCAAAATATTTTTCTTAGTAGGAATCCACTATTTTCCACAATTATAACATTTTCGAAATCACCGCATTCAAGTTTTGAATAACTCTTTGAATTTCTAAATATTTTAGAGTCATGTGATGAACCTGGCCAACGAGCAACAGTATTCGTTATTTTAAATTCGCATCACATGTCGTTTCAACGTTAAGGGGAAAAAATCCTTTTCTATTTCTATATATTTCTGCATTGTTGCCTCCTGGAGATATAATTTTTACATGCGTGCAGTCAATTGCAGCAATAACTTTAGCGATTTTTGCAATTTTAAAGAATTCTTTATTTGCTTGGACAAGTTCATTTTCAGATTGTGGAAATTCAATGAAACTATCAGTATAATGGGTCATATGTGCAACTACTTTTGAGGAAGTTGATTTCGAAACTCTATTAATATCACCCATCGTTATTAATATTTCTACAGTTGCGTACGCTTTCAGAGTTGTCAATAACATTTGCTCTTCTGATAAAGCATTGTTCCTAAAATATTTTGATTTATATTGAAGATATGAAATACTAACCACTTTGGTGGATTTTTTATGCGAGGCCCTATTAGCTATAAAACTTTATAAACAGAAAATTTTTACAAACGGAATCGTTAAACAAATTCTGTGTCGTTGTATATATATATATATATATATATATATATATATATATATATATATATATAGTTCAAAATGATTTGAACTTATTCTTGCCCCTCTTGGCTTCCTGATAATGGTTAAATTAACATTTTCAATGATTTTCAAATCACTTAAATCTTCATCACCGCTGGAGTAATCATTTTAATTGTTTTTTTGCACAAAAATATTTTTTTATGTTTTTTTCAACTGTTTATACTTTTGAAAGATCTAAAGCAAATTTAACTTAAACTTAAACTAGCAAACAAATATCGAATACTTAAAAACAACATATGAAGATTAAATTTAATTTAATCACTAATCTTTCAGTGAAGGACTGGCTAATTTAATCGCTAATCTTTAACTGAAAAGCTGCCTCTAAGTATAATTTTAAAAATCAAAAAAAGGTAGAAAAAGAGCTAGATTTAGCCTTATAAGGGCTAAACTGGCAACACTGACGCTGAATTTAACATAATTTAACGAACTATTTCTTTGATTCATAGTATGTGTATAATGAATCAACGAATTGTGTGCTGAATGGTTGTTTATATCTATATCATGTTTTATGTGTTTTTTTTTGTTTTAATTCTTCTACATCAACGTACAAGTTCATTAAGTTCAACGAAAAAAAATTCTTTAATTGTTAAAAATATAAACGTGTTCTTTAAATCAGTGAAATAATACGTTGAATCAGAGAACTGATTTATTTTATCGCGGAATAAATTAAACGAATGGTTTCAATGTACATAAATGCGTTGAATATTTCATTTAATTTGAATAGATATTTTTTTGAAACAACTAATTCGTACGTTAAATCAATGTATTCTTCAAAGAAAAACAAATCAAAAAATTTCATTCAACGTACTTCATTCATTGAAATTATTATTTTTTTTTTTTTCAGTTCTTGTACTTATGCTCAACATAAATATATTTTACTTAATATTATGAACATTTTTATAATTGCGTGTATTTTATATGCAAAGTATATTAACCATAATCATATATGTTATTGTTCATGTTAAGTAATTAATACGATGTACAACATACATACATAAAAAAGCCATGAAATTTCGCACATAGTACTCAAAAAGGATGATCGAGGATAATAACAATACGTGAAAACACATTACAATAATAAAATTAAGTCTCAAAAAAAAAAAAGTATTAGCATCATTGCTACAAGCAAGACGACATCAACATAAACTTTTGTAAACCTCAGGATAAGGAAACGAATTACTGTCACATATACAGAAAGCGAAAGAGGATTTACTAACACAAATGCTATTGTATGGTATCATTCAAAAATTATGCACACACTTAAAGTCTTATGTATATATAAATGTGCTAATACTTACTTATATAATAGAAAAGAGCGCAAAAAGTACTATATATGTATGTGTATAAATGATTTATCTTCGCACATAAACAGAAATATATATATTTTTTTCTTTAACTTTTTAGGCATTTTTTTCCATTTACAGAGAAAAATATATTGAAATAAATATTAAAATGGAAAGCAATGGAAACGAACATTGTTTTTTTTACAATCTAATTTACATAATATATTAAGACCATACCAGTAAATATTCAAATTGAAATAAAAGTAGTCAATACAATGAAACAAACACAACTTCCAATGCTCTTATTCAAACACATACGAAATCTAATACATACTTATTTATAATTTTTTATGAAAATTTGCTTTTCGATACTGATACTTTGTTATATTTTGTATGCTAAGCAATCTATTTTTCTAATTTGTAAATTTTTGCCGTTGAAGTGGTGGAGAAATGGAAGAGAGAAAAATCTAAACAAAGTAAATAATATTAAATTTGTAATTATTAATATCAATTCTTTCATTGTAGATTTTTTGGTTTTAAGAATATTGTATAATAAAAATGTTAGATGCTCCACAAGCTGAAATGAGAAATATGTTATGATTGTTACTATAAAACCTATGTATGTAGAATTTGAAAAATGTTTTGTTGAACACTTTAGATACTTCTGCTTTTCTCTCCAATTTAAAACACAGTTCACTCTAAATTCATTATAATATTTATTCATACACTAATCATCTATTTTACAATATTTACACATTTTTAATACTTAAAAATAACATTAGCAAGATAAGAAAATAATTTTATTAATTGTTAAACGTTCGCCACAATAACTCAAAACACTCTCTCCCTTTTGTCCGTAACGTCGGTCTTTTATATCACTGTCCCTATTCCGTCATGTTCCTTTCGTCCTAAACCCAACCTACTAAAAGTCAATCCCTAACTTGTCAATCTAGGTGATCTCCTCCTACCTTTCCCCTCATTTCCTACATTCGGCCCTCCTGATCTTACATTCGACCCGAATGTAGAACCCCACGGCTTCATGTACTCAGCGACAGATGTGTACCTACTGGAACCTTCAAATTCACCAACTTTCTCGACCTCGTAACGTCCGTGATTCAGTTTCTTGATGACCTTATATGGACCTAAGAATTTAGGTTTGAGCTTTAAGCCGGTACCGAACTGTGTGCGCTTAATGGCGACCAGATCATTGACATTATACTGCCTCTCTAAGACACGATTCTTGTCGTAATTTCGCTTATTCTCCTGCTGTATTCTTTGGATGTTCTCCCTAGCTTCTTCTCGTAAAATATCACGTTCTTGTTCCAATTCATAGACCGCTATTTCTTCTAGAGCTGCTCGAATATCAGGATTTTCTTTAATTCTCATATTTAAGCCAGTTAATATTCTAAATGGAGTGTTTCCTGTACTTCTCGACGTTGTGTTATTTATAACTTGCTGTACACGATCAACATACCTGTACCAATTTTGAGGACGCTCGATACATAATTTAGTCAACATTGGCACAATAATTTTGTGGATCCTCTCAACCTGACCATTTCCTCTAGGTACTCCCGTTGCTATTAGTAAGTGTTGTATACCTTCTTCTTCGCAATATTCCTTAAACATATTTGATGTGAATGCTGTGCCCCGATCTGTAATCATCCTGAATGGATTTCCAAATATCACAGACTGCTTCCGAAGACGATCAACAACCTCTTGAGTTCCCGTACTTTTTGTTGGATACAGCCAAACAAATTTGGAAAAAGCATCTACCACCACTAAAATATGATTATACTGCTTATGAGTTGTCTCCATTGGCCCAACATGATCCAAGTGATACGTCATCAACGGTTTATCTGTTTTATCTATAGGGTTGAGAAATCCTTCTTGACGTCCCGCTTTAGTATTAGCCATAATACATTCTATACAGCTTTTAACTATATTCTCACACTTTTTACTCAAATTAGGAATATAAAAAGTTCTCTCTACCAGATCTTGAGTCTTCCGTGCTGCAAAATGCCCTTGTCGATGCGCCATTTCTATAATCTCTTTCTCCATATTTGCTGGTATCACTATTAACTCTTTACCAGAGTCCTTGTGCAAAATATCGTATTTTAGGTAGTAGTCTTCATAACAACTATTTTGTAGAATTTCACGAACTGCTTTGTTCCACTCGTCTTGTAGTTGTGCCTCTTTTATTCGATGTCGCAATGAGTCTTCCATCAGCAAGCATGAAACGCGACTTAATGCATCTACATGACGCATTTTTGATCCAGATCTATGCTCAATTACGTAATCAAATTGCTGTAGAAAAAGCGCCCACCTAGATACTCTTAATGGAACATCTTGTTTTCGCATTGTCATTGTAAAAGCGTTACAATCAGTTACAATTTTTATTCTTATACCCATCACGTATATTCGCCATTTCTTCAAAGCCTCAATTATGGCCAAAACCTCTAATTCATACGAATGGTACTTCTCTTCAGCAGGGGTAGTTTTGCGACTCATAAATTCTATGGGATGCCATTGTTGGTCCTCGGAGTTCTTTTGTAGAAGAACACCCCCATAACCATACATACTAGCATCGGTGTGTATCTCAGTTGCTGCCTTAGGATTATACAATTTCAATACAGGAGCACTAACGAGGGAAGATTTTAATTGTTGAAACGCCACTATTTGTTCATCACCCATCTTGAATTGAACATTCTTCCGTAATAAATCAGAAAGCGGTTTAGCCACTATGGCATAATTAGGTATAAACCTTCGAAAATATGATGTAAGACCAAGGAACCGTTGAATAGATTTTCTATCTCTCAGTAATGGAAAATTTTCCACAGCTGCTGTCTTCTCCTCCGATGGTAGTATTGTTGAATTCTCTATTATATAACCAAGGAATGTTATCTTCTCCATTAGAAACTGACATTTGCTCCATTTTATATCAAGCCCGTTTGATGCTGCAACTTGTAAAACTTTTCGTAACTTCAAAAGACCTTCCGCTCTGTCCTTTGACGGTATTATCATATCGTCCATATATACAACAAGTGTTCCATCCCTTATCAAATCATGGAAAATTGCAGAAATGTAACGACAAAAAACAGCTGGGGAATTGGATATACCGAAAGGAACATACAAAAATTCGTACTGGCCATTATGAGTAACAAAAGCTGTGTACTTCCTGGAATCCTCTTCTACAGGCACATGGAAGAATCCATTTCGCAAATCCAGTGTTGTAAAAACCTTGCACTCTTGTAAACGTTGCAGAATGTCATCTATCATTACCATTGGGAAATTGTCTCTTATTATCTTCTCATTAAGTCGGCGATAATCACAGCAAAGTCTTTTAGAACCATCTTTCTTCGACACTAGAACCACAGGAGAAGAATATTGGGAATAACTTGGTCTTATAATACCCTCCTTCAGCCATTCCTTTACTTGTTGGTCTACGGTCTGCTGATCTACAAACGACATCCTTCTTGGGCTGTGCCAAACTGGAACTTCATCGCTGAGTAAAATCTTCATCTTGACTGGAAATATGTCTGGCTTCTCAGGTTTGTAGTTCTCTAACATTTTCAGTATCTGCACTCTTTCTTCGTTGTGTAAATGACCCAACTCTATTTGATCATATACTTTTAAGTCACCTATTTGGCCTATGGTATTAATATTTGCTAATTCTCTAAAGACATCTTGTAAGGTTAAATTATTGTATCCACCTTCAACTTTAGACTCTGTATTGGAGATTGTTGAGCAGAATTTCACATTATCACTTGTAATGGTCATGTTCACGTATTCTAGAACGTCATTACCAATAACAGCAGGATATAAAATGTCCTGATCCTCAACAACATGAAATGTTATAGTAACGAAAATTCCGTCAAGATTAACATTAGTAGAAAAACAGCCAAGAGTCGTTATATCCTTTTGGCCTATTCCCGTCAACGTTTTGGTTTCAGAACTCAACTTAACATCGCCCATCATCTTCCATAGCTCCTTGCGTAAACAACTTATGTCGCTGCCAGTATCAATAATTGCCATGATTTCACGATCATGAACAATGATGCTTTTAAATATCCTATGCGAAGATAATGATGACAGTGTCTGGACATTATTTTCTTCCTTCTTCATAACCTTTACATTTCCATCCTTTACGTTCTTCTTGCATTCGAAACTTTTATGCCCCAACTCTTTGCACTTGTAGCATATTACACCATCAGTTTTACATTTATTCGCCAAATGTCCTTTGTCACCACATTTGAAACACCGCTTCTCACCTTGAGGTTGATTTAATATATTGGTCTGCTCCTGCTTTGGACGGAAACCTTTCGAAGCTGATTGATGCACTGACCCATTTATCTTTTCGTATACCTTTATTTTGGCCTTTAAATCGTTTATATCTATAGCTTGATATAAAATCGATTTATTGACCTTTGAGTCCGGGATACCCTCGATGAAATATTCTATAGTGCTCTCCTGATCCAAGCTAATTGGTGCACCAATCTCCATCAGAGCATAGAGGTATTCGCGGAAGCTCTCTGTTGATTTCTTTCTACGGCCTTTCAACAATCTATGTACTTCTATCGAGGACAACTGCACCCCAAACTCGTTGCACAATGAAGTTTTCAGAGATGGCCAATCACGAACAGAAATTTGGCTTCGAACAAACATCTTCGCAGCACCTGTTAGTAACTGCCTGGCGTAAATATATTTCTGCAGTTCGTTCCACCTCACTGTATGGGCACAATCTTCAAAGTCACGGAGCCACTGGTTAACCTCCGGCTGGCCTTCTCCTGAGAATTTCGACAAAGTTTCCTCAATATCCCTCAAGGTAAAGGTTGACGGCCCATGATGATACACCTCTGCGCGCTGACCACCTGAAGCCGCTTCTCCGTACTCAGAATTATCATCATCCGCAGTACTAGGGGTTTGGAAGTGTCTAATCAATCGTTCCTGCAAACCAGATTTACTACCGTCCGTCGAAAGTCCTAATTCACCCAGCTTTTCCCTCAGCCCCTCTATCGTCAATGTCAAAATGTCACTAAGTTCCATCTCAAAAGAAAAAAAATAAAAAAAAAGGTTTATAAAAAAAATAAAAGTAAACAAAAGAAATTAAAGCCTTAAAAAAATAAATTCAAAAATAAAAATAAAAATATATAAAAATGTACACGTAACAATATGTATCCATACAATATTGCACGTCGCAAAATCCCAAAACTAAAAATAAAACCCAAATAAAAAAAAATGCACACAGCAATAACACAAACAAGTGATCCTGATACGCAATTAAATATGCAAGTAAACCCTTTTGTATCAAAACACAAAAAAAAAAAAAAAAAAAAACTAACGGACAGATGTCGCACGTGCGCACAAGCCACAAAATATAAAAACAAAAAACGGACAAAATTAAAATATCAAAACAATATGCACACAAAATCCCAAAAACAGACAACAACAATTACACACAATTAATAAAACAAACTACGCAATTCTCGACCCTTTTACCAAAAAAAAACAAAACTGACCTAACGGACCACAGACAACACAATCAAATACTTGCAGCTGCAAATTCCACCAAAAAAAAAAAAATCTTCAACAACAAACACAAACAACTATATGCTGAGCACAATGCACAAAAATTGACCTAACGGTCTTCCAAAAAAAAAAAACACACACAAAAAAAAATTAACAAGTGCGTACACAATCTGCACGTGCACTTCAATTCTACACAAACAATTTCCCTGCGAACGATATGAAATTAAAACACGATAATATATCACAACACAAAATTTCTCCTCTGGGCGGTACTTCAGATACACTCACGCTTCGTTGTAGCAAAACGTACTCTCTGCTTTCTCACCCCTTCACTCAACACACCATAAGCGTATATTCTGCAACTCTTTCTCCTATGCTCAGCGTTCATAGGTCGCATACACAAAATACACCTTCTTCACACGTTCAGCTCAGCAGCGCCCTCTATTAATAAGCATATAGCACCCAAACAGCTCATTAAACTCTATGCGCCATCTATGCAGGAAAATTTTTTGGTCACAACACTCACATCTATTGCAAATCACTTCTTAAGTTGTTGTTGTACAGCATATCGTTCACCGTGATGTTGTTGTTGGCTTCCCCTCTTCTGTGTTGTCATCGACAGTTATTTTTCACTTTATCAGCTGCAACTCTCTCTTCATCTCACTTTGACTCACTGTGTTAGTATACAATATTTTGCCGAATATTGTAGTAATCAAAGTATTTTAATGAATACTTTTTATTTCACTGGCTCAGTGAGATCATCCCGGTTGAGCCCCCAATTGTAGAATTTGAAAAATGTTTTGTTGAACACTTTAGATACTTCTGCTTTTCTCTCCAATTTAAAACACAGTTCACTCTAAATTCATTATAATATTTATTCATACACTAATCATCTATTTTACAATATTTACACATTTTTAATACTTAAAAATAACATTAGCAAGATAAGAAAATAATTTTATTAGTTGTTAAACGTTCGCCACAATAACTCAAAACACTCTCTCCCTTTTGTCCGTAACGTCGGTCTTTTATATCACTGTCCCTATTCCGTCATGTTCCTTTCGTCCTAAACCCAACCTACTAAAAGTCAATCCCTAACTTGTCAATCTAGGTGATCTCCTCCTACCTTTCCCCTCATTTCCTACATGTATGTACATATAACAGACGTATGCAATAAATACGCCTTTAATTTTCTTACGATGCAGCTTTCTTATTCTCGAAATAGGAAAATTTAGTAGAGTGTGTCAATGAAATATATTAAATATATATATAATTTGGTTTGGAAAAAGGCACAAATAATAAAATTTACTTATAGTTTAGTTATGTAATAATGCATTAAAACCGGTACTAAATTACATAATTTTATGGCAAAATGACAAATGAAATCCAAACTGTTCATACTGGCTAAATGACATTTGATATAATTTCGTGAACAGCTGATAATTTTTGTTTATATCAATTCGGTGAATACATTTGTTAGATATTGTTTTTGTCAATAAAATAATTTTTTTTTTTTGTTATTAAAGTCACTTTATTTATGTTTATTTTTTGTTCTTTTATCATATTTTCGCGTAAAAATTTAACGAAATAATTTTTCAAATCTACTTAAATTTTTTTTATATGTGAAAAAAGTTGTCAGCATGGTTGTCAGATTTTTTTTTTTGAGCCTCTGTCGCCAAATGTTTAATCAGAAATCACTAAAAATCGCCAAATTTAAGTTTAATTTGGTTTTTTAAAGAAATACTAAAAAAATAATTCCAATATTACATAACAATATTGGTCCCATTTAACTTATAAATGGTTTCAAAAAATTAATTTACTCATGAAGTTTTTATTTTATTGTGACCAAATTCATTTACATCCTTAATATATTTGAAAGAAGATGGACAACAAATAATCAAATATTTACTACATAAGTATTGTAAAATATATTTTTTGGGTATAAAATTTTGTAAACTTAGTTGAAGCTGTTTATAAATTAGAGCTATTCATTTTGCTAGAAAGGCAAATACTAAAAATATTCGATTTGTTGTAAGAAAATTTAATAGTTTTTCTCCACAAATACCTATTTAATAAAATTTTAAAAATTAGCCAAACAAATCGCCACCCGATTATTCGCTATGTCGCCAAAGAGAAAATTCAATCACCAAAAGCAATTAAAAATCGCCACGTTTGGCGATAAATCGCCACATTTGACAGTCTTTGCTGTAGGCTGTTTTTGTTTACATCTAACTACTGCAATATGTTGTACAGAGTTGAAAACAAAATTATTTTTTTTCTTAACCATGTTCAGAGTTGCACGGAGATGGGTATTATAATTTCACAACTGTCAAAATGTAATTACGTAATTTCAACTTTATTTCGGTCAAAATCATGAAAGCTTATTTAAGAATCGGCTTTAAGTAATACTTTGTATAAAAATCATGTAAAAGCAAATACTACATTTTACTTACAAATAACACATTTTTCTTTTTAGCTTTCTACATACATCAATATTTCTTCCTTTTTACATGCTATTTGATTTTCATTACGCATATTTTTCTGCCAAAACAGAAATGTATTCCTTATAGAAAAGAATCTTTTAAATGTTAACGACATATAACGTAGTGTCCATATTACACAATTTTTTATCAAAGCACATGTCAAGACTAACGCGAAAGAAAAAAAAACAACGACAATAAGGAATATTTGTTTATGTTTTTTATTATGCAGTTTAACAACTTCAAAACCAAAAATAATAATAATCTGTTTAACTGAGGTTACCTCGTATATATTCGCGCCTATTTTAACGCTTATCTTGATAAAATTTTGTCTAATGTAGACATTACGTAATCATTCAAAGTTTAAAATAATTTACATATTTTTTATGCCACCGTGGCTTGCCTCTGACACATATTTTTTTAGTTTAAAACAAAACCAAAGAACAAAGAACGCTAAAGACACTGTAGATAATACTTGGAAAATTCCAACAAAAAATTAAACGGAATGCAACAAATCATTTGCTATAAATCAATCATTTTCTGGAAGTAACTACTTGTGTGTAGAGACTTTATTTCCCCCTTCTCTTAAAGTTAAGTTCACACTACGCTAATATTTGACTACATTTGCCAATATTTGCATTGCGTAATGTAAACACAAAATATGTTTACGATTCAAACAAAATATCAGCTAATTTTGGATAAATAAAACAATTTGGACAAACAAAAATGTTTGAACTGTGTGAAACCAATTTGTAAAATATCTGCCACTATTTTGAGCGATTTTTTTTAGATCTTACAAAATAAATGTAATATTTTATACTCTAAAATATAGTTTTTTAATAAAACTTTCAATATAATAATATTTTTTATTATTTAACCATGATAATACTTGTTATACACTACACCACCATAGATGGTTGGGGTATTATGCATTTGTGCTGATATTTGTAACGCACAGAAAAAATCATCCAACACCCATCTTAAAGTATACCAATCCCATCAGAATTACTTTTTAAGTCGATACAACGATGTCCGTCCATCCGTCTGGCTGGCTGTCTATGTAAACCTTGTCCACAATGTACAGGTCGCAATTTTGAAGATAATTCAATGAAATTTGGCACATAGGACTTTCATGATACAACGACGAAGCTTATTGAAATTGGTTATGATCGGTCCACTATTTCACCTAGCCCCCATATAAATGTCTTCCCTGAATAGGAGTTCAACGATCATAAATGCCTTAAATAAAGCAATATTTTCATGAAATTCGGTGCGAGAAATTTTTTGTAAGTATCAGTCTTTATCAAATTTGATGAAGATTGGTCCATAATTGGCCATAGCTCCCATATAAAACACTATTCCAAAAATCACTTTAATGTGCAGAAATGTTAGTATCAAGTTTATATTCGACACAAATAAGTTTTATATAAATAGAAATCACAGTAAAAAATTTTCTGAGGATCGCTCTATAATTTACCATAGCTCCCATATAAGCCGACTTTCGAGAGTAATATTCTGTATTCGTATATTCTGTTTTGACTGTTTAGTAAATGACGAAGAAAGGAAACAGGGTTGTTCTAGCGTAAAAAAAATTAAATATATATTTTTTAAAGTAATTTTTATTAAATAATAGTTTTGAGCAAATAGTTTGTATCTAATCGGAACAGGCTTAAAATATTTTTTGCGCTCATCGTATTTTACGATATTCGATAGCTGCTTGATCAAAGAAAAGACGTTAAATAAATGTTCAGTCGCAAAAATTGTAGGAAAACACGATGAAATACTTCGTATCAAATATTTGCATAATTTGAACTTAGCTTATGTTCAAAAAAAAAACAATTTAAACGACCATCATACAAATTTAATGTAGAGTAATAATATTTATTTTTTAGTTTTTGTGTCCATCATTTTCGTTGGTTGGTACATAGGAAGATTTGCTATATTCATCTTTCTATGAGAACGAAAATTTATATTTTTTAGGCTGATTAATTAACGGGTGAATTTTATGTAAAAAATGATTAGAAAATTTGAATAATTCTTTACTTATATAGTTTAATTTTTATTCGACATTTTTTATGAATCATTTAATTTTAACCCTCTAACGGTTGGAGCATCAATAATGTTTGGAGGACTATTATAAATAAATTAATAGAATAAGCAAACAAGTTTATTATATATATATATATATATATATATATATAAAGATTCCCTGAGGTAGCATTGACAGTTAGAGGGTTAAAAACAAAAGCATCAAAAATATAACTTTATTATAAAACAAGTAAGAATGCTTTATTCGGTTATACCGAAACTTATACACCCTCTATAATAATGTGTTACTAATTTACTTATTATATATTAACGTCCAGAATAGTATAGAGATATAAACTTGATTGAAATGAAGACTTTCGACGAAAAAAATGTAAAAAGTAAAAATTTCATCCCTCACATTCCATAACAACTTTAAGAAAATATAAACAAAATTTAAATCGCATTTGAGACCCCGTAGCTCCGCTCGTGAGGAAGGACAAAAATCTTTGGTCATCTACGTATACAACAAAAGTCTATAGTTTTGATTAAAAATTAAATTATATAAGAGACTAGAGTTATCCCATCAAAGCTGGTAGAAAAGAGCCATTTTCCGATTTAATATCACCGATTTCAACGAATTTCACTATAGATATTGGTCTTTTTAAACTCATGGCCCTCTTCGATCCAAAAATATGCTTCATAACTTCTAAACCAATGAGTGTACAGCTTGAAATTTTACACGAGTAGGAAGAAAAGTTATGCCAACATTATATATTTTTTAAGAATAATAAAATACCGTTTTTTGAGATATAATGGCTTGATTTCTATATGTCTAACTTTGACCTTTAAGCTTTTCATATATTTAAACTTTATAACAAATTGTATAAATATGAAATTAAAACGATAGATCTACCATCTATATTTTAAAAGTTATAAGCAATTAAACAAGTATACATTTGAGAAGTTTTTAGTTTTTCCCGGTTTTCAAAACGTCATATTTTTGGACTGGAAAGGGCCATGAGTCTATAATGTTTATGACTTGAGAGCCTTGCCATTGAAATTTCGCAGTTATCAAATAAGTCTGAAACTTAGTGAATTAAAAAATAAAAATTTTATTCAATCTAATATAAATTGAATGACTGAAAAATTTATTAATTCAATTTATAATTGTTTAAATTTAAACAAAATTTAATAATTCTAAGGAATTAAGAATTCCTAAAGAATTAATTCGCCAATGAATTAATTCCATAATATCGTAAGCTTTAGGAATTAATCTACAGAATTAATTAGGTTGAATTGTTTTGAAAGATATAATAATTCTATATGATTTAATTCTATTTCAAAAAGTGAATTAAAGAATTAATTCTTTCGAACCTTTGATTGCAATCCAGTTAACGATAATCAAAAGCAACAGCTGTCAGTTTTTTGTTGAACTAGAGAAAAAAAGCTTTCATAAGGCGATTTTTTTTATTTTTTATTATTATTATTATTATTATTATTATTTTTTTTTGTTAGAAAATCAATTTATTTTATGAAAAAAATCTGTGGTCTTAAACTTTGTTTTCATTACTGGGGTTCACTTAGTAATAATCAAAAGAGAACATCTACGACTTTTCTTTTTTTTTTAAGTCGATAAAAATACTTTTTTGCTAAGGCGATTTTTTGTTACAAAATCAAGTTATTCTATACGAAAGTTTCCAAAAGAGGAAAATTTGTGGTACAAAAAAAGAGGAAAATGTGTTAAAATTTGTTAAAATTTTTAAATTTGTTTTTATTACTGGAATCCAGTAAATGATAATCATGGAAGAATAGGTGCCAGTTTTTTGTTCAACAGGATAAAAACGCTCTTTTGTAAAGGCGATTTTTTGTTAGAAATTCAAGTTATTCTATGCGAATTTTCCAAAAGAAGAATATATATATATAAATTTTTAAGCTTTTTTTTCATTGTTTATAAATGAGTTTATGATAGTCCAAAAAGAACAGCTGCCATTTTTTGCTATATTTGAGAAAAACGCTCTTTTGCAAATGCGAAAATCAAGTTATTCTTTACAAATTTCCAAAAGAGGCAAACTTTTAGGTAAAAAAAAGAGAAAAATATATCAATATTTTTATCCATAAAGAACAGGTAGCAGTTTTTTTTTTTGTTCAACAGGAGAAAGAATATCTTTTGCAAAAGAGATTTTTTGTTTTCAAATCAAGTTATTCTATGCAAATTTTCCAAAAGTGGCAAACTTTGTGGTAAAAAAAGGGAAAATGACTTAAAATCTTTTTTAAGTTTTAATTTTGTTTTCATTGTTGTAATTCTGTTAATGATAGTCAAAAAAGAACAGCTGCCATTTGGTTTTTTTTCGCTATATTTGTGAAGAACGCCCTTTACAGGGGCGAGTTTTTTGTTAGAAAATCAAGTTATTCTATGCAAATTTTTCAAAAGTGGCAAACTTTTAGGTAATAAAAGAGGATAATATATTAATATTTTTTTTTATCAAAAAAATATAAGTTTTTTACATATAAAATTGCTTTATCTCCTAGAAGGATTAATTTTTATTTTGTGTTAATCTTTTAAATTAAGAAAACGTTGAGATAATAAAAATAGGAGAACGTGTTAATTTCTCCTCTTATCTTTCTTTATTCTAGAAGTTTATTAATTTATTACAAAAAAAGAAAACTCACCAGAATGTTTTACAAAAAAATGTATATTTTTAAGTGCTTAGTATTCAATATGGCTATATGAGTATAAGGAACTAATGTGCAAAATAATTTTAATATGAGATTATTTTTAATAGATTTACAGCAGTTTTAAGAAAAAAAATATATGACAGGTACAAGTGCCGTAGCTGCGATTTCAAAAAGCTATAGAAGATACAACGGTTTATGTGAACCGTTGATTATCTTTCAGAATTATTACGAGAAATTTGTGGAAAGTATCGGAATTTTTAAATGCAGAACATAAAAGAGGTACTGAATCATTGCACCGTTTTTTCAAACTTTAGTTATTTCTTAATTTTGCCAATATATAACTGTGCGTACACCAAATTGTAGTAGGATATCATATAGTCGGGCTAGACTAACTAGATATTTCTTATTGGTTTCTTTTGTGAATATGAAAATTGAAAAATATTATTCAGTTATTCGTTAATTTCAAAAAATATTTAAATAGATTCAAAAGAAATATATTGAAGCTATGTAATATAATGGACCGATCATAACTAATTTCAATAGGCGTTGTCCTTGTATCAAAAAATAAAAATCACACATACAGAATTTCGTTATATTATTTTCAAAATCTGAAACTAAAGGTATGTATAACAATTTAAAAGTACATTCAAAATGTATAATATGTTTAAAATCTAAAATCGCAAATCGTGTGTATAAAAGAGATGGGATTAATTGGAGCTTTCTGTTGCGTTTTTACTTTTCAAAAATTTAAATATTGAAAGATAAATAAATAATACTAATTTTTACAAAAATTTAGAAACTAAATCTCTCTAAAATTTTACTTTATTATAATTAGTATAAGTTCTTTACTTTGTTTATTAGATCAGATGATATTTTAAGAATCTAATTTATACCTTAAGAAGAAAGTTTAATTCACTTAAGGTTATTAACTTATTCAATTTTAATATAGAGTTGAAGAATAACCTTGGAAAAACTGATATATTTTTTATACAAAATAATTTTATCTATAATTAGGCTTTGACTCTGGGTAAAAATTTGATAAATAAGCAGCCCTTAAAAGTATATATTTTATCGCTTTGAACTTCTATCACTATCACACCAAAAATATTGTGAGCAAACAGCATGTAGAAATATCCTCTTTTACATAATAAAACACATTTTTAATTTATTATTTATTATCAATGATCTCAGAATTTAGAGGTATCCTTTCTTATCTGTTAGAAAGCATTTTTCATTTTTAATTTGTTGCCAGTGGCCCTATGTGCATCGTATGTAGACTTTTGTGAAGCAAACCGCTTAGAGAAAAACATCCGAATCATTATTCAGAAGATGCGCTACTGCTGGGTAAAGCAAATACTTGTTCTATATAATATAGATATTATATAAATAAGCACTTTTAATAATGATATTCTCTTGAAAATATTTCAAAATTGATGGCTTCTTATATAAGTAGGTTCCAGATTTCTAGAATCCCAAAGAGTCAACTGTTTGGTCTTGCTAAACTTTACAAAAGGCTTTCGACATGTTCGTTAATTTTAATTAGACAAATATTTCTTCCCGTATTACTTATTTAATTTACTTTAACAAAATCTACAACCTATGTACTGGCTTCTGCTACTGTATTTTATTTCAAAACTATTAAATCTACATTAGTTTACTTTCTACACTAAATTTTACCATTATTTTATTTTTTTCTTTCAAGAGTCAATTCAATTAAATTCAAAACTGCAAAAAAAGTTTTTAAAGTGGTAAACAAATTCCTCTTAAAATATTTTTTATATTTTTTGAGTAGGAATATTAAGTCAAAATAAGAGAAAATACAATTTTTATACAACAATGCATTAAAAATTCCAAAAGTAATTAAGGATAATGGCCACTTGAATAGTTTTAAAACTGAAATTATAATAATTTTGAGAACGAAATATAAGTCACAAAAAAAGAATTCATTATGAACAAAACAAACCATAAATTATATGCGGTATTCTTAAATTTTTAAGCGAATAACAATTAGCCAGAGGCGTAGTTAGAAATTTATTTGATTTTCTGCTTCATTCGGCACATCGTAAATCTGTTTTAAGAATTTTCAATACATCTTCTAAATTTTGAGTTATGATCAAAAAGCACTTTGAGTAGTTTTTTCATAAACGTATCCATAAATTTCTTAATATTTTTTTTCACCCAGAAAAGCTTCAAGAGTTTTTCTCCAGCCAGGGTCTCATTCATATGCATTTTTCGATTAAATATTAAAAGCAAATTTTTAAACATAAAAAAATCGGGCTTAACTGCTATTTATTATATTTTTTCTATAAAAAACAATACTTCAATTTAAAATGGCATTTTGATTGTAAACGCAACAAGATTTAGTTTTTAAGAATTGAACAAAAACTGTAGAACTTATTCTATTTTATCTGGAATAACTTACTAAAAATTTCGATAATTTTCTAATTTTTGCCCCAAAAAAGTACTCAGAAAGACCGTTACCTTATAGTTTTCAATTAACATGTTTTTTTTCATTTTTTAATTTTTCATATATTCAGTCATCTATTTAATTGATTTATAAATCTTTTAATTCGAAATATTTTCGATTTTACATTTTTTACAGTTATTAGTAATTGATATCATTTTGGTTAAAGATTCAAATTTAAAGAATTTTCAACTGAATGAATTATTTTGACGATTTGTGAATTTTCCTCTGTATACAGCAAACCAAACATCATATATAAAACTTTGTTTTAAAATAATGAAGAAACTTTTGGTAGAGTTAAGAAAACGTTTAATAACTTTTTTAGTTTTATTTTAAACAAAATAACATTTAAAACTTTGTGGACAAATATGTTTCATATTAAAGAAAAAAAAAAAAAAAAAAATACAACAAAATAGAAATTTTAAAAAAGAAAAGGAAAAAAGTATAAATCGCTATTTACTTGGGATTTAAATTTACGATTTAAGTTATCGATTTTAGAATTTTTTGTAAAGTAAGCGAGTTCTACTCCGTACACGCATTTTAAGGAGGGTCGCGAAAATCCCCCTTAAAGTCAAACAAATTTTCTTCTTTTTATGTTCTTATAAAGTTTTTTGAAATTTAGTAAAATTTTCAATGAATTGATCAATTTATATTATACTATAAGAGAAAATAAGTTAAGCTATAAGAATTATTTGCCCATAATTTTAAATCCATAAAATTTTACAACCTTAGTTTGAACGAAAGCTATATTCTTCAATCGATTCTCCAAAGTAAACTTTTAGTGGAATTTTTAAGCGAACTCTATTTTTGGTGAAGTGATTTCTATTTGCACAATCATTACTTATATCAAGGGAAACTGCTTGGATCCAAGTGGTCTTTTCTGTGCCAGTTTTGAAAGGAAATTAGGTAATTTTAGAATTGAATATGTACGAAGCAATTAATTTGTAACTTTTAAAATTGTGATCAACTCTTTCTTCCAAACAGGACAGTTAGACAGATGGCACTTTAATCGAAATTTTGATATTTTATACCATTTTTAATATGAAAACTTGATGCCAAAAATCAATGACTTGAGAATAAATACACAGTAAGCATTTTTGCTGGAATTCAAGTTGAAACTAAAGGCATTTGATGTCTTAAATACAGTGTCAGGCATTGAATTAAACTTGTATTACAGCTTAATTCAATAGGAACCTTCAGTAAAAATAAATTTAAATTCAAGTCAAATTTATTCTACTTGAAAAAATTATTTTTTATTTTTTCAATCACATTTCAAGTTTAAAATATTTTTATATTTGAAATCATGTCGAATACTAACAAAATTTTCCAAGGCATGAATGTTTGAAATTGAATTGAATTTTGAATTGAGTAAGAATAAATTTTTAAAATAATTATTTGTATTTATATTTAGATTTAAAAATGATTTAAGAGTAACTTTTGATATCCAAATAAAGCACAACTTATTTAAATTCTTTTTGAAAAATGAACCACATACTTAAATTAAAAGCTTTGGTGTATGATTGAAAACTATTTAAAACACATGTTTGCTATCACATATATTCATGTTAAAAATTTTTACTTCATATTTTCTTACTTATTACATAAAAATTGTGGTAGGTCGTTCTCGAGTTGTAATGTCTCAAGAGGGCCGAGACGATATTGCTTGTGAGAACCCCTGTTGTATACAATAAATACGCAGTGTGGCAGTGAAAACATAATTTTGAAATGACCTGCATATATATATATATATATATATATATATATATATATATATATATATATATATATATATTGGAAAATAAGAATACAAAATAATTATAAAATGCTTTATTCCATTCCTCTTACTTAATAACATATAGGGAAAATTAGTTGCAGATTCCATTTCCCAAAAGTTGTAAGTTAAATAGATGATGTTCACAGAGGACACCACTGTGGGACGCTGAAGAGTACTGATGAAGGTCGTGGCGGACCAGAAAATAAAACTTTTACACTACATTTATTCAATGAACAAAAATTATAAAAAAAAACTATATGAAAAAGTTTAACAATAAACTATAAACTAATTAATTGCAGATATTTTTAACAATATTTTAGGAAAATTTTATTTATTGTGGAAAAAGTATATATATTTTTTAAGCTTGATTTCTCGTCTATGGCCCACATTATGTAATTTCCAAAAATATATCCAACTTTTTCCATCTTGACACACAGAGTTATCAGCTTAGTCACTAACTGAGTTGTAAGTTTGAACGTCATTGTGTGCAAGCATAGTTGCCAGATATATTTGATGAATAATCGTAAAATTTTCAGAAAAAAAATCGTCAAATTGTGTATTTGAAATAGTAAAAAAAATCGTCAATATGAAAAATTATGTGTTTTATATTTATGAACATTTTCTACGTTTTTTTTTTTTTTTTTTTTTTGATGAAAAATTAAATCTTAAATTAAAAAGAAATTAATGAAAATTATTTGAATTTTATTTTGTCAGGTAGTATTCTATATATTAAGTATGATATATACATAAAAAGGATGATCATGTACCTTGCCTTTTGAGCTTATGTAAAATATACGAAATTAAATTTTGAATGAATTCATCAAAAATATCTTTTAATATTTAATGCCGCTATTTAAGTATTTATAATGCTTTGAATATGAAATTAAAAGTTTATAAAAATGGCAAAAGGGTTTTGTTCATTTGCAAAAGTGTTTATTCGCCATTTCATAATAAAAGCGTACATAATTGATTGATAATTGAATCTTTCCTTACAAATTAAGATACATTGAGAAATTTAATAAGATTTTTATTTAAATTGTTCATACTTTTGTATCAACTAATTTACTTTCAAAGAAAAATATGTAAAAGATAGTGAAAATTATTCTGAATTTTATAAAAAAAAAATCGTCAACAGGACATTTATAGACCCAAAAAACGTCAAAATGACGATAAATCATCAAATCTGGTAACAATGTGTGTAAAACTTCAGTTGTGTAACTTGTGTTAAGATGTAAATAAATAAGCTGTGTATTTGGATTTATAAGCAAAATAATGGAGACGTGTTATTATTTGCAAGTAAAAAAAATCCGGTTTATTTAAATAAAATAAACCAAAGTTTTTGAAAGCTAAAAACGTAATTTTTGGCATTTGGTTCGTTATGTACTCGAGATGCTTTACAGCCCACATTATTAGGCTTGGTCATATGGGGCCTGTCTACGAAAAAATTTACCTTTGAAATTTTTGTCATAAAATAAGATCTTTGTTTATATTTCAACCAAAACTTTATTTAATTAAATTGTAATATATTTGCATTAAAAATAAAATAAAAATTATGTTATTTCAACTAAAATTTTATTTAATTAAATTATAATATATTTGCATTAAAAATAAAATAAAAATTATGTTATTATAAATTCTTAAATTTATTTAATCTTAGAACCATTTTCTTATCACCACTCATTAGGTTTTGTGTAGTACTTCTATCAACATTAGAGCAGGCTCTTCGCTACTTATTCTTATATTAATCTTTTCATCAGTGACAAATATCTCTCAGTTTGGCAGATATCTGGGAAATTTTAAGTATTTACTTCAAAATTTTATATTATTTACATTGCACAGTGGGGCAGAACCTAAAATTTTTGGAAAAAATATGTAACTTCTAATCGGCTGGTTGGATTCACTTAAAATTTTACATAGGTGTAGCAGAGGAGTGTAAAATTTTGTGGAAGGAGGACACAACACATACTTCAGAAGCGGAGATATGTGGACTCAAGGTAGGGCATTTCTAACATAGAATTTTTTAAGCTTTTTCCTAATTTTTTATTTGCTATTCGAAAAAAAAAATAGTTTTTGGAGAAACTATAAATATTTTATTTGCAATAAAATATTTTTTAGTTAAGATATCTCAACGAAATTTTCGGCGATTATAGACTTTAAATTTAAAATGATTAAGTGTATAAAAACTTCAAGATTTTTGTAAAAGGAATCCCAATTCCTACCAAAGGAAAAAAAAAACGCCGAAACTTCTAAAAATGTTATTTCTCCCTTTTTCATACATAAAGCCTGCATTTTCCGGTTGTACCAGAGATAGCGATTGTGAACTCTTAAGAACACATTGTAAATTCCGAAATTATATTATATTTGCAGATTCATGCTTTGGAATTTTATAGCTTATAGACTAAAGTCAAAATTTTCATATAAAATATATCAAATTTGGGAGGGTGTATACTTAGACTGCTTGAGCTGTTGGGATTGTTTGCTATCTTAGAATCATCCGTGTGAAGACACCTTTTAGAAAAGTATAAATTATACACTCCACTGCTATGCCTATGTGAAATTTTTTGTAAATCCAGCGGAACTATTAGAAGTTACAAATTTATTTCCAAAAATTTTCGATTCTGCCCCACTGTACGTTGTACATTTTTAATGTGTCCTTTGCATAGTGAGTGGTGGCTAAATTCGGCTAACATAACAAAGAATATTATTTATTATTCTTTTTATAACTATCTCTTTGTATCTCAGATAGTACAACTACTAATAAGTAGCAAAATTTTACAAAAATTGGATAATTTTTGAGAAATTTAAAAATGTTTTTTTTTTTTTTTTTTTTTTTGCACTATTATACAGACTTCTCTGTATCGAAGCATAATCCCCATAACAAAATTTTTTGATACATTTATTACTTGAGTTTGGATTTTAAATTATTTTGTATAAAGTTATTTATCGATTTTTTTATAGTACCGATGACATTTTAAACTTACTAGTCTCTTAAAGCTAAAAAAGAAAAAAAAAATAATTTGTACCGATTTGGTTTATGGTTGCCAAGTAATATTATTTTTAAAAAGGGTACATTTTTTCTTAGACAGGTCTTAAGTATTTTAATCATTTTGTAATTTCACGTTTAGCTTTGAAAGGGAGTACTATTTATTTCAGAAATTAAAAAAAAGTAGTTAAAAATTAGGAGAAAACGATTGTTCATTACATACTTTTTGCTTTGTTATATTAGTAAACATTATTTACCTACGTTTCTGCTCACATACACCTCTAAAGGGAAAATAATGCTAAAACATTTTTTTTCGTTTCCTTTTGCTACCAAAAAGAGAAGTGAATGCAAGAATTATTATTTTATTTTTTTCCTTTGCAGCAAATCAACTATGGTTTCGTATTCATACAAGAATGTCTTTTGTAACACCTGGAAAAATACCCAAAACCATATTGCTAGTATGGAATTGTTTACAAATACAAACGAAATGCAATTTACGACTGCAGTATAAATATTTACCATAGGGCGAGGAAACTTAAAAAATAACACTATAACTTTTTGTGGAAAAAATACGATAAACACTCGCAAAAGTATGCTATGAAAATAAGATAGTAAATAGAATAACCTTGTTACAGTGGAGAAATTTTAGGAAAAATGTCTATTTTGGAAAAGATTAATATTTCTGACCTTGCTGATATATTGCTGAACCTAATAAAAAGTCATAAAATATATTCAAAATCAGTTATTTTTATATTTGTAAATTGTCGTATATTTTAAAAGATCCTTTAATTATAATAGTTTTACCACTGTAAATACGAAACAAATATTTTTTCACAAACTTTATATGTTGGTAAATGTTTGTAAAAGAAACTAAAATGTATTAATATTGTGTTTTATTTAAGTTTCGTATTATATAACTAGAATCATTTGTTCGTCCTGCCTCAACTTAAAGCTGTTTCAACTGTTTAGAGAGTGCTGAAAAATAAAACTGCAGGTATGGTCAAATGCAGCAAATGAAAATATCATCAAAAATAAATTTATGTCATGTTAAAATATGTAAAGTAAATAAGGAAGTAAAACAAACAAACTATATAGCAATAAAAAAGGAAACAACTTAAACTTTAGTTTAGTAATGGGATTTTTTTAATGTTTAAGTTACATGAAATTTAGTAAAAGAAAACATATTTTTTCCGATTCCCACTTGCATATGTATGCCTGTCATTAATACGTTGGTTATAATACCACAATACATACACGTAGCTCTTGATTTACTGGACTTGTTGGGAGCGGAGAAAGTATACGTAAACTAAAGGCGCATAAAACAAAGTTCAGAATAAATCAAAAAAATTATATTTTTGGACCAGAATTTTTATGTATATCGTGTAAACTAAAGTACCAATTAAATAAAAAATATTTGTTTGGGATCTAAAAACCGCGTTAAATTAAAGCACATGAAATTATTTACTTTTCATATTGATTCCAACGATTGTTTATATACACATAATACCTTTTGGTGTCTATTTTCACACTATCAATTAATTGATTTAAAATATGATGGAAATATTTTAGTGGCATTAAAATCACCTGATGAAGGTTTTTTTTTAATTGATACGTTTTGTGAAAATGCCACTAAGAGCCAAAATTTGCTTTTACAAGATTTGTCTTCAGTTTGTTCCAAGCAATCACATTTTTTTAAACTCCTTCTGCAATCATTTCGTTTATATATATTACTTTGCTAATCTGGTTATAGCATTCAATTTTTTTTTCTTTTAAATTATATTCAAATTCTTTTGTTTTGGGACTTTTTTTAAAAAATTTTCTCAAAATAATCTATTTTTCAATAGCATTTCTTCACATGATACTGTGTACTGACTAAGTACTGTATTTCACGGAATTCAAGATTTGTCATTATTGTTCAAACGTGTTGTATCAAATTCGCGTTAAACAAAAACGCATATTTCAAGAAATGATCACTATTATTGAACCATGTTATAAGGAGATATCGTAAATAAAGTATCGCGTAAATAAAGGTTTACCTGTATACAATTTATACGGCGCTTGTATTTACTCCCGTTGAATGCTGGTAAAAGTCAATTATTAACCTTAAATTATGTTGCTACAGGCTATCGCTAGTGTGTTTACCAAATTGGTCATAAATAAACACCTGTACCAACAATCAAGCCAATAATAACGTATATGATTTACTGTTATGTTCTTCGTTTTCTTATTCTTTTTCATATCCATTCACAGCTCGCATACACTAAGTGGTAGAGTAGCCATAAATACTTTAAAATACATACATTTATTCAATAATTGCAGAGTGGAACATTGTTGTATCGGTTTCTTTATTAAAGTAATAAATTTGCGCTTTTGGAAAACTTCAAAAGTGTTTCAGATACTGGTTAATAAATTTAGTTAATTAATACGAGGGCTGTCTATTTTGTTTTACTAAACTGCACGATATATATGTTAATTTGATACCGGAATCGTAGCTTTTTTACAATATTTTATTCTCAAAAAAAGAAAAAAAAATTATATGAGCGTTGATACTCTTTGAAAAATGGATTAAAACACTGTTTTCATTAAAAATTTAATTCTACCCTGAAATGCTACATTTACTTTTATTACGTTTTTGTACATAATATAATTTTAAAAATTTTCAAAACCGAACTTTTTGAATTATTTAATTTAAATAAAATTTTATTACCAAAATTCACTTTTAAAAATACTGCCTTTTTTTTTAGTAAAAAAAAAACTTCGCAGAAAAATGCGTAGTCGATTCAATGAAGTATAACATTGCAGGGTTAATCGTACACTCTAAAAACATACATGTAAAAATACTACCATAAATTAAAGAGCCTCACGAAAAAAGTTGCAAATGAAAATGAAATGAAATATCTGAATGTTTAATTTTACATGTTTCTTTCAATATCATTATCAAAATTTCGTTAAAAGAAAATTAACTTCAAATTGTAATGGATGCTTACTAAGGCTTGGAATATCCATTTAAATAACACTGTGTGTAATTTTTTTAAGTCATGGAAATATAACCATATACGGACAACACTACATGATAAAAGACAAAAAAAAAAAAAGACCCGTGTCTCCCAGTTTTGTCCAAAGATTTCGGGCCTCGGTGTTATTTTTGCAAAAGAGTGATAATTTTCTCAGGCTCATATCTTGCAAACCGTTCGGAATTTTGATTCACTCTCTGAGGCAAAGTTGTACTTTTTTTAATTTTGTAAATTTTATGTTGAGCAATGGGTATTAACATGAAAGAAAACTATAAAAGTGAAAGGTATAATCAAATACTACGAAAATAAATGGAATGTTTGCTGTGATTTGAAGCTCATCAACATTTTGCAAGGGATCATCAATAAGGGCGGCTTTCCAAAATTTTTTTAGATTCGCGCTCACTTCTGAATCAATTCCAATGTAATTCGTGGAGACCAAGAGGCAGTGTGGAGAAACAAATGAACCAACATAGACTGAAGAATGCACCTTTAATTGAAAATACTCAAGACATTGTTAAAAAATTCATCGAAGTGGAATTGTTAAAAAATTCATCGAAGTGGCCGTTGTAAATAGTCCAAACGCATTCGACTACTTGAAAAGCGTTTCCCAAACCGTAGCGATGACAAAATTAAAAAAGGTATTGTCGTAAATTTAAAATGATTTTTTGTTCACCTCATTGTACCATTTACACTATATTAATGGCTTCTATTCTGCCTTTATTTTTTGTCTTCATTTAACAACTTTGATTCATCGCTTGATGAAAACCGGAAGCAAGGGAATGGGTGAAAGAAATGCTGTATTATTTTGAGAAAATCGGCACATCGATAACATTAAAGCTTCATTTTCTTCATTTTCATTTTGACGACTTTATCAAACATCTGATGAGCAAGGAGAACGGTTTCACCAAACAAAATGCCCAGGGAAAAACCTTACAAAGGCAAAAAACTCGACGCATTTCTTGCAGAGGTAATACCAATTTTATTGATGAATTGTTTTTCATTCCTTTATTGATTTCTTTTCTAATTAGAATTATAATTCATTTCAGGTATGTTGGTGGAGTCACAAGATCACCCTGTATGATGTTAATGAAGTATTTGAAGAAGAAAAAGCTGATGATGGGAGGTAGTCCGGAAGCAACGTGCCTGTGGATACCATAAGTTCTGAACCAAAATCAGATTCGGACGATTCGGATGACGATTTGGATCCACTACTAAAGAGAGTGCGATTTACAACATTATAAACACAATAGGAATATTTTTTTTGTTACTTTTGTAATAGATAGCATAGTATCTCAATGTTGAAGTAAAGAAAAAACAAATTATTTCGGAAAATTTTTCACTTCATATGTTCTAGAAAGTTTTTTATTGAGATTTCCTTGAATATTGAACGGTTTGCTACCTATGGACCTGAACAGGGGAAAAAAGGTAAAAAAATCGAATTTTTTAAAGTTATTTGCGGTTTTAATCTTGCAGATAAAGTCTTTTTGACTTTATATGTTCTCTATGACAAGAGTTACAACTTTGCCTCAGAGAGTAAATCAAAATTCCGAACGGTTTGCAAGATATGAACCTGAGAAAAAGGTCACTTTTTTGAGAAAATGAGACCTCAAATTTTTGGGCGCCTATAAAAAAAATGTGCATGACTTTGGGCAAAACTGGGAGACACAGGTCTTTTTTTCTGGTTTTTTACTACGTAGTGGTGTCCGTATATGGTTATATTTTTGCACTGTGTAATTGTTGTCTCTTTTCAGTCGGGGAGTATTAAGATTTTACTAACGTTTTTTGTTATATCTGCTTTATTCAAACATATAGTTTCATGTATTTTGATATTTTTCAACATATATTGAGTTCCAATGTTCAATTGGAATGGTATATCCTGATACTATTGAAGATCAATTTTATGCATTTTGTTCACAAAAGTTCAAGTTAGCAATTTTTGCATATAAGTCACAGGGAAGTATTTATTACATTTAAATATAGATGAATTTATTAAAATTATAATGTTTCTTTAAAACCGCGATAATACTCGAATTAAAGAGATTTTTGAAATTTAGTCACTATTTTACACGAATTTATAGTTTTTATGATAAATGTATGCTTTTGGTGGCATTTATTTTCTTAACTATCCATTTATTGTGAATATTAACAGCTAATTATGGACCGGAAATCTCAAAATATTACTTGTGCAACTGAAGGCTTAAATGAATACATAAGGCAATGGTATAGAATAAAGCACTGATGATATTACATAATTTTACTAAAATTTTAATTTCGCGAGAATGAAAACTAATTAAAAAAAAAAAAAAATTTACTCATTAGGTATTAAACATCATTGATCTATCATATGTTGTACACTTTTGATCGAAAACTGTGTTTTTGGAGGCGTTTTAAAATGATTCAGCTCACTTGCACGAAATAATTAAACCGAAATATTTTGCTGATTACCTTAAAACATATCAATATTTAATTTTAGAGGGGTACATATCCAACATTTTTTGTTTCCATGCAAATAAAATTACTTTACTATAAATTTAGTAAGGTGTACTCTAAAATTACAGAAAATGTGTTAATTTAAGTAATACATGTGTATTAGTACTAGTTATATTAATTTATCTGCAATAGTACATACAAAATGTTTGCAGACATGTTTATAATATAGTAAACATTTTGTTTTTATAATTATCTCAATTGTATGTGAATTTGATTGTTCAAACACAAAATTTTTAGAAGTACAACAGAAAGTGTAAAAAATTTATTTTTAAAATAGTAGACAATAGCAAAATGTTTTTTTCTTGGTGCAAAAAAGAAAAAAAAATACCTTAGAGAAGAAAAATATTGATAGAGTAATGGAAGGGCATGTGAAAAATTTGCCATATAAAATTGTGTTGAAAATAAAAAATATCCCATCATTTACACTAATAAATTTGTACCAATTTTACTATATCTGTAGTAGGTCAAGTCTTCTGCTATAATTGTACTAAAAATACATATTATGTTTTAAAACATATATTTTATGTTAAATTTATAAACAAAATATTTACATTTACCCATTTATGTGTTTACAAAATGAGTAGAAACAAATATTTCAATCATATTATAGTTAATTTTAAAGTTTAACAGCCGTATGCAAAAAAAAGTCTTAACTTTGCTTTCAAGTACATATTAGTTACCTAACACTTTAAGACTAACAACCCTTTGTTAAGAAAACATATAGAAAAACACTGTTCCAACATAAAAAGTTTTTTAATTTTGATAAGGGCGACATTCGGTTATTCAAATTTATAAACGTATAACATTCGGGTATTCAAATTTATAAAAAAAAATTATTGCTTAAACATAAAATGACTTATTAAAAAAGTACAAAAATAAAATAATTTGTAGATGTTAAAAGCAATAAATACCATTCATTTTCAGTAACAGACAACATTATTATTCGAGTAATCATGTTTGCTTGTTTGTACATCATTGAAATATTTGTCATATTTTTGTTATTTTTTATGTATTTTTATGTTTATTGTTTTCAGTTTTTTCTCTAAATGTTTGTCAGGATAAATAAATTTAATGATTAAAAATAACAATATAAGAAGATATAGAAGACTGGGATCGGGAGAATCAAGTAAGTATTCTTTGCAAAATATGAACAAAAATAGAAATTAATAACAGTGTCACTTAATGTCACTTAGGATTAATATGTTCTCATACTTACTTAAAATGTTTAAATTACCTTTGTTAAATAATCGCTTTTGTATACAACTTTAACGACTTTTGTTTAACAATGCTTTGAAAAGCTATGTTAATTTTTTTGCATACAGCTGTAAATGTTTAGTCTATATAGGGATTACTTTAAATTTGTTTACTTTTGGGGTTTGGAAAAAAATTTTCGAAACAGCGTCATTGTTATGGCGGAATTTTCGAAAACAGCGTCAGTGTTATAACGGTTTAAGACAAAACAAAATCTACTTTAAACAATATATAAGAAATTGTGTATTAGAGCAAATCCATTTTAAATTTAAATATTTTTTTGTCGCTCTGAAGTTTTCTCTGTACAGATGAGGCTTCTTACAAAAACAAAATATATATATATATATATATATATATATATATATATATATATATATATATATATATATAAATTAAAGATGGACTTTTTTAGAAACATGTCACAAACAAAATTTTTACAAAAAAATATATTAATAAAAATATTTTCAAAATATATGGTATCCTTAAATACAAGCTTCGACAAACAAAATGGTTTTGATATCCTTTATATAGCAAAATTTATGGTCATTTAAATAGATATGTTAATCACCTTCAATGCTATAGAGTTGCCACAGTTCTCAAAATCAAAATTAGAAAAATTCATTTTACATGCCTCTGTATCGTTCTCTACACATGCACCAAATTTTATCTAAATCGGTAACCAAAACTTTTTAAATTTAAAATGGAATTACTCATTACCTACAATATTATGTTTGAAATAACACGATATCGCTGATGATATCGAAGATAATAATGAACATAATGATTTTTAAATATTTCATTAAATAAAAAAAATAATAATAATAATCAAAAAGGTATACATATATTTTTTTGTTTTTTAATTTTATAACATTTGTTGATAACACCAAAAAATTTTTTAAAATGATACTAATGGATAAGAAATTACCATTTATAATATGGTGGTTAAAAATCGAAAATTAAAAAAAAAATTATAAAACTTCCACTTTAAGCCCGATATCAAAAATAAATGCACATATGTGAATAACATAGAGGTTTACAAAATACTACTTAAGGGATATTCGAAATATTTTATAGTAGTGAACATTATCAGGACCATAATTTTAATTAACCTACCTTTAGAATATCGAGTAAAACCAAAAGTGTACACAGACCTTTGATATATATTTTTTTAATTGCATTTGATTCAGTGATGTATTTTTCACATCCAGCCGCAAAAAAAGTCTTTAAATGATGTTAATTAATAAAAATTTGCGGTTAAAACCAAAAAAAAAAAAACTTGTTATTTTCAAACATTTTTTTTTTAGATTTTTTTTTAATTTGTGTGCTTGCCGGTACCACAAGGAGCATTGAATATTTTTTGTATTGTATCCTGAAGTTTCTTTTAATAGCATTACAAAAATTTGCGTTATGAGAAAATTAATTAACTCTAAAAAGATAAATAAAAAAGTCTTTGAATTTTAGTCGCTATTTTGTACGAATTTATGGTTCTTGACAAGTTTATGCTCCTTGTGACATTTATTTTCTTAAATAACCATTTACTTACCATAAAAATTAACTTAACCTATTACAGACCGGAGATCTCAAAATATTACATTTGTTACTAAAAGGTCAAAATGTATACATATAACAAAAGTACTTAATAAGACCATTTCAATAAAGCTCTAAAATCTAAATTACAATGAAAAATTACCGAAATATTCAAACTTTAATAAAATAGTATTAAAAAAATGTCATAGAAAATTTTAGTAAAATCTTCATTTCCCGAGAATGAAGACCAATTTAAAAAAAAAACTTTTTGCTTATTTCGACATATGTCTATGACATATTGTTTTTTTTTTTTTTTTTTGACAGATGGTTAAAAATTGTGTAACTTGTTTATCGAAAATATATTTTTAGAGGTATTTTAAAAATGATCCAGCTCACGTGAACGAAATAATTGAACCGAAATATTTTGGGGATTAGTTTACAACATATCAATCTTTAAATGGGGGGGGGGGGGGTATATTTGCAATATATTTCTGTCTTTATACAAATCCATGCACTTTAATATACATATGAGCATTTTAATATGGGATTCTACTATAATTTAGGAATTCATTGGAATACAATTTTTGTTATATCCACGGTAAAAAATTAGTGCCCAAAAAGGAGGTAAAAACGGGAAATTACATTTTATTTAAAATTAATGGTGAAGTTTCTTTAATATTAAACCTAAAAACTTGAACATAAGTATGTGTAGCCTTAAGTGAGTGACAACTCACAAAGGGGGATTTTGTGGTACCTTTCCGTTCTCCTAATGATACTCCCAGTTTGCTTAAAATTTGATTTTTACTAAACTACTTCTTTCGAAAAGGATGAGCCTATATATCCTATTTCAATTTCATGAATGCATTATAGTAAGAAAGTAATGCCCACAAAATTGAAGGTTTCTCACTTCTATCTTTAGATATGTTATTAAAAATATTTGATTTGCATTAGGGGTAAAATTTCCCATTGCCCTACTATCCTATTATTATACTAAATTGTGGGAGTTGTTGAGAAAGTTATTGCAACAAAATTTTAAAACTTTTGCTATAATACTATTTAAGTTAGTATTTTCTTTGCATGGGGGATTCAATTTTTCCCGTTAATCTCTTTTCCATTTTTATCTGAATTATAAAGGATGATAAGGAAGTTATTTAATTTATAATATTTAGTTTATATTGGGGATATAAAAAATTATATACGTAAGCAAAATATTAATTATCGCATAACTTAATAAGTATTTCTGGATAAGTCTTACAATTTTGCGTAACTATTTCTTAAATTATACGATAATTAATATTTTGCATACATATTTCGTTTTCTTATAAAATTTCAAATAGTGTGTAGGGGGAGTAATAGCCCCAATATAAACTAAATATTAGTTATCACATAAGAAAGAGTAGCGAAGCGCAATGGGTAAAACTAGAACTAGTAATGCTATAATTAATATTTCGCTTATATAGGGGTATCAGCCACCTGCTCCTAGTAAATGTTTTAATATCCTATTTGGTTCTGGGGTATATACATATATATATATATATATATATATATATATATATATATATATATATATATATACATATATATAATGGATTTGTTATATTTTTTCCAGTGCACTTCGCTACTCTTTCTTTCTGATGCGATAACTATTATTTAGTTTATTAATAAAGTGCAAAAGTTAAAATGAATTTTTTTTTAAGTAGGTGGAAAATGTGGGCGTAGCATCCAATTGAGATCTTTGTCAAATTTAATGAAAATCAGTTCAGCCCTTTAGACAAATAAACAAATGAACAAACAAACTTACTCCTCATGTATATAAGAATATAAGGATTTCAGAAATACTTAGAGAATCATATTATAACATTAAAATATTCATTATAATTCTTGAAACTTTAAAATATATTTACTTTAAGTGAATGAAAGATAATTTTCTCAAAACTTAACTCTTTAGTTTTCGGAAATAAGTCCCATTCCCTTGTAACAATATTTTGCTATTTTTTATTGTTAACTTTTCCTAAAGCTAAGTATGATTTTTTATGTTTTCCTTAAATTCACATTAACTTTATGAGAAAGACAGATAGAACAATATCAAGTTTTTAGTTTCCTAGCAATTTAACCTTTTGTAGTGTTATTAATTGTTTGGTCATTTGACATTAAACTATGTTTCTTAAGAAAGACACTCACATAAACATTGTAAACATACTGTAATCGTTTGCCATCTAATAAAGGAAAAGAATGATAAATACCGAGAATATCTTTACTCATTCTATAATATAAAGATAAGAAGAAAAAATAAAACAAACTGTGGTATGTCATCACTTGAGAATATACTATAGAAAATAAAATTAGCCCATACCAACAGATAATTACAAACAATTAGAGCATCACATGCATTGAAATAATTTGACTTATCATTAATATAAATCTAAATTACAAGCACTTGCCAATATGTAGAAAACAACATGAAATATGAACAATAGTAAAAAATTGTTGTAGTCATTTGATGCAAAAAGGGTATTGAGTAATTCTAATTTAAATTTAAAAAATTTTGACCCTTGGTTATCGTTTTAGATAAAATTTGGTGCATGTGATAAAGAGGCAAGCAAAATTTATTTTTCTCATTTTTATTTTGAGAACTGTGGCAATTCTATAGCTTTGAAAATGATTAACATATGTATTTATTTTAAATGGCCACAACGTTTGTTATATAAAAGATATCAAAATATTTTTTTGAAGTGGATTTGTCAAAGCTCCTATTTTGAGATGCCATGTAAAAATTTTGAAAACATTTTTATTAACATATTTTTTGTAAAACTTTTCTTTAGTGACGTGTCTAAAAAAGATCAGCTTTAATTTTCTTTTTTATTTTTTTGGTAGGAAGCCTTATCGGTATTCTTGCTACACAGAAGTATTTCAGAGATCATAATTGTTTAACTTAAAATGGAATTACTCTATTATGAAAAAAATAATAATAATAACAACTGCATTCACGAGTGTATTATTGTACTGCGTACGGAATTGATACAATTTTCATGATGTCTGTATGTAGTGCTCTGCAAAACGCTATAGTACTTGCGAAATTGTTTAACAATTTAGTTTTAATTTTATTCAGAATACATTTCCCTTTAGTATAAAATTCTCATATCACAGTTTACTTTTCTATATCATAAGAAAATATTTGAGTAATTTTTTCATAAAGAGATCAATGTCAAAAATAATTTATGGGTCCGAAATTTCGATGTGCTACAAATAGAATGGTAAACTCAAAATAACTTATAATTGAATGAGCACATGTCTTATAAAAATATTAGAGCATATCTGCATAATAACTGATATGCCTAAAGCATTATATGCCATAAAAACAAATAAATAATACACCACTGATAACTACTTTCAGCTTTATGAACCAGTCAAAGTGGTCAAGTTACTAACACATCTTCAAATATGTAATAACATACCAAAAAAAAAAAAAAGTTATAAAACATTTGGGTTTCTTCAAATGAATTAAATACCAAGCGGAAGGAATATATAAAGTAAAGTAATTAAATACGATACACAGTGGTTCCAAAATAATGGCTATAATTTTGTAACTTGTGGTCCGTTAAAGATATCTGAATAAAATTTGATGTCGTCAGAGCTGAGTTAATTTGGAGGAGCATAGTATCCTAGCAGTTCAAGAGGCGTAGTGGGTGAACCTCCAGAGCTGGTCATCTTGGTTATGTAATTTTTTTAAAAAACGTCAAAATTTAATTTGTTTTCTTTCTTTTTTTTTGTAACGAAACATAGAAAATCTCTACAAAAATTATCTAATTTTGGAAGGCTATTTCTCCAAACGCCTTCGGGTGTCAACCTTAATATCTACTGAGCCCAAAGAAATAATTTGCAAATGTAAGCGTATTTTTCATATTTATATATATATATATATAGTTTTGAAAAGGGTAATATGGCGACCTGGCAACACTGGTATTTAGCAGAATATGGAGAAATTATAGTAAATAAAAAGAAGTTAAATTCTGTCAAATTTCTTCAGACCGTGACCCGAAAAACGGATATTTAAGATTTGAAGTACTTTTTGTGAAAAATAATGTTAAGATTCAAATAGAAATAAAATTTTAACGAACAAAGGTATCCTATTAAAATTTTGTCATGATATAGATGAACTTGTCCTAAAATTAAACTTAAAAAAACTCCCACTTTTTTGTAACAGTACCCCAAAATCTCAATCCGGGAAAACATCTTTTTAAAATTGACTTCTTTCATATAAATTTTCACCCTGTCGTTATAAAAGTCGTCCGTCAGAAAATATTTTAAGTGTGTTTTCCCAACATATCAGATCGCGGCTTTGCGGTTTTAGAATTTTAGAAACAAATTTTAAAAAAGTATGGAAAGTTAAGAAATTTTGAATAGCTCTTGTGAGGAGACTGTTGCCTCAAGCGCCTTCGGGAAGACAAGTCTGTCAATTTTAATATAATATATAAATTTATTTCGACCTAAATATCTCTTAAACCAAATGAGATAAGGGATTTACAAAATTAATCTAAAATTTCTTTGCAAAAAAAAAAAAAAAAAATAATAATAATAATAAATGAAGTTTTGATGCTTTTTTAAACTTTTACCCGCTAGTGTACTGTGCGTTTTGGAACCACTGTTCTATAGTAATATTAATTAATTGTTGAAATATCTACACACTAGAAATAATTATAAGTTGGAATAACTAATACTCATAATGGAGTATCAAGAGTAAAAGAAAAAAATCTTCTTTGCAAAAATAAGGAAGAAAAAAAAATAACAGAAAACAATAGATGTAAGTAAAATTAATTTCGATGGTACGTAAAGATAAATGTGCGATAATGATGTATAAATATTGTGGGGAAAATTAAGAACAAAGAAATCATCGAAATATGTACGAGGGATGCTATTTGTATTTTGAGAAATGGCAAAACTATGCAACTCAAATTAAATCTAACACCGAAATCATAAAATTTGATGCGTTTAAGATCATGGGTTCTCAGAAAAATTTTTATACGAGGGCTATTTCTGTTTCTTAAAGTCACTTATAGAATCGTCTTCGTCAAAAAATTTAATTTTACAATAAAAAATATTCACAAAATGAGTTTCTATAACATTAAATTTGGGTTAATTCAAAAACAATATATTTTTAAAGTCTAATCAACCTTTAGAAATGAAGCTCCATAGATACCCAGCTTATGTTGCTGGTATGTGGAATCAAATCATGGACACTGTTGGCTGTGGAATAAATTTTTTACCTTCTGAAGATGGTTGTTTTGCTAAAATACACTGATGCTATACGTGCACTGATTATGTTACACCAACATATGACATATCGTGATATCGAGAAATTTCTGTGTGCTAATTCCACTAAGAGGTATGTAATATTACATAAATATTTGAGCATCCAGAACGATTTTTCTCTGTTAAATACATACAAATTTACAATCGTTTAAAAAAGGTGGACGCTGATTTTTGCAAGGAAACGAAGAACTGTTTTTATGGGAATCCTACAGATGATGAAATCTGGATCTATGCGTACGAGTCCAAAACAAAAGGTCAGTCAGCAGTATTACGCTGTCAGAGTTTTTCCAATTCCATAAAAGTTGCACACAGTCGCAACATTTAAAGTCATTCGCTCGCTTTTTTCTTAAGAAATTCGGACACTTTGGTAGTGTAAGTTTGGAGTATCAAAATAATGATAGTTTTAAATGGTATAAAATAATTTATTTATCAAAAGTCTTCAAAGAAATAAGGAAAATTAACTGCCAACTCAGATCACTCTCCACTACGACAATTCTAGCTTTTAGACACTGTTTGAAAAAACCGCCAATATTATCAACGCAAGCATCGATTTGTAGGGTTATTCGCCATGTAAGCTTAATTTTTTATCAAATAACTTTATTGCATTACCCAATATTAAAATAAATTGTATGACCAACATATTTCGACATTTGGAAAATCGGCAATTGTAACAAAAATTTAAGATCTTGAGGTGCTTCAAACAAAGTGAAAAGACTGTCTTAAGTCTTGGTTCAAATTTATCAGTAAAGATATTGACTATCATGAAAACTACTCTAGTAAACAATAATGATGTTCTCAAAAAGAAATATTATTGCTTTTTACGTTTTTAGGAAAACACAAAAGGTAACTTAACATACGAAAAAAAAGGTTATACAATCTTTGAAGGCTTTGGTTGAATAAATCTTTAATCTCTTAAGGTTTGATAAACTTAAAAAAATAAGGCATTTAAAAATGTATACTGTCGATGACTTGCATATTTCAAGTTTAGTTGTCTACAACATAATTGAAGCTGCAGGGTGGGAGAAAAAATAACCTTACTCATAAACAGCGTTGCCGGAAGGCGAGAAAAAAAATAATCTAAATTTAGCTTTAAAAAAGGTCAAAAAATGCTAAATGTGCCAAAAAAAAAAATAAGGTCAGAAAAAAGCTAACATTCTTTTTTTTAACAAAAACTTATTTTTTCTCCATTCCATTAGTTTTTTATATTTTTTTTTTTTTTTTTTTAAGATATTAGGCCTTATTCATAGTCAAACAGAGCTTGATAAGTTTGAATTTTGCATAAAAATTGTTTTATTAAAGACTAATAAATTTAGTCTTTAAATAATAAATTTATAAATAAAACAGCGGTTAGTAAATGATCGAAATGAAAATTTGCAAAACAAAAAACCCGTACAAACTAGAGTTATATTTCATATGAAAAATTACCTAATATCTTAAAGTGATTTTTCGATATAATTTTCTAAAATTCCTTTTGGATTAAGTGTTTTTAAATTTTTTAGTAAAATTGTGTTTGTAATTTAATGAAGTAAATTAAAAAGTAATTAAAATTATAGATTTAGTAAATCCATAAAATTAGTTATTAGTATTTTATTATATTAGTTATACATGATTTGGATAATGAAGTGCCGCAGGGAAAATTTTTGTAAAATATAAATAACACGACCAGGGGTTCCAAAAAGCAACAGATTTGCGACCCCTTTTGAGATATTATAAATAAAGAATAACCCTCACTGTTTTGTAAATGTAAATATCAAGTCAGAAGTTTGAAACCTGATTACGTTTGATATCAAATGTGTTTTTCAAATATAGACCAAAGTTTTATTTTTTAAGTTTGATTCTATTTGTGGTTCACTTTACAAAAAGTGGAAATCGTACTTTATTATTTTAATATGAAATGTAAATCTCAAATCATTCTGAAATCTGCAAGTAAATACAAATGAATATTTGAAAAATTCATTTCTCAATTCTCTTCTTGTTGAAAAATTTATTATTTATTTTCAAACTTTTGACATTTACGAAGAAGTTTAATTTTATATCATCCTCAATTTGAAATGAAATTGCGTATCAAAAAAATATATAGAATACACAAATTACGATTAAAGTACTGTCGGCCAGACTGCCTGTTTTTTTTTTTTTTTTTTGGAACTAAGAATAGGTCATAATTTTAAAGGTAGCTTAATAAAAATGGAATGCTTTATCAAAGCATCTATAACTGATTATATTTCTCATAAATAATCTACTCCAAATTTACTTCTATAATACTAACGAAATTAAATTGCTGTCTTTGTCCAAAAAAAAGTACATTTGGATCCAAAAAGTTCCCCTTATCATAAGTTAGCCTAGTGCAAATGAAATCATAAAACGAAATATAGTATGGATCGCCCAATAATTCTTGTTAAAGGCTTATAGCTCAAAATATTGTAAAGCTCCATCCAGTTATTTCGAAAGTTGAATATAAGGCATCCGATATAAATTGTTTAATTTGTATTTAAGATCCCCTCTGAAAGTAAAAACCTTTTGTGAAAATATTACATTCAAATTGACATTTAATAATGAATCTTAAAACAAAACGTACATTTTTTAAAAATTTTATATTTTTAAATATATTATATTACTTTTATCAAAAGTTTTACTAGCCTTATGAGCTAGTGAAATTTTATTCACTTTACTACAGTCAAAAATTTACTAAAAAGCATACTATTCCATCTTTTCACATAGCCATAATAAACACGATCTTATTTACTTTTAACCCCAATATGAATTGATAAAATTCTTGAATTTTTTACTAAATTTCAAGATTTTTTTAAAGAGTGTAAATAGAAGTAAATTTACATTATTGACTTTTAAAAGCAAAATAATCTTGCGACTGTAAGTAGATATTCTTCGAGAATAATAATACGGTTATACGGACCCCTTGAGAGTCATTTGAGAACCGTTTATATAGACTTTTTCTGCGAATAAATAGACAAAAATTTTCAAATGAATGATTCTGTAAAAATAAAATTAGTAGTAGATAATAAGAAATTATTTTATTTGTTCTTGAAATGCTACGATTTCAACCTTTTTAAGGCAATTTTAAGAATCATAAAAGGGCTAGAAACTAAAATGAAAATTTTGAGGACAAAAGCAAACTAAAAAGGATAAATTTTGTGAGGACCAAATGAACATAAAAATATTTAGTAAGTTTGAAAATACTTTCATCAAAATTTTTTTCAAATGTATATTCATTGAAAATTTTGTATGATGAAAAAAAAATTTTTTTTTTGTTTAATATTTTTTCATTCGTACAAATTTATCGAGGAGGAAAGATCACCTGAATATTAAATATATAGAAAATAGAATAAAATTTTTGTGCTTAATTTGAATAATAAGAAAATAAGATATATAAAAAAAAGGACACAAGAAATAGGAAAAGGGTAAATGGAAATCCTGCAACAATCTGTTGGGAAGAATACCGATAAGGAACATTTTAACTTCAAGAATAAGAAAGAGAAAAAGCGAATTTATAAGAAGAGGAACGTTACAATAGTGAAAATAACTGATAATTTAATTTAAATTTGGATAGATTGGACAGTGTTGGAATCACATATACGAGATCCTAATACATCAATCAGTCCAATTTTCATTAAATTTTTTTTCGGAAACATATCTACACTAATCATAAAATATTGACTTAAAACTACCTGATGTTCTTAAACTACAATTCATTTTAAACGTAAATTAATTTATCTAATTCATCTCATCATAATTAATCAATCATCATAATAATCAAATCTTACTTTTCTATATAAAATTTGATCTTTCTTAAATCTAATATAATCGTAACTTAAAATCTTTTAGAACATAAATTAAAATTTTTTAAAACTTAACTTAAATCTGATTTAAATCCTAACTTAATTTTAACTTAATTTAACTTTAATCTTACTTAATTTTTTTAACTTTGTTTTAATCAAATTTAAATTTGTTTAATCTTAAATTTAAACTAATTTAACGTAATTTTTATTTAAATAATGTAAACACACATATAAATATTTACACTTATTACACTTTAACACTTACTTATAAGTACACATATATATCACTACATCAATACACTTTACAAAATTTTGAATATTTAATTTTTAAATTAAATTATGGATAGTGAGAATTAAAGTTTCAATATCATCGAACCTATTTATCAAATTCAAGATTACATTAGGCCTGCTGTCATCGTTGGATATTGTTTGGTAAGCATATGACTAAATTTACAAAAAATTCTAAATTATTTAAATATTTTAAATGGAAACTTTAATTTTAATAATAAATCCTTTTGTTAACATAATAATGTAAATTAAAATTATTATGTCAGAAATACGTAAAAACAACCCCTAATTTTTACATTTTTAATTTAAAATATTCAAAATTAAATATACATAAATACTACACTACACAACAAAAAAAAATTTTTTTCACATTAACAATATAAATTTAAATATTTTAATTATGTTTAATTTAAATAAATACTTAATTTGAAATTTATATAATGGCGAACTAAATTTTAATATTTCCATGGAAGGTTAATCAACAGGTAGTTAGGCTAATATTAGGGCTATCTAAAATTCATTAGGATTATGATAGCATGGTTGGGAAGGGTTAAGAATCCAAAGGAAGTTCTAACATCTTCTTCTTTGTTTGAAGTTTTAGGCCGAAGTTAATTTTATTCATTTATTTTATTATTTATTTTTTCTATGTAGTTAACATTGGTTAGGTTATTGCTACCTTTTTAAATTATATTTTATTGGTTCTTAGCCATTTTCGAGGAAGACAAGAACACCACTCCATTGCCCTGAGTACGGCCGGATTGATAGGTATCAATCCTCTTCTAAGAGAATGGGCCAAGAGATTTTGGACAGTTATAATTTAGCCTTAAAAAGGCTAATGTGGTAACACTGCTCGCCAATGATATCTCTTGTGGTTAAAAAGGTATTTGTGCTCGAATTTGGAAATTAAATTTTTTTGCCTTTCCTTTTTTTTGTTTTTTCTCAATTAATTCTCAGAATAGAAATTCTTTATAATATCTCAATTCATAAAAAATCAACAATTTTGACTGAAATATCTTGATTAAGGTCGTTATGTTCGCTACAATTTGACAGGTATGTAGACAATATGTATATCAATGGATAGGTAAGTATGTCTATCTTTATATAATGTTTATATTTTTACGCACTTAACAATTGGAAGAAGTTTTACTTAAAAATTCTTAAATTTTGATATTTATAATTTTCAAGATAAATTTGTTTAGATTTGCAAATTTCAAAAAAAAAAAAAAAAAAAAAAAAAAATACCCCTAAAGCTATTTAAGTGATTTTTGACACACCAAAGATTGTCATAATTCTAACACAGTACATTAGCATTAAATAAAAAAGTGACATAGGGCAACACTGATTCTTCGACACGAGATTTATTACAAAAAATGTCATACTAAATACAAAATATTTATTTTAATTTCATACAAATCACCAATTTCTTCCATACATCATTCCAATTTAATAACACTGGTAACGTATATACCTAGTTTTAGTATGATTTCCGCAACTCTTCGCGATTAATAATTCATAAACTATTGCGAATCCTAGCGTTATACTTACCAACTACCGAATATCATTAAATCCGAGGGTAAGTTCCAAATGTGTAATTTTTCTTATTGGCTTTAAATTGAATCACTTAAATACATAAAAGAAAGAGAGAATGATAATTTACGTAGCTCAACATAAACAAGAGAAATTTTAAAATACACTTTTGGAAAAAATATATAACTTGAGATATCTTTAACAAGAAAAATTAAAAAAATGGAAAAACGCTTTCAAAAATATAAAAAATTATTTTTGTACAAATTCTGGAGATATTTATATTATAAGTTGTTCGTAATTAAGTGCCTACTACTTTGAATTTCAGTCTAAAACTTATAAAATGCTCTCCTAAAAAGTAATAAAATGTTTTCTTTCTGTCACAGATACATATAAAATGCACAAAAAACATCTAAAAATGACACAAGTTGACAAAATAAATTATTTTCTGCAACATAGGAAAGCTCAGTCAAGTCGGCTACATATATATATGGAAGCAATTGGTGATTTTCCTATTTGATCATGAAGGTCAGGTTAGGTTAGATGGACAGCTGTAAATGTAAACAAGACAGCTCACTTGGGTCCTATTGCTCCCGTTGCATTACCCTGAGGGATCATCTTTTTTCACATGCGAGAATAGGTTCGAATCGAACCAATCTGATGCACGAATAAAAGATCTGATCCGTTTTACATCATATGCAGAGAGATCGGTTAATCCATGCCTATATTGACAACCAAACTAAATAATTGTTATATTCGAAAGAGCAGGACAGTGAGAAAGGAAATGTTCTACTGTTTCTTTCTCTTTCTTGTTAAAGCAACTTCTACAGTAGTCGTTAAAAGGGAGTTCTAGTCTCCTAGCGTAAGCATCAGCAAGCCAGTGCCATATAGTAATAGCTACAAGTGTTCGTAGCTGACGCCCTGGAAATCCCAGAATGAAATTCGACACATCATGCTGACTCACTTTTCCATCTTTCTTGAGTTATGCCTGACAGGTTCTGCAGTATCATAGATCTACAAGGTGACAGCGGTGTGCCAACTAGTTGACCCGTTTCTTCAAATTGAAGAAGGGAACCAGTTCTGGCTAATTCATCCACTTACCTAGATCAACTCTAGGTTTGAAGATCTCGCCATCTCATTTAAAGATGTCCATTATTCATGTACCAGCTTGGATGTCGAATAGACACCCAAAAGGGACTTAATTACGGGTTGGCCATTAGTACAAATTCGAATACTCTCTCTAAATAACCTATAGCACAATAGCCAATTTATCGCTATCGGCCGAGAACTCTGCTGGAAAAGCACTGCAATGATCCAGTAATTTAAAGGAAATGTCCCCCCTATATGCGGGAATGAAGACATCTCCCCCCAACCCTTCAGAAGATTTGGATTCATCAGTATAAACATCAATCGGCTGAAATTGTAACTGAGAAGCTTCTGTCCAGAAAGGGTTTGGGAATACAATAGTAATTATTGCCAGGAGTGTCATCCGAAATTCCCAAAATGGTCGCATGGCCATAGCTCCTACCGTTCCACGCACTTACTGAGCTTAGTCGCCGATATGATGGCGATTTATTGGACATTATATCCACTGGCATCCAGTTCATTAGAACGAATAATGCCTTGAATAATGTTGTACGAATCCCACCTGTAATTAATAGCGCATCAGGTGGATTTTTCCATCACTTTCCACCATACTATCGCTTCATACATAAGTATAGGCTTGGTCACCATGTCGAAGAGCCATTTTGTATTCTTAGGATTTAACCCTCAAGATTTACTTATGGTCTTCCTACACATATAAAGGGCGATGTTCACCTTTGACGCTCTAGCTTTGGTATTCTGGAACCAGGACAGTTTGGAATCCAGTATTATACCCAGGTACTTCGCACTGTCCGACACTTTTAATTCAACTCCTTTTAAGCAAGGGAGTAGGAAAGATGGTATTTTGTATCTCCTTGAAAAGAGAACTAGTTCAGTCTTTCCTGTATTCACGCTAAGGCCACTTCTTGTATTCAATTTACTGAGTAAGCCTAGTGGTTTTAAAGGTGATGGAAAATGGTATCTAAATATTTTCCAGATACGGCTATCACTGCATCGTCGGCATAAGCGTCGGTTTTGAACCTCAGGTCCTTGAGCATTGCGATGATGGCAATATTCCCTCCTGAAGAGTACCTCTATTTGCTACTCTATATATGGTAGCCGCATCCACAGTGGGGATTATAACTCTATTGGTTAGAAGTCTCCATATCATTACTGATGTATATTCAATTTTTCCATAGCCATTTTAGAAGCACCCGGGGTCGCATTATTAAAGGCTCCTTCTATATCCAGAAAGGCCACTGATGAATATTCCTTGTACTCTGAAGCATTTTCCAAATACCCTACAAACGAATGCAATGCCGTCTCAACTGACTTTCCTTTCATGTATGGATGTTGGGATGCTGACTAATGGGTTTGAAGTCCTTTGGTCTCGTATGGGATAAAGACAACTTTGCATCTAGTCCATGAGTCGGGGATATAAGAGCATGACAAGCAAGCCGAGTATATCCGAAGCAACCGTGGAACTATAATATCAGCATTATAATGAAAGTCTGCAGTTATTAAGTCATCTGGTCCCGGGGATTTAAACGGGGCAAAGGTGTTCAGCGCCCATCTTAGTTCATGTTCGGTTATTTGAATCTGAACGTTCATAAAATATGCTCTCCTGTTTGCTTTTTTGAGCGAATAAAACTACATTAGTGTCAAATTAATCTATATATCTGTAGTTATTAAAAGTAATTCTCAGATTTGAAAAATCTCACGCGACTTTTTTTCTCTAGACCGATGAATTTGAAATTTTGTTCAAAATTTCGCCATTTTTGACTAATGCTGGATGTGGGATGCAACTCACATTCAAATAAAGATTTCTTATTGTTATTCTTGAAGCTTTGTCATTTTAAAAATGTGAACATTTTTTTATTAAATAAATTTTCAGCAAAAGGTGAAAAATCAAACATAAAAAACAGCAAATCTTCGTACTCATTGCAAATTCTTAACTTTGATAGTTATTCACGGCTAGGCGAAAAAATTTTTCAATACATTATTTTGGAATGTATTTGAAATCTATGACATTTAAAAAAAATCACCGATTTATTACGAAAATTATTTTAGAAAAACAAAAGAAGTCAAAACAAATTGTTTTTTTAATCTTTTTCATATTCGCGGTGATCAATTTTAACACCCTGTAGCTTATGTCGTATTATCACGCGGTAACTACTTCTTTAAATGAACAAAGCTGTTACTTATTTATTCGTTTCAGACAATTTAAGAATTTTTGTATCTATTTGTTACAGCATGTCTGTTTGTGTGTGTGCATGTGCATTTTGGAAATTAAAAAAACAACGTTTTTTGTAAAATTGTCACGGAGTAAACGCCCGTTTTATTAAAGAAATTCGCACAACTTTAATAAATTTTTATTTTTCAAAAATTGCGCTAATAAAGTGCGAATTTCTTTAATGAAAAAACATGTTTACTCCGTGACTGATTGAAAAAATTATATCTTATATGATCTATTAGAATACGTGTATCCCTTATTTAAGTTATAACACAACATAAACAAAATAGTTATCTCACATATTAATCAGCGTTAATCTTAGCAGTAGACAAGGGATTAAGAAAAATATAGATTAATATTACATACAACGTACATATCGTTAATTAAAATGCGCAAGGCCGCAGGCACAATTTTTACTTTTTGACAGCAGAAGCAAAAAACATTACATGACAATTTTTAATTTTTTGCTTTAAAATTAAATAAATAAATCATAAAGTATTTTTGAAATCAAAATTTTCTTAAATGGAACAAAAAAAAGTTAATATATACATATACATATATATATATATATATATATATATATATATATATATATATATATATATATATATATATATATATATATATTCATCGATTTTCGTTCTCTGCTGCTTAAGCTATATATATATATATATATATATATATATATATATTAATAATTTGCATATAAAAGTCCATTTTTGGAAGAAATATGAGTGATCTTGTCCTTTTAGCTTTATCTCCGGTGGTTTAGCATCAAAATCAATTTTTTATGTTTTTCACATAAAAATTGATTTTTAGAATCAAATATGAGTGGTTACAAATTTTGCGCTCTTTTGGTTCTATCTCTGCTCTTTTAGTTTTAAAACCGATTTTTATGTTTTTTTTTTTTTTCATTTAAAAATCGATGTTTAGGATCAAATATGAGTGATCACAAATTTTTCGTTCTTTTTTTCTCTATATCTGCTGGTTTAGTTTTAAATCGATATTTATGTTTATCATTAAAAAATCGATGTTTAAGATAAAATGTGAATGATTTTGTTCGATGATATTCTTATTGGTTTAGCTGTATTTATGTTTTTAATTTAAATATCTATTTTTTTAGATTAAATGTGAGTGACACACTTTTTCACTCTTTTTGCTCTGTCTGTGCTGGTTTAATTTTAAAATAGATTTATAAGGTAAAATATGAATGATCACATTTTTCATTTAAAAGTCGATTTTTATAATTAAGTATGTGTGATCATAGATTTTCATCGATTTGGCTTTATTTCTGCAAGTTTAACTTCAAATTCGATTTTAATGTTTTTCTTATAAAAATCGATTTTTAGAAGGGGATATTTGTGATCTCAGGATGCTATGATTAATTTTATCCCATGGACTATATTAAATAAAAATTTTTATAGTTATAGAAACATAAATTTCGTATTAGAAGTGTCTAAACCTCCATGGACATTATTAGTAATATTGACTTTATTAAACATCATTAAACATGATTTTTAGCGGTAGTCGATTGTCTTTTTTGTTTTTGGTGTTATTTTTAATTTTTTTTTTCTCCAGGCTACTAAACTTTTGTAATGGCTTCAAAAAAATCTTAAAGTAAATTCGTATAAAGAAAAACCGAAGATGTCTTGTGCAACGGTTTCCCCTCAAGACCTCACTAAACTTTTTGAATTTTGAAAAAGTTTGTTAGAGCCGAAAACTACAAAAAAAATATATTTTTTATACTCCCATATGTTGGTTAAATACATAAAAAATATTTTTTAATCCACTTTTTTACAACGGCTGTATAATAATTTGAACTAAAACAGTCAATTTTTGAAACAAGTTTTACTCGGACTAGAATTTCATGAAATTTTGGTACAAAAGAGCGGGAGTATATTTAATACTCTAATTTTAGAATAAGTTTGTCTATATTATACAAAAATTTAATTAGAATAACTTTACTGGTTTAAAATTTTTTGAGGTTCAAACACTAACATTATTTCTCAAAAATATGTTTAAAATCCAAATTTTAAGTTTTCTGGGTCAAAGTCCAAAGGAATTTCACCGCATTTAATTTATTACTATTGCTGTAATTCTCCATAATCTTTTGAGTTCTGGGATACCAAATGCTAATACATACATCTTAAAAATGAACGAAAAAATAAGAATAAACATTTCAAGTTTTGGCATTTTTTAATATTTTTGTATGAAAAAAGCAGACATGTTACAAGTACAAGCACAATGTAAAGACAACGGAAGAAGTTAGCATTGTTTTGCCGCTCCCGTTGTGTTTACATGTTTTAAGAAGACAAAGTTTTTGGTAGTTTTAAACAAAATTTGAAATATCTTATGAAAGTATTTGGTATCACAGGAAATGTTAGAATATAGATAATCACAATTTAAACATGGTGAAATTTCTCCAAACCAATGCCCGAAAAATCTAAAATTTGAATTTTAAGAATTTAAGAAATAATGTTAATATTTGGACCTTAATAAAATGTAAACAGGTAGATGTATTCCAATGAAATTTTTGCACAGTATACTAGACAAATTTGTTTAAAAAAAAGCTAATTAAAAGTACTTCCACTTTTTTGTACCAAAATACCCGAAATCCCAGTCCGGAGAAAACCTGTTTCAAAAATTGATTTTTCCAACCAACATATGACGGTATATAATCAATATATCTTTATGTTGATCTGGCTTTAATATTTGAGAATTATGCAAAAAAAATTAAATTTTTTTCAAAATTGATTAAATTTGGATAGGGCTTGAAGAGAGAAACCATTGCGTAAAGTGTATCCGATTTTGTTTTACACGCAATTACGTTAAGATTTCTTTTGAAAACATTACAAAAATTCTGTACTTCAGAACAAAAAAAATAAAAGAAAAAAAAATATTTTATAAGTTATGTTTTTTTTTTAAGTTTCCACATCAGATTAATATAACCTTTCATCAGTTAGATATATTTATAAGATTTTTGCAGCAATATTGTCTAGAATTTTATAGGAAATCTAGTGGGTACTTGAAAAAAATTTTGGGGTCCAAATTAACACCTCAAAGTTTGAAAAACTTAAAAAAATCCAGGACAAAAGTGAGGCTAAAATTTGTTTTGACTTAAATATCTCTTAAACTAAAACAGATAACCTACACGTGTAAGCATGTTTTTGTGAGGACTTATGGGGACTACATATATGTAGAATTTTTTGCATTAAAATTATAAATGAATTTTCGGCGAATTTAAAAAAATTGCATAGCCGAGGTTATCAGCTTTAGAGGTCTACCCACTATCCCCATGACTCGGAGCTGTACTCCTCGAAATCAACTTAAAAACACTCAGCTGTGACCATGTGAAATTTTATTTAGATGTATCTAACGGTTCACCAGTTATAGAATTATTTCCCGAAAATAAAGCGTTTTGGGACCACTGTGTAATGGACTTTTAGCTTCTTAAGTAAATAAAGTGTGTTTCCTGCATGTGATAGTCATATCATATATTCCTATAACGCTGATAATCATATTTGTTTTTAGTTGTAGTAAGTAAAACTAATTATATTGTTTATTGCTTTTTCATTTTATCTTAACAAAAGTCGGGCGTATTTTGTGTTGTTGGATATTTAATGCCTTTTTTGCCTGTATGGACCAAAAAAAAAATTCAAACAATAAAGATACCCCAGCAAAATGATGTTATTGCCAAAAATGAGGTTAAAAAGAAAAATATAATTATCTTCTGTAAACGAAAAATATATATATGTTATGGAGACGAAAGGATTTAGAAACACTTCAGAGCCGAATAATGCCGACAGTAAGTAGTAGTCACTGAAAAATATGGTAAAAGGTAATGACAAGCTTTTGCTGGGATACCATTTATTAAAAATCTGCGCATACATGTGCATGTATTCAGTATTGTAGTAAAATACACTTGATTCTTGTACAGTGGAATACAAAATTACAAAAATGTGTTCATTAGTAAAATTATCTGTGAAATTTAAAATCTAAAATCGGATAATTAAAAAAAAGAAAAAGATTTGGAATTTTTTATTCATAGATTAATACCGTAATATTGGTTTTTGGTAGGAAAAATTTCACCCATAACTGTTCAATACTACTCTACATAATAGGCAGATTGATGGTCTTTTCTTGAATAAATTAATAGAATAAATAGGAAAATGTACACACTTATATCAAATAAAAGTCAAGTAATAAATGACAGTTAACAAGAAGCACATACAAACATAAGCTGTTTTTTAACAGACATGATTACTAAGAGTTATTTATGAAATAATTACAGATAAGCATATTATCGTTAAAGTTGAAAATATGCAACTCATTGTCATATATTTAAATTATAGTAGTACTTGTATTTAATGGGTTGTTGTTATAATAAAATAAAATATTTGAAACCTATTTACCAGAGATCTTTGCGTTATATTAAAAAACTTGTATCTTTATATTCTAGGATCCAGATTACTTATAAATAACTCCAGGACAAAAAAAAATTAATAAAAAGTAAGTAGATTTTTATTTCTGTCTGACACATCCATAACTTCTTTTTGGAGCTACCCTAATAGCAACTGCATATAAAATATTATATATGTTAATAGAAATGTATTTATGTAAATTAGTTTTAAAAACAAAATGGAAAAGAATTTACAAGATATTGTCAAATTTGCATAAAATATAATATTTTCTCGTTTACATATATAAATCCTGTATTTATTTTATTATGTGTACATTGTTATCACTTCAATATTACAGATTATCATAGAGTGTCCCTATAAACAATTTTTTTAAATCTGTTATTGGAATTAATGCTTACCAAATACGGGGAAAATAAAAAAATGGATTTGGGTTTATGTTTTTACTAGCTTAACTCGGTGCATTTTGCTGCCCTCATTTTAGGGGAAAGAGAAACAATTGGTAGTGAAAAATGTATATGTCATCTCGAAGTTAGATAAGAAATTGAGATCTTTAACTGTAAGATGTTTCTAGATATGCGATAAATAATATGAACTTTTTACGTGGGCTATCACTCTTTTTGAAGCTAGCCATCCTATTTTATTTTAATCAACTCAGTTTAATAAGGAAGTATGTAGTTCTCAAAAAATTTATAGATAGATATAGATTATAGATATTTATAGATATATCTTAGGATATCGGATAATTAGTATTTGTTTTGTAAGGGAAAGTTCTATCACTCCTTCTGAACCTACCTACTCTACTTTCATATTAACTACGAAGTTTATTAAGAATACTATTTCCACAAATTTTAAAAGCTTTCACTTTAACAGTTCTCAAGAAATATATAGTCATACTCGCTCTATTTTAATCTCGGGATTATTGTTGCATAACAGTTTGTTAGATATTTACTAATAGTTATTTACTCTGTATGGGACTACCACTTCTCGTTGACCTACCTACCCTATTTTCATTTCAACAACACAGTTTAATAAAAAATTATTTTCATAAAGTGGGTGTAAAATGTAGTTGTGGCATTAAATAAAAATATTTTATAGTTCGTCTAATATCATATACTATCTCTGTGCTTAATTTTATTTAATCGTTTCAGAAATCAAAAAATAAGAACGTTACAAATATAGCCAAATATTTATCTTAGAAAGACAATTTTGAAATGTAGGTGTGGCATCCGATAATATTATTATAATATTATAATTCCAATAGGATACATTGTTTCTGCATCAATTTTTTTTCACAGGATTTGTAATTTAGTTATAATGGAATCACAAAGTAATCCAATATTTTCGTAAAAATGGGAGTGGATACCCATAAGAATATTCTATTGCATAGAGTCAATAAAGTCGTATTTGTGTGTCAAATATCATGTAAATCAATTCAGTAGTAACGTGATAAATTGAGAAAATTTCATTTTTATAAAGTCGGTGTAAAAGTGTGGCATTCGATAAAGTTCGGTACAGCTTATATTTTTCCCAAAGGATACACAGTCTCTGCACCACGTTTTATTTTTAAAGATTTGTTAATTTTGCTGTAATGATATCCCAAAGATAAACTAATATTGTTTTCGAAAATGGGAGTGGTGTGGGTATGGCGAACTATGATGATAGATGTTTGCATAGTACGTTTTATGTATGCATCAAGTTTCATGTAAATAACGTAAAAAAATTAGAAAATTACTGATTTAAAAAATCATTGTATTCACCCTGTACGAAGCGCACCGTGAGGTTGAGTCTACATAGACAGGTACGAGTACTCACGTTAAACCTACGACTTTGATTTAAAAAATAGGCGTAGAATATGGGAGTGGCGTCTGACAAGGCATAGCTCATGTCACATGCACTGGCTTCTCATTAATTTTTATTTTCATAGATTTGGCACAAAGATCACGACACAAAGATAATCTAATATTGTTACTGAAAGTGAGCGTGGTATGGGCGTTACGAACAAAAATTATCGTTTTAGTAAAATGCGGGCATAAAATATGGGTAAGGCATCCGATGAAATTTTAATATATCTTATGTATTTTCCATAATATACTTTGTGACTGCACCAAGTTTTATTTTCATAGGTTTAATAATTTGGGTATAAAGATGTCATAAATAATGACTTATATTGTGGGTATGGCCAATAATGTTCTATGTTATGCTCCAAATTTCATATAAATCGCCACATTAGTAACGTAAAAAATTGAGAAAATTACTTCTTTTTAAAAAGTAGACTTAAAATGTGAGTGTGGCATTCTATTGAGATTTAACATTGCCTATTACTTCCTCCGCCATAAGTACTATTCATTTGAAAATCAGTTTAGTCATTTAAGCGTGATGAATACACAAACAAACTAACAAACAAACAAACAAACGAATAAATAAACAAACAAACTTACATCTAATTTTTAAAATATATATACCTACATATATGGATGTATGGATTATCATCAAAAACATTGGTTTCTTAATGGACATTACATTCATACACATGCATATATTGTATAAACATATATATTATTTGAACCAGCTCATGAAAGTATAATGCCAGGATGAAAACTTTGTGAACCTGCTTTTTAAAGTGAAATGGATTTTCATGTGAGCTGTGAATATATAGTTCATTTTGGGGCGACCCTAATGTACATAGATATTAAAGTAGCATATATTATGAACAGTGTTGCCAGTTTAGACTTTTTTAAGGATAAATCTACCCTTTTCATTTTGCTTTTAGTTTAAAAATTTTCGACTAGTTTCTACCTTTTTTCTGGCCTTTTTTAATTTTTGAAATAGCCTTAAAAAAGCTAAAGTTTTAGTATTTGAACAGCGAAAAAAGTAATTTTTTACTCGATATTACTAATTTTATTTTTACCGAATCATCCATTTAAAAATTTTCGTTCACGACGCTTTATTCTCGGTATCAAAAAAAAAAAAAAAAATAATTTTATGGACTTACTATATCAATTAATATAATTACTTTTTTAATATATTTCATAAAGCATATGAATATTATTCAAAAATCACCCAAAATTTGAAAATACGAAATAAAAGGAGGCCCAAAAAAATGTAGAAAAGTCACTCCAACGAAAAATCACTCAAACTAAATGAAAAATTTCCCAAAAATAAAAAATAAAACTTTTTCCGAAAAAGTGAAAAAACTCCCATATATTTATGTCTACCATATCCAATGCCCGATTATGACATTTTTTGGTATGAAAATTCATACATTATATGATAAAATTTCTTTACAAAATTAGAAATATTCAGAATGACTGTTTATTTTACTTACTCAAGCATGTTGCGAAAATTAAAAAAAAAATAATAATAAAAGCGGCAAATCACACAAAATATCAAAAATTAGTTATCAAAAACGAATTATAGCACAAAAATGGCGAACATCACCGCAAAATTTTGGGTTATTTTTCATATGAAATATTACGCAAATTTGTATGGGAATTTTTGTGTAATTCTTCTATGTTTGCTTTGGACGATTTTGCTTTGGGTCATTTTGCTGACAGGCCAAAAAGAATCATAGCTCAAAACTTAAGAGAAAGCACGTCAAAATATTAGTTTTTCTTATGAAATACAACCCAAATTTGTATGGAAACTTTTGGCCGATTTTTCAATGGCTCTTTTTGCTAGCAGACGTACTATGTTTAATTTATAATTTATTAAAGTATCTAAAAAAAAAATCAAATGATAATGAGAATGAGGAAACTTTCTTTAATTAAAAAAAATTTTACTTTTTTTTAGCTTTATTTCCTGGATCATTTAGCCTTTCTGAGCCTTTTTTTAAGATCAAGTTAGCCTCTTTTTTTCTCACTACCTGGAAACACTAATTATGAGCAAAAGGTATACTTCCTTATGCTTTACTATGTTTTTTAATGTGTTTATATAGGTATTTTTAGGCATAAATACATATTATAAGTATTTGTGAAAAAAATGAATAAAATATATTTTTGCATATATTTCATTTATACAAATATGGTCAAATGATTTCCGAAATAAAATGTGTTTAAAATGAATATATATCGATATATTTATATAACTACGTTTTTGGTAGAAATAGTAATATACAAGAAAAACTAAATTATACTTAAATAAAATTGTGTTGACACAAAGTATAATTAAAAGTAAATATTTGTCTTATATTCAATTAGTTTAATTGTATATGCATTTCAATGCTGTCAATAACATTTTATGTATTTTATTGAACTATACTAAAATCTGAGATAAGTTTTTCTCTTAGAGTTCTTTCAAGAATAGAATCTATTTTTTTCACGAAATTGTTTGCTCTGTAATGTTATTTTGAACAACATTGGAAAAATATAACTTCAGTAGCAAACGCTTTATTTAACCGATTCTGTGTCATTGATCCTTAGGCGTATCATTTTGTAAGAAGAAACGAGTTTTCGCTTATGATCATTTATATGAACCATTTACTTATATGGCAATTTATATTAAAAAATTAAACAAATAAAAAATCCAAAATATCTCTATAAATTCTAAACTTCACAAAAAAATGGATTTTTCTAAAAATTCGAACTTTTACCAATAATCTGAAAATTCTAAAAATCCCGCATTTCACAATAAGTTCGAAATTTACCTTGAAATTTTACCGAAAATCCAAAATTTTTCCGACAGTTCCAAATTTCACTAAACCCAGAATTTCACCAAGAATTGGAAATTTGTCTAAAAACTTAAAATATCATCTCAAATTCGCAATTTTGCCAAGTCTCCAACATTTTTAAAGTTCAACAAAATTTCCAAATTTACTCAAAAATCCGATTTCCTTTGATTAAAATGGTGAATTTTTTTTTTCTAAATACTTTAGAAAATAACACAATTACAGAATTGGTCACACATTTTTTGTGTTATTGTAATCAAAAAGAAGAGTACCAAAACGCTACAAGAATCATAAAGAAATAATATTCATCCATAGAAAAACATGTACTAAAATCACTAATTCCATTGCATTGTATTAAAATCATTGCTTTGGGAGCTTTTTTTGCAGGATATATTTGTGTAAGTGTACCCGGTAAATATATTTTAATACTTATTGCCGACTATTTTTTATGAATAATATTTAAGTATTACAATATGTATGAAGCTACGAAAATGTTTTTAATATTTATTTAATTTAATTGATATGGTTTCATAAAATATATACATATATAATAAATAAACGATTCATCAGGTGTTTAAATATTTACTTAATAAAAATTAAAAAAAATCCATAATTGTTAATATAAAATATTATTTGCTAAAAATCATTGTATTTGCGTAAACTATTTTTAGGGTTTTCTTAAATGTTTCAGGAAATTGTTTCTTTGACAAAATGTGCAAAAAAAATATATATTAAAAACACTTGCTCACCATTCTCCTTCTATGATCTTATATTTCAAATGTTTCATAGAACACAGAAAAAAATATGGCTAAAATTTTTCTAACTAAATCATTATTTTAATTTAAATTAAATTTAATAAAAAATAATATTTGGTTTTAATATTCTATTTTATTGAACAAAAAAAAAATATGACTAGAATTTTTTAAATAACTCATTATTTAACTTTAAATAAAATTTTATAGAAAATTTGTTTGATTTTAATATATTATTTTATTGCTTGTAAATTCATTCTAAACTAATACGAAAAAAAATAACAATTTCTTGTCTTTTGACAATTAAAAATATAAAAATAAATAAAATTATAAAAATTTTAACACAAAAAAATATAAAATCCATCATTTGCAGGATTCCAGAGATATGTTACCTTAATTTTCGTATATATTCGTATATATTTCGTCCATTGTATATTGCTGTAGAATCCCCAAGTCGATTAAACTATGTCCTTTCATTAGTGTGTCTGAACATATAGCTTCCTCTCGTGATATAAATATGCGAAAGTAATTGGACTTCTTGAAGATAATTTAATGTGTTTAAATTTTTGTATTTCAAATCATTTAAAAGTATTTTGCGGAAACGGATTTTAGCGCAAGTGATCCTTAAAAAAATGATACATGTTTGCAATCGTAAATTGCCCTGTTGTACGGTTTTGGCAGTACCAAAGCAGAGTTTATTTGTGCATTTGTTATATCCTTTCTATTTTGGTTTCATTGAAACTTAGATATTTCACTCCGTTAAAAGATATGTAAGTTGAATTCATTTACAAAAGGCTTCAATTGATAACGATTGCGTTTCTGTTTTAGATGATTTTGGGCGCTAATGAAATTTGGAGACAGTGTCGTGTCTTCTTTTATTTCATATATATGTATATATGTATATATGTATATGTATATTCATATGTATATATTTTATATACTACTATACATGAACACATAAACTATTAGTTATGGCACCATTATTTTTCACATACTATACACTGTGTATTACCGTTAAACTATATTTCATCTAAAAAGTCTCCACTAATTAGTTAGTATTATACAAAAGGTTCGCTTCTCTACACGAAATTTTCAGACATGAATTTACATGATAAAATACAATACTAAAATTCAATCCGAATTATTGTATATATTGTAGAAAATGTAAAACAAAAATATTAAATAAAAAATAAAAATTGTTTGAAAATCTGTAAAAAATTTAATATTATTTTTATTGATTTTAATAAATCATATTATTGAATTTCTTAAGGATTTTCAAGTTTTCAAATTTATAAATAGTAAAAATATTTTATTAAAAAAAAAATTAAAATTTGTTCAATAAAATATTTAAGGATTCGAATATTTGATTATACTAATTCAGTGATAGGTCCGATTTCAGTAAAAAATATAATTGGTTTTATAAATTTTTCTCAAAATTTTGTAATTAAATTTTCGATTTTTTAACATAGTTGAAAAGTACAAAATCTTTATATTAGAATAAAAGTTTTTAATTTTTGGGACGCGCAAATCTATTATGCATAATATAATAAAAAAAAAAAATGTTTCAAAATGTTTATATAAAAATAATATTTTTTTTTATTATTTTTTGATAAAAAAAAAATATAATAATAATAACTTAATAATAATTTAACTTTTTATAAGCTAACAAAATATAGAAAGTGAGCAACTTTAAATATTCATATGGGGAATTCTCTTTTTAAGTTTTGATGCAATTATGTTAACAAAAAGTCCAAGAATAGTTCTATGTAGTGCCGGCAAGCAGTCAAACTTAAAAGATCAAAAAAGTGTCAAATTCTTCTAATGTAAACTTCAAACACTTGTAGATACAGGTCAATTTATGTTCAATCAGTATATAGTTAAGCGATGTTAAATTATATTGTGGACAAGTGCAGTTTTTTGATTAGAAAATTAGTACCGTTTCGAGTATTGAAAAGAATTGAGGTTTATTGCCCTTGTAATTATGAATCGCTTGACAATATCGGATGTACCCAAACTTGAGGAGAAAAAACGTGAATGACTCCAAGAGTTTGCCTTTGTTGCGAGATATACGCACAGCATTATTTTAGTGAAGCTAAAATATCGCGTGATCATAAAAGCTTTTCAAATTACATCTAAAAATCATTATGACACGATAAAATATTAATTTGCAAACATTTTGTAAATCTTTATAATCGGTCTAAAATTTTGCATAGTTTATACTGGGATTTTTTAAAATTTTATGTGAAATATTATTTATAATAAGTACATCTATTCGGTTTTAGTTAAGCGAAAAATGGGTTTCAACAAAAAAATTGCATAAAAAGTATTCATGACCTGAGATCGCGGTGCCTCTAATATTTCATAAATTGTCGACCACACCAGTTGAAATCGGTAAAAATATTAATAATCTGTAGCTGTTACGATAGCTTATAACGGATTCAAGTATTACTCAAAAATAATTACGCGTTTGAATTTAATGTAACTTTAAAAAATTTTTGGTATGTATTTTTGTCATTGAAAAATTCACTCTTATAGTTATGTAACAAATATTTGCAACTTTTTATTTACTTACATAATTTGAATAGTTTTTTTTGAGGTTAGATGTAAAAAGTACATCATAGAATTAAATGCAATTAATAAAATTTAAAAAAATGTATGCATACTTTGCATTTTACTCGTTTTTCTAAAGGAAGGTTTGAACAGATCACGATTATGTTCTCTAATATGAAACTTATCAAACCATCATTAATTTGTGTTTTGTATCTTTGTGCAGATATGTAGCATTTATTTTTGATACCAGGCTTAAAATTGATTTTTTTTTTATTTCTGATTTTTAACTATTATAACATAAATGTTCATTTCTCGCCTATTAATATTTTTTTTTTTTTTTTGAATGTCAAATATTAAAAATATATCAACAAATTTTATAAAATGAAAAAACGAGAAAATCTATATAATGAAATGTTGAAAAATCATATCATATCGTATCACTTTAATTTGTATTTTAGTCATATTGATGTGAGTTACGTACTTACAGTAATTTTTTAAATATTGCTGAAAATGAAATTTTGTATAACATTTTATCTTAAATCTCCATAAAAATGACATCGTTGGAACAGATTTGTGTTTCATTAAAGCCAGCTAATACTGTTACTAAATAGCACTGACGTGCCATTAATGCTATATAATAAATCAAAAAAATGTTCAGTCCTTTTTAACCCCATAAGCAAACGAGTTTAAAGAAGTGCCCATATATCTCTTGAAAATAAATAAACTATACAAAAATTTCGTTTATATTAAAAGGTAACAGTATCATATTCGGTTTTTACGGTGATAATTAGTAGAAGAGGAAGTGGCAAATTGGGATAATTTTTCTTGAATTTTGCAAAGTGTATTTGTTCAAGTTGAATATCGCATACATTTTCCACATAACTGGTTCTGAGTATTGATTCAGATAGAATGCTTTCGTTTGTATTCGTCCTTAAAAAAAAAAAAATCAACAAAATTGGATACCCTTCATATATTTATGGTTAACAATGAAAGCTGAATATTACTAGAACACCTATTATGCGCGTTTTACCACAAAATTAATAAAAGAAAAACAAAGTTTAAACAAAAAGGTTTAAAAGGAGTAAAAACATTTAAAAATATGCAAACTAAAATGCATTATTAAGAAAAATATGCAAAAATATACGCTAAAAATCGATGCTATTTTTTAGTATAATGTCTGATTCGGATAGATAACTACATAAGATAGTTTTTAAATGCTCCTGAAAAAACATGTGTTAATATAATATATATATATATATATATATAAACCACTTGAATACCTCCACTTTTATTGTTTTTGAATTTTCAGAAACTTGCAAATTTACATTCACAATTTTCATTTTGTAAAAAATCTAACAAAAAAAAAAAAAAAATAAATAAATAAAAAAAGTATATAGTTTTAAACATTGTCCATTAAAAATGCATTCACAGTGCAGATGCTATTTTTGGATGAATTTTTTACAAAATTTCTACGCTTTCAATTTTTGATTTCCTTTGATATTATAAAAATTATAATGGTTTCTAAAACTTGCAATATAAATTGTTTTGAGATAAAATGGTTCACTGTTTAAAAGAGAAATTAAATAGTCCTACAGATTTTTTCATACAAAATAAATCTTTTTTTGTTTTCATTTTTTTTTGAGGATTTGCGGTATAATACCTTTTTAGGCCAGAGTAATTGCTAATGTACTATAACATAAACATACTTGTCTTAAATATTAAGCAAATATATTAAAAATAAAAAGGGAAGAAATTCCTTAAAAATGTATCTGAAAATTCCATTCTTGTTGTGAGTTCATCTTTAGCAAAAAGGTTTTTTTTTAGTTATAATATATCATTTAGAGTACTTGTTGTAATAATCTTTATACTGTTTTTTTAATCAATAATAGCCGACTTATAGTCATTGAATGAGAATAACCAAGAAAATATTAATATTATAAAAAAATGAAATTTTTGTTTGAAAAAAACAGGTGGTGGCAAAAATGCATTGTAAAACTTCAATTGCATTTCAAGTGCATTTTTAAATAATCAATTTACCTGTGAATTATTTCTTTCGAAGAGGTCATTAGAGCTTTGAATCATTAAAATCCATCTACATCGTAAAGAAATATTAACGTTCGAAATTATGTATTTTGTTGGTTTTTTAAACTTATATAAATATGTAATGTAAATCACGAATTAATTCGCGCTAGGTTATTTGATTTTAAAATAGGCCATATTATTTTTCGTTCAAAGCAGGCAAAATGATAGCCTCCACAAAAAGTAAATATATACTACATATATAGGATTTCGTGACATTTAGTAAAACTTTACAGCGATTTATTTACTGCGTAAAGTGCTAAGCACAAATAATAAGTACACGTATATAATATGTATAAGTAATATATTTGTTATAAATGTTATATTAATCATTCGTAAGTTAGATCTGCATAGTGGTGCAAAATGCCCTTAATTTTGCTTTTGAATATTTCAAATCTTTCGAATGCTTTGTTTTTTCTTTTAGAAAGTATAACTAAATTCATCTTCACTTGTTATCTGTAAAAGACTCTTCTTCTTTCGACTCTTCTTGGGATTACACATTCAGTAATCAAGTAAAAGGAATTCTTCTGATTTATTTTTAGATTTTTTTTTTTTTTTTTTGAAAAGTTGCTCCATGAATTTTACTCACCGTGCCAGTCTGGCATTGTTCTTGCGACTCATTATTTGAGTGCAGTCCATACACCATTTCTTTTTTTATAATTCATTTAAGTTTTGATAGTTAGGACTAATGTTTACTTATTGCTTTCAATTGTTCTTTAGGTTCTTCAGCATTAAACGCAAATAAACTATTTTCACCCTCAACATCTATGAGTAATTTGATGTTTTCATCTATATTTCTTTCTTTTTAATTGTATTGATGCTCCATATAAAAAAATTTCTCGCAAAATGTGGGGAATATAATACATCTTTAAACTTAGTAGATTTTCTGTAAATTTTTATTTTAACAATTCATTTCCCCTTTTACAGTATAAACTTTTTTATAATGACAAATTTTTGTCATTCCATTTGTACGTTCTACAATATTGTTCTAAGAATCCACAAAACTATATATATATATATATATATATATTTATTTTTTTGATACTTTCTGATGGGGAAGTCGATACAACGATGGCCATCTGTCCATCTGTCAATTTTTAGGAAGCCCCAGCTATCGGGTATATATGTTTTATACATCAAAATATAGGGCATATTTCTTATAATGACGGTTATAGCGCTCGAACTTGTTTTTGTTTTTATTACATTTTTCCTTGCTTATGGCTCCAAAAGCTTGGTGACTAATTGATTCGTCTATTCATGGATTATTTCTATATTCGGCCTCTTCTAAATGTCTTAATATAGATAGCAAAGTCAATGTATCCCTCGTTTCTACAATACATTCATTACAAAATTTTAATAATCATTTGTTAGACTTGAAAGAAGCATTATAACGAGTAATTCATCTAGTAGTTGAATACCCACCACATTTAGTTTTTCAACAATATCGGAAAATGTATTTAAATACTCCTACAAGTTGTGGCTGTATTTAAACTTAAAAGTCACTTGTAAAAACTTACTTTTTCTATATATTCTCTATAGGTTCATCCAGGCTTCATAAGATGTTGCGCAATTCTTTATGTAATTTATTTGGGATGTTTTTATACCTAACTTATTGCCTTCTCATTGTTGGTATCCCTTTAAAATTTTCTGCTAGCATCCATATTTTGTTTTCATTACCATTTATATACCTCCATTATCCACTATGTATGAGAACACTCTTTGTATGAACACTTCAGATTTCTAAATTCTTTTCGTCAAAATTTTCAATTTGATAAAGGATGAAGATACCATCATGTGCTATGTTGTTCTGTTGATAATCTTTTCTGCTTTGTATATTCATTTTATGACACAAAGTGGTCCTAAAACCATTTTTTTTTTAATAATTCTGTAACTTATAAACCGTTGGAGATGTCTAAACAAAAGGTCAGAGCAGAGGTGTTTTCCAGTTGATTTGAAGGGGCATAACTCCATAGCGGATCACTTGGGTAGAGAGTATACCACCAAAATTACCCAGAAAAATCTTTGCTTTCCTGGTAAGCTAGCAGGTATAATTGGAAACAAAAATAAACTACTTATTTTCTGCCTGAATAACTAGTTATTTTTGTTCGACTTGTCCACAAATTCATGAGTTATTTTTTGACTCTAGGGGTACTCAAAAATATGTACCTAAACGAAAACAAAAATAAAAAAAAAAAACAAAAAAATGTTTGCCGTCAGTGAGACTGGAACTTGGACGCACACTAACCATTCGGTTTAATGACTAACGTCTTACTCAGTACACCATCTCGCACATAGCATCCTAAGCGACAAAAACTCTATTTAGTTCAAAATATCTTTTTAGACATTTTGTTATAAAAAACTAACAGCTTCAAAACGGGGTTGAACCAACAACTCTAGCCAACTCATCCACGTGATTGCAGTATTACTGTGCTATTATACTATTGAGTACTTATTAATGAAATACAGAGTAGGCAAATAATAATGACGGCTCATTACCAAGAAACTACTTTAATATGTAGTTGTTATTACCGAAAACCAAAAAGTTTTTGCTGGGTAGTAACCTGGGGTATGCAATTTTGTTTTAAAATTCGTCAAAATTTCATTTACGAGTTTACATGTGTAGGTTATCTCCTCTAATTTAAAAAATATTTAGGTCAAAGCCAATTTTATCCTTATTTTTGGCATAGTTCTTTTAAAGTTTTTAGGCCGTAAAATTTTTTGAGAATATTCAGTAACTTTCTTTCAAAATTCTAAGTAATGTTGCTGCAAAAATCTTATAAACATATATATCCAAGAAGAAGTTGTATTAATCTAAAATTTGAACTATTTTGACATTATTTTCTAAAAATTTTGTAATATTTTTAGAAAATAATTTTTGTTCCGGACTATAGAATTTTTGCAATGTTTTAAAAAGAAATTATATCATGTACAATTCTTTTAATGTTTTCAATAGAAATTTTAATGAAAATGTGTATAAAACAAATCCAAAAGCACTTGAGGAAATGGTATCCTGTTTTGTCAGTTTTCCACCAAAATTTTTTTTGTGAAATTCGAAAACACAAAATTATGTTAGCTAAAACTCCCATATAATGAGAAAACACATAAAAAATATTTTCTGACGGAGTCAATTTTTAAAATATGTCTTTTGCCGCATTGGTCGTTAAAAAGTCAAGACCGTCTATATGATACCCTACACCATTGTATGCGAGCGTAAAAATTCGGAAAGGGGACTTATATTACACCTGTGGCCAATTTTACTAAATGTAAAATAAAATATACAAATACAGAATAATGCGTTGATACTAACATCTAAATGATTTTATTTACTTTAAGGCGATTCTTGGAAGTGAGTTTATATGGGAGCTATGGTAAATTATGGACCGATTCTCATAAAATTTGGCGATCTTGTTTCTACTTACATAAAACTTATTTGTGTCGAATATGGACTTGATACTAAGATTCATATTTGATTTACGTAAGTTAAAGTGATTTTCGGAAGAGGGTTTTATATGGGAGCTATGGTCAATTCATAAAATTTGGTAACAAGATTAATACTTGTATAGAACTTCTTTGCGCTGAATTTCACTAAAATATACTTATCTTTAAAGTATTTTTGATTGTATAAACTCTATTCCGCGGGGACATTTGTGTGAGGGTTAGGTGAAATAACGGACCGATCAGCTAGCTGGAGAAATTTATTTTGACCTAAATATCTCTTAAACGAAAAGAGATAACATGCACATGAAGCTTATTTTTGTAAAGATTTATAAGGAATATCTAAGTTTCTTTACAAAATAAATAATAAACAAAATTTTGACGATTTTTTACCCAAGATAACCAAATTTGCAGAACCACCAACTAACTAGCTGACCAGCTAGGATACTGTGATTCTTCACATCAACTCAGAAACACCTCAGCTCTAGCAAAATCAAATTTTGTTCACAAGTTACAGAATTATTAAGAAAGTGTTTTGGATACTTGTTAATCTCAACCCAAACGCTCTGGGTCCACAATGTATTAAAGGTATTCTTTAATATTCCCATTAGAATATTTTGAATTTATATTTTGTATAATATAATAATAATAATTTTAATAATAATTAAAAAAATTAAAAATATAAAAATAATTTTAAAAGAATGAAAAAATAATTGAAAATTAAAATTTATTTAACAATCTTCTTTTTCCAAAAATTTTCTTTTTCTAAAATATTATTTTATTTTTAATTTTTAAGATTATATTTGTTTTTATAATAAATATTTTTTTTATTTAAAATACTTCAAATATTAACCCCCTTTTTTGCAAATCCCTTCATCTCACTGAATTTTTTTTTTTCTAAAAATTAAAAAAAAAATATATGTGTATGAAAAAGAAGTTCAAAGTTAGGTGGAGTGTTTTACAAAACTATACCCAAAATTATTTTTTTAATCAAGTTTTATACACTAAGAGAAAAATTGATCATATACGTGTTGAAAACGATACAATTCAGTATTGAATTTTCGCCATACGTTTTCAAGTTCAGCACTGTGTATTCAAATAATTAATGAGCATTAATAATATCAATTGACACCACCTCAATATCGAATTCTAAAATTGCATTATATTTTCTATTTTTTTTATTTAAAATTTGTAAAAGAAATTTATGAAAAAGAATTTATGAGAAAGAAGATATCATAAATTGTCAGTCTGCTCTAAAACGTGGTGGACTTTGAATTGAATTTTTCTTTTAGTTTATATATAACAAAATTGGTTACAAGATCGTTAAACTTTATAATAAGCTGAAACTAAAGGCCTCATTTGATAAAACGAAACGTTTTCAAACTTTAGAATTTTGTATGAAGAATACTGGGAAATTTTTTGAAATTTGATTTTTTTCTATATAAATTCTTTCATTTGAAAGCGTTTCGTTTTACAAAATGTAGCATTAAAAAAAATCTTGCTTTTTGTTTGTTTGTAACAAATTATATTAAGCCAGAGTTGTTTAATATTTTCATATGAATCGTAGGTGAATACAATCTCTTTGGATATTTGTACCTGTACTTATTTTCTAAAGTAATTTTAAAGTATTCCTTGTTTTGTTATTAAAGAAATCCTCGTAGATGGTAAAAAAAATCAGAAAATTCAGCTAAAATATGAACTAATGACATGTTACACAAATCTCACGTTTATGCTATCCTCTTCTTTTAATTTAAATTTTTTCCAAAACACACCTAAAAGTAAACTCGTATATACGAAATAGTTAGTATGTGTATACACATGTGTAAATATAATGGATAATTTACCAAATTTACAAAGGATCATATTTGTTCATCTCTGTAGGAGTAAGTAAGTATATACTTACAGATGTGCGCATATACACTAAGAAAAAAGATTAGTTGGAAAATCGTTATAATTACTAAAACTTAATAGAGTAAACTATTATGTAATTCCAATTATTGAAAAAATGTGAATTAGACGGAAGTTCTTTATTTATAACTTATACAGCATAATAAAAATAGAAATATTATTTCTGCATTCATATAGATAGTTAACTGGATCAATTAATACCTGATTAAAATAAATTTTAAGATTCTGAATGCACTATTATATTGAATTTATAGTTCAAAACAAAATATCGGTATTTACAATCAGAAACTTTTTTGTATTACAATAATTAAAATTTTAGCCAAATTTTTGTTGTAGTAGCAAATAAATTATGATAATAACTTGGTTATGATGAAATATCAAATTCGGTGTTCACAACCAATCGAAATTTTGTTAACCATTGATATTTTTCTTTATGACATATCAAGATAAAAAAAAATTAATTGTGTATAATTTCATGGTAAAAATTTTATTAAAAAATTGTTTCTTTTTATTTTATTGATAAATATCACATATTATATTATCTGCTTGTTATATCCGTTGCCTGTTTAGAAGATATTTTACTGGACTACATATATATAAAGCTTAGTGTGTAATTAAAGAATCTAAGCCAGCTTTAATACCAACACAATATTTATTTAAATCCGCAGCTAGATTTAGGTGAAATTATGGACAGCTACATAGTGATTTTTTAATAAATTGGAATAACAGCAGGAAATAACATTCAAAATTGTTAAAAGTTTAGTTTATTTCATAGCTGTATACATACTTACGTATGTTTAATTAAATTTAGATAAATGATAATGTGTTTTCTAATTTATTCAAACATGACAGCAGAACAAGTTAGAGGATGCCGTCATAAGAATATATAAATATAAAAACCATATATATTTGTACCCTACACCATTAAAGGAGCTGCAGATTTTATGATTTTGTGGTAATATTTTTAATATAACAATACAATCATCATTAATGTATGTATATACTTATAGTATATCACATTTAGTTAATTTAACGATGCCTTTTGTCTGCCAGCGATCTGCAATTTAATTAAAAGGACTGTAATCATTTTATTGGACTCAATTTTGAAAATAACTTTCGAATTTTGTAAATAACTATCAACAAAAATCACACCGCACACAAAATTTTTCTAAATAAATCATTTTTTGGATTTAAGTTAAATTTAATAAAAAATAATATTTGGTTTTAATGTTCTATTTTATTGCACAGAAAAAATTATGGCTAGAATTTTTTAAATAAATCGTTATTTAATTTTAAATAAAATTTTATAAAAAAATTTATTTGATTTTAATATGTTATTTTATTGCTTGTAAATTATTCTAAACTAATATGAAAAACAGTAACAATTTCTTGTTTTTTTGATAATTAAAAATATAAAAATAAATAAAATTATAAAAATGTTGACACAAAAAAAAAAATAAATAAATAAAATCCATCATTTGCAGGATTCCAGCGGTAAGTTACCTTAATTTTCATATATATTTCATTACCGAATATGTAGTCATTTATTTTTGTGTATCTTCTAGATGAATCAAAAGTATATCAAATATGCATGTATATTCGCTGTATAAACCCCAAGTCGATTAAACTATGTCTTTTCAATTGTGTGCCTGAACATGTAGCTCCCTCTCGTGATATAATTATGCGAAAGTAACTGGATTTATTGAAGATAATATAATGTGTTTTAATTTTTGTATTTCAAATCATTTAAAAGTATTTCGCGGAAATGGTTTTTAGGGGAAGTGGTCCTTAATAAAATGATGTAGATTTGCAATCGTAAATTGCCCTGTTGTTCGGTTTTGGCGGTATCAAAGCAGAGTTTGTTTGTGCATTTATTATATCCTATCTATTTTGGTTTCATTGAAACTTAGATATTTCATTCCATTAAAAGATATGTAAGTTGAATTCATTTAGCAAAGGCTTCAAATGAAAACGATTGGGTTTCTGTTTTAGATGGTTTTGGCCACTAATGAAATTTGGAAATAGTGTCGTGTCTTCTTTTATTTCATATATACATCTTTTTATTCATATATGTATATTTTATATACTACTATACATGAATACATAAACTATTAGTTATGGTACCATTATTTTTCACCAGCATATTTACATATTATCTATATACTATACACTGTGTATTACCGTTAAACTATATTTCGTTTAAAAAAAAGTCTCCATTAATTAATTAGTATTCGTACATTTATATGATAAAATACAATACCAACATTCGATCCGAATTGTATATATTATAGAAAATGTAAAAAAAAAAATTAAATAAAAAATAAAAATTGCTTGAAAATCTACCAAAAATTTAATACTATTTTTAATGGTTTTAATAAACCATATCATTCAATTTCTTAAGAATTTTCAAATATTCAAATTTATAAATAGTAATATATTTTATTGAGTTAAATTAAATTTTTTTCAATAAAATATTTACGAATTTGAATATTTGATTTTACTAATTCAGTAAAAAATATAATTGGTTTTATGAATTTAGTAATAGAATACGAAATTTAATTTTTTCTGTGCGCCATGTATTCCAAACATTGTTCCAAATCTTTTCATTTTAACAAATGACATTTTTATTAGTATTATTTAAAAAAAATATGTTAGGTTTTGTAAAAATCAGTATTTTTGTTACCTATGTACTATGAATAAAAATATATAATAAGGAAAATAATTAAAAACCATTTTTTTATTTATTTGGAAATCCTAATTTTTATATGTATATTTTATAAACGAATAATTATTACTCCAACCGTATTATATTTTTTAAACTATTGTAACCACCGAATTTTATTGTACTTGCAATCGAATTTTTAGATAGTACACGTAACCGACAAAAGTCACGAAGAATTTGTTTTCTCTGTGTACATACATATTATAGTCGTTTACTTTCATAAAAAACGTGTATGTTTGTATATACATATATGTAGTTATACTTTTGATACAGGTGACCTGTTGTCACAAATCATATCATATCAAGGTTTTTCTCATTCAATTTAAATAACAAACACATGCAGGGATGGGTTGTATTATTCACAGAGTATGAGCAAACGGAACAGTCATTTAAAAATTGTAATTTGAGAGAACCAAATTTTATTTAACAACATAAACACTTTAACACACAAGCAATGTGACTGCTAAAATACTTTGAAAATAATTATTGTGTATAAAATTTACGAAATTATTGGTGTTAATTCTCCATTGACAGATTTTTTTTTTATTTTTGTTCTATTGTAAATAATATCTTTAGTAGTCAAATTCAACACAAGAGCTATAAACTAATTTTAAAATTACCCTCCTTTATATTATATTTAGTTTATTTTTTAAAGCATGAGTTATCATTTTCAAAACTTAAATAACAAACTGTTATTTTACGTTTATGTTTCACGTAGTCATTTCCTTTCGGGAATATATTCATGTGCATTGTGCGGTTGTATGTATTTTTGTAATATACACCTTGATTTAGTATTACTTGGAAAAAGACCTTAGAATATGTTGGGTACTAAAAAGGTTATTTTTGGTTTTGCGACTTGCTATATAAACACTAGCTATGAACGAAGTTTTGGTTGATGTTTTTCAGCGAAAGCCATAAAGCATGAACAAGGAAATGGAACCTTTTTTAGCCACAAAATATGAAGTTGAATATTTTGTTTTTCTCTTTCAGTGTCATTTTAAAAACCAGGTGTTTTATGATGCTAAAAAATATAAATACAGAAAATGTGGTTACTAGGCATCATTTAGCAACTTAGAATATTTCGACAGGTACAAAGTAAATAAAATGACTTTTCTTAGAAAATACAATTCATGAAATGTGTTTCTAAAGTAAATATATTATGTATCGTTCTCCCAAGATACATAATATATTAATCTAAATATACTCTATTTTAAAGCGTTTTGCTCATTAAATCTGTTTTAAATTAAAAAAAAAAAAATAGAAAGATTAATGCTGTGAGATATTGAATATATAGAGAAATTAAACAAAATATATTGCAAACAAAAATATTTAGTACTTGTGACATATTAAGCTTCATGTAATTCAATTGGAAAGCCAAGTTCTTCCTGAAGTCACACAAAGGAAAAAAGTGTCTATGTAATAAAATGGGTAAAATTTATCATCTGTCTTTGTTAGTCTATCTTCATAATCAATCAAAATGTCTAAGTCACACATAAACATTATTTAAATTCTTTAATAGAAAAGAAAAAGTAAAAACGACAAGGAAAACAAAGAACAATATATTATTTACACGGTTATATGAATGCGGTTATTCTCTATAAACATTTGGAAAATATCTTCCGAGAAGAAATTTACTCAATATCTCCTTCTTATTATTATTTTTTATTATCATCAAAGTAATATTTTTCTAAAAAACAAAAATATATAAAATTTAAATTTTTTTTATTATTTTTATCCTTAAAATATTGCTCCTTTTTTCAGTAAGGCGATTATCACCTCCGCAGAAAATTGATGATATGCAATACTTTTATTTTTCAGTCACAATCTTTTCAGTTGTTGAAAAATTGTTCAAAAATGAAAATATTTTTTTTTTTTTTTTGGTCTTAACAAAGATGGATATTTAATGTGAGCGTTTCAGTTTCAGTGATGTTAAGATTTATGTGCATTCATGCTTTACAAGACGTAAAAGATTTCTTTATTATATTATTTCAAGATTTATTTAGTGATAATTTTTCTACATATTTATTACATCTTTCAGAAGATTATCTGGCGACATCTCCTTGTTTTCTCCTAGGTGATTATCTAGCGATATTACCTATTTTGCTTCTAGGCGTATTTATTTCTTGTTGCTTAAATATACAATCGCTCTGTATGGTATGATTATTGTGGTAATTACTTTGCTTATAAGATAAGGGATGATTCAAATTTCAAACAAAATTTCGGCGAAATAACTATTTTTTAAGAAAAGCATTGGCTTAGCTAATTTTCGAACCTGATTAGAATTACAATCTAAATTTTTTAGACTATCTTCATAGGCAATTACCGTACTGAATAAAAGGAGTTGCGATAAACAACTCCTTTTATTAAGCATGCGAATTTCTTTTAAGTCACTTTATTTTTGCTCCGGAGTTATCGAAATTTTCATCTTGAATGCGATCTAATAATAACTATAAAATGTTCATACGGCATGCGAAGCAATTCTCTTCTTAGCATTATTATTGTTTTTAAATAATCTCTTATCGATATAAGAGACGTTAGTTCCAAAATATAGTCTTTGGTAATATCATTTCAATGCTTCTCTAACTCTTGGTATTTTGGCAAGATTTATTACCGATATTACATTTCGGGATCATCCTGATATCCTAAATGGGATGAGATTACATTTCCTCTTTTTATTTCCTCCAGTCAAGATTACACAGACATTGACATATGATTCGGATCGTTATCTTGCTGGTATATCCATGAAAGTGGCATTTCCGTGCTATTGGAAAAATTCTGTGTACCGAAAATCACCTTCTTACTTTACTATTACAGTTGTATGCTTTTTCGCCTATAGGTCTTCGAATTCAAGTGAACTCGAGAAAAATTATGGCGAGCTTCTTTATTTTTTTAATTTTATGCACTTTTAATTTTTGAGATTATATTCCATAGATATTATTTTTATAATTGAAAGTCTTAAATATAATGGAATTTCTGTCTTATGTACTCTGACAAAAAATCTGGGTTTTACCATTTTTCTATGTAGTTGTTATAAGGAGTCTTTCACCTTTTTGAATAGTATGAATAATATCACCATTCACAAATTATTGATTTGGGAAAAGATTATTTGATAAAATCTCCATTATTTTTAATAATTAACTGCAGTCCAATATTGGTGATAAAACATCTTTATCATAGGTACACGAAAGTTTCGTTGCAATTTTATTCCTCATAAGTTACTACTGAAATAAATAAGTGTCCAGCTTAAAATTTTGCATGTGTACGGCAAAAGTTTGTGTCAACATTATACATTTTTTTTAAGAATTTTAAAAGTACCCTTTTTTCTAGATAATATGGTTCGATTTTCAAATGTTCAATTTTGACCTTTGAACATCTGATTTAAATAAACTTTATACATATGGCTATATAGGTATTATTTTGTTCTTTAATATGAAAGTAAAGCTGAAGGTTTATCATATATATTTTAAAAGTTATTAGCAATTAAACAAGTACACATTTGTAACATTTTTAGCTTTTTTCGACTTTAAAGCATTATATTTTTGGACCAGAAAGGGAAGGGATCCAAAAGTTTATGATTTAATAAACACTACCAATATCTAACGTTTCATTGAAATCGGAGATATCAAATCAGAAAAATGACAATTTTCTATTTGTTTTTATATGGAACAACATAATATTTTCGACTCTTTATAAAGAACTATTAAAAATGTGCATTCGTAAATAGACTTCGACTGCCATGTAAGTTGCTTCCGAAATTTTTCTTTATAATTATGTTCGAAGTGTAAAAAAAAAATAATAATTAAACATCAAAAAATTCACTTACAAATTACTTTTTTGTTAATAAAAATAATTTTTGTATTCACCATAAACAAATTTATGCAAAAATTTAAAAAAAAAGAATTGGTTGTAAAATACTTGTAAAATATAGTCTAAGGTTAACTTGAAATTAATTCTGTAAGTCTAAACAACTATTAAATTAATAATTAAGGCCTGTTCAAAAAATCTATACTTTTAAAAACTAATATCACTTGGCGATCATAAACCAAATCGATACAAAACAAGTGTAATTTTTTCTAGCAAAATTAGTGTTAAAATACCTTTAGTTTTTTAACTGTAAAAGGTTAATAATATAAAATGTTTTCGATACAAAAAATTAAGAAACCATTTTGCTCAAAATCCTTTAAAATTTAATTTCAAGGTATAGCAAAGTACCTCGTGATGTAAAACTTTCAATAAATTCAGTTATGTGGGTTATGTATCGACACATATAAGGGGTCTGTGTAAAATATTTACAAAAAATATTTTTAATTTTCTCAAAAATTATAAATTTTTTGGAAAATTTAGTAGCTTATTATTAGATGTATTATTTAAGACACAAAGGGATGTTTGTAAAAGGACTAATAGGCACCAAAAAATTTATATCGCAAATGGTTTAGAGAGGTAATATAAAAACTTCTATTCAACAACATAATCATTTTGAGCTATTTTAGTCAAATTTAGCCACTACTCACAATACAAAAGACACAATTGAATTGTACAATGCAAATATTATAAGTGCTTTTCCTAAAGAAGTAAATCCTTCAAATTGACCGGAGATCCGCCAAACTGAGAGATATTGATCGCTGATAAAAATATCATTAAAGAAGAGCAAATTGATAGCACAAAGCTACCAAGACTTCGCTATTTCATTTTATGACAAAAATTGCAAAGAACAATTTTTCTTGGACAGGCCTTACCTTGTATAAATTACGAATATCAGAATTAGTTTCTTCTCTTGTAACACCTTATAAACAATTTAAATATTTAAAGTTTTTAATTCAATACTTGTAATAACAGCTACATCATTCTTTAAAGGAGTTGAATTTTCCAAATTGATTTCGAATAAATAGAGAAATGCTTTTTCCATATTAAGCCATCATTTTTGAACATACTATATAAAATTTGTAATTTGATAATTATTTTCTTACCTTAATTAAAATATTTTTCTTAAAGTAATAATATTTAATAGTTTTTAACTTCAATATTCTGCAAAAAATTGCTTAACCAGTTTTTTCAAAATTCCAACCATTTGAACTATTCCAACATCGGTTTCTCCAATTAATTTTTTAGAAAATAATGTTAATAGTTCAGAATTTTCATTATATACCTGTTGTAAAGCATCACTAATACCAACATTTAAAGCGTGTGCTGTTAAAGTCAAATTTGCTTCGTTGTTGAAATGGTTCAATAAAACACGTTATCAAAAAATTCCTTAATGCGTTCAAACGCGTTGAGGGCATCTTCGGTCCATTCCAATCTTTTATTTTTCTTTTTTAATTAATTAATAATAATAGGGTGAATAGCACTAGTAAATTCAGCTAACTTTTATTTATAGCAATAATGATATTTAATATTTGCATTAATTTTCTGCTTCTTAAATATCTTTGATACTTGTTTCATTCGATTTTCTAATACATATGAATTGCCATTTTTTCAACAACTAAAAAAACCCTTCCGTTCACTTATAATAAATAAATAAATATATGGATGGTCGAAATTAAGGTATTCAAAACATTTGCAACTATTTTTTCTCTCTTTTTAATTGAAGCAATCTACGCTAACAAATTATTGAAAATAAGAGTATTCAATGTAGGAGTAAGTATAAAAACACTGTAATATTGTATCGAAATATAATTTTTATTTTGTCCGAGATGAGCTGCCTAGAATCAATATAATTGGATTTTAGTGCTTTTTCGAAGCACTATGGTAAGGATGAGTGCCTTTGGCTAGCAGTCAATAGATTATGCTATGGTAGGATTCACTCTATCGAAAGGATATCCCAACTAGATTTTGACATATCATCGCTGTTCCGGCTAATTTAGTTATGTGTTTTTTATTAGATTTACTGGAGATCGAAAAAACTGTATTATTTTGTAATCTGGAAAGTTTCATTAAAATTAATACGATTAGTTGGAACCTAAGTACAATTACTGCAGATATTATGTAAATAAAAATTTAAAGGAACTATATATAACTCATTTTGCTGGAACATTTTTATAAAATTATTATTTTTTTTTATTTAGAACATACAACTATTTTGGTTCGTAAAACTTTGTTTGAAAATTTAATAAAGTTTCCAAGAAATAATTTATTCCATGTGGTTATAAACTTTTATTAATTAATTAGTTTTTTCTTACAACTGTTACGTTTTTTCTAATGTTGTTCTTAATATTAAGAAGTGTAAATCAGCAGAATAATTCAGGAATATTATAAGGATAAAATGTAAATTTTTGCATAAAAGTCGATTGTTATATGATTTTTTTTATTGTTATTTATTTCGATAAATTGTTTTCTTATGTTTTTTTATATACATTAGAAAGATTATAATATAAAAATTAAATAATTTTTTAATTTAGTAAGCATTAATTAAAAATTATTATACTATTGATTTAAATTTTCATAAAATGCATTACATTTTTTTTTTTTTAAGAATGTAAACTGTTGAAATTTGATTCCACTATTTTGAGTTTTGCTTCATACAAAGATACAATTTAACTTTGCGAAGTTCTTCATTTCTTGTTTGTGGTATTGGTGTCTAGCACAGTTTTACATGATCAGCATTCTAAAGCTAAGTTTATTTCATGTACTTCTATCACCACGGTCGCCAGATATGTTAAATACACAAAATGTTTACTATAGTTATATATTTCTTTTAGTAAAGCTTTTGGAAACAGCTTGTCATTTACTACATTGAAATGAGTTTTTAGTTCTAACCACATACCCAAAATGGATTTAATTGCCACTAGTAGGTGTAGATTTAGGGATTTTCACTATCGCTGCTGAACTTACAGCTAACTGTAATGAATGACATACACAGCTTATTAGAACTAAGTCTATTAGAACATATTTTCTTTTTAATAGTTTGTGAAGCCCATTATGGATTCTAGTCATATTGGCTGCATTATCACTTCTCACCGCCACAAGATTTTGTATGTCTAATTTGAAATTCGTTTTTTGATGAAAATATATCATTCAGAATCATCTATATCTGTAAAAATTCTATTTATGTAACAAGTACCGTTTTGGATTTCTATCCGAAGCACTTTTATATTAAGTAACATTTTTCATATATAAAGCAATATGTAAACAAGCACAAAAACGCTTCTTCTCAAAAGTTTTGTGTTCCGCGCTTACGATATTTTCACAATATGACTTTGCTATGGTTTTGAATTTCATCAGTTTATAAAATCGGTAAAAATTAACTTTGAACCGCCACAAAAATTAACCTGTAAAGAATTTTAATATTTGAAAGTAACGTAAAGTATAAAAATTATTATTACATAGCTTCTTTAAACGAATTTTAATTAAAAGCAAATAAGAAAAATATAGTCGGTCAAGCCCGAGCATATGGGTATCATATTGTGAATTTCCATCGAAATTTGTGGAGGGGTTTTATATTAGACATGTGGACAATTGTGAACCAATACTTTTACTAAAAGTAAAATAAAATATACGAATACAGAATATTACATTAATGCTAACATTTGTATGAATTTATACAAATAAGGGTGACTCCCGAAAGTGGGGTTTTATGGTAGCTATGGTAAATTATGGAGCGATCCTCATAAAATTTGTTACTGTGATTTTTACTTATATCGAATATAAACTTGATACCAATTTGTGTATGTGATTTATGCATGTTAAAGTGATTTTCGGAAAAGGGTTTTATATGGGAACTTTGATCAATTATGGACCGATATTCATGAAATTTGTCACAAGAATTGATACTTATACAAAACTTCATTAAAATATTGCTATATTTAAGGCATTTATGATCGTTAAACCTCTATTCCGGGAGGACATTTGTATGGGGGCTAAATGAAATAATGGACCGATCATAAACAACTTCAATAGGCTTCGTCCATATATCATGTATCATGAAAGTCCTGTGTACCAAATTTCATTGAATTATCTTCAAAACTGCGACCTGTACTTTCTGCATTAGATCGACTCAAGAAGTGATTCTGAGTCGACTGACATACTTTAAGATGGGTGTTGGATGATTTTTTCTGTGCGTTACAGACATCAGCACAAGCGCATAATACTTCAACCACCTATGGTGGTGTGGGGTATAACAAATTAGAGCGCTATATTCAGCAGTATTGAATCTTATATGCCCTTCACCATCTTACTGGCCAGTGTTGCCTAGTGAAAAGAAAAAAAGAGGCTAAAATATACTCAAAATATAAGGCCAGAAAAAAGCTAATATTTTTTATTTGTTTTTTTTTTTTTTTTTGTTCTCATTAGTTGTTGATATTTTTTTTTTTCAAATATATTGTAAAATATAGAACGGCTGTTCAGAAAATAAAAAATCGGCAACAAAATTCCCATACAAATTTGGTTTATATTTCACAAGAAAAATGTCCCAGTGTTTCGAAGTAATTTGTCATTTCTAAATTATAATTCCTTTTTGCCAATAATGGACAGATTTTATTGATTTTTACTAGTATCACTCTAAATGTGGCTTTCTAAAATTTAATTTTAACAGACAGATAGACATCGATTTCCCTATCAACATGGAAGAGGATATATGTACTATTTGGTCTCTTAGATGAATATTGTAGAAATTACAAATGGAATGGCAAACTTTACACCTGTGGTGAAGGGTATAGTAAGTGAAAGATTCGACTTTTTAATATTTTCGATATTTTTCAAACTAAAACGGTATATACCGATTTTTGTTTTTGTAACGGTATACCGATAACGATTTAATTTAAAATACCATTATCGATACGGTTACGGTATATACGGTAGATATACGGAATACCGATACCGTTACCGATGCCGTTATACGTTTTGGTTTCCAACCTTGCAAATAACCCATATTAAATTCATGATTATTAGTTACTAATCTTATATGCCGTATTATCTTAAATTGTATGTAATAATTATGACAAAATTTAGCAATATAAAAACGTTATGTTTATAATATCATAAAATCTATGCTAAGCACACATGTACAAATTAAAATAGTATGCAGACATTTATAATCTACTTGTTTGTATTAAATCGTAGACTAATTAAATTTTCTTCGTGAGCTCAATTCAACTATATAAATACACTTTATTATATAATTGATTTTAGTATTGCGTGACATATTATTACAAGTACGAATTTATATATTATATATTTATATATTTAGTTTGTGTACAGAGACATACATCATGCTACGTGATATTAATCAATTAAATCACACTCATACGCCACAGGACAGTATTCTCCAAATGAATATTTCAGTCATAATGTATGTTATTTAATTGTTTTGTAGATTTTAAAGTTCAGAACTTTGAATCAAGATTTATTAAACTCATGTACGTAAATGTCATTAACTTTTATAATTTATACAGCAAAGGCTACTTTTGTAATTTACTTAAAGCTTGATTACAGTTAAACTTTAAAGAATTTGAACATTTTTATGAACAAGGAGGTTTAAAATAATTTGTTGTATGATGTTTCCTTTGTCGATATGAAACGACAGCTACATTTTTAAATCCAAAATTTCGTATTTTTTTTTTTTTTTTGGTTATTTAATACTATTTTCTTCGTTAAACATCCTTCTAATTTGTATATAAAAATACATGCAAATTTAAAATCATCATTTTAACTTAAACTTAAATTATGTATAAGCAAAAAATTAAAAAGAAACTAAAAACACCTTTGGAGAAAAACCCAAGAAAATAATTTTCCAAATATAACATTTCCTTTCGTTATAAAAACACCCCAAAGGTATGCACTAAACTTTAAAAGTTGTTTACTAGTTTTTCTGAGGATGTGTGTTAATAGGAAAAACAAAAGAAAAATATTTTTAAAGATTTCCCACAGTTTTGTAAGTAGCTATTTCTAGCTTCTTGCTTTTTACTAAAAATATAAGAAGTAGGTAAGTATTTATAGTTATTTAAAATATAAAAGTTATTGTATAACAAAAATGAATTGAAAATAGTACACCATTTCCAAAGAACTCCAGGGTTATTTTCATCCAAATAATATACTTACTTACATACATATAAACACATAAACTCATACACAAACTGTCAATCCACACCATGTGTATGGAAAAAAATTAACTTAATATTATACAGCGTTCTATTTATTTATTCTTGTTTTCTTCTTTTTATTAAACTACACACTATACATGTTTAATATTTGTATGCACGTTTGTTGGTACGTAACCAAAACTAAAACATAAACCTAAACTTAAAAAAGTAAATACGAAAACAAAATTTGCATAAAACTACTGAAAAAAGAACGGAAGTGTCTATGAAACTTAAAAAAAACTTCAGTAAAAAAAAAAAAATAAATAAAAAAAAAATTAAACAAACAACACAACACAAAAATATGACTTGGTCTAAATAAAATTTTTAAATAGCAACTACTACTGCCTGATACAAAGTCAAAAACATGCGAGCTAAAATAAAAAATAATAATAAATTTCACTGACGTAAAGGAAAAAGTGTTCTAATTAGTTTGTGAACCATAAACTCAAATGAAACTAATAATGATGCTTTATAAGGTATGGAAGAATTGTATATATTTATTCTGTACCCTATTTAAGAGGCAAGCCTTTTATAATATAATATTGCTATTATTCAGACAGTGACTTTCCCAATTAGGTCTTGAATTTAATAAAACTTAATTTACAAAAGTGGTTTATTTTTTTAGGAAAAACCTATGTTTTCGTAATGCTGTTGAATAAATGAGATAATTAAGTATTACGTTGAATTATTTTTAATTCCTATTAATGGCAAGAATAAGATATGACTTAATTTCTAATATTTATAAACCAAGAGTAGAAGTTTTAGAAAAGTCAGACCCAACATGCAGTACCATTATGTATTTTGTTATGGAGTAATTCCATTCTAAATTTAAAAATTTTTTCTCTGAAATTTTCTCTCCGTAGCAGGTATACCGATAAGGCTTCTTACCAAAAAAATATAAAAGAAATTGTAGATGGATACGTCACTAAAGAAAATTCTTGCAAAAAAATATGTTAATAAAAATATTTTCAAAATTTAGTATGGCATCTTAAAATATAAGCTTTGACAAATCCACTGCAAAAATATTTTAGTATCTTTTATATAACAAATATTATGGCCATTTAAATAAATATGTTATTTACTTTCAAAGCTATAGGGTTGCCACAGTTTTCAAAATTAAAATGAGAAAAATTAATTTTACATGTCTCTGTATCCTCCTCTATACATTCAACAGTTTTATCTAAAGCGGTAAAGTGATTATCTGATTACTCCTCGAAGCTTTAGCTAATTATCGACCCATAGCTGTAAGGAACCATGAATTCTTTTTACATAAATAATACTCAAACAAAATTTAGCTTAACATCAACAATTTAGTTTAAAAGAGCTAAGATATTACAAACATTGCATAAGCAAACGTTTTGAATGTCGGTTAATTTGGTTAACTAATTTTAAATTTGAAAATCTTACAAAAACTTAAAACGCCATTTCACAATCAATATTTTAACTCAAAAACAGTCAACTTGGTCTGTAAAAATATTAGATACGTTCATAAAAAAGTTCGGACCTGATGAGAAAAAAATTAAAGCCGATTAGTGTTGGCACATTAAAATACGAAATAGTTCAACTATTCGAATTTAAGAAAGGATTTTTTTGCCATTACGTATTTGGAAATCGGTCTAAGTGCGAGTGTAGGAGGTGGATTTTTATGCTCGTGTTGCACCCTAGCTCTTGTAAGTTCGAAATTTTAGGAAATTACTCATAACTCAAACAAATCAATACCAAGTTTTGGATTCGACTTAAGTCATTGATTTCACAAAATTGGGATGTTTCACGAGTTGCTTAATTTGCCGCCTATCAAAAATTTCAATTATTCGTTATTTAATCATGGAAACCTGCATGAAAGAAAATTGAAGCGTTCACCACATTTGTCAAGCGCCTTCACAAACTGTTTCATTATGCCGAGTTTAATATGAAAAGGTGAAAGTAAGATGCGGCTATTATATTGAATCAATGTATGTGCATGAGGAAGGAGTTAATAGATCTCCCATAGAGCGCGTTCACAGGTGCCAGATAGGGGGAGCTCTGTCACTAATGACCTAAGTAATGGCATGAGCTCAGACAGAGTGTAGTCACTGAAAGTGGACCAAAACTGTCAACACTTGTAAGGTTAAAGTAGCTGTTCCGAGAAACTCAATAGCTAATTGGTGATTATAGAAATCTATTCGCCAACAACTCCACTCCGACGCCAGGGCACGGGTCGGTTGTAAATGTTGAGTAGCCTACTCTATATACGCCGTCAATGCATGGATGGTCCAACCGATTAAGGAGAAAAACGAAGAAACAAATACCAGGAGGTGGGAAGGCCACCAAATGCGAAAACCCAGTTTCCAATTCTGGAAGCAAAAGCAGCGAGGTGCCTCTGAGCTTCGCACCAAGCACCTTAAAAGCCAATCTGGCCCGCGCAGGAACAACGGCAACGATCAGGGAAGGAGGCTCAGCCGTATAACCAACAGCCCGTGGTCAAGCGTCAAAAGCCCTACAATCCGATGAAGAATATATAGAGTGAAATTTCCAAAGTTCATCTTATATGAGCTGTCATCGATAGGAGCGACTCCAATTGCTCTATATCCCACACAAACTTGGATATAGTGTGTAGCAAGCTGACGGGAGTCTTCTGGAAAGTTCTAAAAGAGAATCCCCGATCCTCCCCCAGTGTGATGACGTGGGATGGTACCGTAACTGCACTGCTTCTGAAATAACCGACCGCCCTTTTGGAAGCCCTAGGGGAAGCCTCTAGATCTCTCTATTAAAGAAATCCCACGTCGGTGTAGGGCCTTGGCCCGCGTACCTGACGAAACGTCCAAACAAGAGGAGATTCTGGAACTCATTCGGGTTGGAAATTCTGAGGTCCCTACAGGTGACTGGAAGGTGATCAGAGTTTCCAAATCTGACGGAGCATCCAGAAAGATTGTGATCGTTATGAACAAAGAGTGACTGCCACCACTTCGTGAGAAAAGTGAGAAGATCTACTATGGCTTTGAGTCAATCTTCCTACAGGTCTACCGAGGGGATGACAGAGACAGACCGGTTTAGATCGATGATGATCAAACTCCGGAAGCAAAGTCTTGTGAGGAGACTGCTAGTTTTCTTGCTCAAGAGCACACTCACTCAAACTCTGAGTTTGTGGGTGAATTTTTTGAGCGAATGGACGAAGCAGTTGACGAGGACCCCCTCTTGGACTCTGACCAAAATGACGTCAATATCACAATCATCCAAAGGACACACATGGTGAGGATAACGCAAGTTAATCTTCACCAGCATTGTCGGTTGCGTTGCTCCTCCTAAGGGTAGAAAAAGGAGTGGAGCTAGCACTAGTCCAGAAACCATGATTCGTTAGCGAAAGGGTTTGCGCATTATGTGCAGCAAACTTTAAGCTACTGCACGCTGCAGGATCAGGCAGAAAACAATCTTGTTTAGTAGCAAGCAAAAAACTCAGTATCTTTATTCTCACTGATTTCAGTGATGCGAACACTGCAGTAGCATCCTGGGAGACAAGCTCTGGCACCATCTACATTGTCTCCAGTTACATGATCCATGATCAATGCAATCCACCGCCAACTAAGGTTTGCGAAATAATCGAGGAAGATGGAGCAAACAACATACCGCTAGTAATTGGAGCTGATGCTAATGCTCGTGTCCTTTGGGGAAGCTCTGATACAAATACCAGGGGTGAGTTTTTATATGATTTTATTCTTTGTAGTAGTTTGGATATTCTAGACATTGGTAGAGAAGCAACCTTTGTAGTAGCTAATAGAAGGGAGGTTCTCAATATTACGCTAGTTATTACCAGGCATTCTGATATGATTAGGAATTGGAGGGTCTCCAATGACTGCTCATTCTCTGATCATTTATACATTGACTTCAACATATAAGTATGTTTACTCAAGGTTAAACCATTTTGAAACAAGAGATAGACAAATTGTAGAGTACAGCATGTCCCAGTTCCTCCCAAATCCCCCGAACAAAAAAGGTTGTGGTGATATTGAGTCCTGTGTCAAAACGCTAACGAACGTTTTTAGTACAGTTCCTTTTGTTGCACGCAGACCTAAAATCTGCATGGTCAGGACAAATCACATTGGTGGAACTCCGAGATAGGCGAAACTCGTAAAGAATGTCACCGTCTATTCAATGAGGCCAAAAGACTAGGAGACTGGTCTACTTATAAGTCCTCAGTTAATAGGTTTAAAAACCAGATAAGAAATGCGAAACCCAAATTCCGGAGGACTTTCTGCAGCGGCATAGATCTATGAGAGCAGTCCTTTTCGTAAAATTCTGGCATCATAACCTACTGTTTCGGGATGAAACCCGGATCTCATATACAAGACCGAAAGACTTCTGACCTATCAGTCTGTCATGCTTCCTCTTGAAAACACTGGAAAGGTACACCTACGTAGAGCAATCAACGCTAATCTATTATCAGCGTCTCAATGTGCCTAAACGAAGGGCGGATCTGTTGAGACTGTACTACGTTCGCTCGCAGGATATATCTAAAAAGTTCTCGAGTATAAGGAATATGCATTATTGGCCTTCCTTGATATAGAAGGGTCCTTTAATGTCCAAAATATCCCTGGAAAGCCTGTAAAGATGTCAGTCGATCATCAGTCTCATATGGAGACTTCTAAACAATGGGGTTATAATATCCAATATGGGTGCGTCTACCATTTACAGGGTAGCAAATACGGGTACTCCGCAAAGTGGAGTTTTATCTCCACTTCTCTGGAATATCACAGTTAACTCATTACTCAGGGAACTAGGTTTATTAAAGTTTAAGACTGTCGCTTACGCGGACGATGTTGCGGTCGCTGTATCTGGGAAATATTTGGATACTCTCTCTCACTACCTGCAAACTACTCTGGGACTAATTAGTACATAGAGTATAATTAGTGGCCTTAGCGCAAATCCAGGAAAAACGGAACTTGTCCTCTTTTCTAAGAGATATAAGATTCCACCTTTCCCACTTCCACGCTTAAACGGTGATGAATGATAGGTGTCAGATAGAGGGAAGCACCTTGGGATTATACTGGACTCCAACCAATCCTGGCTCCAGAATGAACGAGCCATGGCCTCAAAGGTCGCTATTGCCCTATATATGTGTAGGAAGGCCATCGGTAAATCCCGGGGGAATAAATCCCAGGAAATGGCTCTTCTACCCGGTGATTAAGCCCATAATTATGTGTGGAGCGATAGTATGGATAAATCCACTTAAGGGACTAAATCTGCAGCATTCATCAAGCCCTAAAGAGGGCGGTGAACTGGTTAATGTACTATAGGGTATTCGAAGTAGATGTCCAAATCTGTACAGATCGCTCTGGGGTATCTTTTCGACTTAGATATTGGTAGAGGCATCTCTGAATAAGATAGCGAAACATTCAAACCTGGAACTGGTCTGGGTTAGGTGTCATTCAAGCACCTCGCGTAATTTTATTGCGCATGTACTAGAAAGAAATGGATCCCTTCTTTGAGGTGAAGATATGCACCGCTTTCGGCTTGCAGATCAATAGTCCTTTTCGAAGTCTATTTGTGTATGTATTATCAGATCCCTCTGATATTGACATCAGATGGATCAATTCTTTCATACATACATCGCGTTGTTTCGTTTTGAACGCTGTTATGGACTCGTGAGTTAGCAACACATGATCCCTTAGGGTTTCACAACGGGACGAAATTCTATCCAAGTGGGCTGCCTCTTATTGACTAGACAGCTGCCCCCAGAACCTAACCAAACCTATGTGCATTAGGGTGTCGCCATTTATTTGGAGAGAATATAAGTTATCGCTGTTCTCAGCTCAAATGAAAATTTACTTTATTTTAAGATACAGTTTCTGTAAATTTTCCTTCTTCTTTGGTGTTCGTCGGTTTGTTCTTTCATATTTTTGCCAAAACAACGTTATTAAGAAATTTGGGATCGGATCGAAATAAGTCAAAATTTTGCATTTTTTTTACAAGATATAAAAAATTGGATATTTCAATTTTGTTTTGTACACATAAATATTTAAAAAGTGAGGCCAAAATAATATAATATAATTTTCCAGCAATTATACCGAAGCGTTATATACATATATATATATATATATATATATATATATACATAAATTTGTATATTGTTATTATTATATTATATTACATATATTATATATATTTCGTGAAAGAAATAGCGTGATTGTTTCATTTAGCAATTCATACTGAATAACAAACATTTTAATTAACGCAGTTTAAAATTTAAATATAAGTAGAACAATAATATACTCATTGGAACGTTTCTCTTCAAAAGCTATCATAAAAATACGAGAAAAATTATATTAAAGCAAAAGGGAATTAGAAAAGATACATTTCAAACGTTTTGATATTTTAACTCATGATAATTAGTATTTCAAAAGAAAAAAAATATAAATATTAAATGTACAGTCAATAATGGGTTAATTTATAAATGAGTTAATTGGAAAAAAGGAAGAAGAAAATAAATAGAAGCAAAACCCATAACAGAAATTAATTTTTTATGAATACTGTTAATTAACATTAACGACTTTAACAACAAAATTAACAAGATCAATGAATGTTATTGATTATTGTGTTATCATAATAAGAGTAGTATATGCTAAGGTTGTTTCTTTTTTCATTATAGTATATTATAGTAAACAATTGCAAGATTTTAGAAAAATATATTGTGTCGGAATCAGGTTAAGTTTAGTTAATAAAAATTATGTACGATTTAAAGATTTATCTTCTACATTTATATTAATTATGATTTAAAATGTTTATGTTAATTATTTTTGTTGCAACACAACAAGTCTGGATACTTTTGTAGAACCTGTTTCATTAAATTAAACAAAACTTTTTACGGCAACGTAAAATAAGCAAAAAATTTATTTATTTTATTTTATTTTATTTTATTTTAATTTTTTTTTTCTTTAAATATTTTTCAGTTTGTTTTATGCAATACATATAAATTTTTAAAAATATTTTAATATTTTTTTTTTTTTTTTTTTTTTGAGAAAATGAAAACAACAAAAAATCCGGAGGGAATTTAAAATAAAATTTATTTTTAAACGCATTTTTTATACAAATTTGTATGGAAATTACCGAAATGGTCTTGTTGTGTTTATACATTTAGGTATAAGTTTTATGCTGATTTAAATGAATTTTGGATTTGTTTTAAATTAGTTTATTTTAGTAAAATTTTGTTAACATATTTTTATTAAAATTTAATCTTCAACATCAAATTTTCGATGTCACTTCTGGTATCACTAATGTACGGTTATTTTTATAATGAAAGCCCTTTGTTAACCTATTATATTTGGTTTTCAAAGTATTTAATTTTATACACAAATAATAAAATTGCAAATGAAATACTTTAAAAACTAAAAATAGTAGGTTTTCAAAATGCTTTATTTACATATGAAAATAATTGGACAATAGGGGGGATGCATCCAAGATACCAGAAGACGCATCTAGAATTTGATATCAGATTCAAAAATTACCAAAGAGAATTTTTAAACTTTTGTTAAAGCATTAACAATGATATATCACATTCAAGAATCGGACTAAAAATGGAGACGCTATACATAAAAAAGTGCGGTAATTTGGTACGTGGCAAAAAAAAATAATTTTTGCATTTTTGGAAATTTCATGAACCACTATTTTATTATTATCACTATGAGAATTTATTTTATAAAACCCTAATTTAAATTATTGAAAATATTGTCACAAGTTGTGTTAACTGTTTCATTTAATATAATTTTGGTTTTAAATATAATTTTGCAATTACTGATGTATAGTTTATCCTATTTTCTATTTAGGAAAATTTAGACGAATATATAATATTTTCCTACAATTTTAATAATGAAAATATTGGAAAAATATTAAAAAAAACTGATACATGGTCTTATCAAATAAAATAATTTCAGAAATGAGGAAATCTCTATACGACATAACTTGTATTATTTGATTTCTACTTGTGGCCACAGATTTAATTACCTAGCGAAAATTCTAAAATCAAAAATCTGAAATAAGGTTTGCTTGAAATATTTTTCACGATATTACATTCTCAGAATTGACCATTACAGAACCTGTTAGAATGCAATTATAGAATTAAAGATCATTTTAAAAATAAATTATGATTTTAGGTAAAATTTCTATAGATAATAAAAACCGAGTATTCGACTCAAAAAACCCAGTGTATTCAATATTTGAATAGCTGACATTAAAAAAAATAAAAACAACCGGTTAAAATCGGTCGAATGTAACCCGTTCGATCTCCCTAGATTTTTTCTTGCGATTCACAGCACGAAATTACTTGCACAAATACTTTTGCTAATTTTTTTTTTTTTTTAAATATACGTATTTATATTTAAGAAACTCCATATATATATCTATATATATATTATTTCTTTATTTAAAAATAATAAAATGTACAAAATAGATACAAGATAGAGAAGAGTTTTAATTCATTCCTTTTTTCTGTCGTTACTTTTTAATTCTAGAATTATTACGATGAATTGAAAAATTTGATGTAAAATGAGTAAAATTTAAGAGGATATAAAAAAAAGTTTGAAGGCTTTGTTTTCTTTTCAAAAATGATATTTTTAATAAAATTACAAAATTGTTATTAAACTTTCAATTCATAAGAAAAACTTTTAGGCCAAGGAAATTGCAAAAAAATCATAATATTTTAATTCCCAAATTTAAAGACGAAACAATAACATCTAAGAAATATTTTTATATGAATTCAATTTTGTTACTAAATGACAGCAAAAGCCTAAAAAACAAAATCAATCGAAATTTTTTCCGATATTTTGATAAATCAAACCAAGGTTTATTGAAATTTTTTACATATCAAATTTTTGATTTTAATCCTTAATTTTTTATGATAAATTAAAGTGCATTTGATTAAATACAAAGTGACTCAAATACATGTGGAATCAGTTTGCGTTAATCGTTTTGTGTAAGGAGCGCGAAAGTAATAGAAAATAGTAGAAAAAATGTGAAATAGTTAAGTAATTTTAAGGCTTTTATCTAAGTTTTTGGAATTTGAACAACAATTATGATTGAAAAACGAGACTTATGCTGTTAAAATTTTGCGCTCTATTATTTTCAAGTCTTATGAATTCAGATCTGTAACCCGTTTGTTTAAAACGGTATTAAAAGTTTTGATGATGGCACATATATCGTGCATTCTCCGAAAGGGAATATAGGATATAAAATTAGTAACAAAATGCTACACCCACTTTCGTTAAAAAGTTATTTATTTTTTATTTTTTTTGGAAGTTTATATGAAATTTAACACATACATATATGTGCTTTTGGGGAAAACTATAGGATGAAATATAAGTTGGATTCCATGCCTAGTTTTTAGCTTTCAGCAGTTTTCAGCAAAAATCAATTTTGCTATTGTCTTGAAAATTTGACGTACACGAGGAATAGTAAATATTGTATATTATCAAATTTTATCTATACGAGTGCCACGTTCCTTTTTCTCTCACTTTTATTATACTTTGATCTTTTTTTACCATTGTCTTCAAATTTTTAATGAAATTTTAAATTTTCTTACAACGAAGCAAAGCAGTACTTAAAAAAAAGGGCATGACATTCAGTTAGTACTTACTTCGGTTCAGTAGTTTAGACATAAGGTCAAGCCAAATAAAATAAATAATATTATGACAAAAATGGTGGTAAAAAGAGAGTGGCATCCAGCAAAAATTAAGTACAATAATGCTAGTAGTCTATAGAACAATAAAATTAAATTACATTTGAGTTAAATAATATAAATGATTTTTATTTACAATCATATTGAAAAAAAAAGCAAACTTCAAGAGGCCATAAAGCCGTAATAACTTTGAAAAACCCTCTATCGGTTTTGCTATACTACTGGCACGATTTCATTTTGATTTGGAATTATTTAGGCAATTTTTTCTTGTTGCACTGTGTTATTGATCTTAATAGAGGTCCTTAACTTTAAGACCCCATAACTATACTTCTTTTACTCGTATAGGTACTCCTCTGTTACGCATATGTATAGTTTTGTATTAATGGGTATAATCAATTCGAAATTATTAATTAACTAATAGCATATTTCCACAGCTATTGCTGTGGATTTTTTTCTTTATTTCAGTTTTAAAACCCTTGCTAAATTGCTACAAATATAATCAAGCGAGCACATTAAGCGTAAATTCAGATACTTTAAATTAAGAACTATATTTAACCGATCCGAATTCTTCTAAAATTTCAATTTTAAAATAATGAATAAGTAAAAGAATAAATAATAAATAAAATAATAAATAAATAAAATTTTTAATATAATTTTACAGTAATTTAATATAATTTTAAGACATTGTCGAATGATCTGCAAACGGATTTAGGTCATATTGAACAATATAAATTAAGGAAAATATTTTCAAAATTGTTGGTGCAAAATTATTTTTATTTTATTTTATCATGAACTGAAAATTAATATTATTTCTGTGGCCAGTTGGGACGTACACACTGCCGGACGGATGGACGGATATAGTCAAATCGAATCAGATTATAAATATAAGTGTATTCGTCGACCGTACGACTTATAAGATAAAATTTCGAAATATGCCTAATATATACTACCTTTTTGATAGAATAATACGCTTTTGTAAAGATATTATAAAAACATCTATAATTTTTAATACGCAGAAAAAATAATTTCGAAAAACTTTCAATTAAAATATTAATCAGAATTCTAAAATGATTTCATATATTTTTATAATTATATAAATTATTCAAAGTCGAAGTATTCTAAAAATTTTATATAGAAAAATCTCAAATCCAATTTAAATTGCGAATAGTAGATATTCAATTATTTTGTTAATTGAAATTCAACCAATTAAAAAATTGTGTGTTCAATTATTCAAATTATCACTTATTTTTATTCATGTTTGATGAATTTATTGACTCATAATACAATAAGAAAAATAATTGAAAACTGAAAACTGAGTTATTTTTAGTAAAAAATATTACAAAATTTGATTTTCGATAATTGATACAATTGAAAAAGTTATTGGTGTAGGTTTGAACTTGATAAATCATTTAATAGACCATCTTTTTTCTGTTTTAAATTAATTTCACTGAAAAAAAAATATATATTTTAAAATATTTTTATAATTAAAATCAAAATCCAAGCACTTGAACAAATTAAATTCAAATTTTATATAGAAAAATCTAAAATCCAATTTCAACTAAAAATAATATATATCGAATTATTTTATTAATTGAAACCCAATCTATGAAAAATTTTATATTTATTATTCAGATGATCACTTATTTCTATTTCTATTTGATTAATTATGATATTAGCTGATAAAATAAGAGAAATATTTGAAAGCCCATAATTTGTTTTATTTTTTAGCAAAAACTACTAGAAATTTTTAATATTGATTGATATAACAATTGATACAATTAAAAAAGTAATTGTAGTAGTTTCTATCTTTGATAAATAGTTTAATAGACCGTATTTTTTCTGTTTTGAAAAGTGTAATTAATAATGTTAAAAAAATAATTTTAAATAATTTTTTTATATATTTTTTATATCATTTTAAATTGTATTCATATATACTTAATTATATTAATTTTACATTTATATTTCATTTTATTTTGTATTAAAACAAGAAATAGAAAAATGTGGCAGCTTTCTTAAAAAAATCAAATAAAAATATAACATATTTTTTTAAAGAAAAAATGAAAATTAACAAAACAAAAACTTATATTTCAATATTAAATTGTATTCCTCTTGGTGTTGTTTTCCTAAATTTTTTGGGTATATTTTTTTTTTTTTTTAATCTGCAAATTGTGTTTATGATGAGGTAAGTTGTACATAAATGTTTTGAATATTTGGAAATATGCATAAATATCGTCACCTAAATTGCAAAAGTCCGTATCCACAAAATAGATAAAGCATTAAACACTCCTAAAACCAAATTTTTTTTAAATGAAATTTTACGACTATTATGTTTATGAAATTAACTTCTGACTTTTACTAATATTGACGACAATGTTGGGTAATTCAAAATAATTTCGACTCAGCTCAGATTTTGACTATCACCGATTTTAATGATATTTTGCACATGGAATCTACTCCTCAATGCGCTTCATATGGCGTACCATCCTACATCACATCGCTTTCATCATATTTTAAAGACGTCTAAAGTTGGATACCTCTAGTTTCTTTTTTTTTTTCAAAAATGAGCAAAATTTAAGCTTGAATAACTTTTATGCACTAATTTTAAAAAACTTGGTAAAATTGAAAAGAACTGAGATTTTTCTTTATGACAATTAAACATCTTCCTAGTACAAGGATTTCGTAAATGAAAAATATCCTTTATCTTTGGATATATTCGAAAATTTTCTTTTAATTTTCACTATCTTTTACACTGAGTTAACAATTAATTTTTCTCTATAGTGTATAAATTTCAAAATGGGATCTCAATGTGATCAGAAGTTACAATAATATTCTTTACCAATTAACAGATTTTCTATTAGATATTAAGTGATTTTTAGGCATTTTGATATACTTATTCAAATTTTAACATAACAGAATATTATTTATTGAATTACAAAACATAATATTGACAAACAATTTGTGGCTAGGTGATCAGCCAACTGGGCTACATTCATCCCACCTTACTGACTATCATATACTGTCAGACGTCATGACAGAATGCGTATCCTAAATTCTAGTTCTGCCCCTAAAAATGTTATATGATTACCTATTCATAAAAAATAATTCTTATTTAGTAATTAACATTGCATTTCTATATTCTATTACAAAAACAATTCAATTGTAATATTTATTTTCACAAAATCAAAACAAAATAAGAAAATTATAATCAAAGCAAAGTTGGTATAATCATAATACATTGAGAAACCTTGCAGTGGTTATGGACTTTACATTTAAGGTGACGATATATATGGAGCCGCTGAACAAAACACATTTTTTTTTTGTTTAGTTGAATTTACTGGCAAAATGAAAATTACTTTTTTCGTATCCTCACAGGGTTGCATGAAGATGGAAATTATAAAAATCGTTCTTCTAGTCATAAAATACATCGAACCATATCACTTCAATACAACAAATCTTAAGGATTTATGAAATTAAAGGACTTTTAAATGTGAAAAAGAAATAGCGAAAAGTGTATAATTTCCTAGTACTTTAATAGAAATATTTTGACTGTATATATTAAAATATCATTGGAAAAAATTATGGACCAAAAGAGCTAGTTTTTTCTTTATAAGAGAAATGCATCTTTTGATATAAAAAGTCAATTTAAAAAGTAAATTTTGATATGCAGAAAGTCAGTTTTTTAGAAAAACATGAAAAAATATCGTTATATATTTTTTTCTGGTAGATTTCAACCCATTGAGTACAAAAATAATGAAAAAGCAAATTAAGGAAAAAATGCAAAAAGTACGCTTTGTACTGCGGCTCCTCATATTGTTAAGTGTACCATATTATTTTAGATTTTTTACGTCATGCAATTATGTGACCATCAAAATAATTTTTGGGAATAATTGTAATAGCTGCAGTCTTAGCTATTCATAATGCATACTTCGGCTGCTCGTTGGAAAAATACTTCAATATAAGTAAGTATCTTAAAGATCTGCTAAATAATCCACCGCTTCTTATTAAATGTTCTAATGTTCTGTCGTTCTATAGGCCGTCCTCTTAGCAGAATATTCCGTTAAAATTGATTCCTTTATTATACAACCGGTTTCCGATATTATACATCAAAAATTGTTGAATATGTTTATATTTTTTATATTTGAAAATAAGGTAAAGTGGAGCACATTTTTATCAGCAAAATACCATCCAATAACTTTTTGAACCCTATAATGCATCTTTTATATGAAATGGTTTACTGCCTAACGGTTTGCATAAAAACAATAACATTAATTTATCCTTTGGTATTATTTTTCGATGTTTTCCAAATCAACTATTTTTTGGGTAAAGTGGATTATCTCAAAAATAAGAAGTATAGAGGTGTTAATTGTTCACTAAATATTCTTGGATAATTTTTGTATTTACGAGACCACAGTAATATCAAAAATTGAAGCAAGTGATGAAAACATAATAACTGATATAACTAAAAGAAAATAATAACACAGAACTTATAAAATTAGACAGTTACTTCTCGTATTTAGAATATTCTAAATCATAGGTGTAATAAATTGCTATAATTTTCACACATTTTTATTTGCATGAGCTACATCATACAATATGCGCATTTTTACAGCATCCACTATTTCTTTAACTAAGACATCACACTTTTGATCTATTTTAATAGATTTTCTCGTATATGTTCAAGATATTGGTGATTAAACCAATAAAAAAATATTATTATTTACCATATTTTTAATAAGATTTCAAAAAATGGGTGAAGAAAATGGGTGCATTCACCGAATTAGAAATGCTTGGAAAATTATTTGGATCTCTTCCTCAAAAATATCAGCACTCAAAAAAAAAAACTTTTTCAATATGCATATTTTATTTGCTTGCGCTTTAAAAAGCAACAAAATAATAGGTTTCATGAATGTAATAAAATTTTGAACTGTAGCGTAATAGTGCACACATACCAAAAGTATTTTTAGCAAAAAAAAAAATAATTAAAAATTACGCGAAAAATTTAATATTTTTTTCATTACCCACACGCCACAATACTCCACTTTCCCTACATGCGTTTATTTTTTAATGTTAATCTTTGGATTTTATATTGACTGAAATACTTTGCAATGGAACAGATTAAGTTAAAATTAATTTTGAGCATAATTTCAATAATTATAGTAATTAATATAATTGAAAATTTGTTTGAAATTATATAAAAAACTATTAAATTTATTTAATTAATATTATCATTTCAGTAGCTGTAGTAAAACCTAATAAAATTTTAATTAATGTCAACAATTTCATAATTGAAATCCATTTTTATTTTTTTCTGTGAATGTATAAAATAATCAATTCCAATTTTTTTTACATAAACCTATTCAATTTTAAGATTTAAAAGAATACGAGATTTACTTAAGCTTAAATCTGTTTAAGCAATCATTATAACTATTGTTGTTGTTATTATTATTATTATTATTATTATTATTATTATTATTGTTATTATTGTTGCTGTTATTATTATTATTATTATTATTATTATTATTAGTATTGTTATTAATATATATATATATATATATATATATATATATATATATTTTTATAATTATTCTGATTATAAATCATTTCTAATGAAGTTAAAAAAAGTGCTAATATTTTAATTTCCCCGCAGTATTTAATTTATCATAAATTACTAACCAAAAATTAATACAAACCAGTACAATGAATAAATTATTTAACACTCTGAGTTTTTATATCTTTCACCACAGTGTAAGGGAATATAAAAGTTTGTCATTCCGTTTATGATTTCCGCAATTTTCGTCGAAGAGCAAAAAGGTTTATATTTTCTAGATCCTTATGAGAAATGCTGTCGATAGGATGATGTCCGCTTATCCGTCCGACAGTCGGTTGAAATAGCGTTTATGAAGCCCACCCATTATTGCCATATATAATGTATATATAATATATATATATATATATATATATATATATATATATATATATATATATATCAAACGATCGGAAATGCTTTCGAGAATTTTTTTATTTAAATTCAGCGATGTCGATTCATGAATGGCGGAGATATGTATAAAAACCATTTTTTTGAGTTTTTAAAAATAGTTTAAATTGCTTTTGTAAAGCCTCCCGATAACACAGATATATGTTATATATATATTCTGATTTTGATATATATATATATATATATATATATATATATATATAGCAAAAGCAGAATTTTTTCCAGAAATTTTCTACTACAACTCGGTAGAAACCGATTCAAGAATAGCTAATATAAAAAAGCGGTTCTTAAACCGGTTTTCGATTTTCTAGCTAGGGATTTCGTTTTTGCAAAATAAAATCGAAAATTTTTTTCTGAATTTTTCAGCTGAAGAAGTGAACTCAGTCGGTACATTAGTTACAGAGATATCGGCCACAACGCATTTTTGGACGATACCCAAGTTCTAAATAAGTTACCAACTTGATTCTTATATAGATCGACTACAAATATTTTTCTTGAATTTCGTTTTTTTTTTTTTTTTTTTTTGTATCAACCAAATCGGTTCATAAACAGTTGAGTTATTAACAAATCTGTTTTTATTTAATTATTTATTTATTACGCTTCCTCATAGTTGTTTTTATGGGTACTGCAAAACAAAAACAACAATATACTAATGCATATTTGATTTTCTCAATAATATTTTGAGTAGATCCAGTACTAAACGAGTTAAAGGCTAAAACGCTTCACTAGATTTTTGTAAGCTCTTTTATAAGACTCATTCTTACATAAATCTATCACAAATAATTTTTTCGAATTTCGGTTTCTTAAATCAGTGAAATCGGTCCTTGAATTTTCCTCCTCACTCTTTTTTAATTTTATATTATCTTACATTTATAAAATATTTGTTCTGCACCAAAGTGGTTATATCTTCCTTAAGTATGGGCAAACTTTTGTAAAATTCCAAAGTACTAAATTTGTTATTTGCTAGCTCTTATTGACGAGCTTCGTTATGAAAATTCCAAAAAAATGTTTTAAGACTTTCACTGAGTAGTCCATAGGATGAGAAAATTTATATATTCTTTGTATATATCACTATAGCCCCAAGGGGCTATCAATATAACAGTTCCTCCAATATGTCATAATCAATATTTGCTTTATATGACGGGTTCTACACCCCCTGTTTTGATCTGTTTTAAGCTAATCGATTCATCCTTTTGAGAAATTAAATACAGGCGTGGCATCTGATCTAGGTCCAACATAACCTATATTATTCTACAATCCAAACCCTATTTTTGCGTTAAATTTCATAAAAATAGCTTTATTAATAACGTACAAAATTGAATCGAGATCTAACAAACACTGTAATCACCTATGACAATGGTACAATCTGTGTGTATGTGTGTCAAATTTCGTGAAAGTCTGTGCAGCCATTTAGACGTGATGGATACACAAACAAACAAATAAACATACTCACAAAATATATAAGGATATAAGTATTTATAAAATCTTGATTGGATTTCAACTTTATATGAAAATGAAAATTATTTAAAGTTTTTAGTGTTTACATAGATATACTCGTAGTATAGGTAAATATAATTGTAATTATATCCAGTATATAATTTATTTCATTTTCATATAATACATCTCAACACGGCTGAAGGGTATATAAAATTCGGCACATCCTAATATATCACTCTAACTTGTTTTTTATAATTTATGTAAATTAAGATGAATTTACTTTAGTAAATTATTTATGAAGAAAAATATTTCCTTAATTTAATTTATGTTTACATTTTTTAAAAAGGGCTTTTATTTTGCCATTTATAATAAAAAATAAATTTTGTTGACCTTAGGATTATAGATTTTTTTCTTGTTTTTTTTATTTCTTCTTTTTTTGTTACAAGTATTTTGAGCTTTTTATTTTCCCAGACCAGATATTTAATTATGTTTTCTACTTTCTTGATAAATTTGAATGTGCGTTAATTTATGTAGTAAATCCCACGTAAAATCAATGACAAATCCTAACTTAGAAAATCCTTGGGATATACATAGATTTTATTTGTTGACATAAAAAAGAAAATAAAAACCTTCTGTCAAAAAAGTTTAGATGTTTGTCCAAAGTATGTTTGTTGATTCATTAAACTGATGGATTTGTTACAGCAAAGAGAAAGTAAATTGAATTATAAATGAAGTACAAAATTACAAAATTTAAATAAAAAATTAAAAAACTTAGGGGCTTTGTATTACTTTTTTGGTGAAAAAGTAAATTTTAATTGCGAATATTTTAAATTATCTATGTATATTTATAAATTTTAGCGATTTTATATCATGGCGATGATTTTTAGAATTTTTTCCTACTGACGATTTATATTTAATTTTTACCTTCAGTTTTTGGTAATTTATCATCACAATATATACAAAATGTAAACCTAAACAAAAGTTGTAGCAAAACTAAAAGGAAGTGTTTTTGTTGCCACATTCGTCATTTTCTAATTATTGTTATTTTTTTTACCCTCCAGCATTGGGATTTTCTTCTTTGTATTTCAAATTTCCTTTCATCAAAACAAAATATATACATAAAAGCCAGCAAAAATATGCTTCTAAACTAGAAAAAATCTACGTTTTATAATTGGGGAAAAACCTTAAAATAAGAAAAAACGTATTTTGCCAGCTTACTTACAATGAAAACCCTGGGGTATAAAGTGCTAAAATGGGTCGATGTTTTATACTTTGACAGGTTTTATTTTCCTTTTTTCTGCAACTTGGGATAAAAGAAACGTTGGAAAGCTGCATTTAATTGAACATTTGATGCTGGTATTTTAAAAAAGGATTGTTTGAAGTTTCTCTAAGAAAATATATATGTCAAATTAACAATTTAATTCAAAGGAAAAAGTGTGATAAGAGTAAATTGTGCCTCTTCAATAAATGTGGCACATGATTCAAAATGTTTTCATAAATAACTGGGAATATAATGGAATTCGATACATTTAATTTTACTTATTAAATTTACGTAATAGTCAATTTATTTTATATTCAAGATTCACAAAAACGTTTCTTAGCTAGCGTTGTGAAAGCTCATTTTAAATGTTTGAAAAAATATTTTGATATCTACAAACAGTGGAGTTCAAAATATTTGGAACTGAAATTATATTTCTCCTTTACATTTATTTTTTGCGCCCCAAAAACCTTTTCTGTTTTGATATTTTCTAGAGATTATTAATTGAATTTTATGCAGTAACAGACAACAAAGCATTTCCTTTACTTATTGCATCAAAAAAAATAATAATTTCTTACGATGATTGAAATTAAAGTATTCAATTAATTTGCAACTCTATTTTCTCTTTTCCTAACTGAAGCAATTTACACTAAAATACATACAATATACAATTCTGTCTTTTAATCAATAGGTTGTCATAAGAAGTTTCCCAATTCAACAATTTGTGGAATACTTAATTCTAGTAATGTCCACATTGTTCATAAAGAAGGAATACTCCTTACAGGAACTGCACGAGAAATCTACAAATAAAAAATAAATAAATAAATAATAATAATAATAATAATAATAATAATAATAATAATAATAATAGTAATAATAATAATAATAATAATAATAATAATAATAATAATAATAGTAATAATAATAATAATAATAATAATAATAATAATAGGTTTAATTTATCGTATCATTGACAAAATTATGGATTGTGAAAGATTGACTGGAAGAGAAACAAATAAATGTAATGTTTATCCAACTACAATCTCGCAATCTCAACTTGATTGAGAACATGTGGATGATTACAAAACGTAATATTGACAAAGTTAAAGTTCAACTCTTGCACTTATTTTTCGGTTGTTGTTGTTGTGGTTTTTGCGAAAAAATAATGCTAAATACTTTTAACACTTTTTTACATTTTTGCAAGTTGAATGGATTTTTTTTTTTTTTTTTTTGCATTAAAAGTATAATTTTAGTATTTTTCATTACTTTTTGAACCTTTTTTATTTATGGAGGAGGAAATTGCAAAAAATATCTGCATGTTGTTAACAAATTCCAAGCTAGACTTGTTATGTTTGTGCGCCAATTGGGTTGCTTGTAACTTTTCTAAATATAAAACGATTTTAAATGTTTTCTGAATTTTACTAAGTAAGACAAAACAGCACTTTCTGTTATACGTATTGTTTAAAAAATATTTGTTTTCAAAAATTTAATTGTTAATTTTTGGCCTTAACATCTTTGAATTACCTCCATTCGTTAAATCTAAAAAGATTTATATTTTAAGAAACCTAATTGTATATATATATATATATATATATATATACATTATTTTTTTTACTTTTTAAAAAAGACTAGAACTTAAAAATGGCTGTAAGTGCAATTTTATTAGATTTTATATATGACATTAAGCAACGATCGAAATTCATAAATTTTTGAACAAAAGTTTAACTTTTATTTATTATTTTGGAAGTTTTCTCAATGAGCAGGCAAATTTCAAAAATATAAGCCTTGGAAAATATTTCTGGGATCCGACAAATACAAATATAAAAATATTTTAAACATGAAATATGATTGAAAAAAATAAAAATTTTGAAGTAAAATAAATCTTACTTGAATTTAAATTTCACTTTTACTAGAGAACACTATTGAATTACAATATAGTACACGTTTAACTTACTGCTTGGCACTAGATGCAAGGCTTGAAATATATTTGGTTTTAACTTGAATTTCAGAAAAAGTGCTTATTTTTTGTTTTAACTTTTTTTTTTAATGTATGAAAAAAAATTGTGACAACCTACCATTGAATTTAGTAATAGTATTTTTTTAACTTAAAGAAATGTTTTGTAAATTATATAGACGTACTTAAGCTTTGCGTTTCTAAACATTTAATTAAGCACTTAAAAAAGTATTAAAAATTATTGCGATATATTTGAATGTATGAAATATATTTCTGAAAACATGATTTTATTTCTTAGTTTTATTTTAACAAAATAATTTTATAAATTAATGACAAGTAATATAATAATATTAAAAAAATATAAAAGGACATAATTTCCTATAAAACATTTTTGTTGTAATAATATAATTTAAATTTTAGCATATTTTTGATGAATTGCACTTTTTTAAGAGCTGTTCAGCATTTTTTCTGAAGAAGTTCGGCAACATTCATTGACAATAGAGCATTCGGTAATTACGATGAATTTTTCGTAAAATTGGAGAAGCAGTAGGATACTATTAGCAGGATAACGAAAAGTTAAATGCGCTTGAAATAAACCAAACTGTTAGTTATTTATGCGTTTAAGAATTTTGGTATGGATTTGTTAGAGCATATTTCAGTTTTAGTAGCATGTTCATAGAACAGCCTTATATTAGAGCATATTTTAGCAGCTTGAATGCATATTTTTGCATATTTATATTCAAGAGCATATTATTTTAAATAAGAGCATAATTTTGTATATGTTTTAGTCAATAGAATTTATTATATAATTCGCAATTAGTGAAATATCTTTTAGCAATTGCTCATAAAATTTAGGTTAGAATAATTTATATTTTAAGGGCATATTTTCCTATTTTAGGAGCATTTTTGTGCATGTTAAATACCTTTTTACAGCTAATATTTGATTGCTTTGGTTATTATCAATGAAAAGCTTATAGCCCTAATTCCTAAGAGATGTTCGGAAGTGAAGAAAAAGTGATCATGTAATATATTTTTTCCAATACTATAATGCTTTAAAAGTTTCTAGTGTTTTGAACGCTTGAATTTTTATTTGCTTCATTAAAACTAGTTTTTCTATCATTTTTAATTATTAACGGCTGTTAACTCATAAAATTTTTACCTAGAGTTTAAGCCTCAACCTCAACTTAGGCAACATGACATTGTTCTCATGCAATAAATAATTTAACTTTGTATGCAAATTAACAGACCTAAATTTTTATTTTAATTAGTAAAAAAAGATAAAATTTTTAATTATTAAAACAAAAGAAAATATTTTATGGTATTATTTTGTTATTATTTATCGAGGAACTCCAAACCGGACGATATACAAACGTCTTAGATGGATAATACTTGTTTTTATTTTATGAATAGGGACAAATCAGACTACGAAAGCACTAAATGTCCTCTGATATTTGTTTATTAAGTAAAACACCCACATTTTGATCAACTTTACAAGTCGGCAGTTCATATACGAATTTTCAAATAATATTTAAGTTTACGTATTACGTATTAAAGAACAACAATATGTAAACAAGAAGAATAATTAAAAGCAATTAAATATGTATGCTTGCATGAAGAGAGTCATTGTACTTTAGTAACAATATTAAAATATAAATAACAAATGAGAAAGAGTAATAACTGAAAAAAAAATAATAATAAAACGCTGCTACATTGAAAAATTACATGAGAAATAGCACAGCATGTAACGCCTTCTTAAGGACATTATAAATCATTTACAATACACCCTCAAATTTTCGAGTTATGCATAAAAAAACTGTTTTTGCGTAGGTTATTGTACACCTATACGTATATGTATATTCCTATTTCTATTATTTTTTTGTTGATTGCAATTATTGAATAATTTGATACTGACAATTAAATTTAAAAAAAAGCAATTCGGTTACTATAAATAATAAATATTTCAATATACATTAGACTAATTAAAAAAAAAATCTTTATTATAATTTAAAATTTTTTTTATAATAGTTTAGTTACAAAAAATTTAGTTACTAATACTAAACATATGTATGCATAAATATAAAGTTTCTTCATGAAAACTCGCAAAACCCTCGCATACTTGCGCTGTTTAATTGTGCATTTATAAATCAACTTTCTTTTGTCTATATTTAAAAATTATTAATAAATGCGATGTAAAAAATTATAGTTACGTTAATTATAATAAAATAATTGCTTATTTCAAAAAAATGTTTTAATTATTTACTTAATATAGCACAACATTTGAAAAAGGGTTTCACGAAACATGTCGCACAAATTTGCATAATTGCACAAATGGGAAATTTAAGCATTTAAATGACTACCCTTACAGAATTAATAATTAGAATAACAAATGTGTATATGTGTTTATAACTTAATATTGTAAAATTAAATGTTGTTGTTTTACTTTTGAACATTTGAGACATGTAGAATTTTTCGACCAATCACTGTCCGCTGCAGCTATCAACAACCAAATAATTGACGATTTGAGGGTGTAATTCTTGCATTAGGTGTTTGCAATGTAGATGAAATCTTTATGGGCATCAATCACTCAATAATATCGAATATTATCTGCAAAGAATAAAAAGCCCTTAACTAAATTGCTTAAAAGGATTGTTGGCAGAGAAACATATTGACGTTGTTCGTTTTACAAATTGTGATAGAGTGAAAATTTTATTTTTTCAATTTGACTCAAAACTAAAATATATATTATGATTTTCATTACAAAATTTTAACTATTTTTGTTAAACAATAAGTATATGAATAAATAATTATAAAACAAATTCCATAATTCTCAACAAGAATCTTTGAGAGATAAAAAGATTTTTTCACTAAATGCAACTCTTTATTAGGAAGCAAGTCAATCGAAGAGATTTGGGAAAACAACGGCACTATTTACTAGCAAATTAAGCAAATTTTGATCAATTCTGCTATACCGGAAACAGAAGTGAACAAGCGAAATCATTAACCTTTAAGATATATATTCTCCAACCTTTTTTAAAAAGAATCGTAACACCTCAGAAATACAGTTTTTAGTCAGCAAGTGTTCCTGTATTAAAATTTTTTTTATTTTTTTTTTGTTGTTTTTCTGATAAATTTTGACTATAACCTGTAAATATTAATACCAATATTAATAAAGTTACATATTTAGTTAAAATATGTTTTTTTAGTTTTTTTCGGAATTTGTTTTTAAAGAACCTAAAAAATATTCTTACAATCTTCAAAAGATAATTTAATTCTAATAATTTATTTGAAAAAATTTCAAAACTTTAACAACCAAATTTTATATTCAGAACTTTTATTTGAAACAAATTTTAAGAAATTATAATAAAATTTTCATTGTTATCTCGAATATTATAATTTTTTTTTAACAAATTTGGAATGTTCTAAATTTGGTTTCACTAACTATTTTTTGATAATAAAAATCTCAAAATCATTATTATAACATTTGAAATTTTATAAGTATAAAAATTTATTATAATTAACCCTATTTGTTAACAGCAAATCAATATTAATGATTATAATTATATTTCAATTATTAAAATCGTTATTCAACCTATCTTTCTCTGTATGCGAATAACAATAAAAATAATAATAAAAAAATGGTTAAAAAGGTACGACTCAAAAATTTAGGAAGCTACGAGATCTTTAGTACAGAAACTGCTTTAAATGCGCTTTTTCGCAATATCTCGAAACATTTGGGTTTTGCTGTTACGTAAATTTGGAAAGCTGTTATGTGGTATCCTCAAGGATTTTATTTTGCTTTTAGCTTCAACATTTTCTTTTTAGCTTCTTCTAGATTTTTTTTTTAGACTTTTTGATTTTTTAAATTGCCTTAAAAAGGGCTAAAATGTTAGTATTTCAACAATGAAAAAAATAAATTCTTATTTGCTATTACTAATTTTATTTTTACAGAATCATCCATTTAAGCTTTTGTGTGTAATTGTTCGCAAAAAATTGATATTATTTATAAATAATAAAAATCTTCATTCTCCAAATTAAAAGTGCCTTAACTAAATTTGTGGAGTTACTAAATCGATAACTAAAATTATTTTTAATATGATTCATCAGCAATAGGAATTATTTATGAAAATTATTTGGAAAAATGTCTTATTAATAAGGAAAAGTAACTCAAAAATTAGGAAATGCCTAATCAGAAAGGAAAATAACGAAAAATCACTTCACAGCATTAGGTAATTTTTCATATGAAATATAACCCTAATTTGTATGGGAATTTTTTGGGCGATTTTTGATTGAGTCATTTTGCTGGAAGTTATTTATAAATTTATTACAATTTCTTTTGAAAAATTTCAAAAACTAATTAAAACAAGAAAATATGTATTTCTAATTTAAAATATATATATATATATATATATATATATATATATAGCTTATTTACGAATATAAAATTTCAAGTCCTAAGAGAGTCAGATTTCTAAATTTCGATCAAGGAGTGGATGCGCAAAAGTTTTAATTTTCCATACCTACTGTTTTCTCTGCAACAGTGTTACCAACTCTGAGGATCATAAACGCATAGAACTAATTGAAGAAAGGGGATAAACTAAAAAAATTATGGGTTAAAAAGTATTTACTAAAACGCGTAAAAAGGAACTAAAAATTTTATATGTTTTTACATTTAAATAATTTTGATTTTTTTAATCCTTATATATACTGTAAAAATGAGGTGTAAGTTTGTTTTGTTGTGTAACAATCACGTCCAAATGGCTTGACCGTTTTTCACAAAAATTGGCACGTAGATAGTACCAGAGGAAGTTATAGGTTATGTTATATATAAATTGGATGTTACAACCAGATTTTATATCCACTTTAGGAAAGCATTTTTTATGCCGGAGGAGGTTGTAGTCTATGATAGTTCTAAATTGAATTTCACGCCCACTATAGGAAAATATTTTTTTTAATATTTTTCACGTTATTATTGAAGCTATTTTTGACATATAGATAGTGCTTGCACTGCTGAATGTTGTCGGCTATATTTAATCTTTATCTGATGAGATTCCCACATTTTACGCCTACTTTTTTAAAACTCTCAAATGATTTTCTTAAAAATTTCAAAGCATTATTCCTTATGTGTCCAAATTAATGTATGATATTTTGTTTTTGGATCGATTCAGGCGGAGTGGTATACACCGTACAAAGTAAGTATTCATTATGGCATATTATATACTATTATAGTGATAACGCTAAAATTTCGTGGGAACCACCATATTATCATATCGCATTGATAAAATGAAAATAGGGTGCAAAGGTCCAGGGGAAAGGTATCCCACAAACAAAACATATATATTTTTGTGTATATTAAGGAATTTACAGTGAAAGTCTTAACAACTTGTGGAAATCATTTTCAATTTCTCTTATTTTGTCTTCGTAATCTTCCATGGAATCCTAATATTAATTTACCGTCATATGAAAGTCGATTACAGCTTATTGATCTCCCTACTCTTGAAAGTAGGAGAAAATATATGAATATTTCATTTGTAATTAATTTAGTAAACGGTTCAATTAATTCTGAGCTCCTGCTTCGTAAGATCGAATTCATAATCCCAAATCGTCCAACTAGAAATTATACTCCTTTAAAAATAAAATATTTTCGAACCAATTATGCCAACTTTGATCCCATGAGACGTATATGCAATCAATTCAACAGTTTCTATCCATATATTGATTTCTCATTAAATCCAATCCGCATTAAGAGGAATATTTTTAACTTAGTTAAATAATAAGTTTTTGTTATTGAATGATTATGAAAATATTTTATTGTTAATAGCTTTAAGAATAATATATATGCTAGCCTGTAAGAAATTGTAATTTCATTGGCTATTAAATAAATAAATAAATAAATATCAATATAAATTTACATATCAATTTCGAATATCAATTTAGGGGTATATGGGGGGCTAATATATTGTAAATATTAGTTATCGCATCAAAAGGGATAGCGAAGCGCACCGGAAAAAGCTAATAAATAATAATGTATGTATTTGTTTACATACTCGTATTTAAGTTAATCATTGATGAATAAAAACAAAATTTCTTCTTAATTGTTTTCTGACCAAAAAATAGTACGAGTATCAATATGATACATAGACTTTTTGTATCATTGAAAAGGCAATCAATGGATTTGATTTTCACACGGTTATTGTTATCACTGTTAATAAGTTTGTATATTCTCTTGTATGTTCTTTCTGGCAAAAGAATTTGCAGAAATTATTTGCTTCTTTAACCATATAATGCCGGTTAGATGAAATTTCTGTTGCTACAATCACTTGCTATATTTACTGCTAACTGTAGTAAATGACATACACAGTGTATTAGACTTAAGTCTTTCTTGTTTGTGCAGTCCATTATGGATGCACACAGAAAAATAATTAGTTGGAAAACTGTTGCAATAATACAATAGTTATAAAAGTAAGTAATATTTTATTGTATATATCAAAAATGTACTAATACAATATATTTCTAATATTGATAATATTTTGAGGATGATTATATTTGAATAATAATTTCTAAGAAACTGAATTTGGTCAGGAGTATCAAAATTGAAAAGCATAACCGAATTTTAGTACTAATATAATATGTTTTATAAAATTAACAAAAAATTCGGTTAAGCTTTTAAAAAGGAAATAAATTCAATGATTACAACAGAATATTTAGAAAATTTGTATTTAAAGAAAATTATGTTATTAAAAAATTGTGAAAAATATGTATGAGAAAACTGTTCACAATTTAAATTTTTTTTTAAATACAGACAAAATTTGAATTTAACTTTAAAACCGTTGTACTATATTGTACTAAATTATATGTTATCAGTATATTTTTTGTTTGTACCAGTGTTGCCAGTTTAGCCTACTTAAGGGTAAATCTAGCTTTTTCATTTCACTTTTAGCCTCAAAATTTTCATTTTTAGGCAGCTTCTAGCTTTTTTCTAGCCTCTTTTGATTTTTAAAATTGCCTTAAAATGGTTAAAGTGTTAGTACTTCAACAGAGAAGAAAATAATTTCTTATTTACTATTACTTATTTTTTAAAAGAATTATCCATTGAAGCAGTTTTATATATTCGCGATGATTCATTCTACAAATAATAGTTCCTTAACTAATTTTGTAGAGTTAGTAAATCGTTAATTAAAATAATTTTTTAATATACATCTTTAACATTAGAAACTATATATGAAAATATTTTAAAAATGATCTTATTAATAAGATAAGTCACAAAAAATTTGAAAATGCTTAATTAAAGGAGAATTACAGTTCAAAAACTCTGCAAAATCACTCCAAAATATTGGGTAATTTTTCATATGAAATATAACCCTAATTTGCATAAGGATTTTTTGGCAGATTTTATTGGTTGTTATTTATAAATTTATTAAAGTTTCTTTAGAAAATTTTCAAAAACTAACCAAAACAAAAAACAGGTTTCTTAATTAAAAAGGCAAACTTTTATCTGCCTTATTTTTTTAAGCATTTTGCCAATTTATACCTTTTTTAAAGTTCAATTTAGACTCCTTTTTCTAGTCTCCTGGCAATACTGGTTGGTACCAATAAGATGCCACAAGGGAATGAAATAATCGGTAGCTACAATCGATTTAGGAGATAGTACGTGCAACCCACAGAATTCGATTAGCAGTAAATTCGTCGTTACCACAACTAATCTGTTTTCCTTGTGTGTCAGTCATATTGGCATCATTGTCAGTTCCCACCGGCACAAGATTTTGTTTATTTAATTTGTAAACTTTGTAAACGTTCTAATGCAAGTAGCAAATCTTTCAGCTTTTTCTTCGTTTACAGCAATGAAACATTGTAACAAAATTATTTTTCGTTGAACAAAAATATCGAATAACAATTCCTAATAATTTCTCGACTGATACATCGGTGCCTAAAAATCATGAAAACGTTAAGGAGAATTACAGTTCAAGATCTGTGAAAAATCACTCCAAAATATTGGGTAATTTTTCATATCGAATAACAATTCCCAAAAATTTCTCGACTGATACATCGGTTCCTAAAAATCATGAATACGTTAAATATGTACATTTAGATTTATTGATAACATAATTTATAACAGGTTGTTATAGCTGTCAAACTGTATATATATATATATATATATATATGTATATATATATATATATATATATATATATATATATATATGTATATATATATATATATATATATATATGTAAATCATTAATGAATTTGCCTTATAGTTGTTTTTGTGCAAATCTTTCCACCTTGCATAAATTTGCGTTGATTTTGACGTTTGTCTTGATAAAAATTGTCTATTATAGACACTATATAAAATACAATCTAAACACAAATAATGTTGCCATATTATAAAAAATTAAAAAGGGCTAAAAAATTTTTAAGAATTGTTAAAAGTGCTAAATTTAGTTTCGGGTTAAACAATATCTTTCGTGTTTTGGATGACTTAAAACGGGCTAATGGGAGAGATTCATTTAATTTTATTGGCTAAATTCGATACCATAATTTAGCAATACAATTGAAATTAAAAAAGTTTCAAGTTGATGCGTGTTAACCCAAATTGACCTGGCGCACCCATATGACAATGCAAACAAGGATTACATAAAAAGCTATATGGATATTATAGAAAATATTTAAAAGAATCTCAATTATATGGTATCATATGAAGACTTGTTAATAGTTTTAACATGACAGAAGGACATTTGATTATGTGTTCGGAAACAAATGATCCTTATAAAACCCTAAAAAAAATATTGCTAAAAATATTTTTATATATTTTGTCACTGTATAGATTTTAAGAAAAATATTTTATGTTTTATATATAACTAAATAGTGCTATATTATAAATCAATAAAATATGTATAAATCAGTAAAATATGTAAAATATTTGTATATTGTTTTTGATGATATCTGTGTTACTATGTAGGTGTATCAAGTACAATATATACATTTTTTAAGTAGTATTTACCTTTGAAAATTTTGTGGAGAAATGCATTTGTTTTTGGTATCAAATTTAATCTCCAAGAAAACTCACCGTCAATAAAGTTTTGAAGAACTTGAGAGCAACAATAATGAATGTGTTTGAAGAACTTGTACCAAATGGCTTAACGCTATTATAACGCTTTGCGATATTCTAAAGATGATAAAACTAATAGTGATTTTCCTGGTTTAATTTTTTTTTTAAACCAAAATGTGATTGTGTGTTGTATTAGATGTAAAGGAAAAAATTGTGAAGCAGCTTTTTTACATATTTAATTGTCATTTGAGTTGAAATTTTTAGCCAGCATCACCAAGAATCAATAATAAGTTAATTTGAGTTTAGTAATCCAACAGCCATTTACTACTCTGTAAATAAGAATAAATAGATGTCTTCCAATATCCAAGGGTATATTCGTAGCACAATAGGTTTTGATGTTCATGATGAAGGTCATTTTTTAATAGCAATCGCTAAAATAAGTCGGTCACTTCTCCTATATAATTATATACTTAATGCTGTATGTAAAATGTGTTTTTCAATACCATACTAGAAATAATTTTAAATTGTATTTCTTTAAGAGACTTTGCTAATACAAAAGATTTTTTGAAAAATTAATTAATCTTTTTCTTACAAAAAAAAAAAAAAAGAAAAAAAATGGTCTACTCAACCCGACATAGGGACCGAAACAAAATGTTATATATGTAACAGATAAATTTTCTTAAGTACAACAGATATACATTTAGTAATTTTATCAATTTCAAAGAACCTTAACATCAACGTTTTCAATATGTTTTTTTATAAACTGAACTGAACTGAACTGAAAAAGAGCTGAAAAAGTCATGATTTTAACATTATGTTGTCATTGGAGGGAAGAATTTAGTGCTAAAAAGAGCTGCAAAAGTTCTTTTATTAACCCATGTTATAAAATATGGTGTTAGCTTTATTAATAGATAATAAAACTAATCTTCAATTTGTGAAATTTTTTTTTCTTAGAAATTATTCATATTACTTTCTGCTACAAATACATTTATTTTCACTTTTTGGAAGTAATTTTTATTAACTTCGAAAAAAGTACAAAATACGCACATACTTCTACTTTTGAAGTTGTAAAAAAGTTCTTTTTCGGAAGCACTTGCTCGGTTTTATTGTGATATAAAAAGTTCGAAAAAAATTTTACCAATAAAATAAAAAACATAAACATTTGGAAAAAACTTCAAAACAAAAATATTAAAAACAAAAAATTTTCTACAACATATACAAGCTGAGAATAAATGGAAGTAAATAAACTAGTAATTAACAGGTTTTCGAGGGATCAACCGATTTTTTTAGGTACGTGATTGTAAAAATATGTTGTGCCTAAGGAATTACTGTGCTTGCAAATATTATAATTGATCTTGGATATATAGATATAAGAACAGCGATAAATATAGTTTTTATTTATTTTTGGAAATTACGATACTAAAGACGATATCACAATTTTATGGAAAAACGCTATCATAAAGAGAAGTATACTTTAGTCGAAAATCATGATAAATTTCATCACCTAGATGATACCGTTTCGATATCATTAGGATATCGTTTGGTATATTACCTATTATAAATTAATTATTTCAAAGCTTAAATTAAAAAAGTATATATATATATATACTTTCTACTTTATTTAAATTTTCTTGTTGATTTTAACATTTGTCATCACTTGAGTAGCCGTTCACCCTCGTAACCTAAAATATACTGTATCGATTCCATATTATAAAATTTAACCGTGACATAGTTAGAAAATAAATTGCTCTATTTAATTGTTTTTCTAATCTAACTTTTTTTCTCATTAACACGTTCACGCTAATTAAAATGAACACAAAATATATATACACAGAGATTGTATGTATATCTGTATATATATATACCTGCTCACACAATTTGTATAGTATCAAGCAATCTTTATAGAATAAATAAATATAAAATGAACTGAAAACATAATGAATTCTGAATAAAATTGTTCTTTAAAGCTAGTTTCTTGGCATCCATAGTAACGCAAAGTTGCTATAAAAGGATGCTCAATTATAAATACGTTAATGGAAAAACAGCTGCTATAGGTGTGCTAATGCTTTGGAAAACATGGACAAGAAGTTCTTTAAACGAAAAACCATTAAAATATTTATTTATTTTATTCTAAAATATTTATTTAATAATTGAGAAAGTTTCAGCTAATCAAGCTGATAAACTATGCGATAATGTGTTTCATGAATTCACCACTTTCCTGGCAGGTAGGAAGTCATTTTCGTGAATAGAGCTGGTACAACTTTTGACTGGTTTTTACAAAATTTGTTTATGTAATTTTAACAGTTGCACCTACATAGCATTAAAAGTCACTTTCCGATGCAAAACTTATATATATATATATGGGCCACTATCAAAAATTTTTAACCTGGCTGAAATCTGATCTTAATTCATAGTAAGCTTTGTAGTAATATTGTTTTATATAAACTGGCTATAGATCTGAACTTACAATACCTGAAACTAATAGAATACAAAAAAGTTTCGCACTATAGGTTTCATTTTATAATCACAATTGTTGTTTTATAATCATAAAAGTTCAAAAAATTAGAAGAAGGGCCAAAAATTATTTAAATTTTACCCTTTGTTCTACACTTTTTGTTCGGGCATTTATACCTTTTGAACTGATTCGATGTTATATAAACTAATCGGACTTTGTGAATAAATTCTACACCTTCCTTGTTATTGTTCATACTTTCAGTCAAATTCTTATGACCAAATTTTTTGGTTTATTGGACGGCATACAAATTTTAAAATAGGGATTGATACCTATTGTAATTATGCACATTTTGAGCTATATCTCGTTAATTTGCTCGAAATGGTCAACACTGTAGATAGTTTCAAAGTCATCAAATATTGAAAATATCATAGATTTTATTTGAATAACTCAGTGTGTTTTGATATGCGTAATTTTTATCAGAATATATAAACTTCTATTTTATAAAAATATTTTACGACATAATTATCGCGAACTGATTTTATATGCACTCAAGTTAAAAAAAGTGTTTTCTTTTCTTTTTGAGGAGGATGTGGGCCATGTACATATGTATAACCTATTATTAATTATAGAACGATGTTTGCTGTAGAATTATTTGGTACACAAATAAATAATTGCGTCAATTTTCATCAAGATACCTTCAAAACTGTAACCAGTACTTTGTTTTTATATTAATATGAATAGTTATATAGACGAATATCGTTAAGTCAAGAAAGGAAAACTATTTGCGGTCAAAAGTAAATCTGGCTTAACATTTTTATAAAATTTTTTATATCAGTGCGTATATGTAATGTATGTTATTTCCCAGTTCCTAAGAGATACAGACCGGTTCACTTTTTTTTAATGCGACCTGCCACTTTAACATGACGTTGGCCTAGGAGAGATAAATTTATCCTTTTTAGCCAACTTACTACAGATCATTCAGGATCGATTAATGTATTAAAAGTTCATTATTGTCGGAGGCGGCATCCTGAATCGCACTCACGTTCCTATCATTTATCTTATGTTTTTTACAGTTTTACACGCTAACCATTCATCCACAGATTACCCTCGTGTACGGGTTTAATAATAATATGGAAATTTGCACTCAAATAAGACTTGGTGAGCGAGGAGGAGGCGATTGACACTCATATGATAATTGTGAAGTAAGTAGTTGGCGATTGAAACTTTGCTGATCCAATAACAGGTTCTTTAGTTCTAAAACTTTATGTGAAATGGTCCTATCACTTTTACATAGGGTTGTCACTCAAGTGGGTTAATTTTTACTATTTGACTGATCACAGATCTAACATGAATTAACCCGTTTTGAGCCAGTTACTATATTATTGGTCTCTAGACCAGTACTATTGGAATAAAATAATATCTATTATATTGAAAAAATTTTTCAAGTTATTTTTCCAAAATCACATTTTGGTATGAATACGTGCATTACCAACATAATTAAAAACAAAGATATTTTGAAAAATTTGGGATTTTGTAGCATATTAAATAGAAATAAATGCGGAATCACTGTGGAGGAACAACTCGCATATATAAAATAGATACTAACAATTCAATATATAGAAAAATCATTCTTATTATTGCAAATTTAAATTAGTTTTTCCCTAAGTGTAATGGAAAACTGTTACATATGACGCTTGCGATTCAGATGTACCAGATAAAGTTGCCTATCATAAATAAATTTAATACTTTCTTTTCCATTTTCCCTTTATGCTGTACAATTTGCAGCCCTTTGATTAACAATTTCGTGATAATGTCACTCACTATTGTCATTACATATGTTGAGCACCAGCAGCAGTGTGACCAGATAGCAATTTACAGCTAAAATATTTTAGAGAATAATATAAAAAATATCAAAAAAATTTTTTTAAAATACTTGACTTCATGTTAAAACATAAAAAAATTTAGTTGAAAATAATAAGTTAAAGTTTTAAATTAAATTAAATTAAACATTTTTAAAAGCTAAGATGGCCGCACTTGTAATTAGTATTGCCAGTTTAGCCTTTCTTAGGTTAAATCTAGCCTTTTTATTTTGTCTTTAGCCTCTTAGTTTTCGTTTTAGCTTCTAACGTTTTTCGATTTTTAAAATTGCCCTAAAAAGTCAATTTTTATTTTCCTTTTTATTTTTTATTTTCCATTACTTATTTCACAGAATTAACCGTTTAGGCATTTTTGGGTATTTATTTGTACATAAAATAGCGCTATTTCTGTAACACATATTTAACAACATTTTTGACTTGTGGAGTTTATTCTCCAACTCAAAAATAACTAAACTAATTTTATGGCTTACTTAATCGATTACAATTATTTTTTAATATACATCACTAAACATAGGTACTATTTATTAAGAATTTTCAATGTGTCTTTAATTTAAGATTTTCATCTAAATTTTTATTGTTTCCAATGAATTTTTACACGTAATATTTTTTTCCAAATTTTTGTTACTGATTCATTTGAAGCTAAATTTAACGTCAAAATGAGGACAAACTATAGATTGAGATCAGATATAAGATGACCTCAGTTAAACAGCTGATTACTATTTTTGTTTATTACAACTGTTAAATAGCATATACAAAAAAAGTCAGAATATTATATTCGGCTTGGCCGAATCTATATATCCACCATCTGCAACTTTGTTTTTTTTTATTACTAATTTACATTGGTTTTCGAACTATCTCTACAAAATTTCGTTATCTTGCATACTTTGGCTTAAGAGATATCAGCAGAAAAATAAGAACTGAAGTTACAACGGACACTCACTTTTTTGTTTATTAACCGATTTTTTCCCATTTTCAGTACCAAACAAACCTTATATAAGATAAATATTAGAGGCAAACTTCAAACTTAGTGGTCTCCTGGGCCCTATCCTGCTTTCAACAGACAGATGAAAAGACATAGCTATATCGACTAGAATCTTGCTAAGTCCCAGAGTATATATATATATATATATATATATATATATATAATATATATATATATATATATATATATATATATATACATACATATATATATTATGGGGTCTTAATTTTTTTTCACGAAATAAAAAACCCAATCTTTTGGGATATATAAATATTAATGAATTCGTTTGCACAACTGTTCCCACCTTTCATAAATTGATTTTTGGTTTAAAATTTATCTAGTATAGACGTTATAATCTAGTTACTATTAAATAAAAATTTTATAAAAAGAACTAAATAAAATTTCTTCACCTAAAATATATAAAGCAAAAAAGTAAGGAAAACTCACTGCAAACTTTGGAAAATATTTTGTATGAAATAAGACCAAATTTGTTTATGATTATTTTTTGCGATTATTCTGTACTAGATTTGTACATTTTTTATTGGGTCATTTTGCTGGCAGCCATGTATTTATAAATTTTACTTATAAATTTATTACATTATTTAAAAAAATAAGAAAAGATACGTTTTCTAAATTAAAAAATAACGTTTTTCTAGCCTTATTTTTTAGAGCATTTAGATTTTTTCGACCTCTTTTAAAGTCCACTTTAGTAGTTTTTGTATTACTCTCCTGGCAACACTTATTGTAACACTGTTAAACAAATAATTTATGTCCTGTGTATTCGAAGAGATGATGGTTCCATAAATTTGTTGTCTATTGTCCATGTTGTAAGAAAGAGCACAAAAAAAAAAAAAATAAAAAAAAAAAAAAAAAAAAATACATACACATCTGCGGTTGATGTATGAGTTTTGTAGTTTCAACAATCTCCTCTAGTTGCTGCCACTTTGTCGAGTATTGTTATTGTTCTTATTATTATGTAAACGAAGATTGTATCACAAAGATATACGTACATTTCATTTTTATATTTTAATCATACGTCTTAATTTTCGAAATGGTCTCTATGGTCTTTCATTAATGCGTTCATGACTTATGTCAAATATTGGAAACAGAAGAACAGAAAAACAGAAGGGATTAAATACGCACAAGAGAACAATGATAATGACCAAAAAATTAATTATTTTTTGTATCAAATAATGTAATTGTTTATATAGACAATGCACAGTATTATATCAGTTGATTTATCATAATGAAAAAATTTAGGAAACAAATATGAATAATTCCAAATATTAATTATACAAATATTAATTATACATAATACACTAGAATACTAAAAATTTTTTAATTTACACCAAGTAGTAAAAGTTTTAAATAATGGCTAGATACTCAAGATACTTATTGTGGGCAAAATTGTTTTTGGAAATTTAATAATACATACAAAATTTCAATTATAATCAGAATGAATAATTTTATTTGATAAGCGAAGAATTTTAATGAATTTGGAAGGTTTTATATATTTTAGCCATAATTTTGTAAAAACAAATTACTTCTATAAATATGCAATAATTATAATTTATTTTAGAAGATGCCATTTTCCCTAACTCTGTGAAAAAAAAAGATTTATTATATTTCTGTATATAGAGGTATGCTACGAAATAAATTCTAATCCATAAATTTAGTCTTCAAATTTAATTTTATACATAGAAGATGGATTTACAAATTTATGTAGATTTATTTTTATTTTGTTTAATTTTTTTTCAGTGAATACAGAAAACATTTTATACAAAATACCATATTGTGTCCATTAATATGCGGAGCATCAATGTGGAATAAATTTCTTTGCATTGAAAACTACAAAAGCATATAAAAGAAATATTTGCTATGAAAATCTTTGGCAAATGTCTGATCATTGAATTTAATTAATTTTTAACGTCATCACCACTTTATTGTAGAATGAAAATCTTGTAAACTACATTTGCTACATTTTAATCAAGAGCATTTTTAATGTTATGGTCGGACAAGCACAACAATACAATACTGTATAACCTTGAGTATTTAATAGAGGTATTATTGGTGTTTTATTTTTCCCAATTCAAGGTTTTAGAAAATTGTAAAGATAGTTAGGAAATTATAAAGATAAACAATTAATCATATAATTTTAGTATTATTGTTAATTTATAATAATGTTCATGAAAAATAAAAAGGTGTATATAGTTCGACCTGCTGTTATGTCATTCAATGAGTATATTAAATACTTAAATATTAAAGAAATTTTCATCCTTTGCCAAGAGCACTAATTATGTGAGCTGATATCTTAAACAGAAGTAAATTTTAATTTTAGTTGGTAAAATCGAAAACGTTTCTTTGGCCGCGGGAGTCATTATTTTTAAGGGTAGGCGGACCATGTTCATGTTTTAAAATTTTATATATATCCTTAATCTCATAATAATCTAATTTAATAATTTATACATCAAATATGTTAATTTAAATTTTGCTCTATATACAAGGTAGAAGTCAATGTGTCCGAATTATTTAAATATATCACTACTGAAATAATTAATAAAAAATTTGGAACATACATAGTATGGGAAGCAGTTGATTAAATACCACGCCTTTTTTATAGATTTCGTCGCATCAAAATTATTTAACCGATTGAAATAAAATTTTTTACGCATCATACATAACAATCGCTTTTATATAACTCACTTCAACACTCAAATTTGCACAGCAAAAAATCAATATATGAACAAAATTATTACATTGAATAAAGTCAAACTTCTTTTCCAAAGGACTTCAGTTTCGAATGATAATATTTAAAAAGATTATATCAACTCAATATAGATTTGAAGTGAAAGTGTAGAATTCTTACAATATAACAATTTTTTTTTATTTAAAAGTGGCAGCATAATAAGTAAAGAAAATATCATTTCAAAAAAGTTATATTTTAATATATATTTTAAAATTTATGTCACCCTACAAAAACTCGATACATGCATGAAACTAGTGGCCACACAGACCACACTGCAAACTTAGTTTTCTCAAGGATGTAAAACTTCCTCTCAAAAGGACTTAAAAGTTTCGAAGGCTACACAAATTTTAAGAAAATTATTAAATGCTTTGGTCGGCAAAAAATATTATTTTTGTTCTTCTTCAAACAAAAATAGGTAAAATAAATGGAACTTGACGTGTTAAATACAAATATACTCTCAGTTTTTTTCTACTATGATAAATATATATATTACCATAACTCAAAAAACGCATAGTGGGACCACGCGCAAAAGTTTTAATAATGAATCTGTACCTCCTAAACTAATGGTCGGATCGAATATAAATGTATGAAAGAGTTACGGAGGAGAACTTAAGCTCTCAGAGAAATCATCTTACAGTTACTCTATGATAATTTAAGCTACCGTGTGTCAAAGTTGACACGAGTATGTAAAAGTTTCAAAAAACCATAACTTCTACAAATCAAGTCCGATTCAAAGATTTCTATTCTATGTTTCTGCAACTATTTCTTATAGTTAAAAAGGTATTTACGCTTAAATTTTCAAATTTTAATTATTTTCTTCGACTTTATTTCGCTTTTCGGGAATAAGTCCTGATGTATATGAGAGAAATTTTTTTTGAAAATATCCTGTAATTTATAATATCGTCCGAAATAATTTTCTGAAAAAATCTTTGATTATCTCAATTTTTCTAGATGTGAAAAATTTTTAAAATGGCAACTTTCACACACAGCAATTTTTATTTCTGAAATTTTTCTTTTTTGCTTTTTAATTTGCACTTAAGTTCACAAAAAAAAAAAAAAAAAATATTTCAGCAATGCTTGGTTTAACTGTCTTTATTATTTTTTATTTTTTTTTTTTTGAAGTACGAAAATGAAAAACAAAAAGAGTTCCGAAGTACAGGAACTCAGGAACTCGATCTCACAGGAATTCATACTTATATTCTTTCACTTTTTTCTCATAGTTTTTTTAATAAGTATTTTTTTTTACACATTTCAAAAGGCAAGGATTCATAAATGGATAATAAGGAAATCTTAAATTGATCTAAGTTTGCATCCAACATCCAAAAATGGTTATATGAAAGTTTTGATTTTAGACCATACTGTGGAGTGTATATTTTATGAAAAAAGAAAATTTGTTAAACTACTTTTTTTAAATTGTACAAAAAAGCATATTAGCATAATATCTTCGCTACTATTTCTTATGTAGTTTATATAATAGATATCAGACTTTCACTGCTGCAAGAACCATTTAAAAAGCTTTACGAACCAATTTTATTATGTATTATTACGAATATTATCTCGTTACACAAAAAATACGGGATAATGTGTACGTATGCCCACATTTCAAAATGCACAGTAAAACAGTGAATTTAATGAGAGTTGACTTATTATATTATGTTTTCAAAACGAACTACATATATAATATATATATATATATAATATATATATATATATATATATATATATATATATATATATATATATATATATATATATATATATAATATATATTATTTTCTCAACATTTTTCTAATATATACCTTTTTTTACTTTTCTCATAAGACAAGATTAAAAAAAAAAAAATATTAAATTGATCGATATATATCATACGACATCTTTTTCTTTAATTGGGAAAAATGATACTTTTCCTAAAATTCACCTTTTTCGATCAATTTAATATTTTTTTTTAATCTTGTTTTATGAGAAAAGTAAAAAAGGTATATATTAGAAAAATTATGAGAAAATAATGAAAGAAAAGTACTAAATTTTTGTAAAAAAATAGCCATTTTTCATACAAATTTCAGAAATAAATAATATGTTTTATTATATGTGTCGTAATATTGGCATCATTTTCAATGATTTCTACGGTGGCTTATTTAAATGTTTTAAGAAATCAATACCAATGACGAAAAGAAATGCACATGGACCGCATTGATATACAAAGCTACTCAATGGATTAAAAAATGTTAAAAACAAACATTATAGAAAAGACAAAATATCTGGTTTATCTATGGATTATATACGATACTAGGATCAGTTTACAATTCAGCAAATACCCAATGTTACAAAAATTATATTTTTAAGGTGAAAAGAAACTTTAACAATAGTCCAGTATATTTTTACTAGTTTGTATATTGTAAGCGTCCAGTCTCTGGATATCCGTCCATGATGAATATGGAGATAAAGAATTGTCAAACAATGCAGATTTTTGCGATATGTTTGCTGCTTATTTCTCATCCGCCTATTCTGATAAAGAATTACATCAATTGTTCAACATTAGATAAAGCGATGGTACTGACGGCTGTACAGAATCTAAAATATTCTGATAAATATGGACCTGACGGTGTTTTAAACTGTGTTCTTATATCCCCAGTAACCTACTTGTTCAACATATCAATATTTAGGGTTATTTTCCTGAAGTTTGGAGGAAATCTTATATTATATCTTTATTTACATTCGGAAGCAGATCCAATATTTCTAATAATAGAGGCATTGCTAAATTAAATATTATTCCAAAACATTTCGAAAAGAAGGTTACTGAAATCCTTTTACATCAAGTTGTTTGTTATCTTTTTTGCATTTAATTCCGGTTTGCAGACAGATACCATACATACAGATTTCAGTAAAGTTTTCGATAAAATAAATCTACATACCATAAAAATAGGTATCAATGTGTATTATTTAGAGAATGTACATCGAAAGCCACTCCTGTTTTATCCGGTGTACCGGTGAGGCGAAAGGAATTCTAGGTTTCCTCAAGCATAGGGGAAGAGAGTATAATGATCCATAACGTTTCCAAGCAATTATTCATATCTCTCCTAAGATCAATCCTGGAATATGCTTCCGTAGTCTGGGATCCTCGATACGAAGTTCATATAAAGAAAATTTAATTCCATGGAATCCTAATATTAATTTACCATCATATGAAAGTCGATTATAGCTTATTAATCTCCCTACTCTTGGAAGTAGGAGAAAATATATGAATATTTCCTTTGTAATTAATTTAGTAAACGGTTTAATTAATTCTGAGTTCCTGTTTCATATAATCGAATTCCCGATCGCAAATCGTTCAAGTAGAAATTATACTCCTTTAAAAATAAAATATTTTCGAACCAATTATGCCAACTTTGATCCCATGAGATGTATATGCAATCAATTCAACAGTCTTTATCCATATATTGATTTTTCAGTAAATCCAATCCGCGTTAGGAGGGGTATTTGTAACTTAGTTAAATAATGAATCTTCATTATTGAATGATTATAAAAATCATTTTTTTGTAAACAGCTTTAAAAACAATATGTATGCTAGCCTGTAAGAAATTGTAGTTTCATTGACTATTAAATAAGATAAATATTACAAATTACAGAACATTTTTACAAAATTTCTTTTCATATGTATCTTTCTAACCGTAAAGGGTAACTTAGGTGGGTAAGCTTAGGTGCTTCTCTATAACTCTTTCATATATTTCAATTAGATCCGACCGGTAGTTTATTACCAAAAATTTTGCGTTTGGCACCACTGTAAACCTTTTACTAATTGTAAAATAAAATATCCAAATTGGGAATATTACGGTTATACTAACATTTATATTAATTTATGCACTTTAGGGTGACTGCCAAAAAAATTTGTCAATATGGTTTCTACTTATATAAAACTAATTTGTGTCGAATATAAACTTTATACTAACATATGAGTGTGATTTATGCACGTTAAAGTGATTTTTGGAAGAGGGTTTTATATGGGAGCTATCGTCAATTATGGGGCGATATTCATGAAATTTGGCGCAAAGATTGATACTTATACAAAACTTTTCATTAAAATTTCATTAAAATATTGCTATATTTAAGGCATTTATGGTCGTTAAACCCCTATTTCGAGAGGACATTTGTATGGAGGCTAGGTGAAATAATGGATCGATCATACCTAATTTCAATAGGCTTCGTCGTCGTGTCATGGAAGTCTTACGTGTCAAATTTCATTGAATTTCCTTCAAAATTGCGACCTGTGCTTTGTGCACAAGGTTTACATGGACAGCCAGACGGACGGACATCGTTAGATCAACTCAAAAGTGGTTCTAAATCGACTGGTATACTTTAAGGTAGGTGTTGGATGATTTTTTCTGTGTGTTACAAACATAAGCGCAAACGCATAAACCCTAACCACCTATGGTGGTAAAGTAATGTATTATTGTGAAAATTGAGAAACATGGTTGAAAATTCTCATATTTTAAAATTTACGTTTCCATATAAAATGTACGTTCCCATATAATCTTTTGATCTTTCATCTATCTATAAATCGGAAAACCCATTCTCGAGATATGGTGGAAATATTAGGCCTCTAGAAAAAATTTAAACTTAATATTAAAAAATTTAGAGCAGATTTGTACTTAGCATGTCAAATTCCATCTATTCCAGCTATTCTTTTTTAAGGGAAGACTCTGCAGACTAGTGCTATTTTCACAGTTTATGTCGACCTAATATGGATTTCGATTGAAAGCCAAGTATCCTTAAAATATCATAAAATTTTTTGTTTAAAGTTTTCAGCACAAACATTTTAGAAAATATAATTTATATTTATTTTTGAAAAAATATCAAATGTTTGTAATACTTTATATAATGAATATTTTTCTAACATTTTGTACTACTGCATTTGAATGAAATCTTTTGTTATATTGCAGGTATTCTTAGTTTCCTTTTGACACTAGTGATGCCAGACTGCAATTGTAATCCATTATGATATTCCTGAAAAACGAGTTTGATTTTCAAAAAAGAAAAAAAAATTAAAAATAAAAATAAAAAAACAATCGACTTTCGCCGAAAAAACTTTTGATTTTTACTGGCGTATAAGCCTACCAATTATAGAAAAAGTATTAAGGGTTCTCATTTAAATACTTAAGTTTCAAAATTATAATTGATGTACAAAATAATTTTCTATACACTTTTTAAGAGTTCACTTGTACACATTGCACAGTTTCCGAAGGTTTTGCACGTTTTCACGGGGACTCTTATTATAATAATAATATGCTAAAACTAATCCGAAAACCTTAAAAAATATACAGGGACGATATCTTAATGCTTTTCTTCTCCTTAATCGAACTTAAAAGATTTGAAACCGCTAGCATTTGATGGGATAATAATGCTTAAAGTTTTAAATTAGTAAATTTTTCAAAAAAAAAAAAAAAATAAATAAAATAATAATAATAATAATAATAATAATAAAAATAAAACAAAATAAAAAATAATAATGCGCTCCCTGATCGAAATAAAAATTAGTTTCCAGTAGGATTTGAAAAGGAAACAATGAGTGTATCAAATCAAAACTTCTTGAAACCAAAACCGACTTTAAAAAATATTACATAATACATACTACATATTACATTAATCGGGGTATCTCCGCTGCCTGATAGAAATTTTAAAATCTGGTTCCGTTATGATTTTTAGAAAGAACAGTTTTTTTATGTCTTCTGGAAGCTTAGAAAGCTCCGGAAAGAGGAAACATGCTTAGAAAACTACATATACGTTAGTGTACCTCCGCTTCCTGATAAAAATTTCAAAACCTGGCTCCGTTAGGATTTTTAGGACGAATAGTTTTATAATTACACCGAATTATAATTTTGTTTATCACCTGGGAGCTTCAGAAAGCTCGGAACAGAGAAAGCATGCTTAAGAAATGATATAAATATAGATAGGAAACCTATATGGAATTACGTAGATAAACATGGCGGTACAAGAGGGATATAGATTTTAAACATTTTGCGAAAATAAGAGTTTGCATAGCATATCCGTTTAGGCCATGTAAAAATGTTTGCAATTATCATTAAAAAAACATGTGGCATAGCTTCTTTATACTGAATCAATACAAATATTTCAACATCCATTAATATTGATTTAGACAGATATTACCGACATTAAAAAAATTACAACATGGTATATTCAAATGTATAAATAATAGTATAAAATATCTTGATAAATTGATATAACTGAGGAAGTAGTTTTACAAGGTAAAATCTCTAGTTTTTTCGTAGGTAAAAAAAAATAACATAAATTAAATTATTGCACGGTGTAATACTTTAATAAGAATTAAACTTTATACGAAAAAATACCTTTTTTAAATTTGTTAATAAATTTTGTTAAGAAAATCTTTTATTTTACTTTTTTCGGTATGTACTTTGTAATAAGATTCTTCTTATAATAAGCAAAATGCATTTAAATATTAACAAGAAAAATATGAAATGAAATAAATTCCTAAAAAATTTCACTTCATGATGATAAAGAGTTTTTTGAGAAAGTCGTAAAAGCAAATGTGTATTGGAAGCATTTGAATAAATCGAGAGGAAGAGTGGTCGATATTTAACACATCGTAATTTGTTGTTCTGAAAAACACTCAGAACAACTAATTACGATGTGTTACATATCGAACACTATTTCCTCGGAATTTATTTAAAAGCTTCTAACACACATTTGTTTACACGATCTTGTCGAAAAATTCTTTACCATCATGAAGTGAAATATTTTAGGAATTTATTTCATTTCATATTATATATATATTTACATATTTCATCAGATTTCGTACAGCTTTTTACGTAACTGCAAATTGCTTTCAAATTGCCAAATTATAATTGAACTTCTAACTTGACAACTTCTAAAATATCTTGATAATCAAGTTCATTCAATGCTGTCTGGCAACTCTATTTGACACCCATAAAGGGTTGATATAATTGATATAACTGAGGAAGTACTTTTAAAACTTATGACCTCTAGTTTTATTTTTCCTGGGCGAAAAAAAATTAAATTGTTTTACTGTGTAATACCTAAATAAGAACTAAACTTTCTATGAAAAAATATCTTCTTTAAATTTGTTAGTAAATTTTGTTAAGAAAAATTTTTATTTTACTTTTTTTAGGTACTTTGTAATAACATTCTTCTTATAATAAGCAAAATGCATTTAAATATTAACAAGCAAAATATGAAATGAAATAAGTTCCTAAAAAGTTCCATCTTATTGATGATAAAGAAGTTTTTCCGAAAAATAAAAAAAAACTGTCGGAACAGCAAACTTTTATTTTTCAACTTTGACTAAAGGTTCATCCCTCCCTTTAATTCTGCTCTTTCAAATTTATAACGAACACTATCACAAATGTAGGATGTTTTCTATAGAAAAAAAAAAGAATAGAAAAGTTTGAGTATAAAATTTTGTAATATAAATTTGATTTCAAATTTGGTATATATTAAGTTTCCTTTGGTTTTCTTATTTTCTCAAAAACTTTCTATATTCAGTTCAATGATGATGTGCAAATATTTTAGCACATTTTATGCGAAATACTCATATTTTTGTTCAATAGAATACAATTTATTTGGAAAAAATTAAATATATAAAGCACAAATCGATAATATAGTATTTAAGTAAGATAAATACTCAAGATAAATAAACACTCAAGTTATCAACAGATATTAGCCAATTAAAACAAATATCGTACTTGACTCACAGGCTAAATGCAACTAAATAATGTTTTTTTTTCATAATTCGTATTCGTGACCTCTAGATGGCTTCACAACACGCTGCTTGAAATGAAAAACATAAAAATACTTTTTAAACGCTTTTTATTTAATGATCAATGGTATTAAATAGACCGTATAAAATAATGACAGAGTGTAAATAAAAAACAATTATTAAGAAAATAATAATTAACAAAAAAAAAAAAAAAAAATTAATTTACACCTGCTCAAATAAAAACAACAGCCAAAATACATAAATTTATAAAAGATTTAAATTTACTTCTTGTGTTGTTCAATTTTAATGGAAAATGTTTTTAACCTTAATTGTATTTATAACTTTGAAAAATAAATCCAAAAGATTTTATAATACAAAAAAGATCTCACGCAATATGATTTATTACCATTTGAGCCTTGTTAAATGTTTAAGATATTTTGTTGCTCCTTCTTCCCCATTCCTCTTGTAGTCAGGTATTTAATTCCTAAACAATGGAAAACTTCAATTTTTTTTTCTTTTTTATTTGTTCCATTTTTTCAGTTTTATGTTGTTGGTGGGTATTAAAATAATTTACGTGGTTTATTTTAAGTAAAATATGTATGTGTTTTCTTGCTGGTTCTTAGTAAGTGTAATAAAACATAAACATTTTGTTAAAACTTTTTGGAACTTAACAACAAAGAAAATACAATGAGCACACCTATTTTCATTTTCCACCCTAATATTTTATAATTTTGTATAAAAGTAGTGTTAATATACATAGATTAAATCGTATGTATTCGTGCATGGTACGTATTAGAGAATTAAATGTGAGGTTTAATTAAATAACACTTATACGCTGAGGTGGCAAAGGAAGAGAAATTCTGTTATTAAATACTACTTATTTATTATGAGTTGATACTTGTGAAAATATAGATTGAAATGTTTTAAGCAGAGAACGGATTTTAATATTAAAAAAAAACTTTTTATTTTTATTTCAATCGAAAAGCAATCTTTTGTGTTCAAAAAATAATAAAAATCCATCACAATTTTTTCTTTTTTTTTATCAATACTTTTTTCATTTTGATTGAGATAAAAAAATATAGAGATCATTTGTGATATTTCATTAAATAAAAAATTAATTCGCATGTCTATTATAAGATCCATCCACGAATTTTGACGGACATGCACAGTGGTGTGGGGTACCATATGGTCGGGCTTGACCGACTATAACTTTCTTACTTATTTTTCTATATATATATATATATTACATCCTCTAGAAGGTATCTTCTTTTTTCACCTAGATTTTTATCTAGCAATATTTCCCATTTTCCTTTCAGGCGATCTTTCCCGAAGAGGAAAACTTCCCCCATACGAATATGATCATTGCGGCAATAAAATAATTCTTCTAAGCTTTACGAATTTGAACCACTTTAGTATTATTTTTTTGTAGGGAATGAATTAGCAGAAAATATTCTTTGAAACAAAAACTAATGTATGAATAAAAAAACAATCATTTGAAAAAATTTTCCTACTATTTTTTTTATCATGATGGATATTTATATTAAAAAATAGAAATACCCACATATTTTTTTCAATATATGAAAAAACATTTTGAGTACTAAAGATATTTATATTGATTGAAAGATAAAAATAAAAACTTTTCGGGTGCTTGGTTTCAAGTAATCAGTTATGATATTTCTTTAAATATTTATACAAATTTACAATAGGATTTCCTATTGTAAATTTCTATATATATATATATATATAACATTGAATTTTCTAAAACAATTAGCACAAATAATTACTAGGAAGTTAATTAATTTAACTTAAGCTGCAAACATTATTGCTTAAGCAATTTATTAATAGAGAAAATAAATAAAAGTAAGCAAACAAAAGACTTAATGAAAAAATAAGCAACTTTTAAAATTTTGCTAATATTATAACTCCCTTAAATATGATGTTAAAAATATAATTAAGATGTGTAATTAGGTTTGTAATTTAAACAGCTTAAAGATCCAAAATTACTTTTATAAGTCACCAATATTCGAAAAACTTTTGTAATATAAAAAGTGTACATAAAATAGAAATTGCAAAACATAAATAAAAATGTAAAGATAAATCTCCAAAATTTGGAAGAAAGCTATATTTTCAAAATAGCTTTGACCGTCTTTCTATGAGCAACATTCTGACGTTTAAACTATTAAGCCGAATTAAATGAAATTCTCTCAGATTGTTTGTTGTTTTTCTATATGGTTTGTTATCAAATAAATCGATTTAGTAGAAGAGTATTTATGGAACAAAATTGGTAACAAACTCTGAGAAATTTTGATTTCTTTATACAATTTGAAATTATAGCGGCTTTAAATAAAATATAATAAATTTTCAATATAGCTTTTTTTTGGGAAATAGGATTTTTTAAGAAAATTTATTTTTTATTAGAAAATATAGTACTTTGTTAAAAACTGGAACTTTTTCTTAGAAACTTTTCTTTAATTTTCAATTTGATTTTTTTTTTAATTTGGTATTTTGTAATTATTTTAAAAGTATTGGTGTATTTTTGAAAAATTTTTACCATTTCTGAGAATTGCTGCTTTATTGAAAATTTATTTTTTCTTTATTTTTAGTGTTTTTTTATTTTTTAAATAGAACATTTTCGTAATATTAGTACTTTTTATATGAAAATTAGTACTTTATATATACATTTAAAAAATTATTGTTTTTTTATTTTAATTGTCACATGTTTGTTTTTGTTTTTTGTTTGTTTTGTACTTTCTTGATAAATTTATTTCTTAAAAGTTCTAATTTCTATTTTTTTGTTTTCTTCATTTGAAAACTGATGCTTCCTTGAAAGTAGTTATTTTTGCTTTAATTGAAAAATTCTCTTAATTTTTTGAAAATTCGTATTTTTTTTTTGTTAATATTGTGATTTTCTTTAAAATTAGCATTTTTTATTAATATTTTTTAATGATTAATATTATATATATATAATTTATATAATTTATTTTATTTTTTATTTTTATCTTCAATTTTTTTTACAATTTAAAGAAATTTTTTTGCAAAAAAATATGTTATTTTTAAAGGTTGTTATATTTTGTAACCTTCGGTAATTAATTATTTGAAATTCAACATAACAAAATTTGGCTTAACTATTCCTATTCGATGTTTTAACAAATTCAGTTCATAAAGAAAAGCTGCTGACTAAAATGGATAAAATGGACCTACTTCGACAACATCGACGACGTCGCGATACTATTAAGAGGAAAGGATCTACGTCTGTTAATCGGATGTATTACTCGATTGGAGGCTATCCTGGAAGGATCATATTGAGTGGAAAAGCTTAAAGAATGTGCGCCTTTTGCAGGAGATCAATATATTTAAAATGCAGCATAAACTTGGGAATGACTCATTGCTTTATTTATTACAACTAATTATTAAGTATTCCTCTATAGTATGGTGGATGTCTGTTGAGAAGAATGTGAACGTAAAAACTCTTCAAATGGTACACAGACAGTGCTGCATTAGCATATGCGGTGCAATGACGAGCACGTCGACAAGGGCGATTGAAAATATTTTATTAATACGACCGATAGAGATACTAGTGAAATAGGAAGTAGCTTTATGGTATAGGCGCATGTCAAGTAAGGGACCATAAAACCAGACATCAGAACATACTTGCAAAACATATCTTACCAACCATATCTTACCAACTATATATATATATATATATATATATAGAGGGAAATGGGATGAAATAATGGAAATGGGAAACAATCAGAAAGCTGACCTATATACAGATGGCTCAAAAATTTGTGACCTAATTGTAACAGGCTTCTATGAAAAGAGCCGGAACATAGGTACATTTTTTCGTATCCCAAATCACAACACTGTTTTTCCAGCTGAGATCATGGATATTACGGAAAGCATTAAGTGGTATAAGGAAATCGATAAAAAAAAAACCTGCAACACGTATTTTTAAGGATAGTTTAGCAGTTATTAAGACCCTAAATAGTGTTAATGTAAAATCTCGAACTGTTTTACAAAACTTAGATAAACTCTTATCTTAATTGTGAAAGATTTGAGATAATATGGGTTCCGGAACACCATGATATCATCGGTAATGAAGAAGCATATAAGTTATCCAAAATGTGATCGTCTCTGAACACCACTACACTGGAAAATGCTAAACTTTTGGAATAGGAGTTAGAAGAACTCCATTATCGGAAAGTAGCTAACATAGTATGGTGAGGCCAATATCAAGAGAGAAGTAAAGAGATTCTGAAACTAAATAGGCCAATATTTAGAAGACTGTGTAATTGTATGTGCATTTTCAAGGCTTTTTGTAGTATTTCTGACCAGTTTAGTCATCCTTTTTGTTCAAAAATATTTGCAGAATACGAATGCAATTCATTAAATTTTGACTTCTGTTTCGGTGCATTATGAAATCTATGGTACTTTGCACTCTATTAGTTTGAAGTCTTGTGAGTTCAGGTCTGTCTGTCTGCAAAAATTTTTAAGGGTTTATTATAAAAAATTATTAAAAATTCTAGAACTTTCCGTCACATAAAAGCTTAAACAGAATGGTGATACAGTCAGTTTAGCAATTTTTAAGTTAAATCGAAATTGGAGAAGAACAACGCTTTAAAAAGTGCATCGAATAAATGGAACTGTATTTAAAATGTATTTTTCTAAAAAAATAACGCTGGTGGGAAAAAATAGAAAAAACCCTCCCTTAAAGACAAATGATTGCACTAAATGGGTCCTGATGTGCTAAACATGAACCTGCTTTCATTTTTTCACATCAGATCTTGATGTTTTTATAGGCGTATTTAATATTTCGTAAATAATAAGGCCATTACATGAGTATATTTCACCATAACTCAGGATTAAAAAAATAAAATGGAAATAATTATGAAATTTCGGAACGGCTGCTCTGCTTTCAATGAATATGGTATATAGGGGTGGCTCTGCAGGATCCCAAAGTTACACACCTCGGGTATAAAATTTTCTGATTCCTTATATCTGAACCAAATTCAAAGATTTTTATATAGGAGGATTCTGCTGGTCAAGATCGTTGTCGAGAACATCGTCGCATGCATAACTTGTCTCTTTTAAGAGATGAAGTTTGGTGAAGTTTATTCTCTACAATGGGTCCAAATTTCATTTGATTTTTTAGACATTTTTTCTTTATTTCATTAATAGCAAATAGCAAAACATGTGGAAAAAAAGTTATAGGTATTTGAACTTTAAAATTTTTTTGCCAAAATTGGTTGCATTATTTTGCCGTTATATAAAAATTTCCTTAAGTAACAAATATAATATTTATATTTTTCTTAAAGATAACTAAACACGAAATATCTTAAAGGAAAAAAATTAAAATTGGTTTTTACGAGAATTAGGGTTTCCCCTGACATATTTTTCAAAAAAAATTCGAATTTTCGCCCTAGTTTCTAAAATCAAAAAACTTTTATTTTTATATAGTCTAATATGTTTTTAATTTTTTTGTAATAGAAATTTTTCGTCCACGATATTCACTGGAAAGTTACAGCAAAGAAAAAAATAAAAAGATTAAATTTTTGGAAATTTTTCAACGTTTTTCTGTTGATAAATATAAAAATATGAATAATGCATGAAAGTAAGCATAAAAAAATCTACTCACGCGTAAAATTTTATTCAAAAATATATTTTATTAAAAATTTATTGCATACTTTAATATGAATGATATGCAAAAAATACCAACTCATTACCTCTTTCGCATCTTTTCGCGAAAATTCTTCAAAGACATTTCTTATTATACGTTTTTTAAAATAAGAATCTATTACCTACATACTGATGTACAATATGACTACCTTTACCTTTCCACTTGTCAAAATTAGCGGTCAAAAGCATTAGAAATCCTAGAAAAATTACTTATATAGTTAGCTCTTTTAAAATTAGTAATTAACGTAAAGGCTTAATTATAATAATTCTTTAATTAATAAGAATTAGTTTATTTTAAAAAATATAATTTAAGTTAGTTACATTTAGTGAAATAAAAATAAAGATAAAGTAAATAAATACATTCATGAATGTTTTTACATGTTAAATCTCTGTAGCTCTTTCGTAAGATCTGTTATGCCTAATAATTATAATATCTCAATTTTATAAGTGCTTTTGAAACTTCTTAGCAATATTTGTTAAATTTTGCTGACTTAACTTACTGTTTGATGTTTATTGCCATTAAAAGTAAATCCATATCAATTCCTGTAATTTTTGAAGTTGTTTCAAAATATTTGAAAAACACCGAACTGTGTTGTCATCGTTCGTACTTCTGTATCCTACGATTGGTTCATTAAAGTTTAGTCCAGTTTGTTGTTTAAATTACTATTGAATTCTATCCTTCTCGCTTGCTTTCATTTTCTTCAGTTCCTAGTTATTATTTCTAGATGTATTTTCGTTTCCTAATACGCTTCTATACATCCAATCATATGCCAAATATAGAAAGTATTCCAGAAATTTTCCAAATAGTGTTCTTCTTAAAATTTCGTACTTCTAAAATTTCAGTTGTAGCACTAGGGCTATAGGTTCTTCTTCTAAGTGCATTTTTTTTTAGGCAAACGTTAAAGTTCGCGAGGAATGCTTATTTCCATTTTTTTTTTTTTTTTTTTTTTTTGATACATTAGAATACAAACCAAAACTTTTTCAGTGAGTAACAAAACACTTGTTTCTGTGCGCCGGTGTTACTTGTACACGTTATACTCATTACATAAGTCAATTAAATGTATTACAGACATTAGATTAGATTAACTAACGACTAACATTATTGTGAAATAGTTTGTGTATGATGTTTTAGCATTAGTGATTTGGAAGTAAATAATTTGCATGACAGTGTTAGCATTTTTATTGTGCAATTATTTTCTCTTAATTAATATTAACAAAATTTAATTGATATTATTAATTTTGTAATTCATTTTCATTTTTTTCTGTACGTGTTTAATAGTTTATTTATTGTATAGGATAGCTAAAAATAACTCGTGTGCGCCATCTAAAAATTTTAATTAAAAAAAGGATGTGTTTGATATTGTTTTCCCGACTCTAAAAATTAAAAATAACTGATTTACGGGTAATCAGTTTTTATCTTATTTGATTTCTCATTTTTGAATTTTTAAAATTCGCTTTTAGTGAATGTTCATGTGTAGAGAGAAAAAGGACTTTAATCGCTATTGCTTTTCAAAAGCATTAAGGATTGGCTTGCACAAAGTAATCAATTTTTTGTTTTTTTCTCCCGTATAATTGTTGTCAATCTTATACAAAAATCATTAAATACATTAAATCTTAAACCTTAACATTTCTACCGTAAATTCTTTTTATATTACATTTATTTAATATCACCTAATCTGCAAAGATTATAATTTTTTATGAAGCTATATAAAGCAATTATTCTAAACTAAATATTTATTAATAATTCCAGAAGAATTAATTTAAGGAAATTTTACACGACTCTCAACCACAAGCATCTTGTTGAATTTGTTCTCCTTTCTTTTTAAATCCTAATAAGTACTTTGTCGACAGACCCCTTTTCCTTTTTAATAATATAATTTTCATCATTTCCATCATAATTACAAGATAAGACACTCACAAACACACATATTTGCTCCTGCATCTACAAGTCATAAAGAAAAAAATAATAATATGTTTTTCTAAGGGGAAGATGTAAACAGCAGCAAAAATTAAAAAAAAAAATCAAATACAAACAAATACAAGGACAGCTAATAACAATGAGGAAGAAAAATAAAAAAAAACAAAAGGATAAAGAGAGAATACTCCAGACATCTTATAAAAAATAAAAATAAAATAAAATAATACGAAACATTGAATATTTTAGTCAAAGGACACGCCATTACATTTAACATAATGTCATTGCAAACCTTATTGTAAGAGAAAAATAAAATCTTATTTAAGGGCAAGATTGTGAGCAAAAAATAAAATAATTATAACAAACAACATATACATATCGTATCTTAACATAAAACTGGCCCAAGATAAAAGACAACTTGCAAAAATAAATAATAGTTATATAGAAATAAAGTGAAAATTTTTCTGTCAAATTCAAAAATATGTTATAGTAATAATAGTAATTACAGGACTAGAATTTTATTCACTTATATTTTTTATTTAATCACAAATTCACTGTATGTTGAATTTGTGAATTAGCTAGAGCCACTTTTATTTTAGGTGACGATATGTACATATAAACAACAAAATACTTGAACCTATGTTGAATATTTTAAATGTAAAACGAGCTAACGTATTAAAGTATAGCAAAATTAACTTCTTGTTTGTCCACACTTGTCATCATGAAATGTATAAATACATGAAACAGTCATGCGAAACTAAATTCGTACATGACCAGATTCCATAATAGCAATTCCAATGAATTCAAAGCAAAACTTTTCAGTGTTTATTTTGCAGTTGAAATCTAAAACAATTTTTGGTTCTTTGATATAGATATTTGGTCAATAACTACCTGACAAAATTTCATAAGTATTAAATCAGTTGTTAATTGACACACTTAATAATAACTTGAAAGTTGATCCTGTAAAGTTATGTATAGTTTCACAGACAGATGAATTAATTATTAAAAAACATCTCATACCATAAAACAAGTGGTATTCTCGAAGTGAAAGGCACTTAGTTTTAAATTGGAATAGTAACTGCTGATATCTTACTAAGGTTCGATTTCGATATTCGTCTAATAAATCTACATATATTGCGAGGACCAAAATTCTTGGAATTTTGACTCACATAATTATTAAGCATATATAGTATAAGAAAATAAAGTATACATTAGCGATTTATTGGTCGGGAGATGGACTACATCAATCTTTTTTATTTCAGATGTTTCGGAAGTCGATTGGGTAAAGGATGAAACAGAATGTTCTGGAGGTCGATGGGATAAAGAATGAAACGAAGTTTTCCGGAGGTTGATGAAGTACACAGGACTAAAGCATTCAGGTCAGGGGCAGGTGATGGGTTTGACCTTAAATGATCATGCTAGCCAATAAGGAGAGAAAAGGCAGCAGGCAGAAGTAGCAATAGAATGCAGCAGGGAGAACACCGAGTGAAGACATCAATGCCTACATCGCCACAGCTGAGCAGGCGAGTAGCAGAACTGATGAATCACGGAGGTAGAAGCGAGAACACAACAGTAAAGAGAAGAAGCAGCAGGGAGAAATACACAGGAGTGTAAGAGTAGCAGAGAGCAGTGAAGCAGAAGAAAAATTCAAACATAGCAAGCAAGAAGGAGACAGACACTCACACAAAAGACAAAAGAAGGGAAGACTCGATGCAACAACCGCTACCGTTTCGAAAAAGTGCAGAAAAACTGCAATAATATTAATTTTAAGAAATGTATATAAGCCAGCATAAAGTTATAAGGGCTCTCTTTTTTCTTTTTTGCGCTGGACAGTGAACAAGGCAGACGTGGTGAGTAGCCGGTAAATAAATAAAAGAACTAACAGAGCTGTATTAGGGGGAAAGAAATAATAAAGTTGGTTGAATTGATTACACTAATACAACGTAGGGTATACTGATTAACAATCAGAAAGGTTAAAAGCTTCAAAAAGATTTGCAATCTGGTTGAAGTGATAGGAGATAAGCACTGCTCACGGCCAAGTGATAGAATATTTTCATGGAAGTTTTCACTCGGAAAATATAGGAACTAAGAAATCTCCGATTACATCCAAGATTAAATAATCAAGTAGTAGATAGTAACTGCGAAGTGTAGAATCGACAAACCAACAGGGAGGCTTCAAGAAACAGCACTGAAGAATGAGTAATAAAGAAACAAGGGTAGAAGTTAAAATAAAAGTGTTGTTATTTTATGTAAGAAACTTGGACACGACTGAATTTACCCCAGCTGCAAACCCGGGTAACCTGAGGTTTCTTACAATATTTAAAACATTCTATATAAGAATTTTATGAAACTGCATTTTGATGTCATAATAATCCATATATCTCTCTATCTTAGAGAATTTATATATATATATATATATATATATATATAAATATATATATATATTAGTTCCCTCATCTCTCTAAGTAATTTCTTTATATTTTGACAATTTAAGTATAATAAATACCAATTCTGACTAATTTATATATGCTGAATATGAATCTGGTTTTGGTTGAATAGTTCTTTAGATATACAATAATAAATATTCACTTTGTATTGCGGCTACTACCCCTGTAAAACTACCCTATCTATTTTCATATCAATTATTGAACTTCACAAGAAAATTATTCCTACAAAATCTCGCGACTTTTACTATAATAATTCTACAGGGATGCGATAATTAAAATTTATCTTGTACGATGTCTAACACTTCCCCTGGAGCTGCCCGACTTATTTTCGTATCAGTTGTGACTCTTGATAAGAACATTATTCCGACACTATTTTTAAATTTTTGCTCTAATAATTTTTAATTTAAGCAATAATTAAGTTTTACTCTAATAACAATTACATGTCGCTACAGTGAAAGCAATATTTTGAAAATTTGCAATACATTTCCAAAATTTGTAGTTAAGCTCAAATAATTGTTTTTCGATAGGTTCTTGTATTAATTTCTCCCTATTTTCGCTACTCTTTCATCATTATTTTTTCATTTTTAAACCTTTTTTGGAAAAAAATTTAAACAGCGTTTGGAAGTAAATAAAATTTTTAAGGTTTAACTGCCATTTATTACATGTTTGTTTTTCTATAAAATCCTATACAGCATTTTTGTTGTAAATAAACTATTAAGATTTACTATTTTCTATATGTACTGTATAGCTAGTTCAATTTTATCCAGAATAATTTCCTTCATTTTTGTTATATTAATATTTTAACCTTTTGAAGGCAATTTTACACGCAGGAAAAATATATAGTTGTAGTGATCAAAATCTAAGAGCAACATATTATGATTTGGATATATGGTCACAGCTAACTAGCCAGATTTATATCTATGATTATAAATAATAATCTTTATGATTCCATTTTATCATATTGTGTCCGACGGTTCGTTTTTTCATGTTGCAGGTTGAGTTTTTCATATTATTTTACTATCTTACTGTATTTTTATCTCATTCTATCAGATTATCACTTCATTTTATTATATTACTATTCCATCTAATGATGTTGTATCTCATCTTATCATATTATTATCCCATCTTATCATATTATTATTTAATTTTATCTTATTTCATCTTTTTGTTATTTTTTATTTTCGAACTATAGCACGATATTAATATTTTGTTCACTGTATTCACAGCACCTATAGAATAAAGTTTCAAAGCTGAAGATCAATAAAGCTAATATAAAACGAACCCTAGTTTTTGTTATAGAATTGAATGATTTTTGACAACTTTTTCATAACAGATTCTACGTCATTCGAATGATGCATTGAACTTTGCAGTACTGCGCAGTTACCCTTTCTCTCGACACGTGACACAAGAGTTGTATTTTCGGTGAATGCAAAAGTTGACTGATATAATGGAACCTTTTGCATTTTAATAATTTTGGTGGTATGCTTTTTTAATTTTACGCACAGTACTTACTATTGTTAGTCCTAAGGACAACAACTGTTGCCCAAGTTGGTGGGACAAGAAAAAGTTATCAATCGTTATTTTGTGACCCTTAAATCCACTACGTAAATCCCAAACAACACATTCCCCTTGATTTTTTTCAGGTAAACTACCAATATACATCTGGATTTCCCAAATGTAGTACATTTCTTTCAGGTTTAGAAGGCATACATTTCCTACACTTTTACGAAATCCAAGCAATTGTTAGTCAACTGTACCACACTCAGATTGATTGAAATAATGAGTCAATGGTTGGTTGGTTGGTCATTTTATAATTATGAATCACCAAAGAATTATATTACATGATTCTAATGTATTTCTGCACTCTATTCAAGAACCTTTCACACTCTAAGCAAACAAGACACTGACTTCTTCGTTGCTTTTTCCAAAAAAATATTTGTTGCTTTGCTATGCATGCTCAAACAAACAAAAAATTCTTTTGCTGCTTCGTTGTTGCTGCTTGTGTCACTTCATAAAATATACATATATAAAAAATATTCACACTTGCTAACAAAATTACATAGAAACTACATATATGCGGAAAACCACACACAAGGGTAACTAAGTTTTGAAATACTTCGTTACTAAAAAATATTTTTTAATCAAAAATTGTGTTTTCTGTGCTTAATTGATATTGTAAACAAAGTTAAGACATTTCTTTAGTACACCACAACAATTTATTTGTTTCTCGTTTAAAAATAATTTATTTTGTGTGGTTTTTCACACAATGGGGATTTAAAGATTAAAAACGTCTGCTGGTATTGTTGGAAATCGTCTGAAATTTTTAATTTATTTTTCAAAATTGTCATAAATTTAAAATTTTTTTGATATCCTCACATCTGGTGGGTTGTGAATACTGAACTACATTTTTGTTAGCTTAAAGGAAATTTTGTACCTAACTAGTGGTTACTGCAATTAAAAAGACGATTGTAGTTTAAAATATCATAAGAGAAATTAGTTTTTGATTGCTGCCATCAATACTTAGCTCTGAAATAAATCGAGTTTTTACTTTCCCTGAAGTAAAATTTTTGTAATAAATTGTCTTTCGGAGAGACTATAAATATCTTATCTGTAATAATGTCTTGGTTACTAAAGATTTAAATTAACAAGGGTAAAAAATAAGATATTTGTAAAAGGAATATCACAATTTCCCGATGTCCCAGAGATAGCGGTTGCAAACTCTTCGGAACACACTATAAATTCTGAAACTGCATTCTTTTTGTAGATAACATATAGGCTAAATTCAAAACGATCATATAAAATGAATCAAATTTTGAGGGTGTATTCTTATAGCACTTGGACTTTTGGGATTCTTTTCTAGAATCGTTCCTGTGTAGATATCTTTCAGAAAAGTAAAAATTATTATATATTATTAAAGAAATTTACATTTTAGAGAATAAAGAGTATAGACACTTTCCAAAAAAAATAACTCGAAAATTGTAAGAGATCGATAGTAAATAAAAGTAAGTATGTTTTTACAGGTCTTATTAAGGGCTTTAAGAAGATGTAAAAATATTTTAAATGAAATGAAAAATAAAAAATTAGCAAACATTGAAAAATGTACTATGTCAGAGGTACCCTAATTTGAGCCTCCATATATCTGCTCCTGTGGGATATGTGGAGACTCTCTTCAAAACTTTAAAAATGTGCACTTCTTTACTATGCTTATGTATTACATTTGGCAGTTTTAGAACGGTAAAAATCGATATTAGACTGAAATATTAGTACTCAAGTCCAAAAACTACACCACAAAAAAAATGGACGAGTATAATCACTGCCACATCCATGCTAAAAATTTTTTTCGTTTGAATTTCGGGCATATTTTATTAAATGTTATTTAAAAAAGGAATACTTTAAGATAGGCATGGCAGGATCTCAACATACCAATCCTTATGTCCTATTTGCATACAGAATTTTTAGCCATTTTATTATTCTCAAATATAATTTTATGGATGTTTTTTGCCTTTAAATTGAAATTGGAATTTTTTAATATCACGATTTTTCAAATAAAGAAAAAATAACTTCAATATTGAATATTTACCTAGAAAATTATAATAAAATAATTTGGATGTACTTGTTATTTCATACCCAAAAAATCATATCAGTACATGCAGTACTTACTGACATATATGCAGTTGAAGTTAACATACTTCTTCAAAAAATGAAAAAAATTAACATCTTTGAAAAAACATAATTCGCTCTATAGACCTCTTCCAATATTCTAAGTATTTTTTTCCATAATATATGTTTAAAAGTAAATACGAAAAAATTAGTTCAAATACTAACCTTTTCTTTTCGTTTTTAATAGGTATAAGGCAGACATTAAGAGAGCAATAAGGGGCTCATGGAGGAACTACTGTGAGTCAATCGACTCTGTTAATGAGTTATCCAGGATCCTAGTGCTCCTGGATATATGCAGCATGCGGATAACTCATGGACGGAGTCTTGCTCTGAGTCTCATATGGAAACTCATTTTCCAGGCTCTTGGAACTTAGGGGCAGATGCACAGGCAGGACGAATCTTGGGATTCTCAGAATGTGTATCTGCTAGGGAACTTAGTAAAATAGTCGGTGACATAGTTTCGATGGATAAGGTAGCATGGACGGTGAACAACTTTGAACCTTACAAGTCACCTGGTCCAGACGGTGTTTTTCCAGCCATGCTGCAGAACATAAGTGTGTGTCTTATTAGGAGATATATTCCAAGGAGGTGGAGAGAGGTTAAGGTAATTTTCATACCTAAGGCAGGTAAGGCCAGCCACTCGAAACCTAAAGATTTTAGACCGATCAGCCTATCTTCTTTTCTTTTGAAGACGTTAGAGAGATTGAACGATTATCTGAGGATGACAATTGACAACCATATCATCAGTGTGGCTCAGCACGTTCATCTAAAGGGTAAATCTATTGAGAGTGAGCTACATGATGTGGCGAGTTACATTGAACGCGGCCTGCATTATAGGGAGTACACATTGGCATCATTCCTTGATATAGAAGGAGCTTTCAATAATATTAAGATTGAGGCTATTAGAGAATCACTAGAATCATTATGCATTCAAAACTTCCTAATCGAATGGATTATTTTGTGCTGAATAGCTGAAAAATTAATTCGAACTTGGGAGATGCATGCATAAGGAAGATAGTGACTAGAGGGGCTCCGCAATGAGGAGTTCTCTCACCCTTTCTATGGCTCTTAGCCGTCAATGTCATTCTAAGACAATTTGACGCAAGAGGGCGGAAAATCTTTGCCTATGCTGATGACGTTGTTATACTGATCACAGGTAAATTTCTTTCCACGATCAGCGACGTCATGCAGTATGAACTTAACGAACTGTCCACATGGGCTACTAGTAAGGGTTTAAGGGTCAACCCGGGGAAAACAGAGCTAGTTCCTTTCACCAGAAGGTACAAGATTGAGCAGTTTAGGCTACCGGTACTAGGGTGAACTGAACTAAGACTGGCAAAAGAAGCAAAATATCTTGTTGTGTTTCTTGATAGTAAATTATCTGGGAAGAGGAACACTCAGGAGATGCAGGAACTCCAGAAGTAAGAGTTGGGGACTCAAAGCGATGGCCAATTCTAACGCATGGATATCTGGTCTGGTGGGAGGCAATGAGAATAGGAAGTCGTAGGAATCTTTTGTCTAAAGCCCAGAGATGTGCTTCGATTGGCATAACAGGTGCAGTAAGAAGCACATCTCAGACGGCACTTGACGTCATTCTGCATCTCCTACCCATTGAGGAGTTCGTGATGGGAATGGCTGCAAGGAGCCTGCTTAGACTTAATGAACTAGGACTTGCAGGATCAATTGGAATAGGAAATTCCAAACTTTTAAACGAGGTTAATCTCGGTGGACATTCCCTGGTACCCTCTGGATCCACGGACTATATGTGCACGGAGGTCGATTTCGGGGAAAATCCTACACTGATTATCCCGAGTAGGAAGCAATGGTCAGATAGGGAGAAGCTATTCAGTGGAGTATCGGTATTCACTGATGGATCCAAAATGTGGATCCATCCAATCTCGGTGGACATGCCCTGGTACCCTCTGGATCCACGGACTATATATGCATGGAGGTCGATTTCGGGGAAAATCCTATACTGACTATCCCGAGTAGGAACCAATGGTCAGATAGGGAGAAACTATTCAGTGGAGTATCGGTATTCACTGATGGATCCAAAATGGACACAGGCACTAGTGCAGGTGTGTACCTAATTGAGGAAAACATCAGGAAAACGTATAGACTCCCGGATAGTTGTAGTGTGTTCCAGGCGGAAATTCTAGGTATTCTTAGGGCCACAGAATTGATTGCAGGGAACATTGAAGCGAATACAGAGGTAACTCTGTATATAGATAGCCAGGCGGCGCTGAAGGCCTTGAAAAGACATTTTGTCAAGTCTAGGCTAGTTAGCGACTGTAAGAAGGCTCTTAGGAGATTGATGAGAAATTACCATATTAGACTCTGATGGGTACCGGGTCATTGCGAGATAAATGGCAATGAGGTAGCTGACGAATTAGCTAGGAACGGCTCAGCTTTGGATAGGACTGCAAGTGAAAGCGGCGTGAGACCAACTCTAGGCTTTTACTTCAGGTTAATTAGGGAATGGATTCCGGATAGAACCAATCATGCATGGAAACGTAGAACGGACTGCAGATTATCAAGGGTCCTATGGCCCAAACTTGATAAAGCAGATACAAATCTACTTTTAAGCATGAAAAGGGAAAAGGTATTCTGACAGGCCATTGTCCCATAGGGGGAATTATAGGGAATTCAGATAGAGGTTCCTAGAGACGGTGGAACATATCATATGTCACTGTCCATGTCTACAACTAAGTAGGCAGAAATGGTTAGGTAGTCGATTCCTTGACGAATTAGACAGTATAACGAGAATAGATCTCAATAGACTAATAGGATTCGTCATGGGAATAGGCTGGCTAAGAGGATGTCGTTGGCTTAGAGCGAACGATTTAGGGCGGTAGCACTTTTCCTTTACAGATTCTTTCTATTCTTTTTTATACTTTTCTTGGTCTCAGCTTTTCTCTACCATTTTCCTTCCTGGCCTTTTCTATGTCTCGTCTGTAGTTTCTTTCGATATTCTCTTTCTATATTCTTTCTATATTCTCTTTCTATATTCTTTCTATATTCTCTTTCTATATTCTTTCTATATTCTCTACGAAGGGACTCACAATGGACCTCTAAGTCTCCGACTGGATGCACAAGCACTCTTCTGAGTGCCGTGCAACCCTTCACTACCTACCTAGTTTCAACGCATTATTCTGTATTTATATATTTTATTTTGCATTTAGTAAAATTGGCCACAGATCTAATATAAGCCCCCTTCCCGAATTTTTATTCTCGTAGACAATGGTTTGAGTTCGGCTAAGTAAGCAAAGTACAAAAGTAATTACCTCGGACTCAAAAAAAATTCGGAGGCTTTGAGTTCGGCAAACTACGAATGCAAAATGCGAAAGTAACTACCTCGGACTCAGAAGAATTCGGGAGCTTTGGGTTCGGTTAACTACGAATTCAAAATACGGAAGTAACTATTTCGGGCTCAAATGAATTCGGAAGCTTTGAGATCGGCTAACTACGGGTACAAAATGCAAAAGTAACTATTTCTGACTCAACAAAATTCAAAAGCATACTACGAATGCAAAATATGGTAGAAAATACTTCGGATCACAAAAAACAACTAGAAGCAGTGATGCTAACTATTGCGAACATAAACGCGTAGAAATGTTTTAAAAAGTGCTAAAACGGGCTAAAATAAAAAAAATTGCGGTACAGCCTATACAAATTGCAAAAAAGACAAAAATTAAAGTTTCTTTCAAAAGTAAAAAATCAACCTTTTGAAAACTACATCTTGAAATACTCATAGCAAAATATTTAAATCACAAATATAGACTATAGGGACTCTTTTATTGTGAACCTCGATTCCAAATTGTGCACATCATTCTATACTTTTCCACACAAATAATTTTATTTATTGTAGACAGTTTTTCTTTTTTTTTTTTAGTAAGTTTCTTTTTGAATTGCTAACAGTGTTTTCAGGAGCTGAGAAAAGAGGAGGCTAAATTGAACTATAAAAGGTCAAAAAGATAAAATTTCTCAAAAAATAAGATATTAAAAAAGTTAAACCTTTTTAATCTAAAAAATTATTTTTATCTCGTTCACATTAGTTTTATTTATTTTTTTTTTTTGTCTTTTATAAAGACCAATTTTTATTAAACATAAATAATCTCGATTTATTGTGCGGAAAATACATTATAAATATATGATCCTGAATTATTAATAAGTAATTATTTAATAAATAATAAGTAATTATTTTCTTCGTTCTTGAAATACTAATATTTTAGCCTCTTTAAGGCAATTTTAAAAATGAAAAAGACTAAAAAAAATGTAAAATAAAAAAGTTGAGGCTAAAAGTGAAAAAGAGGGGCTATATTTAGATTTAAAAAGCCCAAATTGGCAACACTGATTATTAAGATCTGTTGAAAAATAGGGACTAGATTTTTCACACTGTTCGAAAATGTATTTTGAGAACTTATTGAAAAAATTAATAATGTCACTTCTTTCAGTTGTCAACAATAAAAAAAAGCTAAAATAAAATTTGGAAAAGTGCTAAATTTTCGCGTTTTTTAGGCTAAAATTTTTTTTGCGTTTTGGGTTGCAAAAAGCGGACTAAATCTAGCCCGAAAACAGCTAAGTTGGTATCACTGACTAGAAATTTAACTCTTTTAATTCGCTTTGCAAGGAAATGCTCTCTTCACACGTATGTATATATTTGTTGTTTAGCAAATTCTACTAACACATACAAAGAATTCGATTTTTGTTGACAGCTGAATTTGTTTCTTTGAGATCAAGTTGGACTTTTAGTTATTTTCTCTGTCCCGGACTCAAAGGAATTCGCAGGCTTCGAGTTTTATTAACTACGGATGCAAAATAGGAAAATAACTACTTCAGGCGCAAAATAATTCGGGTGCATTGAGTACGACTTACTAAGCATGCAAAATATAAAATAGAGATAAAACGGTTAGTAAAAACTACAACAGTGTCTATGTTAACGAGCGGATATCGGGTTATATTCAGACCGTACTTTGGGATCATACAGAAGTGCTGTACGAACAAAAATATCAGCCCCATTTTATCACAGGACGTGACTATATGAGAAAAAAGTAATATAAAGTAAATGGGATTTATAATGCGTGTCTGATTATATAAGTAAAAATAAAATAAACTAAATGGGAAATATAAAGCATAGCATCCAGCAAATTAGTTAAAGAGAATAACACAACAAAACAGAATGATTTGAACAATAGAGAGGGGTTAGGGAAAAAGAAGCATTGTACATTAGTATGGTTAAGTTAGTTTTTATATTTGTTATTATACGTATTTTGTAACTTTTTTATTTTTTTTTTATAATTATATATATAAATATAGATATTTTCTTAAATATGGTTAAATATAAAGGTGGGCCGTGAGTTGCTTATTCGATTATTATATACTTTAATACATCACGAACCCTATTTAAAAGTATTTTAACCTAATTATCTAATTTATTATAATTTAGTATGAAAGTTTAAAGAGTAATACATTAAATTTCATATAAAAAGTTAATACGTAAAAACAAAAGTTTATTTACTTTCTGAATTTCTTCTATCTAACATATCAAATTGTCAACATCAAGTAAACAACTGTCATAACAATTTTCCCAATAGAGCCATCATATATTTTTAGGAAAAAATAAAATTGTTCAAGTCAGCAAATGTCCTATACAAGCAGAAAAAAGGGAACCTCATAACTTTATGCATATTCACAAATACATGAAAAAATCGTATTCGTTACATATATATACAAACAAACTATTCAGTTCTAAAAAAAAAAAACGATAGATTTCCTTGCTGTTCATTTTCTAGGAATATAATGCACAATGGTGCTGATAGAAAAATATTAACTACTAATTATAAAAACATAATTACAGAGTCGAGATTTCAATTAATATAGAATAGTAGGTGAAAGCACTCAAGAGATACGACAATAGAACTGTTTTGCAAAATTACACTTTTTCATAGTTTTTTAGCATTGGCGTTAAAATTTTTGATTAATAATTATTTTAAAATCGAACCCACTGTACAACGTTCATATAGCTATTATAATGTTAAAAAAACATTTGCGTAGCAAAAAACTAGCTACACCAGTAACAACAAAAACAAAATCACAACGATACAAATATATTTTACGAAGAAATTTATATAAAACTTTTTTATAATAGAGTTTGGGAAAAATATCAAAACTAACCAAATAAATGAAAAATTGATGCAAAATAAAATACTATAAAAACAACACACAACTTTTCTTTTTACTTTTTTCTTTAGTTACGACATTGTCAGTCTCGCATCATTTGCCGCAGCATATTGTCTCAAACAAATATATATATATGTATATGTTGGGAATTTTCTTGTTGACATATCATTGTACCTATAGTAGTGCAGCACTACATATATGTTCCCGTTAAGCAGACAATAGCATATAATTTAAATTTGTGAATTTCGAAAAAATATAAATAAAAATACTCACTTTATAGCTCTTTGCTATAAGTAGTTTTCCGAATAAACCACCATAGGTTGTTGTGTTAAAATGATTTTTGTAATGCACGGAACAACTCTTAGGACCCCCACGTAAAAGTATACCACTCGACTCAGAATCATTTTCTCAATCGATTTAACGATGTAAGCATTGTGAAAAACGTAATGGTCGCACTTTTTGATACAGGGACAAATCCTATTGAAATTCGTTACAATCGGTCTACTATTTCACTTTACCTCACAATCTGTTCACGGAATAATGGTCATAAATGCCTTAAATAAAACAATATCTTGATAAAATTTATCATAAGTAAGTTCTGTATTAATATTAATTTCATGAAGATCGGTCCATAATTGACCATAGCTTCTTTATAAATTCCTGCTCGAAAATCGCTTTAACATAGCTCTCATATAAGGCCCACTTCCGGGAATTGCCCTAAAGAGAAAAACAAATATTACACTTAATACAAGTATCGGTCCACAATTGGCCACATGTGCCATATAAGACCCGTTCGCGAATTTTGCTGTACATACACAATGATGTAGGGTATCATATGGTCAGCCTTGATCGAAATTATCTTTCTTACTTCTTTTAACTGGCTTTGCTTAAGTGTATGGAGTTCGAAATAGTGAACAACGAATTATGTAAAAAAAATAAATATAACTTACAAAATATAAATTACTTTCAAATTTTATAGGAACTTTTGCCTTCATGTTTTTTAATCATCTCGGTATGGAGGGTAAAGCGATTTAAATGAGTCCCCTTGTCTTTACAGAAAAGTTTCAATCTACCAAATCACATAAAACTTGAACCTATGAAAAATTCCTGCAAAATGTTTAGCCGTAAAGGGAAAAAATCAAGGGAGAAATATTTGTCAATCCTGATATTCGAAAACTAATGGTTTTAAAAAAATGTTGCGGTAAACCGGCACAGTCGGCGGTTTTATCGGCTATCGCAAATCCCGCGATTGCAAGTTTGGACCTCGAACTTTATTTCTATTTTTTCTATTCCCGAAATGAAGAAAGTTTTGGCAAAAAGCGTGAAATAATACCAAGGACTTCGGTACGAACACGTGAAGAATCGAATTCATCAACCAAAAAATGGTTTTTGAGGATGCTCATTTCTAAAGCCTTGTATACCTGTATTAAAATTTCAGAGCGAGTTCTATAATAAAAACAGATATTAATCACTTAATGTATTAATATAAAATCCCTTAATATAAAATATAAAATAGTTTTATATACTATGCCAATTTAAATAACACCTACAAACTCCGCCTAAAATTTTTTGCAGTGTTAATTTCTAGAGTTTTACTTTTCCAACACTGTTGAAATAATTTAGCTATATTCAAAAACTTTTACATATTTTTTTTTTTGCTTCATCTTCATTTTGTTGCTTTATGTTGCGTGAGAGAGAAATTTTTATTTACTTTTACTTCGCTTCTGTTACTGTCTGTTTTTGTTTTGTAGTCAGCAAAAAGATAATACATTTTAAAATCAACAAACAATCTGTTAAAATCTTATTTTCAAAAAGAATTGGAGTAAAACTAAACTAAATATACATACATAATTCCGTTTCGTATAACTATATATTTATTAAGGCGACTCACTAAAATGTGTTTCTGTTAACCCCTTCAAAATAAGCTTGGTATATCTTATGATGTGTTCCAAAATACTACTACTGATGACCGTTCCACAGTGGTTTCAAATCGTTTTTTTTAAATAATTCTGTAACTTATGAATATATGAAAATATCTCAGTAAAATTTCAGATGAACAGAGACGAGCTATTTTCGAGTTCATTTGGAAGTTAGAGTATTTGGTATCTATGAACTCGTAAGATTGTGGATAATAGTAACTAGTAGAAATAAATTAAATACATTGAAATTCCTCCAGACCATGAGCCTGAAAACTTGAAATTTGGATTTTAAATATATTTTTGATAATTAATGTTAATATTTAAACCTAAATAAAATTTAAAATTGTAGAGGTATTCCAATGAAATTTCAAAAAGTTATAGGTAAACTTATCCTAAAATTAGGAAATAAAAAAACTCCTTTTTCATAACGAAATACCCAGAATCTCAACCCGGAAATAACGTGTTTCAGAATTTTGTTTATTAAAATAGTCATTCTACTATTATAAGAGGAATTCGTGAGAATATACTTTTGGAGGTATTTAATTAACATATTTTTTTTTAACTAAGATTTGCGTTTTGAAAATTTTACAAACAAATTAAAAAAAAATATATAGGCCAGAAGACAAAACGAATTTTATAAGTTTAAAAATATTGCCACCTTTTTTTAAAAAAACCCCAAAAATGTTAACTTTTTTTAAAGTTCGAACTTCAGGCAAATGCAACTTTTTATTGTTAATATTTCTTGCAGGATTATTGTTAAAAATTTTGTGAGGAATCTGGTGAGTGTTTCTGAAAAATTTTAGGGTCCATATAAAGCCACCAAGTAAAAAAAAAACTTAAAAAATGGGGCTAATAAGAAGAGAAAATTTACTTCGACCTAAATATCTCTGAAACTGAACGAGACAACCTACACATGTGAGAATATTTTTTGTAGAGATTTAAAGGGATTATCTATATATATATATATTTTTTGAATTGAAATTTTTAAATTGTACCAAAAAGTTGTTAAAATTGTACTTTGTTTGCCACAATTGTATTAGAATAGAAAATTGTTATAAAATTATCACTTGAAGTTAAGAAATGCCGTAGAACTTCGGAAATAAACTTAATACTTTCAAGTGATTTTCACCTACACAAAGAAAATAGTAGCTGTGTTTTTTACTAACGTTCATAGACAATTTCATAAAAAATTTATATATATATATAAATATATATATATATATATATATATATATATACGTTAGGAGTTTACATGTAGAATTATTCATGTTAACTTTAGCGTTGAAAAAGGTGCTCCTACTTTATGAATAAAAATACAATTATGAATATAAGAGTAACTAGAAATGAAAAAATATAAAAATAAAATTAAAACCAAATAAAAAGATTTGTTAATTTTTAATTTTATAAATAACGTGTAAATTTAGTAGTGCAATTTATAAGTAAATATGAAGTCCTCCCGTTTTTTTTTTTTGCTAACAGTCAACGTTAACGATAAAACACAACTAGTATTATTTAACCTTTAAATGTTAAACTTTGCATTTAACCTTTAATCTTTTAATGAATTATAATGGAATTTGTAATAATGTGTCTATTATTATTAGTTCTCCTTATTGTTTTGGTAGAGGGGTTGAGTTAATATATAAAGAGGTAAATTACACTTACTTGTAGACAGAGTAATTATAATCGGGATAGAAAAGAAAGAAATATAAAATAAAATTTCTTTCAATTAGAGATAATTTAACTAAAGTTTATTATCACATTTTCCCAATGTAGCCGGCCGTAGAACAAATAAATACTTATGTGCGATTTTTTTTTCATATAATATATTTTAATTTCAGTTACGTTTCAGAGGCAAGTATCTAAAAGACGTAGTAATTTACTTCACGATAGTTAAAAAGCATTAAAATGTTAATTAGAATTTTTAATTAGACAAAACTTCTGTTTTGGCGGAAAACCCGAAGTTTTGTAACTAACACTTTAGATTTTGTAACGAGTGCTATAATTTTCAGTAATAACAACGTTATATATATATATGACTATATTAACTCCTTCCAATAGAATTCAATGCAGTGCTTTTAAAACTAAACTTAGATTTTTTAATAAAGTGTCCAAATTGAATAGCATTTATATAAATTTTGATAACAATTAATAATATCTGCCAATAAATGCTTTTTATTTCCTCTTTAATCCTATCATAAATATTCTTCTTAATATCTTCACAGTTTTTATTAAGCAATTAATATTAATAATACAAATTATTGGTGACAATATGTCTCCGAATATTAAAGAGTCTATCAGACCTTGATACAGGAATTAAAAAGAAGTTGAGATTGGGTATCAAGTATAATCATAGTGCTTTTTCTTAACTAATTTGAGATTTTTTTTAAATACTTTTGCAACTAAAGTTGATATTTGGTTTCTAAATAAGAAGATTACTATAACAACTTTAAAAAATTGAAACTAGAAAGAAATTTAAATTATACCAAATTGGTCATTGGTGTACTATTGTAATTTCCAATTTCGAATTGTACCACCAAAAGTACAGTTGTCCCAATTTTGACATCCCTGATCCAAGGTGACCAACTTTGGTGGTCTATCCCTACGAATCGCTAGAAATCCTCCAAATTAGCTCGAAAGCATCTCGTCTCTGGCTACCTGAAATTTTATGGGATATTTGTAAAAGGGTTTTTTTTAGTTTTTTTTTTAACTACGATGGCATATCAATAAGTCCGTGACTTTTCGAACTTCCCTCATAGTTATATGAAATGCAACACTATTCCCATCAAGTATTACCTGTTAACAGACTGCTGTAAAATTTTGAGCAAGTGCCGTCATTTACTTTGCGTTTAACAGCTGTTCTAAACATATAATCTTGTGTATTTTTCTAAAAATGGAAAAAAGTAAATTTCGAGAGCTCATTGAACATTATTTTTTGCGAAAAACAAACCGTCAATCAAACCAAAGAAAAGCTCGATAAATACTATGGGAACTCTACACCATCGACTTCAAAGGTAAAAATGTAGTTTACTTTCGTTGTGGTCGCACAAGAACAAATGACGCTGAACGTTCTGGACGGCCAATTGTGGTCAGTACACCTGAAAATGTCGAAAAAGTCCACGATATGATGTTGGCCGACCGAAGAGTAAAAGTGGGTGAGATTGTTGATGCCATAGGCATTTCATATATCAGTGTGGTTTGATTTTAAATGATCAGCTGGGTTTAAGAAAGTTGTCTGCAAAATGGGTGCCGCGTTTGCTCTCAATTGACCAGAAACACGTGTGCAGTCTCAATGGCAAAACTCTATGAATTGGGCTACGAATTGGTGCCTCAACCACCATATTCTCTGGATTTCGCGCCTAGTGACTACTTCCTATTTCCAAATCTAAATAAATGGCTCGGTGGAAAAAGATTCAGCTCCAACGATGAAATTATTGACCAAACAAATACCAATTTTAAGGACCTCGAAAAATCCTATTTTTTACGCAAAGTAAATGATGACACTTGCTCAAAATTTGACATTAGTCTACTAACAGGCGTTTCTTGATGGGAATAGTGTTGCATTTCATAAAACTACGAGGGAAGTTCAAAAATTCACGAACTTATTGATATGCAATCTAAATTGTAACCTTTTAAAATTAATAAATGTTATTTATTTGCTAGAATCATGGATCTTTTTCAAGGGCTGTCGGAAATAAAACTATAATTTTTCACATTATTTAATGTTTCACAATCAATGAACATTTCCAGTACATTAATTTTTAATATTTTTTAATTCCTTTTATACTTTTTACATTCATTTTTAACGTTATTTATTATTTTTAAGAGTATTTTTGCAATTTTCGTAAATATTGTTACGAAAATTAGTTCTACGAGGGTTTCCTTTTTTATTTTACAAAATTGCTAAAAAAGGCAATTTTTGTTCTATCTGACACTATAATTATAAAATATAATGCTTCTGAGGTGTTATGTTCTCAGAGGACTATTTTTGTTTCTTGAAGTTACTTCAAATACTTCTTTGTCAAAAAATTTATTTTACATTTGATTTTTTATAATTTTCAGTATGGATTAATTGGAAAAAAATTCATTGGTTAATTTTAATAAACGTTTGGGGATGAAGCTTCATATGTGGTCACATTATGTTGTTAGTATGCGGAATTGCATCGAATGAATTTGCTGAAAGCCCTCTAAAAACGGTTGTTTTGTTAGAAAACATAGATGTTGTGTGTGTACTAGGGCTTAGGAAACGGGAATTCCTGCCCGCAAAAAAGTTTAGTTATATTCCCGGGAAAATGAGAAATTAAAATTATACACTTTTTGAATTCTTTTTTTTTTTTGCATTTAACTTTAAATTTTATTTAGTTGTTATTAAAGAAAAGTTTATTTAAATTTTAATAAGGACTATTTTTTATTTTCTTGCACAAGATAAAAATACCACAAAAAATATTGAAACAAAACTCAAATAATTTTTCTTAATCCGATTAATATCAGAAGTTTTGTAAAACTGAACAGCATTCCACTCGAAAATTAAATGTATACCAAATTAAAATTTCTTAACAACCAAATAATAAATATTTGTAGATAATTATGAAGTAAATTAACAGAATAAGTTGTCATAAATTCTAAAAATATTTAAGCTAAACACTTGTTCTAATAGCTCGTCTGGGTTCATTTTGTATTTAGGTTGACGGGAATTAGAAATAAAATACTATTATCGAAGTAGTTTCAGAAGAAGAATTAGAGAGTTTTCAAAACGATTGTAGTTTTCATTGAAAACAAAATAAATGATTTTTTAAAATTGCATTGTTTCTAATGTATAAGAAAAATGCTTTAAATATATTCTGATAAAATGTTAAATTCCACGAAAAAAGAAAAGTACAGTTTTGAAAATAAAAAAATCCAAAATTTAGTGATTTATTAAAAGAAATATTTGTGTGGTATTCACAGGAATTTTTGTAACAAACCAAAATGGTTCTGAAAACAAATTTTTTTTTTCGTTGTGCTGACGAAAAGTCTTATACGTAATTTTCACTTTTTGTTATAAATATAATCTGATTTGTTTTTTATTCGTCTATTGATTAAAAAATCTGCTTTTAAATATCCTTATTTTTCCTGAATGTTTTCAAAATAATTCATATAAAATTATATAACCTTTACACAAAAATAACTTGTTTTTGCTCTCTTGAAAAGTCTTAAGAACCGTTTAACATGAGACCCGAAACCTGAAACCGGTTTTTACTGTTTAAAAAACCGGCCGGTTTCGAATAATTTTTATTTTCGAATAATTCGACAGGCCAGTTTTTTATGAAATGTTCCTACTTCTACTTTTTTTACTAAATTAGCTTATACTTCCCATTTTTTTATATTTGCTAATTAAACCTTATTTATGGCCTGACGCATTAAAAATATCAGATTTGTTTAAAAATTAAATTTGCATGAAAATTAAAATTTTTTTGAGTAGTTTTCATATAATTTTTATTTTTAAATAATTCTTTTGTTACACTGAATCAGGCCCTTAATTATTTGAAGGTATTTTTTATTTTCATTATGAACTAATAAAGATTTAAGTTTAGTTTTTTTTTCAATTTCTAAATTGAGATTTGTATAACACCACACGTACTAACAACTGGGATTTGTATATTTTTTAAAAGTTTTATTAACAAAATCTAGGTAAGAATTTAATTTTAGTTTTATCGTTTATCACAAGAATAAAATTAAATTCAGTAAATAGGTACATAGGTGGAGTAGGATCGGAAGAAGCATTATCAGAATTCAGTTCAAATAATATAAAATTTTAGCATTATCCTTTAGCTAGAGAAGAGCGATATGTCGTTTTATTTTTATATTACTTGTCATTGCAAATGACACGTATTATAAGCAGTGTTGCCAAGTTAGATTTGTAAGCCTAAATTTATCCCTTTTGTTTTGCCTTTAGCCTCAAAATTTTCGTTTTAGTTTCAAGCTTTTTTTCCAGCCATTTTTTGTTCTTAAAATTGCCTTGAAAATGCTGAAATATTAGTATTTCAACAAAGAGTTAATAATAAATTATTTGCAATAACTAAATTTATTTTTACAAAATCGCCCGTTTAAGAATTTCTGTGTATTTATGCGTATAAAAAATCGAGATTATTTATATTCATATTTAATAAAAAAAGTGTCTTAACTCATTTTAAGGCGTTACTAAGTCGATAATTATAAATACTTTTTAATATAATTTATCAACCATTTTTATGAAAATAATTTCAAAAATCTTATTAATTTAGAAATGCTTAACCAAAAAGGAATTATAACCCAAATTTGTATGTGAATTTTTGGGCAATTTTTCATAGTCATTTTACTGGGTGTTATTTATAAATTTATTACAATTTCTTTAGTAAAATAACAAAAACTAATTAGAAGGAAAAAAAAGTTTCTAAGTTAAAAAAAAACCTTTTATGGACCTATTTTTTGGGAATTGAGCTATTTTGACCTTTTTCAAATTAGGTCAAATTAGCCTCTTATTTTCTCATCTCCTGGCAACACTGATTATAAGCGTACTTTCTTTAGTAAAAATAATTTTTAATACATTTGTGTTTTTAGCAAAAACCGGTTAAGCGATTTTTTTGTTAAATTAAAACCGTATTCGAATCCGGTTTTTTCAAATAACTCTTAAAACGGTTTTCTGAAAATATCGGTTTTTTGAATACACTACATCGCACGATATTTATAATTACCGTTTTTATTTCAGCACATTAATGTTAAGTATGTACTTCATTCGAATTACTTTCAAAACGAAACTTGAATTTTGTTTTTAGTACATATGTTAATTTTCATTAATATTTGAGAGTCCAGAATAGTTTTTTTTTATTTAATTTCATGTGATTTAACGATCCTTCAAAAAAGACTCTCGTTAATTTTTGAATGGAAAAATTGAAAATTATTGTTTTTGAAGACATGTTTATTAGATTAATACAGATGACGAAATAAGAATCTATGCATACCATTCCGAAACCAACGATCTGTCAACTGTATTACACCTTCGAAGTTTGCCCAACTCTAAACAAGTTTCACCCGACCATTTAAAATCAAACGGTGGCGTTTTTCTTCTGAAATTCGAACACTTTACAAGTGCACGTTTGGATTTAAATGTACAGTTAGTTCTAAAGGGTATATGCACAATCAATTGGTTGCTAAAAATCTTCCAAGAAGTAGGGCTAATTAATTGTCGAACTCAGATCATTTTCTGCTTTCAGCTTTTGCACATTATTTAAAAAAATCCCTAATATTATCATTGCAAACATTGGATTTTCCGATTATGCACCATATCTTGCATTACTCAATATCGAAATAAATTGCTTGGCCAACTCTGTTGATACCTGAAAAACAGCTTGTTTTAATAAAATACATGTTTTTGAGGTGCTTCAATCAAAGTGCCAAAAAACGCCTTACGATTTGGTTCAAGCGATTCAGAAAATATATTCAATATCATCAATGCTACTCCAGAAAATAAAGCTGCCGTTCTCAAAAATAAATATTATTGTTTTATATGTTTTTCGAAAAATATAAAATGCAGCCCTCGTATACGTTAAAAATAATGATTTTAGAATTGTCTAGTTTGTAACGTATTGAAAGCTTCTATTTTGGTACGTCCGTTTATTTAAATTAATTGAATAAGGTTTGTTGCAAGCTTTTATACGGTTCTTGATGTTAATAGAATATTCTAGAGAACTTAGTCATAAGCAAGTATAATTCGTAAGTTAAGTGGTCATAAAGTTGTTAAGTTGCAGTTCAGTAGTAAAGTGTTTAGATTTAAATAGCAAATTTTACTGATATTTTATTATTGCAAGAAAAAGAACCCTTGTTTAAACCAACGTTTTTGAAAGGTAATAGTGTAACAATTGGTGTCTGAAGTTTGATAACGCAATAATATTTTTACTTAAACGGGTATATCTTATCAAAAGAATAATTCTGATAACCATTTTGACTATATTTTTATAAAATTTTACATCAGGTTGACTGTCTGATAAACCAAGAAATTACAAGAATATTGAAGTAAAAATTAATCTAACATTAGTAATTTATATCCTAAAGCAAGTTAAAATTTAAAAATTGGAATTTTTATTAAATATAAGAAGCAATATTATCAAAAATTTTTGAAAAATAAGATATTTAATAGAATACTTAATATTGAAAACACACTTGGATAGGTTTTGTATACTAATTAACTAGGCGTCCTGTTAAATGATGCCACAATTTGAATAAACAATATAAAAAATACCAAGGTTTATTTTCAGAAACACTTTTTTTCGCTTCCATAGGGAGTGAGCGCCCTAATATTTTTGTATAATTTGTTGTCGTTGTTAGTAACAGTGGTGCTTGTTAGTTATATTATATACATATTCTTAGATAATAGTAAAAATTTATGTTTGTCCATATGTACGTTTGTTATTTCACGCTGGAGATGTATAGAATTAAAAATTCAATAACTCTTTTTTAATAATAAAATTATTTCGAAAATTGTATTCTTAATATGATATTTCAAATGTAAATATATTTTATATCCCAGCTGGAAATTATGTTTTGAAGACAGTTTCATGGGGCATGCTTGAGGTACATATCATTAGGTGATGACAAATTACATCGGACTATCGGATAATTGACTAAAACTAGTAATATTTTGACCAAAATTATAAGATGCCTTAATAAATCTTGTAGTGGTACATAATGAAATTATAATTTTGGAACTGATAGTAAAAAAAAGACATCAGGTGTACAATATTTTTGTTAACATTTCTTTTAGGCATTTTTACAATATATTAGTGACTAACAAGTAATTCAATCCTATGCATCACAATGTCAGCGGAAACCACTTAGTACCTGTTTGAAATGTATATTAAAGATAAGTCACCATTTTTCAGCACTATTGACAAGCTGTTGACTTTGTCTTAAAAATTTTTGACAAAATATATGAAAATGCCATAAGCTGTCACACACTGTTACGAGCTTGGCCAAAAATGGTTAAAGTCGATGTCAGGATTTTAATATTTTTTTACATATGTTAATAAAAACACATCAGTTATATCATATGAAAATATTAGTTGAAAATCTCAATTAGTTTTTGAATTATTATGGGTCAAAGTTGAAGATCGATAAATTCAAGAAAGACTACTGAAATTGCGCTTGAACTTTCAGTATATCAAACTCAAATTTTTTTGTAACGGTTGCCTAAAAATCTGGTTAGATTTTAAGTATATATTAAAAATACTATACTGTAATTTTCTACAAATATTGATCAAATGTGAAGTACTGTTAGCAAAATATACTGTTCTAATGAAATGTTGAAATTTTTTAAGAAACTAAATCTTTAGTAGTAAATAAAAAAAGATCAAAAATACCCTCCTAGATTTTTGATATATTATTGATACAAGTATATATTTTAATATATATTAAATTTCAGATACAGTTTGTACAATTTTGATTAGTAAAAATTTTTTAGTGTCAATATCGCTGCAGATTCATGTTATTTTTAACCTGCAGCTAGAGCTAATGCAGATTACAACTAGAACTATAGCACAAAATATTAAAAAATTTGATGAAATTCGTTTATAAAGAATGCTATTAGTTACAGAAGTAAACAAACTAATTTTATAGTTTTAAAATTTTATATTATAAAAATGGTAAGGAATAATTGACTATTTTATATCCTTTCATTAACACTACATATAGAATCATAATGGTGTAACAAAAATTTAACTTATTAATTAAATTCAGTTGAAAATATTACTATTTTACCATATTGATTAATTAATTTTCCTATCTTTTACGAATTTAAAAATTTTAGGATGTGTTGAAAAATTGTGGGCGTTTCATTTGAAAAACCTTTATATTTCAAGAATTGTCAACATATTATCAAAAATATGTTCACCAAAAATATTAAAAAATTTGATTAAATTCGTTTACAAATAATGCTATTAGTCACAGGAGTAAACAAACTAATTTTATATTTTTTAAATTTTATATTATAAAAATGGTAAGGACTAATTGACTGTTTTATATCCTTTCGGTAACACTAAATATAGAATCATAATGATGTAACAAAAATTTAACTTATTAATTACCTTCAGTTGAAAATATTACTATTTTATCATATTGAATAATTAATTATCCTATCTTCTACGAATTTCAAAATTTCAGGATGTGTTGAAAAATTGTGGGTGTTTCCTTTGGAAAACGTTTATATTTCAAGAATTGTCAACATATTATCAAAAATATATTCACCAAATTTTGTTTAATTCGAATTAAAATGTTACAAAAAGGAGAATTTTCATTTTTTCGATCCTAAATGACGAAGCATTAAATTGTACCTAGTTTTGTTCAATTCGAATTACAGTTTTATAAAATATATGATTTTTAAAATTCGGGGTGGATGGGCGTTAGATGTGTCCATGATCCGATTTTCATAAAACTTAGTTTTTTCTTTCCTTTGGATCCGTCTTCCATAGAACTTATTTTTTTTTTCTTTTCTAAATGAAAAGGCAATAAATTGTACCAAATTTTGTTTAATTCGAGTTAAAAAATTATAAAATAGAAAATTTTAATAATTCACGATATATTGGAGGTGTTCGTGTCCTTGGTCCGATTTTTACAAAACTTCATTTTTTTCTTTCCTAAACACAAAAGCTATATGTACATACCAATTTTCATTTACCTACGACAATTCCTTCTATTTTTTGCCAACTTTTATATGAAATCGATGAAGTGCGTGTCATGATGTTTTTTATATGGAAACAAGGGACAATATAAGAAGCGATGCTGACAAATCATAAATGACTACTTTAGGATGTCTTAAAGAAATTTTCAACTGGGCTGTTTTCAATTGATACATTTGTAAAAAACATAATTCGGAATTAATTAAAAACTTAAGCAAAGAGTTTAAAATTTTACATATTTTGCTACCTATAAATTTAATAAATATATTAATTAATTAAAAACTGCAATATAGGGTTTTATGGAAAATGTTAAATTTTGTATAGTTTATTTGGAAAATACAAACATCTTTAAAAACTTCGAATGAAATTAACTAAACATACAAAATAAAAATTTGATCATAATTATGATCAAATATAGTTAGCATTTAATTAAAATAATATTTTGGCTGAAACTGCACCATGTCCTATAAGAACAGTTTTTATTTCGCAAACAGATTTGTTTCTTAAATTTTAATTTTTAATGAGGCGATATCTCGCTGAAATGTATTGACCTAGTCCCAATAACCCTTTTTATAAGAAAAAGCACTTGTAATTATTAGTTCTTATAAAACTCTTTAGTAATATTTTACTGTCAACAGTCGTGTAATATTCTATAAGAAGTCCTTTCAGATATTTGGCAAATATCTGATTTTCTCACCTCGCCGTTTATTCTTTATCAATACACGTAACAACCATCTAGTAATACGAACTAAATATTTTCTTATCACTAAGAACCACTTTCTCTAATTTTGGGCCCAAAATCTTTGATTTACGGCGAACGACAGTCTTGGTATTTTTGAGAGGGCGAAGGTTTCAATTTGGTATCCCTTTTTGGGCTTGATACTATCCGAGTTTAGCAAGATCTTTTAATACCTAAAGATGAGCATTAAGAACGTTTTATGACATAAAAATAATTGAAATTCTATCATTTTTTGCTCACCTACAGTAAATACCTACAGTAAATACAGTCGAAATCGGTACCGTCTAAGATCACAGCAGTTACAAACAAGTGAAAATGTTATATTAAGTTTTATGACATAAAAATAATTAAAATTCTATCATTGTTTGCTAACCTACGATTTTGTAGTGTAGAGTATCATATAGTAGGTCTTGACCGACTATGTCTTTCTTTCACGTTTTTTCTATATTTATTTAAAATTTCAAAAGTAATAATAAAAAAAAAAAAAAATAATAATAATAATAATAATAATAATAATAATAATAATGATAGTAATTATATTAATAATTATATTAAGAAATAATTTTTATCAAACTCAAATACTAAATTAAATAACAAGTTTCTTGAAAAGTTTTACTCAAATTTTTTTATGTATTCGATAGTCTTCGTAGTTTGGTCACATAAATATAATCATTTTTATTTTTCAGATTTTCCGCAAAAAAAGTCTAACCAGATTCTCTGCGTGCTATGAACCTGGAAAACTGTTTTGTAATTCAATAGGTTCAACGGGACGTTTCATTAATTACTGTTACATTGCTATAATGAAAGATTTTATGCCTTACTGGGTTCAATTACCAGAATTATTCCGAGAGAATGCGGGAAGTCATATTCTAAACAATTTTGTTGAAAGAAGCCTCTTTAATACAATAATGGTCATAAAAGAACACATGGACAATAATGATGCAATATTGATATTTTGTCCACCAACTTCTTTATCAATGAAGCTGTGCTTGGAATATGTTATAAAGAATGCAATTAGCCAAAAAACTTCCAGTATATATATAAAACAGTAACGCGACTGACTGAATGACTGACTGATTGATTCACAATCCAACAGCCCAAACGTCTGGAGCTAGAGAGATGATATTTGGGCCGTAGGTTGGTCTCCCGTCAAATAGATCCACTAAGACAGGATATTTGCTAGTTCGAATGTTTAGGGGCTATATCACCTAAACTAATATAGACACAAACAAAATTTAATACCTATCATTATCCATTTAAAAAATATGCAGTCTTGTGTCTGGCACTTTTTTGAAAATCGGCCCTTTTAGGGAAAAAACGGATAAAAAATATATTTTGATACCATAAGAATCTTTTAAAGCAGTAAACATACAAATAAAACATAACGTATTCGTAATTTATCGAAAAATGACAAACAAGAATTTGGTACTTTTTTGTACCAAAATTGTACCCAGTCTTGGTACTTTTTTCATAAAATATAGAGAATATACATGAGGGGACTTTGTAGAACATTTGCATTCTTCTTTGAATTTTCTATAAGAGTACGGAGAAATATTAAATTACATATACAAGTTGCTATGTGAGTAAGAATCCACGTGAGGAGACTTTGTGGAACTTTTTCGTTCTTCTAATAGTACATCTTGAATTTTCTGTGATATTGAGCCTAGAAACATAAAATTTAAGATGTATGATTTAAGTGTATGAGAATCCTTAAGGGGGGATTTTATGGTCCTTTTTCGTTCTTCTAATGTTACTAATGCCTAATATTTTTTGTAATAATTAACTTAGAAATACGAAATTAATTTAATTAATTGGTTATATGTGTGTGAGAATTCATAAGACTGTTAGACATATTCTTCTCTACTAAAATATAATAATAGAAATAATTTAATAGTTTTTAAATCTTAGAACATTTTGGATAGAAATAATTTAGTAGTTTTTGAATCCTCGAATGTTTAGGATGTAAAAAACTGGTACGTTTTGGTATCCTACGAACCAAAATACATAAAAGTAAATTTTAAATTAAATTCTTTCCTTACACAAATATATATATATAAAACATGTTGTTGGTACTTTTTAAAAATTCTACTATTTATTTTACTTTTTGGTACTTCTTGAATTAAAAAAGTTTTTAAAAACTTTAATGTTGTTAATTTCTAAAAATTATCTATAAAAATTTTACTGCAGATATCTACCAACCAACCCTCCATAATTTTAAAAAATTCCAGTCTTTAGAGTAAAAGCATCTAGAAGAGTTACTTTATACATCTCCTAGACTGTAAAATGTAAGAACAAAATGGTTTTAAGTTTTATGAAGTCTGATTTTTAATTGGGTGATATATATATACTTTGGTAGGTAGTGATTTTTAATGATGAACTCATGTAAAGAAGTAGTAGTCGCGTTACCGTTGAAAATTTTTAAAAAGTGTCAAAAAAAAAAAAAAAAATTTAAAAAAAAACAAAGTCGCCAAAAAAAGGGGATTTTTTTTAAAAGGCTTCAACACCTAAGAAATTCCTCAACATTTGTTATTTTATAAAAATAAAAACAAAAGATATTGTATTTTAAGAAAAACTACTAAATTTTATTTTATTAATAACAAGATAATTTATTTTTAATAATTTTTATTATTGCAAAAAAAGGATTTATTCATAAAAATAGTTAACAAAAAAATAGTTATCAAAAGACTCTGCATTTTATGTGTTAAATAGTTCCTCATAACCTTCTCTTATCTCTAATTATTAGCAGTTTTAGTTTGTTTATAAATTCTTCGGAAGTTTTTTTACATCAATATATTGTGAAAAAATCTCAAAATAATTAATTTCTTCATTGGAGTTAATGCATAATGGGTCGAAATATATCAAACAACTTAGTTTCTCGTCATTTAGCACATAGTCTAAAAAGTTTCTTTCAGTTCCATTAAAAAAAAAGGATAAAAAGTGGCCAGGTGGTTGGAAAAGAGGGCAAATGGCAACTGAAAGTCTCAAACGGTAACGCTGGTAGTATTAATCCCACTCTTTGGATATTTCTTATTCAAATATAAACCTAGATAAATAAAATTGGAATCATTAGAACGTGCGATTGAAATGTATGTTATTCATTTTCTGAATACACAAATATTATAAGTGCTCCTTTTGGAGTTAGGAGTCATAATTTAAATTATGTTTTTTTCTAAATAAAAAAGCTACAAAGTCCGCTAACGCATTTGGTTATTTCGTTCTAATCTTTACAATTGCATCACATCTCGTAACAGTGATTTACAATTTGAATATCAAAATAATTAACTTTAGATAGTTTAAAATAGAGCATACTTTCTGGATATAAAATAAATATAGTGGTTCTTCGTTTACTTTATTTTTTCATGCACTGCGTTTTTTCCATTTAAGTAGGCAAAATGATATAGTAATTTCATTTTGCAATAAAATCTTTTTTTTTTTTATAACTACAAAATGGTATTTGTACACCACTGTATTATACAACAACTTTCTTTCAAATTAGTAATTCTTTTGCTAACATTCTGCTGTTGCAATTCTGCTAATTGTTTTCAGATATCAACTTTGGACTACTTAATTATTTTTTGCCCTGTTTTGGACATTTAAATTAAGAAAGGAAAAAAATTTGCGCAGTGAAAAAATAAAATTAAACTTTTGTCTTTTTGTTATAGTTTGAATTTGAATAACATTTAAAGACATTGCGTTCTTACAAAATATTTTTCGTCTGAAAATGTTTATAATTTACTGCAAAATAAATAAAGTTTTGTAACAATATTTTCTCCACCAAAGATGGTGGTACAGTAGTATGAAATAAAATAAAAGGGAGAAGAAAAATAAAATATTTATTTAACAGAATGTAACTTGTTATAGATGATGTTGCTTTTCTATTAATGTTGCTTGCTGCAACTATAGTTGTTATTAGTTGCTTGCATGCAAAATATTGCTGTTGGCAGTCATTGTTTAAAGAGTGAGTACGTTCGTATACAATTTCATTTTACTATACTACTATAAATAAATGCTTATATAAATGTATTTCACTTTATCTATTCAGTCTTTGAAGTTGTGTTAATTTATCAGCAATTAAGATAGAAATACAATGACTAAAAGTAGAGAAATAAAAAAATAAAAATAAATAAAACAACAAGAGGAATCATATCTAAAGTTAAGTACTTGTTTGTTTCAAATGATTATATTTATTCTCTAAGGAATTTATACATTAAAACTAAAGATAAAAAAAATAATAATAAACAATAAAACAAAACTTAGCATTAAAAAAATAAGAGAGTCTTTGAAAGACTGCAGTTGAAATAGAGCATGTAAAAAGGAACGCATTTAATATTTATTTGCTGTGATTTAGATTGCAATAACATTTACAAACGTATATCTGATGATAGATATAATTAGAATAGAAAGGAAACATTGTTATGTACAAAGAGAAAACAGTTTCGTTATGGCATCAGAATTTTTGCCAATCGAATTTAGTCGGTTCTGAGTAATATTCCATGACTCGGTTGCGATAGTGGTATTTGAGTGCTATATTCGGTTTTGTCGAATCTTACATAACCTCCACCCGTATTGAGTTGTGTAGTATAAAAATGAAATACATTATATTGGGCGTAACTGCAAATATATTCACATATTCTATATCTATAAAAACATTAAAAATTTTAAATAATTTACATTTTCATATAATATTGAAATAGAATATATAGCTGAATAGAATATAAAGTTGAAATAGAAAATATATTTATTGAAAATACTATAAAAAGTCCTATCTTATTCTGATCCTTGCCAAGAATCTTGCTTGTTCACTAGAGTAAAAATCCGTATCTTTAGGGAAAATTAAGTTGTTGCAATTTGTTCATTTATGTGTAAGTTTATGATATTTTTTCACTGGAAAAATTTATTACTTTTCCGGTAAGTTTTCATCATCATAATTCGCTTTTTCTGTGTTACTCTAGACTAACTAATACTGAAATTATCTGAACGACAAAATATAACGTAATAATAATTACTTCACCTGACGTGAAAATACCGACGTTCAGGCCAAATTGACCCTTTTTGATGTTGTCACTTAAATATCTCTATGATTACTCACACTGCCCCCATTGTCTATGTCAAATTGACCCAACCCGCTTTATGATAGACTATAATTACTACAAAACAACTTCCCAGTATTTTTTCGTAAAAAGAAGCACGTTTAACCTGGTTTTTCAAAATTCGTTTTTTTTTTGCATAATATTACTTTAATTAGCAATTTACATCTATTTATAAATAATAATAAAATAATAGTAATAAAATAATAAAAAAAAAATCATTTTAAAAATCCGACATTTTTATAGAAAAAATGATTTGAAAGACACGATTTTGTGGAATTTTTATTTGTCTCCTATTAATTTTTACTTGAAATTTTAGATGCTTTTGAAGATGTTCTTTTGATGTGATTTTGTTAACAATTTTAGTAAATTTACTCCAAAAAAAAAAAAAAAACAAGTAAACAACACGCAGTCAAACAAGTCCGATCATTTGATACTCACACCATGTATTTTTAATATTTTCGGAGGGAATTTTCCATAGGTTCTGTGGTCAGTAGGGCTATACATTTTTTACATTTTTGTAAATAGCATACCATTGTAAATTATTTACAAAAAATGGTATTATTTTTTCGCGGCTGTCAAAAATGTTCACCCAAAAAACGAGGTAAAGTTTGGAAATCATTTTAGTAGACGTCATGTAATGTTATTGTATTTAATATGCAAAGAATGTTATTAATTTACTTTTTCGTTATACAATTACGTGTTTTAAACAAAGAAAATTTTGTAGCTTTAGAACAATCCTTAACACGATTTAAGAACGGGCATGCATGTTTTAGAAAACACTGGGTTAAAGAAGCTTCAATAGTCCCAAAGCAACAACGCAGCAACATATGTACGGAACTTGGTATTAAAATAGTATAGGAAATTTATCCATTATACAAAGCAGCACACAAGTTATGTAATATTTTAATTAAATACAAATTATGCGTTATTTTTTCCTCAAATATAGAATATTTGTTTTTAGACTATGTTTTGTTTTCCACAAGTATTGAATGTTTGCTTTTAAGCATATCTGTTGAATACACGTTTTTGTTATATGTTAGAAAACATGTAATACACTCAATAAACAAATAATGTAAATAATAATTTCGAATTCGAATTAATGTGTTTTATTTTATTATTATACAGTAGACTCGTAATTTTTTTTTCAAAATATAATAAAATAAAATCATAATATGATAAACTTTATTATATAATATGATAGAATATTATAGGTTTTGTTAGGATAGGTTCTGAGGGCAGCTGTCTAGTCAGTAAGAAACAGCTCACTTGGATCCAATTTGTTCCTGTTGTAAAACCCTGAGGGATTACGTGTTGTTAACTCACGTGTGCAGCCTTCAAAACGAACCAAATCAACACATTTATAAAAGGATTAATCCATCTAATGTCAATATCAGAGAGATTTGATAATACATACACAAATGGACTTCCAAAATTAGCAGTCTTGTTCTTAGAAGGAGTGGAACAGTGGTATAAAAGATGCTCCACCGTTTCCTCCTCTTCCTCATCCCGGTTAAAAGGGAGCCATAGCCTCCTAGCATGCGCGCCAGCATTCCAGTGCCCTGTGACAACGGCTACCAAAATTCTTAGCCGATGCCTCAGTAGTCCCATGATGAATTTAGATCGTGCTTCATAATAATAGTGCCATATTTGCCTCGAATTTAAACATGTGGATTCATTTATGTATCTATCTTGTGCAATCCTTAATAAGTTCCGCAGAATTATTGATCTGCAGGCCGAAAGCGTTACTCCAACCAGTTGGTCCATATTTGCACCTCGAAGAAGGGATCCATTTCTGGCTAGTATATCCGCAATAAAATTGTACGGAGTGCTTGAATGACTCCTAACCCAGACCAGCTCCAGGTTTGAATGTCTCGCCAGATTTGGATATCCGCTCCGAGTACCCTATAGTACATTAACGCCCTCTTTATGGCCGAAATCTCTGCTTGAAGAATACTGCAGTGATTTGGCAATTCAAAAGAAATGTTCTTCCTATAGACGGAAGTATAGACACACCCGAACCCCTTCAACAGATTTGGACCCGTCAGTATAAAAATTAACTGAACCAGCTCTTAACTTTGTAGCAGTTGAGATTTATACTGAGAAGTCTCTGCCAAGATATGGGGATGCAATAATCGATATTGGTAGGAATGCTGTTAAAGAATCCCAGAATGGCCGCATTGCCGAATTCACTATCATTCCATATATTTATAGTCCTGAGCCTTGTCGCATCATAATGGCAATCTGTTTGGCTATAAGATCCACCGGTAGCTCATTAGAATAAATAAGGCTTTCAATGGAGTTGTACGAAGCGCTCCTGTTATGAGTAGCGTTGAACTGCGAATAATCCTGTCAAAGATTCAGATATAGGTTTATTTCTCCATAGCCTTCCGCCGTACTATCGCTCCATACATAAGTATGGGCTTAATCACCGTGTCGAAGAGCCATTTCGTATTCCTGGGATTTTTTCCCCAGGATTTACCAATGGCCTTCCTACACATATATAGGGCAATACCGACCTTTGGGTCTCCGGCTCGTGTATTCTGGAGCCAGGATAGTTTGGAGTCCAGTGTAATCACAAGGTGCTTCGCACTATCTGACACCTTTCGTTCAACACCGTTTAAGCGTGGAAGTGGGAAAGGTGGAATTTTCCATCTCTTAGAAAAGAGAAAAGTTCCGTTTTTCTAGGAATTTCGCTAAGGCCGCTGTTTGCACTCCATGTACTAATTAGTCCCAGAATAGTTTGCAGGCGGTGAGACATAGTATCCAGATATTTCCCAGGTACAGCCGCCGCGACACCGTCCGCGTAAGCGACAGTCTTAAACTTCAGTCAATCTAGTTCCCTAAGTAATGAGTTAACGGTGATATTTCACCTAGCATGATACGATCATCTCACAAATTTCAAATTAATATTTCCTGCAAATTAATATTTTCATACATGTGATCCTCTAATTACGTAAAAATGCTAATTTTATCTTTATCTATATTTCGTATTAAAATTTCATCTAAATCAGTTATGTTCATATAGATCTTTATATTACCAATAATTACTATTTGACTATTTGAGTTATAAATCTATTTACTACGGTATCCAAAATTCCAATATGGTCATATAAATTTTCTTCTCGATAGTGAAGAGTTGCCATATCATCGTTCATATTATTGTATAAAGAGTCGTTATCAAGCAAAGCAATAATTTGTCCAAAAACATTATTACTCAAAAAATCTGCCACTTGGTTATGCTTTCCTTCAATGTATTTAACTATTAAATTAAAATCACTTAACCTTATTATCCACCTAAAAAGTCTTGGATTTGAATCTCTACTCTGTTATTTTACAAATAACCATTTCAATGATTGGTGATCCGAAATTATCTCAAATTTTTTCGTACAAATAAGGTCAAAAATAAGAAATAGCCCACAATTTGCCTCGCGTATATTCAATGTTATACTGGCAAAACATATAGGATGTTCATTCTGTTGTAAAATAGCTCCTAATGAATTTAAACTTGCATCCGTAATAAGTTGGAATGGCTTTCCAAAATCTAGATATCTTAGAATTGGCGCTTCTGTAATGATTATTTACAATTTCTCAAAAGAGTTAATAAAATTTGAATTATTTACATTTGAGATGGTACCTTTGAAAAATGTGTTGTATATTTCCCATAGTAGCCTGTAAAACCTAGGGAGGATTTAATTTCTTTAATTGTTGCTATTATTCTAAGTTTCAAAATTGTGTAAATTTTTGCAGAGGCAGATTTAACTCCATCCGCTGATAAAATATTACCAATACATAAAGTTTCCTTTGCAGGGAATATGTATTTATTAATTTGAATGTTTAAATTTGCAGCCTTTAAACAGTCAAATACTTTCCTTATATTACAAACATGTTTCTACGAATTTGTAGAGAAAATCAAAATATCAACACAAGTTTTATTGATAAAGTTATTAAGAACACTGTTTATAAGTTTATAAAATGTTGCAGGAGCTTTCTTTAAACCAAAGGGCATTCTTACAAACTCATAATGTCCGTATGGCGTAGAGAATGACAAAAATTTTGTGAAATTCCTTAGCTAAATCAATCGTCTCTATTGAGCTCTACCTTATTTTTCTATTATATTTTCAATGTTGGGAAATTTATCATCAATAGTGACCTCATTCAATCTGCGATAATTAATAAATATCCTCCACTTTTTTTGTCCAAAACTATACAATTTTTTCGAAACTATCTACAATGGACTATTACAGGGGCAACCATTTTCTGTTATTTTACGCTGTTTTAACATATCATTAATTTGGCCGAATATTTCCTGTTTGTGAATATTAGGGTAACGATACATTCGTTTATAAATTGGACTGTCCGTTGTAGTTCTGATTTCATGCTCATTAATACTAGTGTTATCTAAAATGTGATCTTCAGTAAAAAATCAAGTCACTAAAAGAATTAAAAATTTCATCTAACGCTATCTTTTCCTCATTATATTTCGTTTTCTTCATACGGATACATTTTCAAAAACTCAATACTACTATTATTAATAGTCAAAAAAAACATTCTCGTATCAATTATTGTACCAAATGGTCTTAACAGATTCTGTCCTAAAATGACAGTTAATGATTTTCCTTTAAATGTCAACTTCCACAATACTGTTGCATTCATACAAAATTCCATTGGTAATCGCGTAAAATTCCTTGACTTATAATCATCCTGCCATTAAAAGATGTAAATGATATAAGAAATTTCAGAAATAATCTTTCATATTGTGACAATTTACCTTGATCCAGCAGAAATGTAGTGGAACAGTTGTCAATTAGAGCCCTAATATTATCTGTACATATAGTAATATTAATTACACAAGTACACTAGTATTGGTGGTGCCAAGGAACTGTATATATTTTTTAAACTACGACTTCATACTAATTACAAAAATAACAAAAAGTTGGAATTCTTATGTGCAGTTTTCTAGTATTTCGCTTTTGTGCATATATATGAAGAAAGTGATTTTTTGCATTATTATTTACATAAAAACTTTCTTTTTCGTCACTTTCGTGAATTATGTGCAGTGCGAAGGTCTCGTTGAAATAGTAATCAGAAATGATATGCCGAACCCATCGGCCTTGGTACCTCTCTTCCATAGTTTTCAAAACCGCTCCCCTTGCTCATCGTTACAAGATACAAGATTATCTGGGAATCGATCGAGATGACTATGAAGGAAGTGCAATTTGATAGATATATTGCATCCCAAGTTTCTAAAGTTATCTAGCAGGTCGTTAAAGTTTTTAGTAACTTCAATAAAAAAGTCCAAGCAGACCGTTCCAAATCATTCATTGAATTAAGAAACTGAAATCTTTAATTAATATTTTTATTTGTAGACCACCGAAAACTCCCGCTTTTATCTTCTCTAAGCTTAGTCCTGGAAATTTTGTCATTATATAAGGGAAACACTGGCCATTTTTATCCAGGCCTTTGACAAACTGCTTCATAAGATCTATTTTAATGTGCAAGGCAGGCAATATAATTTTATGATTTCCAACCTCCAACGCCTCACGTACTGGCCATTTTCATTTTTACAAATGTTTAATAATGGGGTATCTCAAAATTAACGCAGATCTTTTCAACCTATAAACAATAGTGAAAATTATAAATAAAACAATTATCAGATGGATGTGGATTATTTTGAGATAGGTGAGTAGAATTATAAAGCTGAGGAAGAAATATAATTTCTTGCAGCTACCTCTCAGAAACACTTCCATTAACGCAAGTCAACAAATTAAAAAAAGTTAAATGGTGCCGAGAAACCGTTAGTAGTTCTGTAACATGTGAACATTTAAGACAGCACATGAATGGTCAAAGACGTCGTATGAAATTCGGAGTGTCTATGCAGTGGAAAGAACAAAAAATCACTTAGATGACTGCTACTTTTGATGTATTAAATTACGTGGAATTAATCTGAAAAAACACCTACGATCCATTATGTCTATTAAACTTTTGCACATTTGATGAATTATTATTAAAATTAGTATTATTTCTACATTGATTAGAGTAAGAGTATGCATTTTGTCTATCATTATAACTTGTATTCTGATTATTAAAACGTCCACTGTTACTATTTTGAAAATTACTCCCTTTGTTTATATATTTTTTGTTGTTACTTTTATTGTTACAATTTTACTGACATTTTTTTATTCATCTTAATTTCTAATTAAATCTTCTTTTTATAGTAAATTAAAAGTATCTCTTCATTTTGTTAAATTTACATTAATAATAATAGAGGCTAAATTAACATATATATTACGAGGGCGGATCAATTTTCGAAATTCCCTCGTAGTTATATGAAATGCCTGTTAATAGACTACTTTCAAATTTTGAGCAAGTGTCGTCATATACTTTGCTTAAAAAATAGGATTTTTCGAGGTCCTTAAAATAGGCATTTGTTTCGTCAATAATTTCATCGTTGGAGCTGAATCTCCTTCCACCGAGCCATTTCTTTAGGTTTGGAAATAGGAGGTAGTCAGTAGGGACTAAATCCGGAGAATATAGTGGATGAGGTACCAATTCGTAGCCCAATTCATAGAGTTTTGCCACTGAGACTGCACACGTGTGCACCCATGCATTATCTTGATGAAAAAGTCCTCATTAAATTGGTCTAACAAGTTGGCATAATATTTGCCGTTTATTGTTTTTCCCTTTTGAAAGTAATCGATGTGGATTATCTCGCGTGCATCCCAAAAAAACTTTTACCGTCACCCTATTGGCCGACAAACTTTCCTTGGCCTTCTTCGGAGCAGGTTGACCCGGAGAAACCCATTGTTTAGACTGCTGTTTGGTCTCCGGCGTACAGTAGTGGATCCATGTTTCATCCGCAGTTACAAAACGCCGCAAAAACTCATTCGGATTGCGGTTAAACAACTCCAAACAATCTTTTGAAGTTGTCACGCGTTTACGTTTATGGCACCCATCTTGCAGAAAACTTTCTTAAACCAAGCTGATCATTTAAAATTGAAACCACACTGCCGTATGAAATGCCTGTGGCATGAACAATCTCATGCACTTTTACTCTTCGGTCGGCCAACACCATATCGTGGATTTTTTCGACATTTTCGGGTATACTGACCTCAATTGGCCGTCCAGAACGTTCAGCGTCATTTGTACTTGTGCGACCACAACGAAAGTCAGTAAACCACTTTTTTACCATTGAAATCGATGGTGCAGAGTCCCCATAGTATTTATCGAGCATTTTATTGGTTTGATTTTTTCGCAGGAAATAATGTTTAATGAGCACTCGAAATTCACTTTTTTCCATTTTTAGAAAAACGCAAAGTAAATGACGACACTTGCTCAAAATTTGACAGTGGTCTACTAAGAGGTGGTACTTGATGGGAATAGTGTTGCATTTCATATAACTACGAGCGAAGTTCGAAAAGTCACGTTAATCTACGCTTCTTTTGCCTCCCCAGTTCGGATTAGTACTTAATGTTCTCATTACTTGAAGTGCTTCCCCTTGCATTTTATTTAAAATTATTCGTTGGTACATATAGTGTTTTGCATTTGGCTGATCTTGCATAAGTCCAAATAATGATGTAAAAGCGAATTCATCATTACCTTTAAATTCATAAATTCGTTAAGCATCTTTTAATACATCATTAACTGAAATTGTAGATGGCTCCATGACGATATCATTATGTAATTTTATTATTGCTAATAGATTGGCCTAGTTATTATTTAAATAATTGGAATTTAAAATCTCACACTCTCTTAAGAAAGTATGTTATATAATTTGGCGATATTTTGGTGTATGCATATTCAAACTTGTTTTATTTATATGAGATTTATATGAGATCTTTTATATTCCAAATTATGAATATTGTTATGTGTTGTTTTATTAGTTTTGTGATTTCTTTTATTGCAAGCGGGTATAATTAGAAAGAAAAATGAATTGCTTATTCTTTTGCCTGAATAACTAGTAAATTTTATTCAGGTTTTCCACAAATTCATGTACATATTTTTAGACTCTAGGGGTGCTCAAAAATATGTACCTAAACGAAAACAAAAATAAAAAAAATTGCCGCCAGTGTGATTTGAACCTGGGGGTAAATTAACCATTCGTTTTTAATGACTACCGTCTTATTTAGTACACCATCTCGCACTTCACTTTCTAAGTGAAACAAAAAATTTTTTTTATTAAATATATTTTTAGACATTTTTTTTTTTTTTTAAGAAAAATATTAACAGCATCAGATGCATGTGATCACAATATTACTGTGCTATTGTAATATTGAGTACTTATTTATGTGATATAGAGTAGGCAAATAATAATGACGCCTCATTACCAAGAAACTACATTAATAAGTAGTTGCCATTACCGAGAACAGAAAAGTTTTTGCTGGGATGTAATTTGATATTGTTATTTATTTACTTTATTTATTATATATTTTTCATTTAGTTAGTGTTTTTTCATGCCACCACCATAAGCGGTTGGGGTATTATGTGCTGATCTCTGTAACGCATAGAAAAAACACCCACCTCAAAGTATACCAACCGACTCAGAATCACTTTTTGTGTCGATCTAACGGTGTTCGTCCGTCTGTCTGGCTGTCCATGTAAAACTTGTGCATAAAGTACAGGTCGCAATTTTGAAGATAATTCAATAAAATTTGGCACGTAGAACTTCCATCACACAGAAACGAAGTCTATTGAAATTGGCTATGATCGGTACATTATTTCACCTAGCCCCCCATACAAATGTCTCCCGGAATTGGATTTTAACGACCATAAATATCTTAAATATAGCAATATGTTAATGAAATTCGGTGAAATGAAGCTTCGTATAAGTATTAATCTTTGTATCAAATTTCATGAAAATGGATCTATAATTGACCATAGCTAACATATAAAAACCCTCCTCCGAAAATCACATAAACATGTTAGTATCAGGTCTATATTCGACACAAATAAGTTTTATATAAGTAGAAATCACAGTGACAAATTTTATGAGGATCGCTCCATAATTTACCATAACTTCCATATAAGCCCACTTTCGGGAATGACCCTAAAGTGCATAAATCTATAGAAATGTTAGTATTAACGTAATATTCTGTATTCGTATATTTTATATTACACTTAGTAAGAGTATAGGTCCACAGTTGTTCGCAGGTCTAACATAAGACTCTTCCACGAATTTTGATGGACATACACAATGGTGTGGGGTATCATAGAGTCGGGTCGGGCTTGACCGACTATATCATTCTTACTTATTTAATTATTTGTTTGCAAAACTTAAGTTTTTATTACAAAGGTTCAATAATCGACTGCACGAGCTAAGTAATATTTTAATTAAATATAAATTATGTGGGGAAATATATTTTCACTTAACTTTACTCCTTAGAGGATTATAAAAGACTGAAAAACTAGGAACTTATCAATATCATAAATGAACAAATATTGTAAGAAAGTTACAAACTAGAACGTTATATTTGAAGTATATCTCTTATTTAAAATTAATGTACTGTTTTTTGGAGACTTTAAAAGTCGTTTTTATGGGTGAGGATTTCATTCCGAAACGACCCGTAATTCGCCAAAATTTGATTATGGCCCTAATGATAAATTGCCGATCGTTTCTTATAAGATATTATGGTTTACATCATATTTCTGTATAACATATGCATATGTAATATTATCGTGATTTATATAAAATTTATTATGCGCTTGATTTCCGAAAGTAGGCATTATGAACCAGCTGCAATAAAACTTTACATTACCTTTTCTGCTCATATAAAACTTACTGGCGTCAAATATTATTGTTATGCTAGCATTTATGTGGGCCTTATCTACTTTAAAATGATTTTCGGGAAAATATGGGAGCCATGGTCAGTTTTCTACTGGTCTTCTTTATGCTTATATACAGATTACTTAACTAGTGTTTTAATGAAATCGTGATCAATATAAAGCATATATAAATTATATTGTAATGGATATTATATGGAATTTCAACGTATTTGAAAATTTTCTTCTGATACGAACGTCGATTTGTTGTTTTATTAACCAATAATTATGCATATAAAGTCTGTTCGTGTTAATCATTTCCATCAATGCGCTCAAAACTTGTGAGCTTTAAAGTTGAATCTTTAAAAAAAAGAAAAAAATTATTATTTTTTTTACTTTATCAAAACCAAGACACCGCAATTTCATAAATTCAAATTTCGTTAAATTTTTAAATTTATAAAAGTACACTGAAAATAAATTTTTTTAATTTTATTTTTTAAAAATTTTGTAAATAGCAAAAACCATTTATTGGTTAAAAATATCTGAAAGTAGTGGGTAATAGTAAACATATTTTGGGATTTTGGGATATTTTGAGGGAAAAAATCAAATTAATATCAGTACTTGTTTTGTGAAACTATAGTCGCTTAAACCTTTCTACTCGTGATAATATTGCTTACAAAAGGTGCAATTTTAGCATATTTTAAAAATTTTCGCAAAATTTTAAACATGTATGTTTTAATTTTACAATTCGAACTATAATGCGAAATATGTGGAGTTAAGAACATCTTTTTTGGTCCATACAACTATAAGTCCTTAAAATATTTTGACGCCCTCTGAATTTCATTATTAATTAAATAAAGTTTTTTCATTTGACATCAATATTAACGTAGTTTCTATTTTGCGGTAGCTGTCAGCAATCGAAATGTGTTTGCATAAGAATGGCGCTGTAGCCGGTATAAATGATATTTTTAAAAATTTTTTTCAAATAATCCATTTCAATCATTAAGATGATTTTTTAAAGGTATTTTCTAATAATCTTAAGTAACTTCTTATATTGGAAAAATGTGGAACAAGATTTGAAAATTTGGTGAAAATTTAAAAAATGCATGCAATCTTTGTACTTTAATATAACTTTTGAGACTAGAAAAAACTAGAAAAATTTATTTTTGTACATAAATTCTACAAAATTCGTATATTTTTAGGGTGCCCTCGATTTTAGGATAAACCTTGACAAAACTTGCTATTGAGTCACATTCTGATAGTTTTTTGCACCGAGCGTTTAAATAAAAGTACTATCTCGTTTTTCCCCAAAACTGATTTATTTTAACAGATTAAATATAATCATTAAATTAAACTGAATCAAGTCTCCAAATGTGCTTTATATAATTTTAAGACATTTTTCTCCCAATTTGCTTTATATAATTCGAAGACATTTTTTAGCAATCAAAAACGCCAAAATAAAACCTATAAATCAATGAGATATCCCTCAAATTATAGGAAAATATCTCATTTTTGAAATTCTCTTATCTAGGCTTTATTTCTCTTATGCAAGCAAATTTAAATTTTTTATCACCAAATAAGTTTTTACCAGGTTGTAAAATGATTACTTACTATTCAATATATGAATTTCCAAAGTGCTGTCTCACTATTGGTTAACAGTTTGAATAAAAAAAAATGTAAATTGTCAGTACAAAAGTAAAAGAAATCAAAAAATTCACCATTTTAGGTTTAAATGCCTGCATTTTCTTGATATTATAGGTAAATGATTTAAAATTTTGGATTTTTAAGTTACTCTGCAGCATCTAAATGAAACTTGTCTTGTATACGTTCACAGTTTCTGATTTCTTCATATTATTAATGATTTCCTCAACTCAAGGTGACATATAATACAGGACTTCTGTTACTTAATCAAGTGCACGTTATTTATTATTTGGTTTTACTACTAAATATTACGCTTTTATTGTAGATGTTTCCTGCAGAAAAATTAATGAACAAATTCATATCACAAAATATTTTTTTTTTGTCTTTAATTGGCATAGTATTTCTGTATAAAGTTAAGTACTCACTAATTATTTTTCAGATATTTCAAACAATCGACAGCATGTATTTACTCCTTTTATTTTCGTAGTTTATATAGGTTACATCCGAGCCTTTTGTGACCTATATAAGAACGGAATGTGTCTCCAATATAACTAGTGATTTTTATAGCTTTCAGTGGTATTTATTTCTTTTTACTATATAACAAAAAAAAAAAATGTAAATATTTGAAAATTAGTGTATGGTATTTTAATTATCTTATATTATTATATTATATTATGTATTATATATACATTATATATATACAGTACACCACTTTATTTTTAGCGCGATTCGAATTTCCGAATTATTCGAATTTCTGGACGGTTTTTTATACAAAAATTTAGGTAAATTTGACCATAAGGATATAAAAATCTGATTTTTCATTTTAGTTTATTTAACAAAAAAACTATAAAAACCTTAACGAAATATAACAAAAAACTTTCGATTTTCGGATATTCAGCATTATGTAAAGTTTTATTAGATACATGTTGACAAGTGTTGATAATAGCATCCAATATTGATTTTCTATTCGATTAAATATAGCTAATGGTAGAAGTAGTTATATTAAAGTCCAATGCTAAATGCTTCCTTGAATGCCTTTGTCAATCTTTTCCAATATTTTTAATTTGTCTTACAAAGACAAAGTGCTTTTCTTACGTTTGTTTGGCATTTTTAGTCCATATATAAACACCAAAGAACTGACTTTTAAACTCTAACAACATCAACAAGATCTGTAAATCATCTATTAAAATAGGATCCCCCTTTTTACTTTGTATTTGTTTAAACTAAATTTTCAAAATTTTAGTGTTTACAATAAAATAGAAAAAACCGCTCGGATTCTAATGTTCAAGTGGGAATAAAATGTAAATATAATTTGGAATATAATATAATATAACATAATATAATATAATATAATATAATATAATATAATATAATATAATATAATATAATATAATATAATATAATATAATATAATATAATATAATATAATATATTATATTATATTATATTATATTATATTATATACAATATAATAATATATTATATTATATTATATTTTTCCTTTTTTTCTTCATGACACAAATGTATGATTTTTGCCCAAGTGGGAATGAAATGTGAATATAATTTGGAGCAGAATTGCGGCGTCCTAGTATTAAAATGTAATATTATTTGCTGGCGATTTCGAGTTATTTAACAAAAAATAAATAAATAAATAAAAAACAAAATTAAAATGAAATTGTGGAAATTTCAAACGAAATAACAAACTTTTATACTTTGGGCACCTGTGGTGCAGGTTATAAAGGCATGTAATTACATATAAATGTGTAATTAAATTTTGGATTAAACGTAACGAACATAAACTAACTAGTGCGTATGATTTCTGTATATTTATTTCCAGTTTAAGAACATAACGTATACGCCCAGTTGTAATCAATAAAAGTAAAATTTAAGTGGGATTAGTTGTATACAGAGAAAAAAGTTCATATATATGAAAATTTTTCATAAATATTATGAATCGAACATGACTTTTTTTCCAAACTTTATTCATAAAAAATAAAACTTTGTTCATAGATAATATTAAATTGTTCATAATGAAAATTTTTGTAATTTTGCAAAATTTTGTTTATAAGATTTTATTGCAAATGGTAAATGAAAATAGTTATACATGAAAATAATAACAACAAATGCCTGAAAATGGCAAAATTCCAAGGAAAATCTTTTAAGAAATTATGTTTAGAAATTTGCTCGCATTCTGCAGCACATTATTTTGATAAAAAGCGCTTCTCTTCTGTTAACATAATGTGGCTAAAAATCATTAAAAACCTAAAATTTTTCGAAGAAAATTTCAAAAATTTGTTTACAAATTGAAAATATAAATGAAAAATTAAACAATTTATTTTAAGTTTTCTTGACTTTTTATTCATTCAAAAAAATGTAAAAAAGTGTTAATATTTAAAACATTATTCTTAAATATATATTATGAACTAAAATCAATGAAAGTAGATTCTTATATTTATGCACAAACTTCTTTCTCTTTAACAATATATATTTGTCAGGAATTCTTCTTCAATTTTATTTAATGTTCTATGATATATATCTTCCGTACGGGTGTCCAGCTGAATGATGTACTACTTTTTTTTATTAAAAATTTTTCATATATTCGAGTATTGTGAACACTTTTATTATTAAACTATTTTTTTATTTCACCAGATATTCTATTAATTTGAATGATTCCTTCGAAATTTCTTGACTTAACTAATTGTTCATTAATTCTTGTAATTATAATATTGTAATTTTGGTTTTGTATTAAACAAGAACATTTGTTAAAATACTGAAAATTCTAAATTAATAAAAATGTAATAGGTATTACAAAACATCCTATAATTTTTATTCTTAATTTCTTTATACATATTTCATGTCACTCATGTGCAAAAAATAATTATATGCTGAATTGTTTCGTGTAAAAACGAAAAAAAAAACAATAAGGATTCTTTCTCAACATTACTTTTGAGTATTAATTAGCAAGAAATCGTTTTTATCTGGATTAAAGAAAATGCCACAACATGAAATTTTTTCCGTTTTATTTTATTTTTTGCAAGTACTTCTTATGTACATTCGAATGCAGACAAATGAACATAGATCATATCATGTATACTTTTATTTAATTAAAATTTATAATGAAACACACTTATGTTTGTTCTAGTTACGTGTCCTGCAAGCAGTTTATTTTATTTAAAGTAATAAGTCTGTTTTTAATTAAATATCTTTTTATGAATTTTAAAATTACTGTCGTAAGGAAGAAAAATAACAATAATTTAAAAATTGTAATATGATCAATACTGTAGTTCATGTAAGAAGATATATGTATGTAAGTATGTATGTATGTATGTTTGAATGTATGTACATATGTATGTATGTACTTTAGAGTGTCCCGTTTTAAAACAAAAAATATTGGTAGTCCATTCAAATGATTGAGGAGCAGTGTTGCCAGAAGACGAGAAAAAACAGATAAAATTTAACTTTAAAAAAGATCAAGAAAGACTAAATGTCCCAATAAATAACGCCAGAAAAAAGTAAATTTTTTTTTTTTCAATTTAAAAATTTATTTTTTCTCGTTCTCTTTAGTTTTTGATGTTTTTTAAAGATATTGTAATAAATTTATAAATAAATTGAAAAATCGTCCAAAAAGTTCCCTTACTAATTTGGGTTATATTTCATACGAAAAATTACATAGCGTTTTGAGTGATTTTTCGTAATTTTTAAACTATAATTCATTTTGTATTAAGCATTTCTAAATTTTTTGGGTGATTCTATGCTTTTATAATAATTTTAAATAAAAATAAATAAAACTTTGTTAAATTGTGTTTATAAATAATTTCTATGGTTGATGAAAAATAATTATAATAATCGAATTTTTAGGTACATAAAATTACTTATTATTTTTGATTTGGATAAGGAGGTGGCGCAGGCAAAAATTTTTGGTAAATATAAATAATATAGATTATTTGTGTGGATAAATATACAAGAATGCTTAAAAGGTTGATTCTGTAAAAATAAAATTTGGAATAGCTAATAAGAAGTTTTTTTTACGATGTTAAAATGCTAAAAAGGCTAGAAGCTAAAACGAAAATTTTGAGGCTAAAAGCAAAATAAAACGGCTAGATTTATTGATTATTAAACATTATTAAACAAATTTTAAAAATAAATCCTTAGTTTCCCACCAGCAGTTGAAATTTATGGATCTAGTGCATTTTTTTTAAAGTTTTGAGTTTTGTTTCTAAATTTTTATCAAAAAAAATTTTTAATTTCGAACTAATCTAGAAAAAATGGATTTCAATTACGAAATTCCTTATATCAAATAATATTTTGATTGATTTTGTTCCAATCATCAAAATGATAATATTAATAATGTGAAAACAATTGAATTTGTAAGCATTTCTTTTTTATTTCTTTTAAAAATTTTTAAACCCTTTTGTCTCGGAAGTGAATTTCCTAAGTATTGTCTCTCGACTGGTTAATAATTTGAATCTAATAGATGTAAAATGTTAACACAAAATCGAAATAAATTAAAGAGTCCAAGAAAATTTCAACTCAATTGTTTATACTCTTTAAAGTTTAAATGCTTGTATTCCTTGAGATTTTAGATGAATAATGAAAAGTTTTGGAAAATTTAGCTGCTTTAAGTTGAACACATACTAATTTTTGCAAACTAGAAATTTATGCATAATTTGGTAAAATCAAATTTATAATATTTTCAATATTTTATGCTATATAAAAATTTTTCTTTATACTAAAAATCGAGATTTTTAAAATTTTTTTTATTCCCTATATATTATACGAAAATATATTTTAATATATTTTATTACAGTTTATTGCAAAGAAATGCTATTTAATATCACATAGCACAGAGGGAAGAAATTCAGAAATATGGCGATTAACTGAAAATTTAAAACTAATATTTTGAAAAAGTAATTGATTATAGGTAAAAAAGACAGTGTTGCCAGTTTAGCCTTTATAAGGTTAAATCTAGCAATTTGATTTTGCTTTTAGCATTAATAATTCGCACAAAAAATTTAGGTTATTTATATTTGATAAAAATATAAATAACCTTCATTCTCCAAATCAAATATGTACAGTTTAACTCATTTTTTATATATATTTTTTAAATATTTTTCATTAACCTTAGAAACTCTTTATGAATATAATTAAAATATAAATATAAATAAAATAAATAAAAAGCGAAAAATCATCCCAACATTTTAAAATGATTAATCAAAATGATTTATGCTTCAAAAAGAAAAAGTAAATTCATAACATTAAGTCATATTTCGTACGAAATTTGTATGAAATTTTGTAGGAGTAAACCAATACTAAATAAAAAATTAATAAATAAATAAATAAATACTCTTACACTTTTGATTTCTAATAAAAACATTTCTGCATGGCATAATTTGTACCAAGATTTACAAAATTTGAATATAACTATACAATTTTATCGTCTAAACACAAATTATTTGATTACGAAAAAACTTATGATTTTTTCAAAATACCAATGGTATTTTTAATTTGTTTAAATTATTTAAAAACATTTGATTTTTATGTGTATAAATAATGTTTTCTACATTTAAAAAAAATTATATTATAAAAAGTTTTGCATAAAAAGACAATAAACTAAATAAAAAAAAAGAAGAAATATATTGAAACAACAATAAAAACAAAGTTAAATAAAAAACGTATGCATTACCGTCTGAACTACTTAAGCATTTTGCCATCAGTTTTTTTTTTCATGCCGATAAAATCCATATTTTAATTCTGAAAAATATTAATACTTTACACGCATATCTAGAAATACATTAAAATAGATAACAATCATTCCAACTAAAGCCATGCAGTTAATCACCTATTTTGAATGTGATAATATTTGATATAATCATTATACTCATTAAAATTAAGATTGATACAAAGTAATTTTATCAAGCGGTTCCCGAAATATAGTGATTTGAAAGAGTAAAATAGCAAAAAAAGAAAAATACATGTTGTATACTTTATGGTACAAGATTCATTGAAATGTCATATTAAAAGTATTACCTTTAATATGGCTTACAACTTGACTTTTTTCCTAAACGTTAAAATATTCCACATTTCGCGATTTATAGTTCGCGGGTAAATATCTCAAAAAATGGTATTTTCGAAAATTTTTAAAAATATATGTTAATGGTTAAAACGTTTTCTATACCCTTGTTAAGCGGCATTCTGGAACACGCAATAGTTTATGAATTATTACAAAACATGTCATAATAAATATGAAATATTTATTTTAATTAGAATTGTTTCGTTTATAGAAAAATCGCCAATTTCTTACACAAATCACTTAAATTTAATGAAATTAGGCAAGACTATTAGCATTAATACCGATTACACAAACAACGAGTTTCAATTTAATTTCCACGGTGGTTTGATGTTTGGTGAATGGCTTCTGCTTTTTTCTACCTTTCATTCTTTCTACCATTTATTCCCAGAAACTCTTTAATTATTACTCAACAGTTCAAGATTATTTTCCTTATGAATATTGCTGTTTAATTGTACCTTTTGTTTCACAATTTTCTTAGTCTAGTAAGGCTGAATAATTCCAATTTTGCACCGAAATCATTTAATGTTGTTTTAATAGTGTCATTTTTCTGCAAGAAATAGAACATTTATTTTCATAGCTATTTTGGGATTTCATTTTTCTGATATCCGTTTGTAAATAAAGTATCTTGGGCGCACATATTTCAAAAATTTATTTGATTTTATAATGCTTTCTTTCAGTCCTACAAAGATATTTGATTGAGCAGATTCCATCGTATTATTTTTGAGATTTTAGAATAAGACTTCAAAACTTTCTAGCAACACTGCTAGCAACACAAGTCACTGTTGACAGATCATTCAGAGTTTTATCTATTGTAATGACGAAAAATTGTCGAAACTTAAGTTCAGAGTATTCAGTACCGATTTTGTACAGTTCCCTTAGTGTATTCTTTAGTGCAAACTTAGTTAAGAAACATTCATGTTAAAGGTCACATTTAAGTAATGTTTTGTTTTACAGTTTAAAACCGAAGTTGACAAGAAAACAAACAAAAGGCTATAAGTTTTTATGTATTTAAAATAGGGTGGTCCTAACCAGTGTTGCCAGTTTGTCCTTTTTGAGACTAAATATAGCCTTTTCTTTTCGTTTTTTGCCTTAAAATTTTCGTTTTAGCATCCAGCTTTTTTTCTAGTCTTTTTTGAATATATAAAAATGTCTTAAAAAGGCTAATCGTTACTATTTCAACAACAAATAAAACAGTTTGTTATTTGCTATTACTAATTTTATTTTTACAGAATCATTTTTATTTATTCATTTGTACAAAGAACTGAAATTACTTATATGTAACAAAAATTTTCGCCTGCTGCGCTTCATCCTCCAAACCAATAATAACTCAACTAATTTTATTCTAATTATTTTTTAAATTTACTTCAATAATCATATAACTATTTATGAGTATAATAAAAAAATCGCACAAATGTGAAAAATCATATAAAAATTTGGAAATATTGAGTAATTTTTTATATGAAACGTAACCCAAAATTGTCCTTTTTCCAGCAGGCATTTTACATTTTATTTATAAATTTGTTACAATATCTTAAAAAAAATATCACAGACTAATCAGAACGATTAAATATAAGTTTTAAAGTTAAAAAAGAAATGTTAGATTTTCTCTGCCTTTATTTTTTAAGATATTTAACTTTCTTTGGCCTTCTTTAAAGATCAACTTATCCTCTTTTTTCTAATCTCCTGGCAACACTCATGGCCAATGAAAAAGTAATTTTGGGAGGGGTATGGGAGGTATTGCCAATTTTGAACCGATCCTCACATAATTTGACAGTAAGATTTTTGCTTATCTACGATAAATTTTATTTAAATACGTATTTTATTATGGAGGTTGAGTGAAATAAAGACTACATTTTAAACAATTTTATTGTGGTGCATTATTGGCTCAAAGTATTACCAAATTTCATAAAGTTATGTTTTTTTTATTCACGGATATCCGGGCGGACAGAAGTTTATGCTAAAAAAATTTTCAAAAATCAAAAAGCATTTTTTCGATGTACTAGTGAAATAGTTTTTGCAATGAAATTATAAATAATGCGCCATTTTTGGCGATTATATCCCACTGTGCGTCTCCACATTTCCGTTAAGCATTGTGCTAATTATGTTCAATTCCGTGCTGTTTCTGCGATATACTTTAGCAAAATTTGTTTTAACAAAAGTGTCCCGTTTTCAACTATCAACGACATTTGACATAAATTTATGGTTCCGATCAATTTATTTATCGCTGTTCTTATAAGTGTATATCCACCAGTGTTGCCAGGAGATGAGAAAAAAGAAGCAAAATTTAACTTTAGGAAATTCTAAAAAATGCTAAATGCTGAAGTTACTTTTTCTTAATTTGATAAATTTGGAAAGGAATTGTAATAAATTTATAAACAATACCCAGAAAATTACTCAGCGGAAAATCCTCCAAAAAATTGCAAATTAGGATTATATTTCGCTTGAAAAATAACCCAATGTAGTAAAGTAATTTTGCGTCAATTTAAACCACATTTTTTTTTTTTTTTTTTTTTTTTTTTTTTTTGATTAAGCATTTCCAAATTTTTGTGTGATTTTTCTTATTCGTTAGATCGTTTTTTAAGTAATTTTCGTAAATTGATATTGTTGATGAGGTATATTAAAAAAATATTTTTTATTAGCGATTTAATAACTCTACAAAATTAGCTAAAGCAATTTTATTTGGAGAATGAAGCGCGGCAGTCGAAATTTTTTATTAAATGTAAATAAAAAATACTTATATATATGATTCTGTAAAAATAAAGTTACAGTAAATAAGAAACTATTTGCTTCATTGTTGAAATACTAATACTATTATACTATATTTTTTAAAGGCTAAAATGCCTTTTAAAATAATTTTGAAAAACAAAAGAGGCTAGAAAAAAAGTTATAATTTTAAACATTTTGAAACCAAAAATAATATAAAAAACCTAAACTTGAAACACTAAATCTTATTGTGTAAAACAATAAAAAACTAAGGTCACGTAGTAATCCACGCTTTTCCATTAGAAACTATGAATGTGCCTCGCCAAAAACTGATTTTTTAAATTTTTGATCTTGTTTTCCAAACATTGAGTCTATCTACTGCATTAAATATTTAGGGAACATCAGTTAGATATAACGCAAAATACGAATAATTATAACAAGTATCAATCCCTGCTTCAAAATTTGTTGAGGGGCGTACAAACAGCCCTGTATTTAAATGTTGAAAGTCTGAACAACAACAAAGAGTGCATGGAATTTTTCCACAAAATCCAATTAGTTCGAATGAGTATAAAAGAGCGAATAAAAATTGCAGAAAAATGGAAAAATATTAAGTATTTTCAGCTCTATTTTTAAATTTTTGAACTTTGAACAATAATTAGGATTATAAAATGTGCTAAAATTTTGACCTCTATTATTTTCAACTCATTTGAGTTCAGATCTGTAACCTTCTTTTTTTTTTTTTTTTTTTTTTTTGATTGTGCTACATTAATTCAAAAACGCCTAAATATCTTAGTAAAATTTTGTATGAAAAGATTAAAGTCCCATAAAATCTTGTCTATAAGGTCTTTTTAGAAGAAATTGATGGATTTTTAAAATTGTTTTTGCATAAACATATGTAAGTTGGTTTTTAAAGCAATATTATGCAAAAAAAATGCATTTTGAAAAATTTGGTTATACTAAAGTGATCGGCTTGGTTTTCCAACCGGTTTAAAAAACAGTTTCTTCGGTTCAAGAACTGACGGTTTTTTCAAAATGTTCATTTGCGAATGTCGAATAAACCAGATTTATTTTTAATACAAAAACCCATTTTATAATCAATATTTTATTTAGAAGCAATGTACTACATGCTAATATTTTTGTTAAGAAAACTAAATTTTCTATTCATAATAAGAAAATTTATGTCAAAATTTAAAAAAGCATTCTTCTTATTCTTCAAGCAAAGAAAAAATTTGAAAAAATTTTCCTGTTTATAAATATACTTTAAGGTTAAACTGAAATTATTTCTATAAATTTAAACAAATATTAAAGTAATAATTAAGGCTTGTCCACGAAAAAAAATACAATTAAATATTGTTTAAGTTTCAACGAAACCAAAATAGATAAGACAATATGTTGGTGAAGTGTGTAGAGGCACAGAAAATACGTATTCCATTCTTCGGGTATCTAATTGTGGTCCACAAGCTCTGCTTTAGTATTGCCAAACAGAAGCAACAAGTCAATTTACGATTGTAAACTTGTTTATGGTCCTTCGAATCGGATACTGGAACCACATCTATAATAGCGTGTATGACGCTAGGTTCAATCTCTCTTCTACTTGCCCCAAACTCCTCACGCTTCTAATTGAGTACCTCAAAATTGTGCAAGGCGGGCGCCATTATAGGATTCAACGAAACCACAATGTATAAGACACCATGAATACTGATGAAGTGTGTAGTGGCACAGAAAATACATATTCTATTCTGCTGGTGTCTAATTCTAGTTCACAAACTCTGCTTTGGTATTGCCAAACAGAGACTACAAGGCAATTTACGATTGCAAACTTGTTTAACAAGTTTAGTTGTTTGACATAAATTTATGGTTCCGATCAATTTATTTATCGCTGTTCTTATAAGTGTATATCCACCAGTGTTGCCAGGAGATGAGAAAAAAGAAGCAAAATTTAACTTTAGGAAATTCTAAAAAATGCTAAATGCTGAAGTTACTTTTTCTTAATTTGATAAATTTGGAAAGGAATTGTAATAAATTTATAAACAATACCCAGAAAATTACTCAGCGGAAAATCCTCCAAAAAATTGCAAATTAGGATTATATTTCGCTTGAAAAATAACCCAATGTAGTAAAGTAATTTTGCGTCAATTTAAACCACATTTTTTTTTTTTTTTTTTTTTGATTAAGCATTTCCAAATTTTTGTGTGATTTTTCTTATTCGTTAGATCGTTTTTTAAGTAATTTTCGTAAATTGATATTGTTGATGAGGTATATTAAAAAAATATTTTTTATTAGCGATTTAATAACTCTACAAAATTAGCTTAAGCAATTTTATTTGGAGAATGAAGCGCGGCAGTCGAAATTTTTTATTAAATGTAAATAAAAAATACTTATATATATGATTCTGTAAAAATAAAGTTACAGTAAATAAGAAACTATTTGCTTCGTTGTTGAAATACTAATACTATTATACTATATTTTTTAAAGGCTAAAATGCCTTTTAAAATAATTTTGAAAAGCAAAAGAGGCTAGAAAAAAAGTTATAATTTTAAACATTTTGAAACCAAAAATAATATAAAAAACCTAAACTTGAAACACTAAATCTTATTGTGTAAAACAATAAAAAACTAAGGTCACGTAGTAATCCACGCTATTCCATTAGAAACTATGAATGTGCCTCGCCAAAAACTGATTTTTTAAATTTTTGATCTTGTTTTCCAAACATTGAGTCTATCTACTGCATTAAATATTTAGGGAACATCAGTTAGATATAACGCAAAATACGAATAATTATAACAAGTATCAATCCCTGCTTCAAAATTTGTTGAGGGGCGTACAAACCGCCCTGTATTTAAATGTTGAAAGTCTGAACAACAACAAAGAGTGCATGGAATTTTTCCACAAAATCCAATTAGTTCGAATGAGTATAAAAGAGCGAATAAAAATTGCAGAAAAATGGAAAAATATTAAGTATTTTCCGCTCTATTTTTAAATTTTTGAACTTTGAACAATAATTAGGATTATAAAATGTGCTAAAATGTTGACCTCTATTATTTTCAACTCATTTGAGTTCAGATCTGTAACCTTCTTTTATTTTTTTTTTTTTTTTTTTTTGATTGTGCTACATTAATTCAAAAACGCCTAAATATCTTAGTAAAATTTTGTATGAAAAGATTAAAGTCCCATAAAATCTTGTCTATAAGGTCTTTTTAGAAGAAATTGATGAATTTTTAAAATTGTTTTTGCGTAAACATATGTAAGTTGGTTTTTAAAGCAATATTATGCAAAAAAAATGCATTTTGAAAAATTTGGTTATACTAAAGTGATGGGCTTGGTTTTCCAACCGGTTTAAAAAACAGTTTTTTCGGTTCAAGAACTGACGGTTTTTTCAAAATGTTCATTTGCGAATGTCGAATAAACCAGATTTATTTTTAATACAAAAACCCATTTTAAAATCAATATTTTATTTAGAAGCAATGTACTACATGCTAATATTTTTGTTAAGAAAACTAAATTTTCTATTCATAATAAGAAAATTTATGTCAAAATTTAAAAAAGCATTCTTCTTATTCTTCAAGCAAAGAAAAAATTTGAAAAAATTTTCCTGTTTATAAATATACTTTAAGGTTAAACTGAAATTATTTCTATAAATTTAAACAAATATTAAAGTAATAATTAAGGCTTGTCCACGAAAAAAAAATACAATTAAATATTGTTTAAGTTTCAACGAAACCAAAATAGATAAGACAATATGTTGGTGAAGTGTGTAGAGGCACAGAAAATACGTATTCCATTCTTCGGGTATCTAATTGTGGTCCACAAGCTCTGCTTTAGTATTGCCAAACAGAAGCAACAAGTCAATTTACGATTGTAAACTTGTTTATGGTCCTTCGAATCGGATACTGGAACCACATCTATAATAGCGTGTATGACGCTAGGTTCAATCTCTCTTCTACTTGCCCCAAACTCCTCACGCTTCTAATTGAGTACCTCAAAATTGTGCAAGGCGGGCGCCATTATAGGATTCAACGAAACCACAATGTATAAGACACCATGAATACTGATGAAGTGTGTAGTGGCACAGAAAATACATATTCTATTCTGCTGGTGTCTAATTCTAGTTCACAAACTCTGCTTTGGTATTGCCAAACAGAGACTACAAGGCAATTTACGATTGCAAACTTGTTTAACAAGTTTAGTTGTTAACAAGTTTGCAATCGTAAATTGCCTTGTAGTCTCTGTTTGGCAATACCAAAGCAGAGTTCGTGGACTAGAATTAGACACCAGCAGAATAGAATATGTATTTTATATATATATATATATATATATATATATATATATATAGAGGTGGATGTGAAAGGACTAATAGACAACAAACTTTATTTAGAAAGGTTCTATACTATTTTAGCGAAAGCTAGCCACCACTTAAAAATTTTTTATTATAAATTTTTTTCCTATAGAAGTAAATCTTTCAAATTGCTCTGAAATCTAGATCTAGAGAGATATTGCTCTCTGATGAAAAGATCATTAATGCAGATCAAATAGATAGCACTAAGGATTTCGTTTAATGACAGAAATTGCAAAGGACAGTTTTTTCATAGACAGGCCTTTACTTGAATGAAATACAGATATCTGTAGAATTAGTTTTTTCTCTTGTTACATCTTACAAGCAATTAAAATATTTAAGGTTTTTAATTCAATATTTGTAATAGTAGCTTACATCATTCCTTAAAGGCGTTGTATTTGTGGTTTTTCCATACTAAGGCATAGCTTCTGTTCATACTGTATAAAATTTAGTATCACTTTTTGATAATTATTTTCTTACTTCAATTAAAATTTAAACAAAAAAGAAAACAATTATATTATTATCAAATTTCAATTAGAATATTATAAGATTTGTTGAATTTTTTTAAAAATATGGTCTTTACGTCTTCCGATTAACTGATTTTTTTCGGAATTTCAAAAAAATGCAACCAGTTTTTTTTTTCAAACTTCCAACTAGTCGAAAACCAGTTTCTCCAAAAAGTCGAATAATCGATCACCATAGTTTATACGCATCTCTGTATGCGAAAAATTTTAAAAACCTATTCTGGTAATTACAAATAAAAATCAGAAACAAATGGCTACATACATTTAAAACTTTAATAACTACCCTAGAAGCAAAACAATACGAAAATATTTCAAATTCTTATTGCTTAAAAGAAAACTTTTGCTACCACAATGATAATATAAGTATTGCGGAAGTTTCCCCTAACGCTCACATAATATAATTTCTTCAATTTTTAAAAATTCTAATTTTTGAAAAATTGTTCGACAATTGAAAAACTTGCGACTGGATAATAAAAGTATTAATTTTGCATTAATTTCTTCCACATGATTTCAATGGGATATCATCAGTTTAATTTTATATATTTTTTGTTGTTTATGGCCTACTTTTTTTTGAATTGATAAAAATACAATATTAGAAAAATATTGCCTTGAAGATTTGAGTCCAAATAATAAAAAGAAGATATTGCGTAAATCTCTTCTAGGAAGATATCTTTCAAATATTTGTAGGGCAAAAACTGTAATAAATATACACAGAAAAAATTATTCTCTTAAATTTTTTAATTCATTTATTAATTGTTTTATTTTAAAATTTAATTAATGTATTAACTTTTTAACTTTTTCAATTTATTTAAATTAATTTATTCATTTGACGAAAATAAGGAGTCTTGAAAAACAAAAAATTAAATGAAAGGGAAAATCGTTTTGGAAGAAAAAAATAATTTTATGTAAATTATCCACAATTTCTGATTTCTTGGGCATCAATATACTATGAACGCAGATTGAAATGATGTAAGTATAATTTCTTATATTTCTTGAAAATGTTAAATGTTGCTAAGTCATTATTGGTATAACCGTAATTTATTCCAATTCAATTCCATTTCAATCTCGTCTTCAATTTTCAAGGTCGATTGAAAATTGCGATTTTAAGCGTGCTGAAGATTTTTAGGATTCTTCACAAGGGTTGCATTTGATATTTCACATCTATTGATTTTACATAGAAATTGAAGATCCTATAGTTCACGTTGCAAAAGTTTTGTCTTACAATTTTAATCCAATTCGGGATATCCGCATCCAAATTTTGTAAGAATCTTCAATTCCAAGTATTATTGGTATATCAGAATTTATCCGCAATGCCTTCTTTTTATTCTCGTTTATTCTCGTTCTCGGGATATCCGCATCCAAATTTTATAAGAATGTTCAATTCCAAATATTCTTGGTATATCAGAATTTATCCGTAATGCCTTCTTTTCATTCTCGTTTACTCTTCCCCTAGATAATGCTGCAGAGTCAACAATATTTTCAGTATTCGTGGTCCTATCAGTGGATTTATGTGAAGACAAAAAGATGTTATCCAAATAAATGAGATCTGCCAGTTATGGATGCACATAGCACGTTATACCGCTTTATGATCCCTATATCCAAGATAATATTAAATAGTAGTGGGAAAGTCAGACAACATTGTCTTAGACCCATATTAACCGACATGTTTTTTTTTCAGAGATGGTTTTCGTGTAGAATACGACAGTTTAGACAACCTTTGTAGGATAATTTAAAAAAATTTCGAACCAAATTTACAGTTTTAAAAATGCTATATCTTCGATTTCTTTTAAATTTGGGGTATTTATTAAAGTATTCATCGTGTATTTTATCGTGTATGAATTATAAGACATTTTTGTCAAAAAAGAACAAAGTATAAGTTTAAATAACTTTTATATACATTATTCGATTTTAAAGAAAAAATAACGGTCATAAATGTGCGTGGACAATTAAAAGGAAAAAAGGAAAGTGCACTTTTTTAATTATTTGGGTTTTTTTCCGTTGGCTACCTGCATGATTTTTTTACACAAATTGCACCCACATTTATGAGTGGTCATGTTTCAGAACGTTTCGAAAAATTTAAAACGCACACGAATCAGGTTTATAGCCATCCTTAAAAGATGCGCGAATTCATAAGTACCTCTCAGTAAAATATTGAAACTTACGTAGTATTTATAGGTGCTCACTGATCGATTTTTGTCATTCAACAAGTGTCTCCGCACGCGTAAAGTACGGTTTTTTTAAAGTGACGAAAAAGTAATTAAAGTATAAAACCGAAATAAGTGCAAATTGTCCAGAAAATATTAACTTATTTTGTTACGTTTGTGGCAAAAGAGCTTTTTAAACAAATGCTGCATTACTCACTGAGCAAGTGGAGCGCGCTTTTAAATTTTATTTTGATTGCGAAATAATTCGCGGCGTTTCGTGGGTCCCAGACAAAATTTGTAAAACGTGCTACAATGGTCTTAACATGTGGATCTAAGGGAAACGCAGTTCACTTCGTTTTGGTGTACCAATGATTTGGACTGATCCAGGAGAGCACAATTCCCACAACTGTTATGCTTGCGCAAACAAAATATGTGGAGTAAATCGTAAAGGCCTTAAACGAAGAGTTTACATATCTGCTAAAAGTGCACAAATACCTCTACCGCATTCGGATGAAATACCAATTCCACCGCTTCCAAGTCCTGACAGAGAAACTTCTTTTTCTTTTGAAACAATGGATCAATCGGAGTTCACCTATAAACCAACACCAGAAGCCGGCCCATTGAACAAAATAATTCCAATATCACAAGCAAGAATGGACAAGATTGTTGCAGAATTAAATCTTTCTCAACGTGAAGCAGAAAAACTTGCCCAGCTTTTGAAAGAAGGCAACAATTTGGAGCCTAAAGTCAAAGTCACCGGATATCGAAGACGACAATTGCCATTCCAACTGTACTACACACTCAACGAAGGGAACACATTTGTTTACTGCCACGATATAAAGGGACTGATGGAGGCGATGGCCATTAATTACGTCGCAGTTGATTGGCGAATATTGATCGATTCTTCGAAATCAAGCCTGAAAGTCGTTTTGCTACATAAATATAATAAAAAACAAGCATTCCCATTGGCTACAGCACAGACATGAGCGAAACATTCGATTCCATGAAAATAATTTTGGATAAAGTTTGCTACACTGATCACATGTGGCGGATCAGCTGTGATCTGAAAGTCGTGGCGATGCTAAGAGGTCTCCAAGGAGGCTATACGAAAAATATGTGTTTTTTATGTCTTTGGGATACCCGATTTAAAGGAAACCAATACGAAACGCATGAGTGGCTTGCTCGAGATCCAACAGAGAAAGGGCACAACTGCGTAAATGATCCACTGGTGCTAATGGAGAACGTCTTCATGTCCCCTCTCAATATCAAACTGGGAATCGTAAAAAATTTCATCAAGGCCATTGTAAAGCAACCGAAAATTCTTGATTGTTTAGAAAATATTTTCCTACGAATCAGCGAAGCAAAATTGAATGGGTCGGATATACGAAAGCTCATGAAATCAAAGGAATTTAAAGGTGCTTTAGACGGTAATGATTACTTTGCGTAGAGGGCAGTGAAGAAAGTCATACGATATTTTTTGGGAAGTACGCGAGCACACAATTACCCCGCCCTTGTGACCAAGATGTTGCACTACTTCCAGAAAATTTTAGTGAATATGTCCCTCAAAATTCACTCCTTGCATCACCATCTCGAATACTTTAGCAAGCAGCTAGCCTCAGAGTCGGATGAACATGGCGAGCGCTTCCATCAAGTGGCAATGCCAATGGAAACGCGACATAAAGGCAAAAGGCTCGATTCGCTGGTGGCTGAAATTTGTTGGTGGTCGCAAAAGACGTACGATCCCGACAATGAAGAAGAAGAATATACAATGGGAGTTTTTTCCGAGGGTAAGTCACAAAAATTAATTTAACTGATTGATTAAAAACAATTGATTTTTTCCAGATGAAGACAGATCCTTATCCGATACAGACTCTGAACAAGTGGGCGAACCACCACGCAAGAAAGTAAAGGGCGCAAACAAACGAAAATAAGTTTTGCGTTCATCGATTTTTATAACCTATATATCTATGTAATAACCTAATAATTACCTGAAATAATTTTTAATTTTACATGTTAATAATTATAATAAATAATATATAATAAATATTATCCAAATTCATTGAAACACAAAATAAATATTCTTGTCAAAAAGAGATACCTTCACTTAATTGTGAATAAAACGAAACGCGTCGTCGATTTTCATGATCTATGTCTCATTTTGTTTAAAGGTTATGTGACTTTACGTGAAAGTAATAGGACTTGACACTTTTTTTACCGTTTTGGATTTTTTATGAATTAAAAATAAAAAAATTCAATTTTTTAGGCAAAAAATAGTTTTTTTCTTCATACATTTATTTATAACTACGAAACTGTTGCTTATGTAGCGAAACGTTGTATGAACAGATTAAAGGAATTGTAATTCCTAATTTTTTTAAATTTCAGCAAAATCGGACTGGTGGTTCTCGAGTTATGTCAAAAAAAAAAAAAGACCAACAAAGGTCACAATTTCCCCTATAAGATAGTTACTAACTTCAAATCGATATATCTCGATTCCTAGACGTGACCCAGCGAAACGCCGGGACACGTATAACTTTTTTAATTTATGCGTATATGAAAATAATTTATGTAAAATATTATTTTCTTATTGGTATTTATGTAAGATTTATTCGCGTTTAAGTATTATACGTGCAAATTATATGGGAGCCATAGTCAATTATGATCATTATGGAATTTAGTGGATCAATATTTACTTGTACAGAACTTATTTGTGTTAAATTTTATCTCGATATTGATATTTATGGGAGACTTATGCAAGTTTAATTGATTTTCGGGAAAAGAGATAATATGAAAATCATGTTCTATTATGGAATAATTATTGTGAAATTATGTATAATGATTTAGACTCATATAAAATTCATATATGAAAAATTTTATATTGATTTTAACATTAATGTAGAATTTATGCGAGCTTGAGTAATTTTTATACAGTGGAACCTACATTAAAGATATGATGAAATTTGAACCGATCGTTATAAAAGTGGGTAGAATAATTTATATTGTAATAGACAGATCATAAGCAATTACAGTAAATTTTGACTTTGTTACTCCATGTATTAAATTTGAATAAGTAATCTTTAAAATCGTCACAAATAATTCGGCCGATTTTGTAAAGTGGGTCACAGTGGGTTAAAGGTCTGTTAATCTGTTCCTAAAACTTCCAAAATAATATCAAATTATTTCGTAATTGAAATGCATTTTTATTTTTTCTTTCTGTGTAAATAATGATAAATTAAACACATCAAGAATTTCATGAAAGATCGATGAAATAATGTAGTTTGCTACCTTCGGTGCTCCGATTTTCTGGAAGAGTTTTGTTTATGGAAAATGTTCAAAAAGATATGAAACTTAAGTTATAAATTGCTTTACAAGTGTAATTTTTGTAAATTTTTTTTAATGAAAAAATTCCAAAAATTAAAATGGTTATGCCATTGTGGTTTCAGAAGTTATATAAATGCCAAAACTAAAGACCTATGATGATTTCATATATGTTGTCTCAAATAATTTATCATACACTGCCTGTCACCTGAATAAGAAATCACATTTTTTTAACTTTAATGAAGTATATCTCCTAAACTGAAGTTCAGAAAAAAATTATTTTTTTCGCAACCAAATATCAAAGTGTTGGCTTTAGTTTCCTGAAGAAATAAAAAATATACATATTTTGTTAATTATGCATTTATTTAAAGAAATGTATTTCTGTTGTACTATTTCGTGTGTCACTTGAATAAGGAATTCTTTTAATATTAATCAGGAAGGTTATGATTTTAAATTCTTTCAATATAAGCGGCTAGAGAATTTTTAATTTGATAGTTTTTATTCAAAATGGGCTCTTAATAACTTAATAAGGATCTTAATAACTCTGATAAAGAAAAAATTCTGATTTTTAAATCCCAGGGTCAGAATCCGGTCCAAATAGCCAAAAACATTAATAGAGGAAAGACGGTTATGAACAATTATTTAAACAACATGGAAAGATGTGCAAAAAACATGAAAGGGCGGAAGAAAATGGCAACAACTCCAAAAGAAAGACGAAAAATTCTTAGAATTGCATCAAATTCCACCATTTCGGTATCAAAAATACATGAAAAAAGTGGAGTCAGTGCCAGTCTAAGAGTATTGCACCATATTTTAAAGTTTTGCTCATACACGGTCCTACGAAAAATGCAAAAAAAAAAAAACACCACTTAATGAAAAACGAAAATCACAACGCCTACAGTTTGCCAAAAATACAATGACATGGTCCGACAAATGGTTTAAAGTTGTATTTTTCGATGAAACAAAGTTTACTATTGATGGTCCCGATGGGTATAACTATTACTTTTATGACCTAAATAAGGAGGAATTATTTTTGAGAGGGCGAAATTATGTTATGGGGTGCCATTTCATATTATAGCACCATAGAATTGGTTTTTGTATCCAACAAAATAACTGCAACGACTTACAAAAACATTCTGGAGGAAGCATTTCCAAAAATTTAATGATTTCTTTGGAAACATACCTTGGACGTAGCAACACGACAACGCTCTGATTCATACCGCCAGAGCAGTAAAACAATGGATCAACAAGGTGTTCAACTTTTGGATTGGCCCCCATATTCACCAGACCTGAATCCAATGGAAAATGTCTGGGGTTGGCTTGCAAGAAAAGTTTATGAAGGAGGAAAACAATTTGATATGATAGAATCCTTAAAGGATGCAATAACGGAAGCATGGAGTTCAATTTCGCTAAATTACTTAGAGTCGTTATACAAGTCGATGCCAAATTACATTTTTGAGGTTATTTCAATTAGTAATGGCAGTACTCATTACTTATTGAATGCTAGAAGATAATAACTTTCATTTTTATAACCTAAATTTTAAAAATAAATTACAGTTTCCTTAGTTTTAAAATATTCCTTATTCAAGTGACATACGAAATAGTACCACAGAAATACATGTCTTTAAATAAATGCATAATTTTGGTATAACGAAATATGTATATTTTTTATTTCTTCATGAAACTAAAGCCAACACTTTGAAATTTGGTTGCGCAAAAAATAATTTTTTTCTGAACTTCAGTTTAGGAGATATACTTAATTAAAGTTAAAAAAAATGTGATTCCTTTTTCAAGTGGCAGGTAGTGCATAATATAATGTAAGAATAATATTAAAAACATAAAGTATTAAATATAAAACTTTAATAACAATCCCTAGTGATACATTAAAGCAGTGACAATATACATATCTCTTTTGGTAGAGGATTTGTCTCATACTAATTTTTTGAACCCTTTAAATTTTGCAACCATTTTGAGAAAATTCACTCCCCTCTATAACAACCAGTGTTGCCAGTTTTGCCCTTTTTAGGCTAAATCTAGCCTTTTTATTTTTCTTCTAGCCTCAAAATTTAAAATTACCTTAAAAGGATAAAATATTATTGTTTAAACAACGAAGCAAATAGTTTCTTATTTGCTATTACTAATTTTATTTTTAAAGAACCGATCATTCAAGCATTTAAGTGTATTAATTCGCACAAAATAATCGAGATTATTTATATTTAATAAAATTTTGGTCTGCGGCGCTTCAATCTCCAAATCAGGTATAACTTAACTAATTTTATTTTATTTATTTATTTTTTTTTTAATAGCCTTCATTAGCCAAAGAAAACATCTATGAATATACCTTATTAAAAAAAAAATATAAATATATTAGCTTTTATATTAGCTCTTTTCCAGCCTTTTTTTGAGACATTTTTCTTTTCTGATCTTTTTCAAAGTTCAATTTAGTCTCTTTTTTTCCAACTTCCTGGCAACACTGATAACAACATACATATTTTTTTCTTTCTTTTCCTGTAAATCTTTTCAACTAAATTAAATTATCTTCATAACCCAGTTTATCACTTCGACTAAAAATTATGTTTACTTTATCCCTTGCCGCAGTTGTATGAACAATATTGAATTCTACTAAAATGCAAATAACATTTTATAGTGAGAGAAGCGCTACAATATTATTATAAAACATGCGCAGGTTTACATACACTAATACAAAAAAAATCCTCAAAGTGCTGTGATAAATTTAATGAAAAGAAATTATTTATTCAAAGAACAAAATTTTATTACAAAAAAACTTTTTTAGATGAATAATTTTTAACAAGAAATTTTCTAGAGAAGCATTATTTTCCTAAAATTGACAAATATTTAATTTTAAATTCAATTTTCGTAAAATCACTTTAAATAAATTTTTTTTCTGAGTGCATACCTTATGTTTAAAAAAATTTAATAATTTTAGCGATAATATAACCTCCATAATAAAAATTGTTTATGGCTTAATTCCTTTTAAAAAGGGTTAAAATTTTACCCTATATTTTACGTAGTTGGATTTACGTTCTCAATGAATCCATAATTTTAAATTAAATTGATATATAATATTTTTATTTTCACTAGTAATATAAGTTTAGTTCACGTTCAATATCTTATACTTAAGCTAAGTTTTAATAAAAAGCTTACATTTCTTTAACAAATTTATATTTGAATGTTATATATTCTACAGTAAAAAATGTAAAGCCATTTTTATGGACTTTTTGATATAGAAATATTCAAGTTTTTTATGAAATGGAAAAGTTTGTATCTTATAATTAACTTTATGTTTGGTAAGAACATTTACTTTTGCCCTGTAATACAACCAAACACATTTTCAATTCTCCCAGAAATAGAAAAGTTAAAACGCAATCTAATCCTTTTTAACAAGTTTTGTAAATTACATTTCCGTTAAAGATATTAAAACTGTTGACAACTTGATTCAATATAAAATAGGTTGATGCTTGTTTCTCTGTTGGTTTGTTGTTGTCCATACTTTGCAATACCTTTTTCTATGTACCTACATTCTGATTAAAAATAAGAAAATAAATTAGTTTTTGGTTTTGTTTATATGAACATTGTATAGGAACCAATTGTATACAAATTTGTAATTTATGTTTTTTTTTTATTAACAAGATATTTACTTAGGAAAAAAACATCAACTTAGCAATTAAAATATTATTGGTATTGACATAAAAAACTAAGGTTATGTCTTATGTAAAATTGATTGCAAAACCCTTACAAAGACATTTATAAGTCGAATGGGGTACTACATGAAAAAGTCTTAAGTGATTAATTTAGTATAGGTTGCTAGCTGTATGGAGAAATTTGAACAAAAGATATTACGTAACAATCAGAAAATAGTTTATGCAAAAAACTAGAAGATGATTATTTTAAATGGCAAAATAGTGATTAGATATTAGGAACATACATTTTGGTTTCTTCCATTGTATGTTACCATCTGTTTTCGAAATGTGTGCAACATATTTGGAAGGTCAAGTTTATTTTTTATTTATGTAGCATTTAATTTATTATGGATGGCTTCTTCCTCTTCTATTTTATTAATTTGTCTATTTGTTAAATTTTGATTATCTTTTGTTGATTTTCGCACTACGTATTTCTACCCTTTCTCGAATAACTTCTTCCGAACGATTAATCTTTCGTACAGTTTTTTTGTTAGAACAGTCTTGATAACGAAAAAATTTAATTTGCATTTTTCTTTGGTCTGTAAGAAACGTTCCTTTGAGCATCCTTTAAGCTGATGAAATTTCCCAATTAAAACAAAAATATTTTCAGTAAACAGAGATGTTCGCATCAGAAACTTACCTTAAGTGAAACAAACAACTAATGCTGTTGAAATGTTTTTTTTTAATAACTTTTTAGCCAAATTTTTTTCGACTGCGTTTATAGGAATATTCCATTGAAATGAATATGTTCTGATTGCTAAATTTAAGAAAACAGCAAAAGCAATAACTTACTAAATATTTCTTAAGTAAAAAAGTACGATTATATTGTTAGTTATTGTAACAACACAACATTGTTTTTAGTTAAGAGAAACGAATATATTTCAAAGAAAAACAAATATTTTAAATGCGTTTATAAGAATATGCACCAGTGTATGTAGTCCATTTTTATACACAAAAATCCACTTTTTCTGCCACCTTTTTATAATTTTCAACGGTAACGCTGGTTTTAGTATTTATGTATTACAAATACTTGGATAATTATTACGAAATTTGTTAATATAAAAAACCGAAGAAAAAATAAAAATTAGTAGCGAACCTGCAAAAATTCTACTGAAGGATATAGTTATATATAGAGATATTTAGTGTTAAAAAGTGCAACGTAGTAAGATAAAATTAATTTCCTTTTTTTTAGTTTTTCTTTTGTTGCTATAACTACAAGTAATTTTTATGTTGTTCACGTTACGCTGCATAGGCAGCAAAATATGTTTGGTATTTAATCAAAATTATATTATATAAAAGTAAGACAGAGGGACATTAATAAAATAAGTTAAAAACAAAGGCATTTTATTAAAAATATTTGCTTTAGCTTGGAATTAAAAACTTTAATCAAATAAGATACATTAGCATCAATCTGTACAGCTAGAGAAAAAAGTATTCTTTCAATATATTGCAGATTTAACAAAATGTAGTAAGAACTGTTGACGATTTTCTTAATAATACAAAAAAAAAAAAATTAAATTCAAAGATTGAAATAGATCTTGATTTTGTAGAAACAAATTACATGCTGCACAGGGGGTCTCTCGAACAGCTTGCCAACAGAAAACCCAATTTTAAAAGTTCAAGTTTTGCAAAATTAATATTGCATTCAATAGCTAACAATGCGTTCAACTTTATCACGAACTTTTTTTTATGCCATTTGATAAACTAGGTGAGCGCCTCCAAATTCAAAGTTTTTTCAAACATTATTATTTTTTTTTAACTACTGGAATATAGCGTTAAATTTAAACACAGAAATTATATATGGCAGTTTTTTTAGTTTATTTTCTCTTATATCATAAAATACAGAATCATATATTTTAAATGCCTGTTTATTAACTAGACAATGCCAAATATTGATTTTAAAGTGAATACTTTTTTAACTAAAAAAAATATGAAAATTTTAACTTTCAAGATGTATAAGTTGTATGAGACATAGTTTGGAGAACATAAATTCATATGCAGGTTAAAATCAGTATTCCAAGGAATAAAAATATAATAAAATTGTTCTGCCCTAACCATCCCAGTTGAACAATATTTTTAATTTTCTAACTTAGCTTCACAAAAAAACGAAAAAAAAAAAACATATAATTTTTAACAAAAATGCATATCTCTGAATAAAATTATTCCTAAAGTTAATTGTTCGATACAGAATTTTTATTTTAGTATATTTAATAATGTTATAAGCAACTAAAACACTAATATCATATAAATTATGAAATAATGTTTTATAAGTAGCACCCTTAAAAGTATCCATTCAAGATTTTTATAAGATTTTTCTATAGTGCTACTAGTTGATATAATTTACAGCTAAATTTGATCTTGCTACTAGCATCTACTCGTATATAAAAATGTATGCACATATGATTAAAAAAAAAAAAACGATTTTCAATAGGGAGCCTAATGGGGACGACAATATGGGCCGCTAGTCAAAATAACAGGTATCATAATTTTCACTGTAACAGAAACTAGTTTTGCCAGTTTAGCCCTTTTGGGGTTAAGATTTTCGCTTTAGCTTCTAGCTTTTTTTATAGTCTATTCTGATTCTTAAAATTGGCTTAAATAGGCTCAAATGTTAGCTATTACTAATGGTATCTTTACATAATCATTCAATTGAGCATTTTTGTGCATTAATATACACAAAAAATTAGTTTGAAAAATTTTCTCCTTCGGCGCTTCATTATCCAAATCAAGAACAACTAATATACTAAAATACTAATAACTAATTAGATGGAATAATTGGTTATAAAAATTGTTTTTTAATTTGTCTCATTAATCATTTATAAATACAATTTTAACAAATTCTTATAAAAGCGAATAACCACCCAAAAAATAATTTAAAAAAAATCGAAAAATCATTTCAAAACATAGGGTCATTTTTCACAGGAAATATAACTCAATATTTTTATAGGATTCTCCTGGGCGATTTTTCACTGGGTCATTTTACTGTGACAACTGTTCTATGTTATATTAATAAATTTATTAAAATATCTTAAAAAAAAAAATAAAATAAATAAATAAAACAAAAAAACTAATGGAAACGAGAAAAAATAAATTTTTAAATTAAAGAAAAAAATTTTAGTCTTTTTTTGGCCTTATTTTTTTTCGGAAATTTACATCTGGAGTAGAGATTGAAAAATCAAAAACTTTCCTAAACAACTTATTAGTTTTGTAATGGTAATATTCCCATCACAAAACTAATAAACAGCAAAAATTAAATTTCGCATTCTATTACTAAATTAATAAAGTCAAATATTTTTTTAAATAAAATCTGATCTATCATTGAATTTGTAAAATCAAACATACAAATTCGTAAATGTTTTATTGAAAAAATATATATTTTTTTTTATTAAAATATTTTTACCAGTTACTAACTTGAACATTTGAAAATTCTCATTATTGCAATAACTTTTTTCTTTTTAATAAGACAATAAAAATAAACTAAGTTTCTTACAGATTTTCAAACAATTTTTATTTTAAGATCAATAAAATATTTTTTAAGAATGCATTTTAAAGCAATATTACAGAAACAAAAAAATGTTTTTTATAATCTTTGTGTTCTTAACAAATGTGCATTATGCAAAATAATGTAATAATTCTGATGTAATCTAAGTACTACAATCCATTCAATTAAGGTTTTCAATCTATAAAAAAGGAGATTTATATGCAAAATAAGACTATATAATGCAATTTATGTAAGTTAAAATTAGTATGATGGAAAGTAATAATTCAAATTTTTATCAAAATTTAACGTCTACAGTTAGGTTAAGCTTTAATTCTGGATAAAAATTTGTTGAGTTAACAGCCCATACTGTATTATAATTATAGTAGATAGTAAAGAAAATTTTAACTATTTGACACAGGTTCATCTCTTAGCAATATCAAAACCTAAAAAATTAAATAAAATGTTTATTAAAAATTAAAAATATTTTTTTAAATAATACTAACCAAATTATAGTTTAGGCATGTATATATATAAATAACCTCGTACCTTTAGTTTAAATAAAAGAATCCAGCGAAAACCTATAATAATGTGTAAATAAATGAACGTGAATTAAACTTTATTTGATCAATTAAAAAAAAATGTCAATAGCGCACATTAACGCACCAAAGTGTAGCGGATATAAGTAATTATGTGGATTATTATTAGTTGTGGACCGATATTCATCGATATTAATATTAATATTATTATGGAAACTATCATCAATTACGAACTGAAAGTTTTAAAATTCAAAAGTTCGCCAAATCACGTTTATGTTTTGAAGACGCATTTAATGGAAGTTATGGGGTAGAATATCACATCACCAGACGGCCATTGTGAAATCGACTCATAAAGTTATTTTAAATTCAGCGAATATTTCTTTGTATTAATATTGTATTCAATGTAAATCGGACCAAATGGCTTGACAACACATATTTTCATTTTGCTTGACTATTTCGGCAAAATACTCAAGGGGGTTAGGAACACCAAAATATATGCACAAAGTTTATGCCCGGGCTTACATCTAAATAATAAAATGATGTTAATGGGGATAATGGAACAATAATATTTACACATATATTTTTTGATATTTCGAGATATTTCTTCTTCATATCCAATTATCTAAAAGAAGAAACATAAATAAATACAAATTATTATATTTGGAAATTATTTAGAAAAATTAAGAAAACATACCTTAGAAAGTTCACAAATATTGAATTATATATTTCTATGTTTTAGCGTTTTTATTTTTAATGAATTTGTCAAAATATAAAAAATTGTTTTTGTTTTTTATACTAGTTAGAAATATTTTTCAACTAATAAAACAAAATATTAAAATCAAATAATTTATTTAATAAAATTTTATTTTTATAACTAAATGATGATTTGTTTAAAAAAATCATCGTCATTTTTTTCTGTTTAATCATGTTGGCGAAAGTGTACATTAGGGTATTCAAATTGTTCAGTTTTTCTATTGTTCGAACAAAACGAACGATTCGATTAAAGCGTAAGTTCCTTTAAAAAATTGATTGTAAAGAAATAACAATAATATATAAAAAGTTAGCCATTCATGGAAATATATCGTACATTCTAGGAAATATTTATAAAAACTGCTATTTTTGACAGAAAACTTCATAATTGGCATACTACATATAAGCCTTTTTCATTATATATATTAATTTCATTCAAGATTTTAATTTTTCTACAAGTCAAAAAATCAAAAAAATATGTAAGAGCCTATTTACATTGAGGATTATCGCAGCATTTTTTTATGACATTTTGTTTTGAAGTTGCTTCGAAAATACTTCTACATTAACACATTTAAATTTGTATTGTGAAATTTAAAAAAAAAAAAATGTTTGACAAAAAAAAAAAAACAACAAATTAGAAAAATAAAAATAAAATCCCCTGAAATTTCTATCTTTGCGAAGGCGAATAACATTTCTAAACCCGTTTGATTTTCTACACATCTTACTTATATACATAAAAGTTACGACAATTTTTTGCAGGCAAATTCCCCAATGTAAAGGCAATAAACAAATACGATAAAGACATTAATTTTCTTTGAACTATATCCCAAAAGCAAACAATCTTAGAATGACATCAATTCGTATGAACGATCCTTCTTCAAAATTTCCCTTTTATGATTAAAATACCGGCAGCATGTCAAGAATCCTCACAAAATTAATTCAGAAAAAATAAAATTTAAAATTTTTGATACGATTTTGTTCTTTGTTTTTATAAATTTTAATTTTGGAAGTGAATTTATTTAAATTCAGCTCTAGAAAATATTTTTATAAATAATTGCAATTGCAAAAAAAAATAAATTATTCTTTTTATTCGAATGTTCGATATAAAAATATCTTAATTATTCGTTATACGAAGAAGGCATTTTTAGATTAATGAAATAACTTTTCGTAATAATTGTTCGAATAATTTGAACGAGCATTTTTCGAATAAATACTGTAATATTTATAATATGTAAAACGCACAGTGGGGTAGAATTTTTGAAAATAAATCTGTAACCTCTTATCGGTTAGCTGGATTTACATAAAATTTCTCTTATGCGTAGCAGACGACATTGCAATTTTCATTTTGGGAGGCGGTCCTCACCCCCTTCCCTCCACTCCTTAGGAGCGGAGCTATGTTGGATTAAAGTAGAGTATTTATCACATAGAAAATTTAAACGTTTCCCAATTTTTGGTTTCATATCTTCTTAAAGCCCTCGATAAAAGAACACGCCTACTTGAGCTATTCATCTCTTATAGTTTTCGAGTTATTTGCATTTAAATTTTTCAATATCTCAATTTTTGCATTTTCTTAGTCTAGTTTTATTCTTTATCTAATTAAAGAATAAAATTATTTATTGAGTAAAGAAAATTTGAAATCTTATTTTGTATGAAACTTTTAATTTTGGTCTACACGTTCTAAAATTCCAGAGCATAAATCTTCATACAGAATGCAGTTTCGAAATCTTTAAAATATATTTAAGAGTTTTCAATTACAATCCCTAGGACTATAATTGAAAAATTATAATTGGCGGACTTTATGCGCGAAAATGTTAAAATTTATCATTGTAAACGAATCAAATTACGTTAAGATATCTTAACTAAAAAAGATTTTATTACAGACAGAACATTTACAGTTTCTACAAAAACCAATTTTTACAAAAATATTACTTCAATTTTAAAAATCAGAAAAAGTGCCTAACTGACATAATTCTTCGCTATTTAGAATTGAAGTCAATAACTTCTACAGAACCAAAATTTCTATATTAAATAGATAATTTTGTTCTTTAATTAGCTAAAGAAAAATTAATAAAATCTGTCGGAAATACTGGAATATATACGAAAAAAATGGACCAACAATGTACAAAATTGGGGAAGGCATGCCCTATCGAGTGCTTCAACAAGATATGAAAATATATATGAAATCGGATAGAAAACAAAAAAATTCGTAAAAGTTTACAAATTATCTATGTCAGAGGTGAGGGGTATGAGGAGTCTCCTTTCAAAACTTAAAAATATCAGCTCCTCTACTATGCATGTGTGAATCTATGCATTATGTAAATCCAAAAAGCCAATTAGAAGTTACAGATTTACTTCCAAAAATTTTTGATTTTGTCACACTGTGCAGCGGTATAGTTATTCAGTGATAACGAAGCTGATTTCCAATGTCGACTTTAAGTTCGTATCATTGGGTGTATTGAAAGTCAGATATTCAGTCGGTCTTAGCAATGACGCAAAAATTTGAGATAGAGTAGGCATATGAGTTCCAGAGACAATCTTTCCACGATAGCAGTTGGCTCAATTTGTGATAGTTGATCTTGTTAGTCTACGGAATTGCCCTTTATTGCACGCAGAAAAAAAATATAGCTAAAGTGACCATAATTTAAGAGCAACATATTATGATTGGAAAATATGATCTCACTGAAAAATAGAAATGACTATAAGTAGTAATTATTATGATTCCACTTCGTAATAATGTATCCGATTTTATGGTTTATTTTTTCATGTTATGATATAGTTTTACATATAATTGAACAATCTTATTATATTATTATACCGCCTTGTCATATTTTGATTCCATTTTATCATATTATTATCTCAAGTTATCATATAGGTATCCAACCTTATCATATTATTATTTAATTTTGTCATATTATTATTCCATCTTGTCATATATTAATAAAAATTATTATTATTTTTAAATATTTAAAAACATATAATTTTTTCAGTCAATCATATTAAAATTCTTATCGAGTGTAAACATTAAATGACAAAATTGAATAAAAATCATTGTTATCATGAACACAGAGTTATTAAAATTTAATAAAATTAACATAATATTGTTGTAGTGATCAAGCTGTAACCATGCGTTTTTTTTTGTGTGAGTCTGAAATCACAGCAGCTACTTAATAGCTTTTGACACCCATATTTAGTGTAATATTTTCTGCGTATTTTCTTAAAACAATAACTCTTTGATGGATAGGGTGAAGTTCAGGATGTTCAAACAATAACCGCTCAAATACAGTTGTGTCGAACAGGGGGATCCTGTAGTGATTAGATGGAGACATTACGTTTCTAACTTTTTAGTCTACTTAGCAAGGAATACAAAGAATGTAAAAAAAGGCCTCTTTGGTACAAAAACAAAATTTCTCTCTCCTCACATACAAGTTCTGTGTGAATTTAACACACTTCCAAGAGAGAAAAATAACACGAAATAAACAAAACGTTCCTTTAAAAATTAAAAAAATAACACACATCCTTCTCTAGCACACAATATTTTTATTATTTTTCCACTCCCATTTATTGCATTTTAACTCCCGTAACTCAAAGATTTTCTGCAAACCGAAAAAAAATATTTTTTTTTATATTTTTGACATTACTTTTTTGTATGTTGATAGATCAGAAACTAAAATAATTTTAAATTGTTTCCATATTCATAAACATTCATAAGTACAAAATATACAGTTATATTTATATTTGTTGATGTAATCCGTATAAAAAATTAAAATTTATAAAAATCTGCGAATATAGTTGTGATGAGTTATATTTAATTATTTTTTAATACACTTTGTGCAACTATGAGTGCTTATGATGTGTGGTAAAGCGGGCTTCAGCACTAATATATATAAAATTTGATTAACACAATCTTAAAGAATAAACCTTTGAAAAATATCAAAATACAAAATTATAAGTTATATCATAGAATACAACTAAAAGTTTATGTGAGAGACAAAAGCCTAATTCAGTTGTCAAAACCCTAATTCATGCAACAATAAAATATATGTAGTCACTTCTATATTGTGTTTGTGTTAAAAAAATGAGTATATTTTTTTAAAATTTAGTTTGAACTGAATCTCACATAAACTTATAGTTATACTCTATGCGCTATATGATCAGCATTACTTTCTATCGTTTGTATTTTTTGTTATTATAATCGAATTATATTGATTGAAATGTAAGTCCCAAAGTTCTACTTTCCATTGACTTCGATTGCTAGAGATGAGCGGATCTGACGTTGCCGGTAATATATTAAAAAGATCTTAATTTGAAGAGTTTTGTAATACTTTTCTAGTATTGTGCTCAACATAAAATCTCTAATCTTTATTCCTTTTTGCCTGGCCTTTCCTTGATAGACCTCCAATTGGTACTAAATTATAACTAATGCCATAATCGCCATGATAAAGGATTTTTTGATTCTGTTGCACACATATTTCTCCATGGATATTTGGTTTTATATATTCATGCAGTTTTTTTATCACTAAATTTTCTAGCATGAATTTGTTCATTGTGCACAAGTATAACGATAATTGTGTTAAATCTTGAAATAAGATTAATATCAACACCTGTTATTTTAGATGTTCCTTCGTTATCTGAAAAGAATCATATTGCTGTGTCCCCATCATTCCTATTGTCTGATCCTTGTTTTGGTTGATCTACAATCAACCCATATTTAAGAAATTCGTCCATGTTTCTTTTTTAAACTTCTAAACTCTATATTGTTATCGTTATTGGAGTAATTTTATTCTAATGGAAAAGTGTTTTACAAGTATAAAAGTATTTATAGGATTTAAGAGAACACTTTCGCCTTTATTCTGGTAATAAAATTTGTTTAAACCTTTTGACCCTCAAAAGTTCTATTCCTCTAAAATTCAAATTTGACTAAAATATAGTATATGAGAAGACACTAAATAACATAGCAGGTATATACACTATAGTGACACATCATACTCTTTCTTAAGGACTATTATAGTACCAATATATTTATCCATAGCAGTATAACACGCTCACAATTACCAATATTTTGATCTGATTTTTTGGCCACCTTAGTTTCGATATGTTTACCATTGAATGACATTAAAACTTTGGAAATCGGTGTTAATAAAAATTGGACTATTGGACAATGGAATTTATTTCTGAGCCACCGTGCGGTGATCTCAAAATGTTACTTTTGTTACAAACGGTTAAGTATATATATATATATATATATATATATATATATTAATTTAAAAAGAACTTGTTGATGATTACTTTTTAGTGTTATATATCTCTTGTATATTGTATTTTTTTTTACAAAAATTTAAAAATTGTATACGCAGTTTAATGAGAAATCATATTTGAAATATTTTAAAAATATTTCAGCGCCGGTGAACGGAATAATTGAACCAAAATATTTTTGGGATATCTTTAATTTTAAGGGATACATTGGCAACATTTTTTTCTACTTTTTTTCAATCCTATTGTTTAGTAAGAATACATAAATTTAACATTTGTGTGTATTTAGTATTAAATTTAGCATAAACCCCATTAAATAGCTATACTCAAAAAAAAAAAAAAAAAAAAAAAAAAATAGTTCATAGTTTTATAACATTTTATTTATTAAGCCAGTTTCAGAGAAATTTGGCGTAAATATTCATGCTACTAATCCATTTTATATAAAATATCGCAATTTTTAATTTAAAAACATATGAGAAGTACATGAATTCTTACGCCGATTTTTTGAAAGTTTATTTCCAATAAATAATTGTCTACCAAATTTCATAAGTTTACTATAATTCCTTCTATATTTGCCGATATTTTTATGTGAACGAATCACTGTGCGTACTCTCAAATCATTCGCGCAGAATGCGTTGTCATACACCATATACCCTACATGTTCAATTCCAACCAAAAGAAATTGGCCTTATATTGTACTGTCTATAACGAGAAATTTACTACCTCGATTTCTTCTGCAAACTTTCCATTTATATTTCTAAAATTGTTTACAATTCTTTGGCAGTTGGTCATTCTCTTCAGAGCTTGTTCGAATAGACTTCTTAAAACAAACATCGTTACAATAACAAAAGGATTTTGTTTTTATTTCATTATTTTTTTATACCTGTAGCATTTTTTTTTTAGGCTTTTGTTAAACAAGTAAACCAAAAAAAAACATAAAATCGCAAACTTTATTTCTAATTAAACTATAACCTAAAAATAGGACAATGCTACCTTTGCAAGAACTTGAGATAGTCATATTTTACACAAAATAAAAGCTATGCAAACAATAGAAAAAATAGCAATAAAATGTAAATAAAATCATCCACTTATATGCATAAATATTTGCGTATAAAAGTCTCTAAAATTTACAACTGAGTGGCCGCAAAACAATAGCAATAAAAAACTATAGTACAAATCCTAATAAAATGGCGCCGCTTAAGTTAACAACAACGACAAATACAAAAGTATAGAAGAGGACTTAAGTAAAAAATAGAAACACAGGTCTTAGTCCTGCCGTAAAACAAGTGCTAAATATTCAGAAGAAAAATAACAACAAAAATGTCAACAACCTAAATAAAACTTTAGCAATAACAACAAAAAGCTAAATCAACAGCATAAACAACTAACGTTTCTTGTTATTGTTGTTGGCGTAGAGTTTTCTGTTGTAAAAATTACCAACTAAATAAACAGCCACCATATGCGTCTGGAGAATAAAAGTCATTATATATTATTTCCTTTATTTTTTTTTTTTTTTTTGTTCGCATTTCATTTTCTGGCGTTTTTCGTGGCCTTCATGATGCAAAGAAGTATTAATGCGTAGAATACAACTGGAAGTTTATGTGAGAGTCACTACGAACTAAATTTAAAGAAAAATACTCATTTTTTCAAAACATAAAAACAAAATATATGTTATTACATGTACTTTGTTGTTTCATGAATTAGGTTTTTGAAAATTGAATCAGGTTTTTTATCTCATTATTTTATTTTTTTTAAATGTTTATTTTTGGTCTTATCTCTAGTCTATGTATAAAAGATTTTTTAGAAATATATATATATATATATATATATATATATATATATAAATATATATATATATATATTTTTTTTATAAAAAAAACGAAAAAATCTACCATTACAACAAGTGAAAACTATATTTAAGAAATTGTTATCAACATTGTGTAATTTATTTTAACAAAAAATTGTGTCTTATATATGTGTATATACGTTCCTTTCGTTAACCTGTTGAATTACATCAAATATTATTAATGGAATTTTTAATCTTTGTGTTACCATAAACAACAATATTTAACATTCTACAGTATTAAATACTGCTACAGTAGTAGCAGTATTTAATTTTTTGTTGTTATTTAAATTTAGGAATATAAAGCGATGAATGTGTCGTTAAAATTATGACCACTAAGTCACTCAAATATCGTACAATGGAGGATAAAGTAATATATTATAAAAGCATTAATGTGTGTAAGTAATCTTTATCATGAACACAAACCCTAAATTTTCTTTTATTTCAATTAATGTATCAATTGATTGAAAATATAATTCGTTTAAAATTAAATTAAAAAAAACTCTGATTTTTTTAAGAATGTACCGCAATAAAATAATAAATAGCTTAGATATCAGAAGGCAATTATGGCGACGAAAAGAAAAAACTGGACTTGAAATTGCTAAGTAAAAGTCTAAAATTTGATATCAGCGAACTGATTCAAAACACTAAAAAAGTCCCGGAAGATTCAGATCAAGACATATAAAAATTTGACATTTTTTCAATACTAGTAACAATTGATATAAGAAACACCAAAAATTTATATAAGAAACATATACAAATATATGGATATTTTCACACATATAAAAATCAATATATGTATCAAACTAGGGATCATACGTAGTAAAACTTTGTACTCAGCTTTTTCCAAGACGACCTGGAAGCCTTTTTCTATTTAAGTCATGTTTTATCAAGAAATATACATTTATTTGAATTCAATTAAGCAACATTTAAAAAAACTTCAGTAATTTGTACTTTTTTGTATCAATGGAATAAATGTAATTTTAAAAACATATTATTCTTCCCACTTTCACTCCCAGTTTTACGGTTTTTAATTAATCCTCACCTATTTAAGCTGGCTTTATCAAAAAAAAATTTTGGCGGTTGGCAAAATGGTGAAATCTTACACTGTGCCACCCGATTTGTTCGACTTGTCCACAAATTCATGTAGTTATTTTTTGACTCAAAAATATGTACCTAAACAAAAACAAAAATAAAAAAAACAAAAAATTTTGCCGTCAGTGAGACTCGAACTTGGACATACACTATCCATTCGTTTTTACTGACTAACGTCTTAGTCAGTACACCATCTCGCACATAGCATCCTAAGCGACAAAAACTCTATTTAGTTTAAAATATCTTTTTAGACATTTTGTTATAAAAAACTAACAGCTTCAGAATGGGGTTGAACCAATAACCTTCTGGTTGTTAAACCGGCGCTCTAGCCAACTCATCCACGTGATTGCAGTATTACTGCGCTATTATACTATTGAGTACTTATTAATGTAATACAAAGTAGGCAAATAATAATGACGTCTCATTACCAAGAAAATACTTTAATAAGTAGTTGTTATTACCGAAAACCAAAAAGTTTTTGCTGGGTAAGAAAAATAATTAATTTTTTATCCATTTTCGTCATAATTTTTTATATTATATTTTAATTTTTTATTATTTTGGGATGTTTCGTGCACGAAAAAGAAGAATAACATTATTCCCTCAATGCCCTTATTGCCCAAATTTCGAGTATAGGAACGCTTTTCGGTAACATTGGGATACCACGTTTAGAGTACGGGAAAGAAGCTATTTAATATTTTTTCTTTTATTATAAAGCTGAATATGTTACAAATAAAACGTCACATATTTTATAAAAATAGAATTAGTTTTTGTGATTTTGTAAATAATTTAAATTTTTTTTTGTATCCTTGATTTATCTGTTACGTATCCATCTTTATGATAAGGAAAAAAACATTTTTGTGCATTTTCTATTTTTAATGATTTTTTTTTAAAAATGCATTTAAAAATGTTTATAAGTTTAATATTTTTGACATAACTTTTTTAATATCTCCAAAACTATTGACCAGATAAAAAGCTACTTATGAATTTAGGTATAACTTGGAGATAACTTGAAGTAGAATTTTCGGAAATATATATTGGTTTTTCTCGTGAACTAGAGTCAATTAAAAAAAGTGGTTTATAGACTTTGTACTCTATGATTACGCGCAAAGAAAAAATTATTACCTTGTATTTTTCAAACAACACAGTTACTTCACTTTGCATCTAAATTTAATTAATATATTCAAGTAAATATAAAGAAGTAAAAATAAAATGTAAGTAAAATTTTATTTCGCTTAAATTTTTAATTGATTCTATCATCTGCTTGATTGATTTGATCAACTTTTTTATTGGAAAAAATTTTCTGTTTTTAATTTTTTACAGTTTTTAGTAGTTGATATAATCATTTTAATGAGAGGTGCAAATTTGAAACAGTTTTTAATTGAAGGAATTGGTTGCTAATATATTTGGTGATGGGTGACTTCTTTCTGTGTGTAAATCGACTGAGAAATCTAGTGTCGCAGAATCTGTACTTGGTGTTTTTTTTTATATTTTTACGGATTTCTAGTTACTTTACAAGGTGTCAGTATGGCATTAAGGCCATTTATGGTACTGCTACATTGTCTTGAAATTGTGTTTATTTTCCTCCTTTTAGCGAATGTTTTTTTTTTCTATTTCTCTTTAATATTCATTTCATATTAATTTCCATAGTTATTGTTGCTGCTTTTGTTATTGCACATACATACATAAACTAGTACGAGTATATTTCTACCATAAACATCAACATTAATGATGCTTATAGACCCGTAGGCTGAGCTATAGCAGGGGACCTACTAGCTAACGAGCATATGATATATATATATATATATATATATATATATATATATATAAAGAGGATAAAAAGTTAGTTGATGGCGGTAGCTTTAGTGAATAATGTTTACATTTATCCATTTTTATAAGTTGTTTTTGTTGCTGCTACTTCTCTATTAGAAAGAGTAAGTAGTGCCTGAGTAAATATTTTGTGTATACAATCAATTCAGTCAGTAGATTTAAACGACGCATATTCACTTGAGCGCACTTTGTCTTTTGTTATTTTTGTTATTGCTTGCATTTGAAATGCCTTTCAGAGAGCATCAAATTAGATTGGCCTTAAGGTTTTTTCTGTTAAATTCTGTTAAATTTTTAAAAGTTATGGTGGAAGGCCAATGTACGCGGCACGCAGTGACAAGTTACAATCAGCTGGTTTTGTTTTCTCATGCGTACACGCGGTCCATATAGAAAAAGTTGAAACAAATTCAACTTTGACGCGCGGCCGCATCTCATAACATTTCCATATTAAATTTATAACAATGTTTTTAAATTTACCTTTGTAAATTTTTGTAAACAAACAATTAATATTTATTTATTTTTATTATTTTGCATCTGGGTATGATAAATTGCTTTGAGATATTGTAATTTATACATTTATTTATTAGAGGAACTAAAAGTCAGATTTCATGGTTGTATAGAACAGATATCATAACAGTTAACACAAATAATAAAGTTCTAAAAAATTATGTTTGCGCCTAAGACCTAAATTTCATTGCAATTTTAAAACTAGAGCTATATTATATTCTAAAATGGTATAGTTTTGTTTTCCGGAAAGTTATTGATTTTTTTCTTTTTTTTTTTTTTTTTTTTTTTTTGATATTCGAGAATTGTGTTGGATAGACAAAGTTTATAAAAATATGTTCCAGTTTACGGATATTTTACTTTTTTTCGGAAACTTTAAATATTGACTTTTGACGAATTTATTATTTTGAATAACGAAGTGTATAAAAATTTAGATTTGATTGAAACAAATCCTACAATTTCTAAAGTACTTACAGAAAATTTAAAAATAAAAAAAAATTAATATAAATAAAATTTATTTATGTATTAATTTATTTATTAGTATATCTTATATGATTGTAGTTTCTATATAAGACTTTTGAGAGAATTTCAGTTAATTTTGCGCATTAAAGTCAATTCATAATAGCAGTTCCTACGAGCTAGGAAACAATGCCAGCTAAACTCAGCAGCTGCTGTATGAAACAGAATTTTTTCCAGCAAAAACAAAAAAAAAACGATGTTTTGTAAATGATAATTTTATAAATAATTGACCATACATTTCATGCGTTGACTAATTTATTAGCGGAGGATTTTAATTAGGGATTGCATCCCGGAATTCCCAGGTAATTTTCCATTTTTCGAATCCCGCTATCCCAGAAATTTCGTCCGGAAGTCCCGGAAATTTTTAAAGTAAAAATGCCTGTCAGCTGGTATTTTTTTAATTATTATCAGCAGACTTTACATATACAATGACTTCCAAAAATATAAAATTCTTGAATTTGGTTTATAAACATGGTAGAACTAGGCAAGTTAGAATTATTAGGGAAAGTTATCATATTTAAATTTTGTTAAATCAAATAATTAAAAAATGTAAAACAAAAAGGTTAAAATACAAATGAAAAATAGTTTCAAATCCTATTCAAAAGAAATATAACACATATTTCAGTAATGATATCAACGATTTATTTGATTTCATGAAAATACCATTCAATATCATTTGTGGCGGAAAACAAAATGTCTTCCTTTTACCATTTCTAAGCTCACAGAAAACCCTTAAGCCACATTGTCACATTGATTCGTACCTTATTAAAAACTACTTCAAAGCACGTAGCCTCCAACGACTAAAATCAAAGAAGATATACACTGTAATAAATGTTTAACCAATTTTACAAAATTAAAGTAGGAACCAGATTTCCTACCATAATTGCGGTAAAAATATATGTACTGTGTTTTTATATTTATATTGCATGTTCAAACAAGTAAGAAAAATATAATCTGTCAAGCCTGATCATATGATAACTTACACCATTGTTATGTACACCAAAATTTGGGGAGGAGCCCTATATTTGAGCTGTGGCCAATTGTGAAACTTTACTTGTATTAAGTTTAAAATAAAACATACGAATACAGAATATTACATAGATACTAAAACTTACATGAGTTTATGGACTTTAGGGTTATACCCAAATATGGAATGTGAGCTATGGTCAGTTATGGACCGATTCTCCTAAAAACGGTATACTTTAATGTGGGGGTTCAAAGATTCTTTTCAGTGTGTTACAAAGCACCTATGGGTAGGGTATAAATATAAATGTAGGGTATAAATATAAACTAAATGTTTATGCGCTCAAAAAATTGATAAGTAGAAAAAATATTTCAGTATATATTTAATTTTAAAGCTATAATATTTAATAAATCATAAACATATCGAATACAATATTTTTGGTGTATTTATACAAATAAAATTATCGTGGCTACGCTGACTTAATTATCTCTGTAAAGGATTTGAATTTTTTTATTGATGATTTTTGATCACCTACTAGTAATTAATATTATTAATTTAGAGAAAATTTAGATATAAAATATTTAACATTTTGTGTTCATTATGTGACGCCTAACAATTAATATCCCAAGACTAGTTATACTTAAATTAAGTGACACACACATGTTTATGTCATTTAAAACTTAAGTGATATCTGTTAATTCATCTTTCTTTCAGTTTCAGATTATTATTTCATATTTAATATGAATATGTGTTCATTAATTCTTAAGGACTAACTCTCTGGTTTAAAATTATAAGTTAAACGTTCGCAATTAAATGAAATATGTATCAATTTATTTATTTATAATTTCTTAGAAAAATTAAAAAACACAATACTAAAAAACCAATAATAATAACACAAGTCAACAAATTAAAAAAAAAGTTCAATGGTGCCGAGAAACCGTTAGAGGTTCTGTTACATGCGACACTGGTAATACTGAAAATGTGAAAAAAAATTTTCCTACGTGTAGTTTTGGATATAATGTCAATTTTTAATAGTAGCTGTCCAATGTACTTTTTTTGGCCCGGCTTGAAACCCTATCGGTAATTTTTTTTAATAAATTCATTTTAAAACATGTCGTCGTCGCGAAGAAGTTGTCTCAATGATCCAAACGTGTTTTGTTACATTTGTTGTGACTACACCGTTAAAAATTTAGAAAACCTATAACGGATTTTACAAAAAGTGCTTATTTTTCTTATTTTAATTTGGAAATTGAGGATAAAAATAAGCCGTGGATTCCTCAAATGGTTTGTATAATGTGCTGTGAACACTTAAGACAGTGTATGAATGGTCAAAGACGTCGTATGAAATTCGGAGTGCCTATACATTGGAAACAACAAAAAAATCACTTAGATGACTGCAATATTTGCTGTATTAAATTACGTGGAATTAATCTGCAAAAAAATTATATATCTAGTCGTGGATTCAGCCAGAAGACCTCTACCTCATTCCCTGGAAGTAGCTATTATGCTATAAAAATTAACCCTTGTTTGAAGAAATCCTGACAAAATGAGTAGCGATAGTGATTTTGAAGAAATACCGTCTACAAACCCCAAACCAATTAAACAAGAAAAATTAAATGATATGGTAAGAGACCTTGAATTACCTAAGGAATCTGCAGAGGTATTGGCTTCTAGACTAAAAACAAAACTTATTGGTATCACATACAAAAGTGACATACTATCGCAAAAGAGAGCAAGACTTACTACAATTTTTTCCTTCGGAAGACGATATTGTATTTTGTGCAGGGCCTTATTCTGGCAGTGGGTCTTTCCTAATACCAGCCAAATGAATGGCGCCTCTTTATAGATAGCTGGAAACGAATGCTGAAGTATGTACTTTTACACAATGGCAATACATATGGTTCAGTACCAATTGCTCACTCTACAAGATTAAAGAAAAATAACTAAATATCACACTTGTGCGAGGCAAAATCTTATTTGTCTTGATCTTAAGATGACTAATTTCTTATTAGGACAGTGTATTCACCAAATATTTATGTTTTTATTGCCTGTGGAACAGCCGGGCCAAGCACCTACATTGGAAAAACGAAATCGGCCAGTACGTGAAGCTTTGGAGGTTGGAAATCATAACATCATAAATCCACCTTTAGTTCCAAAAGAAAAAATTATATTGCCTCCCTTGCACATTAAGCTAGGACTTATGAAGCAATTTGTCAAAGCCCTGGATAAAAATGGCCAGTGTTTCTCTTATATAACCACAAAATTTCCAAGAATAAGCTTAGAGAAGATAACAGCGGGAGTTTTTGATGGTCCACAAATAAAAATATTAATTAAAGATTCCAGTTTCCTAAATTCAATGAATGATTTGGAACGGTCTGCTTGGGCTTTTTTTGTTGAAGTTATTAAAAACTTTCTTGGAAATTACAAGTCAAGCAACTACCGCGAAAATGTTAACGAAATGCTATATAACTTTAGAAATTTGGGATGCAATATGTCTATCAAATTGCACTACCTTCATAGTCATCTCGATCGATTCTCAGATAATCTTGTACATTGTAGCAATGAGCAAGGGGAGTGGTTTCATTAGGATCTGAAAACTATGGAAGATATGTACCAAGGCCCATGGGATCGGCATATCATGGATGATTACTATTGGGGAATGCAACGAGACCTTCCCACTGCACATAATTCACGAAAGTCACGAAAATGAAAGTTTTTATGTAAATAATAATGCAAAAAATCACCTTCTTCATATATATGCACAAAACCGAAATACTAGAAAACTACATGTAAGAATTCCAACTTTTTGTTATTTTTTTAGTCAGTATGAAGTCCTAGTTTAAAAAATATATACAGTTCTTTGGCACCAAAACTAGTGTTGACTTGTGTAATTGTTTCACATTCTAACAAAAATAATTAAAATTGTAGAATTAATTTTGGAAAAGGTGTATACAATGATGGAAGTGGATATTGTCCATTCCAAAAAAATATTACAGCCGCTAATATGTTCTCCATACGATTATATAGACTTAATTCAAGTGTACTATTACACTATAGTTTCTGGTTGAGCAATTTGAGTTTAGGCCGAAAAAATTATGCTTTCAGATATATCTGCGATAGTTAATTACGCGGTTTAAAAAACTGGCCTTAGCGACGTAAGGAAGTGTATTTATTTCACTTTTTAAGAAGTATATACATGACTGTAGGGCGGATTTTCAAAAATTTTTTTAAAATATGTGCACTTATAATTTAACTAAAATATATATATATATATATATATATATATATATATATATATATATATATATATATATATATATATATGCACCCAAACTTCTTTTGATTTCGCTAAAATATTTTATTTTTAATATTATTACGTTTTTTTCTTTAAAAAACATTGATTTATTTCCTTTAAATAAACCGAGTTGCTTCTACTTACAAACAACAATGAGTCACTTTTGTTTGATTTTATTATCAAATTTACAGTTCTCTATTTCTGCCTTAATATACGTACATTAATGTTACACAAAATGACTTACTGTCGTAATCAACTCCAATTTTGTAACAGCGGAAAGAATCACCTAGTAATTTCAAGAACCAAAAGAAGTTTCTACCAATAAATCATAACCACGCAGAAAAAATTATTACCGTATATTTTTAAATTAAATGAAATGAAATTTTGTATTTAAATTTAATAAATATATTCAAGTAAATATAAAAAATAAAATTTAAGTAAAATTTTATTTCTCATTTAAATTTTCAATTCATTCAATCATCTACTGAATTGATTTGATAAATTTTTCAATTGGAAAAACAGCGACTTTTCAGGCTATATACTAAATAAATAATAACAATAATAATAATAGTAATAATAATAATAATAATAATAATAATAATAATAATAATAATAATAATAATAATAATAATAGTAATATATAAAAAATTTAACGAATTAGCTGATATGAAGCTAAAAAAGGCATAAATGCTTCGGTGTATATAAAGGTATTTCTACTTTTGGAACAATAAAACACGTCTTCTTTGCCCTACACTAAAAAACTCGATCATATTTTTCCATTTTTAGATAAAAAAAAAATATATTTCTGTATGCACTTTGTATTCAGTGCATTTGCTGTATTTCTTCATAAGAAATAACATAAAAATTTTTACTAACTCATCGTATGAAATAAAATGATTGTGTTTTCATAAAAGTGCCAATTCGTAGCCGTGGAATTTGCAATGTAGTTCCTTCTTGGACATGTCCATGTTAAAGTGACTAGTTACGTAGTTAATAAAGTAACTAGTAGTGATGTAATGTAGTCAATCAAGTAACTAGTTCGGGGACAGCCGCCTGAAACTACTGGCATTACAATGCATATATGTTGTTTTTGAACTCTCTTACGAAAGGCTCTTTGCTCTCACTGAATTTTTCCTAAATCCACCGTCTCTAAAATATATGTTAGTGCAACATCTTTGTAAATATAGAGACTTTTGAAAAAAAAAATTAACTTATTTAAAAAGCTAACAATAAACCGAAACTAGAATTGTTGGGCATTTTTTTTTTTTTTTTTGAATTTGAATAAAAGGTCACTTGAAAATTCAAAAAAGGAAATTCTTAGCCAGTAAATTTTGAAGGAAATTGGAATTAATTGCAAAATTAAAAAGATAATAACGGTCCTCATTTACATTTTTAGCCCACAAAAGGGTATAGAAAAAAGAACATTCTTTTGGATTTATTTCATATTTCTGCCAAAGGAACAATATGAAAATTTGATATCGTGAGAAAGGCCTTTAAGACGCATTTTTATTGACATAACAAAAGTTTTGGACCAGGTTAAAATAACTCTGAAATTTTGCAATTTTTTACAAAAAATTTGGATAATTGATTTTTTTACACATAAATAAAAATAAATAATAATAATAAAAATAAGACCAAAGTAATGCAATATAAACCTCTAGCAGTTTTACTGAAACGGCTTTTTCCTGTTTTTTTTTTTAATATTTTTCGAAACAATATTTTTTCGAAACATATTTGTCTTTATATACAAATGTTTATATATGAGTAATAGGGAAAATACATGTGTTTGAATAAGTTTTCTAACGATATATAACACTTTATACTTCTATTAACATATAACGATATAAATTAAGTTTAAGTGAAATACCCACAAAATTTATGCTAATATGAATATTTGTTTACCTGTTAAGTATCACACAGAGAGCGTTTTTCTTGTGACTCACTGCAAGAAATTATACTCTGTGTGTAACAAATTTTAAACAAATACACTTCTCAGCATTATTTTAGTGGGTATTTTATTTAAACTTAATTTATTTCGTTACTTATTAATAGAAGAAGGTCTATGTGCATCGTATAAGATAGTTATAAATAACTTTTTTATGTTTAACTTACTTTAGTTCTATTCCATCTTTCGCTGTTAGCATTTTGGTATATTAAATTAAGAAGTATATAAAAAAATTCTTCCATTGCCATAAGTATTGACCCCTTATTATTATTCTTTCTACTTAATAGCTCCTAAGAAGTATTTTTTTCTGTAATTAAATAATACAAACTTTTACGCTGTAGAATATTTCAAAAATATTTGCTTCCAAATTAAATGTTTTTTTTTTCTTTTTTTTGTTCCAGATCTATTATTTCTCAGAAATTTAGTTAATTAAAACCTAAAACCTGAATGAATTCATAATGATTTTATAAAAGATATCTTAATTTTGGAGCTTATTTCTTACGTTTTTATTTAATATACTCCCTTTAGCCACTTCAACTTGTGACTATATTTAATTTATTTTATATTTTATCTATTTAACTTTCGTTTTTTTTTTTTGTCTTTCGAGATTTATAACACCAAGTACTAATATTTAAAGTTCGTATAACTACGTTGATAGTTAGTTGTTATTTTACGAGTTGTTATATTAAACTCCCCCTAATTTCTGTTAGTTTATTTTGAGAGAGGTGTGAAAAAAGTACATTTTTTGCTGTGTTTTTCTTTATCATAGCTTGTGCCGCACGTTTTGTTGCTTTTCTCTTACCTTATATCCTGCTTAGTCTTTAACAAGTGACATACATTTTATCTAACACAAAATCATTAGAATCTAGTAGCATTATTTGCTGTTAAGCTACCAATATATTAAATTAAATTAGAAGTAAGGAAATTATAGTTTTTTAAACAAAAACACAAGAAACTCTATTTAAATTCGCTTTAATAGTTGTGTATACCATTGGCTGCTAATAATGGGGTAAATAATCATATTTATAAACAAATGGCTTCTCATAGCACTAAATACCTCAATTTAATATGTATATAGACTCTTAAGTTTGAAGTAGTTTTCTTTAATGTTTTCAATAAAAAAGCAAACTTAATATTTTCTTGCTTTTGTATATCTACAATAAAAATAATTATACCCTACATCACCATAGGAGGTTGGGGTATTAAGCGTTTGTGGTAATGTTTGTAAAGCGTAAAACCAATCTTCGAAGCCCACCTTAAACTATATATTCGACTCTCAATTACTTCCTTAGTCGATTAAACGATATCCGTCCGTCTGGCTGGCTGTCCATGTACAACTTGTGAACAAATTACAGTCTTCAATTTTAATGATATATTAATGAAACTTAGCACAAATAATTACTTTGTACAAGAACGAATCCCACTGAAATTGATTATGATTTGTCTATTATTTCACCTAGTGTCTTAAATATAGTAATAATTTAAAGAAATTCGACGCAAATAGGTTTTATATAAGTAAAAAATCTGTGTAATAGATTTCAATAAGATCGATTAATAATAGACAGAATTTCCCATTTAAGCAATCTTCTTAAAATTACTTTAATGTGAATAAATTCCATATAAACATTAGCATTATGATTATACTTCACGCAAAGAACTTTTGTGTAAGTAAAAAGCAAACCGAGAAATTATATAAGCATCGGTTCATAATTTGTTATAGCACCTATATAAGTCCTATTTCTGGGAGTCACCCTAAAGTGCATAAATCTTAATATAAACATAACTTTATTCATACTACATATAAATTTTGACGCCATGGTATAGGGTATCACATGATTGGGCTAGACCGACTATAACTCTCTTAATTGTTTTTTTTTCTTTTACTGTGTTTTCATTTCTTATTATAATAATTAACTCTAGATGAACACAAATAAATAATGGTAAAGGAGCAAATATCTGTGCTCACTTTGTTTGCGAAACAGAACATCTTATTTAATTGCTTAGTATTTTTAATAATCAACCTAAATAAAATTTAAGTGGATTGTGAGGTACAAGCGAAAATTATCGTAATTAGATTTGAAGCAAGCATTTAATAATCTAAAGATATTTAAATTAAAAATTTTATTGAATAATATTTGAGACTCCCAGATATTTGTTTTCTCAGCAAAATGTCTTTCTTGAAATTGTCTGTTCCTAACCTCAAATATCTCATATATATGCAATTCAGCCTGTCAGCAGTGTTCCCAGTTTAGACTTTTTAAGGCTAAATCTAGCCCTTTTATTTCTCGTTTAGCCTCAAAATTTTCGAGAAGCTAGCTTTTTTCTAATCTCTTTTGATTCTTAAAATTGCCTTAAATAGACTATTACTAATTTTATTTTTAAAGAATCATCCATTTAAGCATTTTGGTATATTTATTCGCAAAAAAAGGTTATTTATATTTAACAAAATTGTTCGACTTCAGAGAATTATTCGAAATCAAAAAAATAAAAATAAAACTAATAATTTTTCGGACTTGCTAAAGCGAAACTATTAGAAGAAAGTTCCTTTGAAAGCGAAGAATCACCAAAAGATTTGGAAACGATTAATCAAAAATGAATTATAGTTTAAAATCATGAAAAACCATTTGAAAACATTGGCTCAGTTCTTATTCAAAATTGTATATTTGGGTATTTTTGCTAGCAGCCGTTCCAGATTTCATTTATAAATTTATTACAATAAATATATCGAAAACTAATCAGAACGAGAAAAAATAAATTTTTAATATAAAAGAAGTGTTTATTTAGTTCTGGCCTTTTTTCGGGCATTTAGCTTTTTTTACCCTTTTTAAAGTTTAATTTAGCCTCTTTTTTTACCTCCTGGCAATACTGCCTGTCAGATAAACATCCTTAAATTTAACATAATCAGTACAATAATACAATAACAGAAGGTATAATCACTAGAGAAAGTTTTCAATTTAGATTCTTGTTAAGTCGAAAAAAACTCAAATATGAAAACTAAAGAAAATAAAAATAAAAATACGTATAAAAAATATAAAATGCTTTGTTTTTGTTTGTAATTTGAAACGCTTCCTGAAAGGTAGTACTCCATTTTGGAGACGTTTTATGGACGTTGCATACGTATATTTTATCAAATTGACATCTAAGTACATCATATTTATGGATATTTCTCTGATTTTGATAACACAGCCTTTTCGGATATAGCATTCCCTATTTCAGATTTTGGTTATTGAATGTGTTTTTTATATCATAAACTTATCTGTTCCTAAAATATGATGTTTTAAAAAAAGAAAAAAAGCTAAAAACTTCTTAAAGGTTTACTTATTTAACTGTTGATAACTTCTAAACTATACATGTCAGATCTCTGTTTTATTTCCATATTAAAGAAAAAGATATGTACAAATTTTATTTATATCAAAAGTTCAAAAGTCAAAATTGGACATTATATTTCAAAAATGGGTATTTTAAAATGTATATAATGTTGATATAAAAAGTTCAAAATTTCAAGGTGGATACTTATTTAGTTTAAACGTTAAGATTACTGTCCGTTCATCACCTTATTTTAAGTTATAATTTTATTTTTTGTTCAATTACTATTAGCTACTGCAATTATTATTAAATTAAATTTTTTCTTTAAAGAACTAAATAGATTTGAAATCTGGCAATTTTTGGCAATTTCTGATTAACCATTTGGCAACGGAAGCTAAAAACTAGCTGCCAACCACGCCTACTTGCTTTTACAGATTACCAAAATCAATCAGTCTCGTTTAAGCTGTCAAAATATAACGTTGGGTAGTTGCAATATTTTTCAAAAATATTGAAACAAATAGAAGTACACAGAAAAAAATTATAACTAATTTTTTTTTTAAATAAATCATTATTTGGTTTAAAATAAAATTTTATTAAAATAATTATTTCATTTTAATATTTTGTTTTATTGGTTATAAATAATTTCAAATCCAATATAAAAAACAAATATAAATTATGAAACAAAAAAAAAAATATATATATATATATATAAAATCCTACATTTGAAAGCTTTCAGAGGTAATTTGTCTTAATTTTTGCACAGATTTTAGTAATATTAATAATAATTGATATTTATATATGCATGTATCTTCAATATGAGTCGATTCAACGATGTCTGTTCTTATGAGTGGTTCAGCGTCTTGCTACTTCTTTATATAAACCTTGTGCATAAAAAGTCACACTGCATGTGTTTTGGATTTATTTTTAACAGGTACGAAAGTTGCTATTTAGCTATAGTTATAGATCTTTCTTGACTTCGACATCTTGGTAAGTTCTCAGAAGATGTAGCATATCCAAATCAATCATCGGAAACTACCTACATGTAATTATCTCATGCTAAAAACGAACATATTTATTGCTTTTTCTTGCTTGATTCTGAACTCTTGTTATCCTGAAGCTAAAATTGCTTGTAGACCAATACCGTAGGTAGAGGAAGTAAAGGTAGTTGTTACAACTCTTGTCTTCAATGATTTCCTTCTTTTAGGACACTTTGAAAGTAATTAACTATTGTCACACGTTGTTGTTTGTATACATATAGAAATAGTCATAGTTGATCTTAACACTATTATTTGTTCAATTACAGTTTCAACCATATTTTTTTATCTATCTTAATAGGTTATTACTTGGGGTCTTAAAAGATACATTAAGGCGTAATGCATTCTGCTTAAAAATCTTCCTAAACTGTAAATGGTAAGTAGAATTCTATATGAACTATTTTTAGTTTAATAACGATTGGGTTTTCTTTCAGGTCAATGGTAATACAAATTGAATTTCGAAGCAGTTTCAAATAAATTTGCAATATTGTTTTCTTTTCGTTCATAAATATATGTACCTATCAGTAATATTACTTTAGTTAGTTAGCCTTATTTTGCATGAACATTTATTTTTATTTCAAATACTCAACACCGAATTAACATACATTTTACATGTTAACCATGACATTGAAATTTTTGTATTAAAGGAAAAAAAATTGTTTAAAGCAATAATTTTCTAATATTATCTTTCAATTATGTTATAAAGTCAATAATAAACATTGCTTGAAAATCTACTAAAAACTAAATATTATTTTTATTGTTTTTTTTAAAAATAGTTTTTGAATTTTAAGAGAATTTTCAAACACTTAAATTTGTAAATAGTAAAAATATTTCAAAAGAAAAAATGAAAATTTTTTCAATAAAACATTTACGAATTTTAATATGTGATTCTACTAATTAAGTGATAGGTCCGACTTTAGTAAAAAAATATAATTGGTTTTATATGGAGTACGAAATTTATTTTTTTCTGTATATGATTACTTAATAAATACTTTTTTTTTAAGAAAATTGTTTTAATATTCAATTATAGTTTTCAGATAAAAAAAAAATTAAGAGCAATGTATATATTTTATTAAGTATAATATAAAATTAACAATTTAAAAAGTTTTTCCATGTAAAATATTAGAGTGGGAGAGTTATACAGAATATAAACAAATATAGAACGTGAATTTTAAGAAAGCCGATCACTGGTCTAGAATTATTAAAATCCATCTGCATCGTAAAAAGATATTAGGTAATAATATCTTTTTACGATATGATATTAGATAATAATGGGAAAGGCTCCATAGGTAATATGACTACCAAATATGAACAAAACTTGATGAACTTTCGTCAAAAAAATTACATTTTTTATAAATCTCTCCTGGAATGAACGATATATGTATATTAAAAAAATTTTCGGTGTTGACTTGTGCATTTATATATCAACTGTCTATTGTTAATATTTATCAAATTATTAATAACTCTGATGTAAAAAAATATAGTTACGTTAATTATATAATAAGACCATCATTGCGTGTGTCTTTGATTTTAACAAAATTTTACAATAATTTAAAATGATTTCTTGTCTTAAATATTGTACAATATTTGAAAAAAGTGTACATGGAACATTTAGCGTAAGTTTGCGCATAAAAAACTTAAGGTTTTAAATGCTTAACCTTACCTTTTTAATCATTATTCTAAGCATATGGCAAATATTTGCACAAAAACCGTACTTTATTAAAAAAGGACAAATATTGTTACGTAATGCCAAAAAGTGGCATATTTAGTTCATTATAAAAAAGGGACGATTTGCGACTAAAGTCGCCTAATTGAAACGTTGCTGAAAACTGAAATTAATAAATGGTTTATAATGGCGTTCATACATAAACATTTTTATGGACCCTGAAAGACACCAAGTAAAAATTCCATTTTTCGTGCGTTCTTTCATGGAATTGTCGATATAGATTTTGTTATCCTTCAGGCTTGGAGGATAATGATTACTTTCTATAATGTACTATATATGCAATTATAATTATATGTAATTTGTAATTGGAATTTCCAATTATGAGTAACTGTAATTTGAAAATTTTCAATAACAAATTAATATGCAATGAATAAATTGTTTTTATAAATAAACCCTGCATGATATACAAAATATACAGAATTGCTACAAATAAAAATCATTCATTGAATTTCCTTTATTCTACTTTAATATAATTTATTTTTAAAGTACTTAAGATATAATTTAACACTATTGTTTGCAAAAACATGTAATTGTAATTGAACATTTTAAATTATTATTACCGTAGTTGTAATTAGAAATAGTTGTATGTTTTTTAATTAGATTGACAAATAATTCCCGCTTTTCATTTGTAAAATATAGTTGTAAAAATTTGGATTTTTCAAAAATTTTTAAGAATATACCTAAAAAAGTGAATTTGTTAGTTAGGATATTATAACTACATTTTCGGTGATCTTATTATTTGGAACAATAATATTATCAAAATTAAAAAAATCCACTTTTACTATATGTCTGGGAACTAATAAATATTTACAAAGAAAGAACAACACGTAACGGATTCTTAAAGTGCATTCAGTGTTTTTAGAAAAACACTAAAATCGTAATTACTTAATGGCTCTAAAATCTTTAATCGTCTATATTTTTAGAAAAATCGATCATTTTAGTTAAACATTTTAGATTTTATTTTTTTTTTATATAAGATTCATAGTGATTTCATTTAAAATGATCACCAAAAATATATGTTTATAAAATAAAAAACTTTAACTTAAATTCATAATGAAACTATATACATAAAAAATTGTAATTATCTAATAAACATCGATTTATGAAAATTGTTGGGAAATTAGTAAATAGCAAATTTTTCAAATTGTATTTGAAGCTAAAAAAATATGAGTTATGAAATCAACAAGAATATTTAAAAAAATCTTTAAAATTATAATATTAGGTTTTTATAAAATCTTCAAATGATTATAAAGTATAAGGTTAAAATTTTAATTTTTTCCATTGTCATTAAAACAATATTTAAATATATTTCGCATTTAAAAAAGCTTTCATTTATTTATTTTATTTTTTTTTTTCTTCAAAACAAAAGTTTAAAACTTAGACATGTTTGTTCAAAAAATAAAATATTACAACGTACAACAAAGACCAAAAGTTTTTATCACACATAATAAATTTCATATACATGAGAAATATAGACTTAATATAGTATAACTGCGTTTTTAGTGCTTTAAAATTTTAAAGGATGTGTGAGGTTATTTTTTTATTTTGCTACATTTTAATTTCTCTTATAGGACGATATGGGTATCAATTGAAAGAGGAAAAATTTTTTAATATATTTAAACTCTTTTTGTTTAAAAATAATCCAAATAAAAGTTGCAAAAAATATTCTTTAAATATTTCATCTTTTAATATCTTTGAAAGTTTCCAGCAAATAATTTCCAAAATAATATGTGTTAAAGACACAAATATCCACTTTCAAGTACCAAAGTTTTATGGACTCATCTTTATTACTTTAATATATACGACGATTTGAAAATTATTCCTTAGAACAAAATTGCTAATTTAGTTTTCTGCTTATTTAGATTTCGAGCATGCAAAACTAATATAGCCATTTTTGAAGCCATTGTATTTAAATTTCAAGTTTTTCTTACTTTAAGTGTAGTACAACAACTTTGCTTGGAAGACTTTAAAATATATTTGAAAGCTTAAATGACGATATTGTTTTTGTTTCTACTATAATTATTATTTTTGTATTTTCTTTATTTTTGTATTTTCTTTATACAATTCCTTTAACTTAGGAATAAGCAAGTAGTAATTAAGAAACGATTATTTTCTCAAAAAATACCACTCTCTGTAATAGCAAAGTACTTAAAGTACCTCATAGTCTACATTTTTATATTGTCAATTGTCCAATTATATCTCTCTTTTTAAAATTTTACGTGTGGACCAATAAGAAATGTATTGCGCAGTCTATTTCGCAATAGATGTTTAAATACAAAGCTGACCAATAATATTTAACATGAGCTGTGAAATTTATTGTTCTCTTTTAAAATGTTGCCCTTTTTAGCAAAAAGAAAAGTGAAAAATAATAAATTTCTCATGCACGTTTTCTCCACTCCTTAACACAAAGTTGAAAATAAAATTATTCTGCAGACGTTATTTCTAATGTTAAGAAATAAATATGTCTTCGTGTAGACGAAGTAGACAGCTGTAAGTTTTGTTTATGTTTGTTAGTATGTATAAATATGATCGCATGAGTGATCAGGACTATAAAAAAGCAGCAAACAGTGAGTTAAGGCTTCATTACTCTACGGTAATGTAAATGTAAAAATATGAATGAAAATGTAAACGAAACGTAAGTATATGATTATTTAAAAAGCGTAAATGCATCAAGTACTTTGTTGTTATTACGTATACATCAGTGATATCAATTAGACATATTTCCAGTAAATATTGTAGTTTGAAAATCGCTAGATTAAGTCAAACGTTTTTATAAAAAATACCATTTACTCGTTTATAGGAACAATTTTATTCTAAGTATATTGTTTTAACTTTACGGTTTATTTCAAAACATTTTAGTAAAAAAGAAAATTGCAAAAAATTGTCCAAATAATACATTTACATTTATGAGTACCCATAAACACATACCTCTCATAAGCGAAACGTGTCAGCTGATTCGTTACAGTTACTTTTACGGTAGAGTAATGGAGACTTTAGTTATCATATGGCCGTTGACAAAGTAAAACATTATTTATCTGACAAGGAGTTTCCGTCAGAAAAATAAAGTTTATTTTATGATTTGTGATTCTGCTCAATCTCAAAGTACTTGTCATATAGCCAATGTATTTTATTACACTGGGAGGGAACTATTAAATAGTGAAGGCTTAAGTGATTGTGACACAGCCGGTTTAGTAGATATCTGTGCGAGACCTGTACGTTCTTTTTTCGCCATTGTATTCATTGGCATAGAGTTTAAGTATCATAATAAGTACGGTTTACAATGAGCTTTGAAAAAATTGTGTTTTTTAATTGTATGACAATCCCTGGAAGCCGAGCGATCTACTCCAACATAAGGTGAAAAGAAGTCATTGAAATCTTATATAGGAACTATGTTTAATTATTGTCCCATCCTCTTGAAATTTTTTACTACGATTTATAGTTATAAAGAGTTAAATTGTTACAAATGAACTCACAAACTGTGCGTTTTAAAGTGACATTCTGGAGTTGGTGTTAAAGTGACATTCTGGAGTTGGGCCGATCTTTGCAAAATTTGATAGCATGATTTATACTCAAATAGAAAACAATCATGCCATATTTTATTTCGATATTAATATTTTTATGGTATTTCTACATATTTAAATAATTTTCGGGAAGAGGCCTCATATGGAAACTATGGTCAATTATGCAACAAGCTTTTTATAGTATTTCTAAAGCCGATAAAAATTCTACCTACCTTGAATTTCATATAAATATGTGCATATTCACGACATTTCTGACCACTTAAGCAAATATGCATGAAACATTTGTAAGGGAGCTGTTACCGATTTCAGCTATTTTCTATAAGCTTCCTCTTTAAGTTTTAAAAAACGACTGTGCAAATTAATATTAAATAATATTTCAAATTAGAGCATTATTTTGAAAACAAAATTAACATAAACACTGACAGGACATTCTTAAAATTTTATAAAATTTTTATGAGTATTGTAGACCTTTTATGTTGTTTTCTCGAACTTTAAAGTTTTGAAGCCAAAAAAACAAAATATGGGATTCAGAAATTTCATTATGATGTTAATACAATTTCGGAATAATTTGTTAGGAAACCTCAAGGATATTTGATAATAAAATATTTGAAGGACATTTTTGACACTAAAAAGGCCCGAAAACTTAAGAAAAAAATTGTGCTGGAATTTCTAAATCATATTCTATCATTTGATAGATTTTAAAATCTATCAAATGATTTATAAAAAAAAAATATTTAGTGTGAAATTTAAAATTCAAAAGTCATTTTAGAAGAATATTCGAACACAAAATGAAAAATTGGGTATACAGTTTTGTTACGAAATGTACCTATTTTCATATGTATATAGTTTGTTTCTTGTGTGAAAAATGCTCGCCTAATCAAATAACAGTAAATTTTAAATTCAAAAAGAGTTTGCCAAAACATTTACAAATTAATTTAGCTCATATTAGCTAATATTATTGAAAATATTCTCAATATTTTAGTTCAATATATTGTTTATTAATTACCAGAGATCAAAATAGGGTCCTCATTTCTTTGTGTTACGCACGCAACGACACGCTTTTTATACCCTATTTCACCACTAGTAGTCGTATAAAGTATAAAATATATAATAATGACAATAGCGTGAACCAGTTTATTCCAATATACTCACTCATAATAAAATTATATATTTATAAATCATTTTACATATAAAACTCGTTAAAAATAAAATTAAAACTAAATGAAAAGAGATATATATGAAAATAAATCAAATTTAATACATGCTAAATTCAATAAGCATTTAAAGGAATAAACAAAAAAGATTATAAATAAATAAAGATTTATAAAAAAATACTATAAAGTCTTTTTTATGATATATAAGCTAGCTATAAAGAAATATAAAAAATAATAAAAAGCAAATACCCGTAAATGTATAACAAACAATCTAAGAATAATAGAGGATTTTTGAAATGTGTAATGTGTGTATAAGCAAAAGTAAAAGGGCAAGAATAAAAAAAATAAAAATAAATAATTATCGTATAAAAATTCTAGTCCGATATCTAAGAATAAAAAGGTAGATGGTATAAAGTAAAACAATTGTTTAATAAACAGTAAAACCCAAATATATTACCATTTATTGTTTCTCCATATATGTATATTTGTCTATACAATACTAGGATCTATCGGCTGCTGCTTCTTGGATAGATAATTTCATAGATTTTCTGTTTCATTTTTATGACTATTATTTTGCATATTTTATCAATAAAATAAAAAGAATGTTTCACATTTTACTTACTATATATGAAGTGCAGTTGTATGTTTCTACGTACTTTAACAATATGTGTTGATATTTATTTATTTATTCTTTTTATTTTTTTAGATGTATAAGAACAACAGAAAGGTGTGTATCATTTTTTACATTTTTTTTTTCATTTTTTTAATAATACACATATAAAAACAAACTTGCAACCCACCGTGTATGTATTGTAAACAAACAAACAAACAAACACATATTAGCACAGAATTGGCAGCCATCCGACATCTTTGTATGAACAACATGAATGGATATACATGTGTATATTCCTATATTTGCACTAAATACGTTTAACGCTCTTACACATCTTATGAAATAACAAATCCTGCACAGTGAAGCGTTTAGTAAAGAAAAATAAATTTTAGAAATCAATTATAAATTTCCCACTTATTTTCACTTTGACCATGGTAGCGTATGGGTTATACGTGTTATTTACAGCAAGTATACCATAGGTAGTACATTCAGTCGATATTTTTTATTTAGATTGTAAAAAAAACTTAAGTAATATTTTAACTGCTGTATAAATCCTATCTAGTGAATCTATAAGTACTCTAAACTTTTATACAATTTCAGATTATAAAGTTACTAAATTGCAAAAGTCCATGTCAACACTTTTTATTTTTATTTTTATTTTTATCCAGTCATTATATGGTAATGAAACACTGTGCATCATGTTTGTTATTTTAGTCCTTACAGAAAATTTTCTATATATTTATTTCCTACACAACAAAAGTATGCATGACCACGTAAAGCCTATAAATTGTTATTTTAATCTTTTGTCCATATACAAGATTTTAAAGGAAAAATGAATTAAACAAGGGAGAGGAAGAAAATAACATGCATATGTAGTAGCCAAATAACGAATGAACATACCAGCGTCAAAAATTTCAACATTGATATTACCTTAAGTTAAGCGGAAAAAATGCCCATTCTTCTAATTCTCAATAAAATTTAATTATAGTTTAAAAACGATTTTAGATTTTTTTAAACTAATATATTGAATAATAATAATAAAACAAATAAGCCAAGATTATATACTTTTTACAAAATGCTTATTTTTTTGGGAATGCGATTACGCTTTCATTATACGCCATTGTTTATTTTTATACCTTATACCACCATAGGTGGTTGGGGTATTAAGGATTGGTACTGATGTTTGTAATGCACAGAATAAATCTTCGGATATAGATCTTCCTTGATTGTTACACCCAATTTTGACAGTTTATAATAGCTGACACTCTTCGAAAATCACCAAATACAGAACATTACCTTGGTATCTTGGTATTTACTTTGGTACAAATTTTGCTGGTTCAAAGATTTTATATACAGCATTTAGCGCACGAAATGACCATAATATATTCTCTCACAGAAGCAACCTCATTTTCTGATGCTAAATATGCATTTTTTTCGCCTTTCGATGCCTCTTGGATTTATGTTCGCGTAAAAGCTAATTTAATTGCTCTTGAAAGCCAATTTAATTGCTTGTTGGTGCTTGATCTACAATTTGACAACAACAAAAAATTTGTAAGTGAAGTTGATAGCTATCAGTTGCCAGCTGCCATCTGTAATATCATTTCGGCAACTGGTCAACACAACTAAAGTTCGGTTTTCATACATAATCGACCTATTATTTATTGCATTACACAGCGGAGCAGAATCAAAAATTTTTGGAAATAAATCTGTAACTTATAATCAGCAAATTGGATTTACATAAAATTTCACATAAGGGTAGTAGAAGATTTTGCAATTTTAAGCACGGAAGGGGACCCACAGCGGAGTTTGGAATGCCAATTACATTTTTAATTAAACTGCTTTATATGTAATCGCATCTGACCATTTCCAATTTAGATTACAGCAATTGTAATTAGAAATTAAAAAAAAAATAAAACAAATTTGAAGTCGATATCTTTACCTAGTCCATAAATAAACCATTTTGGATTCGGAAATTGTGACAATTATGATCTTTTGTGTTTTTCTTTCTTTTTACTTTTGGCCGAAAAAGTGTGTACATTATTTTCCTTAAGAACATATAATAATTCTATAATTTTCTAAAGGATACCTTCACGGAGATGATTCTGAAGTAAAACACGAGCTCAATTACCAAATATGGCATAGTACCAAAGTCTCTCTAATTTGAACTATTTTATATCAAAAGATTGATCTTACTCAATATGTCCTTAAATTCCTAAACGTGATTCTAAAAACAGAATGTGTTTAGGAAACCCTGATTTGTTCTTAAGAGTTTTATTGGATATACAATAAATGTGTAGGCTTCCAGCAAAATGGACCGATACAAAATCGTCCAAAGCAAATATAAAAAAATTGTCCAAATGAAAAATCATCCAAAAGAAGAAAAAAATTGCCCAAAATTACAAAAAGTGACAAATACAAAAATCTCTATGAAAAGTCACCCATATCCAAATATCAAACTTCCTCTTAAAAAGACTTGAAAATTTCGAAAAATACACATTTAAAAAGAATTATAAAATATTTACGAATATTTTATCAATTCAATAGAGGTGAATATGAAAGCTATAAAAACCATGTATTGTAATACAATTTTTTATTTAAATGTTGCAGCACGAAAATTTAAGAAAATATTAATTTGAAAATGTTGCTCTTTACTATTTATTTTGAACATTCGACATAGGGTTAGTAAGGCTACGGTAGCATACTACACCTGTAGAAAGATGTTCAGTGTGAAATGGGGCCTGAGTCCAAAATTGACAAAATGGCTATACACTGCAATAGTACGGCCCATTCTTGTATATGGATCTCTTGTATGGTGGACCGCTACTAGTAGGAGGTATGTGGTGGATCAGCTTTACAGGATACAAAGATCCGCTTCCATTGGCATTGCAGGTGCACTACGTACTAGTCCATCAGAAGCTCTGAACACTATATTGCACCTAACACCTATAGACCTATACATAATGGAATCATCAGTTAATAGTGCGATGAGATTATCTGCAACGAAAAGCTGGAGATCAAGAACGTATGGGCACGCGAGGATATTAAATTTACTACCCCCGCAATACAATAAAGTTACCGACTATATGATTCCCCACTTGGACTTCGGAAGTACTATTAAAGTCCTATTCCCCACCAGGAGTGAATGGAGAAGGGGTAATCTTCTTGAACAATTTAGAACTAGGATATACACTGACGGCTCAAAGATGAACTGCGGTGTCGGCTCTGGTGTCTTCTCTGATGATCTTGGAATTAGACACTCATGTAGACTCCCTGACGAGGCAAGCGTATTCCAAGCGGAGATACTAGCGGTCAGGGAAGCGTGTAAACTAATTTGCGATAGAAATATTCAAGGGAATATTGGTTTATTTGTCGACAGTCAAGCGGCAATACTATCGCTCAAATCACCGAAAACTACCTCTATTCTAGTCAGACAGTGTAAAGAGGAACTGCGTGGACTAAGTCGACTGTATGACATTACTATAATCTGGGTTCCTGCGCATAGGGACTACTATGGTAATGAACAGGCAGACGAATTAGCCCGGGCAGGCTCTGCTATGAGTGCCTCCTTAGCGGTTTCTGTCGCAATCCCGTTAGGAACAGTCAAAAACAGAATCCGAAAACACTTTCTAGGAAAGGCGGAAAATAGATGGCGAAATCTGGACAAATGTAGAGTCGCGAAAGAAACGTGGCCTACCTACAACGAGAAACGCTCATTGCAACTCATTGGCTACAAACGCAAGGACATCTCGAGACTAATAGCAGTGTTTACAGGTCACTGGACGATCGGTAAACATGCAAGTAGACTTGGTCTCCCTTACAATGAATATTGTCGTAGTTGTGGCAACAGCGAGAAGGAGGAGACGGTTTTTCATCTTCTATGTGAATGCCCAGTCTTGAACGCAAACAGACATAAATTTCTGGGAGGGCACCAATTAGACAACCTCTCTAAGATATCGGACACTAGACTCAGTGACATCATTAAATATCTCAATGCTACAGGCTGGATCTAATTAATTTATGTTCTCATTGTTTCTTCCCTACATTTCTATCTCATTACAGACTCAATGCAACTAATTCACCTGGCGAGTAGTGTGGTTCCATCAAAACGGATTCTAACGAGTCTAATTGATTGCCTGTAAGATTACGGGCTACCACGGTAACCAACCAACCAACTATTTATTTTGAAATATATTTCCACATGTGAAAATATCTTTATATGAATAAATTTAGAGAACATCTATGGTAAAATTGTGTACCCAATTTTTCTCCAGGATATTCTCAAAAGGACTCCAAAGTTTGGAAACATACGCACTTTCTAAGAATACTATAAAATATTTATGAAAATTTTATCGACCAAGTAAAACCTACGAATAACTGCAATAAAATAATATCTTTTATTTAAATGTTGCGCTATTAAAGTTAAGAAAAAACATTTTTAGAAACTTATATATTATATATATATATATATATATATATATATATATATATATTATTTAACTTGTGTGTTTTTCAAAATTAGTTTGATGCACATATCGATGAAAAATTTTTGGGTAATTTTCGTAAGGTGTAATGTGCTAAAATTTCTGCACAAAATCAGTAATTTTCAAAATAAAAATGGTTATACTTATAATCTGAGTAGGATTCTGGTATGGATTAAAACAGCCGGACTCAAGGGTTTTCAACTCCGGCATATTTCATAACCCGGCTTTAGTTTTTCTGAATATTAAGAATTTTTACTTTACTTTCTCATGCGTGTTGTAGAAATTAAAAAAAATATTTCATTCATTCCATAATAGAGCGCCCAAGAATTTTCCTTAGGTCTGTGAAGTCCTATGTGGAGTCACTTTAATATCTTAATTCTTATTTTTTTGAATTTTTAAAAACTCGCGAATTTATTCACGATTTTCTTTTCTTGAAAAGTAAAAAAATGTGTGTAACTTTAAGCAACAATATCTCTATAAGCTGTAAACAAATTTTTATTATTTTAACTACGTATAGAATATGAATATGTGCTCTTTAAACGCAGTTATTTAAAAACTATTTTCATACTTAATATGAAATTGCAATTTTAAGATACACCGTAATATATATAACAATAAGAAATTATGAAAAAATAAACTTTTTACGAGTCGTTTTTCAAAAAAAAAAAAAAAAAAAAAAAGATATTGAAAATTGTCCCAGAACAATTATTATGCATATATTGCTTATAGATATAATAAAAGAATTATAAGTGCTACAAAGTGCAACTGCATTTTACATTGTATTTTTAAAACAACTTATTTTTGCATTGTAGCCTTTAAAGTGGTTTTAGTTGGATTTCATTAAAATCCATCTACATCGTAAAGAGATATTAATATTTAAAGTTATGCACTTTGTCGAGTTTTTTAATTTTTATAAAAATTTAAACCGTGAATAAATTCGCAATATTTTTTAAATTGGAAAATATAATAATGAGAAAGACTGAATGGCTCCATATGTTATATGCTTATCAAATATGAACAAAATCTTATGAACCTCTTATAAAGAAAAGATTTTTTTTAAATCTGTCGTGGAATGAACGATATATAAAAACGAAAAACGACCCAAAGCTTCAAAAATATTTTATCAATTTTGATTAATTTTTCATGTGAAATATAATTAGAAGTTACAGATTTATTTCCAAAAGTTTTCGATTCCTTACCACTGTGCATTGAACGCATTACCTTATGAAATTTATTCTGTAATTACTACGTTTTGATTTGTATATTAAGCTGAAAAAGTTAAAGTTTCTAGTGCAGAACTTTTAACAACATCATTAGAATTTCAAGATTAATTTTCGTTTTTTTTTTTTAGACTAAAAACTACTACAATTTTTTGTTATTCTGTTGATGAAATACATTTTCAGAAACTTGTAACCTTTGAGAAATCTTAAAATATCGGTGGTAATAATGCGATCAATAATTATTTATCTTAAAAACGATAAAATTATCGTTAAACTTTAAATAATTCCAAATTAGTTGTTTATAGTATCTAATATAATAAAAGTTTAATGAAAGAATAAAACTTTTTGCCCTTAGTTTTACCTCCTTCATTGTTCCGAGTTTTGTTAGTACACTCAGACTTCGATTTGAAACGTTTAGATTTGCGTCGTTTCGCTTTGCGTCGCTGCTTGAAGTTTCAATATTTAGAATTCGAATGATTTTTATTGGCGCCGCTGTATAAGGAGTTTCACATTGAAGAAAATTTTAAATGGTAGAAAATTAAGTAAATTCTCTGTGCTAACTCAGAAAATTAAAGTAGGATTTATGCAAGTATTTTAGTTACACCATTTTTTTCAAATACTCCTTTTTTTTATTAAAAATTAACTTCTTTCCTATTTAAATATTTTTATTTTGGAACCAAATATTAAGAAAATACAATAAATGAATACATAAAAATAGCGATTCGATTTGCGTCATTTCAGTTTGTATCGCAATTCTTAACGACGTAGGCTTGGCCTCCGTTCACACATTATTTTAAGTTTATATGAGAAAAATAATATGAAAGACGTTTATTATAATTGTTCTTAAGACATACGATACTTATCTTTTCAGGGGATGGTACCATTCCCTCTGCTCTATCGTAAATCTGCCATCGCTTAAGTAAACTCACGTAACTTTCTACAGCACCTATGTAATTAGTATATAATATAAAGCTGTACTTTACTTAAAGTACAGAAAAGTCCGTTTTTATATACACGTACTCATCATGCTTATTTTATGGTTTTACTAACTTAACAGTACATACTCACTCTAACAGTTACGTATGTGAGTGAGTACGTATGTATATATGTACGTATGTACGTATGTATATATGTATGTATGTATGTATGTATGCATGTATGTATGCATATTGTACCTACATTCAGGTATATGTATCTTCTACGGTATGCCATTAAATATTTATATTAGGATGGTCGCAATTATACGAAACAGAAATAAATTATCCATGTTCTATATAAAAAAAATTAAATGAATTTACAGTTTCTTAAAATGTTCGTCCTGATGTTTAATCTTCTTGTGGAAAAATAGCTTCAGGTCAAACATTTTTAAAAAGGTGAAGCACTATTTTGTTCTTAATTTTTAGCCCAAAGTGAGCTATTATTTAAAGTGGGAACATCAAAAGTTTTTATTTTGGAGCCACCTTAATATACGTATATTAGACTACTCCAAAAAAGCTGACTTTCGAGTTCACCATAACTTCCCCTAGGATTATTCCTTTTGATACCATTATGTGAAAAATGTTAAAGTGATCACATGTCGCTAATACGTGCCGCATCGAACTTGAAACTTGGATGGTGCATTTATGTGGAAATTTTCACTTTTTATATTTTTTAAAATTTTCTATTATCATATCTTTTTTGTGACTTAATGTAAAGGAATATAAATATAATAGTCTATCAAACAAAATAAGAAAAGCTAAAATCGACTAGAAAATATTAAAGTTACTAAAAATTCCACTAGAATATTATCATGTTTTCGAACACAAAATTAATTTGTGTTGTACACAAATTAAAAAAAAAAAAATGTTGAAATAAAAATTCATTTTTAGTCAAATTTTAACCATAATTACTGAATAATATGCTGTAGGATAATATATTCGCCTTCTTATGTCGTATTAAAAAATGGTTATAATGGTTGTTTCAAAACTGCAATTACAATTTTTTTTTTTTTTAATTTTTAAATATGTTTCAAAATAGTTAGGAAGCGATTATTCTGTTTTATAGACAATGCCACTGGAAGTAAAAATGAAAAAGACCTATGTCGATAACTACTATAAATTTGTTATAACTTAGATATGAATTTTGCAAATTTCGACAAGAAGACATTCATTTGGCGATTTTTGCATTGTGGCGTCAATTTTTTGTGCTGACATACAGACTAAAGAAAATTATAAAATAACAAGATTATATAGATTATAGAAAAATATATTCCGAAATTTTTAAATTTTTAATTTTTAAATTTGAACAATGCTGAACCTTAAAGAAGGGAGGTAAATATTAAAATTTTGGAATGCTTGAGATTTTTAAAGAAAATATAATTTAAAATTATTTATTTTTAGCTATATTTAAATGTAGCTTTGCAGAAATATAACTATAATACAATAGAAGATATTTGCAGCCAAAAACATAAATTTATTCCTCAATTGAACTTAGGGTCAAGATTTTTGAAACATCCTCCTTTCTTGATTATATGCAAAGTAAATTTTATTAGCTGATATCATAGAAAAAGAAAAATATACTTTACACGCTTTGCCAGGTAAAACAAAATTTATTATATAAATCATCGCTTTGCAATTCAATTAAAAATATATATAAAAATATATAAAATATATGTAAAAATATATAAAGTTTTTATATTTCCGTTTAAAAACCAAAAATTTGTCAAAATTTGACTTTTGACCTTCCCTCTTTAAGAATCAAAATTGCTTGAAATCATTCTAAAATTTCCCAATATATTTTTTACAATCTATATTATCTTGTTATCTATATTATCTTTTCATTAACCGGTGTAAAAATGCATTTTAGTCGAAATGCATTTTAGTCAAATCTAAGGTAGGACGATTTCATAAGAGGTATCGACTTATGTGTTTCATGCTTTTACTATCTGTGCTGTTTTCTATAAAAAGCATAATTGTTTCCTAACTTTTTTGAAATTTATTTAACAAAATTTAAAAAAAAATTAAAATTGGAATTTTGAAACAGCCTTTGTCTTGCTTTCTCATGAAAGCATGAGAAAGGAATTTATTACTTTACAGAAGTCAGAGCTTATTTTTCAGTAATTATGATTCAAATTGAACTAAAAATATCATTTTATTTCAACATTTCCAGAAACAATAAAAATTTTTCTTTACATTGCTTACTCAAGTGTTTTAAAACACGTTAATTTCTAACCAACTTTAACTTTTTTATTTCGTTTGTTAGATAATTATGTTTAGATTATGATTCTTTTATATTAAATTACAAAAACGAGCTAGTAAAAGCAAAATTTCAAAAAAACTGTGTAAAAGTTAAAATTTCCCCATATATAAATGCACCCTACAAGCTTCAGAATTGATGCGGCTCATGTTAGCGACACACAAAGTTAATGTCAAAATTTGTATATTTTTTTTTAATTTGTTAATAAAAAGCACATAAATTACATCATATCTAAAATATTGGTTCAAAATCTCAATTAGTTTTTTAGTTATTATGGGTCAAAGTTGAAGATTACATGTAACATGATAAATTTAAAAAAACTGCTAAAATTGCGCTTGTGATTTTAATATTTAAAATTAAATTTTTTTGCAACTTTATATAATCTTATTATTTACAAATATTGATCAAATGTGAAATAACATTAGCAAAAATACTGTACTAAATTAAAAGTTTAGTACTGAATAAAAGAAAATATACAGAAAAAAAAATTCCAATTTTTTGATATATTATTGCTACAAGTATATATTTTAATATACTCGTATATTAAGTTTCAGCTGCAAAAAAATTGGCACAATTTTAATTATTAAAAAAATTTTAGTATCGACATCGCTGCAAATTTTTTATATTCTTAATTTGTGGCTGGAGCTAAAATAGAGTACAACTAGTACTGTGACACAAAATAATAAACAATTTTATGAAAATCATTTATAAATAATGCAGAAGTGAATAAACTAAATTATATACTTTTAAAATTAAAGCAAAACTTGAGGAAATATTCGCGTATGAGTTGTAAATTTAGAAATATTTAAAATATGAAAGTATTATTTTCTAAAGTTGAATTATATATTAAGATATTATTAAGACATTTTTATATTCTTCCGTTAATATTAAATATAAAATCACAATGGTGTAACAAAAAATTTAGACTTATTAATTATTTTCCATTTGAAAATAATATTATTTTACCACATTAAACAATTAGTTTTCCTTTCTTCTATAAATTTAAAAATTTCAGGATATGTGGATAAATTGTCGTCACGTCTTTGAAAAAATATTATATTTAAAGAATTAGTTAACAAATTATCAAAAACAAATTCTACCAAATTTTGTTTAATTCGAATTATAATATTTCAGAGTTTCGTAAGATTTGATTTTTGCATTCCTAAATGACAAAGCAATAAATTGTACCAAGCTTTGTTCAATCCGATATACAATTTTAGAAAATAGACGATTTTTAAAATTCGGAGCGGGAAAGAGTTGGGCCTGTGCTTGATCCGATTTGCACAAAACTTTTTTTCTCTCCTAAATGATAAAGAATTAAGTTGTACTTTTAAATTGTATTTCTAAAATTCAGGGTAGGTCGAATTTGAGAGTGTCCTTAAACCGATTTTCATAAAACTTATTTATAAACTGTACCAAATTTTGTTCAACTTGAATTACAAATTAAGAAAACAGACGATTTTCATAATTTAGAATGTATGGGAGGTGGGCGTGCCCTTAGACCAATTTTCACAAAAATTCGTTATTCTCTTTGTTAAACACAAAAGCTATATATAAATAAATATATATATATATATATATATATATATATATGTATATATATTTATATATATATATATATATATATATGTATATATATTTATATATATATATATATATATATATATATATATATATATATATATATATATATATGTATATTTACATACGACAAATCCTTCTATTTTTGGCCAACTTCTATATGAAATCGACACAGTGACTTCCGATGAATTTAATATTTTTCACAAACAGAAAACAAAACAAATCAAAGGTAACAACAACATTGTTCATTGCTACTTAATAAGTGACTAAAAAATAACAAATCATACATTGCTGATTTACTACTTAAAAATTGGCAGCTTTAAGCATATAAACAATAATTATTGAAAAAGGAGAATACAAAATAATTGTAAAAAGTTTTATCGTAAACCATTCATCTTACTTAATAACATATAGAGAAAAATAAGTTACAGATTCCATTTCCCGAAAAGTTGTAAGTTAAATAGATGATGTTTACAGAGAACACCACGGTGGGACGCTGAAGAGTGCTGATGAAGGTCGTGGCGGTCCAGAAAATGCGTTCAATTCTGCCGAGTGTCGAATGAAACTTTTACACTGTATTCTTCTACAATTTTACAATGAACTTAAGCCGAACATGTAAAAGTTCTATAAATAACAATATGCATTTACATAAAATAAAAACAATCCTAGGGGAAGTTACGGTCGATATTTGAAAGTCCGCTTCTTTGGAGCAGTCTAGTGTATATGTGTAAGATTTGTTAACATTGTTACTTTTCCCCATTCATATCATCTCGTGTGCGTTAAAAATTTCTATAGTTCATATGTTATTGTGCAATTTATAAAAAAATTAAAAAAACTATTGTATTGTTTCATTTTTCTTTGTTTCGATGTTTTTTTTTCTTCCTGTTACTTGCTTCAAGGATGTCACAATGCATTTACGTTAGGGTATTTTAGTAGTTCAGATTTACAAAGTAAATAAACGTGTAAATGAGAAAAAGTGTATCATAATGGGTAAGTGAATGGATAAGTAAGTGACTGCGGTCTGTCAAGCTTTGCCAATAACAATCAGGAGTTTTATTATAACATAAAATAACGATGTGAAAAAGAAAAAAATAATTCTCAATGTGAAAATGTAGTTAAAATTACAAAAGGACTGATAAAGTGTATAAAGTGTAAGTTTAAAAATTTAATTAAAGTAATAGTATTAGATTTTATATTTTATTGAATAAGCAGGTAATTGTATTTTCTAGGACATAATGAAAATTTATGATATATATTATATGTGGTTATCTTTTGAGTTAAACATTTACAATTGAGTAAAGTAATTATTTTTCATTTCTCTTCAAACATTTGCATAAAAACTAAAATTAAAATTTTAGTAATTTAGTAGTTATGTGGGCATTTTTTCAAACTCGTTTACTTCTGGGGTTCAAAAAAATTGAAATTTTTTTTTTATAACACATCAATGCTATTTAGTATCAGAATGACTTAGCGAACAGCGTTAGTGTTATAGAGGTTTAAGATAAAAAGTTATACATAATTGTCAAAATTCTATTTTCAACAACATTTAAAAAAATGCCATACGTATATAATCCACGTTAACTTGTCTAAAATACAAACTGAAAGTGATACGATATTGTTGATGACACCGAAGATAATAGCGATCATAGCGATTTTTTAATATTTCATTAAACAAATTTTAATCAAAAAAAGTATGCATAGATTTTCTCGTTTTTCAATTTCATAAAATCTTTTATGTATTTTTAATACTTGGCAATCCAAAAAAATTTTAAAGTGATATTAATGGACATGAAATTTTTGTGTATGTTATGGTAGTTAAAAATTAAAAAAAAAAAAAATGTAAAAATTTCATTTTCAGTCCGATATGAAAATAAATGTTTAACCCACAAAAAGGTATACAAAATACAAATTAAAGGGGGATCGATACGTTTTATAATAGTGAACATAATGAATCCATAATATAGAGGAAGAAACAAATCGTGCTTAGATTTTCGATATATTTTTTTAACTGCATTTAATTTATTGATGTATTTTTCATATCCAACTACAACAAAAAAATCTTTAAATGATGTTAATAAATAAAAAAGTTGTAAATATTAAATATACAACTGTAAAATAAACTTTTCAATGACAAAAATATATACCATAACATGTTAAAAGCTGCAGTAATTCATATAGGCTATACTAATAGCTGTAGATAGATATACAATTTCATCGATTTCAATTAGTGTCTTGGGTGTACTTCGATGATTTAGGAAATATTAAAGACACCGTGTCTCGGGTCATGAATACTTTTTATGCAATTTTTTGTTGAAATCTTTTTTTCGCTTAACTAATACGGAATAGATGTATTTATTATAATTAAAATTTTACATAAAATGCAAAAAGAAAAAAATGCTAATATAAAGTACGAAAAGTATGATATCAATTTTAGTGTTATAACGTTTTTGCAATTTAATATTTTATCGCGCCACAGCAATTCTAAAATGTGATTTGGGAAACTCTTTTGATCACGCGATACATTAGCTCCATTAAAATTACGCTGTGTGTGTACCTCGCAAAAAAAGCACCCTTTAGAGCCAATCAAGTTTTTTCCCTAAGTTATGGCACCTCCTATAGAGCTGTTATTGAGGGCACATTAACGCAATGTGTCCCAAACGATTCATAGTTACAAGAGTAATAAACTTCTATTCTTTATTTTGCAATACTCAAAACGGCAAAAATTTTCTAATCGAAAAACTGCAAAAAATTAATATTTTGATAATTCTGGTGTCACCACTTTGTGTCGATTCAAGATACAGTGGTTTAACTTTGAGATGTATATGCTACCTATCATTCCAGCTTTGCTCAGGGATATTGGGGGTTGTTTACTACTCAAAAATAAATACTGAATCGAAAACAAAATAAATTAAAATTTAGGTAGCACAAATATATTAAATCGATATACAAATACAAACAAACAAGAGATAAATAAAAAAAAATAATATAAGGAAATGCACATTTATATAAGAAGATATGATGGCATTTATCCCCTAATTTCCGAATAACCTCCCTTTCTAGATTCTGTGATAGCCCCTGTATCTATCTAACTAATTATGCAAAAATTTTCTAAAAACAATTTTTAAATTTCAATATTAACTTAACATTATTTATTAAAAAAATCCAAATATTACATTATTTATATTAAATTAAAGGCTTATATTTGTCGTCAAAAAGTAATTAAGTAATTACGAATGCTATATAAAAGTATTTAAGAAAATTTGATAGGGAAATTAATAAAATTTTTAACAATGAAACTTGACAAATTTTAAACAAAGTTTGCAAATTTCATATGTAAAACTGTGAAGTGTATTTAAATTGCATATTTTTTTATTTATATATATACAACCCACCAAATATATCCACCGTCGACTTCAGGCCTGATGTCTTGAGCTAATCAGTTGTTGAAGTTTAATTTTTTTATAATAATTTTCTTATTAATTTTTTATGTATTATGTATTATTATTGTGCATATGTATATGTGTTGTATGAATGTTAGAATGTGAGTGTGAAATTGTATTGAATTAAATTTCTTTCTTTTAAAAACTAGTAAAATTTTTAGTTCTGAAGATAAATATCTTTAAAACGTTAAGTCGAAATAATTTAAATTTGATGGAGTTAATTTATCGCAGATAATATTTGGGATTTTGAATAATTTTTATGATATTTTTTTTAATTTCCAGATGAAAAACTAAAACTTAAATAGTTCAAAATTTTAAATCCTATTCCTCCAAATTTTTGTTCATGAAAAAATCTTGTAAATTTATATATATCACCTAAAATTTGGTACATAAAAATCTTTTGTTTCGAGGATATTAGACTAAGATTTAAAGCCTGGTGAATTAAAATGTAAAAAGAAACAAACCATTAATTTTACCTCTTGCAAAAATCCTATTGTAAAATAAGAAAGCAATCTTATTTGAAGAAGCTTGAGTATCAAATAAAAATATATTTACTCTGAACAATTTTCTTTCTCTAATATAAATATAAATTTATGAATGAAAATTTTTTATTCAAATAAATTTCAATACTTTTACGATCAAAAAAAAAAAAAAAGTTATTTCCTTCAATTTTCAAAAGTAAATTAATATCATTGAATACAAGTAGAAGTTTATGTGAGAGGCACTTTAAACTAAATTTTCCAAAAAATTACTCATTCTTTTTTTCAAAATACAAAAACAAAACATATGTATTTTGCTGTTGCATGAATTAGGTTTTTGTCCCTTACATAAACTTCTGGTTGTATTCTATGATTAATAGTATAATATACTCTATAAAAATTGAATAAGTACAACTTCACAACTTGTCCACAATATAAGTCAACACTTGTCAACGACAGACTGGCCGAACACAAATTGGCCATATTTCTGCAAGTGTTTGTAGTTTACATTAGTGAAATTGGATTCATATACTAAAGTCCGCACTCAAAGTTAAGAGTGCTTGCAGGTACCACATAGAACCATTTCAGGTCTTGAATTTTGAAGGATGGTTGCTTGAAGCTAAACGTATAAGAGAATTTCCAGTATGTGTTTGAAAGTTTTTAGATTTAGCAGTTATATTACTTAACAATTAAATTTTTTCTCTTAATAACTGTTATCCTTTAATATTTCAATATTAAATAAACTGAATTCCTAAACTGAGTAATAATATATAGTAATAATTTTTTTTATATATTTTCCTTTCTTTGTAAACTATATTCCGAAAATGTATATTTGAGCTCTACACTATGTATATACGCTTCAGTATAAATATTATAACATAAAAAAAAATACATATATATATATATATATATATATATATATATATGTATGTGTGTGCGTTTGTGTGTATATATGTATATATGTGTGTATATATGTATGTATATATTAATTATAATATTTTTGCTTAAATTATTTACTTTTTTTGCTAATTGGTGTTGTCATAGTTTATAAATTTACTTTATTTTATTTTTTTTATTTTTTTACCTTATAATCATATTTGTTTGCAATTTATTTTATTTTTGTAAAAATCAGTGTATGTATGTATTACAAAAACTTACGAATATGTTGGTTTTTTGAATGATTAAACTATTAAAAAAACAATATTTGTAATAATTTTTTAACACAAAATTACTGGCTACGTAATAGTTATTAATACTTTATTTTTGATTTGGTTTGTTTCGGTGAACTGTTTCCGCAGCATTGATCTGAATTAAAAGTTTGATCATTTAATTTTTATAATATTACGATTTTTCTTGATTCGGAAATGCATTAGGAATACATTCCTCACAATTATTGATCTGTAATATCTATATAAATTTAATATTTTCAATTGACAAATCGAAAAACTTGAAACATTTATTACAGAATTGGTAATATGCACAACTTTTAAAATTAACCTAGTTCAAAAGTTGGCACAGAAAAAATAAATAATTTAGTATGGTCTATATAGAAAACATTTCAAAATATTGAACATGGACTTAGGTTGTTTTCCATTGTGCTTTTTTTTTGGTCCATTAAAACTAACAATATTTTATCAAATTTTTGATGGTTTGGCTAAAGTTACACAATTTTTTCAGCGCAGAGGTAAATATTTCATATTTTTATTTGTACTATTATTTTTTGTAATATATCTAATTTACAAAAATACCTAAATATTCAAAACAAAATTTGTTTGCAATTTTTTTCCATACCTTTTTTTTTTTTTTTTTTGTTACCTAAAATTTCTTTGTCTTATTTTGTGCAAACTAATTGCACAATATAAAACGAAACATATCTAAAATGTTAAAAGTCGTATCTATCATTTGATGTAAAATTTACTTTTAAATTTTAAAAAAGAAAAAAATGGACTTTTTTCCACTAGATAATTCGTTGTGGGTGGCTCAAATTGTTCGGATAAGAAAAAAAAAAAAAAAAAAAAAGAGAATGTCGTAAAGCAAAATCAAAGGGATTTTAAACTAAAACTTAGCTTCCATATATTTAGGCCAAGAAAAACTTTATATTTTTTCCCGAAATGGGTCTCAAAAAATATGCAATTTTGAACATGTTATGAAAAAAATATCCTGAAAGTTTTTACCATGGGATTTTGGTCCTGCAGAGGACTACTGTCTGCATTTTTGTGAATTTTATTGTATCTCTCAGCAAGATTTAGGTTATGATTTTAGAAAAACATAGATTACGTTTTTGTTATATGCCTTTTGGCAAAAACAACTGACCTACCCTTGTATTTATATACAGTAATATATTTTTAAAAAAGCAAAAATAATCTTTTCAAGTATATATCTTTTTGAAAAAATATATTTTTGCAAAAAATACAACTCAGATTAATATAATAAACCAACTTGTTTTTTATACACTTTATTATATACTTAGGGGAATTTCACATAACTTAGTTTATTTATGATATTATATAATACATATTGTATTATTCTAAATAATGAAGTACAAATATAGTTTTCCCTATTTTATACATACAAGATAAACAAACATTTTTACTATATTTATACTATTTTAAATATAACGAATTTGCCTAGGAAAAATTGCACAATGCACATATTATGGGCATAAGTTTTATTCGGCTCCTGCAGAACGTTTTTGAATTTTAGTAGTATTTAAGTTGACGATATACTCATATTTATACACACTACATATCCTATTTGTAATGTATCAGTGCAATATAATATTTTGTATTAAGTTTGCAGAATGATGTCTGCTTTTTTAAAATAAAAATATTTAAAATATTCTCTTTATGTAATATTACTTATTACATACCATATTAGATGTGGAAGTATTTAATAAATTACAAAAATTAATGACATTATCTTATACGCTTAGGGAATAAAACACGTATTTAGATTTATGCTTTAAATTTAAGTTTTTGTAATGATTACAAACAAAGAAAACATCTACTGAATTATGTCTTCTACAATAATAATTTATTTTAAATAAAATGATTATTAGAGTCATTCCATTTAAAACAAACACGAAAAAAAAAATACAAATTTGGGCCTTATGTTTTCGAATTTAATAATATTCGTTACAATCATTATATTTATTAAGGCTGAGCCTGACACAAAATTTCAGATAATTTTATCAAGTGGTTTTCAAAATATAGCGATTTTAATGTGTAAAATAGCTAAAAATGTACAAATTTGTTTAAACAGAATTGCAAATATTTTTCGAAGTAATTATAGCATAATACTTATTAAAAATTGCCTTTTTATATGACGTACAACATGGGGAAAATTTAAATTTTATTTTGTTTTGTTCAAAAACAATTATATTTTCATTTCTTTTTTAAATATTTTTTTCTTCCAAATCGCAAAAATTTGGAAAAAGTTTTTTTTAGATTTAAAAATATACATTTTATCGGTCTCATTCTCTCTCTTTTAGAGACATTGTAATAAATTTATGAATAAAACATAGAAAAATCGTCAAAAAATCCCCGTTAAAATTCTGAAAAATATTTCGTATTAAAAAATTTTAATTAGTTTTTGATAAAGCATTTCCAAAATTTTTAAATGATCGTAATCGTAAAGAATTTTTTTTAATTATATTCATAAATAGTTTATGAAGTTAGCAGTGTTACCAGATTAGCCTTTTTAAGGCCAAATGTAGCTTTTTTGTGCTTTTTAGCCTCAAAATTTTTAACTTCTAGCTTTTTACTAGATTTTTTTGATTTTTAAATTTGTCTGAAAAAAGCTAAACTTTTTAGCATTTGGACAACAAAGAAAATAATTTCTCATTTGATATTACTAATTTAGTTTTACAGAACCATCCATTTAAGCATTTTTATATACTTATTTTCACAAAAGAAAATCGAGATTATTTATATATAACAAAAGATTTTGCCTGGGGCGATTTATCAAAAATAACTTATTAATTTTGTGGGCGTTCTAAATCGACTAATATAATTATTTTTTAATATTTTTCATTGGCCATAAGAACTATTTATAAATATAATTAAAAACCATACAGAAATTCTAGACCTTCCTTGTTGTTAGGTTATATGAAGCCTAGTCAAATTTTGATGACAAAATTTGTTAGATTTTTGATTTTCTTGGCGAGGTCTGCGCGCCTCATAACATAATAAAAATTTTGAAACAGGGATTGATAAATGTTGCAATTATGTGTATTTTGAGATATATGTCGTTGATGTGCCCGAAATAGTCAACGGAGTAGATAGTCTCCAAGTTTGGAAAACAGGAGCGAAATGTTTTGTAAAGTCAGTTTTTCCCGAGGTACATTTACAATTTCTAATGAAATATGATGAATAGCATCGTGAACTTAGTTTTATGTTATTCCACAGAAAAAAATCGCAAGAATAAATTTAATAAAAAATATATGGACTTTTTGAAAATTACAAAAAATGCACTTTTTGGATTTGCATTTTTATATAGCAAACTGCAGATTGTACAAATCTTGGATATATAGACATAAGAGTGGCGATAAATATAATTAATCGAGACCCTAAATTTAAGGGTAATGCTGATGATAGTTAAAAACTTTTGTAAAAACACACTTTGCTAAGGCACATCGCATGATTGGTATGAAATTGACCATATTTGGCATAATTAGCAGGTGCTTGTAATGATTAAGGGAAGTTTAAAGGCGCATAAAAAAATTTGGAATGATAAAAATTTTATGGACCAAAAAATAGTATAAAGAATTTTTTTTTTTAAATTTTACTAGGAAACCCTAAAATATGGTATACTAATATCATCAAATATTTAAAACATAAATTTTATTTCAATATACTTTCACTTTGTAAAAATTTGTTCAATTTGAAAATAGATTTTTTTTAATGTGTGAGAAATTATCGAAAAAATATATATACATTTATATATATGTATATCTGTATATATATATATATATATATATATATATATATATACACATATATATATATACACATATATATATATATACACATATATATATATATATATATATGTATATATATATATACATATATATATATATATAAATATATATATATATATTTATATATATATATATATATATATATATATATATATATATACCTATATATAATTTTTTCGATAATTGCTCACATATAAGATGCACGTATAAAATATATGTCAATTTTTCCAGTTTACTGATATTTTCTATGCAGAAGTTTTTGTGTATCCAAGATATATTGAGGCAATTTCAAAAGTCAGACATGGCTAGAAAAAAGCTGGAAGTCAAATTATAAATTTTATGGCTAAAAGCAAAATAAAAGTTAGCTTGAAAGAGGTTAATATTTTATAATATGAAAAATCTTTTATTATGTGTGTTTTTAAATATTACAGAAAATAAATATAAATTTCGAATAATTTTTTTTATAATTTTTTGTTTTCTATATCTGTAGTGATTGACATTCTGGGACTCGCAATAATTTATGAATTATTACAAAAAATTTCATAATAAAAATGAAATATTTATTTAAATTTGTATTGTTTCCTTTATAATCAAACAAAGAAATCGCCAATTGCTTTCACAAATCATACAAGTTCAACAAAATTTGGCAAGAATATTAACTTTAACACCGGTAGTGTAAATACCGAGTTCCAGTATGATTTCCGCAATGGTTAGCCTTTTACAATACTCTTAAAATAACATAAATTGTCTTAATACAAATGCGAATATCTTCCAAAATATATATGTTACAACGTTCATTGAGATTTATAGTTAAAGGTAATAAAAACTTCTTTAAAATTATATCTGAAACATGTTATTGTATTGAATCTGAATGGTTGATAATTCGCGAATTACATTTCGGAGTCGCGTGTCTCAAAAAATGGTATTTTTAATTTCGTGAAGACTTTCTCTAAGTATCCTGGGACTCTCAATGACTTCTGAGTTATTACAAAAAATATAACGCGATATAAATCAAACAATAATTATTTTTAAAGAAATTTTAATTAATTATTAATTAATTTTAATTTCTTACTTTTTTCGGTATGAATTTTTTCAATATCTCAGAAACTGTTGAGAGTCCCAGCACGATACTCTCACAGAATACACAAAAAGGCTTCATCACATTCGTATATGTTTTCACAAATTTAAAAATTCAATTTCAACATAAAAACATATTTTTAAAAATATGTTTATATGTTGAACTTATAATCATCGAGAACTATAAATCATCATGTTTTACGTCGTATTAAAGGAATTTTGATATCTCAACGAATCTTTTACCATAAATTCTTTGAAAAATATTTGTAATTTTGTGTATGCAACTGTGTAGCTTTTTTTTAGCTACTTGATACTTCCAAATGGTTGTATTTTGCGAACTACTTGACAAAATTATCTAAAATTTCGTATCAGTCTTAGTTTTGATGAGCATAATGTTAGTACTGAATATCATCAAATTTGGAGAGGTAAAGACCAAATTTGTAATTTTTGGTGTTGGTTTTAAATGAAATGGCACAGTTATTGAATCGTTCGAGAATTTTTTATCAATGGTTTTATATTCTAAAAAAATTTTAACAAAAAATTGAAAGCAAATTTAAAAAAAAAAATATTCCCAAAAACAATTATGTGAAGTTACACATAACTCATTTTGTTGTAGCATTTCATATATGAATAATATAAATAGTTAATTTATAAATCTATCAGTATATATTAAAGCGGTTTTGTGGACATGTGCCCACAAAAAAGTTTTAAAATGGTGCAATAAAATAATCGGCATAATCGATCACGTTGGAGCAGCGACGATATTTCAATTCAATCATGATTTTTAATACAGGACGTATAGAAAAAGCATACAATAATTTACAAAATTTTTATAATTGGCAAAAAAGTAAAATTAAAAGTATACAATAATAATAATAATACAACAATTCCAAAAATGAGGAATATGGAAAACGATATAACTTAAGTTATGTTTTTTTTTTCTTTTGGCCACGGAAATATTTATAATAATAAATTGAATTTAAATAAGAGTATCTATTATTTTATTTAAATATCACGAACGATTTTTTTTGTTGTTGTACATTTCCCTCGCAAGTGGTCTGAGGCAAATGAATGGTAATTTGTTACAACTTTATCATTTTTTAACCGATATTTATTTTTTGTTTACTGTTTTACGATTTTGATATAAGTGAAAACTAGATTTTCGAAGAAACTTTAAAAAAGCCAAATTTTGCACATATAAATGCACTTGATAATTTCAGAGCCGATTTGGTATGATTTCGCGATACCCGATCACTTTGGTAGTTTTCAAAAAATATTTTGAAGCCCAAATAACAACTTTGTGGGGATTTAAAATTAAAATTTCATACTATTTCTGCTAAATAATTGTCTTCAGTAGACCTGACTTCAACAAAATTTCATTTTTTTCAACTGTATACGAAAACAGCAATATTTTATTTTACAGCACTAAACAATTTTAACAGTTAATCATGCAAAATTATATTTCCTTTCTAAGCCACTAAATATTATTATAAGCATTTTATAGTGAAATTTTATTTAATCGCCACCTTTATTGCCATTTGAAATCGACGTGCGTAGTTGCGTTTTCGCATCAGTAACTTAAACATCGTCTAATTAGTTAATTAGTCAATTAATTAATTAATAAATTAGTTAATTAGTCAATTAATTAATTAATTAATTAATTAACTAATTAATTAATTAATTAATTAATTAATACCTTATTTTGACTTTTTATTTAATTGAATTTTCGATTATCTAGCAAGAAAATCGATATCTCGACAATTTTCAAATAAAAAGATCGATTTTGTCTTCGACTATTTTCAACAAAAAATCGATTGCTCGCTTATTCGAAAGTCGATTTGAAGAACCCTAATCCACATTGAATAATTATTAACAATTAATATTTAATTTTTTCAATGTTTTCTGTTGAAACCTGTGCTCAATTTTAAATGAAGTATTGCAAATTTTGGAATTATGATTTATACTTTTATAAAACTTATGTAACGAAATTGTATTATGACACTAATTTACGTAATTTTAAGTGATTTTCGGAAAGGTCCTTTTTATGAGAGCCGTGGTCAATTATAGACTGATACTTTTGAAATCTACATTTATCTAAATATTAATTAGAGAAAGTCCTTGTATGAGACTTATGGTCAATTATAGACCAATACTAAAAAATTGATGCGCAAGATATAAGAGATTATAGGGGTTATATCCTATACTGGAAAGACATTCGTGTGTAAGCTAGGTAAACTAATGTACAGGTTTTGAACAGTAGCCTTCATCACAAGATTGTACAAGTTCCGTATACCAAATTGGCTTAAATTATCTTCCAAACGCACAAAGTTAAATCGATTCAGCTGCTGACTCAAGACAATTGGTATATTTTAAATTAGTTTTTATCTGCATCAGTAGGTTAAAAAAATTAACTGTGCATTAATGCATTCAATTCAAGTGAAGCGTCCAGTTGTGAGGATTTTACGGAAATAATACTTACACACAGAAAAAAATAAAAATGGACTTCAATTACGAGATTGCTAACATTAATAAAATTTTTGTTTGATTTTGCTCCAATCACCAAAATGATACTATTAATCATCTGAAATAAATGCTTTTCGTTAAAGTTTCAACTAATTTTTTAAATTGATCCAATAACAACTATAATTGAATTTTCGTTTAAAACCAACTAGAATATTTATTGATATGATTCTAAAAATAACTAAATCTTTACTTAGCTAAATCCGGTTGCTCATAAATGCTCTTGTTGAAAATAATAGACGAGATTTGTCAAAATTATTTATTATTTTAAATAAAAACTATTTTAAAATTATAATGTATTTAAAGCGAAATATGTGAAAATTAATACCTTAAATGAATTTAATATGTGCAATGTATAATAGATATATGTTATTTATATGCGGAAGTATGTACTTAATATATTTACTTCTTACTAATACTTGATTTCCGCGAAAACTTATCATCTCGACGGTACGCTTCACAAAAGGATTATAATTATCATTGAGATAGACTTTACAACCTAGGGGATGACATACTAATAAAAACATTAGATAACATATGACAACCTGTCTGAAGTAATGGTAAAAGTAATCAATATAAACTTACTCATTATATATAAATCTTCATCCATAAAGCAGCATGTTGATGCAAAAATGATTCTTTTTGCAAACATCTTAGTACAATAACACCGGAATGATTAGTATTGATTGTCAAATCTTAAAATCTTGCACATATCTAATAATTCCTAATTCATGTCATCCTTAAATCAATATCTAGCACTAGTTTTTCTTTAAATAGCTCACAAAAAGATCAAGCGGTTTGATATCGACGATCTTTTACAAAATTATATTTATTTTTTTTTTTTTTCAAAATATTTTTATTTTTTTATTTTTTAAAGAGCTATCGAATTTTGCCAAATAAAATTAAAACCAATTAGAAAGTTTATTTTATTAATAAAGAATTTTTATTAACTTTAAATTTAAAATGAATTAACAAATTATTTAAACTATTTTATGCTATACGTTTTTCTGTGTATATTATTACTTTAAAATCTTCACAACAGAATGCTTAATAGTTCAAGAAACCGAACTATTGATGATATTTATCAAGACTTAAAACCGTTAATATTTATTTTTTTCACTACTTTTAATCACACATATCCTTAGATGAAAGAATTTCTATAAGGTAGCATGTGAAAAATTATCTACAAGCAACATATGCCCGAATTTTTCGCATGTTTCTAAGTTTCTATTTAATATAAATATAAAATTAAATAAAAATGACGTTTTTATTGATTTATTTGTTATATTTCGCTGGAATTTCAAACGAACAAACCTTATATGAGTATAAAAATGAAGACCAGGGATTAGTATATTATTTTCTTAAGGAAAATGGAAATAGCAATCTAAATTAATCGTTTTGAAAAAGTGACCAGATTACTTAAAAAGATCTTTTACAAACAATTTCAAGAACTCTGTAATTATGACTAAATTTACATAGACTCGTGTACTTATTGCAACATATAACAATAAGAGTTGATTGCTTTCACGTGTTTTCTACTACACTGCTATTAGTACTTACACACATTTATTCAATAACTAACTTTTGTCATTAAATTACAAAAGTGTTATTAAAAAAATCCTCTAATGTTGTACTGAAATCTTAAAATATATATTCTTAAGAAGTTTCTTCTACTATCAATTACGTATGTTTTTAAATAAAATTATTTCTGCAAAAAAGTTTTGTTTAAATGTGATTTAACTGAAAATTTTATTAAAAAAATATTTTCAGAGTAAAATGCAACTAACTGTGTAGTTTTATATGCAAACTTTGTACAAAAAAAAAAAAAGTTGTGAAACACATAATAGAATTTATATATATATACGCACGTTTTTGAGCCCATTTCTCAAGTTTTTCCTCACAATCCTTTTTGTTTCGTTAGTGTACCTTTGAACACATGTATTAAACTTTATGAATACTGTCATCAAAAGTTTGAGAACATGAAATGAAGCATGATGAAAAAACAGGAAAAAAAGAGAAAAATGAAACGAAATACCACAAAAAGTACATACTGTTGAAATAAAAGAGTATATCTTTATTAAATGTTAAAACTTTAGCAATGGATTGACATAAAAAGGCAAAACTTTTTATCATGTCTGAAAATAAGTGAAACAAAAAATATATATAATGAAAACTAAGTAGATTCTATGTAAACATGTATATACATATACACAGTAAAATGCAACACAGGAAATTCCGGTGGATACCAGATAGGTACATGAATGCCATTGCAATGTATGAGTGTAAATAAATAAGAATATAGTAAAATATTTATATTTTCGAACAAAAATGAATACTACTTGATGTAGAACAATTATTTGTTTAGAGAAAATAAGGTAAACATAGATACGTAGGTAGGTTGAGGGAAGGAGACCTAAACGATCTCATGCTATATCGGCATACACCTAATCCGGAAAATCGACTTATTGTATATTCACCAATCAGTTCAATAAAAGCCAAAAAATCTGTATCATGTACGAATTTCGGTAATTTTTTCCATTCTAATCCTCAGAGATTAGTTAGTTCTGGTAAAGTGCGGAGGGTGGACAGTGACATAGAAAGCGTTTCATCAATTCGAAGTTCTCTCTGCATGCTTTGCATTCATTTCTGTTTACTACAACAATGCGGTTTAAATAAATCTGTAAGTTTGTGTGTTCCGCTAAGACGTTCAGCATAGTACTTAGATTTTAACAGACTTATAGTTTTATCGTCATTACCAAAAGATTGAGACGACCAAGATGACAGAATATATCATGTTCCACGGAGTTCTATTGACCATTTTAGTTCACTCATTCAAATCGCCTTTAAACTGAATAAAGTAATTTAGACTGTATTCTCCTTTCTGAACACATAAAATCAAATTAGTGTAGAGTGAATAAGGTGAATAAGATTTTATTCTGTTTTCTGTAAAAAAAAAAAAATAATAATATAATCAAATAATTTTAAAAAGTGTATAAGTTAATGCAGTTCCTAACCAATTTTCACTGAAGATTAAGCCTTTGAACATTGCACTGTGGAGCTGATCGCAAAAAATTTTGATAATAAATCTGTATCCCCTAAACTACTGGACGGTTCAAAAATCAACTTGTAGTCGCCCCGTATAAATAATAGATAAGCTAAAAGGTGTCAAAGTTTACTAAAAACTGAAAAAGTTTCAAAAAATTCTTTTAATTCTGCAAATTAGGACCGATTTCAAAAAAAGTTTAAACAAAGATAACATAATAGCCTCAAAACTGACAGCTCTTGTCAAAATTTCCAAAATTCACTATTCTATAATATTTTCTTGTGCATATATGTAACACACAATTATACTGGCGCGTGTTGTTTGTGAAGCAAGATAAAATTCGTAAAAACAGGTTAAATTAATTTCAAAAATTACTAAAGATTGGTTGTTAAAACTACCTAAATGATTTTCGAACGAATGAAATATTGATATTTATTTTATACAATACATAAGAAATAATAATAACAAAATAATATTAATATGTGTTTGGTGCAATTTAAAAAAAAGTTTTTTTTTTTTTTGAAAAATTAACTTTTTTCATAAAGTCTGCACTTCTGTATTCATTTTTGTATAAAAATTCATTGTATATACTTTTGTTTAACCGATATGAGACGAAAATTATGAACTGATGTTAAAAATAACACTAAGTGTTTATAGTATTTGACCCATAACTTTTTTTGTTTAATACTCGATTTTTAAAAATTCACCTTGTATGGGAGGTGGGTGGATCACACCCATTTATTATTTTCGAGCTTACATTGGTCCTTGAATAATTTGTACAAAATTTCGTTAATGTTTCACTTTAAAGTGTGAAGTGAACACGCTCATTTTTGGTCGCCGACTTATTATTGATACTCGAACAATCTCCACAAAATTTCGTACATGTTTTTGTTTAAGAGACATCAATCGAAAAGTACAAACTGAAGTTAAAAAGAACTGAAGTTACAACGGAGTAACGGTGCTGATATTTGGCCCATAATTGTTTTTATTAATCGATTCCAAACAAATCTTATACAAATATTTAAGACCAATTTCGTCAAGGTAGTCCCCACCGAGCCTTTCGACAGACAGACGGACGGATATAGCAAGATCGACTTAGAATCTAATCAGGACCCTACACACAAACCCGCGGAATATTAGATTTGTCGTTTTTTTAATGGTGTGTATAAAAATGCAAAATGAAATTTTTTTATTGATCGATAATCATTAAATCTAGATCAATTTAGGATTTCTTTATTGACCTTTTTCGAAGCCTCTTCTTCCGGAATATATAAAAAAAAATTATTTTGGTTACAAAATATTGAGAAAAAAGTAATTTTTTCACTTTTTTTGCTCAAAATTTTTTCTGATACTTTTTCATACCCGATGTGGTATACTTTAACACACTGTAGCTTAGCTCATATTATTATAGAGTGACTACGAGTTAATTTTTCTGAAAACTAATGTCCTCTTCTACAATTGTCCCATACATGTCAATTTGATCCGTACAGTAATTAGGAGATATAGATTTATTACCAACATTTTTGCGACCGGTTCCATTGTGCATCGTTGCTAAATGTATTTAATTAAATTTTAAATAATAATAATAATAATAATAATAATCATCATCATCATAATCATGATAATAATAATAATAATAAAATAATAATAATAATAATAATAATAATAATAATAATAATAATGGAGCAAAGTGGAAAATTCTTTAATCTAACTCCAATAGAATATCAACCAATAATTTGTTTAACTCTGTGAAGGATCTGTTATTTCGAATGGATTATTGTCTAATAAATTAAATTAATTACAAAGCTAATTTTTTCCTATTCTTAAAACCCTAAACTTGCATTTTGGTTAAAAAAAAAAATTATATTAATATAAAATATTCACCTCTCTACATAATTTTAATTTTCATATAAAGTTGAGATAGAATCAAGATTTTATAAGTTCTTATATTCTTATGTATATTATAAAAATAAGGTGTACTTTGTCTGTTTATTTGTTTGTGTATCAATCATGTCTAATTGGATGAACCGATTTTCACGATATTTGATACAAATATAGTGCCAGTACCGCAGGTGGCTATATCTCGATTAGACCTCACACCCACATTTTACGCCTACTTTTAAAAAATATATTTTTTTCAATTTTACACGTTATTAATTAAGCTATTTGCATGGAATTTGACGCACAGATATTGATTGCACTATAGAATGCTATAGGTTATGTTGGATCTTGAGCGAATGCTACGCCCATATTTTAAGCCCATTTTCTTTAAACTTAAAACGGATAAACCGATTAGCTCCAAATAGATCGTAGCAGGGCGTGTAATATTCCTCATATAAACAAATATTCATTATGGAATATCTAAGGAACTGTTACAGTGAGAGCTCTCAAATTTCATGAGAATCTTTATTCTGTCATATCGCATTGATGAAATGAAAATCCAAGGCAGAAGTAGTTCTCATACAAAGAAAATATAAATTTTCACATCTAAATGACTACTACAGTGAAAGTCTTAAAAGTTTTGAAAAATAATTTTCATGTGAAATTTCGAATAGGGTGAATAGGACCAGGGGGAGTAGTAGCTCCTATATAAAGTAAATATTAGTTAACGCATCAAATAGGGTAGTGAAGCGCACAGGTAAAAGTTGTTTAATAACAAATTTAATACTTTGGAATTTTGCGAAAGCTCAAATATGTTTAAGGAAGATACAATCACTTCGGTACAGAGAAAATATTTAATAAATGTAAGATAATATTAAAATAAAAAAGGGTATGGTGGAAAACTTATAGACAGATTTTACTGATAGATTTTTGCACGAATGAGGCACATAGCTAAGTGGAAGTTTCAAAAAATCTAATAACCCGTTTTGGTCTATAACTCAGTTAATACTGGATCTATTTAGTTCACAAAAGTCCTTGAAAAAATTAAATTGTTCTGTAAAAGATCGAAATCTATATCTTACATAGGTGCTTCAAAAAGTTTAAAAAACTAAATATGCCTTATTTTATTGTTGTTGTTGCTGTTTTTTAGTACCCATGAAAACAGCAACTATAAGGGAAGCTATAACTCGGTTTTTTATGAACCGATTTGGTTGATTCAAATAACCGAAATTCTAGAAAAGTATTTGTAATTGATCTATACAAGAACCAATTCCGTATTGGATATCTGTTAAGAATTCATTTTGGCTGATATCTCAGTAACTAATTGACTGCCTTTGGTTTTTCACTGCACATTTAGTGAGCACAAAACTTTAGAGTATATTTGTGGTTTGTGGTTTCCCTGCCCATTAATTTATAATGAAAAGAGAAAACTTTTTCTATTAAGAATTACAGTTTTTTGGCACGAATTTTCCAAAAATTTAAACTTTAAGGTTGTAAAATTATTAAAATTTTTTTATTTATGTAGAAAAATTTTGATTACAAAGAAATTAAAAATATTCTGAGCGTGGTTTCAAGAAACATAAACAAACCGATTTTCACACACGCCTTTGTACGTTGTTTTTTATCCTCATTAGCGTATGAGTAATATCAACTAATTATATCAATTATACGTGCTCCTGTATTTCTTAGCAAAAAACTTTGTATGAAAATTTTTTTTGTTGATATGTTGTACCCATTATAATAATATTTTATTAGAAAATTAACGCCACAACTAATAATCGCAATGTATTTTCAACAAAATTTATTTCGATAGATATACTATATGGCAGATATAAATGAATTTGTAAAACTATATAGAATACAATCGCAGCTAAATAGATAGCACGGTGAAGAACTTTTGGCATAAATTAGAATCCTATCTGATGCCCTCATGAAAAGAAAGTCAACTGGACAATTAAGAATGCAACCGTTTTCTCAATATATAAACCTTTATATATATATATATATAAATATACCAAGCATTACAAATGACGCCTATACGTAAAGTGACCCGGAGATACATAAATTCATTTAATAAAAAGTGTTGCCAAAAAGCGGTATATTGTAATCAGTAAAACTTCTGGGTAACGATGGTAGTACTAAAAACTTACTAAGATAAAATCTGAGAAAAATACGAACTTTTTATTAATATGACAAATTAAATGCCGTTATACAAGATTGATAATAGATGTTCGATTTTTTACTTAAAAGTTAGTACCTTATGCTTGTGTCATACCCAATAATGTAGCGCAAAAAAAGTTAAGAGAAATACTTGAATCAGATATTATGCGATGAAAAATAACGCATATGAGAAAAAACAAAAAACTTTAATAATTCAACTAAAATTTCTCTGACTTTTTATCACGGAACATTGACAGCAAAAGAAGCAATACTTTAGCGTTTAAAATTAGTTGGCGTGAATCCCTTTCGGGCCCAAAGGTAATCGCAGTTTCAAATCTTTTATCGTTTTTTTATATATTGAATCTGCTTTTTTAAGGACCCACAATATGTGTTTAAATCTTAAAACTAAACACTAAAGACGAATTGATCTCTAACGGGAGTATAGCTAGGTGAATAATTTGTCTTCCTCGTAACGGGGTGGAAAATCGGCTCTACGAAACCTTGAGTTTGATTGAACTTCAGCAAAAAGTTTTGCAAGAAGGTTCATGTGAGTCTGCAGATTTATAATGTATTTTTCACTGTACTTTTTAAACTCGATTTTAACAATGGAACCTCTACGTATCTATGGATATTTTCATTTATTACATACCATGATGCTCCCGTCATGGTTTTTAGAATTTGTGATTGGGCTCTATGAATACCATAGGTCGAAATTGGTTTCAAAACGGTTTTATATTTTATTGTCAAGGCTTAGTTTTTATTAGCTGTGTATTTACCACTGAATATTAGAAACTTTTAACTTCATATGAAGTCTCTTGGTTTCTTTATTACGAAGCCAAGTTAGCCGCCTATCTAAATGAATACCAAGGTATGTAACATGATCTGATTGAAGTATACTTATACCATTAAGTGTAACAGGAAGACAATTTCCTCTTCTTAGGATGAATATGACATGATTACTTTTCAATTTATTTACCCGTATAGGCCAGTTTTTTAACCATGTCTCCACAGTTCGGAGGCAAATATCAGGTTAGCTAGATACTATGTGTGGGTTTTCGTGGAAACTAAGTAGTGCCGTATTATTAGCAAATGTAAAAATATTCGGTTCATCGCATACTGGTAAGACAGAAGTCTAAATTAAGTACAAGGTAGGTCTAATAATACTTTCTTCTGGAACACTTGCCTTTATTTCAAATTCTTCTGTCACAAATTCGTTATACTTTACTTTAAGCAAACGTTCAGATAAATAGCACTCCAGTATTTTGTGGGTACATGGTGGTAGTAAACATTTTATTTTATATAATAAACCTTTGTGCCATACTATATCGAAAGCTTGCGCGACATCTAAAAAATAGCTGAAAAATACTTCTTTAATTCAAAACAAACTTTTTTAATTCAAAGCATTTACTTATCTCTCCAGTTAAGGTCGATGTTTCTATTGTACAAGAATAATTTTCTTTTGAAACACTTTCTCGAACAGCTTCAACAAATAAGGTAGTAAGTTTATAAGAAGATGGTATAATAGTTGGAGTTATGCCTACGAAGATATATTGGTGTGGGTTCCGATGATTTTCGAATAGAGTTATTATCTTTTGTATGATTATTTTCTATGTCATCGCTCAATAGAGCAAAATGGGTATTCGTCAAGGGTTTATCAATTACCTTTGGTTTCTTCTGCTGTTCTGTTAACTTCTGCTAAGTCAAACTTTTCATTAGGCTTATATTTGTGTTATACTGTGGTTTAAAGTTGAAAATTAAAAAAAATATCTACAAATTTTCAATTTTACTTATTTATATTATAATTGCACACATTAATATATCTTACAAAACATTGCCATCACATGCAAAAGCACTGACAATATTATCATTTCTGGCTGAGATACATAGAAAAATTATTATTTTTTAAAATAATTTCTGCAAAAAATTTTAAATAATAAAATACATTTTAATTTAAAAATTGCGTATTGATTATAAAAAAAAAACTAAATTTATATATTTAAAAATCTACAGGAGTCTAAATCATGGAAACCCTTATCTTTTTACTTGATTACGACATGTTTTTGTCTTTTCTGCAATTTGGTCTTTGTTTTTTGACATACGAAATTTGATTTATGGAGCTAACTTTGTTTTAGCTTTTTAAGGTGCCTATGATTTAAGTTAAAACTTGACAAAATCTCGCTATTGAGTCACATTATGATAGTTTTAATGCCGGGCCTCAGATGTGCCCAAGCAAAATTTTTTTAAATAAAATATTTTGCTTTCCGCTTCTGACATACGAAATTTGATTTATGGAGCTAACTTTCCAAGCGAAAACCTTCTGTTAAAATATAGAAAAACTACCAGAAACTTTTTAGCTTACTCAATAATCAGTTTTAAAAAATTTTTATTACGCCATCATTTTTGACATTATGAAAAGGCATTTTTTTATAAATTCTACAAATTTTATGACTCTTTAGGGCGCCTATGATTTTAAGTTAAATCTTGACAAAATCTCGCTATTGAGTTACATTATGATAGTTTTAATGCCGGTCTTCAGATTTACTTAAGCAAAATCTTTTTAGATAAAATATCTTGCTTTCTGCTAAAACTCAAAATTTGGAGACCGAATACTGTTACTCACGAGGACGCATTAATAGGATACATCACGAGCTAAGAAAAATTACCTCATTTATAAATATGCTATATCAAATTGCATCTACAGTGACCAAAAAGTAGGAAAGATTTTGGTTTGAAAGTTTGCTGTTGTATAACTTTTGAACGAACAGCGATAGCGTCATATTGCTATTATGATATTGTTTCCCTATGTCCGAAGATCAGTTCTCTGATACAACTCTAATGCCAAAAATTAAATTTGTTGAAAAAAAGTTAAAAATATGAAAATATCCTGACCGTGGACCATAAAATTTTGTAATTTTTTTGCTTATAGTATAACTGATGTACATGCCATTTTGCCAAAAACATCGTTTTAATTTTTAAATTTCTGTATTTTTGCCCATATATGGCAATATTTATAATTATCAGGAATTCGAAACAAAAGCAACACAGGAATAAAATACATATCATGTGAATAACATAAAAATTATGCAAAAAGAGAAATGAGAGGGAACGGGCGAAATAAGTTTTAATCGAAAGGAAATGCAAGAAAATGATTGAGTTAGTCTAGATGTTTTTAACAAAAAGAAATGATAATACATGTATTGTTCCAGCAGGAATCTATCTATGTATGTGTGCACTCACACACATAAATATGAAATAAATTATGTATGTATTTCTGTATAACTTGTGCATATGAGCTAGGAAACTAACGAGATGTGTCAGCATAAAAAAAGCTGCTATAAAAAGCTGATGACAACAATAATTTTCAGACACATTTACGTAAGCGTTATATTTATACATTATACTCATACTATACTTTTTTCAGTTCTTTCTAACACATTCTCCTAATGTACTGATATCATATAAAAAAAGTACTGTTTAGTACAGTAAATGAAGTGGGTAATATGAGTTTATTTTTAAGTTTGCAACAGTTTATTGTGTATAATTAGCTAGTTTTTCGAAATCTTCTCTAAAGTAAAATTGTCAAGCCAAGAACAACAAATGTTTACTGGGTTTTAGAAATGGAGTAAGAAATTGTATTTATATGCTTCATAATAAATTTTATTTAACATATAATAAGTAAGGTACCACAAATTTCCCATAGACCGGCATATACCCTCTTTATAAGGATTGCGTATGAAAAAATCCATGCACACTTTAAGGCTTATTACTTTTACTATACATGAAAGAAATTAGTGCTGTTAACTTTTTTTAAATTTTTTCTATACACATCTGCTAAATTTTTCATAATAATAGTTTTTCTTAAAATGAAAATTTAACACAATTCACGTAAAACACAAAATGAAAATTTGTAATCTACACATGTCGATCATTTCTAACAACTGCTAGGATTGCAGGTGAGTTAGGAAATTCAGATCTATGCAAAAAACTTATCACCAAAAAGAACCCTGTTAACTGAAGAAAAAAATTATTTTCATACTGTATGATCGCAGACAAAATAATATAAATTAAAAAAAATGTATACATCTCTGGACTTATTCATTAAACTGCTCTGTATCTTCTATCAAAAAGTTTTAGAAATGATAATCCCACAAAGTAAAACAATTTCTAATAGAAATGCTACAAAAAAATGTGGTGGCAAGGTTAGGTTAAAAAGGGCGGAGTCTTCACGCCTGCACCCAGATACCATTGTGATCCCTTTATAAATGCCAAAGAAAGGCTAAGATAAAACGAGAGACCTTAGTAAGATAAGGTAATAGAGTAAAGAAAAAAGAAAAATGTGGAACCTAAGACCCATCAATCCAAAAATTACTACGCCTAAGCCACTTTATCCCTATTACGAACCATATAAGGTTACTATGTCCTTTGCTCCTAACCTCCTCTAATTCGTGTAGCATGTGGCTTCCAAACCACTTCAGTTTACTATGCTGAAGCTCTACATAATGACACAATGTCTCTAGGTTATCCGCATCATCGCATGTCATACAAAAGTCTAACTTGCCAATGTCCCACATACTAGTCATATTCCCTATTGCGATACCCATAATGACCCTTAGATTCCCACAACTCATTCCCAGAAAATGCTTCGAATCTGCTGGTTTAAGCATGACTCGTTCGTCCTAAAGTCCATTCCATTATGGCCATGAAATATGACCCAAATGAAATCCTAATCGATATCTCCACAAAAGACCTATCCAGTTCTGAGTCTTTGCGAGTTAGATCATCGGCGAGCTAGCAGTGGCCAGGAACCCAACAGAGTCTTATCCTGTAGGCATCCATTAGCCTTCTTAATTCCTTTCTGTACTCAAGCACTAATCGGGACCTAACACTATGACTTGTCATTGCTAGTAGTGCTGCCTGAATATCCACATAGATAGTTACGTCAGTGCCCCTTCCAACCTTCTCCTCCAGTAATCCTAGAGCCTTGTAAATGTCTAGAATTTCTGCCTGAAAAACGCTGTAACTATGAGGCAGTCCAAAACGCCGTCTGATATCCGTTCCCATAAAGAGAACACCCGCCCCTGTGCCTACTTCCATTCAGTCCAGAGGTCGCTACTAGGTATTTCGATAATGGGAGTAGCCCCGAAGTCAATTATAGTTCCGAATTAATCCGATTGAGCGACCAAGGATAATGTCCGACCATCAAATTCGACATCGTCAGGTATGATAACATGAACCGCTATGAAGTTCCCTATTAATCCCAATTTTTTGAGTCTAAATAAGCTCCATATAGCCATTCCTCTCAGGAACTATTTAATTGGAAGAAGGTTGAGAATGGTGAACATTGCAGCCTGAGGTGTACTTCTCACGGCAACTGCAACGTTAATTGAAGCACATCTCTGAACTTTAGAGAGAAGGTTCCTATAAGTCCTCTTTCTTAATACATGTTTCTTTTCTTCATACGGAAGTAAAGAAGAGAACGAAAATTATTGAAGCTAATTTTTTTTAAAATATGAATGTGGGCAAAACAAAATGTATACTGTCAAACTTTTTGCAACATCCGTGTAAAGAATTTCATACATACCGTTGAGACTTTTTAAAACAGTGTATATAGGAAAGGGGATTTCAAAAAATGAAGTCACCAAAAAGGCTACTTTGAAAAAAAGGGACCAACTGCTTAAATACCTAAAAAAACACTCGAGAGTTTATTTATTTGATAAAAAGAAAAATATTGTATTTTAAGAAAAACTATTAAATTAAACTCTATTAAAAATAAAATAATTTATTAATAATAATTTTTATTATTGAAAAAATAAGAATTTATTCCTAAAAATTTTCTTTTTATTAATTAAACTCTGTACTACTTGTACGAGGTCTTTACTAAGACTATAGTCTTATAAATACCCGCCTAACAAATTCAGGATTAAAAGCATTGACTCAGAAGTGTTGATCTTAAATCTGTTGGACAATTAAATTTTCGTTGGTGATAATTTAGAAAAAGACTTTTGGCCGAGGCAGTGCTATGAGCCAAAGAAAAAATATAAATTAAGATATAAAAGTGATCTCCAAATCAAATCCATTTTTATTTTACACAATGCGGTCCAAAAAGATTCAGCATTTGATGTTTTAAATACTTGTTCATAAACTTTATCATTACCTTTAGTTTTTAACAATTTCTGTTCATTTATAAAATTTTCAGGGTCTTTTCTTGCATCACTACATTGTGAAATGATCTAAAAATAATTAATTTCTTCGTTGAAATTAATATATAATAGGTAGAGATATTTCAAACAAATTAGTTTCTCGTCATTTAGTTCCATTTTAAAAAAGGGGCCAAAAAGTGGCCAGAAGGTTGAAAAAGGGGCAATTGTCGGCTAAAGTCACTAGACGGTAACGGAAATGTAGCAGATAAATATCATGTAAAAAAATCAAAATTGTCGAACAAATTTTTAGTCCTGCAAGCCTTGTACGAGGAAAAAATCATTTCATTTGTTACAAATCGCACTTTTAACGGAGAAATGTACGAAAATTAATGGTCTTGCAAAATATTTCTTTCTGTCAACAGAAAGCACTACTACATCATTACAACAAAAATGCAACTGAGTAAAGTAAATAAAATATAAAATATAAAAATAAAACAATCGACTAAACTGTCCAAAGTAATGTCCATTTTAAATGCATCTGGTCACAGTGAAAAATAAAAACACTGAGTAAAAAATAAAATATAGTTTATAAAGAAAACAATTCCTTCCAAAAAAATAGTAACCGGAAACACAAAAAAACTTTTATTTAGGGTATTCCATAAAATATTAAATATTTTTGTAAAAACCAATAAAAAATTTATAATTGTTTTTAAATTAAAACTAGAATATATCGGTCTTTAACAAAACAAAATTTCAAAGGTTCTATTTTTATAAGATAAACTGCATGCACTCACTTTTTTGGTGCGCAGTACTTATGTACAATATCTATGTCAATATAAGTGTGCACACGTGGGTACATATTCACATTTAATGTCTAATGAGTCTGAATATGAACAACTTCAAACAGTTATTAGAGCATGCATAATATTAAAAGAAGCAGAAATAATGTAAAGAACGAGCAAAAATAATAATAAGCAAAAAATGTAAAATTGTGTACAAGAATCTTGTGATTACAATACATTATTTAAAACAACATGTATGATTTCCATTATTTATTTTGTTGCAGTAATAAAAGTCCGTATTTACACTTACACTCTACATGAATTACAAGGGGTTCAATGAATTTCCACAATATTTATTTTTTTCTAATAAAGAGTCAAAGTATGTTACATGATGAGATGAGATCACAAACTGTATTTATTTTAAGTGTCAACTGATACTTTCTAGATGTTTTAACAACACATATGCATACAAATAAGTATATTTACATAAATTATATATATATATATATATATATATATATAGAGTAAACTTGGATAAAGACAAAGGAATCTATTAATAAGCACTTATACTTATGAAAAGTTTCTATAAGGCAAGTCATTCTTTCATATATCTATTGTTTTTGAAAAATAGATGTTTTTTTCATAAAATTGAAAAATAATTTGATGTAGGTTGTATTTTGAAAACATTATACTCGTAGGTTTGGATTGAGAGGATGTTTTAGACAATTTTACCTTTACAGTTTCTTTTAGGAAGAAGAAGGACGTAAAACACTTTCTTGTATATTAATATTTATATTTTATCAAAATAATTAATAATTTACTTAACACTTTTTAATGTTTTCTTTTAAATTTTTCAATCTTGAAATGGGTTGACTTCTTTATTTTTCTTTATTTCAATAATTGAAGCATATACACGTACAAACCGTAAATAAAAATTTACATTACTTAATCGTTTTCTTACCTTTTATTCTATATTTGTTAAGATTTATTAAGCATATATCCGTATAAAAAGTATCACTAAAAAAATTCCGATCAGAACATGCCAAATTTTACGGCTGAAAAATAGATTAAAATGGAATAAGGGTTTATCTATATATGCATTTCTTCAAACTCATTTACTATTGGGGTTCAAAAAAAATTTAAAATTTTTTTTAATGGCACATCAACGCTATTTAGTATCAATGTTAGTTGGCTCCAATGAATCTCAAATCTAATCGCGTGAATGACTTTAAGCGAACGGCGTTCGATTTAATTTTAAGACAAAAAGTTTTAAAAAATTCTCAAGATTTTATTTAAAACAATATTTAAAAAATTACCACTCTTATATAATCCACCTTAACATGTCTAAAATACAAATTAAAAGTGATACCATATTGTTGATGACAGCGAAGATAATCGCGATCATAATGATTTTTCAACATTTCATTGGACAAATTTTAATCAACAAAGGTTGCATAGATTTTTTTAAACTTTGTAGCATTTTTTTTATATATTTTTAAACTAATATTAATTGAGAAGAATATGTAGTAGATAAAAATAAAAAATTAAAAAAAAAAAAATATAGAATTCCATTTTATGTCCGATATCAAAGGCAGATGAACATATGTCACCTACAAAAAGGTATACAAAATATAATTTTAAGGGGAATTGATACGCTTTATAAAAGTAAATACAATCGGGACCATAATTATGATTTAAGTTGCTTTTACAATATTGAATAAAAAAAGTGTACATAGATTTTTGATATTTTTTAAATTGCACTTAATTCGCTGATCTATTTTTCAAATCAAACCACAAAAAATCTTTAAATGATGTTAATAAATAAAAAGTTGCATATATGAATTTTTTTTTTTTTTTTTTTTTGAATGCCACTTGATTTCGATATAAGCTATAACACTTACACATCGGTATACATTTTCACCGATTTAAATTAGCTCTTTAGATGTGCCTCGACGATTTATGAAATATAAAAGACACTGCGATCTCAGGTCATGAATACTGTTTTATGCATTCTTCTTTTTTGAGATTTATTTTGCTCATAACTAAAACAGAATAGATGTATTTATTATGCATAATTTCACATAAAATGTTAAAAACTGCAAATATAAATTACGCAATATTTTAGATCTATTTTAATGATTTATAATGTTTTTACAATTTAATTTATCATGCGGCAGCGATTTTAAAATGTTATTTAGAAACCGTTTTTATTACCCAATACTTTAGCTTTCTTATTATTAACATTTTTTCTCCCCAAGTTTGGGCACCCCCCAAAACAATAATGATAATATTTTATCATGCCATAGTGATTTTAGAATGTAATTTGGAAAATTTTTTGATAATATAGCATCATTGGAACTACACTATGCATATGCCTCTAGAATAAGTAATCTCTTAGAGACATTAACGTTTTTCTCCCCAAATTTTGGCACCCCCCGTAGCACTGCTATTGAGGGCACATTTACGATATGTATATCATAATTACAGGAGCAATAAACCTCTATTCTTTATTTTGCAATACTCGAAACGGCGAAAATTTTCTAATCATCACTGTATAAAATAAAAATTTTTAAAATTTTGGTTTTATCAATTATTCACAATATAATTTAACACTGGTCAACGACACATTGATTGAACACAAGTTGGCTTATTTTTCCAAGTATTTGTAGTTTAAATTAGAAAAATTGGACACATATTTTAATATATGCTATTACAACAATCAAAAGAAAGAAAGAAACTTTTTTTTTTTGTTAAACACTTTTTTAGATTCTTTAACTTTCTGAGTGCTGGCCTGTATTACATGGAACCATTTCAGATCTTGAATTTCTGTTATTGTACTGCACGATGTATTGTTAACATAATTGTAACAAAATCTAAATTAAAAAAGATATTTGGGGTTTAAGGCCGATTTCTTAAAGGTAAATTTAAAGGGATAATTACTCATATATAACTTCCTAAGCCTGTTTTCTTTTTCCATAGCTTTTTGAAGCTCCCAGACTATTTGTCCTACAAATTTTGATGGAGCCAGATTTTGAAACTTCTATCAGGAAGCGGAAATACCTACACTTATATATAATTTTCTAAGCATTATTCCCCTTTTTAGAGTTTTCTGAAGCTTCCAGATGACGTAGAAAATTAAAATTCGGTTTAGTTATAAAACTGTCGGTTGTGGTTTTAAAAAGTTAAAATTTGCTATACTCACTGTTTGCTCTCCTAATCTCAATTTTACATTTTAAAACTTTAAGTATAATTGACCAGAAAATTCTAATAGAATCCAATCTTTAAATTTGGATTAGGAAGAGGAAAAGTTGTTCATAAATGTTTAAACGATTTTGAGATTTTTTTAGATTCTTTTTTTTTAATATATTGCAATTTTTCCTGGCATCGGCAGGCTTACTCACTATTAGCCATATATTTTTATAGAACAATAGTAGTATTGGATGTCTATAAATCTTTTATATATATATATCACGATTTTAGTAAAATTTGGACCAAGTAAGCATTAAGAATGCACATGCATACATCAGTGTGCAAAATTTCACAAAGACCGGTAGAAAACTGACCATGACTCCCATTAGCTTCTCTCACTTTAAAGAGCATAAGTCTCATATAAATGTTTAGGGTAAAGAAGTCGCTTGCTATTGCAAGTACACTCGGAGGTAATTAAATCCATTGTTGTACCCTAGAAAAGGAAATATATTTTCCCACCTACTATTAATAAAATTCACTATTCATCTCCTTTACTCCTAACAAACCTTATCAGGTTTGTCAGTGTTGTATCATTGAGAAAATCCAGATCGTAAAAGAGTTGTGTACCAAGAAATCCTCGAATATGCTCTTGTAGTACTGGACATTCGCATTACAGATATTGTTAGGATTCTTCCTTTTTTTCGTATAAACAGCTCTTATAATAGCTATTAACTTGGTGACCCAAATGTTTCGACATGCTTTCAATCATACAGTGCCCTATGATTATACCTACGAGAAGCCTTATCGATAATCTATTAAAGGATAATAGTGCCTTTGTTCTCCATCTTGACCGATGACTCAATAGCTTTACTGATATCTGCAAGTGATTATTGAAGAACACTTGAGTGCCATTTCGGTAGCTGTCCATTCATCGAGAGTCATAGATGCTGAGACGAAGTGAGTGAGAATGTATGCTGTAATTTCTTCCAAAAACGATACATTCAGCGTTAGAGTTTATCGACTTTATTCGTCAGTTGTCTCTTTTTAAACCACCTGGGCACTTTTAGGACTCTTTTTAAAATGGAACTAAATGGTGACTTTTATGACTATGTGAAAAATGATGAGAAATTAAGTTGTTGGAAATATTAATTATTTTGAGACTGTTTCTGAGTACAGTGATATAAAAAAGGGTACCGAAAAATTTATAAATGAACTGAAAATGTTAAAAACTAAAGTTGTGATAAAGTTTGTGAACAACTATTTAAAATATCAAATGCCGATTCTGTTTTGATCGGATTGGAAAAATTAAAATATAGATTTGATAAATACTTACGTCCTAAGTATTCACCAAGTTCCTCGGCGGAACGTTTTTTTTTTTTTCAAACTATCACTAATGAAAATAAATTGTCCAACAGACTTAAGTCAATACTTGTAAATCCATGCTTCCAGTCCTAAATTTGTTAGACGGAAAATTTATAAGACTGGAATCCGAGTGAAGACCTCTTACAAAAGTAGAGAATTTTTATATTTCATATTCATAAAATCTTAACTATTACTATAAAAAAAATCTTTATTTTTGCAACAATAGAAATTATTATAAGTAATTTATTTTGTTATTAATAAAATTGAGTGTAGTAGTTTTTTTTTTTTTTTTTTTTGAGGAGTTTTTTAGGTATTGAAAGAGTTTGCCTCTTTGTTTGAAAAAAATCTCCTTTTTGGGACACTTTTTAAAAATTTTTAACGGTAACGCTGAACTGCGTATACATTGGCCCTTTCGTTGCATTGAATACACGCGTAGCCCGTAACCTATATCAGCTCGAACTGGAGGTGTCTTAGCTGAGCTAGTGAACGTATATAGTTAGTAGTACACTTTGACTTTATCATATAGTAATTTAGAGTCTTGATTGTAGCAATACTGTGCACATATCTATGATCGAGAAACAGAAATGAAATTCTTGAATTCACTTTGCTGCCACATTGATGACTTATATTTCAGCCTGGAAAATTGTACAAAAATTTGATTATTTGAGAGACATTTAGATGTCTATATCATCAAAAAAAAAAAAAATACCTAAGCCAGTGCCAGTTTCCCTTTTTGATCCAACGCGGAATTTACCGCCCATTCTAACCTAGATGGAATTCTAACGTTGAATGTTTTAGCAAAGTTTATCTTTGGTATCAAATAATCCATTCCTCGTGTCGAGGTTGATCTGACTATCTTACTTAATATACTGCAATGGCGAACCCGGTCATGTTTAAGTACGTCTGACTCTTTGAGGTTAAGAATGTCCAACATACTGGCTTGGGGAGTGGAACTTATCACACCAGTGACTGAGAGATAAGCAAATCTTTGCACTTTTTATATATATGTGTTTTCGTGTCTACTGCCTTCCACGATACAGGTGCTCGGAAGGTAAGAATGGGTCTAATATTTGCAGAATACATCCAATGGACGATATAAAGCTTTAGACCCCATCTTTTCCGGAAGCCTCTTGCCTGTTTGGAATGCATATAGAGCCTTCTGCATACGACACTCTGCACTTTATTTCCATGAGAGCTCTGAGTGCCATATGAAAGCTAGCGCAACAATAATATTTGACGCCAATAAGTTTCATATGAGTAGAAAACCTAATGTACAATTTTATCATAGTTACTTTATAATTGACCATAATACCCATTATTAGACCTAGAAATATAAATTATATCATTAAAGAACCGGTCGAAAATTTACCATAGCTTCCATGAAATACCCTCTCCAAAAATATTAAAAATACTTGGTGTAGGATATCAAATGATAGGACTTGATCGACTACATTATTTAAATGATGGATATATGCCCTCTGGTGTTCCTTAGTGCAATAAAATTCACTAGATCAGAAATATATAATGTATAAACTTGAAATCATTCTGAAGTTTATCTGTCATTCCAGTAATTATTTTTATTCCATTCATTCAAAAACACTTAAAAATTCATATAAAAATTAGTATGAAAAAATATAAATTCCATAAAGTCGTGTCTATGAAGATATTTTTTCGGTTCAATTGACGTATTTTTAAAATTTTTATATAAATAGAAATAAATTGATAATTTTAGTCATTTTGAAAAATCAGGTTTATATGCACTTATATGCGACCAATATTGCATGAAGAACGTAAAAACTTGAACGTAAAATTATAACAGGGGACATCATTTATAACTTCTTTGCCAAATCTGAACTTTCTACTATGATTGGAACGGGAAGGGGCAATTTAAGTTAAAAAATCTGTTATCACAAATATTAATGAGATATACATAAAACGATAGCTAATAAAAATTATTATACCCATATTTCGTAATTTTTCCAAAAAAAAATTATTGTGAACTTAATAAAATATTGCAACAGCAATAGCCATAGCCAATAAATTGTCAACTTTTTGCATTTATGATATCGGGAATTTCTATCATATTATGTAAATTAGAGAGAAAGAGAAAAAAATTTTAAATATTATAATAATGTAAAATATGGAACGATTTCAATAATCATGTTTCACTTCCGTTCATATATGTATTTATATCTATTATCATAAAAATATTCGTTATAGGAAATCGAGTATACACATTAGGGTTGTCCAAAATTATTTTTTGTGAGCTACATTTACACGTACATAAAGTTATGAAAGGAGGCATTCACAACATCTTCAGCAAATTACAACTTCATATGATGATTAGAACAGAATGCTTGTAACAGAGACTTTTATGCTGAGGATCTTACAAGAAATCTTAAAAAAAATTCTCACCAATTTTATTTATGTATACATCAAACAATAGCTAAAGGAAAATAAATGTACCATTATTTTTTTTTAAGTTAATAGGAAGATTAAAAATTTAATTTTAATAAAAATAACACATATAAAAATTATAAAGAAACAAAAATAAAACTGTTAAAAAATATTTAATGAAATGTCCTTATTTTCGGTTACATTATTTATTTTTATTTTTTTATGGATATAATAATTTTCTATTAGCTATAGTTTGATGAGAACAAATTTTCGACAATTTGTTCAGTATTCATCAAATTAATTGGCCGTGTAGCATCCTGTTCTAATCATCCTAGGAAGTTTATAATAATTTTATAATTTGAGGTACGTTTAAATGTGCGATATACTCTGGTTTTTTCAGACGATGTTGGATAACCCTAATACATACGTTGGTATACTGAAAAGGAAACGGAAACTCTTGTCATGTATTTTCTATAAAGGTGCCAAAAAGATGATTCTGTCTGATATTTGTGGCTGAACTACATACATACAAATATACATACATACATACGTACATACATACATACAAACATATATAAATACACACATGTATACATACAAATATGATGTTTGCGCGTTCGAACGACAATATTTAAATTTATCATTTTATCGAATGTTGAAATTTATATACATACACACAGAAAAAAGATTGATTAGAAAATAATTACTACTACAAAAATATGATAATCTGGACTGTGTTTTAATTTAATTTTAATAGTAAAAATGTAAAAGCTTCACAAAATTTCTGCGTTTAAAACTATATAAGCACTATTACAATCGAATTAGTGTTCCGGGATTAAAGAATTAGTTAACACAGGTGTTTTAAACGTTTATAAAAAAAAAAAAAAAAAATGTCTGAATCAGTAGATGCAACCAAATTATATTTTAATAAGTACATTTTAATACCAATTATTTATGACTGCTATTGAAAATATAGTATTTATAAAAATGTTATAAATAAAAAAATAAAAAAACGATCGAACGAATGTATATAAACATTAAATAAATGTGTTATGATAAGACCAAAACTTATTCGTTGTTCTCAAACAATTAATCGATAGATTCTAAATGACATTAAGAATTTTATATTGAAATAAAATGTTGCAATATCAAATTATTAAAGTAAATTGAAACATAAAAATTAAACATAAAAGAATTACCGCAAGAATTTGAGGATGTAAGTTATAGGTATGTATATATTTGGAATCGTTTAAGAACGGTATTTAATTTTAATACTTTATATATTGTGTTAAGTTTGAAATAATAAATAACCTTACAAGTTAAATCAGCTTTTATTTTTAAATTGGGAACAAAAAGATAATGAAACAAACTAGAAAACGATTATTTTCGAACCATTGCCAATGGTAATAGTCACAATTTTTTAATAATATCAATATCGAATAATTTTAATCATTTTATGATATCGAAAACGAATCGCTAAACAATATATTAACATTTCGCTATTAATATCTCTAAAGGTTCACTATTAATACGATAGACGAACTTTTGAGATCGAAAGTCGTTCATGAATGTTTTGTCATAGAAATGTTCGAAAAGAATCATTACCATGCAAATCAAACAGGTAGCAGCAGTTCTACAAAAACAACAATATCGCGAACTCATATTTTTTTATACATGGAGTTTGGCATTTCATCGGGTAGGCAAAAATTCTGCTTGTATGGAGGCTAAAAAAAACTAACCAGCTGATTAAGCGTTAAGATCATATATTTGGATTCTCCTTGTAAGTAATATTATATAGTGAGTATGTATAAAAACTGCTAACAGAAATTTAGCTTTTTCATTTAATAATGAATAGTACATACATGTGTATATGACCGTGTTTAAGACAGTAACATATACTGTAGGCTATAGCACATGTACGTGTTTTGTTTTTTTACATGTACAAGTCTACGTCAACATGAGCCTTTTTATTGTTCGAACATGAATAATGCCTCGACAGATCAACGCATACATTTTTTTTTACGTTATGTTTTTGGTGATGTAGATTTTGTTCGAACAAATCATAATCTTTTGTATGCCAATTCGCTTAAAGGAAACAAAAGTTGCATTTCTTCAATAATGCTGTTAATACGGACATTTCTTCAAGCAACAAAGCGTAAAAGACTCCCAGTTCATCCAACTCAAATCAACGATGAAGGGTTTGCAAATAATGTAACCGTCAATTTTTTCGTCTGTTTGGAAAAATCTTGTCTCAAAATTCATCTATTTCATTTCCTCAGACAGTGTCATTGATACATATTTTTTCTACCAAAAAATATTAAAAAGTGAAGCTCTACTAAATTAAGAAAAAGAAGTCCATCACTCGTATGGTGTACATGTACAAACAGAAAAAAATAAATTTCGTATTCTATTACTAAATTCATAAAACCAATTATATTTTTTTTACTGAAATCGGACCTATCACTGAATTAGTAAAATCAGATATTCAAATTCGTAAATATTTTATTGAAAAAAATTTTAATTTTTTTTAATAAAATATCTTTACTATTTATAAATTTGAATAGTTGAAAATTCTTAAGAAATTTAATAATATGGTTTATTAAAATCAGTAAAAATAATATTAAATTTTTTGCAGATTTTCAAACAAATTTCATTTTTTATTTAATATATTTTTTACATTTTCTATAATATATACAATAATTCGGATTGAATGTTAGAGAAGCGAAACTTTTATATAATACTGAATAATTATCGAAGACTTTTTTATATGAAATATAGTTTATCGAAAATGCACAGAGAAAAATAATGCTGCCATAACTAACAGTTTATGCATTCATGAATAGTGGTATATAAATATATATATATATATATATGAATAAAAACATATATATATGAAATAAAAGAAGATACGACACTATTTCCAAATTTCATTAGTGGCCAAAACTAAAACAGAAACCCAATCGTTATCATTTGAAGCTTTTTTAAATGAATTCAAGTTACATATCTCTTAATGGAATGAAATATCTAAGTTTCAATGAAACTAAAATAGATAGGATATAATAAATGCGCAAACCAAATCTGCTTTGGTACCGCCAAAACCGTACAACAGGGCAATTTACGATTGCAAACATGTACCATTTTGTTAAGGACCACTTCCGCTAAAAATTTGATTTGAAATACAAAAATTAAAACATATTAAATTATCTTCAAGAGGTCCAGTTACTTTCGCATAATTATATCACGAGAGGGAGCTACATGTTCAGCCACACAATTGAAAGGACATAGTTCAATCGACTTGGGGATTATACAGCAATATAAAATACACCCCATCATTTATGCGAATATACATGCATATTTCATATGCTTTTGATTCATCTAGAAGATACAAAAAAATAAATCATTATACATATTTGGTAATAAAATATTTGCGAAATTTAAGGTAACTTACCTTTGGAATCCTCCAAATGATGCATTTTATACTTTTTTGTGTCACCATTTTCATAACTTTATTTATTTTTGTATTTCTAATTGTCAAAAAACAAGAAATTGTTATTGTTGTTCTTATTAGTTTATAATAAATTTACAACCAATAAAGTGATATATTAAAATCAAACAAATTTTTTGTAAAATTTTATTTAAAGTTAAATAATGATATATTTAAAACATTCTAGTAATAATTTTTTCTGTGCAATGAAATAGAATATTAAAACCAAATATTTTTTTATTAAATTTAATTTAAATCCAAATAATGATTTATTTAGAAAACCATAATTTTTTCTGTGAACGTATATATATAATTTTTATAAAATTAAATATGTACTAAACATTTTAATGTATATGTATATTAAAATGTAAAGAAATAAAAATATAATGTCACATTATAATTAATTAGTTAGATGTTGCATTTTTCGGTTGCTTCTACTGATAATTATAGTTTTTCGAACCGAATTGAATTTTCATTCAGTTTTCAACCATTTTGTTTACTGCTCCAGAACGAATTATTCGACTTGTATAAACAAATTATTATATAGTACGTGGAACCGACCAAATTCGTACGTGCAAAAAATCTGGTTATCATAATGAATCTGTTTTCTCTGTGTACATGAAATATACATACATATATATATGCATAATATTAATGACAAAATGAGATGTTTTAAATTCTTTAATTTAACCTTAAACAATTGACCTTTATGGTCATTAGAGCATTAAATAAAATTGACATTTTTATTCAGTTAGCTGTCCATAAAAACCACAAAATTAACCATGGTTGTGTAAACATTTCAATGTAAAAAATAAAAACATAACAACAAAAACAAAAATGTTGTCTTAATTAAACTTAAAGCGTTAAAATGATTTTATATTAAAATTTAAACCATCATTGGATGATGAAAATCATAAAACTAAATATTAACTTTCACGTGTCTTTTTTTAAATATATTATGTAAAAATTAATTTATATTTTATATTTTAATTAGGAGAATGGGGTAAAGTAGGACATACTTTATATAACTTCAATAAACTACAAACCAATGATATTTTTATCCCTGGAGTGGATGTGTTATATAGAATGAATTATTATCTAATTTTCTGCATTAAAATATTACATAACATCTTTTGGTGTTATTTTGCGCAGTTTTTTTTAATCAAAGTTTCGAGATACTTAGTGTTTATTAAAATATTTTTAAATAATTTTGGTATTTACAAGAATCCATTAATAATATCAAAATCGAAGTAAGTATAGAAAAAAGGCAGATAACAACTGATAAAATTAGTAGAAAATAAAAAAAGTAATAATAAAAAAGTTTACCGTTTTTGACTTTAATCACCAATTGCCCCTTTTTCAACCACTTTTTTGGTACCATTTTTTAAATGGAACTAAATAGCGACTTTTTAAAAATATGAGTATCAGAAAAATTTTAAAAAATCTGCACAATATTAGTGTAACATATATCAAACGATTGCAAATGTTACCCCCTAAAATTATAGATTGATATGTCATAAACTAATTACCAAAATAATTGTGATCAATTATTTCGCTTTCGTGAGCTGGATCAATTTTAAAATACACTAAGAAGTAGGAACAGGGGCGGGTGTCTACTTTATGGGAACTGATATCAAACGGTCGTTTTGATTGTCTGATAGTTGCAGCGTTTTTCAGGCAGAAATTCTAAGCATCTACAAGTATTGCTGGAGGAGAATATTGATGGAGACACTGAAGTAACTATTTATGTAGATAGTCATTCAGCACTACTGGCAATGATAAGTCGTTTAGTTAGGGCCAGATTATTGCTTGTGTGTAGAAAGCCATTTAGAAGGCTAATAGATACTTACAGAATAAGACTCTGTTAGGTTTCTGGTCACCGCGACATTATCGGCAATAAAATATTTCATGGCCATAAGGGAATGGACTCTAGGAAGAAGGAATCATGCTTGGAGGAGTACAATGGACTGCAAGGTATCTAGAGCGTTATGGCCTAGTCTTAAACTAGCAGATTCGAAGTATTTCTGGGTATGATTCGTGGAAATCTACGGATTATTGTTGGCATGATTAATTAGCTCGCAATAGGAAATATGACTAGTAAGTGAGACAGTGGCACGAGTAGATTGTGTTCGAACAAATCATAATTTTTTGATGTGAAGGACCTAAGAACATTGGAGCATATACTATGTCACTGCGTAGTTCTTCAGCTTAGTAGAATTAGTAGAATAAAGTGGTTTGGAAGTCATATTCTACACGAACAAGAGGAGGTAAAGGACTCAGTAACCTTATAGGATTCGTAATGGGGATAAAGTGGCTTAGAGGTAATCAGGTTTGATTGATGGGTCTTAGATTCCACACTTTTCATTTATTTCATTATCTTTCTTTCTCTTCTAGTAACTTATATTCTACTAAAGTCTTCCTCTTTCTTTTTCTATTATATTTTCTTAGGTATTTATGGACCAGAAGGTCTCTGGGTGGAGGCGCCGCTTTTTTTAACGTAACCTAAACTACCTCTAAGAATGTGATTTTCGTTTAACACTGTATATAACTTTTAATTTTTAATCAAAGCAATTACAATATATAAGAAATAACGCTCAGATATCATTAACAGTAAGGTCATCTGGTCTGTTTTAGTTTAGAAAATAAATTAAAATGCAATATATTACGCATGGTTGTGATAGTTTAGCTCGACTAACACGACCGATACAATCATGTAGAAAATATATTGGTGGCTGAATTATTTTTTTGGAATGGAAACTATCCACATCCATCATTGTAAGTCCCTGATCCAAATGATAAATTTTTTAAACTTGTGCGCGTAAACAGAAAAAATGATGACTAGTATCCTTTTATTAAATGGGTATTTGATATTAAATTTAAATTCAATGAAAAAGTTATTTGCATTAATTATAAATTATTCTTGAAAGAAAAAAATTTAAAAACAAAAACTATTTTCTTACAGCTGCAATTTCTTATGAAGAAGTTCAGAGGTAAGTCATACTAAATATAAATATAATAATTGATGTTTATTTTTTCATTTAGATATTTACCTAAAAACATTTCAGTTTCTGGGAAAAGGTAAGCAGATTAACATTTAAATTTCAAATAAGTCCACCCAAAAATTTCGTCACATCTTTGCGATTGGATAGGTTCTAAGGATTTTGATTCTGAATGAAGTCATGTCTTGTTTCTTTTTTCAATTTTAAAAATGGTCTCTTTTTCTCCAGATAAAATTAAAATATTTAGTGGGGATGATGGAATAGCTGAGACTCTGCAGCTAAATCAAAATATTATTATTATTTTTATTATAACAGTATCTTATGCCTGGCTATATATGTATACATAAAGATTACTTTATGTATTTACATGTCACTACCCAAATCATCCCACACCCATTTGAATTCGAGACGATTTCGATATAGGAATATTTTTCAATGCTATTGATAAGTTGGATACGTGGAAAATAAAAAAATTAAAATAATATTTACAATGCATATTCAGTTCCCTACAAACAAAACTAAAGTTTATTTTATTTTATTTTTTTTTTAACGAGGTATCAAATTGTTCTTCATTTTGAGCTTATCTAAGTAATTATTTTATTTTATTTTATTTTTTTCATAAAGTATTAATTTAGGGAAAAATATACCAGAAATGTCTTCTGACTGGAAACAAAAGACGAATTTCAAAAGTACTTTGTATATATTTGCCCGTGCTCAGGTAATCAAAACGAATCGCTTTAGGGGTCCTACTATATATTTTTTTCCTCTTATATGTATTGAATCAGTATTCCATTAATATTAAAATTTATTACATTAATTTTAATTTCAACATCTTTGAACATGTTACATAACATATACTACATGCACTTTATTTACACAAATTGTTGCGAAATAATATACGAGTATGTAATTTTGTAATAATTAATTGGAATGTAATATTTGCGTATTTTTATTGGGAGCAAGAGTTTTTAATAAAAGTAAATTTTAGTAAAAGTTTTTTTAATTCAGTAAATTAATATTTTAGTTATTTTAAGTAAAAAATACAATAATAAATATAATTTATTTGATTAAAATAATTAACTGAAATTATACAAAAAATGTTATCATTTTCATGATTGGAGCAAAATCAATTAAACTTTTAATTAATATAAGTAACTTTTTAATTAAAAACCATTCTTATTTTTTTTATCATGATAGCAGTATTTATATGGCTTTTATATATGTTATCGTGGAGGCGATGATCAATTAAAGGGCGATCATCATTAAATTTATCAATAGGCTTTCAACCTTTTTATACTACACACCACCATAGGTAGTTGGGGTATTATGCGTTTGTTCTGATGTTTGTAGCGCACAGAAAAAATCATCCAGCACCCACACTAAAGCATACCAATCGAATCAGAATCAATTTTTGAGTCGATCTAATGATGTCCGTCCGTCTGGCCGGATGACTGGCTGGTTGGCTGTCCATGTAAAGCTTGTGCACAAAGTACAGGTCGCAATTTTGAAGATAATTCAATGAAAGCAAGAAGTAATTAGTTTAATGACACAAGGACGAAGCCAATTGAAATTGGTTATGATCTTTCCATTATTTCACCTAGCCCCCATATAAATGTAATCCTGGAATAGGGATTACTTTAACGTCCATAAATCATATACAAATGTTATTATCAGGTTTATATTTGCAACAAATAAGTTTTATATAAGTAGAAATCGTAGTGAACAATTTTATGAGGATCGCTCCATAATTTACCATAGTTCCAACATATGCCCACTAAAGTGCATAAATTCATATAAATGTTTATATTAACGTAATATTCTGTATTTGTATATTTTATTTTACACTTAGTAGAAGTATCGGTCCACTATTGTCCACATGTCTAACATAAGACCTCTTAACGAATTTTGACAGACATGCACAATGGTGTGGGGTATTATATGGTCGGGCTTGACCGACTATATTTTTCTTAATTGTTTAAAGGTAAAGTGGTTTTCAGAATTGAGCTTATATGGGAGCTATGGCAAATTATCGATCTTTTGCACACTTATTTATGCTTGTAAAAAACTTATTTTTGCTGAATTTTGTTTAAATCATGATTAGTTTAAGGCATTTATGATCTTAAAATCATATTTCGGAATGATATTTTTATGGGGGATGTGGGAAGTAATGAACTGATCCTAACAAATTACTCTTTTATTCACTTTGCCTGTTATTAAAGTAAATCTGTGTGCTAAATTTTATTACGATATTTTAAGACTGAAGAACGTAATCATTATCTTGACTTAGATTTAAGTCGAACAATGTGTCTTAAAAGTATCTTATAAATAAAATATAAATATACGAAAGTTTTTTTGTGTGTTTACTATGTACTTTGGAAATTATTTAAAAATAATTTTTTTTTTTTTTTTTTTTTTTTTTTTGTAAAATTGTTTTGTTTTAATGATTGTTTTACATTTTAAAAAATAGTTTTATAAAAGTTTTTCTGAAAAAGTGCGAACTTCTTAAAAAAAGGATATACTTACTCATAACCTTTGCTTTTCTGGTAAGCTAGCAGGTGTAAATGAAAACAAAAATAAACTACTTATTTTTTTCATAAATAACTAGTTATTTTTGTTCGAGTTGTCCACAAATTTGTGCAGTTATTTTTAAACTCTATGGATACTCACAAATATGTACCTAATTGAAAATAAAAATAAAAAAGAACAAAAAAATTTTTCCGTCAGTGAGATTTGAACTTGGACACAAATTAACCATTCGTTTTTAATGACTAACGTCTTACACCATCTAGCACTTAATTTTGTAAGTGAAAAAAACTTTTTTAGTAAAAATATCTTTTTTTTTATTTATTTATTTAATAGCCAATGAAATTACAATTTCTTACAGGCTAGCATACATATATATTATTCTTAAAGCTAGTTACAATAAAATATTTTCATAATCATTCAACAACAAAAACTTATTATTTAGTTAAGTTAAAAATACTCCTCTTAATGCGGATTGGATTTAATGAGAAATCAATATATGGATAAAAACTGTTGAATTGATTGCATATACGTCTCATGGGATCAAGTTGGCATAATTGGTTCGAAAATATTTTATTTTTAAAGGAGTATAATTTCTAGTTGGATGATTTGGGATTACGAATTCGATCTTACGAAGCAGGAACTCAGAATTAATTGAACCGTTTACTAAATTAATTACAAATGAAATATTCATATATTTTTTCCTACTTTCAAGAGTAGGAAGCTCACTAAGCTGTAATCGACTCATATGATGGTAAATTAATATTAGGAGTAGTCCATGGAAGATTACGAAGACAAAATAAGAGAAATTGTTTCTGGACCGATTCAATTTTCTTTAAATGAACATGAGGATCCCAGACCATGGAAGAATATTCCAGGATCGGTCTTACAAGAGATATGAATAATTGCTTGGAAACGTAAGGATCATTAAACTCTCTTACCCACCGCTTGAAGAAACCTAGAACTCCTTTTGCCTTATTAACATTTTGCGAAACGTGGGAATTAAAGGATAGTTTACAATCAAGCAATACACCCAGATCAAGAAATTTTTCGACTAGATCAAGTTGATATTCATTTATTTTGTATCTACAGAGTACTGGACTTCTTCTGTAGAACATCATGTGTTTACACTTTCTTAAATTCAGATCCATTAGATTTATCATAAACCAATCATAAAGATTTTCAAGATGTGATTGGAGTAAGGAACATTGATAGAAATAGTTAAAGCTATGGAACAGCTTTACATTATCAGCATACATTAATATTCTAGAATTCTTAATGCAAGCTGGTAAATCATTTATAAATATTAGGAATAAGAAGGGACCAAGATGACTACCCTGTGGAATACCAGATAAAACAGGAATGGTTTTTGATATGCATTCTCTGAATAATACACATTGATATCTATTTTTAAGATATGTGGAAATCCATTTAAGGAAAACAGGAGAAAATCCGAGTTTATTCAGTTTGAACAATAGGAGATCATGATTTACTTTATCGAAAGCTTTACTGAAATCTGTGTATTTTGCGTCTGTCTGTAAACCGGAATCAAATGCAGTAATAATTGAGGTTGCGAACTCCAAAAGGTTAGTAGTAGTGGAATATCCTTTTCTAAATCCATGCTGAAATGGCGAAAGATAACATACAACTTGATGCGATAGGATTTCAGTTGTATGTTATCTTTCGAAAAGTTTTGGAATAACATTAAATTTAGCAATACCTCTATAATTGGAAATGTTAAATCTGCTTCTGGATTTAAACAAAGGTATAATATAAGATTTCCTCCAAACTTCAGGAAAGTAATCACTGGCTATTGATATGTTGAATCAGTAGGTTATTGGAGATATAAAAGTATGTAAACATTTTATAAGAACACAGCTTGGAACACCGTCAGATCCACATTTATTAGAATATTTTAGATTCTGTACCATCGATTTATCTAATGTTGGACAATTTATTAGGGTTGCAGCAGGAATTGGATATGGATAATTGGAAAATTGATGTAAATCTTTATCAGAATAGGCGGATGGGAAAAAAGCAGCAAACATATCGCTAACAGCATCAGAATGGGGTTGAATCAGCAACCTTATGGTTGCTGCAATATTACTGTGCTATTATACTATTGAGTACTTATTTATGTCATACAGAGTAGACAAATAATAATGAAGCCTCATTACCGAGAAACTACTTTAATAAGTAGTTCCCACTACCCAAAACCAAAAGGTCTGTAACTGATTGAAAATAATTGATATCTTACAGAATTTATTAGAATACTTGTACCCTTATTTGAGATTTAACATAATATAAAAAAAAGTTATTCTCTTCTACCGGCGTTATCTCACATATTACTTCAGTGTTAATTTCAGTTGTTGACTGGGAGCTAGGGTGAGTGTAGGCCCGACATATTTATACATTATAAATATCAGTTCAAATGCATATTACCCCAATCATCTACGGTGTAGTAAGTTATAAAAATTGCCATTCATATAATCTTAAAAAAAAACGCAAACTTCTTTTTCTTAATTTGATATCTATAAGACTTCCTCTATTCAACGATCCTAAATACTTATACTAAAACTTACTAGTTTAGTTAATGCCAAATTTTGTTCAGGGCAATTCCACTGTTCATTCCAATAAAAAATTCAGCTGTTTACTATATTTTGGAAAATTGGTTAAATTACATATCCTATATTAGCTCTATTACATAGTTTTAACTTTGAGTAGAGATCTTAAAAAACAATATATTTTTCAAGCAAAAATCATTTCAAATTAAATATGTGTAAAATAATGTATTTATTTTTATTTGACGATTTAAAAATGCTATTTGTTTTGATCTCCTCCTCAGAAACATCTGCACTTAAGAAACTTTATCAAGCACGAAATTAAATAAAATCAGACGTTTTATGGTTGGATTATAATTTAAAAATATACTGCAATAATGGCAAACATTTAAACATTACCTGTAATTTATAGCCATTTTTACAAAAAGGTAAAAATACACGAAAAAGTATAATTTTGTATATTACCCAGATGCCACAATACTCTACTTCCCCATATACATATATGGGCTATTGTCAAAAATTTTTGTTTTTTTGGTTTAAAAAAAATATATTTTTTTGATGGCACATTAAAATCCATTTGTATATAAAGTGACTGGAATGCATGTAGTATCTGTTCGCGGTAATCACTTCGGTTTTAAATTGAGCATATAAAGCACTTGACATATTTGAAATATTTGTATTATTCTGGTAAAAATTTAACGCCTGCTAAGTTACTCAAATAAAACTTCTTATATTTTAAATTTTTGATGTCATTAGTATAGCATATTTTCAAGCAAAATTTAAAAAGTTTCTATATGCTTCCAGGTACTAACACTTGTAGCTATTACTGCAGAGCTCTGGATTGCTGGTACACACACTAGGACACTATTTTAACGACTATTGTAGAAATTTCTTTAACGAGGAGGAGACAGTAGAACATTTTCTTTGTTACTGTCCTGCTCTTGTGAATACAAAGACTGCTGAACTTGGTAGTCCATATACACACGGATTATCTAATCTCTCTGCAATTGATGCCAGACAGATCAGATCTTTTATTCATGCGTTAGGTAGGTTCGATTCGAACCTATTCTCGGACATGTGAAAACAGATTTACATGATCCATTAGGGTAATATTACGGAGCGAATAGGACCGAAATGAGCTATATATTTTACATTTACATCTGCCCATCTAACCTAACCTAACCTAACCTTAATTTTTTTAATACTAAAAATACCAGTATGTATTTAGTACTTTTTGTTTTTGCTTAAAATTTTAAAAATAATATCTAAGTTATTCTTAATTAGAAAGGATTTACCTGCAGTTTGTATGCATCAATAGTTTGTCAATGTTTATGAATGCAGTTTTCAAACTCTATTGCTTTTTTCGGCCAAATTCATGAGTAAAATGTTATAACCTTTTAATGTAAGTTTAAGCATAAAGAAAATATTCCTCATATTCTTTTGAAGTTATTAATAATATTAAATCAATGACATGAGCCATTTTTTTTCTGAACGCCCAGTCTACATTGATAAACATTGACTTCGCCATTTGCTTCCAATTTCTCTTTAATCTTCCACATATTTATCACATAAATAGAGCTTCAATCCAAAATAACTACTAATTTTATATTTTTCATGCATATTTATCAAGACAAACGCTCAAATCATGGCGAATTTATGCAAGCTGACAGCAGTTGTACAAAAGAGAATTCTTATATATGCAGTTTGATATTAGTGTTGCCATTGTAGCCTGTTTAAGCCTACATCTAGCTTTTCTATTTTGCTTTTTCGTTTTAGTTTCTAGCTTTTTCTATAGTCCTTTTTGAAACAAGCTAAAATATTAGTTTTTCAATAACGAAGAAAATAGTTTTTTATTTGCTATTTGTTATTTCTAATTTTATTTTTTATTAATTTATTACTTGGTACAAAAAATCGAAATTATTTATATTTAATAAAAATTTTGGTCTCCGTTGCTTCTTTCTCCATATCATAAATAACTTTACTAATTTGATGGATTTACTAAATCGATTATTATTTTTTAATATACTTTATTTACCATGGCAACTAATTATAAAACTTTTCTTAAAGAAATGTCAAAAACTAATGAGATTGATAAAAAATAAGCTTTTAAATTAAAAAAAAAAAAATCTAACTTCATTTTTTTAGGAAATTTAGCTTTATAGACCTCTGTTGAAGTCGATTTAGTCTGTTTTTCTCATCTCCTGGTAACACTATTTGACATTTCAGCCAGTAGATTAAAATTTGTTATACATGGAATTTGGCAACTGTATCTACCAAATTAGTCAGCTGTTTAACTGGCTCACCTTGTATATATTCGCCTTGATTTTGACGTTTATCTTGATATATATTGATTATATTGATATAGATATTGTCTAGTAGAGACTAGACGTTATAAATGAACAATTTTCTACTTGAGATAAACTTTTTCCATATTAAGTCATAGTTTCTGTATATAAAACTTAATCTCATTTTTGATAATTATTTTCTTAGTAAATCACAAATATGCAAATGCATATTTACATTGAATGAAGCCGTTGATAAAATATTTATTCGTTTCAGAACAATTAAAGGATTTTGCCATCGATTTGAAAATGGATATTTTTACATATTTTACATTTAACGGCATATTTTTACATGTGGTGATTTGTAGAACATATTTAGTTATTTTTATACTTATTTAACCCTTTTAGGGCATATTTCGACATTCTGAAGACAATTTTTTTATAACTAGAAAAAAAAGAGATATATAGTATTTAATATAAATTTTAATGGCTAGCGCTAAAGTTCGTTAGAAATTTCTTGACAGCTTGATTTGTAGAAATAGATTAGTTAATCTTTATTAAAGTCATTTTTGAAATATGATATAAAGGACGCATTAGCCTTTCAATTTATTCGAATAATATGAGTTAATATTGTAAACACAATTTATTATTATCATTACAATTATTTAAATGAAAGCTATGCATATATACAAAATTTACTTATGATAATATCTAAACTAAATGGATGGAAAATCAAATGAAAGTTTAGTAAAGTTTTTATGTTATAAATTAGAATTAAAAATGAGTTGGCAGATAAATTTTAGTTTTTTGTTATTTTGTAAAACATTTTTTTTTTTTTTTTTTTTGATGAGATATAAATATTTTTTGCAAAAGCATATTTTCGAATTTTTAGAGCATATATTTCATCTCTACTGCGTATTTAATGCGCATAAAACACTTTTTTTTAGAGTATATATGTGGTTTCCCCGATGATTATTTTCTTAGATTATATTCTTAGCATTTTTAATAAATTTTAATCTGAATATTTAAGATTTGTTTATTTTTCTTTTAAGAGATATAATCTTTTGATGGAAATATTTACTTCTGAAATAAAACCGGTTAACCAATTTGCCTGAATTTCAAAAATAGTAAACGGTTTTTTTCAAAATTCCAACTATTCGAAATAATGTTTCTCGAAAATTCGAATAATCGGTCACCCTAGTTTAAAACTACTGAACCCATTAAAATGAAACTTGGCGTATATGTATATTATTGAAGGAAGTATTGAGTGGACGCCATATCCACTTTTTTTAAAGAAAGATTATTTTGTTTTTATAGTAAGCAATTTTCGAAATTCATAAAATTGTTTATGGTAGTGGAAAATATCATAGTGTAATAAAAGTGAATGCAAAATTTGTTTAATCGGTTCAATAATGTAACTACTCATATATTACAAGCAATCTTTTAATTAAAAGTGGGCGTAAAAAAGAAGGCTCATTTAATAAAAATCTTAAACAATATCTAAGAGAAGCTTTGAATTCCATAAAATACAAACACAGTGAAATTTATTGATTTAAAAGTTTGTTATTTTCACACAACGATAAAATCATAATTCGAACTATGAGGATGGTATACTGTCATTTCGCTGTAATTGGAATCACTGAGGCAATATTTTCTGACCCAAAATTTGTCGCATAGTGTTGTTAATACCATATACAATTTGATTTAGTTTTTCTTACTACATTATTATGTTATATCCACAAAAAAATCATATATTTGAAATTTTGTTTCATAAATATTATGAATCGAACATGACTTTTTTCCCAAATTTTTCATAATGAAAATTTTTGTAATTTTACAAAATTTTTTTCAAATCTTTGGTTTCGTTTTATTAGATTTAATTGCAAATTGTAAATGAAAATAGTTATACATGAAAATAATAACAACAAACGCCTTCAAATGGCATAATTCCAAAGAAAATCTGTAAAAAAAAATAATGTTTAGAAATTTTCATAATTTCGCTCGCATTCTTCAGCACCATCATTTTGATAAAAATGATGGTGCTGTTCCTATAATGTAGCTAAAAATCATTAAAAACCGAAGAAATTTTTAAACATTTTTTTACAAATTGACTTTTGATTCATTTCAAAAATGTAAAAAAGTTAAAATTTAAGACATTATTTGAAAATATTATTAAATTTTAAACTAAATTCAATGAAAGTAAATTCTTATATTTATGCACAAACTTTTTTCTGTGTATAAAATTTTTAATTTAATTTTTCTTATTATTTTTCCACATGTGTGGTTTTCATTGCATAAATTTTAAATTTTATACATTTTTAAAATAACCCATTTAGATGCTAATCATAGATTAAATTATGTATAATTTCTTTAATATTGTGCTGGTGGTATTTCTTTCTAGTCATATTCTAACATTTCTAAAATGGGTAAAATGCATCGTTTGAAAGAGGAAATATCACAGATAAATGATATATTATGTCTTGTTTCAATTTATATCGAAGTGTATACAATATTTGTATTAGAGTTACGTGTGTAGAGTATCGTTAATCTGTTTCCATACAAAATTTCTTAAAACTTAATACAAGAAAAATAGAGGTTAGTAAATTGAAATACTTAGTATTAAATATATAGTACTCTGTATATGAGTTTAGCATATTAACGAGTATATTTATAAAAGTCTATTTGAATTTATGAGTACGTGAGCATATCCGCCCAATAAGTTGAAATTTAAAATTAAAAATTAAAGAAATGTGTAGCTGTATTAGATTGCTGTAAGATACTGAATTTTTTCCCTGAATTTTCAAAATGCATTTACATGAGAATTTTTCGTTTTACAGTTGTTTTAAAAATTTAGCGTTTTAATTCGCTATTTATCTCGCTTTTTAATGTAAGGGAATCTTATAGTCGTTTATCAAATATTAATACTCCAGTATTTTTAGCAATTCAGCCATGAATTAAATGAAAACTGTAAAAAATTGGTAAATATCCTAAAGAATAAAGCTAAAGCTAATAATAAAAGCTAATAAAAGCTGACATTATTTTTGTTCGATGTAATTCATTTTCATTTAGTATTGAAAGCATGGACTCACAGATGCGCACAGTTTGTAGGGTAGTTTGTTTTTCATTAATGATAGTTTAGAAAAAAGACGTTCCGCCAAAGCACTGTTATGAGCCGAAATAAAAATATAAATTAGAATATAAGTATTCATCAAATTTATATTTTAATTTTCCCAACCCGGTCAAAAAAGATTCGTCATTTGATGCTTTAAATAGCTGTTCATAAACTTTATCATTAGCTTTAGTTTTTCATTTCATGTACAAATTCTTCTTTTTTCACATCACCATGCTATGAAAAGATCTTAAAATAATTAATTTCTTCATTGGAATTAATTTATGAATATAATGGTTCGAGATATTTCACACAATTTATTTTCTCGTCATTTAGCATATAGTCTTAAAAAGTTGCCCTATATGGGAGCTATGATCAATAATTTCCCGATGTTCACAAAATGGAGCAGTGCGTTTTCAACTTATATAAAACTTATTTTTGTAAAATATTTTGTTGATATTAACATTTATATGGAGCTATAGTTAATTATGGACTGATCTTCATGACATTTGGTAGAAATATTAGTGCTTATATAAAATTTCTTTCTGCTTAATTTCACTAAAATTTATTGATATTCAAGATAGTTATAAAACTAAAACCCTAATTTGGAAGGATACTTACATGAGGCGCAGGTGAAGTATTAAATGGATCACAACAAATTTTAACAGCCTTAATATTTATACCAAAATTATTACGTGCCAAATTTCATTGAAATATCTTAAAAATAAAATAAAATTGGTACTTTATTTTATATGGGCCAGAGTGCTCTATAAAATTACCTAATAAAGTAAAAATAATGAATATATTCCTTAACATTCACATGTGTATTTGATATACAAATATAAAGTTTATTGAAAATAAAATATACGAAATTTATACTCAAAAAAGTATTGAAATTTGGCATAAAAGTTTAGAGCCTTCTGTAGATCTCAAACTGTTTTTGGGTACTCATTATAAAGCCTGGAGGGTCTTCATCAAAATGCTTTTCAAATTTTAAAAATATCTGCACTAGTTCAAATGTTTTTTGCAACGAAAAAAGCAAAAGTGAGCCACGGTGCGTCGCAAGCGAAAATGTTTGTTAAATATAAAAAGTCATACCAATAAATGTGTAAAAAAAAATATGTAATGGATGAAATGGAATGGAAGAAAAAATTTCCTTCATTTTTTAGCCTTTTAAAGACAATTTTAGAAACCAAAACAGGCTAGAAAAAAGCTAGAAGCTAAAATGAAAATTTCGATACTAAAAGCAAAATAGCCTCAAAAAGGCTACTTAGAAACAAAGGTGGCTTAAAAACTAATCTTCTTTGGGATCAACTTTCAAAAAGAACAATTAAATTCACAGAAAAAATAATTATCATATATTTTTCCATTAAGTTGTTTAATTTTGGATTTAAATTTAATAAATATATTCAGATAAATATAAAATAAAAATAAAATGTATATAAAACTTTATTTGTCACTTAAATTTCAAATTCATCCAATCATTTACTTAATTGATTTGATAAATTATTTAATTGGAAAAAAATTTATATTTTTAATTTTTTAGAGTATATAGTACTTGATATAATAATTTTGGTGAGAGGTGCAAATTTAAAAAAGTTTTGAATTTAGTGAATTATTTACTAGCACATTTCGTGATTGATGACTTATTTCTGTGTATGATATGTAAATATTTCACCACTGGGTATCACACAGTAATCCACGCTGGAGCAGCGTAGTTAATTTCTGGCCAACCAATCTAGCTAATGAGATCTTTTTGATGCTCCAAATAATAATTTAATATCATGTTTTTCTCAATGCTTTAATACTTTGTTCTAAAACTTTGTACTTAATTCTAATTGAGTTTAAATATTTTTGGAGTATAACGCATTTGTGCTAATATTTGTGACGCACATAAATATTGGTCTCAGACCAACCTTTTGATGAAACTTGGTATATGTGATTACTTTGCTATGCCGACGAAGCCTATTATTGAAATTACTTTTGATAGGTAAATTATTTCACCTATCTCCCGTTTAAATGTGCATTCAGAATAGGGTTTTGACACTTATAAATCCCTTAATAACACTCATATAAAACCTTCCCAAAAAATCACATTTACACCTATTCCTAATAGAGAAGAGTATTATAAGATCGGGGTTGACCGAATAAAGCTTTCTTATTTCTTATGTATATTATATATTTTGCTTTTCTAAATTTTGGGAAGGATTTCCTGATGTCTTAAAAAATATCGGAACTAGCTTATCTTCAAAACAGCAAATTTGATTTGTTTATACTTTAATTCCTAATTAAAGGTTTGAATGTCTAATAGCATATTACAATTAGTTTTTTTTACAAAACAGTCTTTTCGAGTGCAAAGAGCTAGGAAAGTTATATTGGAAAATGCGTCAGCAAAATATTTTCATCCGTACCGAAAAAACAACTAAGAGAGGTTTTGATATTTTGTCTTTAAACTACACGAATAGCTTACGATCCACCACTTCATAGTGCTGGTTATTGTTGTGTTCATGATATTTTTTCAGAGTATGGCATAGCTGTCAGTGTAAAAGCCTTTAATAGGATAAGAGTCGCGTTGATAGTTCTTTTACAAGGCCTCTACTGGTTTAACTCCTGTGAAGTGTTACTTGTTATTACGCTTAAGGCTGATGGTATTGTAAATTTCCACGAATTCATACTTGATAATCGAGAGCATATGAGCTTCAAATGCTTTCGTTGTTGGTGATATTAATGTGATTTTAATATTAATGGTAATCGCAAGTTATATAGAGAGACTGCAGAACTGTTTGTGAATAAATTTTATTCGGCAATAGAAAATACTTATATTTTCAGCCTTTCTTTTTTTTCAAACACACAACGAATTAAAATGTGTGAGCTTATGATATTGTACAGTCTTTTATTATAGAAGCAAAGTAAAATTCATGATGATCTTCAAAGAGAAGAAAGAAGACTTAAGGCATCATAATTGCCTCTATAATATTGATTATTAATACCGATATTATTCTTATATTCCAATTTTGGTATTTGTGAAATTAATTTTAACGTACTAATTAAAACTGGAATAAAGTTGGATAAGACTAAAATGGACATAAGCTATCCCTTTTAAAACAGGTATTCAACAAAAAAAAAAAAAAAAATATATATATATATATATATATATATATATATATAGTATATCTTAGTTTTTAATATTTTTCTAAAGAATTTATAATAAATGATTAAACCACATCTACCAAAATGACTCAATAAAAAGTCGCTAAAAACTTTCCATACAAATTTGGGTTATATCTCATATGAAAAATTACCTAATATTTTGAAGTAATTTTTGAACTATAATTCCTTTTTCATTAAGAATTTCCAAATTTTTGGGTAATTTTTCGCATTAATAAGATTTTCTAAATTATTTTCAGAAATAATTTCTGCGGTAGATAAATTATTTTAAAAAGGATTTATAATAATCAACTTATTACCTACACATAATGAGTTAATTTAATTTAAAGAATGAAGCGCCGCATGCTAAATTTTTTATTAAATATTAATAGATTATTTATTGCTTAAGTGGATGATTCTCTAAAAATAAAATAAAAGTAGAATGCAATTTAATTTTTTATATAATTTTCTTTTTTAACCTTCAATTGAATTTAATGACAAATTTTAATTATTAAAATGTTTACACGCAATTTTATATTTAAATATTGTTGTAAATATTTCAACTTTCGAGCAGTTTGCTTAAGTTATTTTCGTTCATTTTGTATCCTTTTTAAGGTCTTATCGATAAGGATAGTAATATTAATAAAAAAAAAAAAATAATCGATTAACCTACTTTATTTTTTTCAGTATGCCAAAAAAAAGCTACAGCAGTTCCATTTGAAGTACTTAATAATTTATGAACCTTGAAATGCAATAAGTTCATTAAAATCATGTACAAATTCGACTAAAGTTTATTTTCAGATGTATATGTACATATATGTTTTTTGTTGAAAGCTACAAATATTCTCTATATATAGCTTTCCATAAAACTTAACAAATTAATTAACTTTTTCACACAGAATACAAACAAATAAACAAACAAACAAACGAAGGAGCAAACGAACCAAGTAAATAAAAATAAAATGAAAAAGGAAACGAAACTTACGAGAGTAACAGAAATATACACAACTTGGTTTATATTTATAACAACAAATACAATGACGATAACAAGAATAATTACAACAGCAATAAACAAAAATGTAACTCTTTTCTGTTGTTTTCATTTTTTGCTACTTCTCAATTGGGTCTAGTTGTTTTTGCACTTTTCTCTTCGTTTTCTGTGGTGTTTGCATGGATGTCTTGTTCAAGCACCATAAGCTTGAGGCTTATTTGTTGTTGTTGCTATTCTTGTAATTATTGTGGGGTTTTGTTTTTAGATAGTATAACTGAAATAAAACATAAAGTGTAGCAGACAATAATAACTATCCTTTATAACTATTTTTGTTGTTGGTTTAGTTTTATTTGCAGTGTAGTTTTTTTATATAAAAGTGTTTTGCATTGTGTTCTTAATTCTTTTCTATTTTTGTACTTCTTTTAATAGTAAAAAGTTTAAGGAAATGAAAAGACATAAATAGTATGTATACAGATTATTTCTAAATATACTTAGTTAAATTCTGATCATCGGGGAAACATATATGAGTAATCGCAGTCATAGGTTTCATTTTATGGAATGTGGAATTAATAAATTGAACAGTTGCGAACTTAATGAGCAGTCGCCGTACCTGTGAGTGAGTCTGAGATATCTTTTGTAGGTAAAGTACTGGAATGATATGTCGATTAATTGGATCCGCAAAATATCTAATTTTTAATTGACAGTCCCACTGTTATCATAGGATATTGTGGACAAATCACACAACTATCAGAGCTCTAAACGATTTGTGAAACAGTAGCACACCAATAATCGTCGATGACTCTTGGACTTCCGGTTTTGTTCTTAAGATAAAAGAGAATTTAATATTAACAGTCGCCGAAGATACCGGGAAAAATGATATAATTAAGATGCATTTATTATACCAAATCATTGATCGACTCGCTAAGCAAAATTTTAACCAGAGCAAAGCTGTGTAAATTGTCTGTTCATTTATAGACAATTTACAATATAAGATGCAGTAGTCGATATATGTATTTTGACAATATGAAAACAAAATTTTAGTCAATACTTAATGGCTTAAAAAAGCAATAAATTCACTAAAAAGAAATCGAGCGATAACTGCACACCAGCTGAAATACCACAAACTGATCCTGCACTCTTTCCCGAAATCGTTCATTTCAGCATTTCTCGCAGGTGAGGTCAAAAAAAATTCACAGGCATCTGTGTTGATCAGGCTAACACCTTCAACATTATAATGATCATTTGATATCTATTTCTGAGTTTTACAGATCTTAAAAGGCGTTCAACTCGATTTGATATAGTGTAATATGGACAGCATGGAGGAAAAAAGTCCCACATTATCACAAAACAGGACCAGCTAAGTCATATGAACTAACTTTTTTACTACATTGTAGTAACTTTTTTACTACATTGTAGTAAAAAAGTTAGTTCTCTATAACATTTACTTTTCGCGGTCACCTTGGACAGCATCATGACAGAGATAGCTAAAAAAAGAGAGAGGAGTAGTTTAAAGTCAACATAATCCCCTCGAATGTCTTGATTCCCTACGATACAAACAATAAAATAAAAGATCTTACAGCCCTATCTAAAGCCAACAGCTCCAATATAGATTTACGGAAGAGAACGAATAAGATTCCAATTAGGCCCCAAATAAGTTAAAGAAAAGGATAATGGATTGGATATAATCTACGCAAACCAATTTCGATCTTATTATACTCTTCCTATAATGGAAAAATAGTATATTTTAATTTTCATATTTAATAAGTTTCCGAATTTTAAATATTTACTTAATTATTTAATATAAATTATGGATTTCTGTACTTGTTACTCTTAGTTCATATTAAATAATTTTGACATCCTTTTATCAATTTACAGAAATTCTTTCAAGTTCGAGCACATCTCTTAACATTTTCTTTTTTCCTTTTTTGTGGTTTCTCAGATACCTTGTATTTAAAAATGTATTAGAGAAATCAAAAATTTTATTCAAATTCAGTTCGCATCTAAAGGAGTTTCTTTAAGTAATCTCATAGATCAAATATGTTTTGGATTACCCTTATATATAGTATATTCAAATGAGTAAATAATACATTTCCTTTTATGTACTTAAAACAATATAATTGTCAACCATATAAACACAGGCTATGTATACATATGCACTCATATTTCTATTAAAAATTCAAAATAAGTAAAATATAATGCAAATACTTTTGCAAAATAAAATATTATACAAATTCATATACAAACAGTAGAAATTCTATTTGCAAATATATATAAGTACGTATGTATGCTCAGAATAAAAAATAAAAATGAATTATGAAGACTACTTTTTCTGAGATTAATTTGAATATGAGTGTTCCATAAACCAAAAGCACTTTTCAATTCAATATTAGTAAAATTCAATTCAATATTTAAAAATTATTGAAAAACCTATTCCCATTCACCACAAGCAATGGTAGAAGGTATAAAAATGAAAATAAAAGTAAATGCACACCTATTAAAGATATTTGAATAGACTTTTTCAAGTAAAAACAAAATAACAACAGACAAATATAAAATATTTCCATTTATTTATATTGTTTTAACAGCACAAATAAAACTGAAATTCAACTTTTATAAAACTTTTTACCATAACCTAACATTTGAAAACATGTACGATATTACATACATATGAATATGCACCCAAGTATGCTCCATATATATTTACTTGCATTTTATCATGTCTAAAGACTCACATGAATATGAAAGTTTTTGAAAAAAAAAAAAAATATATATATATATATATATTTTTCATATATATGCCAGGTCACAGAGTTTAAAGTAAGAAAACATAGTTTTGTCACTTATTTTTTCACGTCTTTTTTTAGTTTTCTCATCTTACCCTACAACGTGTTGTGTGGCATAAAGGAGTTGAATTGGCATAAGTAAAATTTTCATTTTTAAGGAAAAAAGAAAAATACAAGTTATCAGAACCTTATAAAAGAGAGATAAGTTGCAAAAAAGAAATAAAAAATGAAGGCTTTGATTTAATTGCATATTCTTTGTGCAAGAAAAGAATAGATTGTATCAACAAATTTATGGCTGGGAAGATAATACGAAAGCTATCAAGTATTGTTCCAGAAACTCAAAAATAAATCACCAAATGGATTTTAAGTATACTTAGTATATAGCACATTAGACTCAATGTCTGGTTTTTGAGGAAAAAAATCACAGAAAGCACTTAGAGCACTGTATGAGTGCTTCAAATGATTTCTAAAGTTTTTAAATAAAAGTTCAAATCGCTACGCCCATTGTCATGCCTATTTTCAGTGAAACTCTATCAACTCATAAAGGGAAATATTTCATTACATTTATTAATTTTTATGCCCTTACAGATTGTGGTTGGAGTATTACTGAAAACATTTTCCAACCTTCGAAAATATTTTCAGAATCATCTTTTAAGTCGATTCTACGTTATCCGTCCATCTGTCGGTCTATGCATTATAATAGATAATTCAATAAAATTTAACACGAATGCCTTTTATGATCTAGAGACCCATTGAAAATGCTAAATTATTTCACTTAGACCCAGTGTTGCCAATTTAGCATTTTTAGTGATAGATGGCACTTCTTAAACTCATTTAGCATGAAAAAAATTAATCTAGCACACGACACTTTTTAATTATTTTTGGCATCTTTTTAGCACCTTTTGCACATGTTTTATTAATTTATAGTTTTGTACTATAAAAATATTATCAGTATTTTTTTTTTCTAAGAATTAAAACAGCAGCTAAAACATGGTGTTTTAGCGACCTTTAAAGAGTGTGTATTTACTATACATATAAAATTTTTAAAACCAATACATTTATAAAAAGTTAAACTATAAACTAAAATTTTTGCAATTAATTAAACTATATTTTACTATAAGAAATAATTACGATAAAATAACTAATTAATTTTTAAATATAGTTTGCTATTTAGTTATGAACGTAATTGAATCGATGCCGTAAATTAAAATCAAATTTTAATTAATTTCAAATCCTCTTGAAAATTAAAATATTTATAGGTACATTATTATTCAACTTATTACCCAATTTAAAATTTCGTTATTTTATTTTTTAAAATATTATATGAAGAACAAATTGCTAAAAAAGTAATAATACCTCTTGTGAGTATTTTGATAAATTTTTAAATAATTTTTTTCGAAGACTAAAAATCAGAACATTTATTAGAAACAAACTTTGTCGAAAATTTTATTTTTTGCTAAATATTGATTTTTAGGTAAAACTCTGCTTAATTAACATTGTTTTCTAATATTATTTGTATTTAATTTACTTAGGTAAAAAATCAGTTTTGGTTCATTTAAAGAGAACATTTTATTGGAAATTTAGGAATTTTACGAATATAGAATAGATTCGATAATCCGAATGGTTTTGCTAGCTCAAAAACGGAATGTGCAATTTTTGCGTAATTTTTTAATAAATTTATTTTTTAAGCTCCTTTGATTTTATTTTTTATAAAATAAAAAAAAGAACTAAGTTCACGCAGTAATCCATACTATTTCATATAAAACTGTAAATGTGCCTTTCAAAAACTTACTTTTCTAAATTTTCATTCATGTTTTCCAAACTTTGCCTTGAATATTTAGGACATACCAGCGAAATATAGCGAAAAATGCGCATAGTTACAATAAGTATCAGTCCTTTCAAAATTGCTTTCTTTCAAAATTTGTATTCCATTGACGGGCGCACAGACCCCGTCCGAAAAAAACATCAAATTTTAAAAATTAAAAAAATATGTCATCAAAATTCGACTACTCTATATGTAACTGTTGAAAGTTTGCACAATAAAAAGGAAGGTATAGAATTTATCCACAAAGTCCGATTAGTTTATATAAGATCGAATAAGATCAGAAAATAAATACGCGAACAAAAAGAGAAGAAGAACGGGAAAAGTTAATTAATTTTAAGCCCTTTTTATAAGTTTTTAAATTATGAACAACAAACAAACTCATTCTATACTCTACAACCCAGACTGAATAATAAAAAATGCTGTTTTTTATTAAAATTTTAGTATAACTTGGAAAATACAAAAAGAGTTATGATATATTTCGATTTAATAGTTGATTGTAGTTGAAATCCTTCATTTTCATTTAATTTTTGTTTTAAATTTCTGCAGTAAAAAGAGTACAAATAAATTTGTTATATATATATATAAACTGAAAATTTTTGATAATTATAATCTTGTAACCGTCAAGGCTATCGGAGTACATCTTTTCAAATTTCTAATTTTTTTATGCTATAACGTCTTTTCGTATTCTAATTATTTGTTTAATTAGTTGATGTAATAACTAAATATCTACGCCTTAAATCCTCCAATAATTTTACACTAATTATATTTTTAATATATAAATTGATTTTATATATATTTGCCCCGACCGTTAGAGGGTTAAAATGTTATTAGACAAAAATTTTGTATTGGATACCCTAAGTATTTCACATATTTAATAAATGATATATTTTAATAATTTTTTAACAAAAGTGGACCAGAAAAAAAGCATCGATAATCCGGATTGGGATCTGCAATCAATTATCGGAATTATCGAGCTTATACTATATCCACTTTTTAGCGATAAATGAGATTTTAAAACCTAAGTTTACAGTAAAAGAATCGGATTTTAGTTGGTCAACATGTTAAACTATATGTCATTTGGAATAACAAATACTATAACTCAGACAATATATACTTGGATAACTTATTATAAAATTAAAATTTTGAAAAATCCACTCATAAATTTAATTTAACTTTAATTTCATTACTTTTTAATTTCTAGAGTATCAATTTCAGAATGTGTTTTTATTATTTTCTTTAGTATTCTTTTACCTTTAAACCTAAAAATATATAACAAATCTCTTTTTTACAAATATATATAGTTTTTTAGTACTTTCTTTTAGTATATTTTTTAATTTTAGCACTTTCCAGCATTTCTCTTTGAAAGTTGTAGCTGTTGTTCCGCTTAGGTTTTGACAACACTACAGGATCCCATAATAATATCCAATCAAAATAGGGTTTTAATGCACATAAATGATCATAACTCCCATATAAGCCCCTTTTCCGAAAATTAATTCAATGTTCATAAATTCAATTTTACAATAATCGGTCCACAATTGACTACATACACTGGAATCTTTAGAAGAGAAACAACTTCTATATGAAGTTCGCCTTTGAATATTTCCTTCAACACCTTCTTAATGTATGATTAATGGCTGCGATATTTAGGAAAAATAAATATGGAACTTTATGCATGGTTTTTTGGTATCGATATAATTTTATTTATAAACACTTTAATTATTACAAAATTTTCCTCGGAAGTCAATTTTCGCTTTTCTGTACATTTCCTGTACTAAATGGAAGATATGGCAGTTCCTTTTTTATAATATAACATCAGACAATATAAATTTGGTTACAGTTCAAAATCACAATATTTCTAATATATAAAATTTCTTTAGTACATGCAAAATTTTACATTTTTACCGGCTACATAAAAATTGCAAATTTTCTCTTCAGTTTCAAATCTTGAAAATTTAGATACTTTATTTGTAGTTTTAAAATTTTACCAAATTTTAAATAAAAATAAAATATGTATTTATATACAGGTTAAATTTCAAATATTTGGAGAAGGGAACAGATGAACTTAGTATTACATGTTAGCACACATTTGAACCTTTAACCCCATATGTAACACCGCTGCATAGTCAAAGTACATAAAACACTTGAATTTTTAAAAGCTCCCCAAAAAAGGGATATTTCTTTAACAAACATTAATTAGATATGGCAGCAATTCTTTAAAAACTTTTTAATAGGCCAGTAATTTGCATATCTCTATTAATATTATATATTATAAATAGAACTTATAAACTTTTAGCATACTTATTTACATCAACTTTTATATTTCCTAATTTTAATATTAAAATTTTGAAAATAAAAGAATATAAAATATGCCAAGTTTGAAAGCTTGGGAAAAAGACATGTGGCGGAATCCGATGTTTTTATTTGTTTCCTTTTTTTACTTTTTGAAGTGTTGGTATCCAAAACCAAAACCAGTCATTGAGTCTAATGTGCATAGTTGCAAATTTCAATAGTTAAGAAAACTACGAAATTTTGAAAATTCTACCCAGGACTCTAATATCTTCCATATTCCTTGAACATTTTCCAATCAATTTACAAAGCAGAAAAATATAGCTTTTCAGCTGTATTAAAATCTGTTATATGTATATATCTATTTCAAGTAAGTAAAGATTTATAATTTATGAATAACTTTTAAATTTATTTTCCTTTTTTTCAGAATTTTGCTTTTCACTTTAGTTTTTTGGATTTTCTTCTTAAAAACTAAATACATTCTTATACACAGTTTTTAATACCATTTTTTAAGAATATCAGTTATATCAGTCTTTAAAATCGCTTATAAATTGAAAAAGTTATTAAATATTTTCTAAACGTTAGCAAAATATTTTTCATACATTTTAAGACAAAGAATTTTATTTGAAAAATTATGCAGTGAATTAGACACTGCATAATTTTTGGGGCAAAAATGAGAAATATATCAAGGACCTATATTCAAAACTCTCTATCTCTAAGGAGACAGCTTTTGAGCAGAGCAATAAAACTATTTAGTTCAAGTATTTAAAAATTTGTTATAATATTTAAAAATTTTAAAACCACGACTAAATCTTATATATAATTTGTTTTTAATATTGTGCAATATTTTCAATTTCAAAAATATTCAGTATGTATCAAAAGATAAATATATAGAGTGATTTGCTTTGTAAAAAAAGAATACATTTAATTACCATTCATTATTTAATTTTAAAAGTTTTATACCATCTAGTAATTTGAAAGGTAACATAATTCGAATAGGCTACTTTATTTTGGGATCCAAGAAGACCAAGGAGACTGATACCCACATACAAAAAAATAATAGTCGCATTTCTAAAGAATTATTATCACAAAAATCTTAATATTTTTTGATAAAATGGATAACCATAACACCAAATATCAAATGGTGACACCACCAACAAACCAGAAATTTCCCTGGTTTATTAGCTTTGTTGTAACTCCTCAATAAAACGCTAAAAATGCAGTTTTATCCCGATCAGTGTTGCCAGTTTAGCCTTTTTAAGGCTAAATCTAGCCTTTTTATTTTACTTTAGCCAAAAAAATTTTCGTTCTAGCTTGTAGATTTTTCCTATCCTTTTTGGATTTTTAAAATTTGAGAGCTCTTGAAAGTATTGGACCATTTTACAAATGAAATATAACCCTAATTTTTATGTGAACTTTTGGGCGATTTTTTGCTGAATCGTTTTGCATTTCTATGTTTAATTTAAAAATTATTTACAAGGTCTTTAAAAAATATCAAAAACTAATATGAACGATAAAAACAAGGCTTTTAAATTTAAAAAAAACACTTTACTTTTATCTGACCTAATTTTTTGGGGCATTTAGCTACTTCCGGCCTTTTTATACCCTTCACAACTGTTGTGAAGAATATATGTATATATATAAGTTTGTGAATTCGTTTAGAGTTTCTACATTATTCATCTAAAACCCCAAAAAGTATATATTCTGGAGCCTTATTGTTAGGGACGTTGATATAACGATGTCCATCTGTATGTTAAAATCACTTTTTAGAAAGCTCCAGTTATCGGATATAAAAATCAACAAAATACCTGAGATATAGCCAAAAAACCGAAAAGGCCTTTCTAAGCTTCTATATAAGCTAGCGACTTCGCTTTTGCACAGAAAATTCCGAATATTTTTTTGAAATGTTTTTGTAGAAGTAATAAACAAAAGCGATTCATTAGTGACTGAGATATCAGTCAAACCGCATTTTTGGACCTTGTGAAGCTCTACATAAGCATCAGCTTTATACAAATGTGTTGTAAATGTTCGGTTTTTTGAATTAACCATATCGATCTATAAACAACCGAGTTATAAAGAAAAATCTGGAAAAAAAAATTGTTAAAAATGTAGACACACAAACATATAAAAAAAGCATTGCAATGATATTCAATATTTCAGTGTTATTGTTTTTGTATAAGCAAGTAGTAGTTGTTAATTGTACACACAACCATTTTTTTATGGTTGCAAGCTTTTTAGTTGGAAATAAAAGCACTGCAATGACTCAGTGTTGCTGTTTTTTGTATAAGCATGTATCTGCAATGTTATTATAAGCTATAAGTGTTGTTGTTTTAAGGAAGCAACGCTGGCTATGATGGTTTAATTTTGTGTTTAAATTTTTGCAGCTTGGGAAAAAATGCAGATTATTTTTGTGAGTATAACTGTGAAAATATGGAAGCATACTTTTCGGCGTAAATTTTATTATTTTCCGGTATGGTGGTGAAGGGTATAAAAGATTCGGCACAGCCGAATATAGCGCTCTAACTTGTTTAGGTGGAAGTAGAAGCATTGCAATGTTTCAGTGTTGTTGTTTTTTGTATAAGCATGTATCTACAATGTGGATTCTACATACAAATATAAGTATATAAATTTAGTAGTTATCTGAAGCAATAAGTGTTGTTGTTTTAAGGAAGAAACGCTTTCTACGATGGTTTAATTTTGTGTTTAAATTCTTGTAGTTTGGAAAATAGTGTAGATTATTATTTTTTAAGTACATATCCTAAAACATGAAAGCATACTTTAAGGCATAATTTTTATTATTTGTCGGTGAAACGGTGAAGGGTATAAAAGAATCGGCACAGCCAAATATAGCACACACCTGGCAACATTGATCCCGATACATAATACATAGGATGTATAAAATCTTATTTTTTCCAATCATTGCAAAAGCCTCATAAATATTAAATATTTGTTCCGATTGCAAATGAAGGGTATTTAAGTTACCCCAAAGTCGATTGCAAAATGTTTACATTATTATTTATTTTCCTTTTTCCTTTAATTTGAAATACAACACCTTTGTGCTGTCGTGCAAATATGTGTGGTGACAGTAGTTGCATATTGCAGTATTGTATGAAGTTTTATGAATACATTTTGCTTTAACTCTCCTTCTTACATACTTACCACTCGTTTGGGGTTTATGATGAAATATTATTTAAAAAGGGAAGCAGTTTCACTTAGTGTTGAGTTTGAATATCTTGCCTGTCAAAAGGCTTCACTCCAAAGGCAAAGGCTAAAGTTTATTCGTATAAAAGAAAAGAAAAAACAAAAGTTTAAAATTAAAACAGAATAACATTTGTTATTCTTTTGTTCTATTTACTGTCATTGTTGTATGTATTTGTATATAATACATATTTATTAGAGAGATTCCCGAATTTATGAATAAAAAGAGATGGGAAGATATATAGAGGAGGTAAAATTTCAGTACAGTATTGCAAGGAGGTGTGAAATAATAAATTTTTAAAAAGGCTAAATGCCCCAAAAAATCAGGCCACAAAAAAATCAAAATTTTGTAATTTAAAAACTTATATTTTTTCTTGTTCTCATTAGTTTGGGTATTCATTTCATTGCAAAAATTTGTGTTAAATATAAATAAACTCGATTTTCTGTTCGAAAAAATATACAAAAATGCTTTAATGGATGATTAAGTAAAAATAAAATAAGTAATAGCAAATAAGCAACAATTCTCTCCGCTGTTGAAATACTAACATTTAGACATTTTGAGGCAATTTTAAGAATTAAAAATGCTAGAAAAAAAACTGGAAGCTGAAACAAAAATTTTGAAGATAAAAGAGAAACCCTGGTAGCATCATTCATTTATATTGATGATCTCAGACAAAATTTTACATTTTTTTTATAAAATTCACAAAAAAGGGACTTAAATTACGAAATTGTTTATAAAAATTTAAATTTTTATTTGATTTAGCTCCAATCACCAAAAATATGCTATTAATTAATTAAAAATAATTTTTTCATTAAAATTTAAATTGTTATTTTAATCGATATAAAGAGAATTTTAATTGAAATTTCATTGAATTTAATTTCATTAAATTTGTGTCATTGCACATTAGTTAAAAACCCATTTAAGACATAAAAAGTGACCATGTTTTATAAATTATAACAGACAAAGTAATCAAGGATACATATTAAAAAATATAATGTGGTAAGTTTGACAATCTCATAAGGCATTAAAGTTGGTAGTTTAATACTATTGTTAATATTTTTATTTAAATGGAATTAGAATTATAAAAGCTGTATCTCATTACTAAAAAAAAAGTATAACAATATCGTATAATGTAAATTTCAGCCTATTTTAAGATTCTTATATTAAATTTTATATAAGTCGTGTGTTTGTCGTACATATCATTAATTTTGTGTTTTGTAATCATATGAGTTGTTTATCAAGATAACCTATAATTTTGAAGAACGAAAAGTAATGATTCGGCATGAACTTGCACGAATGTAAAAACGTGAAATTACCAGCAGTTTGTGATAAACTCTTGCAATCGTCAATTGTTTTCATTTAAAATTTGCTAAAACTAAGCGAAAATTTCCTGGTTTTCACAAATAATTAAGAGGAAATATTATGTTCTAACCTATTGGGTAGTTTCACTAATAATTTATGTAATATAATGTGTTTTATATAATTAATGTAACGTGTAAAATATATGTATTATATTGAATATATTTATTTACATACCTATGAAAATGTGATATACATAAATACATACTAATGCTTGATATCAGGAAAATTCATAATAATATCGTTCGTCGTCCAGGTGGCACGCTCCAAAAAAGGGTTAGAATATCACTGAGATATACTTTACAATGTAAATAAAACATCAATAAAAACCATAAACAAATAACTGTCTACTTGAAGAAAATGGCAAAATTAATTAATATGAACTTACCCTTCATGTGACTATAAAAATCTTCCTCGAAAAAGCAGCTTATTACAGCTTTGATACAAAATTGGACCTTGACGGGAAGTAAATATGAAGTACAATAACACCTGAACTGTTAGTAATCTTATTAAATCTTAAAATCGTCTACATACTTACTAGTTAGTTGTCCTTGGTATATAAGGAAATATTCACAGTACTTGGTACTAGTTTCTTCGTTAAATAGGGCACAAAAAAGACCAAGCAGTTTGAAATCGTCGATGTAATGTCAATTATCTGTAGTATTTTGTTTCCAAATGTTTTTATTTTATAAAAAGCTGTCAATTTTTTCCAATAAGTTTAAAATCAGTTAGAAAGTTAATTATATTAATAAATAATTTTTATTAAATTTCAATTTAAAATAAAAAAAAACAAGTTAGTTAAAAAATTTTAAAGAATATTTTTTTCTGCGATTCAATCAAAAATAAGGAATTTCAATTTAAATTAAATGATACATAGATGAATTCCAAATGTTTTTACAACTTTTTTTAAAAGGACGAATCAGATAAGTAGAATTTAAGTAGATTTAAATGAAGTACAAGTAAATTTTAACTACTCTAATATATAGTTAAATTTGAACTGTATTTATATTATTTCTTTTCTTGTCAAAAGGTGTGATTGCATACGAAACAATAAGTATATACTACGAGGCAATAGATTATGTATAAGAAATAAATAATTTGTACCTTTAAAATTTTTACTTATAGAATATAAGTAAATATTAAAGACCAAGAAGTAATCAACAAGATTTGAAACATAATACTATAATATTTTATTCGTTTAATCATTATTATGCTTCGGGAGAATTATCAAACAAATTGTAAAAAAGTGAAACCATAAGCTGACAATGTGACTACAACCATTGCTTATTTAGCAACGTCATTATTCACTTTAATTTTCAACAATTGTTATTTCAGAATAAAATCAAAACATATGAATATATGTGAACAATTTCAAAAATTTCCGAAACTCTTTGTATTTGTAAAGTTTGTTTTAAAACAGGAAAACTGTTGATGAATTTTTATACACCAATATAACTGAGAAATCCAAAACTTTAGGCCATTCACCTAAAATATCAAGCTACTACAAATATTTAAATGTAAAAAATATTAAAAAAAACTCAGTTGAAAGTTTTAAGTATTTTTTTGATTAATTTTAGCTTTGGACTCAAAATTTACGTCTCTTGTACTCAAGATATTAACTAATTTTAAAACAAGACTTTGGGAGTTTATATGTTTTATAAATAGTTAACATATAACTATTTGGTGAAAAGTTACGTGGTGATAAAAAAATAGAACCAAAAATGTATGATTTTTTAAATTTCTCAATTTTTTATAAAAAATTTGCGCACATAAGTGGAATTAAAATACGGGTACAGAATTTAAAAGGCGAAGCAAATTCCTTAATTTTCAGATATATCTTGTTTATGTCAGGAAATTAGGTATGGGATATCATTGTCACTAACTTCTACATATTTGTCATAAATATTACTAAAATGTAACTTTTTCGCGAATGACATCTACAGCTTTTACTGATATTTTCCAAAATGTCACGTAAACATAATTAATGGAAAAATAACACATGCATATCAAATGGGCGTTTAAAAATTCAAAAACTAAAAATATTCGCCAAATTTCCAAAATTTGTTCCACTTTTTTTAATAAGTTATATGGCTTTATCTATAAGAAAAATATCTGTAAAGAATAGTCTTGATGGCTAAAATTTTAAATACGAAACTAAATTCATCACTAAACCTAGAGTACAAAGCATATTTTACATACGTCTAATTTTTTTTAAAGTAGTTTATCTCATAATTTAAGTGACAAAAAATTATAAAATAATATTATTTAATTCAATAATTCCTCAGAAATTGTAATAAGCGATTTATTTGGACTTAGTTCATAAGAAAAACTATTTATAAAATTTCATAACCAATGTATTTTTTCGTGAATTTTCCTGAGATCACTTCGAAAAAGGAACGAAAAATTATCACCACTTAAAATATAAAATGAAAAACAAACGAAACTTAAAACATCAAGTTCACTGCAATATAAAAAGCAAAACATCATATTAAAAATTTTAGAATTTGGTAAAGAGGTGCAGACCTCTATTTCGTGTTTCCCACAAACAGGTTTTGTGCATTCAATTCGATTTAATTTTATAATTCGGCGTTTTTGGTACTGCACATACTTCGTTTTTTCTACATTATTATTTAACATAAAAAAATATGTAAAATTTTTCAATTAATTATTTATTTTTTCGTTTTCATTTTATATCGAAACTTAAAAAAATTTTTTGTTAATGTGATTAACATTCAAATTGATTTACATTTATTGACATAAATCAAAAGAAAAAAAAAAACGAAATAAAACAAAAAATTTTGAATCGTATAATTTTATCACAATTATGGAAAACTTCCATTCGCTTAGACTCTGCTAAAAGAAAAAAAAAGCTGTATCAAGTAATGCAAATTTTAAAGATTTTCTAAGGTTGACGTTAATATAGAATTATTCGGTAAGTATAAGTTTTAAAGATTTGATAGGAATCTATAAATTAAATAAGATTGCTTCGTTGTTATTGTACTTAAACGTTTCCGTCCAGGTCCAAGTTTATACAAGCTATATTATGCTGCTTTTTGGAATAGCATTTATATATAAAGGTAAGTTTATAGCGATTCTTCAGACAGGCCGCCATATGTTGTTTATTTTTTATTGTTATAGCATCCCTAGGTTGTAAAGTCTACTTAGTGATAATTTTGTTTTGGACTAAAGCAATTTTTATTTAAATATTTGTAATAATAAAATAAACACAAATAATTTTGACGAAATTCGTGTATTATAATTTAAGAGAAGCATTTCTGCGCAATAGTATAGATTTAATCAATTTTAGAATCAAATCAATAATTCTTTTAGTTGATTTTAAACAAAATTTCGATTATAAATCCAAGTGAACCGATTGAAAATATTAATTGAAAAATTAATTGAAAAAATCAATAACTTTCAGCCAATTAATACTATCATTTTGGTAATTAGACCTAAATCAATAAAAAATATAATTAATATAATCAATTTTGTAATTGAAATCCATTTTTATATTTTCCTGTGCATGTTTATTTTTTATTACTAATAACTATTGCATCTTTTATAACAAAATTTTTTTATCAAATCCTGGTCACATTAAGAAATTCAAGTATGATGTTCTCGGTCCTTTTTGTTGAGCAATTCTTTAGGGATTTTCTTCTGGCTAAACCGTTAGAGTCCTACAAGTGTAAGATTTTTATTTTGTTTCAAAATAATGAACAACAAAGAAAAAACTAAGAGGAAAAAAAATATGATGAGAAAAGGGTCACGTTGTTATTAATGTTTGTCGAATCGACGAGCGATAAGTTGCAAAAAACAAACTTTTACCACCATAAACTAAAAAAATGTGGTTTTTAATCGAAAAATAATCTCAGGGACTACTACCGTACATAACTTGAGTACAATCGCTCCAACCAGTAAAAAATAAAGGTAAAATGAGAGCAATGCTCGTTGAAGGTTAGTACTCTTGTTAGCGTTAAAATATTTTAAGATCTCATAATTTAATTGACCAATATATATATATATATATATATATATATGATATATATAATATGATATATATATATATATATATATATATATATAATAATGTGAAATATGTAAAGACGTTTTTTGTGGTTATATATATATATATATATATATATATATATATATCTATATATATATATATATATATATATATATATATATATATATATATATATATATATATATATATAACCACAAAAAACGTCTTTACATATTTCACATTATTGTTCGAATTTTAAAATAACAACAACCATTTTCGATGCAAAACTAAATAAGATACATGTTTAGAACTTTGCGAAAATTCACTTTTTTAAAAAAATTAAAGTTTTGCTTTTTGCAAAAAATATTTTCAGGTTTAAATTAATATATTATCCGAGGCAGCCCTGGTATTCATTTAGTTTTTTTTTTTCAGCAAAATATATCAAAACATGCCACCAAAAAAAAGAACATCCAAATAAGTCAATAAAATCCTGAACTTGTGATTCAGAAGTAATGCAAATTCGGATCATTTCCAATGAATTTAACATAGGCTTGTTATTGGAAGATGGTCTCTTTTTTGAGACCTATTTACTGAGTAGGAAGTCGTGTTCACGATGTCATGCAAAATTGATTTTTTATGTACATTTTAATCCATTCAAGGGAAATTGCTTTTAATTTTTATATTAACCAAATATTTTTTATTAAAAAAAACATGTATAACAATATTTTTTTATTTTAATTAAAACAGTTATTAAGTAACAAGTATTTGTAAATTTTCAACCTTTAATATCAGAAAAATTTATTTGAATCGCTTTTTAATAACATTTTTGGATGATGCTTATGAACTAATTAAGCACAAGAAGCCATACACTTACTGAAACTTTGAAAGTAATGAAAAGGTACTTCTTTAGAACTGGCTTCTGTTTATTTTTGCTGGGATGTTTGTTATTATTCACAATTTTTTCAGATTTTTAACCAATCAAATTTTTTATTTATTTTTATTAATTTTATTTCTTTGCAGTATACTCCGATAAATATTAAAGCACTTTAGATGTTCTATGAAATCGCAGTGTTTTGGTTTCGATTAAGCAAAACCTCTATTTTTAAGATTTTCTTGAAAGTTTCAACAACTTTAACCCGCATTGATAGCAATAGTTAACGGGAACAGACTTTGCATGCAAAAATATTGGTTTACAAAACTAAAAATTGACGTTCGAATTAGACAAGAAAAATTTTGAATATATTTATGATCAAAATTTTGAGATTTGGGACTTCCCATATATATATATTAATTTTTAAAACTTTATAATTTTTATTTTATCTAATTCTTGCACAGTATACCAATGTTGAAATGAACGAATTTTGATATCTCTGCATGTTCTTTAGAAAGTCTTTCGCCCTGTGTGGTTTGGTTACATAAAATAAACATTGTGCTTACGGTTGGGTAATCACGACATGAAAATTTTTCATACAAAAACAAATAGGAAAGTTCATCTTCGAGCATATGATACCCTACAAGCTAATACATTTCGTGCAATAACTACTCTCATTGAAAGTTTTTGAAAGCAGTTTTAAAGAATAAAAACCTATGATGTAAAAGAATTTTTATATTTTCGTGATAAAAACTAATAGTAGGATTTGTAATAAAATATGAATAATACCAACAAAATTTGGCGCATAAGTTTGTGTTTATAGAATACTTTTTCTTTTAAATTTTGTTTAATTATCTATAGTTTTGTACTAGTATTTAAACGTATACTTTGATCATAATGTGTATATAGATAGATATATGGGCGGATATCGTAAAATTCTCTCTGAAAATTATTTTGTGTTGATTGGTAAACCTACGATACATACCGGGGTACCTTTTTTTGTCTTTAAAATTCTCGCATTACTTTAATAATGAAGATATGGACACGAAGCTTTAGATCGTCGCAGCTAAGATATCTTTAAAGCTTAAAAGCTGAAGATATCTCAATTTTGTTAACTTTGTCTATATATAAAACGGCTTTAAAGTTAACACCTACGGGAGTCTATACCTAGGGTACCCCGGTATCCCCATATAATTTCTATGTGTTTTACACAACAACTGTAACTTTACTTTGCTGTATTTATTATTTTTATTATCTTTTGATTCATTTGAAGTTAAAATTTAAGTTTTTTGTTTAAACTAAGGAACAAGCCTGTCCATGACTGGCAAAATTGTCATTGGATAAAATCTTGCTTCGCTAGGATTTAAAGGCAAATTAGTTTTTAATTTTGAGCTAATTTTGACCTTTTTAGGTTATTTAAGAGCTTCAGAAAAGAGGATAAAATATATGATATATATGATAACTTGCAAATCTTATTCATTACCGCTGTTTTGCGGCAAACTTTATGATGCACATTTCAGCCATTTTTACATCCTTCAATATTGGGCATGACTTTTATGAATTATTTTTAGTTTTTTTAGTATGTCATGCAAAACTATCCTACATTTTTAATCTAAAATATAACGCAAAGGATCAAGCTGTTGACATCATTTTCGCTATTCGTACCAGGTCATTTAAACCTCTGATATTGTAACTACAAACATGACAGGACGCTGTGCCATCGCTAACAATATTCTTTAGGATTCCAAGAACGATTTTCAGAGATTATCTTATATGGAATCTGTGCTCAATTGTTTATCCAGTCAGTGCCATCACAGATAACATTCTTTAAAATTGTAAGAATGTTATAGTCAGGCTTGATCGATTTGGGAGAGTTTCTTTTATAAAACCTTTGCTTTATTGTGGATCAAGTCTTGTTGTAAAGCTTAAAACAATAATTTATACTTTTTACAGTTTTACACGAACAATAAAAATAGTGTCTACCAATACTAATTTATGCACTATATAATGATTTTCGGTAGTGGGCCATAAAAGGAGCTATGAAATTACCATTAGTGAACCTCATAAAAATTTGATACTGTGACTTTTTACGTTTACAAAATTATTCTATAAAATTAAATGGGGGTTTTAACATCTATAAAACTTTTATATGTACTGAATTACGAAGCTGTTAAAAAATGTATGAATATCGAAACTCTAGTCTAGGAGAAAATTTGTATGGGGGATAGATTGTAATAGGTAGCCATTGTCAACCATTTTTAACAGGGTTAGTTCCTGCATCATACAAAGACAAATTTCATCCAATTGTCTAAAAAATTGGGACTTGTAGCATCCTTATAAGTTTAACATGGACTGACTGACGATAAAAAACACACTAAGGTACTCTGGTACCCCTGGTATTGACTAAAGTTATTTTTTTTTAGGTATGTACCGTAGGGTTAAATTGAAATCTATAACTTCGTGTAAAAATTTATTCGAGTAAATTTTACTGATTAATTGAATAATACAGTTTAAAAAAATATCTTAAAAATTATGTTTTTAACTGACTTTAAAGATGTTTCAATTAAGAAGCTAAAGGTGTTATTATGCCGCCAAATGACACCACAATTTGGAATTATTTTAAAAAAGCATTTACACAGTAAAAAGAACCGAATATGTATCTGAAATACAACTCGTAATTGAAGTTATATGTTGATTTTTAATTTGTATTTGGAGGAGATAAAAAAGATACTCCTTTTTATATTGGTTTTTCCTAAGAAAGAAACTAAAAAATTTTGAAATTAATTTGGGAAAACATATTCTTGATTCTACATACGTACGATAGTGCTGCCGATATGTGTAAGTATGGAGTTGATGTACCAACAGATTTTCAGCCTGGTTTAAAAGATATGCTGGATTGGATGAAATTTGTAATATAGAAGGGAAAGAGAAGTACACATTATGTTAAGAGTCGCTGCACTTCTTTTCTAAAACAATTCAGAATTTCGATAGTGTGCCTCATTAGATATTAATCATTTAATCGTTTTAAGAACAATGATATCCTAATATAACAAGTTTAGGTCATGCTCTTAGGAATATTTATTTATCTATGAAGGAATTTTATTATTACATAGAAACATGGATTTACAAAAACATAAGAGAAAAATAGATTCAAATTTTAATTACGTATTATTTTTGAAAGACAATTTAACCATTTCTTGTAAATGATCCCAATTAATGTAGACATATTTTTGGTGTTTTAAAAAATGTTTATGTTTTATTAAAGTTAATTGTCAAAATTCTTGTTGTTTTCTTTTTTAATAAAACTCCAAAATAAGATAAAATACTTGTTTTAATTTTTAATGAACATTAAAAGACGAGTAAAATTTAAAGGTAAAATTTATGCAAATAACTCGAGTAATTTAAAAGTTTTACTCAATTCTATAATTTTACAAATAGCATTTTCTAGTTATTTGATTAATCGAACAATGAAAAAGTCAAATAAAATGAATAAACTAATGTACATATAAACTTGTGTAGGGTATAAAAACTTATGTTAAAAATTGTCTTTGTATTCCTCATACACATTTCATATTGTTAAAGTTTAAACAGTAACTAACTCATGCTATAGTTCAACTTATCACATATTAATGTAATTTAAAGGATAAAAAAAAGGCTGAAATATGTAAGTCATTAGAAATTACTTTGATAAATCAATAAATGAGGTTAAGAATGTTAAAACCATTTATGTACTTAATAACACACTATAGTACATAAAATATCGATTGAGCTAAAAAATAATTTATTTTAACATTAATTAATGGTGGGTTACTAATTCCTTAAATAATTAAACAAGGCTTTAATATAGATTTTCTTATCTTATCAGAATAGAAAATCTATATATATATATATATATATATATATATATATATATATCATAGGAAATTTAAAACTTTTAAAATTTTAAATTTCCAATTGAGAGAAATTAAAAAAGTGTATATCTATGTTCATTAGTATAATTACAATTTGTGTAATTTTCGATTTCGACGTTAAACAATTATCGGCTTCTAAGTTATAACAAATAGTAAAATATCTTGTAAATTTTATAAGGCTACTCAGCCGACTTTAATCAATTATGGATCTTCTTGGATAAAGACAAGAGCAGTAAGTTTTCCATATCTTTTATTTACTGACAAAATATTAAACAGTATTAAAATATATACATATAGTTTACAGTGCTTTTAGTTACTTGAAAAGAGATTTATACAAGAAACTTACGATATGGTTTACTCATACCAGAAATGAACAATTCACCAAACAATGCAATGCAAATAAAAGCAAAAATACAGTCCTCGGCATATAAATTTCGCCAAAAATAAAATATAGTTTTACTAAATTTGTTAAAGATTTCTTTAAAATTAATGATAAATTATGAAATAGGGCTTAAGTAGCTAATTAATCTATAGTTAATTTATATACTTTACTACAAAATTTATTCAATATTAATTAAGAATCATTTTAGTATTTGGCATAAGTATTTTGACCAATTTTTTTATATGTTTAATAATGTTTGGTGCTTAGCACATCTTTAAAAGCTTTATAACGATCTAAACTGTTTCCACATATTTTTTTTTATTTTTTAATTTCATTTCTATTTTTTATTTAAACCTAAAATACTAACTATATTTTTTATACGTTAATACCAACAATAAGTAAATTTTACGTACACAGGACTACTCCGATAAAATACTTTATTTGCTATTCTTTTAGCAGCTAAGTTCAATTTTATAATTTATTTGTCTTTAAAAAGGCTTAAAGTAAAAAAAAAAAACAAATTCAATAAATAAGAAAAGATTAAAAAACTCCCAAAAATATATCAATATTTTAGTCATGAAAAGACATAATAAATTATGATCTGGTTATCACCAGCGACTTGAGATGTTTATCAAATATAAACATAAGTTGAAAACACATTTTGCTTTCCTTTACGTAGGAAATTCTCTGTATAACTATAATCTCGGCAGCTTGTAATTTTCTCTCAGTTATTACATTGGAATTTCATTGAAAAGCATATATTGGCTACTGCATCCACCGAATTATGAATACCCGCCGAATATTTCAACTTTTAATCTGTCATTTCAAATCACAATTTAAAATTTATATTAAAGTTTATACTGGTAACACTAACGTAGTAACTTTATTGATAAAATTGTATAGGTAGAATTTACGTAAATTAGTATTCTAGGGTTAAAAATTAAATTCTAAAACATCTCAGCAATAAAGAAGCTTCAGAGCCGGATGAATGTTCTAGTTTTTCTTTTTGCACCGGATTATGAAAATAAAAAAAAAAATAGATGCGATGAATACTTATATCATAATTTATATTTTTACTCTAGCTTATACCAATGCCTCTGTGGAACGTCTTTTTTCTAAATTCTCACTAATGATAAATATCTTCTTTCTAAATTATTAATAATGAAAAATAACTTGTCCAACAGACTTAAGATACACAGTTGTGAATCTGTGCTTTCAGTCCTAAATTTGTTAGATGAGAGTCCGAGTAAAGACCTCGTACAAAGGTACCTGTGCCATAAAAAAAATTTTATAAATAAACTATTTTGACATAAAAAGAAGTTCTAAGAAGTTTTATAGGTATTGAAGCAGTTGGCCCTCTTTTCAAAAAAAAAAAATCCTTTATTTGGCGACTATTTTTTGAACTCCCCTTTTCTGAACACTTTTCAAAAATTTTCAACGGTAACGCTGTCTTGGTATTCATTGTGTTTCTGTGAAAAAGGTTGATGAAACAATAATAATCACCTGATTTCTTTGAAACTTATAATTACCTTTATGTCCAATTATAGTTTAAAATTAATTTGCTTGCAAATACTCGCAAATAAAAGAAATTATACTTTAAAGAAAATAAAGTTAGTTAACTTTTCGCAAATAAAGTCTCTGTTTTGAATATTTTACCAGAAATATAATTCTATTAATATAAAAACGACAAAGAAAGATATAGTCGATCAAGACTGACTATATGATACTCTACATCATTATGTACGAGCACAAAAATTCGGGAAGGGGACTTATTTTACACTTGTGGCCATTTTTATTAAATGTAAAATAAAAAATATACAAAGACAGAATAATGCGTTGATACTAACATCTAAAAAATTTTATGCACTTTAGGGCGATTCCTGGAAGCGGGTTTATATGAGAGCTATGGTAAATAATGGATCGATTCCCATAAAATTTGGAAATGTTATTTCTACTTAAATAAAACTTAATTGTGTCGAATATCAACTTGTTATCAACATTAGTATAGGATTTATGCCCGCTAAAGTGATTTTCGGAAGATGGTTTTATATGGGACCTATGGTCAATTGTAGACCGATCTTCATAAAATTTGGTACAAATATTGATACTTGTACAGAACTTCTTAGCACTGAATTTCATTAAAATATTTTTATTTTGTTAGTATTTTTGAGTGTTTAAACTCTGTTCTGGAGGGACATTTGTATGGGGCTAAGAGAAATAATGAGCCGATCACAACCAATTTCAATATGCTTCGTCCTTGTATCATGAAACCACCTATGGTGGTGTAGGGTATAAATATCAATGTTCCTACAATCATTAAATATAACAAATTTTTTTTACTTGATCTTACACCGCATTTTGTATTCAAATATATAATATTAATATTATTTTTCCCATAACAACAAAATGTTACAAATAAATATGCCTTTCACAAATATGGTTATTAAATTCATAACTTGTTTGTGTTTGAATATATTTTATTTCTAACGCTTGTTTTCACCTACAATATAATTCTCATTTAGTTTGTACATAAATTAATATAAGTAGACAATATTTTGTTACATTTGGTATGGTTCAAGCAAAATAAGATATTTATTAACTACTATTAAAGTATTTATTTAATAAAAATTATCTTTGTATTATCTTGCACAGCATACGATGGTACTAATAACTAAAATTAATTAATGAACATCTAAATAATTTGTATGAATTTAAATGATGAAATATCTAAATCAGTTTTTATGATTATTACATCCCTTATCTATTATTTTGAAACAAAACAAAATAAGCTCAATAAATAATTTATAAAAATAAGAATTTTGAACTAATGTGTTTTATTTTAATGCATGATATGACGGAATAACAATATGATAAAATGGAATAATATTATAATAGAATGGGATAATAATATGATAAGGTGGTATAAGAATATGAAAAACTCGAACCATAACATAAAAAAATTAACCATAAAATCGGACAAAATATGATAAAGTGGAATTATAATAATTATTATTTATAATCATATTTATTAATCAATTTATATCTATTTATATATACATAATTTTAGCAATACGTCAATTTCACCGAAAAAAATGGTTAAAACCCCGATTTTATGGAATTTTTTATTTCGAGCTATTTTTTTATTATTATTTCTTTTTATAATATTTCTCATATACCACCAATAACAAAATGTCACTTTAATGTGCACAAATGGCATAAATTTAATTTATTTTGCGATTTTATTTGAAAAGACTAAAATTTTTATAACTATACATTGCATTACCAAATTTCAAAAGGATTGGTTCATAACTGAACATAGTTTCCCTATAAGATCCACTCCAAAAAATCACTTTGAGAGCTTAAATTTCACATACATGACAGATTTTTAATTAAGTTTGGCGTTAATAAGTTTTATGTAAAGATATAAACCGCAGTATGAAGTTAAACAATGATCGGTTCATATATGATCAGAGTTTCTATATAAGGAATTTCCTCGAAAATTCGTTTAGCACGCGTGCTGTATATTATAATATGGCAGCATTTGACTTAACACAACTTTTTTCATGGTAATTGCTCATAAAACAATATTAAATATAATATAAAAATCATAGTGAAATAACCCTATGCAGAATTAAAAATACAAGTAATGAATTTTAGGTTAAATAAACAGAAATACATTAGAACTAACAAATTTATTTTAAAGTCTTCCAAATAGTGCTCATTTACACTATAAGAATGGCTTAATTTTATTTTTTCATCTAAATTTATTTAATGAATATTCACAAAATTAAGTAAATCAACAATAAGTATTCAAATCTTAACTCCAAATTTTAATTTATAATAAGTCTAACCACTGTCGGATGAAAAACTATATGTAATCAAATCATATATGTAATCAAAGGGATTAGCTTAGGCGGAGATCTTTTTCTCAAACGGTTGCAGCCATCGCTTCTCGTTGTATACGATTCTGTGTGTTTTCTTATTTCATCTTTGACAAAAGAAACATTAAGGTCCTTGTGAATGTTTTAATTTTTCACATACCATTCGTAGTATTTTATTTTTCAGTCTTTGAGTTTTTTCAACACTTGAAGCTGAGACCTTGCCCCATAATTGAATACCATAGCACCATATTGGACTTAAAATTGGGTTATAGATCAACAGTTTGCAGTCTAAACTTAATTTTGAATTTGTTCCAATAAGCCAGTTAATTTGAAGTGATTTAAATTTAATTTGGGTTAATTTTGTATCTATATGTGATTTCCACGTAAGCCGTTGATCCAGATGCATACCAAGATATTTTACTTCCGTTTTTTTTTTTTTTTTTTTTTTTGGCATAAACTGATTATTTATCAAGTAATATATATACATTTCATTCACTTTTATTATCCACTGCTTCCACCATTTTCCTAGATAGAGTATATGATCTTGTAAGGGATTTTCGTGAACGTCTAAAATAGCTGTGCCATCTGCAAATGTTGATATATGGGTTCGACTATTAGTTGGCATATCAGAAGTATATATTAAATATAAAAAAGTACCCAGTATACTGCCTTAGGGTATACCAGCTTCAATGGACTGAGCTTATAAAGTCTCCCTCTTAAAGAACAAACGTTAAATGAGTTAAATAGCTTTCCAGCAGCTTATGCGTATTTGTGGGTAAATATTGTTTAATTTTAAATAATAATTCTTCGTGCCATACTTGAAAACTACCATATTTGTTTTTCATGCTCGAAGTCTCAAAAAATTGAAAATTAAATTTGTAATTTTGTTCTTAGAAATAGTTTTCAAATCGTTGTGTGGACTAAAGTAATAAAGATAAAATCATAAAGTTTTGGTACTTAAATTTAAGTATTAGTAGGTTTAATTTCGCATTATTTTGAAAATTATTTATTAGAAAATTGTATTCCGATATAATGCCAAAATTATCCAATTTCATTTGACGCACATATCGTACTATAATAGGAATTTGAAAGTAGTAAAATAAAAAATTAACCTTGCGCATGCTTCAAAACTTTAAAGTCTTTTATAGTGCAAATCGAAATGAAAAACTGAAATCGCAGTTATACTATATTAAATCTATATTTTCATTGTATGGCGTATTTATTATGTATGAGAAAATTGTTTAATAATAGATATTTCTTTAAGTAAAAGAATCAAATCAAAGCAATTGTTTTAAAATTTACATAAATGTAATTTATGTTGCCTGGATTGTAAACAATTACGTTTTTGTGTTATAAAAGAAAGCAAATATTTTCCATACCTACTTATATATACATTAAAGTGCATCGATTTGTTCGAAGACAAAAGATGTTGCAAATGTACCTAGCTAAAATTAAAAATTAATATATTTTAAACTAATCCTCAAAATATTTCGGCTTAATTATAATAATTGTTTTCGATCACAGTGTACATACGTATTTTTGTCACAAAAAAAGAAAAAAAAAATACAACATATGGTAGAAAAATTACGTTTGATACAAAATGACTAAAAAAAAATTAAATTAGTTTTCATTATCGCGAAATTTAAATTTTAATAAAATATGCTATGATTTTATTTCAGTTTGAATATTTTGGATTTTTTCCATCTCAATAATTTATATTTTACGGCATCATTGGAAAAGTCTCATTTCACCTTTTAGTTGCAAAAGTAATATTTTGGGATTTCCGCTCCATAATTGGTTAATTTTTTTGTTAATAAAAGGGTTTGTTAAGTAAATATATATTATCGAAAGCATACATTTATTACAAAAACAATAAAATCATGTAAAATAATGACTAAATTTCAAAAATATCTTTAATTCGATTATTATTAATGTTTTAAAAAAACTTATTTTATTTTTCATAAATTCATCTATATTTAAGTGTATTAAATACTGCCAAGTAACTTCTTTGCAAAAATTGCTAACTTAACCTTTTAGGAACTAAATGCATTAAATTAATCCTCTTGCAATTAAAGGGTTAAGTAAGTGTAATCTTTAATAATGTCTGTATAGACCATGCTACATTAAAACTCAATATATATTGAAAAATATCTGAAGTATATAAAATTATATGTTTGAATAAAGAAAATATAACAAAATGTAAAACCTGGGATTAAAAAATTATATAACAGTTATTCAAGTGAATATTCTAGGACTTAGTATACCTCTATTACAATTTGAAGTTAATTTTCTTTTAACGAAAATGTTGATAATGATATTGAAAGAAATACGAATTTTTAGAGGCGTTTTGGAAATGGTTCGGCTCATGTAAATTGAAATATTCAGATGTAATATTTTGGAAATCATATAATAACAGACCAGTCTTCATTTCCATAAGGGTGCATTTGAAACTTTTTTGTGAGGCTCTGTAATATACATACATACATATTTAATACACATTTATTAATAACAATACACATATATTATTTATTCATTTAGTTGCCTGATTCTGAGTGCTGTATTTAAATATTTTCTGTTTTGTTTATGGTTGATTGGTTTGACAATATAGATAGTTACAATTGTATGCAAACATAATTTTAATAGGAAGACTAATATATGTAAAATTATATATTAAGACAAAATGAAAAAAGCTTTTAATTCCGTGATCTGCAGTTGTTAAAGTTGTTAAAGGAAAAAGTAAAATAAAAATACATTAATTGGTCAGTATTTGGTGGCATAAACACGGCTTTTTATTACTTGCAAACAATAATAATAATAATAATAATAATAATAATAATAGAAAAAGATAAAAGCTAAACATAGCATTAATTGAATGAATAAAAATATTAATTAATCGAAAATAAATATTTTAATTGAATCAGTAAACAAGACGATTGAATGAGCTAATATTATGATTGAAAAAAAAATACTCTCATTACATTCATTTGTTTTTTTTTTTTTTTTTTTTTTAATTAAGCAATATTTTCTTTTATTTTTTTTTTCAAAAGTTTTGCCTTTTTTTCTGAGTTTCGTCATTTTATTTAAATTCATATTCTTTTGTCACATTGGCTTTCTGGATGCCAAATCATTCATACCTTTACTTCAGCCTCCATCAAATACACGATCTGCTATATTGATCAGTGTCGCTAGGAAAGAATAAGCATGCGCAACTATTACTCTTTCCATTTGGACTAAATTATTTACATATAAATAAAAATGTAAATAATTACCTTTTACCGAGTCTCTTGTTCGTTTCATCGTATAAGTATCCAAGAGTGCTCTCTACATATATGTACTTAAACTAATGAACCAATTTAGCATTATTAATAATATGTCGGTGAACCTTTATTTTGCATAACTTCAAAACTTTGGTATGACATTGATTCAACTAATTATTGAGAATCACTAAAAAATTTAAATTGAATTTTTTCTGATCTATAGGACCACTGTTTAATCTGATAAAATTTCCCAATTAAACCAAAAGTATTTCAAATAAACAGAGACGTTTTCACAAGAAACTTACCTTAAGTACAACAAGCAACTAAAGCTGTTAAAATATTCGTTAATTTGAGAGTTATTGTAACAATACAATATTGTTTTTGGTTAAAAGAAACGAATATACCAAAAAACAAAAATTTTAAATGCGCTTATAGAAATATGCACCAGTGTATATTTTTCGTATAAAACTTGCAAAGAAAGGAGACAAATTCTTTTTTCCCTACTGAAGCAAAAAACTGATCAAATGTCTTATGTTAGCGATTGTACTTTCATGTCTTAATAGGTCGATATTACAATACACAGCATTTGCTCATAAAGTTGAACACCATAAACATTATTATACGACTCTAAGTACTTAAAGAACAGTATTTATTCCTCCGCATGCACACTTATTTAAAGCTCTTGAAAAATAACAAGTGGCTTGCAGTGTCTTATAAGACATAGTTTGCAGGGCTTTAATGCATGTACCTTATTAAATTGTTCCACCATGATTTTACTAAATTATTAAACTTTAGTTTGATGACATATTTTAGCATAACTTTAAACTATATATAAATTACTACTTTTGTTTTAATAACTATGATTACCTTGTTTAAATAAATTACATTTTGTTTGTAATATGGATCTTTAAATAATTTATTTTGACTTTTCGCGAAACACTTGAATCAGTTAGATAGGTTCTTAATGGGTTATTCAGAAATTTTTAGGAAAAACATAGGTAATGGGTGGCCTAGTAGCAGAAAAGTTATACAACATCATAGACCTTTTTACATATTATTGCATCGTAGTTTCCTTTTTCTTTATTATTTTTATGTCACTCTTTTAATTTATGGTTAATAGCCGTTTCATATATTTTCATAATACTACCTAAGTACAAATTTTATGGTAGTGAGGTAACTCTATTTACGTAAAGAAGCGAAGCTTGCCATTTTCCACTGAACAAGGCTGGTGCTATAGGCAGTATCCTCTTTTGACAAACACAATTTAACGTTCGTTACAAGATAAGAGCTTTATGGACAAAAAATTTTATTTTTTTAAGAAAGGATCACAGTATTAGTCAGCATTTCTTTGTAATAAAAACCAATAAAATATATTCACCTATAATACATGAAAAAATAACTTCGATTCGCTTCGCATTTTTGGTAAAATTTTAAAAAATTGCAATTTATTTTAATTATAATAAAACAATTGTTTTTTTTTTCTTTTTAATTTTATCAGGAAACCCCAAAATATGACACACTAATACCATCAAACATTGAAAATATAATAAATTTGATTTAAATAACTCAGCGTTTCTTGATATTACATGTAATTTTTATATAAATAAACTTATACTGGCGTATTCATAATAGAAATTTTAAACCTATCAGAGCTTAATAGAACATTTTCCATTCAAATTTGATTAATAATATATTTATAAATTTAAAAATTTTTTTTATGAACAAAACCTAAAGTTTGTAAAAATTTTTATACTTTGAAGTTAAAATCGTTATAACTTTTACGCCCTCTACATGAAATGATTAAAGTGTGAGTTTATATTTATACAAATGGATTTTAATGTATCATAGTAAAAAAATATATATTATATATATATATATATATATATATATATATGTTCTGTAACTTTTTGATTCTAAAAATTGTCTTTAAAAAGCTAAAATTTTCTTATTTCAACAAGGAAGAAAATCGTAATTACAATTACTAATTCGTTTTTACAGAAAATCCATTTTATTTATATTTAATAAAAAAAAAATCCGCCTACAGCGTTTGCTCTTTTTTCCCGTTGGCTGTAACGGAAGATTTTTGCATAGAATTCCTTAATGTTTTTTTTCGATTCTTGAGAATAACAAAGTTAACCCACACAGAAGGTTATCAGTATTTATAAGAGCTCCTTGAGCCGGAAACATCATTTTATCCCTAAATTAAGATTAGAGTCTTTCAGCTTACAAGTTAAAAACAATTTTCTAGTATTAATAAAAATGAGCAATAAAACCAGAACATTTTTATGTAAAGACAATACGGATCCATTTAGTGTACGGACAATATATCTCCGAGAAAACAAACGAAACTGCTTCTTAACTTCATTGTAAAAGTCATATGAAGATTGCATTGGACACCGAGTACTATATGCTTTTCATGTCGATTGAATTTATCTATATATGAGGTCTTCTGACGTAAAGCAAGTATAGGTTTAAATATTTGGAATATTTTATACTTACAGTATTTCTTAATTAAATTTTGAATTATTCACACTCCTTTTTAAAAATTTTCTAATTTTACAGACAAGACTTGGAAATTTCAAAGCCCATGCTATGGAAAGAAATAGCGTACAACGAATCCGATTGTTATTTTTGTTTAAGTGCAAAACCTGGCTTCGGATGGTCTTACCCCACGAGGTCTGCTGATGGATTTACACTTGCAGTGTAAACCACACAAGAAATTAAATATGCTCAAGATCGGGATCCAAGCTGTAGTCAATTACTTTCATCTTTACCAGGATACTCAATCTCAAGTGTCTGTTATCAATCAGATAGTTCAGACCCAGCACTACTATCTACATCTGAAAATGACGAATATACTTGTTTTATATAACTAAAGCAGAATATTGGAAGAGAAAACAATGGCCTTCTAGGAATACACTAGTAGTTATAAATGTGGCTCTAGTGCCCCAAGATTACATCATATTACCCCCTCTTTACATTAAACTTGGTCTGATGAAACAATATGTTAAAGCATTTAACGAAGACAGTGAATGTTTCCAGTATATTTCTGAGCATGGAAAAGCTAAAAGTAGGCATATTTTAAAGCCCACAAATTCGCAAATTGGTGAAAGATACTGATTTTGACAGTTCAACAGAAATTGAGAAGAATGCATGGGATTCGTTTGAATGGGTTAAACATATTAAACGTTTTTTAGGAAATTACAAGGTTGCTGAAGAAATATTAACTTACATCCAGAATATTGGATGCAACATGAGCATCAAAGTACTATCTGCACAGTCACTTAGATCGTTTTCCTGAAAATTTAGGAGCCTTAAGTGAGAAACAGTGCAAACTATTCCAACAAGATATCCGGACAATGAAGGAACGATTCCAGGGTCGCTGGGATGCACACATGATGGCTGATTTTTGCTGGAGTATTCAGACTAACACTTTTTTATTCAACAATAGTAGAAAATCGAATAAAAAAAATTCCAGAGTTTGTAGTTTATAATTATTTATTTATATATTTGTTTTCCTAATTTATTACTTATAATAAATTTAAATAATAAAATATAAATTTTCTACTATTTAGTACATTTAAATTCATCCAATTCAAATGTTTTCCGAAGAATAGAATCAATATTTTATATAGGGTTTTGCCAAAAAATACACGAATGTTACTATTTAATGCATTTGCGATGTGAAAATTTTTACATAGCTTGGGGAAAATGTTTTCAAAAATTTAATAAATCGAAAGAAGAACATTAGCTACTCAATTTTTTATGATCGATATCACAATTTGTTGCTATTACATGTGGCTTTGCGATAAAGTAATAAATCTGAGCAATTTTTGCGGTTTAGATTTTTGATGATTTTATTAAAAGAAAAAAATTGTTTATTTTAACGTAAAAAATATATTTATTATAACTCTGAAACTACTCAGGCGATTGAAACGCAATATATATATATATATATATATATATATATATGTAAATTTTAGTTTTTTTGAGTTTATTTTAATGATATCGGTGTATCTCTTTTAGTTATCATTAAATATGTGGAGAAATTTATAATTTTACTTATTTTTTTTTTTTTTTCTTTAACCACTTCATAGAATTTGAAATTTGGACCATATTTGTACTAGTGGAACCACAATACACCAAAATTGTATAGTGGTTTTTCAAGCCTTTAAAATTTTTTCGATTTTGTTGCTTGTGTTATTATAATTATTATATAATATACTTCATTAACAATAGAAACTTTTTATGAAAATAATTAAAAAAATCTTATTAATGAAAAAAATCACCCAAAAGTTTGAAAATTCTTAATCAAAAAGGAATTATGGTTAAAAAATTATGAAAGATCACTTCAAAACATTGGTTAATTTTTCATATGAAATATAACCCAAATTTGTGTGGGAATTTTTTGGGCAATTTTTATTGAGTAACTTGACTGGCTGTTATTTATAAATGCATTACAATATCTTTATGAAAATATTAAAAAACTGCTGCGAATAAAAAAAGTCTTTTTCTGGTCATATCTTTTGGGGCATTTAGCCTTTTATGTCACTTTTTAAAGTTTTATTTAGTGTCTTTTTTCTCAACTCCTGGCAACACTGAAAACAAGTAATAATAATTGAGATGTTATATGTTTTCTGCAAAATTTATTTGTATAAAACCTAGCAAAAGAGATCGACTTTTTGGGTAATTAAACAAAAATTTTATGAAATGTTTTTTTTTTTTCCTTTTCTTGAGTTTGTACTAAAGCAATAAAACAAACACAACCAAAATGAGCTACAGAATATAAAACAACAACAAATATAGCACAGTGGATATATTTATGTAAACGTATAAACTAAATATGTAATTTTGAAAATAACTACAAACAGATGAATACTTGCAAATAAGAGTATAATTTTATAACTTCAAAAAATATATTAACTTTTATGGCTAATAGATAAAATGGTAATAAATAAAGATTAGTTAAAATATTAACAATTTATTGCTTGAGCATTCAAATATTACAAGAAAAATTAAAACATATAAATAATGTTTCTTATAAATATTTGACAATAATTTGTGGAATTGTGTATTTCAAACATAAAATCTTATTATACAAAATGCACGCTATTTGGAATTACAATTTATAAGTATTGAGACTTTCCATAAATTTGGTTCATTAATGCGGATAAATGTAGCAAATAATCTGAACATTATGAAAATTATTAAAAAGTTGGACACAAGTATTAGAATATGTTATTGATAAAGAAGATTTATAGATTTAAATTTAATGGCCTGTATTTGAACTATGTATTTCAAAAGCAAAGACAGAATTTTCTAACCCTCTAACGGTTAAAAAAAAAGAATGTAATAAATTAATTTTGAGATTAAAAATATAATTTGTGTAAACGATTTGAAGGATTTTTGAGATGGATGTTTAGTATATTATGTTAATTAATGAACGAAATGATTATGATAGGAAAAGTTAAAATATATATTATTAAAAAATAATAAAAATAAGAAAACATGCCCAGAAGCAGACTTGAGTGTTATATATATATATATATATATAGAAATATATATATATATATATATATAGAAATGTACTTATTATGTTGCTTCCGAAATTTAGTAGAAATATTATTAGCAAATTATTCGATTAACCGACTAGGCTTAGTAATACACGTAAAACATATAAATAACACTAATTATAGTAATTAATCTATTGAAATAGTTAAAACAGAAACATAATGTAGATCATATTCTTTCACAAAGTATTCGCCTAATCAGTTCTTTTACTCATTTTATAAAAAATTGTGTTTTTGACAAAATATTCTACTTATTCAGCTTTATTTAAGTATGTAAATATTTTCAGTGTAAGAATGATTTTTTGTCATAAGTCAGAATAAATATTGATATTTTTGCGTACACTTTGTTGATAAATACTAAAACTTTTATGACATACAATTTTGTGTTTATTTTACTCAATCAAATCTATATTTTTAGGATTTCTTTCGTAGCAAGTTCAAGTACTTTTGAAGTTATAATGTTATAATTTTTTTCATGCATGTCATGAAACATTCTATCCCAACAAAAAAAAACATTGAAGTCAATACGAAATTTAATTTGTGATGCATAATTAGTCCAAATTCGGATCATTTCCAATGAATCTAACATAGATACAATGATAAAATGAAATAAATCCTATGAAATAAGTACAAATGAAAAAGGACATAAAAAAAATAATTACCTGCAAAATATTTTTAATGAAATATATCATATATAGGGTGGAATTATTTCAAATATAAAAATGAAATAAAACCTAAATTTTAAATCTTATTTCGCAATGAAATAATCCATCTAAGAAAATAAAAAAACCAAATGAAATAATTTCGGCAAGTTATAAAACAAGTCCCAAATTATATATATATATATATATATATATATATATATATATATATATATATATATATCAGTCAATATTTTCTTTTAGTTTCATATTTTTTGATACAAATTTAAGAAGTGAATTATTAAATATAAAGATAATTGAACATTTCTAATTTAAGTTATTTATTAAAAATTAAAAAAAAAACGTTTCCTATTCAAAATTGTTAATAAAGAATCGAACACTTTTTTATCAAAATTTTTCAAAAACATTTCATAAATATAGAGAAAAAGAACATGTAACATATTTCTAAGTACAAGAAAACGTACACTTATACTTTGTAAATAATGAAAAAGTACCTAAAACTTACTTTTATTTATATTTGCTGGGATATAAGAGATATTACAAAAAAAAAAAAAGATTAATTATAAAAAATAAAAAATATTATAATTTATAACTCCAGAAAACTAAATTCTTGCCAATCGGTTATTCGGCAAAAATTATTTCGTCTATTCATTGTTGGAAAATAGAAAATTTTAAACTATTCAATCAGTTAATCGACCAAAATTAATCGGATAACCGAATGACGGTTAATCGATTGAATGCTCTACTATATACCCACTATATGCAACTTTTTAAAATTTCTCTTTATACGGGAGGTGGCGAGTTTACAATCGTCTTTTAGCTATTTGAACAAAATTTCGTCAACGTAAATGTTTTTTTTTTTTTTTTTTTTTTTTTTTGTAAAAGATATCGGACGAAAAGAATAAACTGGAGTTACGATTGCCTGGTTTCCTAGTATTTGGTCCATAACTTTTTTGTTTATGAACCAATTTTGCAAAATTTCAATACCTGGCAAATATTGTATAAGCAAATAGCTCATCCATAATTTATCCCTCTATGATGTATGACACACACGGACGGACGGACATCGTTATGCTCAGAATATATATACACACGGAATAACAAATCCCATATACGCCCATCATTTTTTGTTGGTGGATATAAAAACAAATATAAAGTTTATAGTAACTCGAACTTGATCATATGATTTTTGGGAGCTTTTATGAACTATGGACCAACTCTTTACTTACACTATGGTGCAAAGTCGAACACTTGGTTTGTATAACGAGTAAAGTAATACGAAAATAATTAATAGTGTAAATTCATCAGGATTTTATTTAAAATAATAAATTTTAAATTTAGTTAAACTTAATTTTGTTACACCAAAATATGAAGATATAGTTAAAATAGATGTGTTCAGTTTTGGTTCATCTAAAAAAAAAATTTTAACAATTAGACATGGTCCGCCTTTATTTTGGCGAATTAAGTATATAACATGATGTGTCCTTAAATTTCATTCCACTCTATCGTTATACTTATTGGTAGCTGTTCCACGTGTCTGAGTTTCATTTTAATGTAAATCACACATTTATAAATGAGTTTTAGTCCAGGCTTTTTGCGAATACCTCTATAACGAACCCTTCCGTGTAATATTTTTAGTGGGTTTTCGACAAGTAAATAAAGACTTGTATTTAGACTTAAGTCTACGAAGAGGTATTATTGTGTTACGCAATATTTTCATCATTATATTCCCAGAAACCATTTAAATTTTTGAAAACAGTACAAGAAAATTTTTCTAGCACATAATGCTAATAATTAGTACCATCAGACAAACACTTGTATATGAGAAACTTTCCTAAACCATTAATAAACCATCCCTTTGTTTTACAGTTGTTTTAACCGAAAAAAATTTTTATATTTGTCTCTCCTACCAAATAAACTCGTTTCCGGTTTTCACGGTCCAGGATGTATAAAAATTGTGTAAATTTATAAAGATCAAAAAATTTGCTCTGATGACTTGATTTATGTTACAATAGCGGCATTTTTCTGAACATGTCGCAATAGAGTAAACTTAATAACAACAGTAATAGTATTTGTATTGCTGTTTTTAATTTTAATAGGTTTTTTGAGAGATTTAATCTTCCCCAATATGTATGGAGCGATAGTATGGTGGGGGGCTATGGAGAAATCCACCAACATCGGAATCTTTGATAGGATTCTGCTCAGTTCAGCGCTACTCATAACAGCAGCGCTTCGTACAACTCTAGTATCCCCATACCCTTTCTTGGCAGAGACTCCTTAGTATCAATATCAACTACCCCAGAATTAATTGCTTGTTCAGCTGAGGTTTATACTGATGGGTTCAAATCTGCTGATGGAGTTGAGGTTGGTGTCTATATTCCCGCTTATAGGAAAAATACTTCCTTTAAATTGCCGGATCACTGCAACATTTTTCAAGCACAGATCTCGGTCACAATGTCATATATATATATATAACTTATTATATCCAAATTTAATATCAATAACTTATTTCATATAGCGTCTACATATTATTAAATCATTGCATTCTTCCTTTATATTCGAAACACTGTACTCTCTGATTTTCTATACAAAGTTGAAAGCATTGTAATGGAAATTGAAAACAAATGTCAGTTTGACAAAAGTGATTATGTCAAATTGTACTATACAACTACAAATAATAAATAATCTTTACTTTCTTTCTAAACACATACAAAACAACAGTAAATTCATATACCCATACAAATATGTATTTGAATGAATTTAAGTAAGCAAAATTCATACATATATCCAAGAGTAAATTTACATGTACATTCATACAGTACTGCTGGTAATGATGCCACCGCAAGACCTACTTTCACTTAGCGTAAGTTTTTAAACTTTTATTTTTAGATATTTTTTCCAAAATATTTTATAAAATTTTTATTTTAAGCACTGTTTCTCTATATAAGTTGTTTTCTCAGAAATATTCAGAAATATTGACTAGTTTTTGAAAAAAAGTCATTAGAAGTTCTTAAACAAAAATTATATAGTTTTTATCTATATTTAAATAATTTGATCTATATTATTTTATATAATATTTACTGCAATAAAGAATCTTTATATAAAAAGTTTTCTGAATAAAATCTTTTTGGTGACATTAGGAATTTTATTGACTGATTGGGCAGAAAAAAAAGATTAGATCTAATTTTGCTGACCCTCTATTTAATGGATACAAACTTAGTATATTATTCGAAAATTTTGCTTATAATGTTACTTAAAGAGCACAAACCACATGCAAAAATGATTAAAGGTATTGAATTTAGTAATTTACAGTTGCTATAATGAAAAACTTATACATTAAGTATGAAAAGTCTCCACCTTTAACATACGACATGCATGTAAAAATGTAGAATTTGCAAAGTACATTTTATATTTTGTAGTAAGAGTTGATACATTTCTTGGTCAAATAAGTATTAAACTCTTTTTTTTTTTTTTTTTTTTTTTTTGAGAGGGAGTACATTACACTGATATGCAGGAAGGTCAATGTAAACAAATATGTACAAAAATATTAAAAGCACGAGGCGAGGACAGCTGTTCTTTAATATAATGTTTCTGTTATTATACCTTGCACAGTGTCACATTTATCTAAATTAGAACGAAAAAAATACGAAAATAAAAACTTATAAATTGAAGTATTATTTTTTTCGCATTTACTAGTAAACATATCATATAGTATAGAAAAATTACTTCGAATGTTAGAAAATGTATGGATTATTCGATTATAATTTGCTACGTTAAAAATAAATTTTGGAACCACTTTTAATTTAAAAGAAATCCTAATATTAAAAAATATATTTATTTATTTTTATTATTTTTTTTTTAATTTTATTTTTAATGAACTAGAACTAAAAATTTTCAAAGAGTTCCAATTTGAAAATACGACCGGTATACAAAAGACTATTCATAAAATTACATTTCAGATTATTGGCTGACTTTTTGCGATATTTTAAAATATTAGAAAAAAATATGCGTTACCTCATATTAGAAATTTGTGAAGAATTATTTAAAAATTTTAAGGTATTATCAAAAAATTTGTTATGCAAGTACTTCACTAGGATTGTGTCACTCCTATCTTTAAAGTATTTCTTATTTTAAAATAATTTATAGAAATATATGCGGAATTTAAACAAAATAATAATAATAATAGTAATAGTAATAGTAATAATAATAATAATAATAATAATAATAATAATAACAATAATAATAATAATAATAATAATAATAACAATAATAATAATAATAATAATAATAATAATAATAAGTTTCAGTAAGGGAGTGGCGATGATTCTACTTGCCATTTTTAGTGATAGTGGCTTTGTAATAGAAGTATATAAAATTTTAGTGCAGTACTTCTAAAACTGGATTTTTCCCGTTATTAAAGAGCTAAATTAGTGAAAAAAAACTGTGGTGTATTCCTCTGTATAACTATAAATACTTGATGGAACCATAATTTCATAAGACTCTAAGAAAATATCGGCAAATAGGTTCCAATAACCTGAAACACAGAAGTTTATTGTCATAAATGCAGATTTTAAGCAGTAAAGTCCTTGTAATGAGATGGACATCAAAAGCTATGATGACAATATAATTAAAAACATATGGTTAGAATTAAAAACAAGAACACAAAATATGACAAGAAGAGTCTTTTCGGCTAATGTGAGATAAAATTTGGCATAAGATTTTAAGCTAGGAATTGAAAAAAAAATTAAAATTCTATAAGATAGGAATTAGGCATTAAAGCTAATAAGAGAGCAGATGAAAATAATTTTTTTAATACTTATAGCTCGACTTAGTCACCAAACATAATAAAATTTATCAATTTCATTATATTTTTTGGTAATTTAAAATTTTTCCAACGAACTCAAGATTGCTGCTATAGTTTTGACTGCTTATTTTTATAGCATTGCAAGTATTTTATAACTTTTTCACAAAAAGGTGATTTTCATTTCATGAGGTATATTTTAGGAAATAAATTTAACAAATTTTGTATAATACTTGTTTAAAATAAAATATATGATGTGATTCTATTTCATTGAGCACAGCTGTATACACATGTACATGTGACAATATTATTAGTACATATACAATGTATGCAGATAAGAACCAAAGTTCATAAATTTTGTCCAAAAACCACAACAACAAAAACTTAAAATAAAAGGAACATCAAGATGAAAGTCATAAAATAACTGTCATAATCTCCTTTAAATAAAGACACACAGAGTGAATGAAAACATTTTAGCAAAATATATTGTTTTAAAATACCATAAAATCGTAAACATTTTACAGAAAATCACACTCACTCATACATAATAGAGCTATAAAATAGAGATTGTTAAATATTGAAAATCAAAGTAGATTATGGTTTTATTTGTATTTAAACTATAATAAATTTGGTTAATGTACAAATACAATATACATATAAAAGTAACTACTTACTATAAGTTGCATGTAAACAAATTGTTTTCGAAATCATAATTTAAATTTATTGCTTTAAAGAGAATACTTTCTTAATGCACATAAGTGAAAATTGTTTACAGCTGTTAAATAATACAGTAAATGTTAATTTATGGTAATTAAAATTTAAATGTTCTTCTTAATGTTGATTAAGTTGTTTATTGTCTACAAAATAAATAAAATATACTTAAGTGGGTATGAGTATTATGTTTGATGAAATTCTAATTACAAGTTACTCATACGACTAACATACATTAAGCTTGTCTACTAAATAAACACATAGGCAAACTTTATTTATGTGTGTGTGTTGGAGTATACTGTTCTGATGAAACGCTAATTACAAAAGTGTTAAAGCCAAAAACTACATTTTCGCACAATGCACAGAGGGGTTTTTCAAACAGTTTTCCGGCAAAAAATTCAGATTTTAAAAGTTAGAATTTTGCAAATTTTGGTTCCAAAGTTTCTTCAAACATTGTTTTATTTTTTAAATCACGGATTGTAGCATTAACTTTAAATACAGAAGTTATATATATATTTGGGTTATTCCATAAAAAAGGGAACAGAAAAGAGAAATTTTCGTAATTAACACCTCAGATTTTACTGCAGCCAATCTTCAATCATAAACTTTTAGACTCACGGCCTTTCTGGTCCAAAAAGATTACGTTTTAAAAGCGAAAAAAACCTAAACACTTTACAAAGGTTTAGGTACAGAAGAAAATAAAATCGATTTCAATTACAAAATTGCTTATATCTATTAAAATTTTGTTTGATTTTGCTCTAATCATCAAAATGATAGTAATAATTAAGTGAAAATAATTGATATTTTATACAAATTTCAATAAATTTTTTTTATCAAATTAATAAAATTTATGATTGGAACTTTTCTTAAAATTATTTAAGTTTATAATTAAACTAATTCAAATAATGCCTGATTTTGTACAATTGTATACAAATAAAATACAATACAATTTAAAAAATTTCAAATAAAATATTTATTGAAAAAATTATGTTTTTAAAAAATATAATATATTAAGTATGTAATATTCGATCTTGGCAGTATTCTTTAACAAAGAGAAGTGGTAATTCCTTGGAAACAGTGCAACAAGGGCTGAGGAGATTAAGTTTTATTTGTTAATCCTTGAAATATGCACAACAATAAGATTATATGAGATCACAACACAAATAGTCTTAAATAGTCATACGTACATATTTACCGTCTATTCATACAAAAGTATTCGTATAAATACTAATGCCCTAATAAGTTAATGTTAAATTTCCGTTTCAATGATGAAAATTTCTGCACTAGTTCTAAAATTCTTAGTTTAACAAACATTAAATAATTTTGCTTACAAACAATTTGTACAAATTCTCTTCTTCATAAACCAAAAGTTCCTCAAATACTGTCTGAATTGCCTATTCCCAAAAGATGGAAGATTGTTGTATGACATAAGTTGTCTGTTTATTTAGAAATATTACATGTTTCCTATATTTTATTTATTTTCTTATTTTTGTTGTGTTTTTTTTATAATATTTTTCTCCTTATTTTGAAGTTTTTGAAGAACAGTCAGTTTATATAGAAAAAATTATAACAAATTAAAAAATTAATTTTATTAATTATAAATATAATAAATTTTATTAAAAAATGAAATAATATATTCATTTAAAAATTTCTTGAAATACTTTTTTCTGTCTACAAGTTAGAATTCTGGCTTTAGTTCTATAATATAGACAGAGGTAGTACTTTTATAACTATATGTACAAAGTTTATCTATATCAAACGTTCAAAGATCAAAGTTGAACATACAAAAACTAAGCAATGATAACGGTATTTTTAAAGTTTTTAAAAAATATATAAGTAATATTAACATTAATCTTCTCTCTACTCGTGTAAAATGTCAAGCTGAATACTTACTTAGTTTAGAAGTTACGGACCAAGATATAATGTAATTAATTATAATTCTGAACTATATATAATAAAATTTTAGTTTTAGTATAATTTAGAAGATAAAGATATTGCTTTTAGAATGATATGTAGATAGTTCATTTAGAAAGTTCAAAGGCCAAAATTAGATGTATAGAAATTAAACCATTATATCTTCAAAAACGATATTTTTGAAATTCTTAAGAAAATATATAATGTTAACATAACTCTTCTTAACACTCGTGAAAAACTTCATATTAGGCACTCATTTTGTTTAGAACTTATGCAGCAAAATATAATCTAAATCAAATTTTGTATATAATTTTATTGTTATTATTATTATTATTATTATTACCAACAAAATGATTATATTAATTATACATAACTATAAAAACTGAAAAAATTTTGATTTTTTCCAATTAAAGGTTTAGATTAAAATAGTAATTAAAAATTCTTTGAATTTTAAACAAAGTGTTTACTTGAATGAATAAATGAGTTTGTTAATAAAAAGTAAGTATTTTATCAAATCAATTAAATAGACGATTAAATTAATTAAGCTATGAATTAAAAAAGACATTGTTTTATTTAAATTTAATTTTTAGTATTTTTTATTTTTCAATATTTTCTGTTAAAGCAGAATACTTTAATTTCTTGATATTTTAATGTTTTTGTTTTACTGTTTTTTTTTTTTTAATTCTCTAGCTAAGAAATTTTCTCTTCCTTTTTGTTTTCTTCAATTTCAGAAATAAATTTTGCTTGTTTCTTTGAATTAGCCAACTTCACCCAGCTTGACTTCGTGGTGTTAATTGTATCCGAATACCAATATTAAGAAGATTCTCCGTATTCTGCAGGGAATTGTTGCATACATACTAAATTTTTAATAAAGATTCGGAATCTGTGTACACTGAAAAAATATGATTTTTTTATACAATTTGTAGCAATTACCCCTAAACTGACATTAACGATACGGGTCCTTGGAAAATGGTAGGTACAATGATGTACCAAAAAATTCTAGACGCCTGCAAATTTTTGACATCAAACATCTATTAATATACATTAGAAACAGCTAGAATACGTAACGAACTCTTAATTATAATATTGAGATTTAATAGTTGAAACTTACTTGATAACATTAACTCTGGATCAGGGGCATTCATTCCATTCGTTCTAGAACGCCTACATAATGAACAAAAAAAGGCAGTAAAGTGAATTACATATATAAAAAACCTCTATAAGTTATTCCCACTGGTTAAATATCGAAGCCATCAAACAGATAAATTACCAAAAATATTAAATAAATTTTGCAAAAGGAAATATCTTCCCAATGTCCCATAATATTAAATTTAAAATTTTAATAAACATCTTTTTTTATTTCAAAAATATTTATAAACAATTAAAAAAATAATTGATTCAATTAATCTAAAAAATAATAAAATAAAATAAAAATCACAAACCAGTGTTAATTGGAAAATTTTTGTCAATATTTTTTTCTGTGTAACTTGAAATTAATTTTGCTAAATAAGTATTTTAGGATATTTTGCTTCATAACTTCTAAACTAAATGAGTGTTCAATTTGAAATTTTACATGTGTACTGAGAAGAGCTATATCTATTTAATATAAATTTTTAAGAATCTTAAAATCATCGTTTTTTGAGATATAATAGTTTGATTTTTATATGTCCAACATTGACCTTTGAACTTTTGATACAAATAAATTTTGTGGATATCGTTTTAAAGGCAATGTCTTGTCTTTAATAAAAAACTTAAGTCGAAGATCGAAAAAGTATAGTTTAGAAGTTATTAGTAATTAAACAAGAATACGTTTATGAAGTTTTTAGTTTTCCTTTATCTTTAAAAACGTCATCCTTTTGGATTATTAAAGTCCAAAAGTTTTTGTTTTCAAAACCGCTGTCAAATCTGATTTCTGTTCATTTTGACATGAAATTTCTCATATGGTAACATTTTTGGTATACCTTCCCTTATATCATTAATTATTGATATCTTCAAATAAATAATTATATATTTTTAACTCCCATTTATTAACTAGACAATGGCAAATTTTCATTCTAATATAAATAATTTTTTAACTAAACAAAATTATGTAAATTTTAAGTTTCAAGATATATAATTTGTACAAGGCATTGGTTGAAGAACATAAATTCATATTCTAACCTAAATAGCTAGTATTCCTAGGACTAAAAATATAATAGAGTTGTTTTTCCCTGTTCAATTTTCTAACTCAGCTTCATAAAAAATATGTTAGTTATAATTTATATGTCTGTAAAAAATTATTTCTAATTAATTGTTTGACATTGGATTTTAATGTTTCACTACTTAATAATGTTAAGTAGCATTAAAAATTTTTTTATAAGACTTTTCTATAGGGCAACAAGTTGATATAATTTACATCAGCGATAAGCACAAAGATATTTAAATGTGTTAGTGTATTTACTATATTTATTTACACTTTTTGTTGTGAATGTGTTTGTTATATCTATCATAGAAAAAATAATATTATTCTCTTACGCTCTTAGTTCTGTGTTTCGTTTTTGCTTAACCATGCGATATGAACCTTTTTATTCTCTCACAATTATTTAGCTTCTTTAATCCTTGTTTTGCGTATGTGAAATTTAATCTGTATACAGCATCTATATAAAACGTATGAACGTATGATTTTCCAAAAATGATTTTGAATAGGGAGCCTTATGTGGGCGCTATTTTGGGTCGATAGTAACACACAGCATTACTGTTGGGCGACTTTACTCGCAAATTGCCACTTTTTTTTAATGGAACTAAATGGCGACTTTTTAAGACTATGTTCTAAATAACAAAAAACTATATTATTTGAAATATCTCAACCCATTATATTTTGATTCCAATGAAGAAATAAAATATTTTGAGATTATTTTACAATGAATTGAAACTCTTAGAAACTAAATATAATGATCAAGTTTATGAACAACTTTTTAAAACATTAAATGCCAAATTTTTTGGTCCGGATTGGGAAAATTAAAAAACAAAAAAAAAAAAAAAACAGATTCGATGGATACTTATATAATAATTTATATTTTTACTTTACCTCGTAACATCATTATTCTAAATTATCACTAATGAAAAATAAATTGTCCAGCATACTAAACCCAGATTCGGCCGGGTTGGTAACAGCTAGTAATAGCAGGTTAACAATACGTACTATTTTTCTATGTTATCAGTTTAGTTATAATGTTTGTGGAGATATTTAAGTGATAACATCAAATAGTTTCTGTCCGTGTCACGATTTCGCGTCAAGTAATTATTTCGTTATTTTTATTGTTGTTATTTTTTTTATTTGTAGTGGTATTGATAATTGTATCTAAACTTAGAGAATGTCGTTCAGAAAAAAAATATTTTTCGATGGAAAGTGACGTAGATGAAAGTTTCATTAGTACAGAAAGTTTAGAGAGTAACACAGAGAAACTGACTTGTGATATCGAAAACTTACCGAAAAAAGTCTCAAATTTTTCTAAAAAATATATATAACAAATTTAGACATAAATAATCAAATTACAACTTATTTATTTCCCTTACACATACAGATTTTTACTGCAGTAACCATGGAAGATTACCGGCACAAATCAGAATAAGTTATAGAATTATTCATATATGTTTTGTATAAAATCTGAAAGATTTCTTATTGCTTTATACTAAAATTTTGGATTCATTTTCAGTTTATTTACGAAAAATCTGAAAATGTATATTACGTATGGTATTTTTTTGTACCTTTTAATAATTACAATTACAATAATTTCGAAGCCTACATAAGTAAGTGTCAAAAGAGTCACTAATTTCATTCATCCATTAAGAGATATATCATTGAAAGTGTTCAGGTCAATATAACCAAACCTGACCTTCCGTGTAACTTGTTAAAACCATACCGATGCCGGGTTAAGGTAAATACTTGTGAATCCATGCTTTCAGCCTTAAATTTGTTAGACGAGGATTTGAAAGACTGGAGTCCGAGTGAAGACTTCGCATAAAAGAACAGAAGTTTAATTAATAAAAAGGGTATTTTATTTATTTTATTTAATATTATTTTATTTTCTTTTATTTTATTTTACTTCATTTTATTTTATTTTATTTTATTTCATTTTATTTTAGTTATCCATTATTATTAATTAATCTTTATTTTTGCAATAATTAAAATTATTAGTTATTTTGTTATTAACAAAATTCAATTAAGTAGTTTTTCTTAGAATGCAATATTTTTTGTTTTTATCAAATAAATACGGTTTTATAAGTTTTTTAGGTATTGAAGCAGTTGGCCGTTTTTTTAAATCACTTTTTTTTTTGACACTTTTTTAAAATTATCAACAGTAAAGATAGTCACAAAGTTAGGTATCATAATTTTCACTTTAATACAAACAGTAAAAACGTATATCAGGAAAACATTTTTATCACGATTTCTACGAAATTCACTTGAGTCCTCCTTGGAAAGGAAGTTATGTGTCAAATTTCACTAAGATATCTTGCAAATTGTAAACAATAGTTTGATCAAAAAGTTTAAATTAATAACGGCTAGACGGACGTGCTGAAGGTCATCGGAAATTCTTTAATGCCAAATTAAACACCTGAAAATGGCTAAATAACATTGCTTTTGCACTTTATAAGCATTACTGAAAATTCAATCAAAAAGCACATCTTTCAATAAAGCAAGTTATAATTAAAAAATGACTTTAGTGTATTTTTACTTTCTATTTCGGTTTTCTAAATGTGACATATAACTTTTTTAAGAAGCTGTAACCTTTCCAATTTTTCTGGCATAAATTCAAAAAGCACTGTTAGTGCCTTTTTGAGGTTGCATCGAAGTTATTTTATCTAAAATGAATAATAATATTTACCAGTATTAAAACCGATTTTATGTAATTTTTCTTAAACCTCTATTAATTACAGTCGATATATTGTTTAAATATAATATTCACTTGTTTGCTTATGGTTTTGTTTTAATTTTCTCCTACTTGTTTTTGAAAACCAAGCAATTTTCGCTAATTAGTTTGTAATTTTTATTGCAATTTTTTTATAGAGTTTTAGAATTTTGTAAATTTATTCAGGCTCTAGTTCATTGAATAATTGTAAAAGAATATATTGTAAAAGTTTATTGAACAGTAAACAGAATTTAATGCATTTTATAGTCAGCCACGACCGTCGTCAGCACTCTTCAGTCTCCCGCCATGGAGTTCTCTAAAAACATCATCTATTTAACTCACAACTTTTAGAGAAATAGAATCTGTGATTTCTTTTTCTTATATGTTATTAAGTTAGATGAATGGTTTACAATAAAGCTTTTTACAATCATTTTGTATTCGCATTTTCCATTATTATTTTCTATATGCACGAAGCTATCAATGTATAATTATTATTGTTTAGCTACTTATTAAGCACCAATGAAACAAATGTTGTTGTTATTTGTTTTGTCCCTTGTGTTTATTTCTATTTTTAGAAAGCCTAATAGGAGAGACAAATAACAAGTTAATTAGTTTGTAATTTATAAAATAATTGTAAAAAGCTTAATCTTAAACCAAGAAACTAGAGCAAAGATTTATCAAAATTTAACTGAAAGAAAATAGGCGATTATAAGAGTTTCTGGAAAAATTCTGTTACATAAAACAATTTATATAGCGTCACTTCCGTGTTTTTAAATTCCTGCGAGTTCATGCACTAACATAACAAAACTCAAAAAAAAACGACATATATATGACTTATATACAAGTTAAAATAAAGTTCTTAAAATACATCTCGTAGGCTGCAATTTATATTTTTCACCATTTTGGTATATTTTTTTTTTGGTATTGAAATACAGTTTTCATAATTTTAGCTTCATTTTAATTAAAATGTTGCCACATTATATTTCACAATATACGTTCTTTATTATTTGGTATGTTAGTATTTAAAAACTACATTTACTTTTTACAATTTCTTCAATTATTATTTTGGAATTAATGCCAAAATAATTATATTTTTGAGCAGTGAGCGTTGTAGGAAATGCATGTGTTTTTAAGTGATTTTAATTTTTATACAAACTAATTATTTCTTAGTAATATATATATATATATATATATATATATATATATATATATATATATATACATATATATATGTATATCAACATCAAGTATTTGTAAAAACAAGAACCGATTGTTAACGTTTGTATCACACTTAAATAACATGTCTGTTTGTTTTAACTTCGGCAATCGAAAACGTAGTAAAAATACTTGTTTCTGCAAGGCCATTGTATAAATGAAAATTTAAATAATTTTATTTCATTTCAAAATATAATAAAAAATTTTCACTACACAGAAGAAAAAAAAATATAAAATTGCCGACAATTTTCGTTTATAAAAGAATTAGTCAAAGAATATGTTAAAGAATATATTTGGCTAAAAAAAAACAATCGATAAATTCATTTGAAAAAAATAATCAATTTATAATTATATTTAACCAAAAAATTTGTTAACTGGATGAAACAATTTTTTATCGAAAATCAAAACATATTCAAAAAAAAAGATATAAATGAATTGATAAAAAAAAATATAAATACCATCTTTAAAAAAACAGCATCTAATAAATAATTTTAATAAAACATTGTAAATTTTAAATAAGTCTTGACTAAAAAAAATTAATTAATTGGATTAAATAACGTTGTTTTATTATAAACACCTTTTTGTTGTCACTATATAATTTTTTTATCATGTTCTTTTTATATATGTATGCAAAAATTAATTTGTGTTGGTTTGGGCTTTATAGAAAGCTAACCGCTGGAATGATTTTCCTGAAATCTTCACAGTATCAATCTGTGATAGCTAAAAGTAAAATGAACTACTTTATTTTTTCCGGTAGAAGCAGGGCGAATGATAGCTCACATACAAAGATAATATAAATTATTGCATATCTACGGAAATACAGCAGAAAACTTCTTAAGATATGGTGAGAATAATTTTCCATTAAAGTTCATAGAGATAGGTAGGACAAGTCTAGGGGGAGTGGTAGCTCTCATAATTATCGCATATCCTGAGAACTGTAACAGGAAAAGCCTTAGGATTTTGTAAAAATAATTTTCTTATGAAGTTCCATAATTGAGGTGAAAATGGGGCAGATAGGTAATGGGGGAGTATAGCCCTCATACAAAGGAAATCTTAATTATTGCATACTCGTATCTAAAGAAGTATTACGGAAAAATTCTTAGAATTTGATGAAAATAGGACGGCAAGCCCCTATACAAAGCAAATTTTTATTATCGCATATCTTATGAACTCTAACAGATAAAGTCTTAAGATTTTGTAAGAATAATTTTCTTATCAAGTTGCATAGGTGAGATGAAAATAGGGCGGGTCGGCCTAGGGGAGAGATAGCCCCTCTAGAAAGCTAATTTTAATTAATATATATCAGTAGCTGTGAAAGTTGTTTTTTGAGATAATTTCTTACCAAGATACATAATCGAGATGAAGAAAGGGTGAACATATCTAATGGGAGTGGTAGCCCCCGTATAAAGTAAATCTTAATTGTTGCGTATGTATTTGGTGTGAATAGTTAGGATGAAAACGGTGCTGTTAAGTCAGGCGGAATGATTGGCCCCATGCAAAGTTAATCTAAGGGAAGTTCCTAAGATTTGGTGGGAATAACTTTCCCAATAAGATTCAAAATTAAGATGAAGGCAAAGCGGACAAGTCAATGGGGAATATTAGCCCCCAATCAAAATAAACCTTAATTATTACATATATATTACATATCTAAGATTTTGTGGGAACAATTTTCCCATTCACAACGAAATAAGAAGAAGTTGGTCTAGGAGGAGTAGTAGCTCCCACACAAAGCAAATATTAATTATCTCATGAGCTATAATAGCGAAAGTGTTAAGATTTTGTGGGGCTAACTTTCTTATAAATTTCAATAGTTGAGATGAAAATGGGGCGGGTAGGTCTACAAGAATTGGTAGCCATCAAACAAATTAAATTTTAATTAATACATATCTAGAGACCTATAGCTGTGAAAGTCTTAGGATTTCCTTGCGATAATTTTCTTATCAATAAACATAATTGGGATGAAGATAGGGAGGATATATATACAAAGTAAATCTTAATTATTGAATATCTAAAAAACTGTTGCAGAGAAATTCTTAAGATTTAGAGGGAATAATTTTTTTATGAAGTTTTTTAGTTGAGATGAAGATAGGGCGGACAAGTTTAGGGTGAGTAGATCTCATACAGCTATTGCAGAGAAAATTTGAATAGAATAATTTTCTCATTATGATTCATAATTGGGGTTAAAATATGACGCGTAGGTATTGGGAGATAGTTGCTCCCATACAAAGTAAATATTGATTTTTCATATATATATAGAAGTATTGTAATGAAAGTGGTAATAATTTCACATCAGCACATTGAGTTAAGCTAGTGTGTATAAAAAAGATGTATATATATATATATCAAAGATCATTTCAAAACAAAACGAATTTAAATTATCAATTTCTGCTTTATGTTTAGTGTTTTTCTGAATTTTCAATAGGACTAACTTATTTTGCTGAAAGTGAAAAGTGTTTTACAAAATAGTAATAACAAAAACAACAACAATAATAATAATAATAATAATAATAATAATAATAAAAATATTATTAATTCTTTTATATTGTTAATAGTAAGTGCAGAGCATCGCAATTTGCTGATTAATACAATTTCCAAATATATACAAAGTATTTGAGGTATCTATTTTTCTCTCTTTTGACATGACAAAAAAAATATGCTTAGTTTTCCCTTCAGAAGATTGGTAAGTATAAATTTTTGGATTAAATTTTTGGTTAATAATTAACTAGAAATCAATAATCCTCGGAACACTACAGTACTGGCAAAAGGGGCAAAATCTACAGTAAAATTTTTATTACAAAACACGTTTCAAAGAGTATTTTAGAGCTTCAAAGAAAACGATGCTAGCTTTCGTGAGGAATTTTTTAAGACTAAATTTCATTCTTAATTTCATATGTGTATAAATATAAGTTCATTTCTTTTATTTATACAGATCCAGAAAAGGATGCTGGAATCAATTACATATTTCGAAGTGGAAATATTAGCAATGAATAATGGGATTTGCATTGGAAAATTGTCGTCAGTAAAGATTACAACAAATGAAATATTCAAATTTTTTAATCTGGAGTTTTCCTTTCTGAAGATTTATTTTAAAACTGCATATTTTATTTATTTTTTTTTTTTTTTTGCAATTAATTCAGACAAAAAAATATTCAAAAGTATTTAAGGTTATACATGAAATTTTTAATGGAAAAATGTTCTAAGAAATATTATAGACTATATGAAATATTAAGAAGTATCTTAAATCAAGAAGTAAAAGATATTTTATTATTTGAATATAATTTTAAAAATATATAATTAATGTTCTTTAAATATAAAAGATAATTCTAAGTTATATTATCTTTTAGTATTATATATTTAATTGAAATAAATACACCCAATGGATTGAAAAATTTTTTTGCTAAAGTTTTTAAAACTTTTATTCAAATAAGTGTAATCTTTTGTTTGAAAAATATAAAACCTATCAAAAGATTTGTTGAGTTTATGAAAATTTTTAATAAAAATCCTATAATTAATTAACAATTCTCATAATCAAATAAATTAATTTTTATTCAACAAAAACCATGAAAATAAAATAAATATTCAATAAATTTCTTAGCCAATATAATATTTTTTAATCAAATATTTAAATTAAGCAAGCTGACAAAAAATTAAAAATTTATTAGTAAATATGATAAAAACTTTTATAGGCGGGAATTTTTTTTTTGTTTTTCTTCTTTTTATCTTTGAATTTTGTAAGCAAATATAATTTTTATTTTTCTGTGTATTACATATATACAAACAAATATTTCTCTGAAATTTACAAATTCTAGACTGCATACAATCAGAATTTTTAAAAAGTGGTATTTTAGTATAATTTTTAATCGATTTTTGAAACGCGATTCTTTTTTTCTGATCAGCTTCAAATTTTGCATCCTTAAGTTTTAGTTATAAAAACTTAAATTTGTCTTAAAGTTAAAATACCATGAATACCAAATCTTCAATTATACTATTACACTACTAGATTTTTTTTTATAATTTGTTTATCTGCAAAGAGATTAAATGCAAAAAGTCAAATGTATACTAATGTTAATCATACGTCTTGGTTTACCACAAAAAATAATACGAGGGCGGATGAATAGGTCCGTGACTTTTCGAACTTCCCTCGTTGTTATATGAAATGCAACACTATTCCCATCAAGTACCACCTGTTAATATACTACTGTCAAATTTTGAGCGAGTGTCGTCATTCACTTTGCGTAAAAAATAGGATTTTTCGAGGTCCTTAAAATAGGCATTTGTTTGGTCAAATGCCTATTTCCATTTCTTTAGATTTGGAAATAGAAAGTAGTCACTAGGAGCTAAATCCGGAGAATATGGCGGATGAGGTACCAATTCGTAGCCCAATTCATAGAGTTTTGCCATGAGACTGCACACGTGTGCACCCGTGCATTTTCTTGATGGAAAAGAACTTTTTTCTTGACCATATGGGGTCGTTTTCTTTTTAAATACTCATTAAATCAGTCTAATAAGTTGGCATAATATTTTCCGTTTATTGTTTTTCCCTTTTGAAAAACACTGTTGTTGTCATCACCTTATTGGCCGACAAACTTACCTTTGACTTCTTTGGAGCAGGTTTACCCGGAGAAACCCATTGTTTAGGCTGATGCTTGGTCTCCGAAGTACAGTAATGGATCCATGTTTCATCCACAGTTACAAAACGCCGCAAAAACTCATTCGGATTGCGGTTAAATAACCTCAAACAATCCTTTGAAATTGTCACACGTTTACGTTTATGGTGAATTTAGAGCAAACGCGGTATCCATCTTGTAGACAACTTTCTTAAACCCAGCTGATCATTTAAAATCGAAACCACACTGGCATATGAAATGCCTATGGCATCAACAATCTCACGCATTTTTACTCTTCGGTCGGCAAACACCATATTGTGGATTTTTTGGACATTTTCGGGTGTACTGACCTCAATTGGCCAAACAAACCACAACGAAAGTCAGTAAACCACTTTTTTACCATAGAAGTCCCCATAGTATTTCTCGAGCTTTTCCTTGTTTTGATTGACGGTTTTTTTTGCAACAAATTATGTTTAATGAACACTCGAAATTCACTTTTCTCCGTTTTTAGAAAAATAAACGAGGTTGTATGTTTTGAAAAATAAATGACTTGCTAAAAATTTTACAGTAGTTTATTAACAGGTTGTATTTGATGGGAATAGTTTTGCATTTCATTTAATATAATTAGTCGTGTTGGATTCAAGTATAGCATTTATTTCTCAAGATTGTTTCTAGATTTCCTAGCGAATTTTCTGTGTTGACGTCGTCAAAAGATTGATAACAATCATTTGAGAATCTATTTACTCGGGAAAATGGACAGATTGATATTAAATTCTCATAGCCTTGGTTTATATGTTTCATTAACTGAACTGAATGACATGATTCAAAGTTTGAATTTACTAACAAAGTCGGCAGAGTTGATGAGTGGTAAAAAATTTTGGACACTGTAGCAAATGCCAATGTAAACGAGCTCAAAAGTGATGCACTATTTCTAATTTGCAAGAGAAATATAACCTATAGCTTAGTGATGATATCAACAATTTGTTTAATTTCAAGAATACACCGTTCAATATCGGTTGTGGCGGAAAACAAGGCATCTATTTTTTCCACTTCTATGCTCACAGAATGCATTCAAGCCACATCTTCACATAGTACCTTACCTTATCAAGAACGTTTTCAAAGCACTTAGACGAAAGATATATTTGTCAAATCTATTATTCAAAACTAATGAACGACGGAATCTTAAAAAAAATTAATGCAAATAAACTGTCAATGAAGATAAATTTAGAAAATTTTGTTCGAAAATTCCTGGAGAGTTTATTGCAAAAACACCACAAGATTTGAGCTCAATTAGTGTTTTTGGGCGTATACTTGTTGTAATTGACCAATATTACTCACACTCTAAAAATATTAATTTTTTGTCAACATTCTGAGTTTTATATATTTGTAATAAGTTAATAAACCACTAGAATTATTAAAATTTAAAAGAATAAATAAATAAACATTAACATGTTTTCCTCTTTTTATTATCTTGAAATTTTTCCATTTTCAAAATTCATCTCAAAATACCTTAATTTCTCTTAGGAACAAAGAGCTTTTTTAATTCTGATAAGTTCTAATTATAACCTACACCACCATCCGTTTGTACTGATGTTTAGAACGAACAGAAAAAATATTCGGACCCCATTTCAGTGCATACCAATCGATTCAGAATCACTTTCTGTCTCGATTTAACGATGTCCGTCCGTCTGGTCGACTGACTGGTAGTATGCTCATGTAAACATTTTGAACAAACTACAAGTCGCAATTTTGAAGAAATCTTTAAATCAAGTAATTAATTTAGCACACAGACGAATCCTACTGAATTTAGTAACGATCGGTCTCACCTAACCCCTATGTCCTCCCGGAATAGGGGTTAAACGGTCACAAATGCCTTAAATATAGAAATATTTAAATGAAATTCGGTGTAAGGAACGCCCATCAACTTGTACCAATTTTTCTTCTTTAAAATGTTACTTAATAAGTTGTGAATAACATATAAAAATTTATTTCAGTAATAATTAGATATTTTTTAATGTATTTTTATTATTTGTATGAAAATATGTGAATAAATTTTTCTGCAGTCATTATTGTATATAATAAATGAGTGTGTCCCAAAAAGTTTGGATTTTCATTGTAACGAAAAGATTACATATTTTAAAAAATGAATCCAAAAGTTGAACATCTTGTTGATTAATCCATTGTTTTACTGCTCAGGCGGTATGAATCGGAGCGTTGTCGTATTGGTACGTCCAAGCTTTGGGTACGAAGAAATCATGAAATTTTGGAAATGCTTCCTGCAGAATGTTTTTGTAAGTCGTTGTAGTGATTCCTTACTCAAGTCGCAGGCAGTGTATTTTTCCACTTGGAGAGCTTACAGAAGAGGCTCAGGAATATATTATTTAAAATGAAAATTTTGAAAAAAATTAAATTCATTCCTCAATAACTCAAATTTTTTAAGATATTTTTACCAGATTTTTTTAAATTTCTTGTAAGCTTTATACTTCCTATTCTTCAGATGGCACAAATTTAAATTGAAGCAAACAGGTTTATAATTAATTTTCGATTCCAATTTGAGTATATTGTTTTCAATTGTTGTATTAAAATGATCGCATATGAAAGAATAAATGAAATGCGAATCATCAGAATTAGACATTATTGCCAATCTACACATTTTAAATACATTTCAACAGAAAACATAAATAAACATCTTTTATGAAATTGTATTTAATTATTTTAATTTTATATGTACATATATACATACCCAAACATACATTTATATCTTATTGGAACCAAAAGCCTTTCTTTAATATTAAATAATTATTCACTTGAAACCCGTTTTAATTGGTTGGTTGGTTGGTTAACGTGGTAGCCCGTAATCTTACGGGCAATCAAATAGACTCGTTAGAGTCCGTTTTGATGGAACCACACTACTCGCCAGGTGAACTAGTTGTGTCGAGTCTGTAATGAGATAGAAATGTAGGGAAGAAACAATGAGAACATAAATTAATTAGACCCAGCCTGTAGCATTGAGATATTTAATGATGTCACTGAGTCTAGTGTCATATATCTAAGAGAGGTTGCCTAATTGGTGCCTTCCCAGAAATTTATGTCTGCTTGCGTTCAAGGCTGGGCATTCACATAGAAGATGAAAAACTGTTTCCTCCTTCTCGCGATTGCCACAACTACGACAATATTCATTGTAAGGGAGACCAAGTCTACTTGCATGTTTACCGATCGTCCAGTGACCTGTAAACAGTGCTATTAGTCTCGAGATGTCCTTGCGTTTGTAGCCAATGAGTTGCATTGAGCGTTTCTCGTTGTAAGTAGGCCACGTTTCTTTCGCGACTCTACATTTGTCCAGATTTCGCCATCTATTTTTCGCCTTTTCTAGAAAGTGTTTTTGGATTCTGCTTTTGACTGTTCCCAACGGGATTGCGACTGAAACCGCTAAGGAGGCATTCATAGCAGAGCCTGCCCGGGCTAATTCGTCTGCCTGTTCATTACCATAGTAGTCCCTATGCGCAGGAACCCAGATTATAGTAATGTCATACAGTCGACTTAGTCCAAGCAGTTCCTCTTTACACTGGTTGACTAGAATAGAGGTAGTTTTCGGTGATTTGAGCGATAGTATTGCCGCTTGACTGTCGACAAATAAACCAATATTCCCTTGAATATTTCTATCGCGAATTAGTTTACACGCTTCCCTGACCGCTAATATTTCCGCTTGGAATACGCTTGCCTCGTCAGGGAGTCTACATGAGTGTCTAATTCCAAGATCATCAGAGAAGACACCAGAGCCTACACCGCAGTTCATCTTTGAGCCGTCAGTGTATATCCTAGTTCTAAATTGTCCAAGAAGATTGCCCCTTCTCCATTCACTCCTGGTGGGGAATAGGACTTTAATAGTATTTCCGAAGTCCATTTGGGGAATCATATAGTCGGTAAATTTATTGAATTGCAGGGGTATTAAATTTAATATCCTCGCGTGCCCATACGTTCTTGATCTCCAGCTATTCGTCGCAGATAATCTTATCGCACTATTAACTGATGATTCAATTATGTATAGGTCTATAGGTGTTAGGTGCAATATAGTGTTCAGAGCTTCTGATGGACTAGTACGTAATGCACCTGCAATGCCAATGGAAGCGGATCTTTGTATCCTATAAAGCTGATCCACCACATACCTCTTACTAGTAGCGGTCCACCACACAAGAGATCCATATACAAGAATGGGCCGTACTATTGCAGTGTATAGCCATTTTGTCAATTTTGGACTCAGACCCCATTTTACACTGAACATCTTTCTACAGGTGTAGTATGCTACCGTAGCCTTACTAACCCTATGTCGAATGTTCAGTTTCCATGAAAGCTTAGAGTCCAAAATAATGCCCAAGTATTTCGCATTGTCCGACAAGGTGAGTTCACAGTTTTCTAACCGTGGTAGTCTGAAGCTCGGAATCTTGGTCTTTGTGGTGAAAAGTACCAGCTCTGTTTTGCCCGGATTCACTCCTAGTCCACATTCTTTGGCCCAGTCACTGAGTGTAGCCAGAGCAGTTGACATGATATCACTTATCACGTTCGGAAACAGTCCTGATACTAGTATCACCACATCGTCCGCGTAAGCCACGACTTTTACTCCCTTGTCTTCCAATTTACACAGGATGGTATTAATGACAATAAGCCACAACAGCGGAGAAATCACACCCCCTTGTGGAGTTCCACGCATAACTCGTTTGGTCTTAACACTGTTGCCTAAATTCGCAATGACGATTCTTGTCTCTAGCATTGACACCAGCCAGTTGGTAATATAATCATCAACTCCTAGTTCGTACAGAGCTCTCTGTATCGCCAAAGTCGTGACATTGTTAAAGGCGCCTTCAATATCCAGAAAGGTAGCCATAGCGTATTGTTTAAATTCAATGGATCGCTCGATGACCCTTACGACCTCATGAAGAGCCGTCTCCGTGGAGCGACCCTTAATGTAGGCATGTTGACTACCTGAGAGTCGGTTTGTACCCTCTAGACGCTGCCTTATATGTAAATCAATGAGTCTCTCCAGAGTTTTCAGCTGAAAAGAAGAGAGACTAATCGGACGGAAGTCCTTTGCATTCCCATGACTTCTTTTTCCGATTTTTGGAATGAACACTACCTTTACACTCCTCCAGTTCCTGGGAACATAGTTGAGGGTTAGGCAGAGTTTAAAGATCCTATGTAGCCAGGGTATGATGTATACCTTTGCACTTTGCAGCATCCGTGGTATAATACCATCAGGCCCTGCAGATTTGTACGGAGAGAAGCTATCAATCGCCCATGAAATTTTCTCAACGGATATTATGTCATCCTCGATTCCTTGCGAGGATTTAATATGCCCCATCTCCTGTTCTGTAATATCAGTGCAGCCAGGAAAATGAGTATTAAGTAAAATGTCCAAAGATTCCGCCGACGATTCTGACCATGATCCATCCATCCTTTTAATATAGGATGGATTATTATGACCATTTGCCAAAACCCTACTAGCAGATTCCTTGGTATTGTCGATAGATTCGCAGAAGCCTTTCCATGAGCTTCTTTTTGCGATCTTTATTGCTTTCTTATATTCCCTACGCTTATCGTGATACAACTGCCACGATTTTGTCCTGCAGCCAATATTGAAAGCATTGCGTGCCTCCTTGCGTAGCTTCGAGAGTTCCCTATTCCACCAGGGAGGGAAGCACTTTTTAGCCTTCGTCATTGGACAGGATATATTAAAAGCTTTAACAATTTCCCTGCCTAATGTACCCTCAATTCGATCAAGACCCTCAGTCGTTGCTTCGACTGGAGGTATTTTTTTCAGTTTGTGCATGAGAATCCCATTGAACTTAGTCCAGTTCGTTCGTCTTGGGTTTTTGAAAATTGACGCTGTTTCCTTGTAGACGAGTCCAATATCGAAAAGTATCCAGCAATGATCCGAAAAGGATTTCTCTTTGGATACTCTCCACCTATCAACTGATAAATTGGATCTGTCCTTCATAAGTGTAATGTCTAGCACCTCTTCCCATCCATTATGGTTCACCGAGCTCGGAAAAACGAATGTGGGGTCGTTGCCAGAGTTGCATATGGTCAAGTGGTTCGTATTAATGAAATCAAATAGACACTCGCCTCTGTCATTGATTTCCGTGCTGCCCCATATTGTATGCCTTGAGTTAGCATCACAGCCAAGGATAATGTCCTCTTGAGCCTTTATAGAGGCCAGAAACGCCCTCACTTCGTCTGGCGGGGCTGGCTTGTCGTGTGCCATATAGCTGGATGCGATCAGGAAACTTCTGTTTCGCATTAATTCGACCCTTGCGACTGTCAGGTCTGCTGAGCTATACTGTGAGCAAAGAAATATATTTATGTGTTTCCTAGCAATAAGACAAGATCTTGGCTTACCTTTATCTTTTACGTATAGTGTCTTATATGTTGAAGTCGGGAACCCTTTGACTTGGGAGTTAGAAACCCAGGGTTCCTGGACTATAGCGATGTCGAGGTCCTTTTCCGCTAAAAGAAGCCTCAGATTGTCTGTAGCACATTTTGAATGCTGCAGATTAATTTGCACGATTTTCATCGTCGGTTGCAGGGTTTTTTGCAGGTTCGCCTAGCTGCATGCCCGTCAGCAGATTGTTGGCTACTTCCAACTCATCTGCTTCGCCAGCTCCTGGACCTGTAGGACGGAACACCTTAACCTTGGCGTCCCTAACCCCAAAGTACAGCTTTAGCCCCGCCTTCTCTAGCTCAACTGCGCTATTCTCTGAGACGGCGAAGATAATGCACTTGTTGTTGTCCCCATGATCTTCTGAACGGATGACTGTCCAGTCACTCATGGGGATACTGGGGTTCTGCAGCTTCAGACACTCCAGTATTTTCTGGTTATCGCAGCTCAACTTCGGTAACCAAACCTTTGCCCGTGGTCTCATAGGGATTTCCCCCGCTGGGATAAGCTTAAGGCTTAAGCCTTCCCATGCATCGCTAATCTTTGCGATACATTTGCTGAGGAATTCTTTAGAGAACACGTCCAAGCATTTGATTATCCTGTAGCCCCGATGTATCTCACCAGAGTCAAAACGAGGAACTGTAGAGTCTTTGTTGGTGAGTACGTGTTCCATCACGAGTTCAGCCAATTTAGACTCTATAGCACCCCATTCTGCTACCACAAGAGTTAAGTTGCCGCTTTTTTCGTTGGCTAGCGCCATCAGCAAGTGATCTTTAACCACCTCGTTAAACGGCCTTCTTGCTGACGTTATTGTGGAAGGAGCCGGAGCGGTCGATTTACTTTGGACCTTTCTCCTCTTCGGCGAATTGCTACCCTCAGCTTGGGAGCGGTTTCGCTTCGCTCTTTCCTGCGCTGCTTGGGATGTGGATGGTTGAGAGTCCTTAAACTTAAGATACTCGTCAACCACCGATTGGTATCTGACACGATCTTCCTTATCGCGCTCATGAGGAGTGCCATTTGCCTTATTCTTGGCAATTTTCTCCAGTATAAAGAGAGCTTTGACATATCGTTGTCTCAGAATCTCTTTCTGGCTCTTCCTTTTCTTCCGTTTCTCCTTCGACTGGTCGTCAGACTTGACATCCTGTCGAGGAGCCATTGTGTTTTGTGACAGCGGGGTGCTATGACTTTCTCCCCTGCTGCCACGTTGTTCGACCAAGGTCTCTTGACTAGAGGCCAAAAGGTCGTCTTCCAAGGAGATACCCATCTCCACGTTTTTGTTGTTGTTGTTTTTGCTTTTCATCTTATTATTATTCATTTGATTCCCACGAGTAGGCACGTAAGGGGATGGACCATCCATGCAGGGACGGCGTACATGGACTAGACAAAGAAAAATTTACAACTGGCCCGTGTCCTGGCGCCAGAGGGGAGCTGTTAGCGACTAGTCTTCTTTAACCACTGACTAGCCATCATGGTTCTCGGCACTGCTACCAACCATCTTAACCTTACAAGTGGGGGAAAGAGGAAATGGAATAAGAGGGGAGAAAAGAGGGTAGTTGGGGAAGGGGGATAGGGGATGGATAACCTTTGGTCATGAAGGCCTTTAGAGTCTATTCCTTGATTTCTCAGTATCCTCCAAGAGGACAACTTAGACTTCAAGAAAGAGACCACAGCCTACATTTAAGCCGCCACATCGCGTCAAGATTGTTATCCGGGTGGGGAACCCGTTTTAAACTTCAAATAATATTTTTAAGAATAGGCTTCAATTTCCATTAATTACAAACTCAAATTACGTTTTTTGTTGGGAAAAGTTTTTATCTTATTTTTTATCTTATTGTTCTTTATTAATTTTTGGTTATTGACCACAGTTGTGAACATATTTTCTTAAAAAAAATTAGTAATAATAAAGTTTTAATTATTTCCTTATTCCAATTGAAATTACATAAGGAAAATTCAATATATAAAATAAAAACATATTTGTATAAATAACGAACGTTATAATTTTATATATTGAATTTCTTATTTTATCATTGCATGTAGGCTCTTGATGAATCAAGAAACAAAAAAAAAAAAAAAAAAAAAACTGAGAATAATAATGATATTAATAACCCTCAAAACAATATTCTTTAAAAATTTCCCAAATATTTTGCACTCGAAACTTAAATATTGCATGATAGTTTAGCATAAATTACATTAAGGGTATTTATCATACTATTGAACTTTACAATTTATGTTATTGCAGGTACTATCTATTGACAATGATATCTGGACATAACGACCAGAGAATTGCCACGACTGTAAAATATCTACAATACTGCATACAATTAACGACACCTTGTTACGTGGTTTTGTCGTCGGCTGAGGTAGCTCAGTTGTGTCCAGGGTCGACTTACGGGATCCACGAACCTTAAGTGAGAACACAATTTGTTTACCCTTTGCGGGGTTTGAATATACAGTATATCTTTATTTAATAATTCAATGTTTTAGTTATCGATAGTATTTATAAATATTTTGTGTTAGATAAATTACTAGCAGCATGATGATACGCAAGGATTCAGTCGGGTACTTCGCAGGTGAATCGGGCTCTATTACTGGTAGATACTGGATCGAAGATTCGGCTCCCTCGGGTATTATGCAGCACGCCGGATCGTTTACGATACTTATAGATATCTTACGCAGGGATTCAATCGGGTACTTCGCTGGTGAATCGGCTCTATTACTGGTAGATGCTGGATCGAAGATTCGGCAGTACGATGATACGCAGGGATTTAGTCGGGTACTTCGCAGGTATATCGGGCTCTATATCGGGCTCTATAACTGGTAGATGCTGGGTCGAAGATTCGGCTCCCTCGGGTATTATGCAGCACGCCGGATCGTTTACGATACTTATAGATATCTTACGCAGGGATTCAATCGGGTACTTCGCAGGTGAATCGGCTCTATTACTGGTAGATGCTGGATCGAAGATTCGGCAGTACGATGATACGCAGGGATTTAGTCGGGTACTTCGCAGGTATATCGGGCTCTATATCGGGCTCTATAACTGGTAGATGCTGGGTCGAAGATTCGGCTCCCTCGAGTATTATGCAGCACGCCGGATCGTTTGCGATACTTATAGATATCTTACGAATACTAATATAAATAATACAATTCCTTAAATCTAGGTTACAAAATGCCTAATTTATTAATCATTATTATTTGATAGAAACAAAAACAAAAAATATTGTATTATAGGAAAAGCTACTAAATTCAACTTTATTAGTAACAAAATGTTATTTACAAAAAAAAAAAAAAATACTATTGTAAAAGTAAAGATTTATTCATAAAAATAGTTAACATAAAATTCTTTTTTATTAATTAAGCTTCTGTTCTTTTGCACCAGACCTACACAAGGACTCCAGTCTTCCCGTCAAACAAATTTAGGATTGAAAGCATTAATATAGAAGTGTTGACCTTAAGTCTGTTGAACAATTTATTCTTCATTAGTAAATATATAAATTAGGATATAGTATTCATCAAATTTATTTTCTTTTTTTTTATTTTCCTAATCCGATCCACAAAGATTCGGCATTTGATGTTTTAAATAGTTATTCACAAATTTTATCATTAGATTTATTTTTTAACAGTTTCAGTTCATTTATAAATTCTTCTGGGTCATTTTTTGCATCATCGTATTGTGAAACAAACTCAAAATAATTAATTTATTCATTAGAATTAATATATAATGGATCGATATATTTCAAACAACCTAGTTTCTCGAAATTTATCATATAGTCTTAAAAAGTTGCCATTTAGTTAAATTTTAAAAATGAGCCAAAAAGTAGCCAAGTGGTTGAAAAAGCGGCCATTGGCGACAAAAATCGCCAAACGGTAATGCTGCCAGCGAAACACTATGGCCACATATTGCGCCTCATTTGGAAAAATGTGCTTAAATGTTTACCAACATTTTATTTAGTTAATCCGAGCTTCGACTGATACGTTACATTTTTTTTGTATCAGTACTGTACTGTACTGTTACTTTAGGGTGCAGAATTGGCATTGTTGTAAAAAAAAACTTTGCGATAATAGAAGATGTTAAAAAGGCCATATGCTTTAATGCCTGTTTAATTAATATATAGGGTGCAGTATATTCTTTCTCCATATAAAAAAAGCAGCTCTTGTAAATGAAATTTTATGATTTCAATTAAAAAACTTTAACAACGCTATAGTTTCAATAATATAATGTTCTATTTTTTACATATATAGTATATAACAAAATAACTTTTTATTAAAATTCACAAACTTTCATAAATAAATTTCCATATATCTGATATATATATATATATATATATATATATATATATATATATATATATATATATATGGAAAGTTTGTGAATTTTAATAAAAGGTTATGTTATATATATGTACAAATATTAACATGATTTCAAAAAAATTTCATGCATAACGAAATGTTTCAAATTGTTTCTAGTTAAAATTACCATTTAGTTAAATCACCTACTTCTGAATTTTTCCAACAGTTTGACACAATTTGTTGTTTTATTTATGTTTATTAGATTTTGCTGTCACTTTTTTTTGCCTCTATCATACTGAAATTAAATTTCTTGTTCAAGTATAATATCAGAAGAATAAAAAACAGTTTTTAGTGTCGAGTAAGCGTATAGGAGTCTTTTCAAAATTATGTAATTATGTTTCATGGTATTGAAAACAATTTTTACATGAAACACGCCAAAAAAATAATAATAAAAAATAACATAACATAAAAACAAGTTAAAACAAAAAATTATTTAAATTGAAATACACTTGTGTGTGTAAATTCGTGTTCGTAATATCATGCATAGAACACATATATTAAAACTAATATACATACAATTAAAACTAATATAAAAACTTGCCCCTATGATGAAAGAAACAAACACGTTTAGGCACCCATATGTATATGTATTAAAATATGTATATTAAGGGGGTCCTGAAAAGACATTTTTTGATATTCCAAAATTAAACTTAACCATTTGTGAGTTAGATAAAAGGATAAAATGGCACTTTTAAAGACAAAAATGTTGTGTAATTGTAATTCATTTTTGTTGGTAATATTGAAATTTTTTCCCACCCTAATGTATATACAAATCTCAAATTTATACATGTTCCAATACATGCATATTAGGGCAGTCGTTTTTTACCGATGTTCACCGAATTATATTTTCTTTATGATCGAATCAAGTATGAAATTTGTGAAAATATTTGTACTTATTCAAGCTTTCCAGTCATATTTTTAACACTTCACACTTTTTTATTTTAAACAAAAAGACTGTTTTGTGTATTATGCATTTTGCTGATCTTTGTAAAGCGTAAAAGAAATCCTTGTATTCCAATTTAAAGTATAGCGTTCGACTCAGAATCACACTTCCAAAAATCAATTTGTCTAAAATAAGTTTTGTGTATATATATCCAAACTTAATGATGATCTGGGAAGCTAATAAAATTTATCCCACTTTTATTAAAAAAAAATCAAAAACCGTAGTTTTTTCCGTGATTTGAATCCATTAAAAAATTAACAAAATCGAAAAAGTATGTTACTTTAAAAACCATATTTTTCAGATCTCTTATCGGATTTTCATTAATTAACTCTAGTCGAGTGGACCAGGTACAATTGTAAATTTTTCATTTTAAAATTATAATAAAATTTTTTCTGACATTTTCAAAGTTTTGATGAAGATTATTTCGTCAAAAATAAAATATATATATATATATATATATATAGATGTCCTCGATAGTTATATGGTCTTTTATATTTTATATCCTTACAAGAATTTTACTGAAACTATTTTATTGAACCACTATAAATTGTATATAAACAGGAATGAACAAATTATAGGAAAAAAATATTTTGATTAAGTTTCTTTGCATTAAATAGATGTAGTTCCTATTATGAGTGTTCATATCATACAGTTTTCACACAGAACATATCTCACTTTCTAATCGTATGTTGTTTAAGTTTTTGATATTAGCAAATATAATAGCTTCAAATAATATTTGAGATTCCACTCAGGTTATGGTGCTCAGTGTTACCAGTTTAGCTTTTTTAAGGCTAAATCTAGTTTTTCGTTTTAGCTTCTTGCTTTTTTTTCTAGCCTTTTTTGACCAACAAGACAGCCTTGAAAGGGTTTAAATGGTATTATTTCAATAAAGCACAAAATAATTCCTTATTTATTAATACTAATTATATATATATATATATATATATATATATATATATATATATATATATATATATATATATATATAAGTCCGTTTGTCTGTCTGCCTGTCTGTCTGCTGAAAGCAGGATAGGGCCAGGGACGAACGTCCTAGGGAGACGAAATTTGGCTCAAATATTTTTCTATATAAGGTTTATTTAGTGGTGATGAAAATGACGAAAATAAGTTCATAAAGAAAGTTATGAACCAAAAATTAGAAAAACAGGGTGTCCGTCGTAACTTTAGTTTACACTTTTTGGCCCATATGTTTTACAAAAATGGCATGTAAATCAACGAATGTAAACTCGGAAACCAAAAATGGGCGTTGTTCGCTCACTTTACTGCCCACCTCCCACATTGAAAAAGTCGCAGATGGTGGGTATGTAGATTCGGCCAAGCCGAAAATAATATTCCCACTTGTTATTATTATTATTATTTTTACCAAAAAAAAAAAGCTCATTGACTTCCTTCGGATTTTAGCCTTTTTGAAATTAAAAATTGTGGCAAAAAAAATTTATCCAAAATAACAAGACTGGTATTGCGATTTCAGAAATCTTAATGTGGTTTTTCCGGAACAATAATAAATGTGGCCTTTATTGACCGTTTCTTTTTTTTTTTTTTTTTTTTTTTTTGGTGTAGATTTTCTACTATAATAAAGTTTTATTAGTTAAGATACCCAAACAGAATTTAAGATTTTGATAAAAGGGGTCGAAATTTGCAAAACGTGCAAAAGACCAAAAATGAGTGGTCTAGAAATTTTGCCCATTTTGCCTGAGAAGTCTGTGGAATCTGCGTTGCAAATTTAAGTTCGAATACTATTCAAATATGATTATGACAACCATTTGGACCATCCGATTAAAATTACAGATTTATTTTGTAGAAAAAAAAACTTCTATTCTGACCTATTGTAGTGTAGTTTAAATTAACTTCTTTACTTGTTCTTTAAATATATACATATTTTTTTTAACAAAAATTAAAAGAAAATTATTTTTTATTTTTTTTTATTGTTTTTTTCTTTTTTTTTTTTTGTGAAAAAAACTCAAAATTTTCCAATGCATTAAAAAAACGGAGCCACCCTAATATTTATGCTTTAGTTTTTTCAGTTGTTTCTTTTCGTTGTTGTTATTATGTTGATGTTGCAAAAACATTTTAAACATATAAGTGAAATCTGCATGTTATTTTAAAACTGTACAAGGTATGTTATAAAACATAAGAAAATAAACAAAATTATACAAAATTTAGTTTACCCAACTAAAAATGGTTATATATTTCTATATATAACTAATGTATGATGATATATTGTTATATATGGGCTTATACAATGGTGCATATTCCTATAAACGCATTTAAAATGTTTGTTTTTCTTTGAGGTATATTCGTTTCTCTTAACCAAAAAAATATTGTGTTGTTACAATAACACGCGATATAACGGTACTTTTTTACATAATAAAAGTTTGTTTCTTGATTTTTTCATTTTATTTAATTTAGCAATCAGAACATATTGGTGATTATTTCAGTAGAATATTCTTATAAACTCATTAAAATCTTTAACAGTTTTAGTTGTTTGTTTCTCTTACGGTAAGTAACCACCCACAATAATAATAAAATAAAAAATAAATTTGGTCTTCCTGTCACTTCCAAACTTGTTTCACACATTTTGCGAATGTTAAAATAGCATCATATGGATGAAAAAGTGGATGAATATTGCATATTCCAACAAAATATCACTGCAATCCATGTCCCGGACCAATCTAAAACGTGGTTTAATGAACATAATATTCCACTATTAAACTGGCTTGCATTCCGGATTTAAATCCAATGGAGAATCATGTCTGTACAGTTTATGCAAGAAATATATAGAATGAAACTATAATGGTAATAACGGAGTTAAAACTAAAACTTAAGCAAGTCTGGGAAGAATTTGATAGTTATTTTCTTCATAAATTATTCAAATCAATGCAAAACTGAATTTTTAAATTTATCCAAAACAAAGATTCATCAACACATTATTAATAATGCTAAATTTGTTTATTAGTTTATGTACGTATATAGGAAAATGCCATAAAAAATGGCACTAAATTACTAAAAGTACAATGAAAAAAAAAAAAAATAATAATATAAATTTTCAGTTTTTTGTTATTAATTTTTTAAGAGCAGTCAATAAATAATTTAAAAAATAATAAATTGATTAAAAAAATTGATATGCATTTATAGAAATATGCACCAGTGTATATGGAAGCGTATTGATTCATACATGGAATTGTTTGCAATATATGGATACATATATGCTGAAATATACTATTAATACATTTAATAAATGTAAAATTTGTATTATATATAGTTTTATATATGAAATCAATTTTCACATATGAAACCATGTATGAAATATTAAATCAAATATAAAATGCAATATAACTCTTAAACCAATGAAAGTACATAAACATGTACTTCAGGAAAATTTTGATCGCAAATTATGTTGAAAAAAACTGTTCTTTATACCAATCAATAGTGAATATCTTACGTAAAGGGAATATAATTATTTTAACGTTTTATGTTTAGCTATATATTTTTTTGTTGTGCTAAACGTAATGCATAAGTGCAAGTGCAAACTTATTGCACTTACAATAAAAAAATTCATAATATATAATTTATAAATACAATTATAAAGATCCTCTGTAAACAGATAGCTGCAAAAGAAGACAAGTATCTGATTAAAATTAGTAAACGTTATGTAAATGTTGGGTTTTCTTATACGTGCTATCATAAGTAAAACTATTCCTAAAAGAGCTCAATTGCCTTCATTGAAAAGACGCGTTACTATTGTTTGTCTTAGCTCATGGATTGTTCGAATTGCTCCAAGTGTATATACGTGAATAAATATTTTTTTTTTTTTATTTTTTATCATTATTTGCTTAATGCATAAAAATACTTTTCAGAAGGATTTTTAAAGATTTCTCTCTAATTGCTCATTAAATCGTCTAAGGTGTCGAAGTGATGGAACACTATTTTTGTATGAATTTGATTTACATATATTTCTGATTCAAAGGTTATGTGTAAAAAAAATTCATTGTAAATTATATAACTTGTATATATAATAACACATATATGGAGTTCCATATATATATTTAGGTCCAAAAATTGAGGCTATTCGAATATATATGACCTTATATATATCCATATATTTATTAATATATATCAGTATCTATATTGTGAGTTATAGTTAGAATGAATTATTTTTTTATAATTTGCTTGAAATATAAAAAAAAAACAATATACAATAAATATTTTTTTAAAAGACACATGTTTCAATGCAAAAACTACAATTTTAATACATGCATTCACTAAAATATTAGCTGGACTTGATACGCATACTATTCCATTCCATATTTCCTCTTAACAGCATACAACATAAAGAGAATATTCTCACGGTATCTAATTTCAAATATACGCAGAAATTAATAGAATAAATTCCGCACCAAGGCACTATTTGCAATAACGTACTGCTTTACATATCAACACAATAATGCGACACAAGTCATCGACATTATCGTATGTCAGACCTCCAATCACCCCACCGCAATGACAATAGCAGTCACTGTCACTGATAATTGCCGAAGACCTAGTTGTTTCCCACCGCTAAGTATATCTTGAACTTGATCGCCATGCAGAAATTTGTTAAGACTGAAAATTGTTAAGATTTAAATTCGTTTAAAATATCGTGTAAAAATAACGTATTGATTTTTCTTATCTTTATGAATTTCATTACATATTTGTTTCTTGTAACATTTTAGCTGTTGGACCTCTGCATAAATTTTCTCATTTTGATTAAACAAATTTGTATCTAGTATAAAAAGAACGATATAAAAGAACAATTAGATATATTCAATAATAACCATTTATAATATTTAGCCACTTACCATCTTTTAACACTAATAATAAAATATTTTTATATTTTTATATTTGTTTTAAATTATTTTTGTTATGTCAAAAAAGTTTATTTTTAATATATTAACAAACATATTATCACAGATACAATTTATTTAGTATTCAAAGCTTTAATACGAAATATGGTAAAAACAGGGAAATTTATTAAAGATATTTGTATCAAATAACACAAATATATAAGTCTTTTATTTAAATCAATTTAAAATTGCATACAATTTTATTAACCTAAACATAATTAATCATTTCAGATATTTTAGCTTTAATATTTTTTGAATATCCCATTGACATATATATTCCCTAATGAAAGTGTTTTTGGACAGATCATATATGATTCCAGATATGGAAAATGTTTTCATATCTGACACCATATATGACTAAATTTTCACATATATATTTCCATATATGATAATATTTTGGATATATGATTTTATATTTGAATCCATATATTGCAAATATTTACATATATTAGGGCATACTGTTTCATATATTGACCATATTCAATTATATATGATAATTTTTAGCTGAGTGGATAAATTTTATATAAAAAATAATAAAAAATTTGAATTAAAATTCACAATAGAAGTTTTAACATATATATGAATATATTATATGATCATATATCTCCATATTCAAAATTCAAAAATATATGATCCATATATATTTTTTTTTAGCTGGGTAATTTATAAATGCAACAAAATAGTATGACAATCAGAAAAAAAATTGCCTTTAACTAAAACCTAGCTTCTAAAAAATTAAAAGTTACACCTTATCAAGAAGTAAGTTCCGGTACAGATTTGTTTTGTAATTAAATTATAAATGTTAAATTATCTTAAATTGTTTTCCATACATTATTTTTATCTTGAATTCCAGGAAAAATCGGTGAAAAAATGTAGATTTTTGGCTTTGTGTCCTCCGATTTTCTTGAGATTAACCAAACATTTACATTAGGAAATAATATGAATATATCAATTTATATTTCCCTAAATTTCGAAAAACTATCGATTTTTTCGCAATTTTTTTATACAAAATGGTCAAAAATATTCGAAGTATATACCTTTAAATATTCATAACTTTATAAGTTGCAATCCTGTTTCAATGAAGTATAAGCGAGCGAGAATATAATTGCATCCTCTTTAAATGTCATAATTAAAAAGTAATATTTTTTAAAAAGTGCATTTATAATACAACTGCATTTTTTAGATGCATTTTTGAAAATGTGCTCCATATCGATTTTTAATTCTTTCATTTAATATTAAAAAGTGGTTCAATAATACAATTTAGGTCGTTTATTATGGAAATGTTTTCTATTTCAATCATTTTTAGTAAAAAATACAATCTCCTTTTACCAGTTTTATACGTTCTACTTTAAACTTATAAAACTCAATAGGTTAATGTCCCATTTTATTGATTAAAAAAACATATAAGCTGTGCTTTTATACGCTTGAAGTCAAAGGTATGTGATTAGTTAAAAACTACATTAAATGCCCTAATGCATTTGCATATTTGAAGTGCATTTTCTTAGAATTTCTTCGTAATATATTTTAAGTTTGGCACACATTTCCTCCATTTTTTAGAAATAAACCAAAAAGTGAATAAATAAATTAATGAGTTTTTGTATGGAAATACTTGTTGGGGTTATTTATAAAATAATATTAAAAATACTAAAACATACCGTCACATAAAAACTTTATATGAATTACTCCGTAAGTTTACCAATTTTGAAGTCAATATGAAAAAATCACAAGTATGAATGTCATATTCGGCTTAGCCGAATATATATACTCACCATCTATAACTTTTTATTCCAACCTAATTTAAAATTTCACCTTAAATGGGAGGTGGGCAGATCTCGCCCATTTTTGGTTTACGAGTTTACATCGATCCTTGAACTATTCGTACAAAATTTCTATTGCGTACATGCTTCTTTAAGAGATGTAAGCGGAAAGGTAATAACTGGAGTTACAACGAACACCTAGTGTTTCTAGTGTTTGGTTCATAAATAAGAGGTCCGCTCCAAGCCCTAGCCTTCTTTCAATATATCCACAGATGGACAGATGGACAGAAGGAAGGACATTTGTAGATCGACTCAGAATCATACGAGGTCGCCTATTATGAGTCATTATCAAAAATTTTTTACCTGGCTTAAACTGATTTTAATTCTTAATAAGTTTTGTGGAAAAATATTTTAAACAAACGGGTTACAGATCTAAACTCACAAGATTTGAAACCAATACAGTGCAAAATTTTTTTCAAAGTTCAAAAACATTGAAAAAGGGCTAGAAATTACTTAAAATACAAAATTTTAAATATAAATTTGAATAGGGATAATTATTGTAGTCATGCGTAGTCATACGCAATAGATAGTCTCAAAATTTTGAAAGCAATAGTGAAAATTTTTAAAAATAGTCAGTTTTTCGCGATGCACATTCATAATTTCATATAGAATAGCATGGATTAATGTGTGATCTTACTTCTTTATTATTTTACACAATAAAATCGAAAGAACATTAAAAATAAATTTTATAAAACAAATTTATGTATTTTTTGAAAATTACACAAAAATTGCAGTTTCGATTTTGTTATTTTATATAGCAAATTGCAGGTTGTACAAATTTTAGATATTTAGATATAATAACGGCAATAAATATAATTTATAGTCCCATCAATTTAAGTCAAATGTCATTGATAGTTGAAAACGGGGCACTTTTATCAAAGGTACATCGCATGAACAGCAGGAAATTGACCATAATTTTTATATATCGTTAAAAAGATATAAATTTTATAGGCCAAAATTATTTATCTTTGCTTAACGAAGGAACACAATATTAAATAGCATTTCTTTGCAACAAACCCTATTAAAATATATTTTGGTGTATAGAACAAAAATTTGGATAGGATTTTATTCGCATTTTTAGACAAATTTTTAAAAATCACTATTTTTACTATAATGAACATTTTTTACATTTTATTAGGAAAAACTAATATGCGCCAAACTAATACAACCAAACACTGAAAATTTCATAAGCTTTATTTAAATAACATAGTAGATTTTGACATTAAGCGTAATATTTTCCAGAATTATACATGAACTTCTAGGTTGTAAAATTGTTTATATGTTCAAGTAAAAACCGCCATAACTTTCGAGCCCCCTACACGAAATAATTAAAGGGAAGTGATTCTACATGCATTCCAATCACTTTTTTTATATACATAAAACAATTTAATGCGGCAGTAAAAAAATTTTGAAGGTCTAGAATCAAACATTTTTGATAATGGTCCATATACTTTATGGGGTCTTAGACGATTTTTTCGACAAGTTACACACGGAATGACAAACCAAATATACCTCCATTTTTTTTCTTGATGGTGGGTATACAAAATCTTTATATATGTATATATATATATATATATATATATATATATATACGAATAATTGAAAAAACAACTTTGTGAAATATTTTGATTTTTAAAAAATTAGAATCTTGAAAAAAATTTTGAATTTTTTATCATTTTTGTTCATTTTATACAATTAATGCTTGACAATCGTTTGCTAATTTATTTTCTCACAGAAATATTTCTGATCGTACTTATATTAATCTTAATAAATTTTTCTCAATTAAAATGATTAATACCTTTTATATGAACTGCATATTCTTTGAAGTTCAATGAACTCCAGGAATAAAATCAACTTGGTTTAATGACTGATTTAGTTATTTGCCTACGTAATATTGTTTTCGTCTGTAATTGAATTTACAAAAGTTTTATTATACAAACTTTCCAGACGAATATTTTTTAGTGATTAAAACTTTTAAAACTTTAAAACAACTAAGCAACTAAATGCAAAATTTGTTACTAAAAGTACTAGTACAGAAACTATAATTGAGGTACTTAAAAATCTGAATTTTTTATTCCAAATATTTATAAACATAATTCTCTGGTAACAAGGAAAAACTACATAACTTATGCTATGCAAAAATTGTGTTTTTCCATTCTTGAATTCTGTATATCCAGTTCTGTGATGTTTTAATTTTTTGTAAAAATCTAGCAAATATCTCGAGAGATATTAACATTTGAAATTAAAATTTTCTATCATGTTGAATGGAAATTGAAAGATGTAAACTGTTCTCATAAAAAGTTAAATAAGCTACTTATGTAGTTTTCCTTGTTGCAACAGAATTGCTTTGCAGGAATTCTTTTATAAACTGTTTCGTAATTTATTAACCACTCAAATACACATAGTAGAATAATATTTACTATTCCAAAATTGTGAAAACAAAACCTAAATAAACATTAGCATACATACTTATTTATTTGCAATGTGTTCATAGAAAACATGTATTTGATTTAAATCGTACTAAACTATACACTAGAATATAACAATATTGAATTTAAATTTGGTTTCTAATTAGAAAAAAAATAATAATAATGCAAAGTTATAAAAACTTAACAATTAATGAACAATAGTTATATTATAATACATACATAGCGTCAACTAACATGCAAAATCTGTAACCACTGAAAAATCAAATGTTGGATATATTATATTGTACTAATCCAAACTACATCTACACAAAAAATTTCATATTCATATCTTCAAAAATGACAGCAATATTAACAAAAGACAAAAACATTTTGTTTAAAAAGTGTTTTTATTATATTTTATCCATTTCTGCTTAAAGTAAACGATTAAAAATTTTACTGAATTGCTCAATTTTAAAGCAAAAACTAAAACTTTTGCTTACGGCCTTTAGTATTGTTTTTTGCTTCTGCTGTAAAAAAAAAAAAAAAAAATTAAAAAATGTGGTTACGGCCTTTTGAATTTTAGGTGTACATACATGTGGGAGAAAAGTGAATATCATTACAAAGATTGCATGAAAACAAAAATTAATTAAATAAAGCATTTAAATATTATGATCCAATATACTAGACCCAGTTATGAAAAAATTTTAGGTGCTAGAACTCAGCTTTACCGTTTGGTGACTTTTGTCTCCAATTGCCCCTTTTTCAACCACTTTTTTGGCCCCTATTTTAAAATGAAACAAATTGCGACCTTTTAAGACTACAAGATATTTGGAATATATCGACCCATTATATGTACGAGTATATTAATTCTACTGATAAAATTAATTATTTTGAGATTGTTTCCCAGTATAGCGATTTAAAAAAATCACTAAGAATTTATAAACTGCTAAAAGCCAAATCTAATGATAAAGTTTACGAACAACTATTTAAAACATTAAATACCGAATCTTTTTGTATCGAATTTGGAAAATTAAAAAATAGATTTGATGAATATATTTTTACTTTGGTTCATAGCAGCCTTTTTTACTAAATCACTAATGAAAAATGAATTATCCCACAGACTTAAAGTCAACACTTGTGAATCCATGCTTTCAGTCCTAAATTTGTTAGACTGTGATATGTAAGACTGGAGTCCGAGTGAAGAACTCGTACAAAATTACATAAGTTTAACTAATAAAATGAGAATATTATGTTAACTGTTTGTATGTATTAATCTTTATGTTTGCAATAATAAAATTTACTGTAAGTAAGTTAGTTTATTAGTAAAATTGAATTTAGTAGTTCTTTTTAAAATACAATATTTTTTGTTTCTGTTTTTATCAAATAAACAAATTTCAATGATTTTTTTTAGGTATTGAAGCAGTTGCCCTCTTTTTTTCAAAAAAATCTCCTTTTTTGGAGACTTTTGAAAATTTCTTAAAGGTAAGGCTGCTAGAGGTGAATTTTATGTCTTGCTTATTAGTAAAACTACATAACATTCGTTATATATGATATTGGAAGGAGTGCTACCCTTCTTTCGAATTTTACATTAAAAAATATTTTCTATGACTTTCGATTTAAAATTACTACTAAATTAATAAATAGATTGCTGTCTAATGCATATTTTGAAATAAAGACTTCAAAGTAATTTCAACAAAATTGTTTCAAACATATTAAGAGTAAAACAGTTAAACTATCAAAATTTTACTAAAAATATATTACATTTATATTTTATTTCAAATTGATTTTAGTAAAAATAATATAATTGTTTAAATATTACAATTTTTATAGCTTTCTGATAATTTTTTTTAATTTTCTGAATATTCAAATTATATTTATTAATAATTACAAAAAATAAAACTACTAAAGAAATAAAAATTAAAAATGTTTAAGATATGAATATTTTATTACTAAAAATTTATAAAATGAAAATACAAAAAATTAAAATTTAAAATTGGTAGCTATGAGTATTTTACTATTGAAAATTTTAACTACAATGAATTAAGAAATAAATATAAAAAATTTAAGGAATTTAAATTTGACATTTTTAAAGCATAAAATTGAAAAATTTTAAAATAATATAATTTTTCATTGTCTCGTTCGTAGTTTAATGAAATATTTTATGACATTTTCCCAGATACGCACTTAAACTAATGAACCATTTTAGCACTATTAATAATGTGCTAATAAACCTTTGTTTTCCATAAATTCAAAAATTCGGTCTGATATTAATTCGACTAATATTTTAGGAAAATCATTGTCAATTTCCTCCCAAGCTTTCTAATTTATTATTTCTTCCCGCTGACATTCGAAATATATCAAAAACAATAGGACTACTATAAGGTTTTATTTTAAGTGGATATATGTAAAATATATCCTATGTAAATAAAAACATATTTTTGGATTGAAATGTAAATAATGCTTTTTTATTAAAAAATAAAAATTATAAAGTAGTAAAAAGTACATTCTTTAAAATAATACACTTTTATTATTGTTTATGTATGTGTTTAAAAAATACTTCAAAATGCAAATTTAAAAATAAAATGGCAATAACTATAATCAATACATGTCAATCAAATCAAATAAAAAATTAAATATATGGGGAATTTCGTATTTAAATTTATCTTTATGAAACCGGGCTTGAACCTCAAATATATATATATATATATATATATATATATATATATATATATATATATTTAATACTGATTTTTAAAAATAACTTTTGATGTAATTATGTAAAACAAGAAAAATTCGAGACCTGAAAAAGTTTTATGTAGTACCGGCAAGCACTCAAATTAAAAAAAAGAAACGGTATTTGAAAATAACAAGTTTTTGAGACCAAGATTTTAAAAATTGTAATTTTTTTAATTTTTTTTTTTGATTAGAAAATTTGCGCCATTTCCAGTATTGCAAATACAGTGTGCCCAAATTTGGGGAGAAAAAACGTGTAAGGCTCTAAAAAGTGTCTTTTTCGCTAGAAATACCCACAGCGTTATTTCATTGAACCTAGAATATCGCGTGATCAAAAAAAGTTTCCATATTACATTTGAAAATCCTTGTGGCACGATAAAATGTTAATTTGTAAACGTGTTATAGCTTTTAAAGTCGACTTAATATTTTGCGTACTTTATATCAGCATCTTTTTTTAATTTTATGTGAAATTATATTTATATTAAATACATCTATTCTCTTTTAGTTAAGCGAAAAATGGGCTTAAATAAAAAATTTACATAAGAGGTATTCGTGACCTAAAATCGCGGTGTCTTTAAGATTACATAAATTGAGGAGCACACCCAGTTAAAACTGGTGAAAACATATACCAATCTATAGCAGTTATTACAGATTATATCGGAATTAAGTGACAATCAATAATAATTACTTTTAATATATTGTTTTTGTTTGTGTGCGTGTGTGTTTTTTTCATTTAAAACTTTACTTTATAGTTCATTATTAATATTTGCAACTTTTTTTACTAACATCATTTATCAGTGAGTTAACTGCAATTAAAAAAATGTCAACAATCTATGTACGCTTTGTTTTTTACTCTATAGTCTAGAGATAGGTTAAACCAGAATTATGATCCTGAGTATGCTCGTTATTATAAAAAGTATTGAACCTACTTTAATTAGTTTGTATTTTATATATATTTTTGATATCGGACTTAAAGTGGAATTTTTAAAATTTTTTAAAAATTGATTTTTAACTATGATAACACAAAAAGTAATTTCTTGTCCATTAATATTATTTAAAAAAATGTTTTTTTTATCAAATTTTTATAATTTCTTTTGGATATTTTTTTAATTATAAAAAAAGTTATAAGCAAAAAAAAAAACATTTTAATAATACCCAGGATAATTTTGTGCACAATTTCCCAGTTTATCAATTCTAGAACAAGTTCCAATAGAATCGTTCCTTAGAGAATCGGTTCCATTAGAACGGTTGTTTTAGGAAAAAAATATTACGATTATTTAATGTTTATTTTGTTTTTTATTTAAATATTAAGAACAAATTTTTTTTATTTTTTATAATAACTAAAAGTTTTTTAATGCTTAGTTTATTTTTTACTTAAATAAAAATAAAAAATTATTATTATTATTCATTCCGTTGAAAAATAGCCTACAAATATTCTATATCATTTCTGTCCTCTGGCAGCCCTTTTGCTTCTTTATCTGAGTCCCGATGTTCTACCATTGACTTCGAATGCTAGGAATGAGCACATCTGACCTTGCCAGTAATGTATTAAATTAAATTTCATTTGTAGAATTTCAAGATATTTTTCTGGTATTGTACTCTCTATAAAATCTGTAATCCTTATTATTTTTTCCTGGGCTTCCTCTTATAGATCTCCAAGTGGCACTAAATGATGCTTAATGATATCTTCTCCATGTTGAGGACATATTTCTACATGGATATTTGGTTGTATATATTCGTGCAAATTCCATCGCATAATCACAAAATTTCATAGCATCAATTTATTTATTGCACAGAAGATGCTCTTTCGGGATCTGAAAAGAATTTTCTTGATGGGTTTCCAATCATTCGTCTTACCTGATTCTTGTTTTGTTTGATTTATAATCAAATTTCTTAACTCCTTATTGGTATCGTTCTTTCTTATTGATCCTATAGGTTTAAAATCTAAATCATGACTAATTTTTAATATGTGTTCCATGAAAAAGTTTTAGGAGTAATTTCATTCAAATGGAAAGTTGTTCTACAGACTGGTCCAGAGAAGGGGTTAAAGAGATCACTTTTGCCTTTTTTCTAGTAATAAGATCTGTTTTTAACCCCTTTTGACTATCAAAAGTTTTATTCCACTAAAATTCAGATTTGACTAAAATATTGTGCTTGAGAAAACATTTAATAACACAGAAGATATAAACGGCACAGTGAAACATCATACCATTCCTTAAAGACTATTATCCTACCAACATAACAAGAAAATTCAGCCAATTATCGATAGTAGTGTTCAAGTAATGATAATTTACTTTTTATAAGATTTAAAAAAATCTTTTTTTTGTTTTATAAAATAATATAAAAATATTTGTCTTTAACAGCATGCCACGCTCAGAATTACCAATTTTTTATTTTTTTTTTTTTTATATTTTGATCTAATATTTTGGCTACCTTAGTTTCAATATGTTTACTATTGAATGGCATTGAAATTTTAGAAATCGGTGTTAACAAAAAATTGTACTTTTGTACAATTAAATTAATTTCTGAGCCACCGTGCGCCGTTCGCGAAGTAATTCAAGCGAATAGATTTGTGTATCATTAAAGCCAGTTAATATTGATACAATATATTGCTGATATGCGTTTAAAAAAATCAAAATTTTTTGAACCCCAAACGTAAATGAATTTGAAGAAATCCCCATATGTACATTTATTTGTTTATCTATGTGTAAAAAAAGTAATTGTTAAATTTAAAATTGTCTACTTCTTTTGAATTGTGGTTTGTATTCAATTGTTAATTGGAAAATTAAATATGTATGTAAAACTTTGCTTTTATTTTTTAAATTGCAAAAATCTATGTTGCAATTAAATGAATTTTACATTTTTTTTATTTATTTTTTTTATTTTTTATTTTTTTTTTTTTAATATTAATTTGTGTACAATATAAAACTACAATACCTTCATTGTTAAACATTAGAGTTTCTCTTTAAAATCTTTTTGTAGGAAAAACTAAATATATATTTACAAAATTAGTGCGATAATAAAATTGTATTATGTCTTCTGTTTGTGGTAAACAAATATATGTTTTTCATAATATATTTTAGTAATTTGCAAATATACTTTAATATTCTAGTTGCTTCTGTGGTACACCTTTCATAGATTCTTAAAAACTGTTTATTGGGAAACCCAATTTAACATACTGGTCGGAATAAAATTTTTATTATTTTATTTTTTTCTGTATTTTTTATATCAAAAACCAAATATGTATGTTAAAAATATATTATAAATTTTTTTTAATTATTAAATTGTTTACCATTTGAAAAACCAGCAAATTTAACAACAATAAATTCATGCAAATTAAATTAAATAAAAGATACGATAAGGCTTTAGTTATTTTGGGCCATGAAAAAATTTATGTATCAGCTATTAAAATAATAAGAATCTTTTATATTAAACAATATTTGTAGCAGTCATATATTGTCGCTAAACCTCCCAGTAAAAAAAAAAAAATAAAAAAATATAATAGCTGAGTATGTAATAATTTAAACATTGTTTTGTCATTGGAAGCATGTATTTAGTATTGAAAAAGAACTTTATATAAGAGGATACCGAGGGCCTATTTTCAAAACACTATATCTCAAGTTTTCATGAAATTGTATAACTGACGCCATTATATTCCCCACATATCATATAAATTTCGAATGAGAATTCCTAGTTACTAACTAACTTACAAAATAAATACACTATTTTTATTTTTAAGTGCAAAACCCTCACCCTCAGAGTTGTTATTCTGTTTTTGATAATATAAACATAAGATACATACGATAACGTGGTTTTTGTCATCGGCTGAGGTAACTTAATCGCCTCCAGGGTCTATGTATGGATCCGCAAGCCGTAAGTAATAAGACATTTGCTTTACTCTTTCTGGAGGTTAGAATAATATTTTCTTTATTGAGTACGTCAAGAATATTTAAAATACAAAATATATAGACATTACGAGGGAATAATTTTGATAACTTCAGTTCGGATGCCATCGGTTTAATAAATGTCTCTTCAATCGTTTCTTATTCAACTAGGCTTATTTCGGTTCATCCTTCTTCAAAAAGGCTTATTTCGGTTTTTCGGCTTATATATGAGGATCGGTTAGGTTCTTCGGCTTATTTTAGGATAGGTTCAGTTCTTCGGCTTATATATTTTTTTGTTAAACTTTTTTTTTTGTTATTTGAAGTAAAATACTTTTACATCATCTTAAAGCCTTTAATAAGGCCATGATGCTATTTATCTCTTATAATTTTTTGGAAATTTCAGTGACAAACTAAACTTTGAAGTAGCGTAATTTCATTTCTGTAAAAGACATTGACTTCAATATTTTTGTATATAATAAAGAATTATGTGAGCTAAACAACGTAATTTATTTGAAAAAAAAAATCAAGTTTATATTTGTTCCAATTTTTGGAATAAAAATAAAATTTTTGTAAAGAATTGGTTTTTGAGAAAGCTATAAATGTTTTATCCCTAATAAAATATTTCTTAGTTAAGATGTTTCAACGAAATTTGGTGATTGTGGATTATATTTTCTGAAATGGTTTGTGTAGAAGTAATCCCACAATTCACAAAAAATGCCGAAAATTCCACAAATTGGACTTCTCCCCTTTTCGCCTATAAAATCCATATTTTCCCAATGTCCCGATTGCAAATTCTTAAGAACACATTATAAATTCCGAAACTGCATTCGGTTTGCAGATTCATGTTTTGAGACTTTTAGAACTTTCATATACATTAAGTGAAATTTGAGAAGGTGTATACTTAAATCACTTGGGTTATTGGGATTATTTTCAACTTTAAAATCATCCCTGTGAAGATACCTTTCAGAAAAGCATAAAATTATTATACGTTGTTAAGGAAAATTACATTTTAGAGAAAAAAAGTGCACACTTTTTCGACCAAAAAATACAGAAGATCGTAATTTTTGCAATTTTCAATTTCAAAACATAATTTTTGTTCTTCTTAGTTAGTGAGAAGAGCTACCGATTAGAAATTAAAGTTTTATTTCCAAGAATATTCGATTCTGCCACACTGTGCATTGTATGAGAAAAGTATTACTACAAAATTTTATTACTAATTCCGTTGTAATAGCTCTTTAAATATGCGATAATTATTACTTTGTTTGTTCCTCTGCTCCAATTCCAAAATAAAGTACCATATTTTAATTATGTTGATTTTCCAACTAACAAATAGTTTGAAAACTTTTTACAAGCTTTGTAACAAATGGTTTAACAATACAAAACCCTCTATATAATTATTTTCCACACATTGAATATTTTAAAAGTGCAAAAATCTTTAAAATTCCAAATATTGAAAAATGTTAAAGATAAATTATACGTATCTTAGTCGTGGTTTTCAGTAAATATTGTAAAAGAAGATTTTTGAAATACTTGAAAAATAAGGGAAATAAACAGATTTTTTTGCTCTCGTGGAAAGTTGTGTTTTTCGAGATAGAGTGTTTGAATATAGGCCCTCGATATATTCTTAACTTTTTGAGATGCAACTTAAAATAAAAACTTTTGTTGGATTACAGAGATCCAAAGCTTTAATTTGGAAATTAAATAATTTTCGCAAAAATTTAATGTATTCTTCGAAAGTTTCAAGATCTATGGAATGAGAATTTTTTATGTCATCTTTTTCCAGCACTTTTCGAATTATTTTTCAAATAACATTAGAACATTATCAGATGTTTTTATTTTAATTAAGATTGCAGCTAAAATATGTACGGTGTTTTTAGAGACGGTAACTGATGCGAATTTTAAGGAGTATGTTTGGCCAAATACAATTCAAGCAGTTAACCTAACTGCCAAATATAATTTTGGCAGTAAAGTATACTATAACTGGTTTATTCTTAGTAAAAATTCCTATTATATAAGTGCAGCTAACGTAACTGAATCAATATCGTAATTTGAAATTAAACAAAAATTTTCTTCAATTTCTAATGTTAATGAAAACTAAATAATTTGTACATAATTAAAGAACTTATTACCCAATTCACAACCTCGTTATTATTTTATTTATTATATCTATGAGGAACTAATTATAAAACAAAATATCTTTTGAATTTTGTTACTTTTTTAATAATCTGTTTGAGATTGATTTTTAATGAAAATTTATTAAAAAAAATAAAATAAACATTAGCTTTTCTACCCTCCGTCACAGATGTAAAGGGTATATATAAGACACCAAACGGTATTTTCCGTAGTATTATTGATAGCGAAGTGGATGTGACGTTGTCCGTCTGTCCATTAGTCCATCTTCGTGTTGAAATCACCTTTAAGAAAGCCACAGTTATCGGATATATATGTCTTATACATCAAATTATAGGGAATATTCCTTAAAATGATGCAAGTAAAAACCAACAAAGTCAATCTATTAGTGGTTTAGATATCGCCAAAAAACCGTTTATTTTAGAATTTTCTAAACCTAAGCTTCTATATAAGCTTTAGAATTCGCTTTTGGAATATATATCAATAAGTTTCCATATTCCATACTTCAATTTTCGGAACAATATATCCTACATAATTCAATGTATTAATGTTGTGTCATCTCATAGGTCTTCCTTTTATTAAAATCTTACGCCAAAATGATGAGATCAAGTTTCTCGACTTAACACATAAAATTGCTTCATATTTTTTATACGAAAAATAATTTGTCAATTTAGATAAAGGTGTCTGTAGTACTAATAATGAAGGAAATGTTGGTTTTTATTTTTAGCGAAAAATTTTGCAAAGGTACAGATCTAGTTGATATTTTAACCATGCTAATTACTATGTAAATAGAGTTTAAGCTAAATTCTAATCATAAAACTGATCAATATAATTAAAAATATTTTTTATATAATTTATAAAAAAAAAAAAATAAATTATTTACACTTAATTATAAAAAAAACTTTTTCATAACCTCAAAAATATAAATTAAAAGTGATACGATATGGTTGATATCACCGAAAATAATAACGATTGTAGTCATTTTTTGAAATTCATTAAAAAAATGTTTAATGCTTTTTATATTTATAGCATTTATTGATATATTTTTCATATCTGACAATCAAAAAATTTTTGAAAATGATATTAATGGACAAGAAATTTTAGTTTCTGTTAAAAATTCAAAATTGTAAAAAAATTGTAAAAATTCCATTTTAAGTCCGATATCAAAAATAAGTATTCATATGACATATATAAAAATAAACAAAATATAAATTAAAGGATGTTCAATAAGTTTTATAATAGTGAACATAATCGGGATCATAATCTACCTTTAGATATTTTTTTAATTGCATTTAATTTACTGTTGTATTTTTCACATTTAACCGCAAAACAATCCCTAAATGATGTTAATAGGTAAAAATTTATAAATATTAATTATAGAACTATAAAATAAATCTCTCGATGACAAAAATATATACCTAAAAATATTTATTTTTGATTGCCATTCGATTCCGATATAAGCTATAATAACAACTACAGGTTTGTATACATTTTCACTGATTTAAATTAGCGCCTTAGGTATGCCTCGACGATTTATGAAATATTAAAGACACAGCGAATTCAGATCACGCAATTTTTTGTTGAAATAAATTTTTCGTTTAACTAAACCAGAATGGACGTACTTATTATAAATATAATTTCACATAAATTTTAAAAAACTCTAATAGAGTTATAAGAGTTCTAATATTTTTGCAAATTAATATTTTATCGCGCCACAAGGATATTAAAATGTAATATAGAAACATTTTTAATCACACGCTATACATTAGCTTCACTGAAATTACGCTGTGAGTATGTAACGCGAAAATTTTTTTCTTTTAGTTATTCTGTTATAATATATACTTTTGAGGATACTTTATTTTTTTATATTATTTTTATATTGAGAAAAATGTGACTCTATAAACTGCCAGAAATGAATACAGGCTGGAAAATATTTCAACTTAAATAAATAAAAACATTTAAAACATATAAATAAAGCTCGAAGAAAATATGAGAACAGAAAAGATATTCCATCTAAATAAACAAAAAAATATTCAAATGACTTCATGTCAACCCGAAATGAAGGGTTGAACATATTTAGGCTTACACGATAATTTACAGATATGCTCGTGAACTTCCAAAAAACATAAAAGCATCCTTAGAATTTCTTATCGTATATTTTACAAAAGGTTTCTTGTTGTTGTTGTGCTTTTTAACGCTCATTGATGACATAAAATAGCCATGAAGACAGCATATTAATTTGACAGTAGTAGTATCTTGAAAGGAAATAAAAATATTTAATTATAAATTTAAACAAGAACAGGAAAATATTGTTATTCTTGAAATTAAAAAAATCTGTTGTAAACATTACCGTATTAAATAGATAATATATAAATATATATACAAATGTGATTCTCGAACATTTTTCATCGAAATCTAGTACAACTTTTATTAAAAACAAACAATTACACTTATTTTTTGTTGTTTTTTAACAAGATGGGTACCCTTCTAAATCGTCGACGCTGAATTTAATGGTCTTAACCATTTTTAAAAGTAGTTCTCGTTTTTAAGATATTTCATTTTTAAAAATTAAAAGAAGGGTTAGTAAGAAAAGTTTTTTGTTTAAATTTAATAATTTGTTAAATTTAAACAAAATTAGCAATAAATATTCCATTGATTTATAGGATAATGATTTCTAATTATCAAATGTCATCGACTTGTTAGTTCATATTTATGCATATTTTGTTGAAAATTCATGTTTTAGCATACTTTGCCGTAAATACATATTTCTGTATAATATTTAGTGCAATATTCCAATTTAAAATTATTTCTTGTGTGGAAAAAAATAATTCTGTGAATATACTTAAGTATGATAAAAAGGCTTAAGTCTACATTTAAAAATTTTCAGAAGAGCTAAAAAATTTTTTTAAATAAAATGTGATAAGCCATTTCTTCAAAACTAACAAACACAGGACGTTGATTTTTGTAAAATGTGCATCATTAAAAGCTTCTTTTTTTATATCTCGCATTAAAATACGAAATTACACAGAATAAATCATTTCATTTCGGAGAAGTATTGTCCTAAAATATTCGGCAAAACAACATCACCGAAAAAAGTTTTTGTTATATCAGCTCTTGGATAGCCTAAAATATAGAAATAAATACAGACTTTTAGGGTAAAATTTCCAGTTATTTATCTGAAGTTATAACAAGTTCATTTAATATCAGTGTAGGTATATGAAATATTTGTTTTGGTTGTCATACGTTTTTGTGTAAATATCCTTTTAAATAAGTACCAGTGAAATTATTCTGTCTGAGAGCAAAATAAGTTATATAAATCTACCCTTAATATCACTTAAAAAAAATCGATCTATCATTAAGGCCACATGCATCGAAAAAAGTATTGCCAATACAGTTTTTACAATTTTAGATTCAAACGAAGAAATAATAAAATCTTTCCACGTCATTTGAAAATGCATACATCACATCTGTTGATGTCGAACGTCTGTCTAAGGTCTATACTGTATATTTATTTTTATTTTAATATGATACTGAATTAAAATTTTATGTTTTTTTTAATAGGGCATATTTTAACATTTTTAGTACATTTTTAGGCGCCTAAAATACACTTTTTAAATGCATGAACTTCCCGTCCCTGATCATTACAAATTGAGCAAAAAAAAAATAAAAAATAGAAATAATTTATATTATTTTTGTCATTACGTATTGAGTTCTATATTAAAACTCATAATAATTGTCATTTTTTAAAAAAACTATTAACATTTCTTTCAATATTTTTTCTTTGCCATTATTTTCTGCTCTGTTTTCATAAAATTTTCCGACCAATTATAAAGAACATCTTGACTGTTTCCATTTTACAACTATTAAATAATAATATACTAAAGATGTGTTCTCTTACGAATCAAAAACCGCTTAGGTTTTTGTATTCGGGCCATTTTTGCAAAACCTCAATAATGGTTACACATTTGCCAAAAAAAAAATATGAAACTCTTGTGGATATAAATGTCATACTTGAGGCTTCTAACTAACTCTGAAGATTTTACATATAAATAAGAGTATTACGTATTTTTCAATTAAATAATTACAAAGATCTTTATCATTGAAGCAAGTTCCAGGTAATTCAGGTTCACCGGTTGCCTTTATTTTTATTGTTTTCTTTTTCTTCATTTACATACCAAAAGAATAAAGGTGTTTACAGAATAAACAGTATATACAGTTCAATAATTGGAAAATAAAGCAATAGTGATACTCGTAATTGGATTAAAAATATTAACAAGTGTTTTTTATTTGGTTATTATCCCTTACCATTCTATTAACATAATGAAAATTTAGTGAATGAATGAATAAATACTTATTTCATCTACACAAAAAAACTTATTTGTATTAACGTACAGTTTGAAAATATTTAAAATATTTAAAATTTCCACAAATTTTAACCACAAACTACTTTTTAATTTGTAAAATTTATACGTTTTATTTAATACTAAAGTTTTTGTTTCAAACACTTGCAACAGGTTGGCAAAACAAAGCAAAAAGTTCAGATACTTTAGTTGCTAGAACTCAGTTTTTTCTATACAAACACTAAAAACACTATAATGGTTTTCAAATGCGTTTTGGCAATGCTACAGTAAAAATATATAAAAATGTTTGCTTACTACTTATAGTTGCACTACTTACATACATGCATCCAAATCTGTATACAGATTTAGTGAAATTTTAACACGTTTTCATTTCACAACATATTTTTGTAGATTGTGAGCATATCATTTGAGGATTTGAAAAGAAACCTTTTGGCAAAATGTTATGATCTGATAGAATTAATATACGTACATGCAAAAAAAAAAAATAATAAAATAAAAACTAAAATATTAAATATGTATTTACAAATTGTTGCACAATTGTATGAAAATGTCGGAGTATTATTTTAATATTAAAAAATATAAGAAATTGTAGTCAGATAAAAGAGAATTGTTTTTAGCAGCATAAAAAGATTTTTATATGTTCGCAAATTTGATTATTGCTTGAGTAAACATATTGTATAAACAATCTTTAAAACTTATTTCTACATGAGCACATTTGTATGTATGCATTTCACGATGTATTTATTCTTTTGTTCGATTCAAACAATATATTAACGGAAATTGAATTTAAATTTGTAGAAAGACAGATATTGATTTTTTTATATTCTAACAATCACGTACATACCCTACACAAATATAAGTGGAGAAGGTATTGTACAATGTACAAGCACATGTTGTTTGTAGCCACCAGTGTTGCCAATTTATCACTTTTCATGCTAGATTTAGAACCTTTTAAAATCATTTAGCCCTAAAAAGTTCAATATAGCATCTGTCACTTTTTCTATCACTTTTCAAATTATTTTTGTCTTTTTTTAATATCGTGGACATGTGTCTATTAATTTGTAGTTTTTTATTTTAAATTGTGAAATATTTTTTATTTATTTTATAATTACAATACAATTACAAATTATATTCTAATTCTAACCGAGCGGAGTAACGAAGACCATAGCTCGTTGTAGTGAAACAAACCAGAGTCTCTATTGGAAATCAAACCTACAACTCCAGACTGACAGACTAGCTCACTACCAACTAGGCCATCGGGGAACCCTAAATTATCAAATAAAATTTTTGGCACTTAAGTAAACTAAATATCAAATATCTTATATCAATAAATTTTTTATTTGGTTCTGCTTCTATCACCAAAGTGATAACATTGATTAATTGAAAATAATTAGATTTTGTTTAAACTTCAATTATTTGGTTTTTTTTTAATTTTTTAATAAGAACTATGATCAAAATTTTGCCTTAACGCAACAAATATATTTATTCACCCAATTTAAAAATTAATTATATCTGCACTATTGCAAAAACGCTTCCGTTAAAAAAATGCCTGTATTTTCAAAATATATATATTAAAAAACTGTAAGTAATAAATAAATTTCCATAAATATTTACAAAAAAGTAAAGGATTTCAAAAAGTATTTGCAAAAAATAAAGTGTAGTATATTACAATTTTTTGAAAAAAATCATTAAAAGCACATCATCTTGGCAGCATGTTTCAACAATAGAACTTCTGGAATCTACGATTTGAACATGTAAAGAATACCGAAATGCTTAATTATTTTATAAAATATTAATAACTTGTATTTGTACTTATCACATATTTCTGTATTCACCGACATCCTTAGAATTTCAGAAAATATCCAATAAAGGCAGAATCTTCCTAATGTCCACTGCGTCGTATCAGAAACTCTTCTGGGATAGAAAAACCCATAATAAAATCGTAATTTGCATATAATTATATCAAACAACATACAAAAGGAAAAAATCGGTTAAACAATTTTTAAGTTATTACGAATTCACCATTAATGTTTTTTGTGTAAGGAGTTTTCAAATATTTTTTTAATTGTTTAAGAAATGTTTTAATAAATTGCTGTTTCTAATTAAATTTCAACCATAATTACTGGAAATACAAGATAATACAACACTCTTTCCTTGCTTGATTTATTTATTTTATAATATTGTTTCAAAACTTAAAATTTAAAACTTTTAAAGATTTTGTTAAACAAATTTAAGCTAATTTGGAATAAAGCTATTGAGGTTTATAAACAACACTACAGGAAATAAAATCGAAAAATAATTGGGTCAACACCTTCTATAACTAAAAAACCTGCGATTTGAATTTTGCGGATTTCGGAAGTTTTTTTTTGCAGTTTTTTTTAGCTATAAAATAATTTTTTTAACTAATATTCAGACTAAACAAAACTATTACACAGTACGGTAAACCATATACGAGAAAATATTTTCTGAAGTTTTTAAAAAATTGGACAAGGCTTAACTTTAAAATAAGAATGTCAAAAGTAAATATTTTAAATATTTCAAACTTTTAAGGAAAACATAATAAAAAGTTTTTTCTCTGGATTTGAATGCAATGATTTGGTGAGGAATCTTGATGCTTTTGCATGAATATAGTGATCAGAATAAGGTAATTATCTTTTTATTTGTCCATGGTATTAATTACTAAAATTTACTTTACAAATATTTAAAAAATGCCCACTTGAGGGTTAAATTTTCCTTTTTTACTACTCATATCAACGTAGATCTTTTAGTTTTATTTCCATAAAATTGTATCAAAATAAAAATAATAATAAGTATGTTTTCATTATGTATTCTTCAAAGCATTAAAACATTAAAAATTTTGAGCTTTGTCCATTTATTCTAAAAACTTTAGAATGTATTTTTTGAGACGTGTTTTATCTTATTCTGGTATAATCCTGTTTAATCTGAATATCAGTTCTAAAAAACTTACTTAATAACTAAAAAACCGCAAAAATTTCTTTTTGCCGAAATCCGCAAAATTTAGATTGCAGGTACGGCTTAGTCAAACAAGATATTGGCCTAATTATTTTTTAATTTATTTACTGTAGTGTTTTCTATACATCTGCAAAGTTTTATTTAATTTTTTTGAAATTTGTTTAACAAAATGTTTGAAAGTTTGAAATTGGAGTTTTGAAACATCCTGTAGGTAAATGTGTATGTATGTATGTAAGGATATGTTTTTATGTATGTATGTATGTATATATGTATGAATATTTTTTTATGTATGTATGTATGTATGTATGTATGTATGCATTTAGTTATTGATGAATTAATACAATTGTTATACTTACTAAAAACATATTTGTTCTTTAAATATGTTAAATATTTACAAGCTTCACTTTGGATAATCACTCGTTTGGAGACTAGATCAAATATTTATAATCCGATCAGAAATATTTTCAATTTGCAAAGTCCTTTGCCCTGTTAAAAACAAGGCCGTAAGTATTATGCCGACAGACAATCTGCCATGCAACAGACCACACAGGCGAACATCTTCAAGAAACCGTATACTTGAACATTGTTAAAAGGCAAAAGTGGTGTAGAGTATCAAAATACATTCTTTCAATATACTTTACCTGAAATAGCTTCGAAAGTTTTAGACGCCTTAATTTTATTAAAAAAAGAAAATATTTATTTTGTAATTTTAGTTGTCAAAATAAAAATATGTATATATATATATATATATATATATATATATATATATATATATATATATATATATATATATATATATATATATATATATATATATATATACATATATTTCAATAGAAACATTGCACACATAAATATATTTGTAGAGATCTCGAAATTATACTAAGACATATTAGTTCATGAAGCATCTCTAATATTCGACTTTATACATAAATTCCTAAAATTGTTATTGGTTTTTTTTTTTTAACAACTAACTGTAGAATATGTTATGGTAAAAATCAAACAAAAATATAAATGCCAAAAAATTGTTTGTTTTTCTATTTACATGGTTTCCATAGTTGCATGTCATAAAAGGAAAATTCTTACAACACATGAAAGAATTGCAATAGAAAATTGCTGCAAATTTATATGCACATATCAGTTACAGAGAAACTTGCATCTAATTTTTAAAAATATGACAATCAATTTTATTATTTTTTAAAATATATTGATAATAAAACTACAATATGTAGTAATAAGTAAAAACATTATAGTCGGTCAAGTCCGACCATATGATACCCTACATTATTGTGTATTATTGTATGTGATTATTCCAGAGGATCTTTTATGGAACCTGTGGACTAATTGTGGACTGATTCCTGTAATAATTACTATTTTTATTTATATATCATGCATTTCAGAAATCGATTTTTACCCTTATGTAATTCGATTTTTTTAAAATTATGCAGACATTTAAGCTGGGAAATAAAATAGTTATATTCATTTTTATTTTTCAAAATTTTGAAAATCTCGCGACTTTATTCAAGTTTTTGTTTATAGAAAATTGTCAAAAATATACGAGGTATACGAGGTTTAAATATTCATAACTTTTTAAGCTGTAATTCGATTTCACTTAAAAAATAATACTGTTCAAAAAATGTGTATTAAAATGCAACTGCATTTTTCATATGCTTTTTTGAAAACCTTCTAATTCGATTTTTATATATTTTTCGTTTCTTCTTAAAGTGATTTATTATTTCAATAATTCAATTTAGTTTATTTTATTTTATTTTTTATTTATTTATTTATTTATTTTTTTGTTCTTGACAGAAATGTTGTTGTCTTTAACAATTTCTAAACAGAGCAAAAAATAATTATTATTTACGTAATTTTGGATCAAAAAATCAATATCAATGAAATTGCATTAGCTATTTAAGCTATTATATAATAAACTATTATTTATTATTGCTCAGAAATAAAAAATCTTATAGGTTATGTTTCTCTAAATGCGAACGATTTTTCGTTCGACTAAATGCATTGAAAACAACAAATAAATTTGAAAATTATTTGTTGTTTTCAATATATATACTCGAAAGAAGTTTTCATTCGTATTTCAAGAAACAGGCAGTATTTCTGACTTTTATTTTATGAAGTTCAAATAGCAATTAAGGTATTTTTACTAGATAATATTTTATAGTAAGATTTATAAAAAATACGAATATCATACATTAATAAAAATACATTTCAAATATAAGAAAGACTTTTTACAAATGTATTTTAAAGCAATTGCATTTCTTAAATGCATTTTCGTTAAATACGCTATTTAAATTTTTTGATTTTTTAAATTATTTTGAAAGCATGGAATCTTTACGTTAAAATAAAGATTTTAAATTTTTGGGACGCGCACATCTACTTCAAATAATCCAATTTTTTGAAGCATATTTCAAAATTTTCATATAAAAATAATATCTTTTCTTATTTTTGGAAAAAAATTTTTATTTGACTAAAAGTTCACAAAATATCAAAGCATTCAACTTGAAATATTTACATCTCTTGAAGTTATTGATGGATTTGTGGGATTTAAAAAACAAGTAAAGCTACTAAATATTTTCTTTTTTAATAATTTAGGCAACATCTTCAAAACATCCTTCTTGTTAAAAAATATTTACAAAATACAAATACAATTTATAGATGCATTTCTAATAGTTGTGAATTCATTTAATTAAAAATTTTCTTTAAGTGTATTTTAAATTGTTTTGTTTACTATAAATTACATAAAGGTTATCTATTTTTAATAAATTTCTAGAGCATACGAGTAACCTACTACATTTTTTAAATAAAAAATATAAACCTATTCACAAAATATTACCAGTGTAATTAAATTTTTATACGAAATAATGTGAGTAGGATTTAGAAAAAATAAATTTCTGTATAGTAGATGTATGCGTCCCAAAAGTTTGAGATTTTAAATTTAATTCAAAGATTATATACTTTTCAAATATGCTAAAAAATCTAAAATTTTAAATAGCATATATAATGAAAAATGCATGTATTAAAAAAATTTTAATTTTCGAAATCTTTGTGTTGCAGCTAATATAATTGCAATTCAAATGTCGTTTAAAACATTGAATTCCTCAAAGCCTTCCCAGAAATATTGTTATTTATGATTGTATACTTTTGAGATTTTTAAGATTGTTAGAAATCGAAAAAGCGAAATAAAATCGCGACTTTTCGTAGTTGATATAAATATCCCTAAACTATTTTCGTGCAGAATTTTATGAAAATTTAATGACACTCGGTAAATTTGTGTGCGTTTTTTCATGGAATTACCGACATTTTTTTATTAATTAAAAGTTATTGAAAAACTAAATTTGAAATAAAATGTTTACCTGTTTTACTATTATATTATTGAGTTTTCAAAACATTTACAAATCTTAAAATATAACAATATATTAAATGCTGAGTATTACACATTCCCGAGGTGTTCGGAAGGCATTTATCAATATAGTCCCTGGTAATTCATTTCACTTCTTTAATACCGATATTATATTTTGCAATGACCCACACGTTCTCACTAGGATCGTTATTTTAATTTTCACTAAATTACATATTTAATTTAGTGAAAATTAAAATAACGATGACTATCTAATTGTTTTAATTTATGATTGGAACATATATTGAATCGATTTATTGTTTAATATACATAAATATTGTCCCTTTTATTTCTAATTTTCAACTAACTTCCACAATTCAGTTTAAACCCAAATATCGCGAATACTAGCGCTAACTTCGAAAAATGGCTGTCACCATTGAATCTAGCGTATTCAAATTAGTTTTACCAGTAGGCTGCCTAGTTGCAACTAGGCAGCCTACATTTTCAAATACTAAAAATTTTATAACATTTAAAATTTTAGCTAATTTTTTAGCATTTCTTTAAAAAACCAAATAAAATTTTAATTTGACGATTTTTGGCAATTTCTGATTAACAGTGTGATGACAGTGGTTCTAACAAATCTGATAACCTTACCTGAGGGAGCCTAATCTTTAACCCTGCACCTACCAGTATTAAAATCCGAATTACCCGGGAAGTAACCGTAACACAAAAGTATCATAATTTATTGTTACCGGTAACTAAAGCACTGATTTATTAAATAAAGATACACTATATATTTGACCCCCAGAAAGTATAAATCAATTGCGTCCGTGGATCCCGTAAGTCGCCCTTGGACAAAACTGAACTACTTCAGCCGATGACAAAACCACGTTACAAAAAGTAATATATATATATATATATATATATATATATATATATATATATATATATATATATATATATATATATATATACATATATATATATATATACTTTTTGGTTTTGTATTTTTACATAGCAAGTTGCAGTTTGATTAGATTAGATGTAGATATAAGATTAGATTAGATATAGATATAAGATTTGCAATAAATATAATTGATCGAGACCAAAAATTTAAGTCGAATTTCGTTGATATCTGAAAACGGGACACTTTTGTTAATAAAATTTTTGCTAAGCACGAAATTGACCATAATTTTAATAAATAGATTTGTATAATAGATGATTGTAATGCTTAACGGAAATGTAGAGGATACAAATTTTATGTACCAAAATTTTTTTTCTTGGGTTAAAAAAATAATCATGATATTAAATAGCAATTCTTTATAATAAACTCCAATAGAATATATTTTCGTATAATATGTGAAGAAATAATTTAGATTCGATCCGCATTTTTCGCAAAGCTTTTAAAAACCACGATTTTAAATATATAGATATGTTATTTTTTAATTTTACTAGGAATCCCTAAAATGTGTTTCACTAATACTATCAAACGTTGAAGATATCACAAATTTTTATTAAGCAACTGGGTAGGTTTTGATATTATGCGTAATTTTTACCAGAATTGCATTAAAACTTCTAGTTTTTAAAAATGTTTATACGTTCCACTTAAAACCGCTATCCGCTAAACTGCGTCTGAGTCATTATATATTTTTACACATGGATTTTAATGTGCTATCAAAACAAAATTTTTATTTTTTATTATTTATTTTTTTTTTTTTTTTTTTTTTTTTTTTTTTGAGGAACTAAAATCAAAAATTTTTGATAATGACCCATATGCTTATAGCTGCACAAAACAAAAAAGCAAACAAATTCGGTTTACTTCGACTGCTAGTTACAATATTTATTTTGGCTACTCAATATTAATTGCAAAAGGTCACGAGCCAGAAGCACAGAACATTAATAATTAATATATTCTGCTATTAACTGTCTGTAATCGAAGAAAAGCATCTCCTGAAAACTTAACAAACTTAACAAATTTACCGATTTGTGATTAAAAATTCTTATGGAATAATTTATGCCTTTATTGCAAACTTTTTTTTCCATTGTTTTCTTCCTTAATTAAATGTAATTACGTACATTATTATTGTTATTTCAGTTTTCTTATTTGGTTATTCTTTTTGTACATAAATATTTCCTTTAAAGTTTAACAACAAGAAGCCAAAAAAAAAAAAAAAAGGAAACAGAAGGTAGTTATGATTATTATTCCCCCCACCAATAATATTTTGGTAGACTGAGTTTTTTATATTACTTGTTACATACCAAAATGTTTGAGTTATTACCATTATTATTATTATTATTATTATTATTATTATTATTATTGTTATTATTATTATTGTTATTATTATTATTATTATTATTTTCTGGAAGCAAGTGTGTATAACCAATTTGAGAATTTCTGCTTGTCAGCAATTCTATAAATTGTAAGGTCCATTTGTTTTGCACTGATATCAATATCGGTAGAGAAGCGAAACAGCCAATAAACAGTGGTTTCAAAACTTTTTTTTTTTAATAATTCTGTAAATGAATAAATTTGTTATGGCCAGAGCCAAGGTGTTTTAGATTAAAATTAGAATGAATAAAAAGAAATTCAATTCGGTCAAATTTCTCGAGACCATGAACCGTACTGGGAAAATTTTGTGACAAAAAAATGTTAATGTTCAAATTGAAACAAAATTTAAACAAATAAATATATTCTACTGCAGTTTTGACGTAATATTGATAGACTTATTCTAAAATTAATAAAAAAAAAAAATAAAAAAAACTCCCACCTTTTGTTCCAAAATGTCCACAATATCAATCTGTGGAAAACATCTATTAAAAATTTACTTTTCATTGAAATCGTCACGTGGCACAGAAACTTTTTTCATCGGCCAGTAACTTTCGAATCGATAAAGATATGTTAGATTTTTTTTTTTGATGGAGGGATATTTTCTTGAATTTTTTTCCAGTTTTAATTTCATTAAAATCGGTTCAGCAGTTATTAAGAAACTTAAAGTTGAACTTTTAATTTTTTTTATAGCATTTATTATGAAAATGCGTATTTTTTGTTTTTTGAGTCAGCTTTGTAAAAAAGTTATCAGCAGATAAAAAAAACATTTTAATAATACAATTTTGTGAACAGGTTCCCAGTCTATCAATTCTAGAACAGATTCCATTAGAACCAGTTCTTAAAGAACCAGTTCCACGAGAATCAGTTGTTTCTAGACAAAAAAGGACATTTTTTAATGTTAATTTTTTTATTTATTTTTGTTTTTTATTTAAATAACATTAACGACAAAAATTGTTGGTTTTTATAAGAACTAAAAGATGTTTAATATTTATTTTAATTTTTACTTAAATAACAATATAAGAAACCTATAATTATTGTTCATTCGGTTGAAAAATAGCCTGTAAATATTCCATATTAAGTTCTATATTATTTCTGTCCTCTAGCAGCCCTTTTGCTTCTTCGTCTAAGTCCCGATGTTCTACTTTCCATTGATTTCGAATGCTAGAGATGACCAGATCTGACCTTGCCAGTAATATATTAAATTGATCTTCTTTTTAGAAATTCGTTCTATTTTTCTGGTACTGTGTTCTCTATAAAATATGTAATGCTTATTTCTTTTATCCTGGCTTCCTCTGATACATCTCCAAGTGGTACTAAATGCTTAATAGTACTAAATGCTTAATCTTCTCCATAAAAAACGATTTTGTGAACTGTTGCGGACGTATTTCTCCATAGATACTTGGTTGTATGTATTCGTGCAGTTTCCTTCGCATAATCACCAAATTTTCTAGCATCAGTTTGCTCATTGCGCATAAGTACATCAATAATTGTTTAAAATCTTGAAATAAGATTAATATCAACACTTGCTATTTCAGATGATCTTTCATTTTTTTCCACTAAAATTCAAATTTGTCTAAAATATATAACCTGAGAAAACATTTGATAACGCAGAAGATGTAACAGTTCAGTAACACATCATACCATTTCTTAAATACTATTATCTTAGCAACAGAATAAAAAAACGCAGCCAATTATAGTTTGCGAGTAATGATAATTTAATTCTGATAAAATTTACAAAAATCATTTTTTTATAAAATAACCAAATATTTGTCCTTAATAGCATGCTACGCCCACAATTACCAATATTTTGGTCTAATTTTTTGGCCACTTTAGTTTTAATATGTTTACTGTTGAATGGCCTTAAAATTTTGGAAATCGGTGTCAGCAAAATAATGGCGAATGAAATTAATTTGTGAGCTACCGTGCACCGTGTCATTATAAAAATCGTCCGCCAGAAAATACTTTACAATATAATTTTTTACAAACAAATTTAAAAAAATTTTGGAAAATTGACACATTTTTTATAGGACTTATAAGGACTGATGCCTCAAGCGACGTCGGATTTTCTTTGCACACATTTCCGTTAAAATTTCTATTGAAAGCATTAAAAAAATATAAAGGGCAGAATAAAAAATATATAAGTGAAAAAATGTTACCACCTCTTTGGAAAAACAAACCAAAAATGGAACTTTTTTTTGTTTTAACTTCAGACTATTTTTATCGGATACATATATTTATACGTTTCTTACATCAATATTATTTAGAATTCTGTAAGGAATCTAGTAGATACTTTAACAAAAACAAAATTTTGTGATTCCAATTAAGCTAGTTAAATGTAGATGTTTAATAAATTTTATAAATTTTAACAAAACAACTTAAGTACAAATATTTTATTTTTATTAATTTCTGTCCAAATGTAGTGATCTTTAAATATTATTTGATTTGTCTGAATTTTGTAATATACATGTTGCCGCCTCCCTGATGAAAAGTCCTATGCGTTTTTGAACAACTTCGCAGGAGAGCGGAAAAACAATTATTTTTTTCTTTCCAATGAGTAAATATTTTAAGGTCATTTCATTTTTCTCCATTGAAAACTTATTTTTTGGCAATTTTTTCCTTAATAATTTTAATTTATTGATTTATAGATGTGATTATTTTATTTCAGGTAGTTTTTCTATGAATTCATTACACCCAGTTTTAAAAATTTTCACTTTGGCTATCCCACCCGTTTTCCAATATAAAAATTCACAATTAATCTTAAGATGATCTAAATAAAATTAAAGTAACACTGAGAATTGGAAAACGTACACACTGCTGCATAAAAGACACTCCAGGTTCATCAAAGCATTCCTCAGTGGGCCTACTACCAATGATTTTTACTTTTTTCTGATAGAAAATTTGGATGCTTTTAGCGTTTTTGCACACAGATGTGTATAAAAATTATCACTGGTATTCAAGATTATTAATTTTATTGAAAGTTGATATCTTATGGTGGTACCCTTTCAAGATTAAATCGAAAACGTCATGCCAGTTAAGTGGTACCAGGTAACAATTTCAAGAATTATACTCTATTACAAAATGCCTAAATTATTATTAAGAATTTCGTTTTTACTTTACATAAAAAATTATTTCTCTTGTTTCCAATAGCACGTCATTTTATGAAAGAGATTAATAGAGGAATCCATGTATTTTTAAAAAGATAAAATTTCTATGAGAATTTCCTAGGGGTTTAGGATATGTTTATCATTATTTAGAATTACCTTTAATTGAAATCAATAGTCTGGAGTAGCAGAAATAGTTACCAGCTCGTTTCTTACAATGCTATGCTCAATATCCCCAAAAATTTGCATTCATTATTGGATACTTAGACCTTTTTTGAGGACCCTAGTGTCTGTTATGCAGTAATCTGAACGTTTTCCCATTTTCAATTAGTTTTATTTAGATCATTAATTGTGCACTTTTGTCTTGGAAAACGAGCGTATAATTAAATGGGATAGATAATTTTTTAAACTGGTCGGAATGAATCCCTAGAAAAACTTTTGGAATTAAAATAATTCACTTCCCAATCACTTCTACAAATCAATAAATAAAAATAGTCAAGAAAAAATGGAATGACCTTATAACTTTAATTCATTGGAAAATGCACATTCTCAGCGTTGTTTTTTTTTTATAAAAACATCAAATGTCAAAAAATGATACCAAATGGTGCATGTAGGAACACCTTTTAATAATAAGTATACTGCTACCGTCAAATACCCATTGAAGTTTTTGTAAGTTAACACTAGTTAGCTTACTTAAGGAATTGTAGTAATATTTTTATTATTTTAAAATTTTGTTATTTTGCGTTTAAAATATATTTGATTATAAGAATTCATGATCATACATATATTCTTTTTGCACTTGAAAACACTCCAATCTAAAACATTTTATCAATTACAAAATTTATACCAATTTATAAGAAAAAAATTATTAAGGAATCGGATTTTAAAAACGTATCTGACAGTAACAAGTAAATTTCATTAACAGCTGTTCTTATGTACTTCATTTATTTCCACATTTTATATGTTAATTCATCTTTCAGTTGTTTACGAATAAGTGAAATTGAATAGTTGGTCAATACCCTACACCATTGTGTACGAGCATAAAAATTCGGAAAGGGGACTTATATTACACCCGTGACCAATTTTAATAAATGTGAAATAAAATATGCAAACACAGAATAATGCGTTTATACAAACATCTAGATGATTTTAAGCAGTTTAGGCCAATTCCTAGAAGTGGGTTTATATAGAAGCTATATGGACTAATTCTCATAAAATTTGACAATGTTATTTCTACATACATAAAACTTATGTGTGTCGAATATTATCCTGATAATAATATTCGTATGGGATTTATGCACGTTAAAGTGATTTTATGAAGAGAGGGAGCAGAGAAATTGATGGCTGTGCGGAACTGCTTTGCAGCGAATTTCATTAACATATTCTTATTTTTAAGGCATTTTTGAGTGTTTCAACCTTATTCCTGGGGGACATTTGTATAGAGATTATGTAAAATAATGGACTGATCGCAACCAATTTCAAAAGGCTTTGTCCTTGCGTCATAAAATTCCAACATGCCAAATTGTGAATCATTAAATTATCTTTAAAATTGCGACCTTTAATTTGTGCAGAAGGTCTACATCGACAGTCAGCCAGCCGTCCAGCCAGCCAGACGGACGGACGGACATCGTTAGATCGTCAACTGGTATACTTTAAGATTAAGATTAATGTTGGATAAGATTAATGTTGGATAACTTTTTCGTTACAAATATCAGTATAAATGCATAATATCCCAAATATACAAATTAAATTTCAAAAATAAATTAAATGATATGTTCAAAATAGGTTAAACATTCGTAATATAAGTCAGTATTTATATTATATTTATTCTATTTATACTGAAAGCTTAACTCTAACCAAAAGTATTTCTCGATAGATAAATAAATAGATATATGAGTCTTAACTTTTACGTTTTCCTCCTGACAAAGTTCTTCATTTCGCTTCACGTCACCAAAATTTGTTCATGTACCTATAAAAATGTTATTTAACTTCTACAGAAGTATAATTGCATAAAATATTAAAAACAGAAAATTATTTTTTCATAAACTTTTTTTTTCTCTATATGACACTTGTTTGCAAAACGAATAAATTTTACATTATTTAATTCTCTCTTTGATTCAATATTTTTTTACAATAATGTAACAACATTTACTTTATCCCCGACGTGCACAACACATATGGTCACATATTCCTCGAAGCATAAAAATTTGCATTGAAATGTCATAAATTTTTATTAGATTTATTTGTATACACAATCCTGTTGCAATTTTTTTGCATAAATTGTAATTTTTCTCTCAATTTATTTGAATGAATGAATTCGCATAATCTTTTTATAACCATTGTACAATTTACAGGTGTTTTTACTGGTCAACTAATCCAACCTAATACAATACTTTTTAATGCAAAAATATTAACAGAACTTTATAATAAATTCCTACACATAAGAAGAGTGAAGCTACAATTGAAAATAATCAACAAGATAACAAATCGAGTGAAATGGAATATATATAAATTATTATTATTATTTATTTTTTTTGTTAGAACTGCAAAAAAATAAACAAATAAATAATAATAATTTTCTGTTAGAATTTCAAAATTCCAAAAATTTATAAAAATATTAAATACAGATGTATATACATAAATCTAACAACGAAGTTGTTAGGGAGGTAACTACTAAAAAAGTCTTATTTGAATAACACTATAACAATATCGAAAGGTCATATTCTGGGGGCGCAAAATTTTTCATGCCAACTGAAAATAATAGATCAGTATATACAAACCCCAAAAGCATTTTGGGCTGGTCTATCAATCTTTTATAATATCGCTAATTGAAAGATGAATTTTTCTTTTTTCAAAATATAATTAAAAGACCGCATAAATTAAATTTCAAACTATGTTTTGTGCTTCGGTATTTATAATCCAGTATATACCTTATACTGAATTATAAATACCGAATAAATTGGGTTCACCATTTGCAAATTTGGTTACACTTGATTCCCATATAAGCTATAACAACAGCTGCAGTTTAGCATACATTTTCGGTGATTTATTATAGACACTGCGATCTCAGTTCGTTAATACTTTTTATGCGATTTTTTTTTTAACCTATTTTCGCTTAACTTAAACTGAATAGATGTACTTATTATAAATATAATTAAAAAAAAATAATAAATAAATAAATAAAAAAATGCTAATATAAAATACGCAAAATTTAATATCGATTTTAAAGGGTTATAACATTTTTGAAATTTAATATTTTATCGCGCTACAGTGATTTTAAAATGTAAATTGGAAACCTTTTTTTTTTGATTACGCGATACTTTAGCTTCATTGAAATTAATTGTATCTCGCGAAAAAAGCACCTTTTAATGCCATTCACGATTTGGGCACCTGATATAGCGTTGATATATTGAAAGCACTTTAACGATATGTATCTCAAACGATTTATAATGACAAGAGCAATAAACCTTCATTCTTTATTTCGCAATACTCGAAACGGCGTAAATTTCCTAATCGAAAAACTGCAGAAAATTAAAATTTTAAAAATCTTGGCTTCACCAGTTGTCCACCATATGACCTAACATTGGTCAATAAAATAAGTGTATGTTTGAATGACTTTCAGATCTATAAAATCTACAAATATACAAAGAAATATGACTTTATTTCTTTCTTTTTAAATTTAAAATGGAATTACTCAGCTCTGAAGTGTTCTTGAGGAAAATGATTTATAAAGGTTATAGGGTCAAATATGACCCAATCATAGTTCTCTTCACTATATTGATTACAATGTATAAAATATACTTTAGAACAGTTTCTAAGTCAGTAATATCAAAGCAAAATCTCAAACTGTGAACTAGAGCGAGTCGGTTTCCATAAAAGAAGGAAAGAAAAGCAAAAATTATTTTTTTGCCACTCCCAAAAAAAACGACTCTTTTGTTTTTTGTGTATAACATCGCCATTTTAAATCCGATTGTACAATACGATATATCGCTTTTAAAGGTTTAACAACTGCTTAATATTTGTCTTTGGTAATTTTTGAATCTGAAATCAAATTCTAATTGAAATCAAATCCTAATATCCAATTATTTTCAATGTAATGAAAGCCTTTTTTAAACCTACTACTTTTAGTTTTTAAAGAATTTAATTTTATGCATTAACAATAAAATTACAAAGGTTAAAAAACTGTATAAGCTTAAGTCAAGTACTTAAAAAAAAAATTTGAAATAGTAAATTTATATTAAAGGAAAAATTCTTTTATATGCAAAATATAATTTTTTTTGTTATTGTGCCTTAACTTTGACTAATAATTTTAGAAGTATGAAATGAAGCAAAAAATAAACATTTGTCGTATCAAGAATATTTGTTAAACTAATTTCACTATAGTATATTTTAAATTCTGCTAAATGAAATTGCTTTAAAGTTAAACAGTTTTTCAAACATTTGCAATTTTAATATTTATGCGTAAAATGAAATACTTTAAAAAGCAAATATAATAGGTTAACAATATGAAAATAATTGGATATTATGGGAGATGTATGCGAGATATCAGAAGTGACCTGTGCATCCATTCGGAGACCTAGAGGTCCATTGTGACTGCCTTCGTAGATTGTATAGAGAGAGTTTGTAGAAGAAATTATAAAAAAGAACAGGAAAGGAAAAAATAGAGAAAACAGCTCAGACCAAGAAAAGTACAGAAAAAAATAGATAAACCTGGAAAGGTTTATCTAAGCCAAGGTTTATCAATCTATAGAGATCGACCCTCGATATACTGTTGTAGATATGGACAGTGACATATAATATATTCTACTGTCTCTAGCTCCTCATTACATTCGCACATCCTGCAAAGACCGGAGGAACCACTATCCCAATTCCCTGTAATACTCCTATGGGACAATGACCTGTTAGAATACCTATATTAGTCTTCAGGTTTTTCCTTCTCATGTCTAAAAGTAAATTTGTATCTACTATATCAAGTTTAGGCCATAGGACCCTTGATAATCTGCAGTCCGTTCTACGATTCCATGCATGATTGGTTCTATCCCGATCTGATAGATCGGTAATATCTGCAATCGGAATAGCGACGCTATACACAAAAAAAAGAGCGGTATTTTGGGGCGTGGCAAAAGAAAGCGTGCAGGTGTTATTGTCAGCAGCGGTGATTTAGCACTCCAATTATACAATTATACATGTACAGCCTCAAACGTGGAAGGTGATAGTGACAGTAATGTGGCCGAATTGAAAGTGATGTGTAAGTACTCGCAAAATATATACATACATTTCTCCATATATATATATAAACACATATACAATGCAAAATATGCATAAAATATATTTCAATTAAATTAAAATATTTTATAGATCTTATACAATACATACTTACTGTTTACAGGACGCGAAGGACTGAAGGAAATTCTAAACAATGTATGCTAGTTTCTTTTTCCAATTTCCGCTAATGGACATGAAGGAAAAGTTGCAGAAAATAAAAGCTAAATTAAGTTTTGTAAAGATAACTCAGTGAAATTTTTGGGCTTTGAAAAGCAATGACAATTTGGAATAAAAATTTTGACAAAAGTGCAAAAATTATATTTCACTATGTTACAAATAATTTTTCTAATTTTATTTATTAATAACGAAAGAAAATAAAATTTTTAAATCTGATTCTAAATTCATAGAAAATAATATTTTCGAAAAATTTCAATTAAATTAATAATCAGAATTTTAAAATGATTTCTAATATTTTTATAAATTAATAAATTAGTCCAAACCGAAGTATTTTAATAAATCATATTAAAATTTTACATAGTGCATATTCAATTATTTTATTAATTGAAATTCAACGTATTAAAAAAATTCCATTATTCAAATTATCACTTAGTTTTATTTATGTTTGATTAATTTATTAATTGATACAATAAAAAAAGTTAATGAAAGCCGATAAACTGTTTTATTTTTATTAAAAAGAAATATTAGAAAATTTGACTTTTAATCATTTGAATAATTGATACAATTAAAAAAGTAATTGGAATAGTTTTTATCTCTGAGAAATAGTTTAATAGAGAAAAAAATAATATCAAATATTTATCGATTAAAATATAAATGTATAAATTGCTAAAAAATATATTAGAAAATTGAAATTCTATAAGGAAAAATATAAAAACTTATTTCAATTACAAAAATTCATATTCAGTTATTTTATTAGTTAATTTTTAATTACTCAGATTATCACATACAAATAATTAAAATAATTAATAAAATGAAAATATATAAAAGTTGAAATAAGCCGAAACATAGTGAACTGAGCTCATAGTAAAATTATAAATAAGTAGAAGAAATCTAGGTACAAGAATGATATTTTGTACATGTCTACACATTGAACGTCTATTTATTAAACGTTTTTAAGTTTTATTACTTCATTCTAGTGACTTATGCACTTTAATAAATATTTATTTTGTTTTTGAATGATATAGATATTTAACTGCAGATTTAGATATTTTCCTGATGCCAATCTGTTTATTTTTGTTAAAGTTTCTTCTGTACCTTTCAAGATATTACATATTCTGAAGGCATTAATAATCAAATGTTGATTAAAATTACATAAACTGAGCAGTGCAAGTCTTATTATATCAGAAAACAATATCATCTAGCGTTAGTTATATTGAATAATAAAAGCCTAATCTTTTAGCAATAATTTTTTTAATCAATTTAATAAACAATTCTTCTTTAAGAATGAGATTTTGATTAACAACATTATTCAGGTGTATTAATACCTCCTATTTATATATATTTATGATTAGTTCATAAAAAGCTTTCAAAAGCTAATACATAATAAATATTTCTCAGCGAACGACTGCTATATATAATATCTTTGACCTTAAACTCACAATAGAAGAAATAAAATAAATGTTTTATTATTTCATTTGAAAATCAATTCCACTTTAGATTTCTCTTTAGGGAAAGCCTAAATGAGATTAATATTTTTTTTTTAATTTAAAATCAATTTCATATAAAACATATATTAAAATTGCAAAATATTATAGAAAGGATAAATATATATCTATATATTTGTTTATAATTCACGTTGTCATAAAAGAAAGGAGTGTCTGTGGTAAACATGTTTGTATAGAACACGGTAAAAATAAAACAATCACGTGCTTATTTTGCCACAATGTCATATAAAACCTACAATAATATTTCCGTCATATATATTTTGTGATATTATACGATTGTATTATACGATTGTATTATTCAGGAAAACACAGTGACACACAAATATTTGTGTCATACCTACAAACACATTTGCACACTGACATAAAATCATAATACAACAGCAATAAGAATATTTATGTAGTCACTTTTATGTGTAGAGAATTGGATTTTTACTTCTTTAGCCCAGGAAAAAGAGGTATTGATTTTTATTTACTATTTTTTTTTTTCAAAAAAATTTTTTTAACATTATTTTTTATTACTTTTTGTTTTTGCCTTTTTATGGTTCATTGCCCGCATACATAGTATGGCTAAGAGTGAGGGTTAGATTAATCTAAATGTTTGCGTGTGTCAATATTTTGCTTTTTTGCTCGTTCTTTAAAGTATATAAGCTTTTTTATGTTTGTGTTTTTATGGCTTTCATAACATCTATTATATTGTTATTTTCCTCAATTTCCAAGTTGTTTTCTGACTTTATTTCAAATATAGTATGTTCTTTGACTTAGAACAAATTATTCTTTTTATTTTTGTATTTGTTTGTTTTGCAATTGAATTGAAATTATACTCCCAATTTCTGTAGTGTACTATTATAGGTTAACAATTTATAATTCACACAGAAAAATTCAGATTAAAAAACATATGAAAATATCTACAGACGAAGGAATAAACTATTCCTGCTTAAATCTTTTCAAAAGTTCATGACAAGTTTAGGATTTTTAGGATTATTTGTAGTCAAAACTTTTCTTTTCTCTGTATAGTAAATATTGTAAGCTACAAATGTACTCCACTTGTTTTTTTTTTCTGTTTTCAATATATGTAAAATTTTTCTATTTCCTTTTTTTATTGTATATTTTGTACAGCAAAGAGCTTCACGAAAGAAAGTTGCAAATTTACCCCTCTAGAAATGAATATTTCTCTGTTCTTATATGATTCCTGAAATATTACATCTGAATGTTCAAATTTACGTGAGCTGAACCATTTTCCAAACACCTCTAAAAATACGTACTTCCTTTAATATCATTATCAAAATTTTGATTAAAAGAAAAATAACTTCAAGTTTTAATAGAGTCATACTAAGGCCCGGGATATTCATTTAAATAATTTTTATGTCTCGTTTCAGTCGCGGAATATTAAGATTTTACTAATGTTTTTTGTCATATTTTCTTTACTCAGATTTATAATTTTACAAAATTGGGATATTTTTCAACATATACTAGGTTTTAATATACCATTGGAATGGTCTATTCCGACACTATTAAAAGTTATACGTAATGAACCCTTTAACAGTAAAAGGGTAAATTTTATACATTTAGTTCCCAAAAGATTAAATTATAAATTTTTGAAAATAAGTCACATGGAAGTATTTATTATAATAAAATATAGATGAATTTATGAAAAATATAATAAGTTCCTTTTTCAACTTTAAAAAATGCCAAAAAAAAAAAAAATAAAGCCAGAAAAATCAAAGTTTTTTTATTTTTAAGATCCTTTTTTTACGTTCTCATTAGGATATTGTAATAATTTTATAAATAAAACGGCTGCCAGCAAAATGACCCAATGAAAGATCGTTCAAGAAATCACATAAAAAATTTGGGCTATATTTTATATGAAAAATTACTCAATTTTTTCATTTTAGAATTATAATTCCTTTTTGGTTAAGCATTTCCAAATTTCTTAGTTGATTCGCTTTTATGAGAATTTTTTTTAAATTATATTCATAAATATTTCTATAGTTAATGAAGTATATTAAAAATAATTATAATAATTGATTTAATAAGACCAAAAAATTAGTTAAGTTTTTATAGATGTGGAGAAATAATCTCGGTTTTTGTGTGAATAAATTTACAAAAATGCTTAAATTAACGATTCTGTAACAATAAGATTAGTAATAGCAATGAAGACTTTATATTCTTCGTTGTTGAAATACTAATATTTTAATATTTTTAAGGTAATTTTAAGAATAAAAAAGGTTAGAAAAAAGGCTAGAAGCCAAAACAAATATTCTGAGGCTAAAAGCAAAATAAAAAGCTAGATTAAACCTTATAAAGGCTAAAATAGCAACCTTTCTTATTATTCCCTAAAATATAGATTACGACGGAAATTGTAAAAAATATTCAAATTTTAATAAAATTGTACTTAAAATAAAATCATAGAAAGTTTTACTAAAATTTTAATCTCACGAAAGTCAACACAAATTTTATTTTTTTACCCATTATGTATTAAACGTCATTTGTCTATCATTTGTATTTTTTTTTTTTTTGACAAGAAGTTAAAAATTATACTCTTGATCAAAAACTATATTTTTGAAGGGATTTTAAAAATAGTTCAGGTCAAGTGAACGAAATTATTAAACCGAAACAGTTTAGGGATTAGTTTAAAACAAAAAATTTTTTGTGTTCAAACAAATCAATACACTTTAATGTACAATAAGTAAATTTATCAACTGAATTTGAAAAATAACACAAATAGTTCACCAAATTATTATTAGCACAGGCTAAATGTTGTTATTCGATAAAATATATTTTTATTACATTCCTTTGAGCATTATAAAACTTTAATAAGGTAAAATTTTAAGAAATTTTTTTTCCATGACACAAAAGCGTCAAAAAATTTTAAAATACTAGAGTAAATAAACTTTAACTTCTTTCGTATCTAATAAAAAGTAAATACTACTCTATGCAAATACCATCTGTAGTTAGACATCTGTTAAATTTTGTAGAAGCTCTGGTAATAACTTTATTTTTGGTAGGTGTTCAAAAATTATTTTTGAAAGCAATTGGGAAAAACTAAATTTTAAGTGCTAATACAACGTTATTTTATCGAATAATAACCACAAAAAGCTTAATGAGTACTGTAGAAATTTATTAGTTTTATGGTTTTAAAGGTTTACTGAGAGTACATAATACTTCAAACATTCAGAACGGCTCAAAGTTCGTTTCATAGGTAAAATTAAAACAAAAATCAGAATAAATTTAAACTCAGTTTTTTTTTTTTAAAGCTGCTAATATGTATATTCAAAAAGGCAAGGCAAAACAATGTAGCTGTTACAGATGCCTCCAGATAGCGCTAAAATCATCATATCTTTGTAAAAAAGGTATTAATATTTATATATTCGTAAGTTTTTGAAATTTGGTTTATTTTGGTAATTCAGAAATTAATAAAAAAATTTGCCAATATTTAACAAATACTATGAAAATAAATTTTATATAAAAAGGCGCTCATCTTTTTTTTAATTTTCAAGCTTAGTTTCCTTCCCTTTTGATATCCCAGCTGCCAATTTTTGATTAACGCAAAAACAGGTTATTTAATTTTTTAATACATTTTAACACATAACAATTCTCTGGCAAAAAGGAAAACTACTTTTTTATTACATTTTATAAAATCGCTTTTTAGGTTTAAACTGAAATTAGAGGTCCTAAGTATACATTCTTAAATAATTTACCATGTAAATATATCCGCAATTTGCACAAAAATTATACCAAATAACTTTTCAAATCGATACGTATACTGACTATGGAAGAATAGAGCAAAAAAGTAATGGTGTTGTTTTTCCATTTATAAAATTAATATTTTGTTTAAATAATACCACATACACAGAAAAAAGTTTGTGCATAAATATAAGAATTTACTTTCATTGATTTTAGTTCATAATATTTAAGAATAATGTCTTAAATATTAACACTTTTTTACACTTTTTGAAATGAATCAAAAGTCAAGAAGACTTAAACAAATTGTTCAAATTTTCATTTATATTTTCAATTTGTAAATGTATGTTTGAAAATTTTTTTTACAAAATTTTTGGTTTTTAATGATTTTTATGCACATGTTGTGGGCAGAAAGATACAGCAGATGCGCTTTTTATTACAATGATGCATATGCTATAGAATAGCAAAAAATTTACGCAAATTTCTATTCCTTACTTTTTAAAAGCTTTTTATTGAAAAATTGGCATTTAAAGGGATTTATTGCTAATATTTTTGTGCATAAGTATTTTTATTTAGAATTTGAATCAAATCTAATAACACTAAATTAAAATTGTAGCAGCATTTTTGCAAACTTCGAAAAATTATCATTTAGTAAAATTTAATAATATCTGTGATCAAAATTTTATTTTTTATGAAAAATGTTTGGGAAAAATTCATATTCGATTCATAGTATTTATGAAAAAAGGTTTACATAAGATTAAAAATTTACTTCCATTGATTTCAGTTCATAATATTTAAGCATAATTTTTTTAAGTATTAAAATATTTTTTATATTTTTCCAAATGTATCAAAAGTCAAGAAAACTGAAATTTTTTTAAATTTTCATTTATTTTTTCAATTTGTAAAAAAAAAAAATTGAAATTTTCTTTAGAAAATTTTAAGTCTTTAATGGTTTTTTGCTACATTTTTGGAACACTCTGGTGAACACTCTGGCAAGAAAGGTGCGGCAAACAACACTCCCAGCTCTCTTAAAGGTTTTCAAAAGAAGACGATAAAGAATGCTGGAAGTGGGGCTGGTCATAAGCCATCTGGCTCTCTTAAGGATCACCGTAAGGAGGTCATTAAGAGAGCTAGGTCTGGCGATGACCAACCAGTCCCTACCGCCAAGAAGGCGAGTCATACACCGACTGGATCTCTTAAAGGCCCCCAAAAGGAAGTCATTAAGAGAGCTAGATCTGGTGACGACAAGCCTTCGACCTCGAAAAAGGCGAAGGAGTCGATGAAGCCGGCTTATCTTCAGGCGGCTGTCATAGACCGTACTGACCCAGATGGGAGGATTAGCACGGATCTATGGAGGTCGATTGAAGATAGGCTCATCGACGAGATCGCCTTAATGAAAGGAAGGCCGGATGAAGTGTCCTTCAAAGGCGCGGACTGGTCAAAGGGTGTCAAAGCTGTTAATTGTGGTAATGAGAAATCACTTGAATTTCTCAAGGCCACAATTGCCAAGTGTGGCAGCCTTTGTCCAGAGGCGAAACTGGATGTGATACTCGCATCTGAGTTGCCCCTGAGACCAGTAGTGACAGTGTGGATTCCACCACCCATAAAACCGGTGGAAACTATACTAACAGTACTGGTTAACCAGAATGAGGGTCTGGATACAAGTCAGTGGAAGTTGTTAGCTTCTCTGACTTGTAAAGAGAACCTCGGAAGAGACTTCAGGTTAGCTATAAACCAGGAGTCTCTCAGGAAATTGGAGTCTATGGGGGGAATCGCTAATTGCGGTCTGGGCACTATCAGGTTCCGGTATCCGAAACCTGACAGTACCAATAAGGCTGCAAGTGGTGCAAATTAATTTGCATCACTGTGAAGCATCCTCTATCGAATTAGCGATGAACCTTATCGACTCCAAATTGGATGTGGCCTTAATCCAAGAGCCCTGGATCAACAACACCAGGGTATGTGGATTAAGTGTCAAGGGGTATACACTTTTTGTACCATCCACTGGGGATAAGGTAAGAACGTGTATACTGGCTAGGAATGAGTTAAATTTTATAAACTTTCATTCTTTCAGCAATGGAGACCTAACGGTCGTGAATAGAGAGGATAGAGACGGGAGGAAACTCGCACTCGCCTCCGTTTATATGCCCTACGATGGGGCCAACCCACCGGTTGATATGGTGTGTAAACTAACAGAGTATGCAAAGAGAAGAGGCATATATTTGGTACTCTGTTGCGATGCTAACGCACATCACTGTCAGTGGGGCAGCGCCGATATCAACGAGAGAGGTGAGTCAGTTTTCAATTTTATAACTACTAACAATCTTTTTATCTGTAACTTGGGTAATGTGCCCACATTCAGAACTAAAGATAGAGAGGCAGTTATAGATATAACACTGACGAACTTTAGGGGCGAATACATTAAGAACTGGAGGGTAGATAGTGAATGTTCCTTTTCGGATCATAGCAGGATATCCTTTAGTTTAGATTTCGCGAGGCCAAGGGGAGAACCATATAGGAACTCCAGGAGAACCGATTGGAACTCCTTTAGGGCCATTATGGATAGGGAACTAAACGCCGCTCCAGGATGGCAATTGTCGTCAGAGGGAGTTGAGAGTTTAGTGGAGGACTTCACAGGGAAAGTTAGGAGAAGCTATGAACTAACTTGTCCGGTAATATTTCCGGGAAAGAGAGAACAGCCTAAATGGTGGACCAGGGAACTTAGGAACCAAAGGTAAACCGTCAGGAAGCTGTTCAATAGGGCGTAACTGACACGCAAGTGTGAGGATTGGAACAGCTACAGGGAAAGTTTTAATAGGTATAAGGCGGACATTAAGAGGGCAAAAAGGGACTCATGGAGGAATTACTGTGAGTCCATTGACCCCGTTAATGAGTTATCCAGATTCAGGCGAATTTTATCCAAGGATCCTAATGCTCCTGGATATATTCAGCGTGCGGATAACTCATGGACGGAGTCTTGCTCTGAGTCCCTGAGTTTACTTATGGAAACTCATTTTCCAGGCTGTAGGAACTTAGAGGCAGATATACAGGCGGGACGATTCTTGGGATTCTCGGAATGTGTATCTGATAGGGAACTTAGTGAAGTAGTCGGTGACATAGTCTCGATGGAACACCTTTGAACCTTACAAGTCACCGGGTCCAGACGGTGTTTTTCCAGCCATGCTGCAGAAGATCAGTGACACGGCACTAAAACTTCTCACTGAGCTTTTTAGTGTGTGTCTTATTAGAAGATATATTCCAAGGAGGTGGAGAGAGGTTAGGGTAATTGTCATACCAAAGACGGGTAAGGCTAGCCACTCGAAACCTAAGGATTTTAGACCGATCAGCCTATCGTCTTTTCTTTTTAAGACATTAGAGAGATTGATCGATCTTTATCTGAGGACGACAATTGACAACCATATCATCAGTGGGGCTCAACACGCTTATCTAAGGGGTAAATCTGTTGAGAGTGCGCTACATGATGTGGTGAGTTACATTGAACGCGGCCTGCAGTATAGGGAGTATACATTGGCAGCGTTCCTTGATATAGAAGGAGCTTTCAATAACATTAAGATTGAGGCTATTAGAGAATCACTAGAATCATTAGGCATTCAAAGCTTCCTAATCGAATGGATTATTTTGATGCCGAATAGCCGAATAATTAATTCGAACTTGGGAGATGCATGCATAAGGAAGATAGTGACTAGAGGATCTCCGCAAGGAGGAGTTCTCTCGCCCTTGCTATGGCTCTTAGCCGTCAATGTCATTCTACGACAATTTGACGCAAGGGGGCGGAAAATCGTTGCCTATGCTGATGACGTGGTGATACTGATCACGGGTAAATTTCTTTCCACGATCAGCGATGTCATGCAGTATTAACTTAACGAACTGTCCTCATGGGCCACTAGTAAGGGTTTAGGGGTCAACCCGGGGAAAACAGAGCTAGTTCTTTTCACCAGAAGGTACAGGATTGAGCAATTTAGGCTACCGGTACTAGGGGGGATTGAACTGGGACTGGCAAAGGAGGCAAAATATCTTGGTGTGTTCCTTGATAATAAATTATCTTGGAAGAGGAACACTCAGGAGAGGCTTAAGAGAGGTCTCAACGCCTATTACACATGCAGGAACTCCATAGGTAAGAGTTGGGGACTCAAACCGATGGTAGTAAATTGGATTTACTCCTCGGTGGTGAGGCCAATTCTGACGTATGGATGTCTTGTCTGGTGGGAGGCAATGAGAATAGGAAGTCGTAGGACTCTTTTGTCTAAAGCCCAGAGATGTGCTTCGATTGGCATAACAGGTGCCGTAAGAAGCACACCTCAGGCGGCACTTGACGTCATTCTGCATCTCCTACCCATTGGGGAGTTTTTGATGGGAATGGCTGCAAGGAGCCTGCTTAGACTTAGTGAACTAGGACTTACAGGATCAATCAGAATAGGACATTCCAAACTTTTAAACGAGGTCAATCTCGGTGGACATACCCTGGTTCCTTCTGGATCCACGGACTATATGTGCACGGAGGTCGATTTCGGGGAAAATCCTATACTGATTATTCCGAGTAGGAACCAATGGTCGGGTAGGGAGAAACTATTCAGTGGAGTATCGGTGTTCACTGATGGATCCAAAATGGATACAGGTGCAGGTGTGTGTCTAGTTGAGGGAAACATCAGGAGGACGTATAGACTCCCGGATAGTTGTAGTGTGTTCCAGGCGGAAATTCTAGGTATTCTTAGAGCCACAGAATTGATTGCAGGGAACATTGGGGTGAATACAGAGGTAACTCTGTATGTGGATAGCCAGGCGGCGCTGAAGGCCTTGAAAGGACATTTTGTCAAGTCTAGGCTAGTTAGCGACTGTAAGAGGGCTCTTAGGAGACTGATGGGGAATTATCATATTAGACTCTGCTGGGTACCGGGTCATTGCGAGATAAATGGCAATGAGGTAGCTGACGAATTGGCTAGGGACGGCTCAGCTTTGGATAGGACTGCAAGTGAAAGCGGTGTGAGACCACCTCTGGGCTTTTACTTCAGGTTAGTTGGGGAGTGGATTCGGGATAGAACCAATCATGCATGGAATTGTAGAACGGACTGCAGATTATCAAGGGTCCTATGGCCCAAACTTGATAAAGCAGATACAAATCTACTTTTAAGCATGAAAAGGGGAAACCTGAAGACTATGATAGGTGTTCTGATAGGTCATTGTCCCATAGGGGGAATGATAGGGAATTGGGATAGGGGCTCCTCCGGTCTTTGCAGAATGTGCGAAGTTAATGAGGAGCTGGAGAAGGTGGAACATATTATATAAGTAGGCAGAAATGGTTAGGCAGTCGATTCCTTGACGAATTGGACAGTATAACGAGAATAGATCTCAATAGACTAATAGGATTCGTCATGGGAATAGGCTGGCTAAGAGGGGGTCGTTGGCCTAGAGCGAGCGACATGGGGAGGTAGTACTTTTTCTTTTCAAATTCTTTCTATTCTTTTCTATACTTCTCTTGGTCTCAGCTTTTTCTCGGCTCTTTCTCCACTAATTTCCTTCTTGCTCTTTTCTATATCCTATCTGTAGTTTATTTCTATTTTCTTCATGAAGGGACTCACAATGGACCTCATGGTCTCCGAGTGGATGCACAAGAACTCTTATGAGTGCTGTGCAACCCTTCTTTACCTACCTACCTACCTACCTTGGGAACAGAAGCGCTTTTTATCCAAATGATGTGATGCAGAATGCGAGCAAAATTATGCGAATTTCTAGGTATTATTCTTTAACAAATTTTTCTTGGAATATTGCCATTTTAAGGTATTTTTTGTTAATATTTTCATGTATAACTATTTTCATTTACTATTTGCAATCAAATTTAATAAAATTAAATAAAAAATTTAACAAAATTTTTGCAAAATTCCTAAAATTTTCAGTATGAACAATTTAATAATATCTATGAACAAAATTTTATTTTTTATGAAAAAGTTTGGGAAAAAGTCAAGTTCGATTCATACATAATATTTTGTGAAAAAAAAAAATTCAAATACATGCATTTTTTCTCCGTGTATGTACTCATTCCATTTCCAAAATACTATGAAAACAAATTTTGTGTAATGTAGATATATCAGATAAGGATATTAAATTAAATTATGAATTTTTATATAGGAAATATGGAAAAAAGGCAAACCTTCGCTGTTTCTACGTGATTGGTTATGTTGCAATTTTCGTTTTTTTTACTGCATCATTTTGAACCTTTCTTGGGTACATGACCCACCAAAATGTTTTAATATATCTTGATTGGTTTAGAATTTTGCAAAATCAGATTATATGTTAGTCATATAAGAAATGCTCCAATAAAATAAGTTATGTGTAAAACTTCACATATATGTTTTGGAGAAACTTGTTTTTCAAATATTCTTTAAATTTTTGTTAAAATTTTGTTAGAATATAAAACAGTTCATAAAAACATTTCTCGATATAGTCAATAACTACGTTAAATTTGAAAGGAAATGTATTGACAGATTTAAAAAAGTATATTCCATATTAGAATGGAAAGGAAACAACTGTTTTCGGATTTAGCTTTCTTGATTCCAATGATATTTACCATATTGGCAATTGAAATTCTTTCTTGAGTAAAAACTTGTAGACTCAGAGCCCGTTTTGGTCCAAAAACATTACATTTTGTAAATTGAAAAAATGCTAAAACAGGTTTACTTGTTAAATTAATAATAACTTCTAAAGTAGAGATTATAAATCTCTGGTTTTAATTTCATGTCACAGAAAAAAATATTGCAATAATATTTATAAAGTTTATTTTTATTAAAATTATACCACTATATCTAAAAAAAGGTATTTTTTAAATTCTTAAAAAATTATATATTGTTGACATAACTCTCCTCCCTACTCTTGTAAAGTTTCAAAGTAGGCATTAATTTATTTCAGAAGTTATGTAAAAAATTTAATCTAATTCCAAAAAAAATATTAACCACAATATGTATGGTAATATTTCGCAAATTTCAATTCAATAAGACCTGGTAAATGTATTGGAGAAAATGTGAATAGTACGAGAGGAATTTTATATAAAGAAAATATAGTAATGTACAGGGTTATACAAGACATGTAGATGACTGGAGACTATACAATATATATATATATATATATATATATATATATATATATATATATATATATATATATCCTCAAATATATAAAATCAAAATTCAACAGCTTACATTCTTGAAAAAATATATACACTAAGATTTCAATGCAATCTATAACAATTTAAATCACTAACTTAATCATTCTTAATTAATAATTATTAACATAAAAAAAAATTTATAAAATATTTAATTTTTATATTATAATCTTTCTAGTTTATATACTAAATAGTATCTTTTATAAAATTGTTTTATCAGAATCAATTGGAGTAAAAAAAAATATACCAATCGACTTTTAAGCAAAAATTTACATTTCTGCTGATTATAATATCCTTATAATGCTTTTGACTTATTCTGCAGCTATACTTATTAACATTAACAATTTTCGCAGTTTAGTTTTTTTAAGGCTAAATCTAGTCTTTGATTTTGATTTTATCCCCAAAATTTTCGCTTTAATTTTTAGCTTTTTTACCATTTTTTGATTCTTAAAATTGCCTCAGAAAGACTAAAATTTTAGTACTTCAACAAAGAAGAAACTTGTATTTTGTTTGGTTTCACTATTATATTTCTGCAGAATAATTCATCTAAGAATTTTTGTGTATTAATTAAAAAAAAAAAAAAAAAAATCAAGATTATTTTTTAGTTAAGTAAAATTTTTGCCTGCGGCGAAAAAATATAACTTAGCTAATTTTATGAACCTACATAATTTTTAATAAACTTCATTAACCAACAAAAAAATATTTATGAATATAAGACAAATCACCCAATCAAAAAGGAATTTTAATTCAAAAATGACAAAAAGTCACGTCAAAGCATAAGATCATTTTTCATATGAAATGAATGGAATTAGCCACTTTTTTGTTTAAAATATTCTCTTTTCACAACCATAAACGATATCTGTATACTTCCTTTTGTATTAAAGATTTAGATATGCTGACTTTAATTTAAATCCTTTTGATCCTGAACACCTTTCAGTTACGCTGTTTATGAATTTCTGGGGTTACCAAAAACCACAGAATTACCCCAACCCATGGGTTAAATTCGCCTAATAATGGAGGCAGAATCGCAAAATAAACAAGAATTAATATTATTAGTTGATATTAATGTGAAATAAATAAAAATTCAATTAGTAATCTAGATGTATTACAAAAATCTAGAATGTATTGCAAAAATCGCTAAATAATTTTTTGTTTAAATGCTCTAAATAATTATGACCTACTAGAGGATAAGTTGGGTCTGGCGTATCAGTAATCTGATGAATGCTTCCCAATAATATTTTTTCTTCAAAGTTTAAATTAATTTAATAAAACACCTTTTGTCAATTTTTGCTCAATACTTTCAAATTTATAATACGGAACAAAATCTCTATCAGATTTCAGAAACTAAGAAACTTACCGCAAACGATACACACAGCGAAATATTTGGGACATCATTAGAAAGACAACTAATCGCATCTACATCTGATTAAATGTAAATTGAAAATATCAAAAATTGGTAAATGAAAGATCAGCGATAAAGATAAAGAAAATCAATTAGTGGCACAAAAATTATTACTTTGTTTTTAAGATAATTGGCACTGACAGATGTTCCTCTATGGCACTTTAGCACTACAACCCAAATTCGTATGAAAATTTTGTAAGATCTTTTTTACTGGATCATTCCGTTGGCAGTCGTTCTATGTTTTATTTATAAATTTATTACTATAGTTTTAAAAAAATATCAAAAACTAATGAGAATAAACAAAAAATTATAATAAATAAGTTTTTAAATAAAAAACCATTAGACTTTTTAGCCTTATTTTTGGGGTCTTTAACTTTTTCTGACTTTTTTTGAGGTTCAATTTAGCCTCTGTTTTTCGATTTCCTGGCAATACTGGCAATATTAAGGACACATTGCATAATCTAATTCTTGGAAACTTAATTAAATTCTCAAAGTAAAGTTTTACGAACTAAAACTGTTATATGTAAAAAATATTTTAAATCGAAAAATAATCTTTTAAAAAATGTTCCAGCAAATAAGTTATGCGTAGTTTTCGAATGATTTTATTGTTGCTCTTTGTATCTAATCATCCCGATTTTTGTAATTATACTGAGGTTGCAACTAATCGTATAGGTTCAAAGAAAACAAGTTAAAAATTAAACAGTTTTTTCGCTTTCCTGAAAACCTATTGGTAAAAATACTAATACTAATACTAATACTAATACTAATACTAATACTAATACTAATACTAATACTAATACTAATACTAATACTAATACTAATACTAATACTAATACTAATACTAATACTAATACTAATACTAATACTAATACTAATACTAATACTAATACTAATACTAATACTAATACTAATACTAATACTAATACTAATACTAATACTAATACTAATACTAATACTAATACTAATACTAATACTAATACTAATACTAATACTAATACTAATACTAATACTAATACTAATACTAATACTAATACTAATACTAATACTAATACTAATACTAATACTAATACTAATACTAATACTAATACTAATACTAATACTAATACTAATACTAATACTAATACTAATACTAATACTAATACTAATACTAATACTAATACTAATACTAATACTAATACTAATACTAATACTAATACTAATACTAATACTAATACTAATACTAATACTAATACTAATACTAATACTAAT